>JAOWCC010001634.1:31205866-32515436 GCA_030867875.1 Actinernus sp. WN-2022
TTGTTTAACAAGAGGCAACGTAGTCGCTACCGTTGTGACGTCATAGATGCAAGATGGCGACGCGCGGGAAATTAAATGAGTTTTATGGCAGGAAATCTGGTCTGGAAATGACAGCAATAGATATAGGCATCCATAAGGAACATTTAATTAGCAAACATTGTTTTTACAGTGGAGGTTCCCTTTAAATTTAGTCCAAGGAAATTTTTTTGTTATCAATAGATACGGCGACCTTGTACCAGAAGGCATCGTAGGTCGCCTGACGGGTGCCCTGTGTTCTCTGAGCGGTATCCTGGTGGTAGCGTTACCAGCCCCAGTACTCGAGAAAAACATGAGGAAAGCAAGAAAAGGAGACGACGACGACGACCGAGTTCCTCTCACCTTCAGTCAGGCCAACGACAATGACGGCCCTAAGTGCACTCCAGTTTGCACGAACGACAAGAAAAGGTGATGACGAGTGGGACGAAATACATACCGCACCTTATGCCGACAGGCGGCTGTTATGTAGCCAATATACGTAGACATGCAATATCTCCGCAGACTAGCTTTTTATATAAAAAACGTGAAATGGAACATTGACATATCAGGATCCATTACCAGGAGCGTACCTATGTGATGGGTAGCGCCCACAGCACAGTAGACGATGTGGCTATTTTACGTTGTCTTTTGTTCTCTTGCGCTTTAGTATTTTTAGCAGTTTGAACCGTGTTAATTACAAATTTCCAGTGCATCCTGATTGGTTAAAAGTGACGGCCTTTGTTTCTTCTCGCGGGAAATACAAAGCTAAATATAGCTACATCATCTGTTCTGCTGTTGGACAGACCTAATCTGCGAGATACACGCTCCTGGTAATCGCTCCTGACATATCTAGTACCCTACTTGTGCAGGTTTCCCCCCCAAAATATGGCCATGGTGGCTCAAGGGAATGCGTTGGACCAAGAACTGACCGCTTTGAAATCGAGTAGACCGGGACCGAGTGTGAAAAATAAACCATGAACCCCAACTTATTTAGGATGTTTGGGTGAGGACGAGTTGAATGGCAAGCTTTCACAGGTCGTTAAAATAAGAGAGAAATGCATGTCATGGAGACAAGCGTCCCCTGTACCATTATATTCTCTCTTATTTTAGCGATTTTTGAAATTACGTCATATGTTTTAAGAGCCACTCTCAACCGAGATTCTTTTCGCGTCTAGTACGCCATTTTCTCCTTCACGGAAAATGGCGATTCAAGCGTTTTGAATAGCTAGCAGTCCAACAGAACAATGGCGGCGTAATGAGCAGGTCCACAGAACAATGGGAGGCGTAACGAGCAGTCCCACAACAATGGGAGACGTAACGAGCAGTCCCGCAGAACAATGGCGGCGTAATAAGCAGGCCCACAGAACAATGGCGGCGTAATAAGCAGTCCCACAGAACAATGGCGGCGTAATGAGCAGGCCCACAGAACAATGGCGGCGTAATGAGCTGTCCCACAGAACAATGGCGGCGTAATGAGCAGGTCCACAGAACAATGGCGGCGTAATGAGCAGTCCCACAGAACAATGGCGGCGTAATGAGCAGTCCCACAGAACAATGGCGGCGTAATGAGCAGTCTCACAGAACAATGGCGGCGTAATGAGCAGGCCCACAGAACAATGGCGGCGTAATGAGCAGCCCCGCAGAATAATGGCGGCGTAATGAGCAGGCCCACAGAACAATGGCGGCGTAATTGAATCGCAGATGAACACAATAAAGAAGCGCCCGAGGGTCACGGTTGAGAGTGCCTTTAACATCAAACGACAAATTTGTAATCAGATTAATTTCCATACTCAGTCCTAGTTCCCTACTCGTTTCCAAAGTGGTTAAAAGGTGCTCTCGGGTTAGCAACCTGCGCACGCGTGTCTATAACCATTCCAAAGGCTTTTTAAAATGAAGGGAAAATATTTATATCTTAAGAGATGAAAAGGGAGTTAACAAATTTGTACTAGTTGGTGTTGAGGTTTGTGAGAAGCTTATACGGATGTGCACACGGGGGAAGAGGGGCACTTGTATACAAGGAATGTGCACACGGGGGGTGAGTAGCACTTGTATACAGGGAATGTGCACATGGGGGGTAAGAAGGGGGGCACTTGTATACAAGGAATGTGCACACGGGGGTTGAGGATGGGGGCACTTGTATACAAGGAATGTGCACATGGGGGGTGAGTAGCACTTGTATACAAGGAATGTGCACACGGGGGGTAAGGAGGGGGGCACTTGTATACAAGTAGCCTGATTTTCAGACGGTACGAGGTCGTCCGCTCACTTCCTCCCCCTCCCCGTCTGATGGACTTCATAGACTTTCATGTTCCTGACGTCATCAATCTTTGTTTTTACAATAAACCAATACGAACACGCGTAAGAATTGAAGCGTGAAGTGTAGAACAGTCGTGCAGTAGCGACATCTATCAGCTTCCATGCACTGGAAAAACATTATACAGCTTCAAACTTCTGTCGATTTCTCAGAATTGTATCCTGTTTGAGCTGCTGTGGTTCTTTGGAGAGCAGGAACCTTTTAAACAGAAGTTTGCGTGCAGTATTTGCAGGACAGTGTATGAGAATACATACAAGAAATATCAGCCTCGATTCCTGTGAGCGATGCCGTAAAGTTTATGACTGTGATCTTAGAACTTTTACGCTTTTACTTCTATTTTTAAAACGTTTTGAAGCTTGATATGTATGCCGATTAGTCACACGAGACCCTAAAGTTGTCCTAGTGTAGTTTTTTGGGACCCAGAGATTGTTTTAACCGGACTTTTTGTGCAAAGTTTAGATGCCATTGCCGTACACGAACTTACGGAAGTGTGTTCATAATTCTGAAAACGAATATATTCACCCAAGTGCCATGAAACTTTTTCCATAACATACTTAGTATGAGTGTTCACTCCTACAGAAAAATCATAATATTCTATGAAAGATTTGGTCTTCTAAAAGCCAAAAACCTAGGAGAATGTTTCAGATCGAATGCATGAGATTGAGATTTGTGAATGGAGGAAGATTAGTGATTTACCAAAGCCCGTACGTACATGTAGATTCACAAACACTTCGTTTCGATGAATGAACGATTCCAATGCTTTTTTCTGCTCTGGATATATAGCTTCGAAATCCTGAAAACTTTACAACTTCGGTCGACACACTGCTCAAGTTCTTCCCCAACGCCATTTAGAAAAAATATGCAAGCACATTCCTTAAATTCCAGACTTTGCCAAAAGTGTAAAGTTCGCTCTGATTGGTTGAAATTATGACGTCAGGAACATGAAAGTCTATGAAGTCCATCAGACGGGGAGGGGGAGGAAGTGAGCGGACGACCTCGTACCGTCTGAAAATCAGGCTAGTATACAAGGAATGTGCACACGGGGGGTAAGGAGGGGGCACTTGTATACAAGGAATGTGCACAGGGGTGGTGAGGATGGGGGCACTTGTATAAAAGGAATGTGCACATGGGGGGTGAGTAGCACTTGTATACAAGGAATGTGCACACGGGGATGAGGGGGCGGGCACTTGTATACAAGGAATGTGCACATGGGGGGTGAGTAGCACTTGTATACAGGGAATGTGCACACGGGGGGTGAGGAGTGGGGCACTTGTATACAAGGAATGTGCACATGGGGGGTGAGTAGCACTTGTATACAAGGAATGTGCACACCGGGGGTGAGGATGGGGCACTTGTATACAAGGAATGTGCACATGGGGGGTGAGTAGCACTTGTATACAAGGAATGTGCACACGGGGGGTGAGGAGGCGGGCACTTGTATACAAGGAATGTGCACATGGGGGGTGAGTAGCACTTGTATACAGGGAATGTGCACACGAAGGGTGAGGAGGGGGGCACTTGTATACAAGGAATGTGCACATGGGGGGTGAATAGCACTTGTATACAAGGAATGTGCACACGGGGGGTGAGGATGGGGCACTTGTATACAAGGAATGTGCACATGGGGGGTGAGTAGCACTTGTATACAAGGAATGTGCACACGGGGGGTGAGGAGGCGGGCACTTGTATACAAGGAATGTGCACATGGGGGTGAGTAGCACTTGTATACAGGGAATGTGCACACGGGGGGTGAGGAGGGGGGCACTTGTATACAAGGAATGTGCACATGGGGGGTGAGTAGCACTTGTATACAAGGAATGTGCACACAGGGGCCGAGGAGGGGGCACTTGTATACAGGGAATGTGCACACGGGGGGTGAGGAGGGGGGCACTTGTATACAAGGAATGTGCACATGGGGGGTGAGTAGCACTTGTATACAAGGAATGTGCACACAGGGGCCGAGGAGGGGGCACTTGTATACAGGGAATGTGCACACAGGGGGTGAGGAGGGGGCACTTGTATACAGGGAATGTGCCCCTTGCTACCACAACAAAATGCAACATAAGATGTATGTCCGATGAACAATTGTTTCATTTGATCATTAATCCGCCCATGGAAGTAGCCCATTTATAATATATTCATGACTGCATGACCCTAAGATATATATAGATTTATAATCTCCAAATTTACTGTCAGAATAGTCGTGACGCTTTCGATTTGTAACTATTCTCAATCTATTCCAAAGACTGGCTAGCTCTTACTGTATTTGGTTAGTTATATTATCTACGATTATTAGTGTCAATCCGATGTACCGTTTGTCGTACAAGTTGCCAATAAATATTTGTTGTTGTGCACACGCGGGGGACGGCACTTGGGTCCTGAACCGGACCCGGTTTTCAGAGAACAAATTGCTCCAAAACCCGAATTTCCAATTGTGAAAACGAACCAGGATTTTCTCCCTGATTGATTATTGTGAATCGTCCATAACTCGGAATTCGACATACTTTTACGAAAAATCAGGAACCGGAAATAGAAAGTAGGTTCAAACCCGGATTCAGTACTGCCGCACATATCTATTATGTCATAAACAAGAGTGCAACCCCCACCCTCCGGGTGTGCACATTTGCGTAGATTCCGGAATTTTATTGATCGAGAATCACTTTGTCTAAGGTATACGTCCCTTATGGAACCATACTTAATTTATTGTAACTCTGCGAATCGCCACTTAGCTTTATGGAATCATCTGGTTTATTAAATCGGCTACATGTAGGTTTAATAGAAAAATCTAGAACAAAAACCGCAGGAGCCCATTACCAGGAGCTTCCATCTCACTTGGTCTGAGTCAGCACATTCCCAGATCAGGTTATTTTTAGAACACCCGAGGTGAATAGATCCCATACCCCGAGCGGAAGGCGGATATTTTGTTCACCGTGATGAGGTTTCCCATTGTACGCAATGACAATATCTCTTTCCATAAATCATTAGGAACCATTTGATTAGTACATTGTTGCATAAATTTGCTTCTGTTTTTTTGTAGTAATACAGTACCGCTTCCAGACCTGTATTCTGATTGGTTCATTATACTGTAGCTCTGTTGTTTTCGTACAGCACGTTCTAGAGGTTAGGGTGTTTTGTATTGTTGGGTAAGCCAATGCTGTGGCTTGTCTCGAGCGGTACTGTCTGGGTCTTTCTTTTTAGCGGCAACCGCTGGCTCACGAATGCATAACAGATGGGCTCCAGCTCCAAGTTATTTAAAATGCAACTGAAAGCCAAAAAACAACATTAACTCGTTTTGCTCCAAATTATATTTCTAATATACTTCAGTTATCTAAATTACTTTTCTTCGAGATTGGCGGGAAAATGATCTAAAAGTAGCCAACTTGCGAAAACGCTGCGACAGCTAAATAGGAGATATGGACCCTCCTAGTTATGGGCTCCTGCTGCAGGTTATTTCGTGATGGGCGAATATATTTAGCCGAGTTGCAATTGTATACCAAAACAATTTTTGCCCGTATTCCACAAGGAAACCATGAAATAACCATACTATCCTATAAATGAGAAATACGTAAATCTATTTTGTCTCCGGAATGAGAGGGGAGATTTGAAACCATTATGTAAAATTATTTTCTGTGAAGCCATAGACGCGAGTGGCGGCCGCGTCTCGAGACTATGTATTTACATTTCTAGATTCTGATTGGCTGAAAAAGAAATGGCGCCAAATTTTCTGCTCATCTAGCCATGTACTTCATAGAAAAACAGATATACCGCCTGTATTTAAAAGAAATTATTAGCTCTGATTGGTTGAAATATAATCTTTATAGGATGTATTGTAGGCAATATGTGATCTTGAATAAAGTCAGTTTAAGTATATTTTGTGAGATTCACTTCTTATAAGATTTCAAGTTTATTTTTGCACTATTTACATTATTAGATGAAATTATATATAAGAGAAATTGAAGGACATAGCAAATTTAAAATAATATCAGAGGTCAGTTACTACGTATCTGTGCACAGTAGCCAAAGTAGTTTAAACTTTCGAGTTGGCTACTGTTTACGTAATACAAAATGTCGGTTAAAACCGCTTGAAATTATATAAACGTATCATTATTTACCTGACTGTTATTTTGCCTGTTTGTTGTGCTCATCTTAAATCCTTTGGAAAAAAGATTATTCAAGAGATTTCCGTATCAATGTATCTTCTCGTGCGTTAATAAGAAATAAAGGACACACTACACAAGAAAACGGTACATGTGATCTGAAATGGAATATAAATACTTTAAATATTTTCTATGACGGGCGCTTATACGCTCACAGGGTGTATATTCTCTGATATTTCCCGCTCGCGGAGAGAAAATATCGGGTCACGTGACGCATTCAACAATCACGCGCGTGAGAAAAGAATTGGAATTTGGAATTCACAGAACCATAATTTCAGCTATTTTCGCTTGAAACTAGTTTTTATTTAGAAACGGCAAAGTTGATCGTTGTTGTTGTTTCCAAATTGATGATTATATTCAACAGTTACATACAACTCAAGAATATTAAATTTAACTCAAATTAACTCATCAGGAAGTAACAATCTCGTACCCAGATCCCATTTGTTTCTTATTGCGCATGCTCGACTAAAACATAGGACTCTGGACGAATCCCAATATCGTATTCAGACCCCATTTGTTTCTTACTGCGCATGTTCGACGAAAAAATAGGGCTCTGGACGAATCCGATTTTTTTGTATTCTGATTGGCTGTTCTGAACAATGCAATTTCACCGGAAGTCAAACATAAAGCATTTCTGGAGGGTTGAGGCATTGGAAATTGAGGCCGGGTTATCTAAACGCTAAAAACCGTTGGATTTTACCTAAATGGATGCTGCTAAAAATCTTCAGGGATTCTTAGATATTTGCTTGTATCCACTCGGGAGTTCATATCACTTCATCGCAATCACACATGGCACACACACACATGGCACACACACACATGGCACACACACACATGGCACACACACACATGGCACACACACACATGGCACACACACACATGGCACACACACACATGGCACGCACACATCGCACGCAGTACACGAATTCTCAGAATTCGAAAATCGAACTAAACTGGATATAGCCGAGGGATTTACCGTAACAGATAGGTAATACTATACATTCCCATATTAACAACAATGTTCGTAAGTGCTCTATAGGCAGAAGTGGCGTTTTCCGATTTCGTAAACTTGTGAACAGTTTTTGGTTTGGATTTGGAAGTTCGCCCGCTATCTAGATAGTGATATTTTGCTTGCTGGTGTCAGGGCAAGCCTTAGGGAGTCTCTTTCATCTTCTGCCGTTTTAGTTCGGATTTTAAGGCTTTATTTTCATGCATCAGGCTCTTGTTTCTTTATCAGACATCAGATATTCAGTACACAAGAGGATTCATGGGGATCGAAAACTCGCTGAAATGGCCTTACCTGAGCCCGATGACCACACAAACAGCAACTGAATACACCGTAGAAGCAAGTCAAGGCAGTTTTATTTACGAGTATCTCGTATTTTAGCTCCTTGAAGGCTTCAATTCGTTGCATTCCCATACAAACACTTATATTTAAGAGATCATCGCCTGCACTTCTGCCTATAGAGCACTTTCGAACATTGTTAGTGTTAATATGTAGCCGCCTCCTCAGCTCGTTCCAGGGTCCACTCCCCGGGAGTGGACCCTGGAACGAGCTGAGGCGGCTATATTTCAGGCTAGTTCATTGTCAGAAATCGATC
This sequence comes from Actinernus sp. WN-2022, assembly GCA_030867875.1. NCBI lineage: Eukaryota > Metazoa > Cnidaria > Anthozoa > Actiniaria > Actinernidae > Actinernus > Actinernus sp. WN-2022. Next base: position 31,213,954 of record JAOWCC010001634.1, read on the forward strand.
CCACGCGTGCGCACTAGGCATCAAATTACGGCCGTAAATAGACATTGTATTGCTCAATATTTTACAGTACTTTGTATGGAAGTTTATGTTTGGAGTACAACTGTGAAACAGAATTACAATAAACCTTCAAATGCATCGTATTCCCTAGCATGTTATTGACTGTAAAATTGCATGAAATCGAGTTGAAGCGAATAATTCTGGCTTCCTGAGCTTATTCGAATTAATGCACTAACCGTGTGTTTTGGCCTCCATGTTCACTGTAATTTCCTTCATTTTAGTCACACTGATGGTTGCCTTGATCAACTTTGGAGAATAAGCATAAGCGTTTCTTAATTAATAATTTGTAACGATGGAATCGAGTAGCTTAAATTATATGCAAATGTGACTTAGTATTTACCGACTGCTTCCCAGTGATTTTCAGGTATCTGTACACTACCACAGCTCGAAAGAACATCAAAACGAAACCCGTACGGCCGTCGACTTCTCCCTTCTCTGAACTTCGCCATATTGCTCTCGATTAGCCTGTAAGAATCTGGTAACTAGTTTATTCGTAATTCTGTGTGTTTGGTTGAATCTGACTTTTAAATTTTGTCTTGGCGGTGGCGGGAATATATTTTAAAAAATGGGGAAAAAATATCGAGTGTGTTCCCGGTAAATAACAGCTCTTGGTCCTCGATAACATTGCTATTCTTCAGTCAGCTCATTCCATGATGTCAGAACTTCTGCAATATTTGCCTGAATATGTAGTGAATGGGTGGCAAGAATTAAAGCGCTAGCGGAGCCTGTGAAATAGAGATTTATGATTGACAGGCGCTATTGCATAATTTTACGCCCCGCCTGTAGTGTATTGTTATGTAATACTTAGGGCCGTGAGGTATGATGGGTAAATATATATGCAAGATGACGGATGAAGGCTAGAACGTGTTTGTGTCATGCTTGTATATTATCAGGTTAAATCCGAATACATCCTTGAGTAAGGATACTACACCGCCCACAATGGAATAGATTTCTGACAATGTAATATGGGAATGTGTAGCATTACCTATCTGTTACGGTACTGCCGGTTGGGTTCGATTTTCGAAATTATTATTCATGTACTGTGTGATTTGTGTTGACCGGTGAAGTGATTTGAACTCCCGATAGGATGCAAGTATAAAATATCTAAGAATCCCTGAAGAGATCAGCAACCATTTAGGTAAAATCCAACCGTTTTTGGCGTTTAGATAACCCCCAATTTTTAATGCCTTTGTCCAAATAAAAATGCTTTGTTTGACTTCCGTTGAAATAGCATTGTTGAGAACAGCCAATCAGAATACACAAAAATCGGATTCCTCCAGAGCCCTATTTTTCGTCGAGCATGCGCAGTAAGAAACAAATGGGGTCTGGGTACGAGATTGCATCCGTCGAAGATATAATTTTATAGTTGTGGCTTATCACTATTTAAATCTTTAAAGAAAAATAACTCCTTGTTATATCAATTTATCTGAGCGACTTGGCGGAAATTTTGCACTGTATACACCCCATTCCAATATGGCGGATACACGGCCGGAGCGTTGGGGCGGGACACGAAAACGAGGGTAGTTAGGCGGAAGTCGATGTCAAGAAGGTCATGAGGCGGGAATTTCGCGCAAGTTTTGAAGCGAGTTTGTTTTTTCGAGAGGGTTGGAATAAGTAGATTTTATCCCCAGAGAGTTAGAAAATATGGTGGATATTCAGGCTATCGTTTTCACTGAAGAATATATCCCTCAGTGAAAATGATAGTTTGAATATCCGCCATATTTTCTAACTCTCTGGGGATAAAATCTACTTATTCCAACCCTCTCGGAAAAACAAACTCGCTTCAAAACTTGCGCGAAATTCCCGCCTCATGACCTTTTTGACATCGACTTCCGCCTAACTACCCTCGTTTTCGTGTGCCGCCCCAACGCTCCGGCCGTGTATCCGCCATATTGGAATGGGGTGTATAGCCTGCCAAACTAAACGGTAATGGCCGATCGCTGCTCTTAAAACTGTCTACCTACTAAAGCGGCCGTAGATATTATAACGAAGTCCAGTATCAGCAGTATGACCGAATCCTTTTGAAAGCTTGAACTACTGTGCCCGCAGAGCAGGCGAGCCTTGTAAATATATGTCCATCTTTCTTTGCTGTCGACTTTCTCCCATAAACATTTGTTTTCTATCAGCAGTTTCCCTAAACTCTTCTACACCGACCAGTGTCTAAAGACGATGATCGTTTCAATGTTGCTTCCTTCCTTTTAATCTCCATATAATAAATTTAAATTAATTTATACGAGCTTTTAAAATCACTACGCAGCAGGACCAATAGCCCGAGGAATCACACGCCACTGATTTTTAAACTCGCTGCGAAACAAGTCGTTTCTAAAAGCAACAAGCAAAGGATTCAAGACTGTGTTGATACCAATGCAGATATGGGTAAATGTTTTCCAGAAAATGTTCTTATCCTTCCAAGGGATCTTATTTCCAAGAGGAGTATTTGTAATGAGAATAGAAATGAATGTAGGAATGAAAAATACGGCTACATTAGAACAAATTAACAAAGCGATTCTTCTAGCAAGCTTTCCTTCTCTGTGTATACCAACCTGTTGACCAGATTTCTTAATACAGAGGTACATTCTCAAATAGAAAAAAAAACATGTGATGTAGAGAACTGTTGCAATACCAGCCAACAAAAGTCTAATGTCAAATTTACCAGGGCGGCCGGGGAGGTGTGTGCACATAGTATCATAGGCGAATGATATTTTAACTGAAAGATTTGGTAGGACGCCAACGACGAATGCAAATCCCCAACTGAAAAACAGCAACATTTTTGCCATGCCAATTCTTAGCCTAATGTCGGGTTTCATGGAGTAAACTATTGTCAAGTATCTCTCCAACGTCACCAGAAAGGAGGTGACACAGCTAGCGATCAATCCAATCAGGTAGAATGATCCTAGAATTTGGCAAAAGCCCGATGGGTACATGCCCCTGTATTGTGCGCTTGACAAAGCCCTTCTAGTGCTTGTTATTGTAATGAGATAGATGTCTGTTATGATATCAGCGATGGCCACATGACAGACAATAAATATTGCCACTTTGTTACGTAGGAGAGTGCTTCTTAGTGTCGTTACTATGACAACTAAATTGAAGAGAAATCCCAGAATTCCGACGGGCAAGTTAATGGTGGAGATTTTGTTCATGATGTCCCAACAACGATTTGAATATCTAAAGGCATAAAAGCGTGAGGTGGGAAGTTTCACATCGACATATATGTGTCTACAGGCTGGATAAAATCCGTAATCAACATAAATTGCCATTTTCTTTTGAAGAAACGTCAGTTGTACTCCCAAACAGCCTTGACGACGAAAAGGTATGAATGTGGAAAGAGTCATTCCCCGAGTCAGATCCTCAACAGAACCTGCTGTAGATAAGTAAGACGACGTTCTTGTTTGTTTGATGTTATAATATTTGAAAAGCAAACACGATTGCAAGTTAGTTACTATCAAGCCTCTAATGAGCAGAAGACTTGGCAATCGAAATATGTCGTTAGTTGGTAGAAACTTGCTGTTGTTGTAGACGTCTAGGACACTGAGTAAAGGTAGCTGAGACACGATTCCCGTCGTGTTCCAGTAATGTAGGTGATTCACACTGAGATTCCTGACCAAGAAATAAGTGAATTATTTAGCATTATCGCCAATATTTCCATTGCATGCTATGAATACTTTTTAATCTTATATTAATTAATATATTGATCTAGAGTAATTAAAGTTATTGTCAATCTTTATGAATGGAGGGTAGTATGTAAAATGGACTTTATATCTTATTACTTACAGTTCCACTAGGCTCGACAAACCTCGGAAAGCATCCTTGTCGATGTGACTTATACGATTTTCTGCCAGCGACCTTAATAACAAGAGGTGAAGGAAAATAAAGCGTAAAAGATGTGTGTGAGCTTGTTCATTTATTCACGTTGAAGGCAGTGCCGAATGTTTTCAAAGTACCAATAATAATAATAACCTTTATTTATCCACGGGTTCATGTATCATATTCAAGTGCTCTCCCAGGGAGCCGTGCACTATAAAACTACAATATTAAGCATATTCCTTTATTAAAACTATTAAAAATCTAACAATTAAAAATATAATATACAAAAGTCGTGACTAGAGATACCCTAGACTATATTTTACTTCTTAAAGCGGTCATGCTAGAGGTCTGCTTGGCCTCAACCGACAGACTATTCCACGAAACAGCGCCCCTGTACCAAAAGCTCAGTCTTTTTGAGGGCCTCGGTATTTGGTCTTCGTATGGAAAGATTATGTTTCGAGCCCCGGTAGATTGTGATTGTGAGTGGCGCTGGCCAGGACAAATTTTTCATGGGTATACTCGGGAAATTGCTTGTTTATGGGCTTGAAAATAAAACTTTTCAATTGATGTGTACGTCTGTCGGTTAGGCTCGTCCAGTGAGTTCCTAAAGAATCAAGGCAGATCTGACCAGTCCCAATCAGATCCTGTTATTGTAACCATAGATACCGGACAGCATGTATACGTAGCTATTTGCCGAATCTTTTCCTGATTTTAAATATTATCAAGGGGGGGGGGGGGGGGGGGATATTTCATGGTATCAAAAGAAAGACTGACAAAACAGATACAATGAACTAAATCAGGGGCGTAGGGAGCTCTTGGAAGTGGGGGGGGGGGGGGCACAATGATAAATTCTGGGACATTTTTATATATATTATATTTTTAAGATTACAGAACAATCTATCCGTCATTAACCAACTTTTTAAATTTGTTAGCAGTCATCTGATGTACCAATGTAGTACAAAGAGCTAATGAATAAAGTCTGTCTGTCTGTCTGTGTCTGTTTTCAATGATGACTTCCGTCAATCTATCTTCTGGGACTGGACAGAGAGGGGGGGGAGGGGGGGAGGGGGGGGGGGGGGGGTGGGCAACCGCCACTGAACTAAATCCACTCTTATGGGTCCTGTAAAAGCCATCGACAGCGATTTCTCTCCATCATTAGGTAATTATGACAAAGCTTTTCTCTAAGGTTGGAAATGTGAATAATATGCATGCTACCTGTTGTGAGATTCGTTTTTGAGAATCTGAAAATTAATGCTAAATATGGGAAATCTACAATAATGGTTTAGTCTTTACTATTGTTATTATATCAGTATTCCGTTCACCTTAGGGACCGGTCATTATTTATGAAAGGGGGGGGGGGGGGGAGGAGATAGGGGTGGGTCATGTGCATTTTCTTTAGTCAATAAGGGTGGGTCATGTAGTAAAGAAGTAGTAAAGAAGGGGGGGTTGTGTTGCAAAATATCATTACTTTAACAGTGAGGGTGAAAGTGATAACGACATGAGTGAGTAGGAAGAGAGGTGAATTAGCCTCATTTTTAAGGTGTTATGCTAATTTTTAAGGCGCGCTCATTAATTCAGGTGACGTCACGGTCCTATTGTCTTTCCGCATGAACAAAGTGCGGCGCTCTCATCAATAAAATGCGGCGCGCTCATGATCTACTGTTCCTTTGGATGAGGTCATCGATCTATTCGGGTACGTTTGGCTAAAGCCTATTGTTTGGGGTCGTCTCTAAAACCAGGAGCGATCGGCCCTGAATACATTCGAAGTTGAATGAAAAAAGTAATAAATATCTCGCAATATCTAAACCGCTTTGTAGCGTATATAGTAAAAACAAACTACTCGTGATAGGCTCTAAACTGTCTTTATTATTTTCCTTTACAGTTAATAACTCATAAGATAATTGTATACAAAATCCACTGTGACTCATAAGAGCAACTTTGCTATTGCTCTTAGGGATTAGCGATAACTGAAGAGCCTATTGTTTTTAGGAAAACTCTTGAGATGCAAATTCTTCTCTAAAACTGAACTATAATTACCATACGAATAGAAACAAAGTTTATTCAATCTCAAAAACACCAATTTACAGTTCGTTTTCCTTATGAGATCGCAGCAGTTATCGGAACAGGATTTTATTGATTCAAACCATGATAAGCGATAAGATGAGGCATAAAAAAATAAAGAGTATTTTAGCATTTAAGGTTTGTTTACAATCAGTCCTCATCGTCACTTGTTGGGTGATAAGTTTCTTCCTTTTTACTTTTGGGATGAATATGCCGTAATGTTTGACAATGTTGGCATCGTACCAAAATGTTCTTAACCGACTTGGTTGTCAATGGAAACTCATTCTCGCAAATGGTACATGTGGTAATGTCATTCTTAACAATCGGGTCAAATAAAATATCATGCCATAGACATTTGGGGCAGCCAACGACACCCGTTGCGTGAACATTGGTAGAGTTACAATGATCACAAGAGGCATTCATTTTATTTTCGTTGTTATCTTCACTGTCATCTTCATCACTACTCTGTTCTTCCACGTTTGTAATAGTACTATCACTGTTATTGTCACTCTCCTGAGACTCGTTCTCATTTCGACTCTCTTCTTGCTCACTGCTGCTAGTTTCAGGCTCCTTTTGCTGGTATGTTTTTTCTTTTTCGATAAGATCGCTCAAAACCTTTTTGTTGTGAATTAGACGTTTGTTGATTCCTAGCTCAGCAAGACCCTCTACAAATGTATTGAGAGCGCGAGTTCTCAGCATATCCTTGTTATAGGGAAGTAAGACATATTCTACCAGGGCCGCTATATTCGTCACCGGAATTCTACGCTTGCTACGAAGCAATTCTCCTCTTGGCGTCCAAAATAAAATATCCTTAGAAGAGGCCATACTGTGCAATAAATCCGAAGCATCTTTATGGGAGACGACTCTCGGAAGATCATCCAAAACATCTTTAATTCTTGGTTCCTCTTCATCCTCACTCTCATCATTCGAGGTGTCACTTTCTTCACTTTCCATGTCAATGTTTCTCTTCATGTTCACCGCAGAATGACTTCAGTAGCAAATGATCTTGAAAGACCTAAGACTCCCCTATTTATACCATCAGAAGCCCAGTGAGAATAGGGGCTAACAAATGTTCAATAAATCCACCTCCATCTTGCACTAGTAGTTGCTTCTTTTCTTTGAATGGAACCTCTGGATCCACGAGTGTATAAATAGATTCTCTGTGTGGAGTTAATCTTCGCCTGTCTTCCTCACTGATAGGTATATATCCTCTAACAACATTATGTGTCGCTTGGACGAGCGAATGTACTTGTTCTGGAGATGCTGTCTCGAGGAGAAATTGACGTTGATGGTCGGGGCAAGAAGCTAAGAGATGAAGAACGCCACGATTTCTCTTTACTATACGAGACATGGTGGAAACTGATCTGCGATTTGAATGCGCTAGGATATTTATAGCGCTAGGGCGACCGATGGGTGTTGAGGGAGGCGGACGTTCAGAGCGGCGGGCGTTGGCGGGCGGCGGGCGTTCAGGGTGGCGGCAGAACTGTTAGCATAAATAGGAGTATACCATCGCCGTAGGGTTCATTTTATTTGATCTCTTGAAGCATCAACATGTCAAAAAAAATGTTCTGTCCTCGTTGTCATGGAGGCTTCTCCCGACCATATGATTTAAAACGTCATCAAAATAAGTTTCATCCTACTGAAGCTCTATCGAATGGACTCCATACCACTATTTCATCACAGAACAATGATTTTCAAAGTACGAAGGGCATTTGTAGCTCTTTTAAACTCGTTCATCCGTTTACTTGTATGGTTGCTGGTATATGTAGTTATGATATTGAATCATGTTGGTATGATTGGTTGCTGGTATGACAGGATGTGGTAAAACGGTCTGGGTTCAGACGTTACTCGAAGAAGCCCATCAAACAATTTCCCATCCACCCCAGAGGATTGTCTGGTGCTATTCACAGTGGCAGCCTGCGTATACAGCACTCCTTAGTACGGTACCTGATATCGAATTTGTGAAAGGAATCCCCCCTGATATCGAGCAAGATCACTATTTTGATGTACATTGTACGAAACCTGATTGTTATTGATGACCAGATGACTGAAACGGGAAATGATAATAGAATTGTCAACCTGTTTACCAAAGGATCTCATCACCAGAATCTGAGTGTCCTCTACATTTTACAGAACCTATTCCATCAGGGTAAAGGCAATCGCAGCATCAGTTTAAACAGTCATTACTTAGTGTTGTTTAAGAATCCACGTGACAAACTACAAATTTTAACACTGGCCAAGCAAATGTATCCCAGGCAGACGGAGTATTTTCTCAACAAGTACGAAAAGGCTGTTTAGGAGACCTTTAATGGTTATTTGTTTGTCGACTTAAAACCAAATACACCGGAGGGCTGTAGGTTAAGGACCAATATTTTACCCGGTGAACAGCAACAACCACAAGAGATATCTATCGAGGATAACGTTGCTAACGTACTGCGTAAGTACGTCGAACAGCGAAGCTTTACAATTTCCCCGCAAGTACAAAAAATGCAAAGCTTGAAGGATGATATGAATAGGGTATTAACCGTAATGATCTCAGTCAGACCCAGAAAGCAAGAAATTATGTTCAGCTTCAAAACAACTTTATGAGGTATAAACACCAAATGAGTCAATATCCTGTACCTCCTACAACTCTTTCACCTGGTATCGCAACCCAACCCCAAGAACAAGAAATAGCCGATACGCCCATCACACCGCAATAAGTATACCTAGATTCAGCTGAACCAGCCACAGTGCCGTATTCAGCAAAAGTATATCAGTCCCCAGCCACGAACATTTCTTTGAGCTCACCAACCATACCGCCACAATTACACCTAGATTCGTCTGAACCAGCCACAGTGCCCAATTCAGAGAGAACCTACGAATCCCCATTCCCTAATATTTATTTGTCTTCTTTGAACTCATCAACCAAAAAGCTACTCTCCCCGCTACGAAAAAGAAGAAAACGCCGACGTTTGGAACTCAAGAATTACTTGGATGATGATGCCGAAGAAAGTGTTGGACCTTATCTAAAAGCCGATCGGATCAGACGATCAATGCGAATTCGGAAGCCTTATCCCTACAAGTATTAACATTGTAAACCTTATCGCTTATCATGGTTTGAATCAATAAAATCCTGTTCCGAGAACTGCTGCGATCTCATAAGGAAAACGAACTGTAAATTGGTGTTTTTGAGATTGAATAAACTTTGTTTAATTTATCTGGTAGTTTGTTTTTATTCGTATGGTAATTATAGTTCAGTTTTAGAGAAGAATTTGCATCTCAAGAGTTTTCCTCATCGATTTCCGCCTATCTACCCTCGTTTTCGTGTCGCGCCCCAACGCTCCGGCCGTGTATCCGCCATATTGGAATGGGGTGTATAGGCTCTTCAGTTATCGCTAATCCCTAAGAACAATAGCAAAGTTGCTCTTATGAGTCACAGTGGATTTTGTATACAATTATCTTATGAGTTATTTACTGTAAAGGAAAATAATAAAGACAGTTTAGAGCCTATCACGAGTAGTTTGTTCTTACTATTTACGCTACAAAGCGGTTTAGATATTGCGAGATATTTATTACTTTTTTCATTCAACTTCTCAAATTTCGAGGGTCAAAAGGGACAATCCAAAGACACGTTCTTTCATCAATAATTTATTTCATCTCACAAGGTACTTACAGGTATTTACAAAATCATATGGCTTACTTGCTTTTCAATCGTAAGTGATGCATCCCGAAATCCCCTAAGTTCTTTGCCATAGACAGGGAAAATATCTAGTTCATCAAACATCTTTGCCTTGCACAAAGTTTTTGCATCTATCTTTCCTTTAGGAAGTAATGCACAAAGGTGATGGCTCTTTTCCCGATCCTCAGTATTTGGATCGTACAGAACTGCCGACATTAATTTTAACATCTCGTAAAAAACCCAGTGAACTTTTAAATAATCTAGGCAAAGTTGAAAGTGATTTCTGAACACCATATAGCCGGTTTAGGAAGTTGTTTTCTTTCCCTCTCTACCATTCTGCATTGTCTCAAACTCCTCCTGCAGTTCCTGGAAATGGTGTCCATACTTAGGAAAAAGGTCTAAATGTTGGAATAGTTTTACGGAAACGGGTTGGTCCTTCGGGATCAATAGCCGCATATAATTTAGTTAGTTAGGGAACTCGTCAAAGACTTTTATCTTTTCGAATCCGTCTCCGGTTGTGTTCTTGTGGTAAAATCCCCCTTCAATAATGTGCTTGGGTAAGTAATAAAAGTCTAGTGAAGAATCACAGGTTAGCAAAGTGTCTTCCTTCTTCTCAGGCCAATAGTACTCCCTTAACTTCCCTTTAATCTTGTGTGCTTTGTACAATTCAGCAAATGCTTGGTAGTTTTCAGTGAAAATATTTTCCCTTGATAAAAAATCATACAGATGTCCGGGAATGCTTATGCCAGACTTGTTTGATGCTCTCTTTCCATACTCAGTTAGTTCTCCAAATCTATCCCCATCAGGTGTATAGGCTACAGCGTACAACTTATCTTCCTCCATGAGTGCCTCGAGATCCTACCATCTTGTTCACTTCTCAATTTCGAATAGGTCGATCGATATCTTGTTCAAGGCTTTGGGTTGTACTGATTCAGGGCCGATCGCTCCTGGTTTTAGAGACGACCCCAAACAATAGGCTTTGCTCAAACATGCCCGAATAGATCGATGACCTCATCCAAAGGAACAATAGATAATGAGAGCGCCACACTTTATTCATGAGCGCGCCGCATTTTATTCATGAGAGCGCCGCACTTTGTTCATGCGGAAAGACAATAGAACCGTGACGTCACCTGAATTAATGAGCGCGCCTTAAAAGTTAGCATAACACCTTAAAAAGGAGGCTAATTCGCCTCTCTTCCTACTACTGACATGATTTTGTGCGAGTGTGACGCAGTGACAGCGAAAGTGACAGTGGAAGTAGCGATGGCCTTGAGGGTGAAGACTTTGTTAATGGGACACTAGTCCACACGATATACACAGATTACGTGCAGTACTAAACTTAGTTGACTATCGACACTGTAGATTTACATCTTCCAACAGTGTTCCACAGGTAAGATCACTATGTACTATCGATTGCGACATGGCCTCTTAGTGCCAGCCTTACTCCATGCGCCCAATACCTATTAGAATGGATCTCCGGAACGTTGTGTGTGTGTGCATGTGTGTGGTAAGGGGGGGGGGAGGTCATTACTTAATATGGACTTTGAGAGGGGGATCGCTTGTCATTTTCAGGCCTGAGGAAGGGGGGGCTTCAGTGAATTTAGTTCTTAACAAAAAAATTTCCCCGCCCCCCCATAAATAATGACCGGTCCCTTATGATCGGTAGAGATTCAATAGAAACGTTGATATTATGCCAAATACGGGTTATTAATGCACTTTCCGGTACTAAATCTTATTTATTAACTACACATTTCTACTTACAAGTGTTGTAATCTGGGGAAAAATAAAAACGCATTGCGTGTTCCTCGATAAGTCGCTAAAATGAAAAGAGACTTGATATTACTTTATATTATGGCAGATAACTGGATTTACTACCGCTGATAATGATGAGTATTTTGGAGTTCTGGTATTTTATAATGAATCCGACACACAATACTTACAGTGATAATACTTCCTCTGGACTGGTTATAAATTGTTGGAGGTTGTCGAGAGAATGCATCTCACATTTGACAGACACGTTGTAAAAGTTGTCGGGGATGTTAAAGTTGTCGGGGAGACGGTTGCATCGTGAGTAATTGTTACGCCCAAGACACGTGGTAAGGTTAGTGGCCTGTACGTGCTCATCAAGACCGACGAATATTATCGCTAGAACAAGGAATAACCCTGATCGAACGGGGTCTTTACAAATTAACATCTAGAAATTAAAGAAGAAATAATAGGGTTGGACAAATACACGAACATCACGACTGTAATCCACCGTACCAGAATAAAGATGGCACGTTGTACCTTCACAACCCGCAATCCTCTGCTAGACAAACGTTTTATATCCGTTAAAAAAAACAATGAAGAGAACAGCTGAAACTTCAAAACGAAAATTAAAACGAATCTGCATGCCAATAGACTGTATATCAAAATCATTGCAGACAGAAGAGGACATTTGGTATTGGTCATCGCTTTGAAGTAAATATGATTCCTAAGTTGGCCTAGGTCAGCTTTGTCTGTCCGCCTGTGAATAAGTATGATCCTTAGGTTGAAAGCTAGTTTAAAGTTATAGGCTATATAAATATATATATATAAACCTGATAATACACTGCTGCTCGTTTATTAAACAGTACATAACTGATGAAGGCTGAAAGCAGAAACTGTGAGAAGTTGCAAGTGGTACTTTCTAAAATTCTTCATATAAATAATATACGCGTACAATTAGCTGTGAATCCAGGGGGATATGATGCTTCAAAGGAAGTACATCGTTAGTTTTTGCCGCTTTTTCTATATTCAATTGATATATATATATCCAGAATATATATATCCCCATATGTGTCTTTGTTGTTACCTGGGAAAGCAATACCATAGGGATCGGTACGAGTACAATGCGCAAACAATCGCTTCGTTTAGTGCCTAAATGTCTAACAATCTTTCTTAGCGCCAGTGGGTTTGAAGTTTACAAACATTAGAAATAAAGTTCAAATAGCGCAGCATTTTTTAACATTGTTTGATCTTCTCTTGGGGCTTTAAACAAATTTTATTTAAGTACCAGTTCGCTTAGAACACCTTTGCCTTAAGAATGGTTTTATAGAAAAGAATTGCGATGTCAAATCATTAGGGGGTTTAGTCACGTGCTCGGAACGCTTGAAAAGCATCAAAAACCCTATCTCGTTAAAAATAAAATAAAAACATTGCTCATCTTATGGGTCCAAAAAATATGAGCAGACTTCGAAACAATACTATTTGATAATCAAATTAAATTTCTACAGTAGTGTATTCAGCGGAGCACGCGGTTGTGAAGTTTTTTTTATGAGTTAAGGATTTTGTATCGAAATTTCTACCATATTTTTTTCCGGCCATGTTGAAATGTTGTCCTTCGCTTCAGTAACGCCAGCGTTACGCGACGACCCTTGGAATGGCTACGAAGAAGACAGGAGTGGAATTTGAAATTTGAAAATCTTCATCAAATTAGAACAAAATACTAAACCTAAAAGCCATGAAATTGTAAAGGATTTTGTTTTGTATCACATTTTATCAGTTATCTGTGGTGTCTCGCCTGCTGCTGCGCCACGGTGGTGCTGCAGGAAAATGATCAGCTAGAAGGAAAATATAGGGGATTTCGAAAAATGAAATCAGTGTTCTTCTCCTTACTTAGCTGAACATTTTCCTTTTTAAGGTGGCTCGCCTGGAATTTCCAGGGACGCACCATACCCACTTTGAATGGCTGATACTCCACTATCAGAGCTCAGTCGGGCTCGCCACTTCACACATTTACTAGAAATAGAATAAACCTTCCAAAAATGTTGGTTTGTTTGATATCGGTGTCACCATAGCTACACAGCGTTGACGTCATGTATTTTACATATCATCAATTTTCTCGAAATCTAGACCTAAACTTTTAAAACGACCTAGTGTTCCTTGTAGTCTAAATGTAGGCCTTCAAGACTGCAAAGTGTAAAACAATTGTATGAGAGCGTTTTCGAAAAGAATTGGGTTGAATATTTTCGTTTAAAAAATATACAATTCGCATTACTTTCTGTTTAGTCGTCGAGAACTGTGTTTTCCGGACCGATTCAAGCGATGGTTTTAGCATATTTCATACCTGTGGCATAGGACTACTTCCCATGAAAATTTCATATCATTTGCTTTATTCGATTTCGGTTTGTGTAATCATCAGTAATGTCATAAATATGCTCATTTTGCTCAAATAGTAACGTATTTGCTAAGGAAGATGTAATTCGAAAACTAGTCGATACGTATTTAAAATAATATTTTCACCTGAAATAGGTGGCCCGCGGCTATTTATTTTGGCAACAGGGGTCTTTTTAAATCGCGTTTTTGAACAGCTAAACATTATCCGATTTCTGAGATTTTTTGGACTTTTAAATAAAGAATCCTCGAATTTTATAAAAAGTACAATTAGAAAGTGGTTAACAAAGAATCGCTGAAGATATAAGCGATTTTCCAAAACGTTGTTTTCTAGGAAAGAGCGTATATTTCAAAACCCAAAAGATGGATTTGTTCCATTTTACTTTCAACGAGTGCCCAACCTCCAAGGTCTGTGACAGGCAATTTTCAGGTTAATCGGCACCATACAAGTTTCTCAGCAAGCGGCTGATCAATTTTAACCTTAAAATGTTATGCTCATGCATCTGGTTCAACTGCCGGAGAAATATTACAGTAATAATTAAATCGTACATACCATATGAAAGTTCAATACCACTTGAAACTTCTGTGCCAAAGGCAAGAAGATCGGAAACTGTAACTAACGTTATGCGGCGAACGAAGTAAGATAGGTTATTGCTGAATATTTGCGAAAATCGAGAAATTTGTATTCTTTCGGCGTCAAAAAAAATCACTTGTTTGTTTTTCTTAAGTTCCTCATATGACTGACATTAGCATATTTTAAAGTACCTTACCGAGTTTCAGCGCGCTTTGACCATACGCTTTTGAGAAATAAATGATGTAAACTTCAGCTTGTGCGAGACTTCTAAAATCTAAATGCTTGGAAAACCCCTCATGTTCGCTAAATTATTCAATGTGTTTGTTTTGAATTTCCGCACGGGTTCTACCACTTGGGAATCGCGAGGCAAGGAATAATTTAAATTAATGTTGAAATTAAAATGAGGATTAATTTTGCAAGTGTAGTAAGGTATTTGTAATAATAGTTTCAGGCTGAGTAATGTTTTGGTGCCAAGGAGTATCCTACTGTGGAAACGTTCTTCAAATGTTCTCCCCTCGTCGCTACTTACTACCAGGTGGACATAACACGTAACACCTGTTTCATGGGTTACTGCACACAGCCATGAATTACAATGTAATCCTCATTTTAATTTCAACAATAATTTTAATTATTCTTTGCCTCGCGATTCCCAAGTGGCAGAACCCGTGCGGAAATTCAAAACAAACCCATTGAATAAATTAGCGAACATGAGGGGTTTTCCAAGCATTTAGATTTTAGAAGTCTCGCACAAGCTGAAGTTTACAACCTTTATTTCTCAAAAGCGTATGGTCAAAGCGCGCTGAAACTCGGTAAGGTACTTTAAAATATGCTACTGTAAGTCATATTAGGAACTTAAGAAAAACAAACAAGTGAATTTTTTTGACGCCGAAAGAATACAAATTTCTCGATTTTCGCAAATATTCAGCAATATCCTATCTTACTTTGTTCGCCGCATAACGTTAGTTGCAGTTTTCCGATCTTCTTGCCTTTGGCACAGAAGTTTCAAGTGGTATTGAACTTCCATATGGTATGTACGATTTAATTATTACCGTAATATTTCTCCGGCAGTTGAACCAGATGCCTGAGCATAATAGTTTAAGGTTAAAATTGATCAGCCGCTTGCTGAGAAACTTGTATGGTGCCGATTAACCTGAAACTTGCCTGTCACAGACCTTGGAGGTTGGGCACTCGTTGAAAGTAAAATGGAACAAATCCATCTTTTGGGTTTTGAAATATACGTTCTTTCCTAAAAAAACAACGTTTTGGAAAATCGCTTATATCTTCAGCAATTCTTTGTTAATCACTTTCTAATTGTACTTTTTATAAAATTCGAGGATTCGTTATTAAAAGTTCAAAAAATCTCAGAAATCGGATAATGTTTAGCTATTCAAAAACGCGATTTAAAAAGACCCCCGTTGCCAAAATAAATAGCCGCGGGCCACCTTAGAACTTTTACATTCATCCACGCAAGCTTCATTGCTGTATCATTTTGTTGATAGCTTGTGTCTTTCCGAAATTTCTCTTTTGTCTAGATTCTACCACAGGCAGCCCAAGCTCTGTATTTGCACTGTGTGACTATTATTTCACAAAATTCTCAGATAAAGAAAATAAACTTACCTTAAGAGTTTGTTGTTGTCCTGTTGTTTCTCTGGGGTCTAGAAATGGCGGTTATGGGGCATTTCTCTCACTTTGGGTTTTTCTCTTAAAGAAAGGAAAGGCTGCACACTCAAAATTCAAACCACGAGGCACTTGAGGCCGATTTTTCGCACGAAAATCCATCCGATAGGCGTAATTTCCTCCGTCAGGTGAAAGGTAGATAGTTTTTCTTACCCCAGAAGTTTACAGACTTGAGAAATCATTATCCTAGTGTTCCTCTGTGCCTAGTGTTCCACTGTTCCACTGTGCCTAGTGTTCCACTGTTCCTCTGTGATGTAGTAGCAAAGCTGTGACGTATCTTGTGCGGCGTACACGGGCCATAAACCCTGTCTTTGGTTTCTAATTAGGTTTACGAGTGCGACTTTTCACAGCTCTACAAGCAAACACATACTCTTGCTACCTTGTTTTCATGTTTCCAGTATTGCTTAGCTGTATTTGAAGATCTCTACTTTCCTTGCGAATGATATATTTTGAGTGTAAAATGAAATGTCGACTAGAACTCGCACTCGAGTCAAACTCACAGCGAAGTAACAGCTGAACTCGGCAGATTGGACTTTGACCCGCGATCGTAGTTTTGGTAGCAAGACTTTCTGGACCTACTGGAGGATGAAAAAAAAGGTTAAGGACATTGATTTCTCTGCTAATAAAAATGCAAAACATATACAGATACGTCGTAACACCTCAGTGGAGCTTAGCCATGCGAAATTATAATTACGAATGATCTTGATGCCAGAAGTGGTTGCATGCTTTGTGCTTTGTATTTCCAACGAAGCCCGCCGAGCCATTAGTGCAGCAAATCCCCGGGAAACTCACGTAGTAGTCCTTTTGAACCACAAGTGTTCTCTTGTAGATATAGAGAAAGTAAAATGTGGACTGCTGAAGGATTATTTGTCGAGTCGCTTCGCCTCGCTGTCTGGGTCCTTTCTCCGGAATTCCTCTACTCGCCATTCGAAGAAATATTCGAACTAAAGTTTCATTTAAAAAATTATATATTCAAAAGTTAAGATAAAAGAAAGTCAGTTAAGCATATATACCTATGAATAATTACAAGATGACCCAAACTAGGGATGGATTTCGAAAGATTCGAGAGTCACGTAACAACAACAACGATCTTTCTGATATTCGTAGCCTACGGAAATGATTTGCGCGCGCAAAGCACCATGGGCTCGGACACAGGGTCTTTAAAATAGAGGAAAAGATAAAATATAACTGAGAAAGGATTTTTTTTTTTTTTTTTTAATGTTACTGGCTTGTGAGGAATCGAACTCCTAACCGTTGGATTCGAGGCGCGCGCTCTAAACCACTTTACCATAGAACCGATTCACTTGTAGACAAGTTTCAAAATAAGGTATATAATGTATAAGTTCTGAGCCCGTGATCTTTGGGAACTAGCCGACGTCAAGCGTTGTCAACTTGTTTGAAATTGTAGCCACGCGATTGGCTACTCAGTACAATAGGCGGCACGTTAGACCCCGCGGGGAGAGAGTAACGTATCTGGCAATTTATTGACTGTCCCTCTGCCGGAAAGAGGAATTTTGCCACGGTCATGACCGAATAGCAGCAAACACTTAGTTTCTGACGAAGAATGAGAGGGCTTTTTCAAAGAAATGAGTTCATTTGGAAGAGTTAGGATAATGATTTATCAAGTCTGTAAACTTCTGGGGTAAGAAAAACTATCTACCCTTCACCTGACGGAGGAAATTACGCCTATAGGATGGGTTTTCGTGCGAAAAATCGGCCTCAAGTGCCTCGTGGTTTGAATTTGAGTGTGCAGCCTTTCCTTTCTTTAAGACAGAGAAGAGAGAAAAACCCAAAGTGAGAGAAATTCCCCATAACCACCATTTCTAGACCCCAGAGAAACAACAGGACAACAACAAACTCTTATTAAGGTAAGTTTATTTACTTTATCTGAGAATTTTGTGAAATAATAGTCACACAGTGCAAATACAGAGCTTGGGCTGCCTGTGGTTTAACTAATTTGCATGTCATTGTACTAAGAATAGACTTTGCACGAGCGTTCCGGCAATAGCGAAGCGTAGCAAGCGTGCATGGTAAACTTGTTAGTTCAAAAGCACACAAGTATGTAGAATCTAGACAAAAGAGAAATTTCGGAAAGACACAAGCTATCAACAAAATGATACAGCAATGAAGCTTGCGTGGATGAATGTAAAAGTGCCCTGTTTTTGGTTTTATTTCGCACCCTTAAAATAATTCAATGCTCTTGAAATTTAAAGGGACAGGGTAGTACATGTTGAATTTCAGGTGAAAAGATTTTTAAAACGATGTATTGACTAGTTTTCGAATTACAGCTTCCTTTGCAAATACGTTACTATTTGAGCAAAATGAGCATATTTATGACATTACTGATGATTCCACAAACCGAAATCGAATAAAGCAAATGATATGAAATTTTCATGGGAAGTAGTCCTATGCCACAGGTATGAAATATGCTAAAACCATCGCTTGAATCGGTCCGGAAAACACACTTCTCGACGACTAAAATATAAACAGAAAGTAATGCGAATTGTATATTTTTTGAACGAAAATATTCACCCCAATTCTTTTCGAAAACGCTCTCATACAATTTTTTTACACTTTGCAGTCTCGAAGGCCTACATTTGGACTACAAGGGACACTAGGTCGTTTTAAAGGTTTAGGTCTAGATTTCGAGAAAATTGATGATATGTAAAATACAAGACGTCAACGCTGTGTTGCTATGGTAACGCCGATGTCAAACAAACCTACATTTTTGGAAAGTTTATTCTATTTCTAGTAAATGGGTGAAGTGGCTATTCTGACAGAGCTCTGACAGTGGAGTATCAGCCGTTCAAAGTGGGTGTGGTGCATCCCTGGAAAATCCAGGCGAGCCACCTTAAAGTAACGAAATCGGTTGGGTAGAACGTGATCGAGATATTAATTTTGAACATCCAAATAATTGCGTATTTTCTCAAAAAATGTGTTCTGGTGTATGTCTTATATATATCCGAGAGTTTCCGGCGGGACCACTGATACAAAAGCAACATGATTTCTTTCTCATCTGAACATAGAGTTAGATTCTCTTTTAAAAAGTACTGAATTGTAGAACTAGAGGCTGAAGTGAATGGTATATGTAGAAATCGATCATTGCTCACCGGACTGAGCAAAATTAAATTTCCGCGCTAGAATTCAAGCAAAAGCTAGGATCTAATATTGCAACTTTGGTAGTTTCCAGTGAACAAAGTGATTATAGGGGACAGAAAGTTCGCTATAAAATCTTTAACTCAAAATAAATGTCTCAGCTGCGTGCTTTACCGAGGAAACTATTATAGTAGGCTTTCTTAGTTATTAAACTTAGTGTCTTTTGGCCGATAATACGCGCGGATTTTTCATTTTCGGACATGATTATTTCTTCACCTAACAAGAATCGCGGCCGCTTTTTGTTTACGTTTGATCATGATATAAAGCAAACACAAGGCCTATCAATATTAATTAATATATATCTCCGATTCTGAGCATTTTCTTTTTCGTGATTTCTTAATATAACGAATATAAGAGGCAAAATTGTTTGTAATTAATACGGAGTATTGAGAGTTTTCACGCGACCCGATTAGGTGACTAAACCCCAAATTGAATATATTAAAGAAAGTACATTCTACCATTATTGTGATTTGCAAAAAATTGTATCTCATGCAGGATTTATTTAACCGATTTTGCTACAATAAAAAGGAAACTTCTCAAGAAAGTAAGGGCAATTCGAACAATACTTGTTTGATTTTGAAATATCATTTTGAAAGCCAAAATTATAACTAAACTCCTTAGCTTTTATATTGTATCGATTCGGCCGCAACAAGACAAATAGCCTGGGACCTAAACATTTCGCAACCATGGCAGTTACGCGCGTGGTTCAACTGCGGTGATTATCTGATTTTTGCCTATTCTTGGGTTGCAATCAATCCCCAGAGATTCAAATAACAAAGGCATGGCGGCCATGTTGGTGCCACTAACAAAAGAACCTAATGAGTAATCTATTGTAAACTACCACCAACATGGCTGCCATGACGTCAGGTGCAACCCAAGAATATGTGTTAAAATCATAAGAGAAAACCAAACAACGAAAATAAATGCTGCAAACTTTGCTTTATTTCTAACATCTGTTGACTTCAAGTTCCACTGGCGCTAAGCAAAATTGTTAGGCATTTAGTCCCTAAACAAAGCGGTTGTTTGCGCATTGTACTCGTACCGCTCCCTGTGGCATTGCCTTCCCAGGCAAAACAAAGACACACATGGGGATATTTTTATATATTCTGGAGTGTCATCATTTTTTTGATCGGGTGTGTGTATATATATTGTGTTAAGGCCACAGGGGTGTAAAGTATGAAGCTGTGCGGTCCAATAGGCCTCTCTAGTTAACAATTTCTTATCTAAATCCTCTACGTCATGAACTAGAGGCCTATTGAACCTGACACAGCTTCGTACTTTACACCCCTGTGGCCTTAACAAAAGGCGAGAATATAGATCTAAGAATCGCATCCATTATAACGTTTAACTTGTCTTAGCTTGTCTTCTATTAGTCCCATTTAATTATTGATTACGTAATTGTTATATAATATTTACTTTTTGCCAGCTTTACATACTTTTATCTTACATTGCTTGGTTTTAAAATATATTATTGGACTGTCAGAAGTTGCCTGCCTCCTAAATCCTTCGCATTATACGTTCTTACATATTGCGGGAGAGCATATTGGGAATCCTCTTAGGATCCTTCCACAGGGAGAACAGTTCACCTCATTTTATTCCACTTATACACGGGCCACGTCAGGCAAAAAGTGCCCGGACGACATTCAAGTTAAATAACTGATTCCTACAATGATGTTCCTAATAACAGGTCGAAGATTGTAATGTATTATTGACAAGGAGCGCTACATTTAATTTATAACAATAAATGTCAGTTTCAAGAAATTGACAACAAAAATCAGGGGTGAAATTTACGTGATTTTTCTGCAAGGGCCCGAATCCTGTCAGAGGGGATGATTTTGATGTATGACATTCATTTATACCTGCTGGCATTAAAGAGTAAAAAATAAATAAGATGAACAAGATGATGTCTTCTGCAGTCATTCTGCTCCCCGTAGCTCATAATACGATTTTAGCAATAATAGTATAAGTTACACATTGAAACAATTGTCTGATGATAAGGAATCATTTGCGCCTGCTAAAATTGTGATCACACCTTTGTGTAAACATATCGTAAATTTCGTCATCGATTTCACAATATATGGCGCTCGCGATGCATATTGTAATCGCACCACAAGTATAAAAAACATTGTCCGAGCCCTTTTTGCCTGACGCGGCTCATATATATATTCTATTTTCTTTCGCTACGCTCAGCCAAATAGAAAGTATTTCTATTTTCCACATATGAATAATGATAACAACGTTTGGAGGGAGCCGCATGGCTGACAGCATAGTTTCAGTATGTCGATCTGGAGATATATCAAGGGCACCCAACGAGTACTTTTTGAAATTCGTTTGAAACCAGTTGTATGCAGCTCATCTAGCCATTTTAAGGCGCCTACTATGTCTTTTGACGTATTCTAGAAAGCTATTAGCTGTTCGGATTTTCTAGGTGGAAATCGCGTCAACCGAAAATACTATGGCAAAATATTCCCGGCCTACGAATTTGTTAGTAGTCTAGAACAGAAACAAGAATTTTCTAGCCCAAGTAACTTCATGTTGCAAAGTTTTGTGGAGGTACGAATTTTTTAGGGGTTCTTTTTTCCTTTAGGCAATTCTTTTGGGTGACCTCCATTTGCTAAAGGTTTATTCTTTCGGATTTTAGATGTCAGAATTTCTTAGAAAATGAAAATGTGTTCTCGAAAACTTTAGGTGGCCGCTTCACTAAATGATTTGTGATAATCTGTGGTTTTTTTTCCATTCCAACCAATGTTTTTTCCCGGATCGTTCTGACTCTATTGATTAGACGAAAACGTACGAATATTTTAGGGGAAAGCTCTTAGTATATTGATCAGACGAATACGCACGAATATTTTAGGGGAAACCTTTTAGTCTCCTTTTTCTTCTATAATTTTCTTGGGATTGAAAACAAATTTTCTAGCCAGTATTTCAGAAAACAATTTTCTAGGGACAATTTTTTTCAAATCCGAAAGTTTTAGGCTAACTTACTCTCCCGAACAGCTTTTTAACCGAACACTTCGTTGGGTGCCCTTGATTTATGTCGATCTGAAGTTTTAAGGCGATCTAGAGTTTAATGTCAATCTAGAGTTTTATGTCGATCTAGAGTTTTATGTCGATCTGGAGTCTTTAGGCCGGCGGAATCTCCATTATTCAGTCCCAATTTCAAATAATGATTACTTACCTGTAAGATATTTACACCAATTATCAGAAAACAAATTTTACAACTGTATAATTACTCCTAACTTTATCCTCTTTTATTAGATGTAAAAGGAAGCCAGAAGACGAGCTTTACTTTTACAGACAAGGCCAAGGAAGGACCGAAAGAAATGGCGATAAACGAAAGGGTTAAATACATCGATGACTGCCACCTTACTAAACTAGTGCTCATTAAAAGTCCTTTAAATTTTCATGAAATCAGTGGAGAAAGAGTGATTAAGAATTGTTTAATGGCAGAACGGATCTGCACCTCGATAATGAAGGGTGATAAAAAATGATTATACGTTAAGCAGCTTGAAATGGGCCTCATTTTTAAAGAAAAAATATGAAGAAGACGAAAGGATCTTAAATGTTGCTAAGTGGTTCCTTTCCAATATGTGAAGTGTATTGATGGATGTTCACTTAGAAAATAAAGTGTCACGGTTTTAGCATGAGCAATTTATTTGCTCTTTTCCTCAATATCATCGTGAACCACGTATAAAATATTATGGAGGACAAAAGCAACTACTGTTACAATTTCAAGTGAAAGTAAAGCACTTGAGATAGTCATTAGTGGATAATTATATACTTCATGGTAGTGTTTCGTTCCATATAGTCTCTCCCTGCATAATACTGTAAAACAGTAGAGGAAATGATTATGCAGGGAGACTACTGTATCGAACGAAACACTACCATGAAGTATATACCGATATTTTGGACAAATTTAAACAGTTGCAATAAGGAACCACATCCAAATCAGATGCCAGTAATCAGGCCATTCATTAAGAAAAATGATGCCACCTATGTTCTATAAACAAAAAGTCTCGTACGGATAAAGTACAGCAAGCAAGTCGCAAAATGGGAGTATTCGTCGATATATGATAAAATGTCAATCTAAAAATTATTTAATAAGTATCGTACCATTACACTTTATGCGTCTGTACTGCGTGTCTGTATGTGTGTTTGTTCCAGCGATCTGATTGGTAGAATAATGTCCGCCGTTCAGCGATTTGATTGGTCAAACAAACTCAAAAACCGTTCGACCACTCTGAATTCAAGCTTCATCTGTGTTTCTTCTCTCTCATCTCCCAAGGCTTAAAAATACGCTTTAGACTGTCATTATATTATCCCCTTTTTAATAAGATCTGGATGTTTGTGAAGTACTTTCTCGATAAACTGTCTGAAAAGAACTCACCCGTCTGACGAAATTTAAAGAATAAGTGCGCTTTTTTAAGCTGGATTAGCTTGCTTTGTGATGCCCAGTACAAGCCTTTTATCGGCAGGGTTAAGTAATAGATATTACAGAATGAGTTGCCGTATTTTATCGGATTTACAAAATCACTGGTGAACAGGAGGCGAGTTTTTAAATCCGATAAAACACGGACATGAATTCTGTATATGGCTTATCAAACGTCTAAATGTATAGTCGTGTTTTTCAGTTATATTGGCGATACGACCTATTTCGGCCGAGAAAATCGAAGCAAAAGCTTATGTAAATTCAGGACGAATCTGTCACATTTACATATCACCTACATGTATTACATATTTCTTGTTTTTCCTTCATGAATTATTGAGTTTGAATGCCTTTTGAAACACGAAGCACGACAGAGGGATGTTTTGTATAAAGTAAAAACTGATACTTAGCGGAGTTTAGAACTTACCCTTAATCCCACGATATCCTGCTCAAAGTCGAATGTTCATTATCTGGGTGTCGGCGAGATTTTCTTCTGATATATTTTTAACTTGATATTTGTTCCCAGCGAGCCAATCACAAAATCCCTGGCAGCATGTGTTCGGGAGGTTTTAATACTCCATTCAAACACGACTCTTAAATTGATATTACAGATATTATGACATTGGCTTGGCAAAATGCTTTTTGACAAAAATCAATAAATAGTACTATATTCTATTTGACTTTTTTGTTATTGATAAGTTATAGAGATGTCACTCCGCCTTACTTATGTAATGATCCAAATAAGAACTGTATGCTCAACGGCAAGGAATGTTAAAAGGTGTTAATTTTCTATTATTCTTTCTTGTAATTTCATTGGTTGATACTTATAAATTCAATAGAAACCCATCGAAATAATAAATTTTCATTCGATATTATTTTGTGGTTTGAATTTATTTTTGAGCAAACTATGGTTTAATTTTGCAGAATATCGTGTGTGGAAAGTTCTCAAATTTGCGATTGAAAAATCCTTTGTTTTCTCTATATCCGATTGGCTGGATGGTGGCTTCTCTAAAGCACGTAAGGCATATTCAAGCAAAATCGTATGTGAGCTCATTGCCGCAGAACAATGGATTCTACTACAGTTCTTATCTAGACCATTACTTAATCGCCTACTTAGCTAGATGAGACAGTGTTTTACCTCGTACACATGTAACTTTATTGACTCTCCTTTCAAACCTTAAAAACAAATGACTATCTGTTAAACGTCCATAAACCCCCTCGTTCCCCAATTTAAAAACATAAAAAGGTTACTAATCTACCCAACTGGAAAGAGTTAATAGTATGTTCAATAATGTTCTAAACCATCTTGGGGGAAATGTACTCGCTGGTGATTAATTTTATAGACATCCTAATAACAATGCAGATACTTTCTAATTAATTACTAGTATACCTAACTGCTGGTTTTCACTTGACGTCATAGCCGCCATGTTGGTGCTCTTAAACAATAGATTCCTCGTTAGCTTCTTTTGTTGGGGCACCAACATGGCCGCCATGCCCTTTGTCATTTGAATCTCTGGGGATTGAGTGAAAACCAGCAATAGGTAGTGAATGCTGCCGCTCAGTTAAAGAAGTGTATTAGAAGAAAATCTAGTTATAAAAACTGCTCTTTGGCAGGAAAAATATATTACTGGATGATAAAAATGCCAAGGTGTAGATGAATATATTTTGTAGTTTTGGGGCTATTCTTGGTTTGCATGTGACGTCATCAAAAACCTAAACTATAAGTACTACAAAGCTTTTCTTTTTGTATATTCTAGACATCGATAATAGAAGTATACACGGCAAATTTTACGTCGATAGGGTGTATTGTTCCGGAGTAAATAAATTTTGAATTTTATGACAGAACGACCCAGCGTGTTTTCCGGAAGGCATAAAAAAACCATGTAATTGTTTCAATTCTTTTTTTTTTTAACTCGATAAATCATTTAAAGTTGCATTCAAAGAGTTTTGAAGTGCAACCCAATGATTTTGCTTGGATATTAAGCTTGATTTGTATTTTCGTTTTATGGCCGCCATGTTTATGCCCCAGAGAGGGACACAAAGATGGCGGACGCAAACAAAGTGCTGAAAAATTGTCGTACATTCATTGGCCCACAGCTCCGTTAAGAAATAATCTAATGTTCCAAAATGTGGGTAATAAGTATATTATTAGTAGTTCTACAAGGACCAAGATGTTATATTTCATTTCATCAATGCAAACCAATTTTGCGATCGGTTGTCATGACGATGAAAACCACCAATCGTGCGACTGAAGCCTGTTTGAGCTGTGGTGTATTTTCTCAAAAGTTGTCCTGATTTATTTTCATTTTGTCCCCACATATCAACGATTTCCCGGTAAATTCCCTGAGCCTACCAATTCCCGACATTTTCTTAAAATTCCCAGCACAAACAACCGCTGTTCTTCCCTGTGAAATTTAAACACCGTAAATCAACTGTAATTTAGAATGTAATTGTAAATGCTAATTGTGTTTTGAAACGGCTGCTTAAAATAGAAGAAAAGTATTTGCTGCTCACCGTCTTGATATCAGTTTCCAAAGAGCAAGATCTCCTGTTAGCCATTATCTCCGCCCAAAACCATCAAACTATATATGCTCACACCGAATCCGATCCCCTACACGACTCCAGTGACTCGTGCACGAGCGTCAACCGGCTTAGCATGCATGATCATCAAGTTACAAAATATATTTTGTGGGTTAAACTCGGTTTTAGTAAACTTCACGTCAAAACACAAGACTAATAAGGAACACTGATGGAACTACAAACGAAGAAAATACAAACGATGACAATCAGAATTAGCCTGAAGTACAGCGTACGACAGAGCAAGGAATGCGAAGACTGCGAAGAACATAAACCCGTCAAAGGATTGCTCCTCCCCTCCCCAATGGAGACTATTATGGTATCAGTATCCCTTAAATTAACAAGGAAGCTGAAATATTGGAGAATACAAACAACCAAGCATATAACCTACACAGTAATTAGTCTATCAATGACGCGCGGATCCTGTCCTTCAGTATCGTATCAATGGCTGCAAAAAAATATTCTCCAGTGGGGAGGGGAGGAGCACATTGTGGTTGGCCACGCAAGGGATTGTGGTCGAAACAGCGAATTAAAGCAATGAACCGTTGCGAATCATTAACTGCTGCTTCGCTCGCTGCACAGCGAAAACAAATTGTGTTAAATAATATACTTCAACTTAAATCTCCATTAACACAACGACAAGGGTGAATTGTTAAGGTACGGATACATGCTGCAACATTGCGCGCAACATTGCCGGCAATGTTGCAGAAGTAGGATCGAGTTCTATTTCGGCAACATTGCACGAAACAAATGCCACCGTGTGAACAACAATTGCTGGTAGTAGGATCTAGTTCTACTTCGGCAACATTGCGTGCAACAAATTGCACCGTGTGAACAACAATTGCTGGTAGTAGGATCGAGTTCTACTCCGGCAACATTGCGCGCAACAAATTGCACCGTGTGAACAACAATTGCTGGTAGTAGGATCGAGTTCTATTTCGGCAACATTGCGCGCAACAAATTGCACCGTGTGAACAACAATTGCTGGTAGTAGGATCGAGTTCTATTTCGGCAACATTGCGCGCAACAAATTGCACCGTGTGAACAACAATTGCTGGTAGTAGGATCGAGTTCTATTTCGGCAACATTGCGCGCAACAAATTGCACCGTGTGAACAACAATTGCTGGTAGTAGGATCTAGTTCTACTTCGGCAACATTGCGCGCAACAAATTGCACCGTGTGAACAATTGCTGGTAGTAGGATCGAGTTCTATTTCGGCAACATTGCGCGCAACAAATTGCACGTGTGAACAATTGCTGGTAGTAGGATCGAGTTCTACTTCGGCAACATTGCGCGCAACAAATTGCACCGTGTGAACAATTGCTGGTAGTAGGATCGAGTTCTATTTCGGCAACATTGCGCGCAACAAATTGCACGTGTGAACAATTGCTGGTAGTAGGATCGAGTTCTATTTCGGCAACATTGCGCGCAACAAATTGCACCGTGTCAACTACAATTGCTGGTAGTAGGATCTAGTTCTACTTCGGCAATATTGCGCGCAACAAATTGCACCGTGTGAACAACAATTGCTGGCAATATTGCGCGAAATGTTGCAGGAGTAGGATCGAGTTCTACTTCGGCAACATCGTGTGAAATATATTGCACCGTGTGAACAAGAATTGCTGGAAATATTGCAGAAGTAGGATGGAGTTCTACTTCGGCAACATTGCGCGCAACAAATTGCACCATGTGAACAACAATTGCTGGCAATTTTGCCGGCAATGTTGCAGGAGTAGGATCGTTTACTAATGATTTCCACCATATTAAAAGCATACTTTGTTCCGGATGTTTCAGATCATTTTCCGGACTTTTCAATTTCTTGTGACTACCTTTCCAAATTTTCAAGAAAGTGAAAGACAAATGCATGGAAAACTTAAGGCACGATTGTACGCTTTTCAGCACAGCTACATCCCACACATTTTGATTAGTTAATCTTTTACCTGGTATCTTAAGTTTGTAGACGGTGAATATTTCAGAAATTCGATTTTACTGAAATTATTTGGCATCGGATTCCCATACAAACACTGTATTTCGCGCCAAGTTTGCACCATTTCCAAATGTCGGTGGAACTCACTTGATAAGATGGCCATTTATCGCTTTGTTTCAATCCTCTGTATTTTAGCCGTCTAAGCTGTTCGACAGTATAATAATCGGACTCTCTTTCAAAATATAATACAGGAAAGCCGTCATTTCTAGTAGAATAGTCAGAGGACGAACTGAAGTGCTGGTCAATCCTTGTAAGTTCTAACAAGAAAAGTGGTTTGCTTGTCCGCATCTTGGCGGGGGGTCTAAATTTTGTGACGTCATCTATGCGCAGCGCTATTTAATAAAATCATTCATTATTTGATTTAATAAAAGGAGTAGCCAGTAGTTACGACTACCAAGTATTAGTGGCCGGGTACCGTAGAATCCCGGTTATAAGCCCCCCGGTTATAAGCCCTCCCGGTTATAAGCCAAAACCACCCTAAAACCCTTACGAAGTTGTATAAGCCCAGGGCTTATAACCGGGATTCTACGGTATTCTAAAGTTGCGTCTTCATTCGAGTAGATTGCCAGCCCTGGAATATGTTTACACCCCATTTCATTGTCGAATATGAAGTCTACTGGCTGGAATCCTAGATTCAGGCAACTCATGTTTCTCCTTTGATGTTTTTGGCTTTCGAAATCGCGCCATCTCAGGTCAGAAGAGACGAACCTCACCCCACAAACTCAACTACATGCAAGAACACGCAACTGACTGAACTAGTGAAATTTCAAATGCAAATTTGTTTGAGCTAAAAATCATCGTAATTTTAAAGAACAAAGGAATTCTTCCGGATTATTATTCAGTGAAATAAATATTGCACTCAACTAGAACACAAGCCTCGATAAATTTATAGAAAGGTTACTCTTATTAAAGTAAACAGACTTATTTTGGTTATATTGCGTTTGAATAGTTATGTTTGCGTTTTAGAAGTAATTTGAGTTGGTGTTATATCGGAGGCACATGTATCTAACGATATGACATTTTGTAAATAGTATATATTGAACTATGCGGGATGGCGCTCCTGGTTGAGTTCCTGAAATCGCTTTCAAAAATCATGCATAATTAATGACGTTTTTGTCCAATCAGATGAAGGGTCTTTATACGACTTTTCACTATACGAATGGGACCCTATATAAAACGTCATGGTTGAAGCCTTTGGTGAACAAAGGCCTCAACCACGAAGTTTTATATAGGGCCACAGTCGTACAGTGAAAAGTCGTATAAAGACTCTCCTAGTCAATCCTTATAAAATCCCAAGGGCTTCACCGCGAATCTTTATGAAGGCCCACGCGTACAGTGAAAATCTCTAGACACCCTTACAGGGAATCTCGGTTCATAAGATGTCAGAGTTGCTCAACCAACGCTCTAAAGCCGCTTGGCTCTGTTATTCATACGCAACCGGCCTAACATTATGGGACCCATTTTCGCTCCGTATTCAAACTGCGCATGGCAGTGACGCACAACGCAGCTATAAACAATAGGCCCCGTTTGCAGCTAACACATCACGTGGTTGTACTGGAGAGCACAACATACCCGAGTTCATTTATTTAAAGGCCTTTTACGAGATCGGTATTGCTATTAGCAAAACCTATTTGCAAATGCTATTTTCGACCTCCAATCGATCTTTCTAAAACAGCGATTTTAAAGATAGCTTGCTCTCCAGCATCCATGGCAACGCCTTTCCCATGGGGATCATGAGCTCAATTCATTCGTGAATGAAGTATTATATCAGCACGTGACTGTTAGCTGCAAAGGGCCTATTATTCGCTTTTCATCTACATTTCTGAAAATTATCTTTTAGAAGCAACGTTTTTGAAGCCGGTCAATAAACTCGCAGCACGTGTTTTATCAGTCTACGAAAACACAGGGCGTGTTATGTCCTCGTGTTTTTAAATTCCATATCCCACCATTTCGGTCTGGAACAGGGTATCAATTTTCCGAAATCTGGAGGGAGATATCGCCTTGAATCTGGAATAGGTATCTTTTTACCACATTTAGTCTGGAATAGGGTAGCAAAAGTGTTTGTTGGTATCTCGCCCTTGCTCCGAGTTTTTCGCCAGGTTCTCAGGTTTTCCTCCCTCCTCAAAAACCAATCTGGCTATATCTAACTGATTTTCCAAAAGGTGATCCGAGGTAGATAATTTAATTAATTTCTTGTACAATGCTTATTATGCAAAAACCAACATGCTAAATTCCAATTTGATCTGTGGTTTAGCCGGGCCCTGACTTTGAACAGTCCCTATGATTGTTTCAGGTGTCCTTAGAAATGTTCTTTAATGCAATCAGGGCCACCTGCGATCAAGATGTTTGAAATGAATTAGCCATATACATGCAAGCCCTGAGCTAGGCCATAATATATCATTAGCTTTAACTGACGATGTGTACCAGGCACGGAACAGGCAAATTGGCACCTACGTTCCCACACCAGCATTTTTAATTTGCGGGTCATTGGTCGATCGCCTGCTCAGATCCGACTTTCAGGAGCTGCAATGTCCTAAATGCAACTCTCTAAGTATCAGAGCCCTTGCATATGACTCAGTGCAGACTGTGCAGTCAACCGTTCGGAAAATCAAGTTAAATAATGCTTTGAAATGCCAATGTTTGGGGTTTTTCAGTATTTCTCCCTCTATAAACACAACACGCTAAATTATATTTCAATCTATAGTTTAGTTGGACCGCCGTTGAATTCGTCGTTTCTTTTCGATATCCCGTGTCGTGGTTCAAATCAAAATGAGGCTGAACAAAAGACAGCAATTTATTTTATTCAACAACACTTGTTTCCCCAAAACGCATATCCTAGAAGAGGTTAAAATGAATGTCGATAACACATGAAGAAATGTGTCACACGTAAAATCAATGTACATATTGTAACACTTCCGTACCAAGGTGTGATAATTATCAAAATATACAAAGCTATGAACGTTTCAGCAAACCTCGTACAATGTACATTGGAAATTAATTTAAAAAATGTCGCATGACAGAGTACGGGGTTTAACGTGTGAAAAGGATTCTTGAACGTGCTACAGTACATGTAAAATAATCCTCAAAAATGATCGACAGTAACATCGGCAGATTTATATATGAAACAACAAGTTTCAACTGAAGAATTCTCTTTTTACGATTGAAAATCGAGAAGCACTCCAAATTCTACCGATCTATACACGAATAGTATACAGAAGTGACTATGGGAACAGAAATATGAAAAGAAGAAAGAAGCAATAATACAAAATACGTATGCACTTATATTTCAAACCGGTTTTATACAAAGTCTTTTTTTCTTAAATTTTAACCGAAACATCACCCCTTTTGTCATCTTAAAAGACAGTTTGGAGGCATGTCGGATTTGTTACGAGATAATTTACACATTTTAGCCACCATGGTACTCAGTGGATTAGCAGTATCAGTAGATTATCTAAGTGTGGGTAACAGCACTTATTCATTCAACTGGCATAGCAGTGCAGTTCCCTTCTCTATCCAGTAGGACTGTGGTATGTCTGTTGGTAGATACACAGCGACCACAAAGTTGGTGGAGTGGCCTAAAGAATACAATAGATCACGGTCAATCACACGTAACACTGCAACGGCTTGAAGACAATTAAAAATATATTTGCTGAGAACAAGCGTTCGAAAGCATTCGGCAATAGAATGGAAATTACTTCGAAGTACGGTAGCCAGAATGCAAGTATATAAGTAATTTTAAGGTTATGCAATACCGAAAAAACAAACAGTCCAAATGCACACTAGAATTCAAGTTCAAGCAGCAGTCTTCACTTTTGAGACCTCGTACCGTGTTACAAAAATAGGAAATACAGTGGAAATGAGTGGAAATGGGCAAAACTGAAAATCTGCCACGGCGAGTGAAAATTTATCGAAAGGAACTACTTTCATGACTCATGAGTTCACTTCAAAGGCCAAATTTGCTGGAAACTACGAACTAGTTTTGTGGATTATAGCCATCACAGAATCAAAGACAATGGTAAATCAAGAGACAAATGACTTCGGTATGAGATAAAGCTTGAGAACACACGGAGAGCGGTGAGAAGAGCATTAACAGCAACCGGCTCCCTGAATAAGTGAATGAACTAGAACTTGTTGTTTTTCTATCAAGAACCATGAGGAGAATAACTCAAGTAAGTACCCTCTTTTTGAGTCGAACAGTTCCCAAATTTGTAGGACAAGGTCTCGTTGTGTTATTTATTGCTCTAAGTAGACGTTATTTCCTTGTGAAAGTTTGTGATTAATGAGGACCGAATAAACTCAACCCAAAACTCGTAAGTAAACTTTGTTTGTGAAGGGTAATGGATTAAAAAAAATACCATACTTATTTAGTGGCTTCTTTGGTGGATTTTGGAAAAGTGTTTTCTTTCATATGATGTATTTCTAAGTGAGAAGCATCAGTAAATTGCGAGCGGTCATTTTGGTATTATGCCTTGTATATTATATTCATCTCCAGGCGCTCTGCAGGTGAATATAGCGACATATGACGTAATTCTCGACCAATCAGAGCACGGGAATCTCTATATTCACTGATGAAATTATACTAAATATACACCGTTTCCAGGAGACTGCGTTATTTCTTCAAATAATGTAGTTAAAACAGGAGCGTACCTATGTGATGGGTAGCGCCCACAGCACAGTAGACGATGTGGCTATTTATAGTCGCGAAGTTCTGGTATGCGATTACGTTATCTTTTGTTCTCTTGCGCTTTAGTGTTTTTAGCAGTTTGCACCGTGTTAATTACAATTTTTCAGTGCATCCTGATTGGTTAAAAGTGACGGCCTTTGTTTCTTCTCGAGGGAAACACAAAGCTAAAAATAGCTACATCATCTGTTCTGCTGTTGGACAGACCTAATCTGGGAGATGCACGCTCCTGGTAATGGGCTCCTGGTTACAACTGTTATTGTTAACTGATAAAAAAATATGGAAAGCAATAATGGTAATTCAATTTTGAAATAAATTACCCAAGGATTTCAACGGAACAATGAACGAAGAACAAAAGCACATATATGTTATATATATTCTTCAGGCTAATCCTTTTTGAAAACGTATGTATAAATATATGTTCTAGCTCACCTGTAGTCGAGAGCACGCCAGCCCTGGCTGATGTCTTGTAGAGAGGACTCTTATACTGCGTGGGATCTGGGGTCAAGTTCATTTGGGGTTCCATGTGCAGTATGGGTAATGGCTGTAGAGTGACAGTGGAGCGACAAAATATCACCATGTTATAGGACATATAGAGTTTTTGTCGGTTTGATTTAAAGAAATGTATAGATATACTACCTCTTTCCATAGGGTGGGGTTATATTAAGTAAAGAAAAAAATGGAGATGTTGCAGGTATTTGAAAACTGGACAAATGCAAAAACTAATATGATGGCTTTCTTACAAAGTTACGAGCTAACAAAGTTCGAAAATTTATAGACGTTTGTTAGCTCGTAACTTTGTCGGTATCTAAAATATCAGCTGAAAACGTTGCGGTTGGTCATTTCAACCCTTCCATGCCCACATACGGAATTTTCCGAATTTTATTGGTTACTTTGATTTGGGGGTTTCAGCCTAACAAAGTTTAAAGAGCAAGTCCCTGAGATTCCGACAAACCATAATGTATAGACAAATGATCTTATTTAACTGCGTTGGGCATGTTACCAATGAACAATTTCATCTAAATCCTCCTTTCTTTGCATAAGTTTAACTTCAGTTAACATTCTTTCATTTCAGTAAAAAAGCCTAAAATTACACATACAAAAAAAATATGTTAGCCTCAGATTCTAAATTTTCTTAAATATAGTCTTTCACGTTTGCACTACCCTCACTTTCTGTCTCACAACACTTAAACTTCCCAAGCACCAAGCCATTCATCCCATATCCACTTCTTCGCAAACTAAATTCAACCACTCTGATCGCAAAGCATGCCGGGAAACCCAGCCAATCAGCGGCATGCCTTCCCCTCATTTTCAGTCTTCAAAATAGCCATTTCGACCTAATGCATTCATATTGCAATCAATGGCAAGCAAATGTTGTCCAATATTCCAAAAAAACTATGATAGGTGGCTCCAGACCTCCATTTATAAAGCCCACGTTATAGTGACAGAAGACGTCCTGACCCATCCTACAGTGAGAAATGAGGCTCTTTCTCCATCACAATAACATGCACAAACTCAGTTCTTCGAGAAAGTGCTGATTCAAGCTTTCATCAGACTTTATGATGTCCTCCAGCACTCTATAAATGGGGGAAAATGCTTTAAAAAGCCTTCATTCTGAGTGTTTCCTCTTAAAGGGATACCCGAGTGAAAAACACATTGGGGCTCAAAAGAATCTTCATCATGTTCTTTGTTCAGAAAATGTATTAAAATTTGATCAAACGTTTTTAGTATTAAGAACGAGCACCTCAAAGTTGGCCCCGCGAAGACATGGGCGCCGCCATCTTTGTTTGCATTTACGGAAGTGACGTCACTTCGTCCCACCAGCGTATCGCGGCTACTTGTCTTTGTATGATTTTCACACGCTCGAAATTAAAGTGGATATATTTTCATCGAGATTGCAGAGGAATTCTTACAGAAACCGGAATTATGATGAAGACGACATTATGAGAAAAGTTCAGAAGACTGGGAGGAGGAAGAAAAGCATTGGGAAGGCGAGAAATTATCAGACGAACAACAAGGTCTCGTAACTGCCATTTAATAACAGCAAAACAACATGGCTTAAAAGACTCGAGTGACTTCTGAATAAGTATAAGAACTACAATGTATGTGAGGTACAGTTAAGGCGTTTATCATTCTAAAAACACCTAATAAGTGAGTGAGTAGAACGCTGGTGGGACGAAGTGACGTCACTTCCGTAAATGCAAACAAAGATGGCGGCGCCCATGTCTTCGTGGGGCCAACTTTGAGGTGCTCGTTCTTAATACTAAAAACGTTTGATCAAATTTTAATACATTTTCTGAACAAAGAACATGTTGAAGATTCTTTTGAGCCCCAATGTGTTTTTCACTCGGGTATCCCTTTAAACAACTCATTGCTGTGCTCATTGGAAAATCTGCTGACGCGAGCAACATGGCGGACTAAAAAGTATGGTCAGTTGAACATTCCATGGCAGCAATCTTTGGGGGGCAGGGTTCTTTACAGTGTAGAAATAGCTAACAATCAGTTTCAAAAACTCGGGTACGGCCTCCGATGCAGTTCCGCACTTTTCTGTTCAGCCAATCAGAGAGGAGCTCTTATTTTCCTGGAGCTAATTAAAATGCACAGCTCGTCGATATGAGTAGATTCCCTACAAACCTCCACAGTCGCTGAACTGAGTATTCTTCCCACGAAAGCAGAGTTTTTGTGGCGTGAAGATCTTTCTTTTGGACACATTCGAAATCTTGCAAATCTATAGCCAAATTTATGCAGTGAAACATCGGTTTTTGACCACTTGGCAACCTCTGAACGTTTTGAAGTTATTGTCTAGGCGACTGAGAGGAGACGAAGACTTGCACGTACAAAAATGGATGTCAAAATAATCAGCCAATCAGGTGTTCGTGTTCCCACGGTCCACGAAGTAATGTAATAATTAATGTTCCAAATAAATAACGGACTAATAAATAGAAAAACATGTAAGTCACGGAACACAAAATGTGGCTCGAGTTCACAGACGTTGTGAGAGGGAACATTAGTTTTGATCTCAGATGTTTGTTTTTTCAAATTACCTGCAAAATCCCAATTCCAACTGTTTACACATTTCTATACTTTTTCCAGATGATAAGCACGCTCTCAATGGTTTATTCAACGAATGGCAGACTACAAACAAACTGTTCGTTACCCACTACAGTGGCTATGACGTCAGAAGGTAAAGGCTCACTGTTGCTCATTCGTGCACGTGATCAGAGCGTGACAGACGGTTGCGTAATGTTTTTCAAAACGTTATAGATTGCCTTTCGTTTTCGGAGAATATGGAATTCTTATGCTTTATATGACACTGAGGAAACCAGTGATTTTTGTTTCCAGAGAATCTTGATGCTTTATCGGGACTACTAATCATTAAGTTAACAAATAAAGAAGCCTTAGCCATGTTTTATACCATCATAAAACACGATAGGCATTTGAGAACATGAGATAAATCATTTCTCTCATGTTAATGTTAAGGCACAAGCCGAAGGCGCGTGCTTTCAACATTTCTCGAGTGTTCTCAAATGACCAGAGTGTTTTATGATAGTATAAAACATGGATTTAAGGCTTCTTTATCTGTTTTATAATATAGATTTACACGCGCGATGAAAGGAAACCGCCAGTTGAAAACAATAAAACACGGCAAACCATGTTATATACTCTGATAACACATGGCTTTTTAGCCAATCAGAGCGCGCATACTATCGTATCTATATTATAATGTTTAATAAGTTGATTAAGCTGTTTATTTAAGGCCCAATTCAAACGCCGTACTTTTCATTAGCCGTTCTTAATTATTTCAATTAGGTACATGAAAAGAACGGCGTCTGAATCGAATTGGAACGACCTATTTGATTTGGAACGGCTCAGGCGTTCGGCATGCCTGGGTCAGCCGAAAATTACGGCTGTGGGTCGAGTCCGATTCAAACGTTGTGCTATTCATGAGCCGTACCAAATGCATAAGTATTATAATGAATTCAAATGTTATCATGTCAATTTCCCGGGCGCCGCCATCTTGGATCTTATGACATCACACGGTTGCTTCTATTGTTTCATAACAAAATTGCTATTGTTTCTGACAATAAGGGTTAACCGTGTGACGTCATGAGATCCAAGATGGCGGAGCGCGGCCAAATTCAAATCAGTTTTATGGAGAGGAAAATCGGTTCACAAGTGACATCTAGTGTACAATTTACAGGAGACATATAAAGCAATAGATTTAGGTATCAATAATGAACATTTGAGAGAGAACATTGTTTTTTCAGTCATGGTGTTGCGCATATCACGATTTATTTCCGTTAATTGACTGACTATTAATTGGCTTCAAACAGTTGAAGTCTTCTCCTCAATGTTTGATTTAAATCATATGCAATATTTCGCTTGAAGACTACGTTTATACACAGTTTGTTAGTCTTTTCTGCATATTGGCTTTGATGTAAAACATCCCATATGTGCACGAGTTTCGTAGTTCCTTTGAAAATCTCTGCAAAAACTGTGTCCGGTCCGGAACATGACACTGCCCATGTCTATCATGACACAGCCCATGTCCACCACGACAGGCAGCCCATGTCCACCACGACACAGCCCATTGTCCACCACGACACAGCCCATGTCCACCACGACACAGCCCATGTCCACCACGACACAGCCCATGTCCACCACGACACAGCCCATTGTCCTCCGCGACACAGCCCATGTCCACCACGACACAGCCCATGTCCACCACGACACAGCCCATGTCCACCACGACACAGCCCATGTCCACCACGACACAGCCCATGTCCACCACGACACAGCCCATGTCCACCACGACACAGCCCATGTCCACCACGACACAGCCCATGTCCACCACGACACAGCCCATGTCCACCACGACACAGCCCATGTCCACCACGACACAGCCCATGTCCACCACGACACAGCCCATGTCCACCGCGACACAGCCCATTGTCCTCCGCGACACAGCCCATGTCCACCACGACACAGCCCATGTCCACCACGACACAGCCCATGTCCACCACGACACAGCCCATTGTCCACCACGACACAGCCCATTGTCCACCACGACACAGCCCATTGTCCACCACGACACAGCCCATGTCCACCACGACACAGCCCATGTCCACCATGACACTGCCCATTGTCCACCATGACACAGCCCATGTCCTCCGCGACACAGCCCATGTCCACCACGACACAGCCCATTGTCCACCATGACACAGCCTGTGTCCTCCGCGACACAGCCTGTGTCCTCCGCGACACAGCCTGTGTCCTCCGCGACACAGCCCGTGTCCACCACGACACAGCCCATGTCCACCACGACACAGCCCATGTCCACCATGACATAGTGCATTTAAGCAGCTACAGAAGCAAATCTCACCGGGTTCATTTCTCCGTAATACGCATCCCCCAGCATCATCTTATCATCGTCCCACCGAGCCCCGTCCAGGTACAGGCCATGCACCATTACCCCATCCTCGGGTGCCTCGAAGTCTTCGTCCATAGGAAGTGTCTGTCCGTACTCCAGTTTAGCAGACTCCTCGGCAATCTCCTCTTGGTGTCGATAATCTGGCAGAATGTTGAAATGGAACGACAACTGGTCGATGGGCAGGTTATACTTACGGGCGTGGTTTTGGAGGGCTCCTGTTAGGAAACCTGTGAAGAAAGTGAAAAAGTTAATACTGCACGGTTCATTATTGATACCTGCTACACGGTACATAGCGGAACTCTTTACACATTGAAAGTCATTAAGAAAAAAAAGAGGGGAAATGATAATCCTTCCAAGTCACACCACGTGCGTGCGTGCTCGCCCATTCCCCTGATCCCGCATGCTCGCTTGTCTGATCCCGCGCGCCCTCGCTCGAGGTAAAGTATTTGTGCGTGATGGCTGAGTGGTGATGTAGCCCATTCGAATCCAGTTGTTTACTGATTGAAAGTAGAGTTGTTTTCCCTTATGGCTTGTGTGCCTTTCTTTGTGAGTGCTTTACCTTGGGGGAAAAAGAATCCTGAGATCCAGAACGACTTTGGAGGACCATGAATGATCCATTGCTGCAACATAATGAAGAGAAGAACTGTTAGCTTAGAGGTGGTTTTCACAAGACGTCATTGTTTACATTTCGTCTCATTAGCACAAATCAGACACAAACAAACAGAGTCCACAAATCGAAAGTGTGAAAGTTAGAAGAATGAGGAAAATTGCGTGGATATGCTAGGATATGTATTTTGAGTGCTTTATTTTGCAATGCGTTTAGTTCTCGTTGTCTAGGTGCCCCCGATTACAGTGGTCGCACTCTAAAACTGGGAAAGTTAAAAAGAATGTATGGCTGTGTGGCTTCGAATTTCCATCCTCCCCCTCCCCCCGCCCCCCCCCCCCCCCCCCCCCTTTCCATACTATAGAAATTGGCTGGTTTTTCAGTTGAAAATAACAGACTTCTAAAAATACTTAATCCCATGTAGGGAGGCTCAAAGAATCCTTCCTTCAGTTTTCAATAGACCCTTTCGATTAATGATTGTTCAGGGTGTGATGGAATACTGGGGCAGTGTTAAATGTCTATTTTTCGTTTCACGTGTGACGTCAGCACTGTTTGAAGTTTAAAGTGTGACTAGTAAAATATTTCTTGATTTGGGTGTTGCGTCTATGAGTTATAGAGCTTTATATTTTATGTGATGTCATAGTAGTCCTCATTTATTATACAAAACGTGCTGGCACAGATCAATATTCTTTTTCAGACAAACATGGCTTGTTAAATTTGAGCCTTATACCGAATATTTCGTAATAAATCAGAAATAGTTTCATTCACAAGGAGAAAGACATGACTTTTTGTTGGTCTACATCACAAATTAGCATATTGGAGATATAAACCTCTATAACTCAAGATGCAACAATCGAATCAAGAAATATTTTACAGTTCAACTATTTACTTGATGGAGAATCGATTTTAATGTTAAACAATTTGGGCTTATCGGCGCTTTAAAGAGAATATGAGCCCCAAAACGTATACGAGTCCAAATTCGTTCATTTAATTAAAATCGACTATATAAAAAAAAAAGTCTTGATTTGAATGGTTTATATTTCGAATATGCTAATGACATGACGTCAAGCATGCTGGTGAGATCAATGACATGTTATAAACATCCATGTTATATTTGATGCTTATATAATTATAAGTGATCGTTTACCAATTTTTTTTGTCTAAATCAGAAAATAAATTCATATTTGAAATATAAACCACGCAACACTCAATTGAGAACTATTTTACTATTCAACTATTTACTTGATATATAATATATTTTAATGATACAAAATGGGCTCGTATACGTTTGAAGTGAAAAGGTCTATCATATAAAGGTGTACACGTCTACTAGTTTATTAAGTAATAACTATAAACAACTGCATGACACTGCTCTACATATATACTCTATATACCATATGGCCACGAGCACATCTTATTACCCGTGGAGTGGCAGCCATGGATAGGTTTCGTCCTTACTAGGACTCATCAGTTATTCGCTTAGTTATTCACTTACGTCAATAAACATGGTTCTGAAGACTAAATCCTTGACCCAAGACCCCAGAGGCTTTAGTGATGGATAGGCAGCATTGGCCCACATGTCGGGAACCTGAGAACACAAAACAGGTGAAAATAATAATTGAAACTAAAAACTGTGTAATTGGGTTATTTACCGGTTATGGTTTTTCAGTGAGCCAAATCAGTTGTGTCAGTGTTAAATGCGGTGTTAGATAACGATGAACTCCAGCCAGCAAACAAATATAGATAATATTATATCAGATCGTGGTGCGAAAATATAAAGCGGTTTATCTATCCTCGAGAGTGAAACCGAAAGTGATAATGAAGAAAATATCGAGAATATCGTCACCCGTGATGAAATCCAGCCAGCAAACAAATATTAACTACTTATTAACCGAGCGTGAGGTCTGTACAGAGAAATATCAGACCGCGGTTTTTCTGTACAGACCGAGGCTTCTGTACAGACAGAGCAAGCGAGGTTAATAAGGTGTTTATTATATGGCATTTATTTTATTTTTAGATTTTTTTTTTTCACTTCCGCTTAACGGTTGATATTACTTCCGGAAAGCGCGCGCGTGAACTCAATTTCCCGCTCTTTTCAATTTCTCGGAAAAAGAACCAAAAATCAAATCAACCAAAACTCAATTTTAATGCATCAGTTTACTTGATTTTTCTTTTACAAATTGCCGGTCCGAATACGCAAAAAGACGGACCGTGGTCCGAATACGCAAAAAGACGGACCGCGCGTCGACCAATCAGAATGCAGGAAATCGCAAAGCCATATAATAAATAGAGAATATTATATCAGATGGTGGTGCGAAAATATAAAGTTTATCTATCCTCGAGAGTGAAACCATTTCACGAGTGAGCGCATTTTACAAGTGATACTGTTTTGAGAACTCTTTGTCCTTGTTTTCCGTTGCAGTAAGTACAAACTTTCTTCGCGATGTTTTGGCGCTCTTCTGGAGAAATCTCTTCGGATTCTCGTCTCTTCATTGCAGTCGAGAAAAACTCTTAAGGAACAGACACACGCTGCAACATTGCGCGCAACATTGCCGAGAAAGGAGAAATTGCTCGTTGTGTCCACCACTGAACTTGTTGCGTGCAATGTTGCAGGATATATTGCAGCGTGTGGCAACCCCTTTTCAAAGGAATTGCAGGCAGTGTTACGCGCAAATATAGAATATATCGCAACCCCGCCATCGCAGTACACTCTGGGATGGATATCTCCATTGTCGTTGTTGGGCGGCCATCTTGAATTTAACATTGGAAACTGATATATCCATCCCAGAGTGTACTGCGAAGGTGGGGTTGCAATATATTGCAGCGTGTGTCTGTACCTTGACAGTTTTAGCTCGTATATATTTTTTATGCTCTTGCTACTCTTTGAAGCTTTTTTCATGATTCCTTCAAATCTTCCCTTCATCTTTGTAGTTCATTAACGTTTGGAACGCAGAAAACTTGGCGTCATAACGCCACTAAAGACCCGGATGTAGTTCACTTGGGTATGAGTTATATTAGTGGTTTACTTCATTTTAAAACAAAACAAGCATCCTAAGAACGCGCGATTTCATTGGTTATTTAAGGGTTAGAGACTGATGTGAGTTCTTTATCGGCAAATACAGGCACGCACTGACTGTAGGATGAACGAATAATAATGAATACTGCAGCGAGGCCAAAGGCCGAATGCAGTATGAAGAACTTTTGAGTTCATCGTACAGTCAGGAAGTGCCTGTTTTGCCGATAAAACACAAGCATAGAGTCTCTAACCCTTTTAATATTCAAACTGAGCGCACAGCAGCGCGTTTCAATTGAAATCAGTTGTCAACCAATTCAAAAGGAATCAAAGATTCCGGCTGAATAAAATAGTGTGTGTAAATATCTCCACAAATAAATGTCATTT
This sequence comes from Actinernus sp. WN-2022, assembly GCA_030867875.1. Classification (NCBI taxonomy): domain Eukaryota; kingdom Metazoa; phylum Cnidaria; class Anthozoa; order Actiniaria; family Actinernidae; genus Actinernus; species Actinernus sp. WN-2022. The sequence goes on from JAOWCC010001634.1 coordinate 31,256,185, forward strand.
CAATAGACAATTAATAAAACAGAAATTAATTCTAAGTGAGTAGATAACTTTGCAAAGAAGCATTTACTTTCGGCGTTCGGTCAGTGAAATTGACGGAAAGAAAACACACATATACAACGTGAAGTCAATTGAATCAGTATTGTGCATAATTCGAAAACGTTTCTCTTGGAGCTATGTATTCAAATATAAAGTCTTTAGCAAATGTTCGTCTCAAAATATATATTCTGTCATACAGGAGAGACAGAATACAATCCTGATGTTACCTTTCTAGCACTGAATTATCTGCCATTCTCGCTATTACATATGTAGTTGGAATGTCGCTGGATTTTGAGGTTTTCCAAGCATGTATCAGGTCAACGACATTCCAGCCGCATATTTAATAGCGAGAATGGCAGATACACAATAAGAAGAAAAGATGCGGCGAGAATTCAGTGGATGTATCAAATATCCAGGAATTTTCAATTTGGAAAATATTTGCATTGGATTCGGAGTGAGTCGGAGTAAGCCGGATTCAAGATTTCAATTCCTATGCAAACCACTGGAATCATTTCAAATGACTGAAAATATCAAAGAAAGTAGATAAGCCGGCTAAAGACTTGATATTTGAATACACGACTCCAAGAGAAAGGTTTTCGAGTTAAGTACAATACTGATTTAATTAAAATCGCAAGACTGCTTCACGTTGTATGTTTGTTTTCTTTTCCGTCAACTTCAGTGACCGAACGCCGAAAGTGAATGCTTCTTTGCAACGTTATCTACTCAGTTAAAATGATAAAATAATTCCTGTTTTATTCATTGTCTATTGAAATGACATTTCTTTGTGGAGATATTTACGAACATTATTTTAATTAGCCGGAATCTTTGATGTCTTTTGAATTAGTTATCGACAACTGATTTCAGTTGAAACGCACTGCTGTGCTCTCAGTTTGGATATTAAAAGGGTTAGAGACTTCATGTTTGTGTTTTATCGACAAAAACAGGAACTTACTGACTGACTTACTGACTCTATTCGGCCTCCGGCCTCCGGCAGTATTCATTATTTTTCGCTCATTATACAGTCAACGCGTGCCTGTACTGATTTGCCGATAAAGAACGCACATCAGTCTCTAACCCTTAAATAGAGCGTGCATAACCATCTGGAAAGACGGAAACTGGATTGATCTCTCGGCCGCACCTGGTTATTGAGGAAACTCGTGTAGACCTTGTCCAGTTCCAGTGACATCACCACTAAACCCTTGATAGCCTTCTGGAGCTGACCGAGCGAGTTCTTGATCACTTTGAGTAAGTTGTTGAATCTGTCTACTTCCTGGCCCAGCACGGTGGTGAGCGAGTTATACCTTCCCTTCTCGTCCGTCTGCAACAAAACATAATCTTTAACAAGGGAATTCATAGTACCACACCTGTCAATCAAAAGAAATTAAACCAATCAGAACGAAAGCATGGCCGCCATCTTGTCCCACAAGCTCGTCAGATGGCTACTAGGCTCTTCTTTAATTGTGAGACGTTTTACCGGATTAGGCTACCTGTGGTGCGCGGTATAAAAAAAACCGTCTGAAACAATAGCCGTCAAACAGATCAAGATGAGAATATAAACCTGAGTTCTTAGTAAAGATTGAAGAAAGTCAGGGAAAGGTAGGAAACGGACATATCATTGGGAATGAGAAAGAAACGAGAAAGAAAAGAGAAAGATTAAAAGAACAATCGCAAGACAAAGACATCAAGCATAACTTGTAAAAATAAATTTTGAGTCTAATGTTTAACAAAAAAGCGCGTCAGCGTGATTTCCAATAATAATCTGATTCGTGAAGTCCGTGAATCACGGACCCTGCGCATGCTTATGATTACGTCACCTTTAACTTGCCGAGGCGCTGAGTAGCGTGAATCGAACCCGACTAGGTTTTAGCACGTAGGTGCTTTTAGTTTGGATTTGGAAGTTCGCCCGGTAGTTTGATATAAATATTTTGTTTGCTAGTGTCAGGCCTTAGTAAGTTTCTTTCATCTTCTGCCGTTTTTAGTTTGGATTTTACGGCTTTGTTTTCATGCATGTTTCATGCATATACTGCTTTGGAGGGAATCTTTTACAATGGTTTCAGTCCTATTTGCATGACCGCCAACAGCGAGTCACTTGTCTAGGTGCCACTTCAAACACCCTTCCAGTCACCTCGGGTGTGCCTCAGTTCAACCTTAGACCCGATGCTATTATTGCTGTATGCCAACAGCTTACCTGACGCTGTGATCTACAGTGACGTTGCTGCCTTCGCAGATGATACGAAAATATACAAGGCGATAAAGTCCTCTGATGACGCCTCCTGTCTACAGGACGATTTAAACAACCTCGACTCTTGGTAAACGTCCGCCGAACTTTTATTCAACAAGGCCAAATGTAAATATCTGCGAATAACACGGAAACTAAAACCAGTCGTAACCGATTACACACTTAAAGGCACTCCGCTGGTTGACACCAGAGAGGAAAAAGACTTAGGGGTCTGGATCACTAACAACTTGTCTTGGTCCAAGCAGGTTTCGGAACAATGTGCCAAATCTAACCGTATGTTGGGCTACGTCAGAAGGAACACAAGGCACATCCGTAGCACCCATTAAGTAAGGCGGGCAATCTACCTCGCGTTCGTACGCCCTCATCTGGGGTACGCTACTCAAGTCTGGGCTCCCCAATCCAAAGATCTTATCAGGCAGATTGAACGTGTACATAGACGGGCATCGAAATATATGTTGAACTTACCTTTCTCTTGTGATCAGTCCTATAAAGAACGACTTATAAAGCTTGATCTTTTACCGTTATGTTACTGGTACGAATACTTGGACATGGTTTTCTTTTTCAAAGTAACTAAAGGCTTGATAACTCTAAACCCTACTGTAATTCCAATAGTCCGTAACACAAAACCTACTCGATCGAATTCATAAATGTAAAACTATCACTTTTCAGAGATCTTTAATACTTCAACAGAACTATAAGTATATGGAACACTCTAGTATAATGAACTTGATAATTTCAATACACTAGAACTGGCCTCATTTAGATCTGACTTGCTCAGCGACCATTTTTCCTGCCCTTGTAAACACTTACGACCCTGATGATTCACGTTCTTTCAAATCTATCTGCCTAACTTGTAATAACGCTCGCAGCCTTACACACATCATTACCTGCTGTTTTTAACCTCTTAGTTCTATATTGTATCAGTTTCATTATCTAGTATCTTTAATCTTTCTTTAAGTTTTATGGGCCCGCAGTATAATTGGCTGTTGCGGCAACCCGTCCATAAGTTTGTGTTTGTTTGTTAGGAACAGTGTTTGCTTTTGTTTGTTTTCTAATACCTATTGTATGTTATATTTAGTTAATCAATGGCGAAGCTAACAAATAAATCAGAAAACACAAAAATCGGATTAGTCCAGACCCCTATATTTTCGTTGAGCATGCGCAGTAAGAAACAAATGGGGTCTGAGTACAAGATTGCGTGATTTCCTGGTCCAACACGCTTGCGCTAGCGTGACGCCGGCAAGCCTGTCTACGGAAGGAGATGTTTGTACCTCAAAGAGTGCCTTGTCTCCTTTCTCCATATCAAACATGTCTGGCAGCTTGGCCATGATGCTATCCGCCAGCTCGTAGACTATCTCGTCGCTAGTCTTGCCTCCTCCTGAACTTGCCAGGCGCGGCTGAACTTCAAGTATAGTGAATATCAACTGGTGGGTCTCTTGTGTCTGGTAGGAAAATAAATCAACCGGTTTTTTTGGGGGTGAGATATTATTCCATGTATGGTTGATACTCGCAAGTCTCCATTAAGTCGGCTTGTTAGTTTGACCAGAACTTACAGCTATGTTATGTCACGCGTGACTGGTAACATAATTACAACGTGTGATGTCACGCGTGACCAGTAACACAATTACGTGATGTCACGCGTGACCAATAACACAGACAATTATAACGTGTGATGTCACGCGAGACCAGTCACACACAATTACATCGAACTTTTCAAAGCCTTCACATGGATTTGGAGATTCAGTTGACGGTTTGAAATCTACAATGCGTCAGGAAACTACGAATGCAACTATTTGCATTTTGCATCAAAATAAACTCAAATCTTACAGTGTATCAAATCTTACAGAATTAAATTAAATGACATAATAATTGACGACGTTCCTTTTTTCTCTCAATTTGTTAATTTAGTGCTGAAAATGGCTTTCGAGCCTGCTGTGGGTGGACATTCAAAATCTAAAAACGAAACTCCGAAACTGCCGTCTGGTTTTCGAGATTACATTCGCTTATTTGTAATTACTGGTCACGCGTGACATCTCATAGCTGTAACGCTACGCACCTGGAAGGCAATGTTAGCATTCTCGTTCATACCAAACACTTCAGGCTCATCCGAGGGTGGCAAGTTATCGACGTACGCTCTGTACTCCTTGAGAGTATCATAGCCAGGTGGGAAGTAGATTCCTGCAATGGACAACGTCACTAGAATTATGTTGTATCAGAGATGGATGCTGACGGCTTTGCGAGTGTAAATTATGAAAATTACGTCATGTTTCTATAATAAAAGCAGGCCTTTTGCAGGAAACAGTCACGTTCTGATATATCACTTTAATAACCAATGAATGGAGCTCGTAATCCCAAGGGAAAGGCTTCACTGGAGAGCACAATATCTTCAAAACTGCAGTTTTAAAGGTCAACAATCAATTGAAGGTGGAAAATAGCATCTACAAACAGGTAATAACACTACCGATATCTTGGCAATTGTTTTGAGAACTTGTAGACTTAGATTATGTCACACCGCTGTAGCACAATCAACAAAGCTAAAGAAATCACTCCCGCTGTGCGGCTCGTAATTTCTGTAGCTTTTCTCATGTTCTACAGCTCCAATGAACGTCATACCACTTGTAGTACAGCATTCAAAAATCGAAAAATGTCGCTCTCGATGTGCGGCTCGTGATTTCTGTTGCTTTTCTCATGTTCTACAGGCTCCAGCTTCTACAGTTATGTAAATGATACGCCATATACGACACGTCGTAAGTGACTCACCGGAATCGGAAAACTTGTACTCATCTTGCAGGATATTAGGCGAGAAAAACCGTCCCAAAATAGTAGCGAGGCAACGCTGATCCCACTCATCAGTGACTCGACCGCCATAAGTGATCTAAAGAAAACGTTAAAAAAGTCATGCAACCTTCATATCACTGTTTGTACCAGAATAATTCTTTTAATTACTTAGATTCTCATATGTGGAATCAGCTGCCTTTAAGGGTGCGTTTACCAATTGTTTTGAGCCGTTGCTAAGTAGAATTTAAAACGGCATAAATCTCCAATATTTTGAGTAAAATAATTAATAAATCACTCAGGTACTCCTGGGAGACGGACCTTTTTATTTTGATGACGTCATCATATGACGTCATTATCACGTCACCAAGGCAGACAAATTCAATCAACTCATGATTTCTTTGGGATAGTGCTATCGTATTTGCATATATCATTGGTCTGGGTTAGGCACAATTGGTGTTGCATGCGTTTTACGATATACCGAAAATTGATCGTTTTAGAATTTTTCCCGTGAATTTTAACAGTTAGATTTTTTTCGCTAAACCCATGCTTGGCTCTGTGCAATGCGACTTCAGGACAATTTTTATGTGAAAAAGGATTGACTTTTCTTTGTTTCACGAACTCAGTTTCATTTTTTGTGAAACCGGAAGTATAATATTGTTACCAGGGCCCACGTGGCACGGCCGCGGCCGCGTTTGGGTGGTTACAAAGCAATTTTCTTTACATACATGGATTCTCGTGTACCAATGGAATTTGCGAGGGCAAAGCTAAAGGCATTGGACAAGAAAATGAAATCAGTGAAATTGAAACAGAGCTGCATTATCAGACATCTAATTCCAGTGGTTTATTCACGCAAAGAAGTCGATTTGCACCATAATCAGTCACATGTCTAACCGCCTTCCGGTTGTAATAAGCGCCGGTCTGTCGAGCGGGAGGTTGCAGGCTCAAACCCCGGCCGGACCAACACTCAGGGTCTTAAAATAACTGAGTAGAAGGTGCTGCCTTACATAATACAGTAAACGGTTAGACCTTCACGTCTTCTCGGATAAGGACGTATAAAAATCGTAGGACTAGTGTCCCCAATTAGCTGCAAAGCTAAATACATTGACACTTAAATAAAGTCACTCACTTTTAGACTTTACGTCGCGTCGAGAAGAAACAACCCGATTCAACTTACGGTAAGCTTAAATCAAAATCTGATTCAGTTTTCTATGCTATAGCAATCAAAACCACTGCTAAATATGTCAATTCCAGTGGAATTTCTTGCTATAATGTGTAATATCATTCGCACATGTTCGTAATCCTTATAATATTTTCCATTGATCAATAAAGAAATAATTACAAAATTCGGCAAGTAGGCCTTAGGCTTTGTTCGCCCTAAAGGAATGGGCGCAAGTTATTAGGAAATTGCCATCGTCCATTTCCGTATTTATGTTTAACTTCCGCATATTTCACAGACATTCCGGCCTTAGAAATAGTTGACGAATTGTTCAAGCAAGCAACCGTGAACGACAATCTATGTTCTACGTTGTATCGGTCTTTGCTTCTTTATAGTTAGAAATAGTGTCCAAGGTATCAGAACACTCTGGTATCAGCATATATGAAAACGTTTTGATCATTATTAACCAATTACTTTCAGTCAAGTCCCTAGTATCGTGACGAGCCGCCGTAAAAATGGAGTTGATTTCTCTTTCGTAGGCACTGCATTTTTCTTCGCTACTTTCTTGTCACGGAAATTGGCTCAAAACCAAACTATTCGAAGACTCCTCTCACGTCTAGCTGCTCACTTGTAAGTACATTCTGACTCCCCTCGTTATCAACAAGCTCTTTCCGAGCACTTTCCAAACTTTCTTTGTCGAAATCCGAAAGAAAATAATTAGTTTGCACTCGACACCCGAATTCCACTGACATCGGAATTTCCCCTCGTCCAGCGACCCTCCGCAGCTAGAATGGCTTTCTCGCTCTTTTTCGGCATTATATAAAGTAAACTTGAAGCATGGAAAGTAAAAAAAAAACCGGGTTGGAGTAGCAAAAACAACTTCATTGTAACTTTTACGAAATGTAATGCATTCTAGACCCAATTCCTGGATCCCTTATGAAGGACTGCTATGAAGTATTAATGCCTGTTATTGCTGACATCATCATGTCCTTTGTGAGTGCCACTGTACCCTCATCCTTCAAAGAAGCTGTGCTGGATCCTATTATTAAGAAGGATAGTTTGGACCATGAGGTCTACAAGAACTTTAGACCAATTTCCAACTTGAAGTTTGTTTCCAAGGCAACAGAAAAAGTGGTTGCTGTAAGACTAAATCACCATCTTGAAAACGAGGACATGCAGGAGACCTTTCAATCTGCTTATGAGACAGGCCACAGTACTGAAACTGCTCTGACTCGCTTTCATAATGATATCCTCCGAGCTATTGACAGTGGTGGGTGTGTCATTCTTGTGTTACTCGACCTCTCTGCGGCCTTCGACACGGTGGACCATCAACTATTACTTACTAGACTTGAACACCGCTTCAGGATAAATGGTAAGGCTCTATCATGGCTGAGATTGTATCTATCGAACAGATCTCAGTTCGTCAAGATTGCAAATGAGCACTCAATGAGCCGGAATCTTCCATGTGGTGTACCTCATAGGTCAGTGCTTGGACCTATTTTATATTCCATGTACACTACACCGCTTGCAGATGTTATCAGAAAGCATGGCATGAATTTTCATTTTTACGCTGATGATAGTCAGATCTACATGACATTCAACCCATTGAAAAGTGAGGAGCTGGTCTCTTCCAAGTCCGCTGTTGAGTCATGTATCCACGACATCAACAAATGGATGACTACTAATAGGTTATTGCTAAATGGAGATAAGACTGAATTTCTTGTATTAAATGCTCGCCATCGATCACCACCTCCTGATCTTGATTCTATCATTGTTGGATCTGACGTTGTATCTGTGTCCAAATCAGCGAGGAATCAGTATTGGCGTGTGGTTTGACGATGTTATGTCTATGAACAAGCAAGTAAATAGTGTGTGTAAATCGGCCTTTTACTATCTACATAATATTTCTAAGATTAGAAAATACATTTCCTTCCAACACTGTGAAATCTTGTTACATGCGTTTGTAACAGCGAGACTAGATTACTGTAATGTACTTCTTTCAGGACTTAAACAAGAACAGATTCGTAAACTTCAATATGTTCAAAACTCAGCGGCACGCCTACTTACTGGTACACAAAGAACGGATCACATAACACCTATATTAAGGGAGCTGCATTGGCTACCCATATCTGCTAGAATTAGTTTTAAAATTGTATTATTAACTTTTAAGTCACTTAATGACTTAGCGCCATCATACTTAAAGGAGTTGTTAGTACCATATATCCCTAGAAGGACTTTGCGCTCAGCAAATAAGGGACTACTAGTACAGCCTCGATGTAACCTTAAATCGTATGGATATAAGGCTTTTTCGTATATAGCACCACAACTCTGGAATTCTCTTCCTACTAATGTTAGACACTGCAGCTGTCTTAGCACCTTTAAATCTATGGTTAAGACGTATCTTTTTGAGATTGCTTATAATGTTAATTAGAAAACCGTTACTTAGCTTTATAACTAGGATTAGTATTAATATAATAATTATCTTAAATATTGTAAAAATAGATTTTTAATTTACTATTTATATTGTAAATTAGCATGCAATTGGTTAATATCAATGTTTGTAAATTCTTATTATTGTAAAGCGCCACTGGATTCTTAGTAGAAGTGGCGCTATAGAAATTCATTATTATTATATTATTATTATTATTAAATGTAAACAAAACTGGAGGAGTGGAGTTTGTTAGCCAGCGAATTGCGAAGCGCGCGCGTTGCTTTTTCACTAAACCGGAAGTAAGTTTTTCCCGCCATTTGCATGAGCGCGCGCGCGTCGACCCTTCATAGCAACGTCGCAGCTTAGCGACGAAATTGGTAAACGCACCCTTAAAATTATATCTGCTAGTTCTCTTACTATGTTCCGTAAACCATGGTTACTATTTTAGGGCCTTTATTGTTTTTGTTTTATTTTTAATGACCTTCCAAATTTCCTAGAGTTTTCAAACACGCAAATGTATGCGGACGATACTAGTATTACAATGGCAAGTAATTCCAACGCAGAGATTGAGCTAAAGCTCAACATCGACCTCAGAAGCGTTTGAGTGGCTTAGATCTAATAGGTTAAGTTTAAACACGACAAAAACGGAATTTCTACTATTAGGTTCACGACAAAGATCCTCCCATATGATTTGCGGAATTTCTACTATTAGGCTCACGACAAAGATCCTCCCAGATTTGCACAACATTACAGATGAAGTTGTCCCTAGAATAGCCTCGGCAAAGTCACTAGGGGTTTATATTGACGAATCACTCACTTGGGCAAGCCATGTCGAGAAGATCTCAGGTAAAATCGCAGTTGCAATTGCAACGGATAAAGCCCAATGTCATCCCTAAAAACTATGTATAAAACGTTTATCCAACCAAATTTTGATTACTGCAGCATAGATTGGGATCGACTGGGCACTGAGCTTTCCCAAAAATTAAAATATTAATATAAATCGAGCAGCCAGAATATTTACAAATTCAAACTTGAAAAATTAGAATGGGACCGACTATCTACTCGCCGAAGTGAGCTATTGGTCATCGAAATGTAAAAAGTGTATAATAATCAGGAAAGCATACTCTGCTAATTTGAGTAGCTATTTTTGTCTTTGATCAGGAGAAAGTTGATCATTTGGGGTTTAAGAGTATCCCTTTCTCTTTGGACATACCGCTCCAGTAATGAAGGTAAGAGCGTCCCACGGTATCTGGTCATCGACCAGGAACATCTTTAAGTTCTCCAGGGCGCACATTCTGTCCGAGTCATTGAACTCGTACTTGATGTTCCAGCCAAGAGGACCAAACTTCTTTCTTTCTTGGATGATGGCATGGAAGAAACACATGCCGAACACCAGCTTACGCCAGGACATACCGAGAACTGAAAACAAAAGGGAGCTCATTAGCCGTATCAGGAACAAATATCCTCTTAGTTTATGACATTAAACATGAAGTTCCGGTATAAAAGGGCCACGGCCAGCCACCTTCACTTGTCACTCTACGTAAGATCGGCAATCGTCCCATTCTTTTTCTTACGTAGTCATGGGTCAGGAAAGGTCCAATTTTCACCATTTCAAACAAGCATAGAACAAAGAATATTCTCTTTAAGCCAAACATTTCTTCGCCGAAGTACTCAAAACCTTTCAAAGATTCATATGTATAAAAATTGCAAAAGGGGTTAGGTGCACTTTAAACATTGACTGCCTGTTTTTCAATCTGTCTCATTCGTTAGTCACCCAATGGGTACAGGGGTTTCAATAGAAACCGGCTACTGCCGGAGCTTCGGCGGCTACTTGATCTCGTACTGCCCGCTATTTCTTCTGTTGGTTTGCTAGCTTATAGTATTCCATACAGCAACTTGTAATGCCTCTGATGCCAACTTTCAAAATTAATGAAACCCCTGTGGATACCTTTGATTGCAGGAAAATGTATCTCCTTGTGCAAAACAAGAAATAAAATATACTATGCCAAGGGCATGTGATCTGAAATGGGACAACAATGAACCAAGCCAAAGGTCTATCCCTGACAACTCCCTGACCTTGAAAATCTGTGTTTTCCTGACTTTTCCCTGACCGTGAGAATCCTGGTGCTCTACTCATCCGCATTCAGGGTCAGACAGAAATCATGAATCACCAACTCACCGTGATTCTCAAAAGGATCTGGCATCAGTTCTCCAAAGGCTCTCTTGGTATTGGCCCTCAGTCCTTTTGGAGGCTCGTTCGTGACTTTGACACTGTTCTGTAGTACAGTAACAGGGAACGCCTTTGTTGGCATGGAGCTGAGGAACAACCTGAAGTCCTCATGTACCTCAGCATCGTGGTTCGACAGATTCTTGATGGTGGACTCCATACCCAACATCCAAGAGGCGGCCAGATGACAATTCTGTGAATGGAAATAAGTTGACTGAGCACCATTTTAGTCAACAATTGCACTGTGCATCTTGCATAATCCACTGGAAAAAATCGAACAATTTACAGACATTTTGCCAACATTTTACAGAGTAGAACAATGTATGTAAATTGGTACATTCACAGATATTTGGCAAACATTGTACTGAGTCTGTAAAACGCTCACATTTCACAAATATCTCACACACGTTTACATAGTTCTTCAAGTCTGGAAATGGTTCGATGTTTCCACCACAACCGAAATACATCATAATCATATCTGATCTGTTATTTAACAAACAGGTACCATTTTCCGTGTATCTGCTCTCTTTGAGACGCCCGGCAGATGACGTCACAACACGAAGAGAACGAAGACGAAGTCGAGGACAGACCCGTGGCAGAATAACATGTATTTGTTTTATACAATAATTAGCGAAGACATGGGGAAACGAAAGAATGTCGTGCAAAACGTGACGTCGTACTCTAAATAATACGAGGCTATCGACCAATCAGGCGCACGTTTTGCATTATTTATTGTATAAAATATTCAATAAAATCAAAAGGTTACAAACATCTGTCACCTTTTCTTAAGATTTGTTTGAGTGTGTAGAGCGCGGTTTTTGAATGCCCAGTGCAACCAGTGTTCTTCCCAGAGCGCGGCGCCCGTGGCGCTCCGCCGCGCTGCATCACGATTTTTATAGCGATTTTTATGAAGTGAGTTTGGAGCAAGTTTTCCGAAATTTTTCTGGGTTTGAAATCCCTCAGCGTATCTAAAATGGCTAGAGGATGTCTTATATACAAGTTCTACGACATTTACGACTCATCAACCTGACAAAATAATGAAAAATCGAAGTTAAACTATCCTCTGCTATCCTCTGCTATCCTCTGCTATATCCATTGCCATTTACTGCTATTCTTTGCTATACATGAACATTTTGTGGCAAAATGCTGCAGCAGTGGTAAACTACGGGTATTAAAGTCTTAGACAATGCGAAACTAAGGCCAGATAAAAAAAATGTTGTTTAGCGTCCACCCATTTCAATTTTTCCAGGTAGGGAGGGAGGTTTATTTTGTCTTGACTAGACATTATTCACTCACCTCGTGTTCATGACATCGTGTTGTAGAAACAAAATGGCGTCGATGTTAAAATATTTAATGCGCCGGCGCATATTTTAAGTAGTACAAGAATTGGTGTTCGCGGGCGCATTTACACTTTCTAAAGTTTTTTATGGAAAATAAATAAATAGAGGTCGGGGACATTTCTCAGGTCGGGCGGGGACGCTAAACAAGTGTTTTTTTTTATCTGGCCTAATGTGAAACTAATTAAATCGTACCATGCTCTATTGTGTAATTGGTGTTGTGTAATTAGCGATCGTACCATGCTCTATTGTGTAATTAGCGATCGTACCATGCTCTATTGTGTAACTGGCAATCGTACCATGCTCTATTGTGTAATTGGCAATCGTACCATGCTCTAATGTGTAATTAGCGATCGTACCATACTCTATTGTGTAATTAGCGATTGTACCATGCTCTATTGTGTAATTGGCGATCGTACCATGCTCTATTGTGTAATAGGCCTTTTGCATCAATTGATCACGTGACGATTTTCCCATAGCAACGCCTGTGTGGAGGGCAAGCCATTCTAACATTCCATGACAACAGAGAGAGCGTGAGAGACGCCAGCGTGAAACCTCAATACTAGTTCTGCCGGTTCCTTTGTTATTCGTTTTCAGCCCAAATTTATCAGAACTATTTAGCTTTAAATCTTAAAGTTCAGTGTTAGAGGATTTTAAGAGCCGTAAGACGATCAGGAATAGCTTTCTGAAGCCAAAACCGAACCGGACTCTGTGAGTTACTCGCAACATGATGGCAGCCCCAACAGACAACAGTAAGAAGCTGACTTCGGGAATGTACTTTTCTTCCACGCTTTAAATCGTCTTTATGTTCTAGAGAAATTATGTGATGACAGGAGAATGATGTATCTGTTACTCTACCATAGCCGAGGAGATGCTAGGAGACGCTGGTGTTGTATGAATTGGAACGCGTTACAGGCTACAGGGATATTATAAACTGATGTACGAATAACAACTTGATATATGTTGTTGAGTAGCTGGTTTTCCTATGTGACAGGTTCTCTTTTTTTTTTTTAATCACCAGCAACATTAGAGTCTGTAATCTTGAAATAAAGCCCCTCGTTACTTCGAATTTTGGTGATCCACTGAGACCTTAATCCCATGTCTTTACCGGGGAATTTTTGCGATGAAAGGAAAGTCCATCGTTGTAGCGTGAATCACCACTGCATATTTGTGGCACACAACAGTGGTAGCGCGTTCGAGTTTATACAACACCAGCGTCTCCTAGCATCTCCTCGTCTATGGTAGAGTATTAAATAGATACATCTCCTGTCATCAGATAATTTTTCTAGAACATAAAAACGATTTAAAGTGTAGAAGAAAAGTACATTCCCGAAGTCAGCTTCTTACCGTCAGTTGAGGCCGCCATCATGTTGTGAGTAACTCGCAGAGTCCGGTTCGGTTTTGGCTTCAGAAAGCTATTTCTGATCATCTTACGGCTCTTAAAATCCTCTAACGCTGAATTTTAAGATTTAAAGCTAAATAGTTCTGATAAATTTGGGCTGAAAACGAATAACAAAGGAACCGGCAGAACTTCTAGTATTGAGGTTTCACGCTGGCGTCTCTCACGCTCTCTCTGTTGTCAAGGAATGTTAGAATGGCTTGCCCTCCACACAAGTCTTTATTTTTATTTTTTTATTCATACTCTGTATTTACATGGAGTGTAATTAATAAATGTGATTGCCATAGTTAGAGTATTGGGATACCAGAAGTAGCTTAGAAGAAAACTAATCGAGTCTGGTATCCCGAAATATATTTTTATAGACAGTATAATATGGGTCGAACTAGATAACGAAATAAAAAAAAGAAAGGAAACATGAAGAAATATATATATAACATACGACACAATTGACATCAATAACACTAAGCACTAAATGACGATGAAACTACACACGGGTATCTTGGGGAGGGAGATGGGGAGATGCAAATACAAGATTTAGAAGAGAAGATGGATCATAAGGGAAAAAATATATATTGAAATTAGTAATTCTCTATGAGCTGTTTTTGGAGTCTAGATTTGAAGAGTTTCCTTGACTGAATTATCCTATTTTCTTCGGAAAGTGAGTTCCAGATTACAGCACCTTTATATCTTAAACTGAATTTACCGTAGTTTGTTCGAACAGTTGGTATAAAATATGTTGATTTTGAAGCTAATCTAGTATTATGCTCATGGATTCTATTGACTAGAGTGAAGAATTCCGAGAAAGAAGTTGGGATATTATTATTATGATAATCAAACATAAACGTAACTGAAAGCAAGAATATCAGATCTGCTAGCTTTAAAATGTTTAATTTCTTGAAAAGGGGGCTTGTATGTGCATCAAACTTTGAAAATGTAATAATACGAATGGATTTCTTTTGAATAATAGATAGCTTTTGTAGTGATGTTGGGTAAGTGTTTCCCCATGCAAGTAGACCATATGTAAGGAAGGGATATACTATCGAATAATAAAGTTTGATCAGGACACTCAAATTCACATAGTGTCTTATCTTGGAGAGGATTCCTATACCTCTAGAGACATTTTTTTAGTATTTCCTGAGTTTGATATTTCCAGGATAGATTAGAATCTATTAGCACACCTAAGTATCTAACACTCGGTTTTTGTTTTATGCATTTTTGATTAATAGACAACTCAATGGGAAAAGCTTTCTTTTGTACGGGATGGAATATCACAAAATTTGATTTATCTATATTCAGAGATAATCTATTTGTATTAAGCCACTCGCTCACTTTATTAAGAGTGTCATTGGCTGTATTTTTTAGAGAATTAAGATCTTTATTGAAAAAAAATATGTTTGAATCATCTGCAAACAAGTGGAAATCACCAGATTTAGAACAATTTATGAAATCATTGATATATATAAGAAATAATATTGGACCGAGAACTGATCCTTAAGGGACCCCACAACTAATTGCTTTGTACCCTGAAATAGAATTACCAACTGATACAAATTGTTTTCTATTTGATAAATATGATGAGAACCAAGCATTTGGAAGTCCTCTAATTCCATAACATTCAAGTTTTTTAAGAAGAATTTGGTGATCGACAGTATCAAAGGCTTTACTAAAATCTAGAAAAAATCCACAAGAATAAAAGTTGTTTTCGATTGCATTGTTTATTTTATCAAGTATTAGTAAAATGGCATGAATTGTTGAGTGCTTAGGACGAAAACCAAACTGAGAATCACATAACAAATGGTATTTATCAAGAAAAGTAAGTAGACGTTTGTATACCAGTTTTTCCATAATTATATTAAATATAGGAAGTAATGATATAGGCCGATAGTTCGATCTTAGCGTTTTAGAGCCTGCTTTATAAACTGGAATTACACATGCAACTTTAAATTTTGCAGGGACCATACCTGATGATAAAGAGGCATTGTAAATTATTTCTAATGGTTTTGATATTACTGACTTTAAAGTTTTAACAATTGAGACAGGTATACTGAAAGGACCAGTAGCTTTAGATTTAGAGAGATTTTGAATTTCACTTTGAATTTCATCAGAAGTACAGGGAGACAGAAAAAAACTGTTAGATATGGAACTTTTAATATAATCAAGTGGTGATCTATTTGTTTGTGGAATAACATTAGCAAGATTGATTCCTACATTAGCAAAATAATCATTAAAAGAATTAGCTATAGCTAAAGGGTCGGTTAATTCATTTTGATTCTGAGTATAATTTTAGATGGAAAGTGCAACGTTTTTGACCTGGTTGAGACAATTTGTTTTATACCTTTCCAGATATTTTTGATATCCTTGGAATGTTTACTAAAATAATTATTATTATATGTTTTCTTGCTAAGAGCAATTAAGGATTTTAGGTGATTTCTATATATTTTAAATTTTGTAAAGTAATAGGTTTGTTTAGAAGCTATGTACTTTTTGTAATAATTATTTTTCTTTTTTATTGACACTAATAAGGCAGGAGTTATCCAAGGTTTTGAACAGAGTTTAGAGGCTCTGCGAGATTGTTGCTTTAATGGAATATGCTTATCTACAATTACTGATACTTTTGAGTAAAATGACTCATAAAGATCATCAATACTGTTGTCAACAGGAAGTTGGTCAACCCAGTTTACTTTTTTAAATTCCTCAATAAAAGCTGATTCATTATAATTTGAATAGTCACGTTTGTAAATTCTATTTTGGCTGGAAAAGAAACTTATTTTATCAAATATAGCAAAGTTAGGAAGATGATCAGAGAGGTCATATATTATATTACCACTTACAGTATAGTGCTCAAGAAAATTGAAAAAAATGTTATCGATTAATGTGGCTGAATGATGAGTTATTCTTGTTGGGTGAGTGATCAAGGGCTGGAATGAATAAGAATTCAATGTATTAATATATTCTTCAGTAAGATGATGAGATTCATAATTTAGAAGATTGATATTAAAATCACCCATTATTGTACAATATTTATTCTCTTTACTTACTTTATCAAGTACCATGTAAAAATATTTTAGAAAAGGTTCCAGGTTACTACTTGGATGTCTATAAAAGACAGCACAAAGAAAATTCTTCCCATTAGAATTTTCAATTTCAATCCAAATAGACTCATAATAATCAGTGCATTGACTCAAATCATTTCTTTCTGAATACTTCAAATAACTGCTTATGTAAAATCCAACACCCCCAGCAATGGTGTTGCTGGGTTGTGATATGAAGGTGTAGTTAGGTATTGAAATATTGGACAATACATCCCTTCCTTTTTGAAACTTAATTTCTGATAAGCCAATAATTGAGAAATTGAAATCTAGGCCATCAAGCAAATTAATTAAGTTATCAAAGTTAGCTTGTAGGCTGCGAATATTACAATGCAGAGCAGAAAATGATTTTTTTAAAGATAAAATTTCCAAATTACTATGAAAATCATGTGAAGAATAGTAGTCAAAGTTTAAATTAGATGGCATCTGTGCATCAACATCAAAATCTTTTAAATGTGGTATATTTGAGATAGAGGATATTATGTCAAAATGTTATGAGCAGTCTAAGCTAAATTGAGAAATTTGTTTTGAACAATAACAACTGGTATTGGAATTGAATGTTATCTTAATTAAATCAGAGTTAGAGAGGGAATTAAATGGAAATATATCATTTCTGCAGGCCAAACAAAGCCAGAGATCTCCTGTTAAGCAGTAATAATTGAACTCTTTAGTTGTTAATTTACTACATTTGAAATGATGCCAATTTAAACAAGAGTCGCACTCAATAGCTTCGCTATTTTCTCTTACTAACTTATAGCATTGTGGGCATTTAATGAGCCATAATACTAGTAGCAGAAAGAACAAATGTAGTAAGAACAATACAATTCCTGGCTTACCAGTAAGTCGCATTGTACACATATATTCTGGGAAAATAGTCCTTCCATTGTAGGATCAGCCGGGTACAACTTAGCCCAGTACAGGTCTAATGTGTGACTTAATATCTTGCAAGTCCTTAACGGAAGCAATGTACTTTGCTGGTGAGGTGTGATCTTTTCTCAGGAATGTTCTACCATTAAATGTCCAAATGAACTTGAAGCTTAATTCCTTCTTCAAAGCTAAGCTTTCGTTAAAGAGTTTACGGTTCGTCTTCTTAAGACTCTCAGATATAAAGATTCTATTGTGTGATGTCATCGTAGCATCCATATCCTTGGTGGTTTTGTCTTTCAGCTTGCCTCGTGCAGCATAAAATTCATCTCTTTTGCCTCTTCGGACAAACTTAGCTATAATTGTTGGTGGCATATTAGAGTCCTTTCGTTGTGTTAGGCGGTGGCTTATTGAGATATCCTCATCTTCGACATTAACATCCATCAGTGATGCAACCTGTAGTATAATGTCGTTCGTATCCTCGGCATAATGCGGATTCTCAGGTATTCCTCGGATTTCCACACAGTCTCGCCTCGAATATTGTTCGAGGTCATTAAGAGCTTTCTGCTGCTGGTGAAATCCATTAGTTAAGTTGAATACTTCGCTCTTCAGTGCCTTGTTTTCTATTCTCATTTGTTCTAGGTCTTTAGAAAGCATCACATTGACAGTTTTGAGCTCTCCAAACTTATCGTTGATAAAAGATATCGACACACACAGCTCATCGACCTTAGTTCGAATCGGTGTGAGTTTGCGATCCAGTAGCTCCTCCATCATCTTATTAGTTATGTGCTCGTCTCCCATGATTATTATTAATATTAAGGACTGAAGTACAGACGGTTACGAAGATATAAATAAAGTAAGAACAAGGAAAAAAAAACCGAACAAATACTCAAACTTTGGCGGGAGCTAAGAAAATGCCCGTCATCTTAAGTGACCGCTGACCAAGAAACAGGCGTTGCTATGGGAAAATCGTCAGTGATCAATTTATGCAAAAGGCCTATTGGCAATCACACCATGCTGTATTGTGTAATTAGCGATCGTACCACGCTCTATTGTGTAATTAGCAATCGTACCATGCTCTAGTGTGTAATTGGCAATCGTACCATGCTCTAGTGTGTAATTGGCAATCGTACCATGCTCTAGTGTGTAATTGGCAATCGTACCATGCTCTAGTGTGTAATTGGCAATCGTACCATGCTGTATTGTGTAATTCGCAATCGTACCGTACTTTATTATCTAATCGCCAAATAAAATAAATCCTATGGGAAGTCAAATATGAAATCAAATCGAGGCTTTGGCCAGTTTCAGTGAACTGTATCTGGGGAAAGGCCTACAACAAGAGTACGAACCTGAAGGAACACCCAGTCTCCATTCTTGGAAGCACTGGCTATCATTCTTTCTGCCACGGGCCCTTGGCCTTGTCCAAGAGAGATTGCTTGAATCCTATAACAGAGAAGAATACCAATCATTGTATCAGAAGTGCAAATACATGTATCTATCAAATCATCTAGACTTTACTGCGTCAACACCTCCATCTCCAGGTGCCAACCTAGCCAATAGAAATGCGCGTCGTGATTTGTATCATAACGTTTTAGCTTTAAGAAACACATATATTACAACCATTACAATCTGAACGCGATTAGTAAGAATCCGTATGTTCTATAACGGGAATGCAGCAAAGCGAAACTGCCAACACTGAAACCTTGTGCTCTAGCTCCCCTCCCAAAAAATAAAACAATAACAATAACAACAAAATGACGATGCTGATAATAATTAACAATTATCACGTGACCCATACGGCTCCCCGCGTGCTTTCCTTTCAAAACCATAACACGTCACGTGATGGGGGCTGTTCGTGTTTGACGCAGGGTAAAATGCGGTTCCTTTCAAAAAAAATTCACTCGCCGTGGCAGATTTTCAGTTTTGCCCATTTCCACTCATTTCCGCTGCATTTCTTCTCTTTGTAATGCGGTACGAGGTCTCAAAAGTGAAGACTGCTGCTTCAACTTGAATTCTAGTTGCATTTGGACTGTTTTCCCGGTATTTCTATACTTTTAGAAAATCCATTCTTCTAGTCCCTGCCGGTCTCGTGTCGAGTCGGTTTATGCAATGAACCGTAGCGGCACGTGATTATGCAAATGTATGTCACAAAACTATCTTGTCACGCGCGCTTGTAAAACTTATAAAAGGTTCGGAAGTCGGACTGTTTTAATTTCTCTGATATTCACTGATGAAATTATACTAAAACAATTATACCCTTCAGTCTCAGCGACTATTGATTAATATTTACCTCGACTTCGCCTCGGTAAATTTTCACCAATAGTCACTTCGACTTCAGTAAATAATTGTTAAATGTTATTTTTCCACGATGTAGTATTACAGCGGAACTAATGTCATCGTGCCAAAGAATGTATATCTTACGCCTCATTCACACCAAAGCTGAAAGTGCATATGACCCCAATTTTTTTATCATTAAAATCGATTCTCCATCAAGTTAATAGTTGAATTGTAAAATATTTCTTAATTTGAGTGCTGCGTCTATGAGTTATACAGGTTTCTCTTTCCGATATGCTAATCATGTGACGACATGTGAGGATTCATTTATTATACAAAAATGTGCTGGCAGAGATACACATATTTTTCTAAACATCCATGTAATATTTGGGCCTTACATCGGCCATCCCTTCATGTATGACGACACGAATTGCTACCAAATTGTATTCTATTGTATTGTGTTGCGTTCTATTGTTGTATTGAATTGTATTGTGTTGTATTCTATTGTATTTTTGGTAAAAATTCGTGTCGTCCTACATAAAGGGATTGCCCTTATATCAGTGATTTTACTAAATATTTTGTATAAATCAGAAATAGTTACATTCACAAGGAGAAAGTGACCTTTTGTTGGCCTCACATGTCGTCACATAATTAGCATATTGGAAATAGAAACCTCTCTAACTCATAGACACAGCACTCAAATAAAAAAATAATATTAAAAGTTCAACTATTTACTTGATGGAGAATCGATTTTAATGATAAAAAAAAGTGAGCTCATATGCACTTTAAAACTTGTTTAAAAGCTGTTTAATTAAGTAATGGTCCAGATAAGAACTGTAGTGTCTACGGCAAGGAATGTTAAAAGGTGTTAATTTTCTATTATTCTTTCTCGTAATTTCATTGGTTGATACTTATAAATTCAATAGAAACCCATCAAAATAATTCATTTTCATTCGATATTTTTTTGTAGTTTGAATTTATATTTGATCAAACTAGCTATGGTTTAATTTCGAAGAATATCGTGTGTGGGGAAAGTTCTCAAATTTGCGATTGAAAAATCCTTTGTTTTCTCTATATCCGATTGGCTGGATGGTGGCTTCTCTGCGTTTTCACAGAAAAAAGAGCCAATAGCATAACAAATACTTTATTTTCGAGATGTAGTTTGGACTGTAGATATCTCCTAAAGCACTTAAGACATATTCAAGCAAAATCGTATGTGGGGGAGGCTCATTGCCGCAGAACAATGGATTCCACTACAGTTCTTATCTGGACCATTACTTAAACAAGTATAAAATAATATATGTTCTCACCGTGTACTTGCTGACGCTAAACTAGCTGCAATTTGACCTTTCCTAACTAAACAATCTGTGCGATGTGGTTTTAACCCTGTGTTACTAAACACATTCAAGATAGGCGCTAGATAAACTCTGTTTAATTAAACAGGTTTAGTTGGTGTGAATATAAATATTTGTTTATTTATAGAAGACGAGCGGTGAGTGGGGTGGTTATAATTATGTAGCATTTAAGGTACTAAGGTGGTGGGTTTGGATACGAACGATTAGCAGTAGGCCTAATTAGGGGTGGGCATCTCGGAAGATATAGGTGCTGTGTTATAATCATTTTAAAATTTAAAATGAAAAATTATACCTAGATTTATTGACGTAATTCTCAAATGATAGCCTTTCTTCCTTCCCTTTTCATCTCTTAGTTTGTTGTAAGCTGTAAATGACCACCGACCGACGGGCCGTGTGAAGTTCTCCGTTCCCACGGGAATCCATCGTTCGTAAATATTCGTTGCCCGTCGTAGTTATGATTGACGGCAGCGAAAACACAAAACGTTGGTCGACATTTGAGTTCTCAGTCCGCGTATTATTGAACATAGCTGTAATCGACCCAAACCCGTAGAAAAATAAAGATTTTGTTAATTGTATGGTATTGTATTGTGTTAATGGTATTATAGATATTCACAACATCAAAACGAACTTTACTGGGGGTTTGTTCGTCCAAAATCAAAATGCTGCTTCCCAGAATGGAGTAACGCACTGTGAATACACCTTTGACAGTTACGTTTCGTGGCTTTTTTGCATAACTGAAAGCCTTGATAAACTAAAGGAAGCTAAATTCGAGGGCGTTCTCTCGTGTCGTCCAACAACACTCTTATCTCAAAATCGTACTCAGACCTCCCACGATCGCTTTTCGGACATATGGGATTTGCGCACTCGCAGACGTCATCACGTACCTTTCAGTGTAGTTCATGTCCCTAGCGAATCTGAGGAAGGCGTTCATGGGATCAGACCCAGTGGACAGGATGAAGATTAGCGGAATGGTGGGTGCTACGTTCTCAAACAGGACAGGCAGGTCGATAGATGGGCTCTCTACAAACGTCTTGCCGAGATTATCACTGACAAAATCCACTGCAGCGAACACGACCTGCGTGAAACGGAGAACGTATATGTCAACTGCTGCTGCTGATTTATAATTACTTGTGTCAGCTTGCATCAAGTCACACCTAATAAACAATATTTAACAAATAGACGTCATTTGGCCGTGCGTCTGTGCTCTGATAGATGCACATATGACGTCACAACGCCACGACACGCAGTCGAGTGACGCAAATGATGTTCTCTTCACGTTGTGACGTCATCTGTATATCTATAAGAGGACACACGCACGGAGAAAATTACATCTATTTGTTAATAGATGGTGCGAGTTCGTGACCATGTAACGTCATCTGTGTATCTGTTCTCTAATAGATCATGGCTAACGACCAATCAGAGCGCGTGTTTCACCCTGTTTATCGCATAAAATACACTAATCACTCCTACCCTTCCTTGAAAAGAGCTTGAACTGCTCTTATCCTTCCTCCCAGGAAAAAATACATAACTTCCCCTTCTCTCGATGTCTTCTTTGCCATTTATTTCGATAATGGCTTTGTTCTTTACTAAGACAAAAACGGTGCTATACAGTTTTAAAGAAAAGCTATTGTTTTCTAACAATATCGGTAACCGTGTGACGATGGCGGCGCACGGAAAATTTAAATGAGTTTTATTGACAGGGAAATCGATCAATAAATGACATCTGGTGTACGATTTACAGGAGACAAATACAGCAATAGATTGAGGTATCCATAAGGAACATTGGAGAGCAAACACAGCAATAGATTGAGGTATCCATAAGGAACATTGGAGAGCAAACACAGCAATAGATTGAGGTATCCATAAGGAACATTGGAGAGCAAACACAGCAATAGATTTAGTATCCATAAGGAACATTGGATAACAAACACAGCAATAGATTTAGGTATCCATAAGGAACATTGGAGAGCAAACACAGCAATAGATTTAGGTATCCATAAGGAACATTAGAGAACAAACACAGCAATAGATTTAGGTATCCATAAGGAACATTAGAGAACAAACACAGCAATAGATTTAGTATCCATAAGGAACATTGGAGAGCAAACACAGCAATAGATTTAGGTATCCATAAGGAACATTAGAGAACAAACACAGCAATAGATTTAGGTATCCCTAAGGAACATTAGTGAACAAACACAGCAATAGATTTAGGTATCCATAAGGAACATTAGAGAACAAACACAGCAATAGATTTAGGTATCCATAAGGAACATTAGAGAACAAACACAGCAATAGATTTAGGTATCCATAAGGAACATTGGAGAACAAACACAGCAATAGATTTAGGTATCCATAAGGAACATTGGAGAGCAAACACAGCAATAGATTTAGGTATCCATAAGGAACATTGGAGAACAAACACAGCAATAGATTTAGGTATCCATAAGGAAATTTGGAGAACAAACACAGCAATAGATTTAGGTATCCATAAGGAACATTAGAGAACAAACACAGCAATAGATTTAGGTATCCATAAGGAACATTAGAGAACAAACACAGCAATAGATTGAGGTATCCATAAGGAACATTGGAGAATAAACACAGCAATACATTGAGGTATCCATAAGGAACATTGGAGAACAAACACAGCAATACATTGAGGTATCCATAAGGAACATTGGAGAGCAAACATTGTTTTTCAGTGGAGGTTCCTTTCTTGGTCTTTGAATTTTTGTCCGAGCGAAGATTGGGTATGAACCAAAACTTTGATTTGATTTGTTGTTTACCACTCGAAGGTGAACGGAGAACCTCATTAGGGCTTAAAGCCCCTTCTATGGAGGTCTCCGCCATGTCTGAATGTAGGCGTCTGCGCATGACATTTAGCCCGAAATCATAGAATTGTGGGTACTACATAGTGTATGCATTAGATTCGGCACATGAGAAGTTCAACGTTTGAATCAGTGTCGAACTTCAGTGTAAACGACGAGACGAACTTAATACCAATCTGTCGAATTTAATTGATTCATACGTCTAACTTTTCATGAACTTAATACAAAGATTAGATTCTGCACATGAGACGTTCGGCGTTTGAACTGGGCCTTAGGTTCCCTATAAAGAAAAAAGCTACCAATGCCACATCTTGCCTTTTCTTCCTTAAATGCTTTGATGAATATGAGCCTTTCGAAGCTGGTGAGTCTGTCTTGCCAGCTTTTCTGCTTCTCCTCATCATCTTCATCTTCCTCATCGCTTGAATCTGAGTCTTCTTCGTCTTCATCGCCTCTCACAGCGGCATTAGGACACACCTGATGCGTGAGTGGACAGACAGACACATGTCAAGGCGTAGGGTGCGTGAGTGGACAGACAGACACATGTCAAGGCATAGGGTGCGTGAGTTGACAGACACATGACAAGGCGTTCATGATTGGAATCAATATATAGCAGCAATGCATGTACTCACACACTGAATAAGGATACAAAAAGGTGACTTCAAACGTTTAATATCTTCTCTTATATTCGGCTAGTACAAAACGCAGGTCACACTCTAAACTAGCCCTAACCCTAAACTAGCCCTATCCGGTTAGGGGTTTTGTTGGGATTAGGGGCTAGGGTTAGTTTAGGGTAATTCCTATACTCTTTTCTTGGCCCAAATTGCAGTTTCAAAATAACAATGATTATCTTCCCTGGCATAAATTCTGATTCTGTACTTTTTTCAAGGCACGTTTCCTGCAAAAGGCCTATTTGTAGTCACGTGCTATCACTTCAACCAATGGATTGACCTCGTGATCCCATGGGAAAAGCTTTATCGGATAGTAGTATGAGAGGGACCGAATTACCCCCTTTTTTAAGGTGTTATGCTAATTTTTAAGGTGTTATGCTAATTTTTAAGGTGTTATGTTAATTTTTGGTGAACGCTCATTAATTCAGATGACGTCACGGTTCTATTGTCTTAGACTCATGAATAAAGTGCGGTGGTTTCTCATTATCTATTGTCTTAGACTCATGAATAAAGTGGTGAGCTCATGAATAAAGTGGTGCGCTCATGAATAAAGTGGTGAGCTATGTTAATTTTTAAGGCGCGCTCATAAATATCTATTGTTCCTTTGGATGAGATCATCGATCTATTCGGGCATGTTTGGGCAAAGCCTATTGTTTGGAGGCATGTTTGGGCAAAGCCTATGCCCTGAAACAATTCGAAGTTGAATGAAAAGATTAATAAAAATCTCGCAATATCTAAACCCCTTTGTAGCGTAAATAGTAAGAACAAACTACTCGTGATAGGCTCTAAACTGTCTTTATTATTTTCCTTTACAGTTAATAACTCATAAGATAATTGTATACAAAATCCACTGTGACTCATAATAGAAATTTTGCTATTGTCCTTAGGGATTAACGATAACTGAAGAGCCTATTGTTTGGAGGAAAACTGTTGTGATGCAAATTCTTCTCGAAAAACTGAACTAAATTACCATACGAATATAAACAAACCAGATAATTAAACAAAGTTTATTCAATCTCAAAAACACCAATTTTAAAAACAGTTCATTTTCCTTATCCTCGCGGAGTTGATAATTTTCTTATTTCTCAGTTCTTGGGTTGATATAATGTACCGTGTTACAAGATTACCGCGCTGATTTATGTTTCATTGATTTTTTTCTCAGTTCTTGGGTTTTCTTGTTGACAAATGCTACAGACAGTTGTGTTTTTACCGAGGAGAGGAAAATTAATGACCAAGGTAGTCTAGTCTAAAAACTATACTTCAACTAGAAATCGACTTAATAAAACTTATTTCTAAAAGGTACAAATGTATTATTCATCGCGGAATCACTCTGTTCCGGAATAGGTTGTTTTTGAAATTGTTTATTCAACAAGAATTTTCGGTGGTGAATTGCAGCCTCGGTCGCTTCTTGCCATCCATAATCTTCCGTGTTCATCAAGTTTTGTTTTGTTTCCAAGATTTTTTGGAAATCAGGATCTTTTCTTAAGCTGTGAATCCATTTCATATCTTCGAACAACACTTCTCTTAGGTCTTTTCTATAGGTAGGAACCAAAGCGTTACTGGCTTTGATTTCAGCAACTTCATGACTATCGCCATCGTGTTCATACTTTTGAACCAACGCTTCCCATTCTTCCTGGTGCCGTTCTTTAGCTTCGTTACGAATTCTTTCCCAAACATCCTCTTCTCCGTCATAACTATCATCTGTGGAGTCCGTGCTCTCCTGAGAATCAGAGCTTTGATAAGAATCTTCAGTCATTTCATCATCTGAGTTGGAACGATTAGCAGCCATCGTTTATATCTTTACTCTTCAAGGATCGGGAGTATAATGTCAGACCCTTAAAAGTTTCCAACTTTATAGAAAACGAATTGGCGTGGTCACTACGTTTAACAAATGTCGATTAGCTGATTTAGCTAAGGTCTCTCAGTTAGATCAACATTGTAAGTAGGATTCCTAACCAACATATTTCCCATTATCAACAACTGGATTTACATTCCTCGACAAAAACTTTCTTTTTTGAAGTTTTGCTTCTTGTAAATAGGGTTTACGTTCTTGAGTTGATAACCTATGGACTTGTGCCAAGTGGTTGGATAATTTAACAAGATACTTTGATCCACAATTCGGTACAGGGCAGTTTTTCAAAGTCTGATTTTCCATGTTCACTCGTTGAAAGTTAGTATCAAATAGCACACATCTACTTGATCGTCCCTTTTATCTCCTTTCGTCCCTTTTGTCTCCTTTTGTCCCGCTTTTTTTTCATTTTGAAATAAAAAAAGAAGCATAAAAAAGAAAAAAAGGCGGGACAAGAGGCGACAAACGGGATGAACGGGATAAACGGAGATACCTGTATCCGAATGTGAACACGTCTCTTGTCAGTAGGCCCTCTCGTCCCTTTTGTCCCGCTTTTTTTTCGTTTTATGCTTCTTTTTTTATTTCAAAAATCAACCCAAGAACTGAGAAATAAGAAAGTTATCAACTCCGCGAGGATAAGGAAAATGAACTGTTTTTAAAATTGGTGTTTTTGAGATTGAATAAACTTTGTTTAATTATCTGGTTTGTTTATATTCGTATGGTAATTTAGTTCAGTTTTTCGAGAAGAATTTGCATCACAACAGTTTTCCTCCAAACAATAGGCTCTTCAGTTATCGTTAATCCCTAAGGACAATAGCAAAATTTCTCTTATGAGTCACAGTGGATTTTGTATACAATTATCTTATGAGTTATTAACTGTAAAGGAAAATAATAAAGACAGTTTAGAGCCTATCACGAGTAGTTTGTTCTTACTATTTACGCTACAAAGGGGTTTAGATATTGCGAGATTTTTATTAATCTTTTCATTCAACTTCGAATGGTTTCAGGGCATAGGCTTTCCCAAACATGCCTCCAAACAATAGGCTTTGCCCAAACATGCCCGAATAGATCGATGACCTCATCCAAAGGAACAATAGATATTTATGAGCGCGCCTTAAAAATTAACATAGCTCACCACTTTATTCATGAGCGCACCACTTTATTCATGAGCTCACCACTTTATTCATGAGTCTAAGACAATAGATAATGAGAAACCACCGCACTTTATTCATGAGTCTAAGACAATAGAACCGTGACGTCATCTGAATTAATGAGCGTTCACCAAAAATTAGCATAACACCTTAAAAATTAGCATAACACCTTAAAAAAGGGGGTAATTCGGTCCCTCTCATACTACTTCGGATGGCAAACAAACTTCAAAACGCTGTTTTAGAAAGATCGACAATCGATTGGAGGTGGAAAATAGCATTTACAAACAGGTTTTGCTAATAACACTACCGATCTCGTACAAGTGCGTTTACATAAATGAAGTCAGAAATGTTTGCCTTCCAGTACAACCACGTGATCATATTATATAGTCTTTCAGAGCTTTCCAACTTCCTGGATAAGCCTAATTAAGGAACCTGTCCTTAACACAGCCAAAGCAACCAACCAATAACTTACTTTAAGGCTTCCCATCGTAATAGTTATTGGTATATTCGTGAAGTCTTTCTTTAGGCCCTCGAACGAATGTAGAGTGTCCTTTACGGAAACAGAACGAAAAGAAAAGATCAGTAAAAAGAGTAAGAGCAAATACGAAGTAGGCGAAACATCATCTTTCCACATCAGAGTTGACAACTATGTAGTACTTACCTCCAGATCACAGCACGTGTTCCACATGGTCTCAGAAAGCCACGGAAGATCAGGCTTAGGTAGTCGCTCCTATTAATACAGAACAGAATATCTTTAGACAAATTTAGTAGCTCTGTTGAAGTGTACTCTTGATTGTGTCAAGATTTCAGCGTTTAAGGGATCACATTTGCGTCTCTCTTTCTTCAAAGTGCTTTCGTATACTGGCGTTCGAAGCGAATATCCAAGACCATTGATCAGCATTGCCGATACAATTAAAATGACCTGACTTGTATTTCTGGCTGTTTCTCTAATCAAAGGGCGAAGTTTTACAGAGGTCTTTTACACACAAAATAACAAGGTGATCCAATAACTCTATTTTACTACGGTTTTTAGTGCTTTACTTTCCACAATAACGACACCTAAGAAAAGCGTTTTAGGGCAAAAAGGATTTCTTACGAAACGAATTAATAAGCAAATATTGGATTGAGCAAAATATCATGATGTATCACGATTCATTGATCATTTTGTTTACTTTGAGACGCCAATATAACATGGTATTGGCGTCTCAGAATACCAGCCTCTGATTGGCTCTGGCGCGAGCCCTTGCAGTTACATGGGTTACAGGTCAAGTTCAAAAGTCGTTTGTTCAACAGCAAGATTTCTACAATTTCACTTTCAAAACACTGTAAATTACAAGATAAGAATTATTCAATCCTAAAGGAAAGGTTGGCATTGTAGTTTCCGTCAGAAATCTTAATCGCTAAAAGTACAATTTTCACAATTTTTAAAGAGATTTCAAAACACGTCGCGGAAGTTTTCTCCAATCAAGCCGTGAAACCGTTTCCATAGATATACTAGGCGCCTTTTGAGAATTGAAATTACGTGCTTCATTCTCTTCTTTATTTTAACAATTCCCGACTTAACTGTTGAATCGCGATACAAAACTAATTGCGATTTTGAGACGCCGATACCGAATTATATTGCCGGCGTTGGAAGAAAAAAAAAAATCGTATTGGGCTTGGTCGCTGCTTGACTCCGCCCAATACGAAATATATTTTCTCCCAACTGGCCGGCAATATATTTCGGTATCGGCGTCTCAAAATCGCAAGAAGTTTATATAATTCGTGGCGAGCTATCAGCTATCTGCCGCCGGATGCTGAAGGCAGAGGCACATAACTGACATCAAGACACAAACAAATCATGACAAAATATAACTTTACCTACAGAAAAAACTGGAACTCAATTTGCCTTATTTACCAAATTAAACTGAGTGGCAAACAGTGTGCATGCTCATATCGTTATTTGCAGCAAATATTGAATGTTCATGACTGCGCATGCTCAGACCGTTATATGCAGGTGAATCAACCAATCAGAATTCGGGATGAAAGTGGAATTATAAATATTCTTTACTGCCAACTGACCTTATCCAGGCCGCCACTACCCCTCAGGAAGTAATTCCACTCGGGATCTGTGATAACCCCTTGCTGTCTCATGATGTCGCCACACAACATGAACGAGAACACCAGCTTTTCCTTCTCGAACAGACCTCTATAAAGTAGTAGTAACAACAGAGGGCTTGAACACGATATGTCTCTGGAAGCACGGACGTCACAAGGCCGAGACTGATTCGAAAACGGCATTCTTGGGAGTTCAAAGGGGCACTGACAACCCCAAAAAGTTAACATTTATCATAACTTTAGACAGAAATAGCTATTCGAATCAGAAGAGTATGCCTTTCATGATATCCTGGAGAAAATCAGAGATTATTTGGATGAAGGATGGCAAAGATTCGAGTGGATGAAACATTTAGAGCAGCTTGATTCCACTCCACAGTAAACCGAAATGAAGTTGCTAGTAAGATGTTGTAATCCACTTTAATCTTTGCCAACCTCTATCAAAACAGTCTGGAAATTAATCAGGACACTCACATGGTATTTCTCTTCTATCTCAGGGTGTTATTTTTGTAGTTTTGTTTTAAAAGAAAACTTGAAGGTTCAATTCGATTGATAATGCTCCTTTAAGCTGTCTAGCTGACAGAGTGGAATATAAGGTACCAGACCTCTTCCCGCGTGGGCATGAGATGGTGTTAGTTTTGTGTTATGCTATTGGACGTCAATACCAACATCAAGACGTTTACAGTTGTCTGGTCTAAATCACAGGGAATTGGTTTCGTCGCGAACACTCGAAATCCTGAGCAAATGAGTAGCTTAAACTGCACTGTCACGAAGTACTGAGGTCTTAAGAGTGCAGTGCTACGTTACGTACCTTGCCACGTTGACATACACAGTTTTGGTGCAGTTATTGAGCAGGATTTCCAATCTCTTGTCCAAGTCGTCTGTCTTCTCACTGCTCTCAATACAATTATTGAACAACTACGAATGACATACACAAGAACCAAGTAATGGCATTGATTAGTTTTCCTTAAAGAATTGTTAAAAAGCAAAAGTAAACACAGAGCATTGTGGAAAAAGGGTGTAGTGAAAGATCTGATCCATCTCAAGCGGTCGGTAAATAGTTGGTAAGTTGTTGGTACATGATCGCTAAAACGGAAGGTAAATTGTTAGTAAATAGACGGTAAAATGTCAGTAAGTGACCGGTAAGTGGGCGCTAAAAGGGTCGGTACATTGTTCGTAAATGTTCGGTAAGTGGTTGGCAAATAGTCGGTAAGTGGTTAGCAAGTTGTTTTTCGTTTAGAAAACAAATAAAACGCGTAATAAGCGCACTTACTTGTTTGAAATACTTAAGCGAGTACTGGTACATAGTATCCACTTCAGCCAGGCTCGCTACCACGAAGTACATAACAGATCCTCTTGTCGCCACTGGTCGATACTTCTCACGGGCTTGTGATATCTTCTCTTCTGTTATCTCGGCCTCCTTTAGTCGAGTACTGATGACACCTGATGTTACCTTATAAGGCAATTATACAACTATATTACTTTTTAGATATTAACTGAATTGAAATAATTTTTCCACCTGCAAGTCTCAGCATTAGAAATGAGAAGATTCAAAATGGCCGAAGATTGCTAAACACAAAGTAATTTTGCCGAACGTGTGTCCTCTCATAGATATAGATGATGTCACAACGTGATGAGAACAAAGGACGCCACGAGATGCAGTCAGTCTCGTCAGCTGCGCACGTCAGCTGCGCACGTCACCTGACACGTCACCTGCGCATCTACCATACATATAAGAGGGCAGACCCAATGTAAATGACATATTTTTGTTTCATAACAATAATTGGTGGAAAATGAGCGAGAGAATGATTTAGTGTAAAAAAAAGAGATCTACACATCAGTACTCTAACAACACATGGCTTTCGGTCAATCAGAGCGCCTTTCTCACTGTTTATTCTATAACATGTTGTTAACTAACCTTCGATTCGTTTAACGTATTGATGAGCACCTCATCGTCCAGTATATTACCCTCTGAATGGAAGAGTAGCTTCAGGATTCTGTCCTCGATTGCTTTCAGCTGGTTCTTGTCGGAGTTGATGCGTACGATGAGCTGATTTCGCTGATTCTCCAGATCGGGTCTCTCTAGACGGACAACGTCACTACAAACACGAACGATGAGAATGTTAGAACTAAAGCATATGGAGGTCATCCTGTCTATCGTTGGAAGATTAAATTGGGAGTTCATCCATGAAGCAAAGGTAAGTTGGTTGATAACGAGAAAAGAGCTTAAGATCCCTTAAGGGATTCCCTTTGGAGAATAGGTTTCAAAGGTAGATATTAAGATCCATAAGGGACTCCCTTTGGAGAATAAGTTCCAAAGGTACATATTAAGATCCATAAGGCATTCCCTTTGGAGGAAAGGTTCCAAAAGTAGGAAAATAGGACAATTACTTGTCTTTGGCTTATTTCTATTTTAGTCCCAGCAATTTAGTATTCTAACAGGAGAATATCGAAGACTGATGACTTGTTTTACTGTTCTGAATTATAATTTAGAATCCCAAAGGGCAATACAGGGGAGGAGCAATCCCTTTCCAGTGCGGATCCTTGTTTAACAAGGAAAGAACTGTTTAGCTAAATTGTTCAGTTCACCTTGGTGTAAACCAGGAGAATGGTAACTAAACATCTTTCCGAATATTTCCCCGTGCTACACAGAAACAAAGCTATAAAAACTCCCCAAGAAATGCCCTCCCCGCCTCCTCTCGTATCAAGCCCTGGTTAAATTTAGCCACTGGATGTCACTCACTGCGTTACAATAAAAATGTGCTCACCTTCCGAGTCTTGATCATTTTTTGCTATTTGTTTTCCGACTTTGTCTAACCTTACCCCTACCCCCCCCCCCCCCCCCCCCCATATTCTTTCCATTTCTGACCATACCTGACCAAATACTGGCGACAACCCTGAAAGATAACGTAACCAAACTGCAACTGCTGAAGCCAAGGTCTCACCTCAGTAACTGATCCTCCAGACCGGACCTGGTCACAGTAAAGTTGATGATGGTGACCTTGATGCACACTTCAGGGAGGTAGTGAGGGTTGGACAGTTTGGTTGTCATGTAGAAACGGAAATTCTTGTCATAGTCAATGTCACTGTCTCCGAGACGAATGAGCATGCGACCACCCTGTTGCGGAGATGAGTACCATCATGTACGGTCATACCAATGTAACACTGTCTATCAGGGGTACGGGTAGGAACTCGCTGCAATATTATTATTCGGACTGTGTACACGTGTCCGAGTCTTTAATTCGCCTCTGTATGTTATTTTTTCGGTGTCACAAGTGGGAAATTGCATAACAGATCCGTGTTATTGATGTGAGATGAATTAGTTTCTCACACGGCTATTACGCCGACATGTCAGACCGCGATACTCTGTTTTCCTTTAAACTTCCTCTAGTTAATCTTATGAAGGGCCTTTTATTTACCAAAGGAAAACGTGATACATTTCGATACTGACTACAAGCGAGTCGTGATAACGAGACATAATCTGG
Source organism: Actinernus sp. WN-2022 (assembly GCA_030867875.1). NCBI lineage: Eukaryota > Metazoa > Cnidaria > Anthozoa > Actiniaria > Actinernidae > Actinernus > Actinernus sp. WN-2022. Next base: position 31,289,448 of record JAOWCC010001634.1, read on the forward strand.
CAGAAAAAGTCATATTACACGAAATTTAAGCCCTCTGGCTGTCAGAAGCGATTGCCGGTTTATCAATTAATCGCGCGGTCGTAGACTAGAATGAGACCTATGTGTGCAAGGTCAAGACAATTGACCTATGAACAACAACTGGAAGTCACTTCAGACATAAACAGATTAAATGAGATCAAGAAGTTGGCGGTTGTGCGCAACCTATTGTTATACAACATTATGTACAGCAATTACACTGATCGAAGACGGAGCAAGTTCTCCATTTCAATGTTTCTTTTATCCAACAGCGGCTATGTTGGCTAGGAACAATAGATTTTCCACCTCGCACTGAGCAGTTTCAGAACGAGGTTAGACGGATAAAACAAAGGTGTTTATTCTCCTGGGATTAAACACGGCCGGCGTGTTAATAAAGTATATGTTACTCTGTGTGTCCATACCTTGCGTGTGGAGATCATGGAAGAGGTTCCAAGAAAATTACAACACGACTCGAGGTAAAATGACATCACTTTTTCATTTCATTTAAACAGCGGGCCGTTTTGAAGTGTTTCAGTCATGCTTTATTCTAATCTAATAAAATCAGCCAAGATTTCAAGCAATGTGTGAATGAATGATTGAGCGAACGAACGAATGAATGTGCGAATGAATGAATGTACGAATGAGTTAAAGTGCCTATGAACCTTATTTTTATATTTTATATTTAGAATTGATATCTAAAATAAAAATATATTGTTCAAAGAATGAACGAACGAATGTGCAAATGAATGATTGAGCGAACGAAAGAATGAATGCGCGAATGAATGAATGTGCGAATGAATAGATGTGAAATGATTGAGTGAATGAACGAACGAGTGTGCAAATGAATGAATGAATATGCGAATGAATAATTGAGTGAACGAACGAACGAATGAATGTGCGAATGAATGAATGAATGAGTGTGCGAATAAATCATTGAGTGAACGAACGAATGATTGTGTGAATGAATGAATGTGTGAATGAATGTGCAAATGAATGAATGTTCAAATGAATGAATGTGCGAATGAATAATTGAGTAAACGAACGAATGAATGTGCATATAAATGAATGAATGTGCGAATTAATGATTGAATGAACGAACGAATGAAGTGTGAATGAATGAATGATGCAATGAATGAATGATGCAATGAATGATTGACTGAATGAGTGCGTGAATGAAGAAATATATACTTACTTGTACAAATGTCTGTTTTAGTAGGATAGGTTCCAATGCAGGGTCTAGAGTTTCTTCCACTTCCTCAAGCAGTACTGGCATACCAATACGAATACAATTCTCTAGGGTCCTCAGGAAGTTTTTATCAGTCAGTTTAACGATCTTCAGCCCATTCTTCGCCTCTTTAGTGCGAATCCATCGGTTGGCCTGAAAATGTCATGGCGTAACTCAGTTAGGAGAAGCTAACGCTGGAGTTATTTACTGAACGGAAGAAATTCTACTGTGCGTGATGTGTTGATTTGTCGATGTAATCCAAATTTACCTGGTCCTGTGGATCGATCATCAGAGGCCACCTGCGTCCTCGCGTTACGAGGATGGCGTTCTCGATGGACACCTGAAGTATCAAAATACAGTGGAGTGACGTGACATACTGAACATGGCGTGACGTAGCTTGGTTCATACATGTATAAGATAACATGTTTATCACTGGTACGAACTCTGAGTAATCTAGTACTGATGGTCCAAACACTATTTTGATTAAAGGCGCTATGTCATGGTGTTGCGCATGTATGGACTCACTGTCCGATTGGTGGCTGTTAATTGGCTACAAACAGTTAAAGGGACTATGTGTTGCGCATGTATGGAGTCAATGTTCGATTGGTGGCTGTTGATTGGCTACAAACAGTTAAAGGGACTATGTGTTGCGCATGTATGGAGTCAATGTTCGATTGGTGGCTGTTGATTGGCTACAAACAGTTAAAGGGACTATGTCATGGTGTTGCGCATGTATGGAGTCAATGTTCGATTGGTGGCTGTTGATTGGCTACAAACAGTTAAAGGGACTATGTCATGGTGTTGCGCATGTGTGGAATCAATGTTCGATTGGTGGCTGTTAATTGGCTACAAACAGTTAAAGAGCCTATGTCATGGTGTTGCGCATGTATGGAGTCAATGTTCGATTGGTGGCTGTTAATTAGCTACAAACAGTTAAAGGGACTATGTCATGGTGTTGCGCATGTGTGGAATCAATGTTCGATTGGTGGCTGTTAATTGGCTACAAACAGTTAAAGGGCCTATGTCATGGTGTTGCGCATGTATGGAGTCAATGTTCGATTGGTGGCTGTTAATTAGCTACAAACAGTTAAAGGGACTATGTCATGGTGTTGCGCATGTGTGGAATCAATGTTCGATTGGTGGCTGTTAATTGGCTACAAACAGTTAAAGGGCCTATGTCATGGTGTTGCGCATGTATGGAGTCAATGTTCGATTGGTGGCTGTTAATTAGCTACAAACAGTTAAAGGGACTATGTCATGGTGTTGCGCATGTGTGGAATCAATGTTCGATTGGTGGCTGTTAATTGGCTACAAACAGTTAAAGGGCCTATGTCATGGTGTTGCGCATGTATGGAGTCAATGTTCGATTGGTGGCTGTTAATTAGCTACAAACAGTTAAAGGGACTATGTCATGGTGTTGCGCATGTGTGGAATCAATGTTCGATTGGTGGCTGTTAATTGGCTACAAACAGTTAAAGGGACTATGTCATGGTGTTGTGCATGTGTGGAATCAATGTTCGATTGGTGGCTGTTAATTGGCTACAAACAGTTAAAGGGCCTATGTCATGGTGTTGTGCATGTATGGAGTCAATGTTCGATTGGTGACTGTTAATTAGCTACAAACAGTTAAAGGGACTATGTCATGGTGTTGCGCATGTGTGGAATCAATGTTCGATTGGTGGCTGTTAATTGGCTACAAACAGTTAAAGGGCCTATGTCATGGTGTTGCGCATGTATGGAGTCAATGTTCGATTGGTGACTGTTAATTAGCTACAAACAGTTAAAGAGCCTATGTCATGGTGTTGCGCATGTGTGGAGTCAATGTTCGATTGGTGGCTGTTAATTGGCTACAAACAGTTAAAGGGCCTATGTCATGGTGTTGCGCATGTATGGAGTCAATGTTCGATTGGTGACTGTTAATTGGCTACAAACAGTTAAAGGGACTATGTCATGGTGTTGCGCATGACTTGTACGGAGTCAATGTTATTTGTCTATGTTGTGGTTCAAATATTACCTCTGGTACAAATATATTTGAACCAGTACCATTTTTTTGAACCAGTACCATTTTTTTGAACCAGTACCATTTTTTTGAACTGGTTCATTTTTTCAAGATTCTAAAAAGAAAAACAAAATCCACCAAAAAAACAAAATCCCCTACAAAATAATTTTTGTCAACCCTCTCTTCCCTCTAATATCTACCCTCCCTTCCCCAGTCCCATCCCCCTTTTCCCGTGTCCCCCCTGAGACACGTTACTATACCACTTACCAACCTCGCCCGGTCGGGCTTAACTTGAGACAGTATTACGAGGAACGCCTGGTAGATGATAGTCCAGTCGATTAACGCACTGCGCCACAGAAGCGCTTGTTGATTTTTACACCACCGTTTATTCTATAGGTGACTAATCATCGAACACAGTCCCTCTACTTATGCTAATTTGTTTCCAGTCTCTTAATTTTATTCACACATGCGCACTGCTAACAAAATCGGACTTGGAAATAAAATTACATGGACGACAACACGGTCTGTATAATATTTAACAGCATTTGTATGGAATTTTTTAGTTTTCCATGTACAACGTAAATCTTGAATAAAACTCGACAAAAACCTATACAGTGTCTTCTTGTGTTCCTTAACTATGTCTGTGCCATGTTACAGCGAATTTCAGCTTGGGCTACTTGTGGGAAAATTATGCTGGGAATTTTAAACTAACTAAAACCCTACCCTGAACCATAAAAAAAACCTAACCGGTCAGTAAACAAGATCTTACCCACCTAGAGCTAGGGTTCTCAAGAAAAACTCGCAAACTCAACCTCCCTCTACGCCCGTGTGAAATCGTTTGCCGAAACTGAACAAACTGTGTCAACCGAGCCGACTTTTACAGAATAATCACAGCTGCGGCTGAGCTAAAAAAAAAGCATTTGAACTGATTAAAAAAAAATGGTACTGGTTCAAAAAAATGGTACTGGTTCAAAAAAATGGTACTGGTTCAAAAAATTTGTACTGGTTCAAAATTTTTGAACCAAAGATATAATTGAACCACAACATCTACAAACAGTTAAAGTCCCTCCCTCAACGTTTGATTGACATGATACGCAATATTTTCCTTGAACACTAAGTCTATTATACAGTTTGTTAGTCATGTTTGCTATATGCTTTGATTAGAACCATCCCACATGTGCGCGAGGTTCACCATATCAAGATCGCATATCATAACTGCGTTCAACCTGCACATGTAAAGGCCTCTCACCGTGAGGACACAACGTATTTTACTTCTAAGGTGTTATTTACGTAGTCTTACTTGAGAGAAAATTGTGATAAAGCAATATATTGCATCAATTCAAACCAATGACCAACTCACCGAGTCTCTTTGAAGGCCATCGGCATTCCACTGCCTGATCTCATAAGGGTCGGCCAGTACGTTAATGAGACTAAAGTCCTCTGAGACTGGAACACCGAGGTCCTTACAGTGTTCTATCCACGAAGAGATAAGCTATACAGAAAACCATACATGTCAATTAAACAGAAGATAAGGGTTTGATCCGTAAAAGCAGGGTCATACAAACACGCATTTTGTGGATACATCGATAATATTAAAGTTCATGTTTCCGTCTGTCTGTATGCATGTTTGTTGTTTCAGCGATCTGATTGGTTGAGGAAGTTGGTCAATCCCAGCTCAGCCATTGTTCTTATTTTTACGTAAACTAAAACGTATAAAAAGTGGAAATACAAATGCTGACATGCAGGTTGTAGTGTCCTAGTACTTACTTCATGTCGATACAGACTCGTGAAGGCACCGAAATACGCTACGCAGGCTGCAGCCACAAAAACGTTGCCCACAACATTACCAATCTCCAGTTCAAACGCCTGCAGAAAACAAAGGCATCGTATTTATTTACAGGATTACTCTCTATCAGGGTCCTAAATTGCGCCTTATTTGGCGCCAATGCGACTCAATTCTTAGTGTTGGCGACCAAAATTTCAGAGTTAGTCGCCAGCTGGCGACTTTATCTACCTAAAGTCTTCACAATGTTTTTAAAATGTCCCGTAGTCACACAATGTTCTAAGTAAATTTAGCCAATAAAACATGCCGGCAAATGTTCTTTGTCGTGTGTCGCTTGAAATGTGGCGACCGCAACTGTTTTTTTGGCGACTAAAAATATTTGGCTAGTCGCCAGTTGGCGCCTACGTGAAAAAGTTAATTTCGGACCCTGTCTATCTTAAAATGATAACACCTCGCTATGGCCAAAGACAAAAAATCCCTTCTCAGATTAGCAGAGTAGGCTTTCCAGGTATACTGGAGAAAATGTGATACTATTTTGATGAAGGATGGCAAAGATTTAAGTAGATGAAAAATGCTGCTTCAGATAAAAAGCAGATCACAGTGGACCCGGCGAAATATATTCCCAAAATAACTTTGTAATCCTCTTTACGTTTTTTTTGCCATCCACGTGAAAGGTTCCTTATTCGATATTTGTCTCTTGATTGTTAATGGCGCCAATTCTAGCTGCAAAGTCGCACAAAACACGTGACTACAAGAAATGGGACATGTTTTTGAATCTGTAACGTCATTGCGCCAGAATGCGGAAATGACGTCATCGCAGGCTATCTAGAATAAATACAAAACTAAAATATCTAGACTTTAGTGCAATGACGTCATCACAGACAAACCAATATGGCGCATAATCTAGCGATAATATAAGAACGTACCGCGACGTTCTCTGTCCATCTGCCTTGTTCATCGCCAAGAGCGGTGGTCAACTTCGAAGCCCTCTTGAGCCTTGCAGCCGTCTGAGCGATGTTCTTTGTCAGCGTCTCCTTCTCAGCGATACTGTGGTCATAGGCTGCCTGAAGTTCAGCGATCTAACAAGAAAAAGAAACATCATGTCCAGAAACCAGTTGAGTTGAAGAGAGATATCGAAGGTTCCTCGGTCATATTTACAGTGTGCCTTCTCCTTCAAAAGACTGCTATTATCCATTCCTTTGGTGGTTATTTCGCTGGCAAACTCGGCGCGATTTTGTAAGATTTAAAAAAATCTCACCCAGTATTTTCCCGAAAATCTCCCCTCTTTTTTGAAGACAGGGCAGACATGCTCCCCCATATTTTAAAATCAAAAGCAAGCCCTGAAATACCATGAGCTGATTAGGTGATATTTGAACGCGCGTAAGAGCCTAGCTAAGAAAGATCGATGAATCATCTGGAGATAAGCCCCACACGTTACGCAGCCGTTACCTTTCTTCTATGAATCGCCTTCCCCCACCACATCCCACCCCCCAACTTGAAAAAACGACATAGGAGCTAGTAGTTTACTCGATAACTTGATGCAAGTCGGCCCATGGGGTTGTCACTCGATATCCCCGCCTACCGACGGTCATAAATAACTGAGTAGAAGATGCTGCCATTGCGAAACAATTTCCTTCTCGAATGTGCCAACGGTTTAGCTGGGCTTTAGGACTGTTGCGGCTCTCCGTCCACCTTCGAGTGGTAAAGCGTAATAATTAAATACAATTAATTTTTGTTGTGCTGTCGTAGGATGTTAGTTACCTTTCCTTCCACTTTCGCTAGACTGGCTTGCTTGTCTCTCAGCGTAGACATCACAGCGTCCAGCTCAGCCTGGGCATTACCCAGTCTGTCAGAACAAACATCATTAGTCTACTCCCCATCACAGAGCATTTCTCACTAATTAAACTCAATAGCATCATTCCACGTGTAAAGTGAGAGGTAATCTCCAATGCGTGTAAAGTGTAAAGTGAGAGGTAATCTCCAATGTGTGTAAAGTGAGGTGATCTCCAATGCGTGTAAAGTTTAAAGTGAGAGGTAATCTCCAATGCGTGTAAAGTGAGAGGTGATCTCCAATGCGTGTAAAGTGAGAGGTGATCTCCAATGCGTGTAAAGAGTAAAGTGAGAGGTAATCTCCAATGCGTGTAAAGTGAGAGGTAATCTCCAATGCGTGTAAAGTGAGAGGTAATCTCCAATGCGTGTAAAGTGAGAGGTGATCTCCAATGCGTGTAAAGTGAGAGGTAATCTCCAATGCGTGTAAAGTGAGAGGTGATCTCCAATGCATGTAAAGAGTAAAGTGAGAGGTAATCTCCAATGCGTGTAAAGTGAGAGGTAATCTCCAATGCGTGTAAAGTGAGAGGTAATCTCCAATGCATGTAAAGTGAGAGGTGATCTCCAATGCGTGTAAAGTGAGAGGTAATCTCCAATGCGTGTAAAGTGAGAGGTGATCTCCAATGGGTGTAAAGTGAGAGGTAATCTCCAATGCGTGTAAAGTGAGAGGTAATCTCCAATGCATGTAAAGTGTAAAGTGAGAGGTAATCTCCAATGCATGTAAAGTGTAAAGTGAGAGGTAATCTCCAATGCATGTAAAGTGTAAAGTGAGAGGTAATCTCCAATGCGCTCACTTGTGCGATTATAATGTCTAATAAATCTATTTCTAGTGACCGGAAGCAGCTGAGCTGAAGCAAGTGCGCGAGCAATAGATTTCCAACGTGTAGACTCGCACTGAGCAGTCTCAGAACGAGTTTAGACGGGGGAAAACAATAAACTAATTGCGATTTTGAGACGCCGATACCGAATCATATTGCAGGCCAGTTGGGCGAAGTCGCGCAGCGATGAAGCCCAATACGAAAATATATTTTCTTTCAACGCCGGCAATATAATTTGGTATCGGCGTCTCAAAATCGCAATTAGTTTTGTATCGCGATTCAACAGTTAAGTCGGGAATTGTTAAAATAAAGAATAAAGAAGAGAATGAAGCACCAAACTCACGCTCATGGAGAAAACTTTCGCGACGAGTTTTGAAATCTCTTCAACGCTTCTACATTCAATTCTTGTCAAATAATCACCAGTTTCAATAAAAAATTACGGGCTATCTAATTTTAAAAGAAGTGGGTTGTTTTCTTTGAAAGAAACCCTTTTTCATTTATTTAACCTGAAGTGTCTATGAAACGAAATTTACAGGTTTAAGGCAAAATTATTTATAATTACATAACTATACACAAAAATGGATGTAAAAGAAAATTGCAAATGATAAAACAATTTTTCCTGACCCAAAATAATTACCTTTTGTGCGACAGATTCTAAGGGGCCTGGAACACAATTGTGACGTAAATACCTTTGCAGTCCCTTTTGTTTAGAGTTTGAAAACAAAAGCGCGTGCAAAGGTATTTACGTCACAGGACTAGACCGAGCGAAAAAAGGGGATTTCTTGGTGTTACAGATCACCACATGACGTAAAACGAAGAAAACTATTGTCTTCTAAAGCAAAACAATACCCTGAAATACAAAGAACCCTAACCCCAGAAACAATGAATCAAACAATGAATCTCCTACACCAAGAAGCACCCAAATTTGTCGCATGAATTTTGCCATGTTCGACTGAGCTTTCGCAGTTTTGGAGGGTAGGATATTCAGTTGTAACAACAGAAGCCGATAACTTAAGCCTCGTTTCATAAAATTAAGTGAAAACAATTTTCGTTTCATAGACACTTTAAGAACTTTGCTTTGACTTCGAGGCTTGATTTGAACGACGTTTGCAATTTTACTGCTTTGAGACCGTGAACATTGTACTTTTAGCGGATAAGAGTGTTAGATTTCAGACGAAAACTACGATGCCAACCTTACCTTTAGGATTGAAGAATTATTATCTTGTAATTTACAACGATTTGAAGGTGAAATTGTAGAAATCTTGCCACGACGCGCTCAATAAATGCTGTTGAACAATGACCGGGAACCCATGTGACTGAAAGGGCTCGCGCAAGAGCCAATCAGAGTCTGGTATTCTGAGAAGCCAATACCATGTTGTATTGGCGTCTCAAAAGTAAACAAAATGATCAGTGAATCGTGATACAGGTTTGTATTCTCCTGGGACACAACATGGCCGCCGTGTGAATTGACCCTTTTCACATGCCAGCCATGTTGGCTGGAAACAATAGGCTTTGCAAGGTCAGCCTCGAACTGAGGAGTATCAGAACGAGTTTAGACTAGCAATAACAAAGGTTGTTATCCTGCTGGGACTCAACATGGTCGCCATGGCGAGAAGTCTACGGCGCAAGACGAAGCCTGCAAATCCTACTGCTGAATAACATGCGCCAGCGAGCATTTGCAGACTTGTCCAGATTACAAAGCATTTATTTCCACTTGAGAATGACAGTACTCACTTTAGTCTCTTTGGTTCAACGGTTCTGTAAACCCGGGCGTAGAGGTCCATTGCTCTCACCCACATTACCATGGAACGACATGCCTGGGATGAAATCACAAGTGAAATCATGATATTCAATTTGGGTGGCAACATATGGAACTGTGTGGGATGCAATTTGGTCTGAAATCGTCCATTGCCAATGTATTTTGTACTCAAAATCCACAGAAAACGTTTACTGCAAAGGAAATGCAACCAGAAATGTTTGATTCTTTGCTTCTCAGTTATTATTGGTTAAAGGGGAACAGAACCCTAGATCGACCAACGACTATACAAAGATGTATTCGAAAGAAATAACTTCTGATATTTATTTCTCTGTGTTGCCCACCTGTGAAGAGAAAATAAGTTTTCAAGTTAACCAATTTTCCGCTGATAAATCTAGCTTGTGTGGCGGCTCAATTCAGTGCAATCTCCCGACATCGTACGTCACACATACCAAAGAAAAACAGTCACACCTCCAGCACAAAGACAACAATGGTCCGTAATTAGGAGCCTTAAACAGGGAGTTCCGGTATAAAAGGGTAAGCCCCTCCTTTTTTACGCGAATTCGAAATTTGAAATTCAAATTACAGAGCAGTGAAGAACGCAGGTGAGTGAATCAGCCTCTCCTGTTAAAATGCGAAATTTTGAGGGTTTAAAATCAAACAAGTCATCAAAAAGTGGGCGTTATTATGTGGCTGTTTACGAACTCTGTACCAATTACTATAAATTTTAACATTTATCTTTTAGAATTGAATTTCGCGTCATAAGCAGTGAAGCGGAGCACTCGACAAGGCTGAGTGACAACTGAAGGTGTCAGTGGCCTGGCCACGTCCCTTTTATACCGGAACTTCCTGTTTAATTGATATATATATATCATAAGCAAATGAATACAGAGATGATGTTCACTCCACAAAGGCTGAGTGACAACTGAAGGTGTCAGTGGCCTGGCCATGGCCCTTTTATAGCGGAACTTCCTGTTAAGTTCAGCTTTTCAATGCCGGGGACAACATGGCAAAACTAATTTATTCCCCGTACCTGACGTCACAAATTACTACACTTGAGCAGTCTGTACATAGCGGAGGTTGGGAGGAAGGTTTTCCGACATGACTGACATTTCAGTTATAGTTATATATGGTAGGAACCAGATATGCCTAACTAGTCTCGTTTTCATGATCAAATTTTTTGATTCAGTTTACACAAATTAAAGCAGCCACTTTTGAAAAGGCTCTATAGGAAATGTATTTACTTTTACAAACCAGAGAGATCATTAGCTACTTGACAGAATAGTATCTAATCGACGTTACGTTGACAAGTCGAAGACGAGTAATTTCACGAGCTTTTCCTTGTTCTACAACGTCAGGAGTGCTTACTAAGCGTAACAAGATAGCTCGCACCTTTGTATCTGCTTTAGATTGTAGATTTTAAAGGAAGACATTTAAAACGTTGGCGCGTGCAACGAGTTATAGAGGTTATATTACGTTACCTTCGAGACTTTCTCGACCACTTCAACTACAAACTTGGGATTGTCGATGTACTTCTTGAGTTTTCTTAGTGTCGATTCGGGGATTTTGTCCTGTTAGCCGACAGATAGGATTACATAGTAAAGATATGTATATAAATAACATAATAAACAAAACATGAACATGAAACCAACGAAAATCGTCATCACGCTCAGCTGCTGGAAAAATCGAACCATTTACAGACTTGCTCACATTTTACAGACCTTGTTACTTAGTTTATAAGAAATAGTAAGAAGCGGTCACCCTGTGGCCGGACATGTGGGTGAGCGAGGGACCCTCTTTGTTCCCCCTCTCCCTCCCCTTAGTTTTCTTCCTTTTCGTTCCCAGTCTTCCCCACTCCCAAGTCCACAGGGTTCCCAACCTTACTATGTCTTACTAACTAGAGATGCCTGCGGAGGAGGCTACTTTTTAAATAGTTCTTCGAAGTCTGTAAATGGTTGGATTATTCCAGTGAGATGTGCTCAAGAACGCGTGTACAGTATTACTCTATTACCAAGTTTTTTAAATAGAAATCTATTTTAAAGTGCTGGGCCGAATTTTGTAAGAAAGATTTAAAAACTATGGATTTGCAGGAGGTTCTTCAAGAAAGTTTGTGGAACAATGTTTACATAACAATTAATAAGAGATCAGTATATTATGAGAGAATGGCACGATGCCGTATAAATAGGATAGTTGATATGGTTAATGAAAATGGGGAATTTAAATGGGAGACTGTTAAACAAAAAGGGTTACAAGATAAGGATTTTATGAGCTGGGCGAGCATTGTGCACTCTTTGCCATATGATTGTAAAGTTCTTTTAAAAGCATCGATTATACCACATCAAGATATAATCGTGCCGGAGAAAGTTTTAAGGGTTGGTGAAAAGGATATTGCCATAGATAACATAAGACACACGAAGATTATATATCAATGTTTAATTGATAAAAAGTTTAAGTCACCTACTTCACAAGTTAATATATCTAAACGGATTGAACCAGGATTTGTAATTAATTGGAAGTCGGTGTATAACAAAATTTACACCACTTCAATTGATGCATATTCTAGGTTTTTTTCAATACCGTATTCTAAATAATTGTTTATTTCTTAATTATGATTTGTTTCGCTTTAAAATTAGTAGTCATCCAAATTGTTCGTTCTGCCAAACGTATTACGAAACTATTGATCACCTTTTTGTTAAGTGTGTTGAGTCAAAAAAAATATATTTTGAAATTAGAACTTGGCTTGAAACTGTCAATATTAAGTTGCCAGAGTCCAATATAGTAAATATCATTTTAGGTGTAGATGATCAAGTTATAAATTATATAATTTTAGAATATAAAATGTGTCTTTATAAAGCTAGAGGAAAAACAATTCCGTCTATCACTCTTTTTAAGAACTTATTAAGATACTCAGAAAAAATTGAATTAAAAATCGCCAAAAAAAGAAATAAACTCCTTTCACATTATAAGAAATGGAACACAATTCTAATGGCAATAAATAAGTAATTAGAAAAACGTAGCGTAAATTTGAGTATTTTATTTTTATTTTTAGTTATTTTGTGTATAGTTTAGTGTTAGTAGATGTGTAATTTTGTAAAATTTATTAAAGAAAATAAAAAGAGGTTGTTAAAGACAAAAAAAAAGATCAGGGTAATCATTCATTATTACCTTATCGTAGTCCATCAACTTTTTCAGAAATCCCGAATCTCCCAGCATGATCTTTGTGGATGGCCAATCAGGTCTGAAAGGGGAAAAAATGAAAATAAAATATGCGACCAGGAGTTAAACTGGTGGAATATAAACATTGCACTGATGGAATATAAATTCAGAGTAATTACATACAAGATAGACCTTCAATCAGTTGCATAAATGCGTATTCTGTTTCAATAGTTTATCGACATGTACAGAAAACATGAACATTCCCATGTGAAAAAGCATGTCGACATTAATGACCTTGAGGAAATTCAGTGTTGCAACTTACAAAGCTGCTAAGTTACAGTGACCTGGAATTTTAGAGATTTGTAAGAATAAAACAACGAAACCCTTTCTAGCCTAGCTTTCTTTTTTTTCTGCATTTGAAATGCCTATAACTCAACAGCAATTCATCACATTTCTAGTTTGCATGTGTTCTTTCATGTGGTAGCATTAGTCCCCCTCTGCAGATTTATCTTTCAAATTATGCAAATTAGGAGGCGGCCATTATGAAAGTGGTCAATGACGAACAACTTCCTTGGTTCAAGAGCGACGAAAGGAATAACTAAACAAAATAAAGGTTTACAATGGGCTCCTGTCCACCACAGCACTTGGCTGGGTTTTCCATGTACGTGACCAATCAACGGCAGCCAATTGGAAGTTGTCTCGATTGACGGAAATCCTCGGCAGCAAGACTGCAAGCCTTTTTTCACGAATCAAAGACAATAGTAGTAAAGGCCTGTCCAGACATTGGTGGACGCTGTTTTATGGGATGGCAGACAATTAAAGACGCCAATTAAAGACGACGATTAAAATCCTTGTGATTAAGGCTAGGCTTTGCATAAGTGCGCATGCGTGAATCAAACAATGGCTTACAGGCTGTGCAAACGAATCAAACACTGTTCATCAAACTGTACAGAATGTGTGACAGAAATCAAACTTCGTAAAACATGACGGCCAAACGAGTAAAACAGGTCTCAACAATATGGATGATGTTTTACGGCGATGAACATTTACTCGTTGGGCAGTCTCTAATGAGAGAACAACGACTTACTTGACTCCAAGCAAGATACAGATAGACTCCATCACAGTCATTACAAGCTCGGGTGGCTTGGTAAACACACGTAGCTCAGAGATGTCACTTTTGTCTAGAGAATCCAGTGCCTGGAGGGAAAATTAGAATTTAGTTAAGCGAATCATACCCCAAAGAAACCACATGTTGAAGGGGTTTCCTTTGTGAATGAATCTCGTTCTCGAACTGCAAATGGTTAGACCTTCACGTCTTCTCGGTAAAGGACGATACATTGAAGGCGTCTTAACTGCCTCAAGTTTATCAGACTTTCAAGACTACCACGAGTTACCGGCGTTTAATAAGTACGGCTGCTTTCCCTTCCCCTTCCTGCTTTATCCTAAACGAGACGTTCCGGTATAAAATGGTTAGCGTTTTAAATTGTAAATTGAAATTGAAGAGCAGTGTATGAAAGTAAGCGAGGTAAAAAGGTATTCATTTATATAGGGCAAAATCTATATGAATATATTCAAATACGGGTTATTTTTGTGATACGAGCTGCTAATGTGGCGCAATGTGCTGCCGTGCAGTTTACAATCATGAGTGATTGTTAGTACCTCTGAATGCCAGGTTGTTGTGTCGGGAGACAATCCCCTACTCTTTCTCGAAATAACACTACAGGTTCTTACACGTCCCCCTCGTATAGATTAGGAGACAAGGCCAACGGCTTTATACGACCCTACCCAAGGACGCGGCCGGGATTCGAACCCCTGACCTCCCGCACTCTAGCCAGTGCTATACCAACTGACCTAACCAGTGAAGCTGTTAGAATGCTAGATTTTAATGTTTAAAATTAATAAAAAGCCATAAAAAAGTGAACAGAGGGAAGACAGTTGTTCATTAATGACTGTCAGTGGTATTTTATGACTGTTTACGAACTCTGTAGGCCTTACTCTAACATTTTTGTGTTTGATTTGAATTTCGCGCGATAAGTAATCAGTAGGGAGCACTCAAGTGGGCGTCACAGAGATGTTCACTCCACAAAGGCTGAGTATCTACTGAAGGTGTCAATGGCCTTTCTTTGTACAGGACGTCCTGTTTAAAGTGTTACACAAAATAGTACTCTTGTTGGTCGTAGCTCCACACTCGCCTTTTGAGCCGCCTCGAGTGCGGGAAGGGCTTCGTCCAGGTCCCTCTGGGCCTCAGCAGCAATCGCTTGTGTCTCGTCTGCCTTCTCTTTAGCCACGGCTTCTTCTGCTTGTACCACTTTTCTCACCTACAGAAACAAACGGTGTCATGATATCGAATTAAATTTATGAACTCAAGCGCGCGGGAGTCAGCTTCATGTACAGTCCCGAGCGATTAGCTTGCGAGACACTTTGACATCAAAATAGTTCCGTGGGTCAAAATATTGAATGTCGACCCAGATTCCCTCTACCCTCTTAGGGTTTACATACATTAACAGGCGGGGGTTGACCCTAGTACTAGGGCTATTTTCATTGTAGTGTAGTATCTCGAGACCACTGAAACAATGCTGCTGGTCCTAGCACTACGGTCAACCCCGCTTAGAGTTAAGGGATTGTTAATAAATAAATAAATACAGCATAACTTATTTAACACTGACAGCTTGTTTAACTGCTTATTTGGCACTGAAGGCACGAGTAATCCAAGGTATTTCTCGCGATGTTGTAAGATTCGTGTTTTTTTTAGCGAAAGGACTTGCTAACATTACTGATATTTTAACACGTGAAACAGTCAGACTATTGCGGATAACGCCATAAACGGTTTCAACATCGGTCCAACATCGGTCCAACATCGGTTGCATCACGTTGAAGGATGTTGAAAACATTGGGCAAATTGGTTGCGAGAGACCTAGGAATGAGAACCAGACTACTCGAGATCACCCTGCCGTCATAGGCCCGCATGCTCGCATTCAACAATGGATGAGCCGGTCAATTTTCCGAGAACAACAAAGTTAATGAATGTTAGACATGTGATGTCAAAGTTTGAACGCATTCAACATGCTTTCGACATCTTTCAATAATGTTAAAAGGCCATTTCATAAGGTCTCAACATCGGGTTTCAACAAATGTTGTATCAATGTTGAAACCATTCGACTAAGGATTAACGCCATTAGTTACCTTATCCGCCTCGTCCTGATCAACCTGTAGCTTCTCCATAAGTTTCTCCACGTCAAGTGATTTTTGTTTCAGTAGTGGTTCCAGGGCTACCAACTCTATCTGCATGGTGTCCACCAGATCGTTCGTCTCCAGCAGTTTCTTAAGGCCGTTCTTGACTCGATCACGTGCTCCTATGAGTTGCCTGGCAAAAGGAATTTCCAGTAAATCAAGACTTACGACCGTATTCATTGTTACGCGATGGCGTGAGACATGTAGTTTGCATTAGATTTCCGTCAATCATACAAAGTGCGAAGGGCTAGCCCCAAACGTCAATCATACAAAGTGCGAGGGGCTAGCCCCAAACGTCAATCATAGTAAGTGGGAGGGGCTAGCCCCAAACGTCAATCATAGAAAGTGGGAGGGGCTACCCCAAACGTCAATCATAGAAAGTGGGAGGGGTTAGCCTAAAATGTCTAGGATGACGGAACACAGACAATAGTACTGGTATGTAATCAACTAAAGTCGATTGAGGTATGCTAACCGCCGTGGAAAGCGAGTAGCAGCTGACGTTTCGAGCGCTAGCCCTTCGTCAGGGCAAAAGAGAATAGTAGCCTGCGTTGCGGCTCTGGAGTATCGGAGCGCCAATCATAGAAAGTGGGAGGGGTTAGCCTAAAATGTCTAGGATGACGGAACACAGACGATAGTAGCCTGCGTTGCGGCTCTGGAGTATCGGAGCGCAGCGAGGGGAGATTAGGGGGATTGGGGCGAGGTCAAATGCGTGATTGACAGAAATCATTGGCATGCGATAAGAGCAGAAACCAATTAGTATGGCGACAAACATACCGAGAATTCCTTCAGCGACGAATTTAAAGAAAGAATTACAGATCTTTTGTAATGAGATCGAATTTCGCGATGAGCTGAAGAACCCTGTATCGGAACTCCACAAGCGTCTTGCTCGACGAAACGCACACGGTTGAAACATGGCTGGTGTGTTCGAGGAACATGCTTGTGCTTCCGAAAATACGAGCTGCTTTGATGATTTCGTACCGCTGCGTGGATGGTTTTTAGCGCTTCTTTTGGCAGAACTTCGTTCCGATGTTATTGTGTCGGCAGTGTTCTTTACTGATTTGGTGGCGACTTTATATTCAGCGGCAACGAGTTCTCTTTATCTTAGTTATCTTTATCATGCAAACCTTCACGCACATAGGTGTAGTTCTCTACTGCATTTCGAATCTTCCTTCCTCAGGAACGACAGACTCGCTCTGATAGAGCAGCAGATTTCGGAATATGAAGACCAATACTTTTGCAGGCACCAGCTAGAATTATTTAAAGCTTCGGCTCTCTTTTCTTTCTGAAGTCTTGAACAGATTCTCGCCGTGGAAATATTTGAATTCCCAACCGCTAGCTTAAAACATACATTACATATCCTGCAAAAGTCGTTGACATTTACAGGTTTGGGTTTAGGCCCTGTCTTCACATGTTTTTTCGGAGTTTCAGCTGACATTCTCCAAGTTCGTATATTTTTTGTTTTGAATTTTACGCTCGAGTTGAGATTCCTTGATATTCCACGCGTGAGTTTGACAGATATTAAACATGGTTTTCACTTCCGCCGCATGATGATTGTATGAATCGGTCGAATGACTTACTAATTTTATGCATTTTAATTAGTGGGTGGATATCAAAATAACCATGGGTTGGCGGCAGGCTCTCTCTTCCTCTCCTCCCCACCCTTTTTTCCTCGCCCCAATCCCCCTAATCTCCGCTCGCTGCGCTCCGATACCCCAGAGCCGCAACGCAGGCTAAGACAATAAATAGAGTTCATGCGCGCAGTCGAACACATTTTTGCCGTTTGAAAATCTACACAACATGAAAATTCAAGGTTTCAAGTAAGAAAGTAACGATCACTGTTTTTTGTTCGACCTGAACGGAACTCTTTGCTTATCCTATTTCTTTAGAAAGGCAATAAAAGGCGCATAATAAAAGAAACAATAAACACAAGATTTGACGAGAATACTTGTTCACGTCCCGCAGTTACAGTTCATTAACCCTCCGAAGGAAATCTATACTAATGGTAACTACATGTCGCGACTTTGATCTCAAACCATCGCGTAACAATGAAAACGGTGGTAAATATTGCGTAAAAGCGCGATTGCAGTATTTTCACCAATAGCACCTCACCAGCACTTCGAAGCAATTTCTTTCCAGAAAACTAGGAGCCATATGAAGTTGTTGTGCTAACCAGTCGAATACGGAATGTACACTACGTACCATTGCCATCCATTTGATAACAAATGCCCGGTTGTGTTAACGGTTACGCTCCAAAGTAATCCTCTCTTACGAGGCTTTTTACTATCATGCCGTTTCGGGCTACTTCTGTATTCTGTTCTTGTATTCTAGATCTTGAATGATCCTTATTTATTTTCTAAGGAACCTTAGTCACTGCAATTCTTAGTTCTAATAATTACACTCGTTTTTCCAAAGTTTGGCCTTTAGAACGACACCCGGAAGGTTCAAAATAGAACGCAATAGTATCTGTCTAGCTTTTACTTTTTCCCTACATAAGTCAATCAAATATCAACGATTTAAATACTACGTTTTCAGTATAAATAATTATCTTAACGTCTTGCAAGGCACCCTTACTTTCTCTTCTCTTCTAACATAGAGAGGTAGAGGTTAATCAGCTCCAGGTAACTGGTGGGAGTTGTGTAGTACCGTCGGCGTAACTCGGCATAGAATCGTTCAGCCATTGAGCTGACACTGGTATGTATCTCCACACACATCTCTGCCACCTTGTCCTGAAAGGACACAAATAATTATCTCGGTGTTGCAGTGGATCATGACGGATCAACCTAAGGCATTACTACATCATTTGTATGTACACGGCATCCCGCTACAAATTTCGTTTCGTCCGCGATAATTTAGCTCGCCATATGAATGTGATCCGGGCCCGATTCAAGCGAGTTATCCGGGATGAAGCGTAGACTTTCTCAAAGTCCGTTTGCGAGATGTTGTCCGATTAAAAAACGTAACGAACCCGTATTTTGGTGGAGGTGTGTCAAGACAAGATACCTCATTGGCTACTTTTATTCCTAAATAACATGTCCGCTACGCTTTTATGATTTTATTCCCTTGGGAATGACTGCAACCCAATGCCTGCAAGCCTTATCATGATATTCGCTTTATGCAAATGAGATTAGATTTCCTGCAGGCGGAACACGTCGAGGCCTCCAGTTATCGGACTTGCCGAAAAAATATCCGATAAAGAAAGTAGTCGACTCTAACCCGTGCGTAGCGTCATTCTATATTAACGAAGTTCAAAAGCCCGGTTTCCATATGATCGCAGCGATCGCAGGATTCTTTTGTTCTGCGTATAAATTTACGCTTCGATTCACACCGAACAAAAGAATGCTGCGATCGTTGCGATCATATGGAAACCAGGCTTAAGGAAGGTAGATATACGGAGGCCATTGTAAAAGTGACGCGCATAACTGAGCATGCGCGGAACTCAGCTACCTCGTCAATCTCGTACCCAGACCCCATTTGTTTCTTACTACGCATGCTCGACGAAATAATAGGGCTCTGGAATAATCCGATTTCGGAAGTCCGCGAATCACGGACTTCCGTTGACTCTGCGCATGCTTATCATTACGTCACCCTGAGAAGTCGTTTCTTCGGGTTCCATTCTCGCACAGCGCCTCAGGCCTAGGTTTTGGTTTGGATGTTCACCCGGTATCTTGATAGTGATCTTTTGCTTGCTAGTGTCAGGGCAAGCCTTAGGGAGTCTCTTTCATCTTCTGCCGTTTTTAGGTTGGATTTTAAGGCTTTATTTTCATGCATTTGGCTCGTGTTTCTTTATCGTGCGATGGATATCAGACATCACAGATTCCCGAGGATTCATGGGGATCGAAAACTCGCTGAAATCGCCTTACCTGAGCCAGATGACCACACAAACAGCAACTGAATACACGGTAGAACGAAGTCAAGGCATTTTTACTTACGATTCTCTCGTATTTTAGCTCCTTGAAAGCTAGAGTTCGTTACATTCCCATACAAACGCTTATATTTAAGCGATCAGCGCCTGTTCACAAGTTTACGAAATCGGAAAACACCACTTCTGCCTATAGAGCACTTACGAACATTGATTTTAATATGGGAATGTATAGTATTACCTATCTGTAATGGTAAATCCCTCGGCTATATCCAGTTGAGTTCGATTTTCGAATTCTGAGAATTCATGTACTGTGTGCGATGTGTGTTTGCAATGAAGTGATACGAACCCCCGAGTGGATACAAGTAGATATCTAAGAATCCCTGATTTTGTTTAGCGGCATCCATTTAGGTAAAATCCAACGGGTTTTAGCGTTTAGATAACCCGGCCCTAATTTCCAATACCTTTGTCCAAATAAATCAACCCTCCAGAAATACTTTATGTTTGACTTCCGGTAAAATTGCATTGTTCAGAACAGCCAATCAGAATATACGAAAATCGGATTATTCCAGAGCCCTATTTTTTCGTCGAGCATACGCAGTAAGAAACAAATGGGATCGGGGTACGAGATTGCTACCTCGTATTCAGGGGCCTGTACGTGCCTAACCGACAAAGCCACTTTCGAATAGGCGCGTAGAAGCCCCTGGGTATGGGGTATGGCCTGGGCTCTAGCCCGATGCGATAATTACTCGGGCCAGGCCTTTTGCAGCCTGAGTCAAATTTCGCAAGTGTTTATTTTATTATTATTTTTATCTTCCGTGTCGCCAGTTGGCACCGTGAACCAATCAGATTGCACTGATCCCATGCCATGATCCCATGCCATGATCCCATGCCATGATCCCATGCCATGTCCCGCGTCGATCGCCGGATCTTTCTCTGCGGACTACGAAGCGAGAAGAATTCATCATCTTCTATGTTTGCTTCGATAAACCACGGAAACGGAAGGAAAAGGTTTCTATTACTGCATCCGAGTTCTATCGGACTACAGTATTGATGTTTTGGATATTATTGAGTCGCTCTCTTCTTACCAGCGCACACGAACTCGGCGGTAGACTCACCTAAATTCATTCATTTGAGCGAATCACTTTTTGTCGAGCTTTTTCCGTCGTCTCCATATACAAGAATATACTCAAATATACTGCACAATACTATACAACTAATTGAGAAGTCTTGACCAAAACCAAACTCAACTTCAACTCAAGAGCAAAGCTGAAAGGGAAAGTGAAATTGAACATTGTCTTGTCAGAGTGCTGAACGTGCAAATATCTCTGGCGATATGCAAGCACATCATATTTGTAGTCAGTGTACATTTTTACCAAGTCTAATTGTGGATCCTTTTGATCATGATTACATTCGTGAATCTCTGGAAGAATGCAGACATGCCAGTAGAAGATAATGCAATGAAGTCGCAGAACCAGACATGAACAATAATAATCACACATACGCCATATTCGTTTGTACTACAAACACTTATTGTCATAAAACGAGTCGCAATCGTTCACGCGAACCAAGTTAAATTCCTAAGAGTGACGGTTATACTCTAGGAAAACCACTGGCTGACTTCAACAACAAATGACCTGAGTTTATGACCATCAAGATCCTGAAAGAAGAACTACTTTTGAAAATAGTTTATATACTCTAAATAAATCCCGATAAATGTAGCTTTGAGGTGATTACTCACAAAACAAACTTATTGACAAGCCTACGAGTAATCGATCTTAGTTTGGTGGATTAAACGAGTTCAAATATAAAACCCTTAACGTCTACTTTGAGTCTAAATGTACGAAGGCTCGAATTCGCTGAGTCAATCTAATGACTTCATGGAGTCAACCTTCGAAAATCAGGACACGGTTCCCACACATTTGCAAGGAAAAAAAAATGCATTTCATTGACTTTTCGCTGACCAAGAAGCATTTGTCACTGACCTCCAGCACACGCTCGTATTTTCCCAAAATATTCAATCTCTATTTTGTAACAGCAACATCGAACAAGAGCCCCAAAAATAGATATATGAAGTTTGAAAAAAAAAAATCCCTGACTTTTCATTGAAATTTGGGATTTTCCTGACCAAATCCTAAAATTCCCTAACAATTCCCTAACCTTGAAAAATGTTTTCCCGGACTTTTCCCTGACCGTGGAAATCCTGCAGGATTGGACCGGTCGGGACGTGGATGAGATCACAGGTTATTGTTCACAGGTTATTGTTCAAGTGACTTTTTAAATTTCTTTTTCCCCTCGAGGATCTATTCCATCAAAATTTCAACTTCTGGTACACGCTAATTTCTTGTTGTTATGTCATATATACGGCTAGAATACCTGGGGGGGGGGGGGGTTCTCCCATATATAAGCTATACGGGTATGTGCCGCCCCAAAGGGTATGGCTTTCGAGTTGTTTCAGTCTGAAATAGGCTCATAAATTTGTTAGTCTGGAATAGGGTATGACCTTGACAGGGAAGTATGAGACCGCACATGTTCATATATTTCCCTTGTTATGAAATAGAGTACAGGTCTGTACAAGGGTATGGAAACTATTATATTTTGGTCTGAAATAGGGTCTGGGTTTTGAGACCCGGACAGCACACTGCCACCCAAAATTGCTGGGAGTACAGCCTCTTGTTGTTTATTTAGCGCGAGCTAACTAATCCTTGGGGTGGGATGGTTTGATGTGGTATTAAACGTTACAGCGTGTATCATGGGGATATAGAGCAGTTTTCTTATAACTGAGCAAGCTAAGGCAAATGACTTACGGCACAGGCATGGTTACTGTACGGCATGCCGTGACATTCAAATGGTTTCCTATTGTTTTTGTCCTTCTGATCCAATCAAATTACAGAGTTACAGTACAGTAAGTTACAGTACAATACGTTTTTTATCATATGACCATATTTTTTTGTAGATCAAACCGCAAAACAGCAAGAAAACATTGTGCAGGGCCGGACGGCTTTTTCCGGCCCGCTCACGCCATACACGTCCGGCCCCTTCACGCCATACACGTCCGGCCCTCATCACGTGACTTTTGTAAATGGTTTTGAAAGGAAAGCGCGCACGGAGCCGTACGTGTCATGTGATAAGTTACAGTACGGTTACGGTAAGGCTATGGACATGCCGTATTTTGTCCCACTCATTCGAAATCGGCTCTAAGGCACCATTCTACACCAAGTGAAATCTGGATAGACTATGGGCACTTAAATACCTTGACTCCTTCCGCTCCCAGGTCGACTTCTTCAAAGAAGTTCATGGACACTGATAGCAAAGCTTCCCTGAAAGTAAGCCACAAGATTTACTCGTTATGGACCCAGTAAAACAGTGCTCTCAGAGAAGTGATGGAGCAAATAGAAAAGATAGATTTAAGGAAAGGAAGCCAGTAAACATGCAAGGACTAAAATGTGAGTACGCCCTTTCCAATGCGCCGCTACGTAGATTCAGCTTTAAACAGTTATAATTGTACACTAGATAATGAAGTCACAACGCGGACTGTTTGATTCATTCATGCATTATTCTCCATGGCGCCTTTCTATCACAACATCGATATATAGAGAAAAGACACAGTTTATGAGTGGTTAGTATTCTTTAAAATTATTGAAAAGTGGAATTAATTAGATGACGCCTGACCCAGGCTTTTACTTACGCGGTCATGGGTCAGGAAAGGTCGATGATTCACTATTTCAAACAAGCGTAGAACATAGAGTATTCTCTGTAAACCAAAAGTACTCAAACGTTTCCGAGGTTCATAGGTATACAGATTGCACGAGTGTTTAGAAGCACGTTAACAAATAAACAATCCCAAGTCATGCGTCATACTGTCCGAAAACACGATACACATTTGAGAACATGAGAGAAATGTTGAAAGCATAAGCCGAAGCCGACTAAGGCTTTTTATTTGCTTTATGATATAGATTTAAGTGCGCGATGAAAACAATCAAGCAGTTCAAAATAATAAAACTCGAGCATGTTCTATACTCTGATAAACCACGCTTTTTAGCCAATAAGAGCGCGCATTATACCATGGCTACATTATAATAACAAAAATAACCCAAACGCTCACCTTGGCCACTCTGTGAACCAGTCGATGGTACAACAGTTAACAAGGGAGGGAAACATCCTACATCGAGTACGGAAAGCGTCGCCCACGGGACTCATACACAGCACAATGTGCAGGTTATTACGTACACGGCTGATGAAATGGTTAAACACTCCATCCCTACCGAGAAAATACAGCAAATATACCAGCTTCTTATTTTAACACCCCTCTCCCACACACACACAATGTGCAGGTTGTTACGCACACGGCTGATGAAATGGTTAAACACTCCATCCCTACCGAGAAAATACAGCAAATATACCAGCTTCTTATATAAACACCCCTCCCCCCTCCCCAACACACACACAATGTGCAGGTTGTTACGTACACGACTGATGAAATGGTTAAACACTCCATCCCTACCGAGAAAATACAGCAAATATACCAGCTTCTTATATATACACCCCTCCCCTGACAATGTCTGACGTCGTACTGTCATCTCCAGCCCTATAGCACAGCACAAAGCCCCAGAGCAAAGCAATGTGCACACGCGGCGTCTGAAGTGTCTTTTCCATAACGTGCATGTTCGTTACAATGTTACAGCCTGGGAATCTTATGACGTCCTGAGTCGAATCGACAACATGCAGGAGTTGTTCACTCCTTTACGTCTCAATTTTAGGGTTAGGGACGTGGAATAGATAATGGTTAGTGGATATGATACCACAGTCATCATCGTAATATTAGACGCCGGAGTCTTAGATCTTAGATATTTACTTCCTATTTCATAGTTTACACTAATACTGGAAGGTGCATAAAAGGATAAAACAGTGAAAAAATACAGCCTTATAACAACAACAACGTGCAGGTGCAACAATGGAGGTGATAAATATATAAATAAACACGCAAATAAATAATCAGATAAATAATGATTGCTGAAGTAAAGTCAGCTTATAAGCGCCTAAGATATGGAGGCGTCTTCATTGTCTTGATCGCAGGTCCAATCGCAACATTAAATAGAGGTAACGATGGGACATTGATCACGTGCTCAGATAATTTGTTCCATACGCGGATTGTACGAACGTAAAATGAATAGCTAAAAGAAAGAACATTGCACATTGCGGAGTGACCAATTCCTGTAGTTAGCAGCAAGTGTTTCAGTTCTAGTTGTGCTTACCTGTCTCCTTCAGGTACTCCCGCTTCTTTAGCGTGTGGTCGCGTCCCATTCAGAACTTGTTCATACTCCTCTGCCTCGAACAAGTTCGGTACCTACAAAGCGCATCGAAAATCAAATTCGCTTTCATATGATCTCAATGACACCAAGTTAAATACCGTAGGCCCGAGGGTTGTATTGGGATTAATGGCGATATTCGAGGTATTTAACAGGCTTAGTTCACATTTGACAAGGTTTTCACAAAAGGATATTCCTATGAGATATCATTTCTTTGACAGGCCGCTCAACTGACTTAGTTCACAGTGACAAGGTTTTCACAAAAGAGGGAAAAAGGTTGAACAAAATAAGAGAACAAGACTGGGACAACGACAAGAACACAAGTACACAACCTCACCTCGCCGGAATTTAGGATGTTATTGATGTCTTCCAGGAATTCTTCAACCACAATCTAAGGAGGATTAATGAAAAAATAATACTCAACCACTTTGTCATTGCATCAGTATCCTAATAGCGTAAAATCCCGCTTAAAATTGGGCTTATACAATTTCGTAAGGAGTTGTGTAGGGGTGGGGCTTATAACCGGCATGAAAAAAAGAACGCTGATACACGTTTACAGCAAACTACTTGAACGCTGTTTCACACTAACCTTTTCACTCTCCATACACAATTTACAAGTGTTCATGATAAGCTTTCGCTTTACTTGTACTTAAGCATGTAACATTACGATAATGTAGTAAACTATTCTTTCAGTCAATGTAAAGAGGTGATGACAGGGGCTTATCACGGGGGGCTTATAAGCGGGATTTAAAGGTATATTGTTCTGGTTCTAGTTGTTCGAAGCCCGATTCATAGTTCCGACTCAATCAGAGCGTAGCAGTTTTCCCGCAGGAAGACATCATGTCCCATGCACAGACATAAACACAGACTGGCTATTTCTAGAAAGGTTTTTAGCATTTCACGGGTTTGATAATGATATATGATAAGAATACCTGAAATTTAAACAAGACATAGAGACCCTATGTAAAAGTCCTGGTAACTAGCATGTCAACGAGGCCGGTAGGTCCTCTGGAATGTTGAAATTGAAGCGCCCGGGCAGATTGTGAAATGCACTGAACGATGGTTGATTGTACCATAAAGAAAAATAAAGGATAAATGAGGACAGATTAAGCAACATTTTTCAACTAAACAATCATGTTCAACACGTTTCACACCTCCTGCTAGTATTTCAACTTCAACATTCCAGAGGACCTACCGGCCTCGTTTTGGTGTTGTGACCGCGCGAGTTATGCATAGTGTGTATATTTTTGCACCATTTTCTGATAAAACCAGTGGGACGTGGCAACAGTGACTATGGGGCGTCGGAAATATCAATTGCCGTTAATCCTGCATAAATTTAAACGATGATTCTGGTTCTCTTGGTAAACGAAACGTGTGTTTCTTTATTCTAGGATTACAATAAGAAAGACTACTAACCCTCACCAAACACTAGGTTCTTAACCCAAAATCTGCATTCCTCAAGTTACCAATTCAAAACAAATGATTACCGTAATCCTGGATTAACCTTAATAAGGTTTCGGACAACTGAGCCCAGTTCTAACAACGTATCAAGACTGACCTGTGTGTCAGTGAACAGAAACACTGTGTTCTCTCCATTCACTCCTGCGAAGTTATAGAGCTTCTTGAGGTCTTCACGGAAAGCGCTGTAATCGTATCCACGAGTGAGCTCGATCTGGAAGCACCGGTACGTAGACATATGGCACGCCAGCCTGGAACGGGCGAAAAATAAGGGTAAAAAAATCAAAAAGGGTCACTGCCAATCGGCATTCCCAAACCGAAATGGATTATGGTTGTAACTGTCCTGCCATGCGGTGACGTCACATACTACAACTACCACAATCCTTTGCGTGGTTTCTTTGGTCTCTCTAATTTGGACCATTGTCTTGGTATAATCCGAGTAAGAAAAATAAATTGAAAAGGATTCTGGTAGTTGTTGTAAAATGACGCCATACTGAAAATGTGATATTCGAAAATTGATTCGAAGAAGACCGTTCAGTAAAGGCGGCAAAGTTATTAATTTACATGCAGCTTGTTGATAGAGGTAATCGGCTAACGCTGTTGCCACCCAATTCAGATCATGTGATGTAAACAGATGCTACTCTGGGGAATTATTCCTTTGTCATTCTAATCATAATGCAGTCATGCCTATCTGAATAAAATTAATTTTCAAAGAGTCAATTCTCCAGAGTAGTGTGTGTTTACATCACATGATCTGAATTGGGTGACAACAGCGTTAGCCGATTACCTCTATTGCAAGGTTACCATTCAAATTATACATGTATGTCAAAACATTTTTGTTTGTGAATATTTCTAAAACAATCTTAAATGTGTAGCACAGGAAAATATTCGTTTTACACAAGGACCCGCGCCATAAAAAGAGCCTAACCAGGCAATGGCAATACACTTGTTAAAGTGCCTATAACCCTTCTTGCAATTGTTATAGCTATGAACCTCCTTAAAGTACATGTGAAGAAAGTTTTGGTTTACAGTGAATACTTTATGTTCTACGCTTGTTTGAAATCGTGTAAATTTCACCTTTCCTGATCCATAACCGCGTAAGCAAAAACCTGATTCCTGGGTAGACGCCATATGATTAATTCGGCTTTGCAATCATTTGATGAAATACGTAACATGTTGACTAAAATGACTTTTTTCTTTACTGACAACTCACAAACTGTGTATATTTTCTATGCATCGATGTTGTTGTGATAGAAGGAGCCACGGAAAATCATGCAATAATGAGATGACGTCTACCCAGGATCGACCCAGGCTTTTACTTACGCGGTCATGGGTCAGAAAGGTCAAATTTACACGATTTCAAACAAGCGTAGAACATTGAGTATTACAATGAGTATTACAATCTGTAAGCCAAAACGTTCTTCACAGAAGTACTCAAAAAGTTTTCGACCCCGCCCCACCCCACCCCCGAATTAACCTCAGCTACAACCACCATCCATTTCGGGCTTGAAATGTGGCTTTGTCGGTTGCGTTTGTGTGTTAGGAAATGCATGGTTAGTGCATGGTTAGTGCATGGTTAGGAAACCCAGCAAACTTCAACGGGGCTAACAAAGGCGCTGCGATTTAGGTTGGAAATGGAAGACAAAGACTGGTCATAGCTCATTAGCGTCCCCTGAACCCTAGTAACCCACTGATTTATTAACATATTCCAATATCTATTGTATGTTGTGCACGGTCACGGTTCAAAAAAGCGAACAAAGACATAACAAGGAAGGTCGCAGTTTTGTTTTTGCTTGAATCCTTGAATGTCTACAACCTGTTGAAGTTTGCTAAAAATGGCGAAAGCGACCAGGCTCTTTTTACGACCGAGCCACAGTACACTAATTAGAAGCATGGGTCTAGTGCATCGTGCATTGTGTCTGACTTAAGATCGGGAATCCACAACAATAGAACCTACAACAAGTGCTGGTGAACAATGGATTTTTACTTGATTTACGTCATTCGACCGAGACCCCAAACTTGCGCGGTCGTGACACAAAATGAGCAGAACTTTAATCACGGTTTAAAAATCACGAATTATACGGATTTAACTTTTCCTTTTCTTGCGTCCTCAATTTTCATCTAGACTTTGAAAATAAGTAAAACTAAAATGGGGTTAGGGCACTTTAAGCAACCCCCTTCCTTCAAATCAGCTGCTTACCCCGATTTATCGAGTAAATTGGTGAGAGAGGATGAATTAAAAAAAGGACAACGTGACTTAGGTTTATTACCAAGTAATTATCTAAAAGTTGTATACATATTACGCGCTCCTCTTGAATATGACATTTGAAATAAGCGCCACGTATAGCCTCGCACTGAGCAGTTTCAGAACGAGGTTAGACGGGGGAAAACAAAGCTTTTTATTCTCCTGGGATTCAACCTCCCAGTTAGCTCAGTGGTTAAGCTCCGGTCTGTTGTGCGGGACGTCGCGGGTTCAAAAAACTGCAAATGGTTAGACCTTCACGTCTTCTCGGATAAGGACGATAAATCGTAGGCTCTCGGAGACCTCCATATAGAGGGGCTTTAAGCCTGTTGAGGTTCTCCGTCCACCTTCGAGTGATAAACCAGAATAAGATCTATTTTGCATAAAGTGCTGTAAGATTTCCCATGATATGTGGATTATGGTTAAGATGTTTTTCAGTGTACCTGGTTAAGCTCTGTTTGCCTGTACCACCGACTCCAACTAATAGAGCATTACCCCGAGGTTGACGAACCATACGAGCAATCCTGTGGACAATGGAACACGCACGTGACGTTACGTTAGAACATGTAAAACTCCTGACCATTACCGATGCTAAAGGGTGTGGGCTCTAAAATGATAAACGTTTTCACTGTGGGCCGTAAAATGATCGACTTTTTCATGACCAAAGAAAACAAATACCAAGGATGGAAGGAAGGGGAATCTAAACCAACTTGCTAGAATAAGATTTTGTAAAAATCCACTTTAATCGTTGCCCTCATTTATCGAAACAATTTGGAACGCATGCCGGGACATTCACTAAAAGGTAATTATCTTCAATCCAAATACTTTTCGTAGTTACATCTAATGAGAACTTTAAAGAACAGTGGCCGAGGTCACATTGGACGAAGTTTGCTACAGAGTAGTATAGGCGGGGTCAAAATGATACCACTTTTTTCTTGCCCAAGGAGCAAAATGATACAACTTTTTTCTTGCCCAACGAAGGCGGATTAAAGCAGTTTTGTTATACTATTTATCGTATTTTTACGATATATTAAATAATCGGTTTCTACCGCTTTTTTCCGGATTAAAGCAGTTTTGTTGTACTATTTTTAAATCGTATTTTTTACATTTCAACACCCTATTAGAGAAAGGCTATTTTATAGTATATCCACCCATTCGTTGTACGCTTTATTATATTTCGATACCCTATTAGCATATGGTATATCCATCTATGGTACTTACATATATTCTTTACTTTACTTCACGATATTAGCGTATACCGTTATCTTAGTACGTATTAATACCATACAGATTAGACAACCGCGCGGGATTGAAGAACCCCAAAAGTGAATACTTATTAAAGATAAGATTTGTATATAGCATATCACCACACAAGGTTGCAAAAGAAAATGGCAGCCCGACGACCTCGTAGCGAACCTTTACCAAGGAGTCTAGCTCGAGAGGCATCCACTATTCTCGATGAGAGAGATGGTATGCTTGAGGGAGAGGAGAAAGGTAGGCGTACGATTCGATGGCGCTTCTTCCAAGGTGTGGCAGGTGATTTGACGCCTAGGATCTTGGGAAAGTTGACTGCGAATGTAGGAACCAGCTTCTATCTACGTTACGGTTATACCTATCGCATTCGCAACGTCAATGATGACCGGGTGATGCTCTTCTCCAAGACAGTCACAGGCTCTCCATGGGTGAATGCCTTAGGTGATGCAGAAGAGTGGATCAATAGCCAAGAGACAGCTCGGTTGAATCCTGACAACATCGATCGTCCAAATACTCAGTGGGCATTCGTGCGTTGGATTTACGTGGATGTCAAAGTTGTGATTGATCGTCAGCCTCTATTAGGAACGGGCCCACTGCCACAAGGGCTTCGCCAGAAAAAAGGAATGATTGCCCTCGATCAATACGGGGACAACCTGTGTCTGTGGCGCTGCCTTGCCATACACAAAGGAGCACGAGCAGATAGATGTTGCGTCGCAGCTCGAAGGCTCGTTCAGGACTTCTATGGCTTGGTGGCACCTAGTCGAGACGTTCCCAAGACTTCCTTAGACCAGCTAGATGAAGTCGAGGCGTACTTTGGAATCGGTATTCGGGCGTACGAACCGACGGAGGATGGCGCTTGGCATCTGATGCGACATGCAGCCCACTACGAGAAGATAATGATAATTGGTATATACGACGGACACGCCTTCTACATTAATAACATCAACAAGATAGGGCACCTCTACATATGCAACGATTGTAAGCAACGATTCACAAAGGCTTGCCACCTTCAACGCCACGCAGATCGTTGCAGTCGTGGCGAAACGAAGATTGTTTGCCCTGGAAAAGAAATCACGGTACCTCAGTCAGCATACGAAAAAGCATTCTGGCCAGTGTGTCGTGCGAGTAAGAAAGCCCTACGTTGGTTGAAATGTGAAATGGAAAGAATCGAACGCCATATTCATCACGCGGCTTGTGGTCATGGTGGAGAACGTTGGATAGAAGGAGCGTTTGTTGACGGCTATGAACCTCTTTCGAAAACGATCTTTCAATATCATGGATGCTACTTTCATGGATGTCCAAAATGTACGAAAAGCAAAGCATGGGGGAGTAAGTTATATCTTAAGACTTGTGAAAGGACGGCAAAGCTACGATCAGCCGGATATACGGTGATTGAGGCTTGGGAATGCTCGACGAAGAATACCGGCGAACCAATTCCAACTCCGGTACAAATCGCTTACCCACATGCCATAGTGTATGACTTCGAAGCCTATCTCGACAAAACGAAAGGTCGACAACCAACAGACCGCTTGATCATCGAAAACGTCCATGTCCCAATATCAGTATCAATTGCAGACACATATGATCGAACACCAACCCACCTCTGTCGACGTGATCCAAAAGAACTCATAGCTGACTTCGTCGAAGAACTCCAGCGAAGAGCACAGGTAATCCGAGAAGTCGTTGCAGAACAGTTCTGTCCCAGGACACCCGAATTCTCTTTCGACACCCTATCGAAGGAACAACAAATGAAGATTGACGAATGGACAAATCAAGTTCCTGTATTAGGATTCAACTCTGGCCGGTACGATATGAATCTGATTAGGAACTACTTTGTAGAAACCATCGCCGACACATGCAAGAAAGTCAGGGTCGCAAAGAAAGCCAACACCACTATGTTTCTCTTGACTCCCGAGTTCCGTTTCCTCGATATGATGAACTATCTTGGACCTGGAACTTCTTACGAACGTTGGATCACTGCCTATGGATGTGAGTTGCAAAAGAGTTTCTTCCCATATGAGTGGTTCGACGCTCCAGACAAGTTGGATCACGTTGGATTGCCAGATTATCGAGAGTGGGGTTCGAAGTTGAAAGGTCAACACCTACTATCTAGGTCAGAGTTCAAAGATTGCAAGCGCACCTTTCTCGATAAAGGAATGGAGACCTTTGCAGACTGGCTACGATACTACAACGACCTAGACGTAGTTCCATTCCTAGAGGCACTCGAAAAGATGCGAGACTTCTATCACGAGAAAGGAGTAGACATGCTGAAAGACGCAGTGTCCATCCCAGGAGTCTCACTACAATTTCTACTTCGAGGAAGTGTAGAACGTGGAGCTGAGTTGTTTGCACCAAGTGGGGAAGCCTATCACATGCTGAAAGGTGCTGTCGTAGGAGGTCCAAGCATAGTGTTCACCAGACGACACGAAGCAGGAGTGACTAAGATTCGCAGTCATCAGGGTGGAACTAAGATTTGCCGCAAAGTGGTTGGATACGATGCTAACGCCCTATATCTTTC
Source organism: Actinernus sp. WN-2022 (assembly GCA_030867875.1). Lineage (NCBI taxonomy): Eukaryota > Metazoa > Cnidaria > Anthozoa > Actiniaria > Actinernidae > Actinernus > Actinernus sp. WN-2022. The sequence goes on from JAOWCC010001634.1 coordinate 31,321,898, forward strand.
TACGATGGAATTCGAAATGCCTTGTGGAAAAGAAAATGTTGTTCACTATGACGAGCCAGGTCCAGCCGCCGAAGAACTTGTCGAACGTATACGTAGGGGAACATGGTTTGGATATGCGGAGGTAGACATCGAAATACCAAAAGAATTGTGGAAGAAATTTGAGGAGATGCCACCCTTCTTCTATAATCGAGAAATCCCCAAGGAAGCAATCTCTCCAGAAATGTTGGCCTACCTCGCAAGGACAGGTAGAAAGCGAAGCAAGGAAAAGAAGCTAGTTGGGAGTCTCTCTGGAAAGAGGTTGCTACTCTATGAACCTCTACTACGGTGGTATATTGATCATGCAGCGGAGATCCCTGCTGTCTATCGCACAATAGACTACGAACCCAAAAAAGTATTCGAATGGTTTGTGGATCAAGTCACCGAAGCACGACGTACAGGAGATGTAGACAAAAGTAAAACCTTGCTAGCAGACGTGTTCAAGCTACTTGGAAATAGTGCCTATGGAAAGTTGATCGAAGATTTGGGGCGACAAACAAATGTCACCTACACCAAAGACGAGAAGGTCGTCGACAAAGCGATGCGAAGTGTTTGGTTCGAAGACCTGGAAGAGATTGGTCTGGCATACGAACTTGAAAGTAGAAAGAACCAGATCCGAATCAAACGCCCTTTCCAAGTAGGTATTTCCGTGTACCAGCTTGCCAAACTTCGCATGCTCGAGTTCTACTACGACTTCCTCGACAAGTACGTCGTTCGAGATGATTTCGAATACATCCAGATGGACACGGACAGTGCCTACATCGCAATTTCGGGAAACACCATCGATGAAGTTGTACGACCAGAATTGCGCGAGGACTTTGCAGCCCACAGAAAAGAGTGGCTAGCTTGGGACAAGTGGAGCAGTCGTACCCCAGGACTCTTCAAACTCGAATTCGAAGGACAGCGCGCCATTGCCCTATGCTCGAAAGCCTACTACGTCGATACGGGTGGTAGCAGAAAGTATTCCACTAAAGGTATGTCTAGGCGGCACAACGACATTTCGTGGGCTCGATTCGAAGCAGCCCTCCAGGGTAGTATCGACATGGCGAAGAACCGAGGCTTCCGCCTATTGCCAGAAGGTATGGCAACCTACGAACAACAGAAGCTTGGGCTATCAGCTTACTACGACAAAAGACGCGTTCTTCCCGATGGAATCCACACCGAGCCAATAGAGTACGCTGTCTAGCGCTTGGGTACAAACAGAATTCCTTTTGGTGGTAGTTCCGTATCCCTAGGAACAACTTGTAGCTCTTCACGAACGAATCCACGTTTGGGTGCGTCCTTCTCCCCTTCTCGCTTCGCAAGGTAGTAAAGCACAGGCTGTCCCGAAGATACTACACTTCGCGAAATGGTGTATATCTGCAAACTCCACACAGGATCAGTAGCTCTACGTTTTTCACCCCCTTCCAATTCTCCTGGTGCGTAAAGATATCGAACTAGAACGTCGAATGGTAGGCGCTCTTCTCTCAAACCAACAGTGCGCGAATATGTAGGAGTCTTTAGATCTACTCGTTGCGTCACTACAGAATTTGAAGGCTCCTTTCCTGTAAGTCGAGTCACCTCACTGTTCAGGGCTTTGATAACCATTGGTAAACGAACTACCCATTCTCTACTACGCTCATCTGATCCTTCCGAAGTAAGTACCATCTCTTGTGCATATTGATATCCAAACAATCTCTCAGCTAGTGTTCTATTCGCTCGTTCGACGAAGCCTTGGGCTCTATGATTACCAGCCTCACCTCGTTGAACTTTCGTACCACGTAGTTCTAATGTTTCAGACATACGTCCCATGAATTCTCTACCAGGATCTACTTGTAATGTTTTTGGCCATTCTAGTGGACTACGTTTATAGATTCGTTCGAATGCTGCAGACACTTCACCACTATCTTTCGATGCTAAAGGTTCAGCCTCTTTATATCTAGAAGCTACATCGATTACCACTAAAGCATACTTATATAGTTTCCTTCCACGACTAGGTCTATCATGAGGTAGAAATATCAAATCAGCTTGATGAACTTCATTAGGTTTCGATACAGTCCAATGTGGTCGTGGAATATAGCGTGGTGGTGATAGATATATTTGCCACAGGGCTTGTTTCTCTAACCAACCCTTAGCTACATCTTCCGATACTTTTGCAGCCATTGATAACTTACTAATTGCAGCATAACCTTTCCAATAGCCCATAGGACCATAGAAGGTATTCGCAAGTTTAGCATCCATTATATATCTATGTATTCTAACCTCCAACAAGAAGAGAAAAAGAAAAAAGAAAAAAAAGGAATAAGAACTTATCTAACCAACTAGTTCTTATTCTTTTTTTTTAGTATCTCGTCGATCGTAAAAATTCTCGTTTTTTAAAAGGCATATCGACTAATAGCGTATCCAGCGACTAGAGATAAAGACTTATCTAGCTGACAAGTTCTTATCCTTCTTCTTTTTGTGTAGATTCGTTTAGTAATCTTATAGTAATACTCTAGTAATACTCTAGTAATACTCTAGTAATACTCTAGTAATCTAGTAAGTGATCTAGTAATTACGTTAAACGTAAAAAAGCTCGTTTTTTAAAAGCATAGCTATAACCAATTCTTATAAGAATCGAGTGGCAACGTATCCAGTCGCGAATACACTACCACCTAAGGCCACCAATTCAGCAGTTTTCCTCGAATTAGACGGTCGATAATCTGAGAGTTTAGGCTTTTCCAGTTTCATTTGCAATATGTGATATATATGGAGTTTTCGCATTGCATCGATTCTATCTTTAAGTCCAACGTGTGCGTTATTTTCTTTCCAGTGGTTCCAGGTTGCTTGTGCTTCTAGTCGTTTTTCTCGTTTTTCTTCGTAGGCGGTCGTAGCGTCATTTGCCCTCTCCTGAGCTTTATCATGTCTTACCATCTCTGCGGCGGTCGCATTCGGTCCGCTAATTGCTTTCTCGATTTCGTATACGGCAATACCAGAAGCGCCGCTTGCTACGGCAAAAGAAACTGCCATAACTATTATCGTTCCCATAGCTTCGAAGGCGAGGTAGAGTCGCCCCTGTTACTCAGCAGGCTTCCAATACCCTTTGTCCTTTAGGTATTTCTTAGCTGCAAGGCCACCAGATAGAACCGCTATCCACTTCACGAAGTTCAAAATACTAGATGAAGGATCGTTAGTCAAAGGCTCTTTGATTGCTTTTTTTCCGACCCAACCGATACCTGCCGCAAGTCCAGTCAATATAGTAGCTTCCTGTATTGTGTTCATAAATTCGTTAACCATCTTATTGGAACAGCGTTTACATCGCCGATAATATATGTCTACGGCGTGGCTTCAAATGCTATATCATGCCTTGAGTTTTTAGGTTACGACCTTTTGGGGTTTCTTTGGTAGCGGCAGCTGAGCTGTCTGTGGCTTCAGTGGAGCTGTGGTTAACTCGTTGCGTTTGTTTGTATTGCTTATACTGATAGTACAAACCCACAAATGCTATGCTTACCCCAATTACAGCAAGTGTGGTATTAGTTGATATCAAACTTGGCTTATCGGTATGACTGTCTACCTGCGCCCGCGTTGCCGCGTTGCGCTATGAGTTTGCCTGCAGCAACTCGTTTTGGATTTGGTGGGGGTTTTACTGGTTCTTTCGTGATGGGATCATTTCGATCTTCGGAATGGGTATCAATTTCCATCTTGTTAAGAGTAATTACTTAGTAGTTGAGGTAACTTCAATACGTTTAAGATTCCTCAACTTCGTCTTCGCTAGGCAATACTTGCGCCTCGGAGTCCTGTTTAGTGGGCATAGAATGTTTAACAACGTGACAAAGGGCACTAGTTAGTGCTACAAGTGGACCTGCTTTGTAGGCCAATCGGCCAGCCAGTGCAGATAGCTCGTTTCGGACTAAGCGGTCTTTCTTTAGAGCTTTCAACAGCCTTCGTTGTTGTCGAGAATCTAGAGGCCTCACATATGCGACTACACAAGTTGCTAGACTTAGTGCTCTATCCACTAAGCAGTCATTTATTTGCTTTGCTAAGACGGCTTGGTATCTACGATATAGGCGTTCTATGTCTTTATCAGGTAACTTAGAAATGTCTCCAAGAGAAAAATTCTTCCCTAGATATTCTTTTGTCGTACCAGTCACGGCTAGAATAGAAAGAGCTTCCCTATGTTCGCTGATTTCTATGCTACTATCTTCATCGGTGGTAGCGCAGTGTAGGTTCGTTTCGAAGCCATGACAATTTTTGCAGGTAGCTACGATGGCAGCTTTGCTGCCGCTACTGCGGTAACCACAATCGGCCCTTGGTGGAGGACCTGTCACATCTATTTTGCCGGATTCAGCTAGTATGTTCATTAATTCGTCATTCAAATCTTTATCCATCTTACTTCAACGTATTGTGACATACCATAGGTGAAGGTATCTCTAATACGGTTGAAAAAGGATGTCGCAAACAGAAACATATATGTGCGAACTTAGTCTCAAGTTCTGAAATGAATAGCTTCTTATCATCTAAGGATATGCTAGCGCCGTAGTCATCGAATAGATCCTTTAATCCCGGTGCGCTTGCGATGCGAAATGCCACAACGATTGCGCAATTCTCGCGAAAGTTCTTACATATACTCTTTTGTGTTTGTGATGAGGCCCAAATCGAAATACCAATGTGGCGTGCAGAAAAGGCTAAATCGGATATCTTATTGGTCATTCCCTTAACATCCTTGCTTGCCGCACAATCATCGAGGATAATAAGTGTATTCGTTCCTTCGAAAAAACATGCACAGTCGCCTAGGGTCGCATCAATGTCATTCTGAGAAGGCGCTAGGACAATGAAACGAGGATCTCCCTTACCAACGCCTTTATAGGTTTTATTGTTAGCATAGGTGGGACAAATTAATACGATATATTCAAATTTAAAACGAAATGGACCTCTCAATTGATCAACTATGAACTGAGTCTTTCCACAGTTTGTGGGGCCAATTATGAGTGCGTTAAAGGGAATTTGTTCTGTTAATGTGTCCATGTTAATGAGTACATTAATGAATACGTCAGTGATAAACATTTTGTAGCATTCCTTGTTCAATAGTTGCTTGTGCATCAGAAAGCACGAATATGTGCATGTTCACCTTACCTGAGCCTCCACTGCGATGAATCCTAAGGCGAATGGATGCTCCAGCATCTTGTTGGGCTAAACCATCTCCATGAACTATACTGGTTTGCGAGGTGCGACAATCGATGAGTGCGGCAAACTTGTTCTCAAAGAACTTCTTATGCGTCATGGATGTAGCGGCGGCAGCCTCTCCGAAACGCGGGACAAACCAATTCTTCGCTGACTTCCATAAATCCTTTGGTAGCATCCCAAAAGAATATAGAGCGTTAGGAATGCCATTGACGTGTACCTCGACCTTGGTGATTCCTGGATTTACGAATTTCTCACTATCTCTAGTGCCTGCCACATGAGGATCCACAAATAGAAGAAGAATGCCATTGAGAGAGAGACGAAGTACGTTTATGCTTTCAGATACGAGTGTGTCGGTTCCTAGATCGATCGAGACGGTTTTGAAGTACTCATAATGGTTATACAGAAAGGCTTTACCGCTGGCGTAGGTACTATTGGCCTGCGACGCAAGATCGAGACTTTCGATGACTTCATATTCTAGTTCAATGTTAGATAGTTTGTACGTTCCTACTTTCGTACTGTCGGATCCGACTATGACGTCTATGGCCGGTGCCAGTGTCAAATGAAATGACATCTTATCTCGAATCGCATGTGGATAAAAGACGCCATGGGTTGTGATAACTTCATGATCAATAGGTATCTTATATACGCTACCGTATGCCGCTAGTGTCGCATTATCGGCCGCATTAGACGTAGATGCGTTACTGGCCTTTGAACGAAGTTTGTTCACATTAGCAGATTGAATGCCCCGCTCTACGCTATTCTCTCGTTCTACATCAGATAGGTATAGATCGCTATATACCTGTAGATCTTCTAATCTAGTAGTTCCCATCCATACGACTCGCTTTGAGACTATGCAACGTCCAACATTGGCCACCAAATAGTTGTCGGCATGACCCCCGGATAGAGTGATATTGGCACTAAGGGCTAGACTACCAGGTACTAGAAGTCTATTTTCGCCTAACGTAGGAACATTAACAATTAAAGTTTCCCCCGGATTGGCCGATGAAGGAGTGAAAGTTACACGATGGAACACACGACTGGCTTTAAGAGATCTACCTTCTCTAGGAGAATAGTCAGGATGGAGCTTCGTTGATATCATGTTTGTTTCACAATTGAATATATCGCCAATACTAATATTATATCACATATCAAGTGTTCAATATGGAAGAAACTTTAGACTTCGATCCTATATCTGAAGAAGGTAGAGCCGATGTGAATGATCTTACTGCCGAAGAATGGGCGGAGATTAGACCTGATGATGGTGAGGCAGAAATGGATTGGTGGAATAGAGCTAAGCATAGCTTCAAAAATACGACGAAAAGCATACGCGATAGGCTATGGAAAAATCGTAGTAACTGGGGAACCAGTTCGGCTGAGTATATAGAATTAGTCAATCAAGGTGATGATGCGGAAACGCTATTTGAAAGACTGAAAAGACGGACTGAAAATGCACAGGACCAAATAACTATAAAGTTTCCAAAAGCAGATCTAACGAAGTTCACTGCTAGTTTGGATGACTATGATAGGGTCGTGATAAGACTCAATCGTAAAAATGCTGGATCATACTTACTGTCGGGCGCCGTAGACACTCCCAATGCATTACCGAAAACGCTTAAAAACGCTCTTGGACCTACTGCTGAAAAGGAGATTAGTATGAAAGAGGATATGGCCACCGAAAAAGATAAACGAAAGGCCGAGGAAATAAAAAAGATGGATTCATTAACTAAGGGAACTCCAGAATATGAAGTGGCAAAGAATAAAGTAGTAGCACTAGAGGATCAGAAACAGGAGATCGAGAAAGAAATAGAAGCCATCAAAGATCGTATGTCGTTACGAGACCGCATAAAAGCCATCTTCAAGAAACATGGATTTACGGTGATTGGAGTGTTAGCTGTCGCTGGTGCCGTAATTGGTACTGTCGTTAGTATATTGACAAAAGGCTTGGCTTCCGTTGCTAAGGGAGTTGGTGAGGCTTTAAAGGATCTTGGAAAGAAGTTGGCTAACGTGCTACCTGCGGCGATAGGCGCTATTGCGAGTTTCATATTCCGTACAGCTGGAGAAGTTTTCGGCTTCCTTGCCAAGAATGCCTGGATACTCGTTGTAGCTGTGGTCATATTCCTAGTAGAGCAATATAAATCGTCGAAACGTCAGCGCTAACGAAATATCATCCATGAGGCTACGCCGGCCACAATACCCACGATTGCTAAATTGGTTTCGTGATTCGTTGGCGATGCGCCGCGACTTTGTCGACCGTGTGGTTTAGCGGCAGCGTAGCTGCCTGTCGTATCAATCGTAGCAGTCGTATCAGTCGTGGCTCCGCTGCCTGTAGAAGGTTTATGAGTCTTTGGTTTCGGGCCTTCCATAGGGGCTGGTGGTGGAGATCTTTCGTTAAGATTGATGTCATCGTTTATTCCTAAACTGATACCAGGTTTATTTGCCGTTCGTAGGCTGTTTACATACGTAACGCCCTTAAAGATAATCATATAGCTAGGCATTAACAGACAATCCTTCGCAACTGCTAGATCTAGACGAGAACTAATATCCTTAATAGATTCTCGGTATTGGGCTAGAGTGTCTGAAGCCGATTCTATGATGGCATCTTCAAACATCGTATCGAATTTATTTTGGGCGGCTGGGGACTTCGATCCTACGATTGGTGAGCCGGTTGAAGCCTGGGATGATAAGACACAAAACACATATACCATTATTGACGCATTAATTCGGACCATCCCGGCCTTTGTCAATCCTTTCCCATTCTGTGGAACGAACCAGTTGTAGTGCTTCTCATTCATATCATTTCGACGTGTGGTAAAGTCGATTTCATAAGCACCGAACTCTCTTCTGATCTTGTCATATATGACGTAATTCCATGGAACGTTGTTTAACTTATTGAATATGCTTTCCGTGGGGAGTGGGACTCTCAATTCAAACAGTACTCGCCTGATCGTATAGTATACATGAAATCGATAAAAACTCCGAATATTGTCGATGATTGGCGCATTGTCTGAAAGATGGTCGTCGAATGATACGCCACAGCCTGCCGTAGCACACCAAACGGCGAAACATAATTGGTGCTGCCAAAGTTTCATTGGTTCAACATCGAACCACTTATTCGTTTTTCCCATTCTATCGTTAGCATTAGCAATACTGTCTCGCAGGGCATAGCTCGGATCTTTATTTTTTATTTTATCACTAAGATCAAGTCCTAGCTCTTGAAAGATATGTCGCGGCTCATACGTAAATTGTTGATCTTTTGCTACGTAGATCCTTAGAGTTTGTACGATTGGGTATATGTCTTTAGCGACGTGTGCCCAGGAAACGGCTGGAACTGGATACTTAAAATCAGTCCTTCTGAATGGAAGTGGAAAACCCCTGCCGAATGCGGCCACCGCATGTTTTTGCGTTGTCACGCGTAACGCTTCGTGTAGACGATTTCTGACATCTACTGGTATGAGACCACTCATATTCCAATGCTGCCCACCATCGTAAAACATGATTCTAGTCTCGTATGTAGACTCATCATGTATGTCGGATGCCGTTGTCCTAGCTGAGAACTTATCGAAGTCCGCGTGAGGATAATTTTTCTTAAAGGACGCGAAAGCCTTTGCATTGCGAGGTGCGATATAGTCACCCCAATCACCGTCGAAATGAACTCTCGCTTGGAGACTAGGCATGGTTTCTTATCCTTGGCGCCGGGCCAATCAATCCGTTCGATTCATCCACTTGACTAATCTGTTTGATATTGATACGTATTAAAGTTACGACATATGTTAATATCGTGAAGTAAAGAATATATGTCTGTCGATGTGGCAGAAGGCGAACGAATACAGTACAAACAGTGTCAATCCTGGGTCGGGTGCTTGGGTGAAGCTCAAGGGATCTTAAAGGGGACCCACGGGTGCCGGTTGTGCCTCAACCAGTTAGGACCAAATACAGTAGACCGAATACAGTAGACCGAATACAGTGGACCAAATACAGTGGACCAAATACAGTAGACCGAATACAGTAGACCGAATACAGTAAGCCGGGCCCGGTAATAAGCAAAAACCTCTCTAGGAACGAAAAGGCGAAGTAAGGAAATAGGAGAAAGGGGTTCCTAGAGAGGTTCTGGAGACGTCCAGTTTTGCTTTTGGTCTTTTTCTTTGTTTTGATTTTTTCTTCTTAGAACTAAAATCATATGGTCTAGTTCGAATTTTTTCTATCTATATCGTGACCAGAAATGGGAAAGAAGTGCTTTTTATAGCGAGCGGGGTGCCTATTTTACCGGTATCGAATAGTGCATAATAAATGTATGGTTAAATAGGAAATGAGTTGTTAAATTTTGGTTGAGTGATCGCACGCGTCGGAATTATTTTAATAACATCACGAAAGTCTATCACCAGAAAGTTTCTCACGCGTTGGAATTATTTTAATATAGTCACGAAAGTCTATGAATAGAAAGTTTCTCAAGCGTCGGAAAAAAAAAAAAAAAAAGAATGAAGAGAGGTGGTATACACAGTTTCTCTTCATTCTTTTTTTCTTTTTTCTTTATTATAAACTACTGGACTATCTTAAGGTTCTTAAAGTTCTCCAATTCGAAGTTATCCGATTCTACCAATACATCTGGAAGGCAATCCTTAGTATCCTTAGTATCTTTCATATCTTTCATATCTTTCATATCTTTCACGTCTCGGGCTTTCTTATTGCGAATGATATGGCGCTCTGGTGCTCCACACTTCACACAAAGTCCATGACTCGTACGACAACCGCGACCACACTTCAAACATGGAACGAATATGGTGCCACCTTTTAGTATCTGATAATTGTGTTGAGCACAGTACTCTGAAGTTTTCGAGCTATTCCTTACACATTTCGTATTCTTACCACTCATCAACCAATCGCAAGTCGTTATCTCAGTCATCGTGTGATATATACCTTATGATAGTGTATCTATAATTGTTGTTTTAATTATGACAATATATGGTATAATGCCTCATAACCACACGTCTCTAATAGATGTTAAAATGTAATAAATTCACTATAAACCAAGTGTTCGAATAAATGTTAATATATGCTAATCATTGATGTAATACCTTATAACTACACTACTTTAATAAAACGTATAAATACAATAAATGAACTATAGTAGTAAATAATACCTTATAAACATGTTTCTCTAATAGGGCGTTAAAATGTAAAAAAAAATACAACAACAAAAATAGTACAACAAAACTGCTCTAATCCGTAAAAAAAAAGCGGTAGAAACCGATCATTTAATATATCGTAAAAATACTATAAAATAGTATAACAAAACTGCTTTAATCCGGAAAAAAGCGGTAGAAACCGGAGCTGTGCTCAAGTTTGGATCTTTAGGTGTAAGAATGTCTGGGGACAATTTGGCCGTTGCGAGAGATCCTATGTGGCAGCATAAGCATTTATGTTGTAATCTAGTAGAGCGTTTTCGTCCTCTATGGTGAGCTGGGAGCGCTTAATGAGCCACTCAATGATCCATTTAGCGGTATTAAGATGCTCGTTGCTACAGGCGCATAGTAGAGCATGATGAACGTATTTATGCTCTATAGTTATCTGAAAGCGTCGAATGAGCCACTTAACGGTATTGAGATGGCCATTCCTACAGGCATCTAGTATAGCAAACCCGACGGCTTTATCCTCTTTGGTGAACTGGAAGTGCTTAGTGAGCCACTTAACGATATCAAGACGGCCATCCTTACAGGCGGCGCATAGAACGTAATCGGTGTGTCCATCCACTTTATCGAACCATAAGTGCTTAATGAGCCACTTAATAACGTTAAGATTACCATATTCACTGGCGTAGACAAGAGGAAAGCTATCATCGATGTAGTTTGCGGAAATACCGAAAGTCCTAGCCAAATTGTCTCGATCGTTATCATTACGAGTAGACCTAAGACCGAAAGTGAGTACTCGTTTACAGAACTCTTGGTCTACGTTTTTGTAGCGCACGAGAGCTGCGGCACCGTTTAGGTGTTTCGATGTCCTTGCGATGCTTGCGAATGATTCTGGGCCTGCATGCATCTTGACTAAGATTTCTATGGGAAGGCACGATATGCTATCCATAGTGAAAGAGATCGATATACTGCATAGTAATCACTTATCTAATAGGGTGTTAAAATGTAAAAAAAAAAAAAAATACAATGAAAAAAATAGTACAACAAAACTGCTTTAATCCGGAAAAAAGCGGTAGAAACCGATTATTTAATATATCGTAAAAATACGATAAATAGTATAACAAAACTGCTTTAATCCGCCTTCGTTGGGCAAGAAAAAAGTTGTATCATTTTGCTCCTTGGGCAAGAAAAAAGTGGTATCATTTTGACCCCGCCTATACTACTTACAGTTAAAGTACCTATATCCCTTCTTGCAATTTTTATAGCTATGAACTTTCGAAATGTTCAGTTGAGTACTTCTGTGAAGAAAGTTTTAGTTTTCAGTGAATACTTTATGTTCTACGCTTGTTTGAAATCGTGTAAGTTTGACTTTTCCTTACCCATGACCGCGTAAGTAAAAGCCTGGGTCGATACCTGGTTAAACGTCATTTCATTAATGCATTATTCTCCGTGGCGCCTTTTTATGACAACAACATCGATGCAAAGAAAATATACACAGTTTGTGAGTTGTTAGTAAAGAACAAAGTCATTTTAGTCAACATGGTAAGTGTTTCTTCAAATAATTGCAAAGCCGAATTAATTATATGACGTATATACAGGAATTGACCCAGGCTTTTACTTGCACGGTCATGGGCCAGGAAGGGTAAACTTTACATGACTTCAAACAAGCTTTGAACATAACGTATTCACTGTAAACCAAAACTTTCTTCACAGAAGTACTCAAAACGTTTCGGAGGTTCATACGTATAACAATTGCAAAAAGGTCTATATGCACTTTAAGCGGATTTAACTATAGTTAAGGGCATCCTCAGTGTGACCAGCATTACCGTAGTAAATTCAACTGTGGTTGGTTGGTTGGTCCGACAACGGCGGATTATTTATTCTTAGCCATAGTTTGGCTGGTTTACTATAGTTAACGTCCCAGTGTGACCTCAGCCAATGTATTACTGTTTTTATTGAAGTGCGACCCTGGAAGTTTCAAGTCTCGTTTGGAAAATTGCATTTAGCTGACTGTCAATCAAAATTTAATCAAGTCTAGGCGGTAACAGCTTTGTACGAGACTAGACAGACTAGACAGACTAGACAGACTAGACAGACTAGACAGACTAGACTAGACAGACTAGACAGACTAGACAGACTAGACAGACTAGACAGACTAGACAGACTAGACAGACTAGACAGACTAGACAGACTAGACAGACTAGACAGACTAGACAGACTAGACAGACTAGACAGACTAGACAGACTAGACAGACTAGACAGACTAGACAGACTAGACAGACTAGACAGACTAGACAGACTAGACAGACTAGACAGACTAGACAGACTAGACAGACTAGACAGACTAGACAGACTAGACAGACTAGACAGACTAGACAGACTAGACAGACTAGACAGACTAGACAGACTAGACAGACTAGACAGACTAGACAGACTAGACAGACTAGACAGACTAGACAGACTAGACAGACTAGACAGACTAGACAGACTAGACAGACTAGACAGACTAGACAGACTAGACAGACTAGACAGACTAGACAGACTAGACAGACTAGACAGACTAGACAGACTAGACAGACTAGACTAGACAGACTAGACAGACTAGACAGACTAGACAGACTAGACAGACTAGACAGACTAGACAGACTAGACTCCGTGTTTGATTGACGGTCAGCTAAATGTAATTTTCCAAACAAGACTTGAAACTTCCACTTCAACGAAAACGGTAATAAAGTATAACAGGAAGGGTAGCAAGTGTAAAAAAGGGAATTACCTGGAAACGTGTTCAATGGCATCCATGAAGAACACGAGCTTCATCTCTTTGGACGAGTTTGAGTTGTAGTCATCAAGGTACTGAGGATGAAGATTAGGGTGAGTTTTGACAACACACTAAACAAAGGCAAAACAAAGGGAAAGGAGACGACACAACTAGAAACAAAAAGTGCTAGGCACCGTTCGCACCAAGGCGGCCGTGGGCACTGTAACAGGCATCGCAAAGATCCGCACGCATTAATGAGTTTCAATAAAATCGATAGGATGGAAACTTCTACAGCGGTAACATATATTTATATTTTGCTGAACACGTTTCCATCCTATCCATCTTATTGTAACTCGTCGCCAACAAAGCTCATGCGTTAGTTAATCTATAACAGCATTTTTGTTTAATCTGTCTTCTCGTTTTTAAGATTTTCGCATTTTACGTAAAAACAAGGGGTCGAAAGGAACCAAAAATCTAAAATATCGGCCCAAATCTTCCAGCTTAAAAGTACGAATCTTGATGATGCCTATCTGGATGTCACAATACCACCTTAAACATTTGTACAGCTCTTTAATAAAACTAGATTAATAATAATAATAAATAGTTTTGGGAGCGCTACACAAAGTCTCAACGCTTTTACATAATTCTGAGATGAAATAAAATAAAATAAAGTAAAATGAAAACTTATCTAGTAAAATATTTGCTAAAAAGATAAGTTTTAAGTAATGATTTAAATATCTTTAAAGTTTCTGCACAGCGGATATGTATGGGAGTAGAATTCCAGAGTCTTGGAGCCGTTGCCATGAATGTTCTGTCACCATAATTCTTGGAGTTTGAAGATGGCACGACAAGTAGACTTTGTGTAGATGATCTTAAGTTGCGTTTAGGCTTATATATAGTCAAAAGCTCCTCGATGTATTTAGGTGCTTGATCATTGAGAGTTTTATTCGTCAGCAGCAAGATCTTGAAATCAATTATAGCTCTGACGGGCAACCAGTGTATGATGATGTGATCGTTCTTCTTAGCCCTAACCACCAGTCTTGCAGCAGCGTTTTGCACACGTTCGAGTTTATCGATGCGATTTCTGTCAATGGTAACCCAGCTAGTAGGCTGTAGCCTGCGTCGTATCCGACTGCGAAACAGCGACAGAAAGCTTGTTCTAGACCCCCAACGAAGTACCAGGATATATGTAGTCGATTCTGATTGGCTGTTACTAATGCTCATTCTTACACGTCTTCTGACTGGCCATTCAACTGTCACCAGCCTGTCACCAGTGCGACTTAGGCTAATTTACATTTCAAAATGTGGCGGCTTTTATACACGTCGAGAAGAGCAATGATATTTGTACAATATCAGTTTGAAATCGAGATTCGTTTGCTAGAACAAGAGCAGTTGACCGGAGTTGAGTTCGGATGTGGCACATACTAGATCTTTCCAAGCTGCATGGGAGATTTGTTTGTGTGTTCCTCGAACGAGTATTTTGACGTGACAGATTCGAACTGTTTCAACCGAGCGGCCTCTGACATGAACTGTCCATCATAACAATCTTCGAGGCTGGTGACAGTTGAATGGCCAGTCAGAAGACGTGTAAGAATGAGCATCAGTAAAAGCCAATCAGAATCGACTACATATATCCTGGTACTTCGTTGGAGGTCTAGAACAAGCTTTCTGTCGCTGTTTCGCAGACGGACTTAACCGGGGTTCAGTTCGGATGCGACGCAGACTGGTAGGCTGTTACAAGAGTCGAGTTTGGACGAAATTAACGCATGTACAAGTCTTTCGCAGTTGTCCTGTTCAAGGTATTTCCTAATCCTTCCTATGTTTCTCAATGCAAGATAAGCAGATTTGCAAGTGTTCTTGATGTGATTGGTCATTTGGAGATGAGGATCTACAGTAACTCCGAGATTGCGCGCGGTCAGTTTGGTACTATAAAGAAACTCCATTCACACCGTATGCTCCCTGGTGCTTATCCAATAAAGCACCTAACTAAACACATTCAAGATGGCGGCTGAGAATTTCAAAACATGTTTTACAAAAAAAACAGTGTAGATAAACAGTCGGGGGACGTCTCAACCAGTGTCCTTTGCACACCTCACAAGCTATCAGTTTCCTTTCCTGTAATCCAATTCTGAATTAAACAAATTAAGGTATTCAGGATCTGTTGATTACCGTACGTATTTCTTAAAATCATTCTCACTGGAGCTGAGGAGCTCAAACTATAAAACGAAATGTTGGCTTGGTGGCTATTTTCAATGGCATCAAAGTGGTGGCTGATACGATCACCTTGATGTAACAGGTTTAATTGGTTTGAATGCAGTAACGAAAGCTAATAAATCGACTCACAACGTGTCAATACTTTATCATAAGCAGTGACCAACTCGAAAGCTTTGGCTACTTTGGTCCCTGCGTACTAATTTTGCAACTCTCGTTTTTCCCCTTAAGTGTATGTTTACATTCTGGGTACGAAGTTAGGAGTGCCGTGACCGGTGTACACGACTAGCATTCTGGGTACAGAGTTAGGAGTGCTGTGACCGGTGTACAAGATTAGCATTCTGGGTACGGAGTTAGGAGTGCCGTGACCGGTGTACACGACTAGCATTCTGGGTACGGAGTTAGGAGTGCCGTGACCGGTGTACACGACTAGCATTCTGGGTACAGAGTTAGGAGTGCTGTGACCGGTGTACAAGATTAGCATTCTGGGTACGGAGTTAGGAGTGCCGTGACCGGTGTACACGACTAGCATTCTGGGTACGGAGTTAAAAGTGCCGTGACCGGTGTACACGACTAGCATTCTGGGTACGGAGATAGGAGTGCCGTGACCGGTGTACACGACTAGCATTCTGGGTACGAAGTTAGGAGTGCCGTGACCGGTGTACACGACTAGCATTCTGGGTACGAAGTTAGGAGTGCCGTGACCGGTGTACACGACTAGCATTCTGGGTACGAAGTTAGGAGTGCCGTGACCGGTGTACACGACTAGCATTCTGGGTACGGAGTTAGGAGTGCCGTGACCGGTGTACACGACTAGCATTCTGGGTACGGAGTTAGGAGTGCCGTGACCGGTGTACACCACTAGCATTCTGGGTACGAAGTTAGGAGTGCCGTGACCGGTGTACACGACTAGCATTCTGGGTACGAAGTTAGGAGTGCCGTGACCGGTGTACACGACTAGCATTCTGGGTACGAAGTTAGGAGTGCTGTGACCGGTGTACAAGATTAGCATTCTGGGTACGGAGTTAGGAGTGCTGTGACTGGTGTACACAACTAGCATTCTGGGTACGGAGTTATGAGTGCCGTGCCCATTGAAGCTTATCGTGTAAGCCAGGCGTTATCTGTCGTTACCCTATTCATATGCCATGTAATTGTGACCAGTAAACAGTGTGAAATAAAGAAACTTGAAGTACTCACGTCTAGTAGAAGAGTCTTGACTTTTTTGATGTCCACAAGCTCTTCGTAAATTCTGTCTGATGGATCGGCTCCCATCTTCATGTAGTCACCAAACAGGATTGGTTTTTTCTCAAACCGCTCAGGCTCTATATTCTGTAAAATAAAAACACTGACTTTTCACTGAACATTACACAATTTTCACTGACAAATGTTTGTGAACATTCCACAAAAGTCATTCAGTATGTTTTACATGGAACACTGCCAAAACATTATCACGTCCAAAACAAAAGTCAAAAAATCAAATTCCCTGACTTTTCACTGACTTTGAAAACAAATTTAGAATTTCCTTGACTAAATTAACAATTATCTGACCTTGAAACAATAATTGTTTCACTGACGGCTGTTCCTGACCGTGGGAACCCTGTGTCTCTTTAAAGAGGCACTGTCAACCCCCAAATGATCAACTTTCTCATGACGAAAACCAAATTAGCAGGAGGATGTAAACGAATCGAGTGGATGAAAAATACTGCTTTTAAACTCGAAGTCGGTTCATTGTAACCGAGATCAACTTTCGAGAAAACATATTTTGTGACAGCTTTTGTCATCCACATTAATCTTTGCCATCCTCTATCAAAAAAGTTTGAAAAGCATACCAGGACATTCACATGGTATTTCTCTTCTATCTCAGGGTGTTATTTTTGTAGTTTTGTTTTAAAGAAACTTGAAGGTTCAGCTCGATTGAGTGCTCCTTTATAGGTTCTGATGGCACAAACCTCAGTACATTTTTGAACATCATGTTGAACCTTGCATTTTATTGGACCCCATTTGGATTGCACTGACAAAGAATGCCATTATTTTAGGGTTAGGGTTTGTATTGTAGAGTAGACTATTGTTTGGATAGCCAGTACTATTTCAGGTTTGGAGAAGGTGAAGGCCGCCCCTCTGCAATCAGCAAACTACCCTTTATATACAGAAATAATAATATTTTCATAACAACAGAAATACAGAGTCGCTCAAACGAATATTCCAATTCGTAGTTCTTGAAAGGTAACCAAGCATTCGCCTCCTATGTAGACTGGAGTGGACCCTGCACTGATACAAACCCTCTTCTATGAATATGGATAGGTTTTGATTATCATGCTAACTAGATATAAAGGCCTCTAACAAAGCTGTCTCAACTCCAGCCTCGATGTCACCAAAGGCTTGGTTACCTTTCAAAATGGCGGTTAAGAACTACGAAGTGGACTATTGTTGAGTGTACCTGAGAGAAGTATTTCTGTGCCATTTCAGCCATGATAGTATGGAAGTACTTTTTGTCATCTCGATTGATGAGTCGGTCGTGAAACACACGTTGAGCCTCGTGACAGAACAAACGGAAGATCTGCCCCTTATTACGGATCACTCCAGGATCAGCCTGAAGAACACCTGAGACACATTGATAGCTTAATTTATAGCAAAGATAAAACGCGCTATGATTCGCTAAAAAAAACAGTGCTTTAACCCATGGTCAAACGCAGTCGCAAGCCGACATGTGTACACTTGCGTTCAAATTGCGAGGCCAAACAACTGCACGCAAGTTTCGAAAAAAAAAAATACTTTTGTACAGTCCCACATCACCAGAAATCTAGGTAATTTCTGGACCTGTATATAAATGTACTGTGGCCTTCGCCAGTCACTAGTGCGCATGATCAGTTTGGTATTTCCAAGATGGCGGACCGATTAGAAAGAAGGGGAGAAAGAGTTGATTACCGTTATTAACTGTTCTGAGCAGTGTGGACTTCAGAACTGTTTTTTACTAATACTGATGATAGGAGAGGTTCAGTAACCTTTATCTCCAAATCAGTTTTGTATTTTAATAGACATTTTCTCTACTTTGTTTTACTTTCATAATTCCGAATTTTCCCGCTCTAGCTCTGCAAGTAACATCGGAGTCTGCTATTTTTTCAGCAGTATACATGACATTGCCAGGGTACTAAGCTTTACAAAATGGCGAATAGATGTACAAAAAAAACAGAAATAAAGTACTTTCCCAAAAAATTTCAGAAGGAAGGAGTGTTTCTTTCATATCATGAGACCACTCATCTTACCTTGAAAGATCCATGGATTCAACAGAGTTTCTGATCGAGTTCAAAAGTTTATATCCCAAGGAATGTTTTAAGGGTCGGGAACAGCAACTTTCCTAACAGTGAGTATTCTAGCAGGTAAGGAAAGAGAGGAATTTTCTAGAATTTGACATCATTTACAAGTGACTTGCGATTGGCTTCTTGTTTTACAGGTAAATAAAACGTCGATTTGACAGAGCTAAACCCTCTCTAAATCAAACACATGACTAGGATCGGTATGTACATTACATTCTATTATGAGGGCGGGAGAAATTGTGTGAATTCAAGAAATACATCAATTCTTATATTATAATCTCAGTTCCATACAACCTTGGCGATAATATAGAGAGTGACATTTATGCTAATTAGACCAGCTTACGTCATTTTTCTTACATTTCTGGTAATACACCGAGTCTTGAGAATTCGAAAAGCGAAACTTGAGCTCCAGAACGTTTTAAACATACAAGTCACACTTGCGGTGACTTACACTCAAATTTGAGCTCGATCAAAGTGAACGCAAGTTGCCGTAAGTCGGTGCAAGTTAGCGTAAGTGCTTACGGTACTTTTGGTCATCACTTGCATCATAGTTAATAGAGTGGAAT
The DNA here is from genome assembly GCA_030867875.1 of Actinernus sp. WN-2022. Classification (NCBI taxonomy): domain Eukaryota; kingdom Metazoa; phylum Cnidaria; class Anthozoa; order Actiniaria; family Actinernidae; genus Actinernus; species Actinernus sp. WN-2022. Next base: position 31,341,051 of record JAOWCC010001634.1, read on the forward strand.
GGTTATGAAACTCAGCGACCTTCTTTGTTGTATGTCTTTGTTAGCTTTTTTCAACCATTACCGTGCACAAAACACAATAGAAATTCCAACATGTTAATCAATCAGCCAATAGAAACGTGCGGGTTCAGTCGTTCAGGGAACGCTAATGAACTATGTCCGTGCACAATCTTTTGTCTTACCCCCCTTCCAACATAAATCGCAGCGCCTTTGTTAGCCCTTTTGAAGTTTACCGGGTTTCCTAACCATTCCACTCTATAGGCCATTTTGACGATGTTGCGCACGCATTGAAAACAAAAGCATGTGGCCCGCCAAAAAACAGAATGTTCTCATTGCGCGCGCAACATCGTCAAAATGACCTATTAAAACTTGCGTTGGCTTGCGTTGACTCCGTTTGCCCATGGCTTTGTGTACCATGTATCAAACTCATTAATAATTCATGAGAAAAAAACAAAGGAAATCACTGAGCGATAAGTGATCTGTAAATATGATACAGATTTCTTCCTGATTTACATAAACTTTTGCTTCGATTTTCTCGGCCAAAATAAGTCGTATCGCCAAAATAACTAAAAACATGACTTTATACATCTAGACGTTTGATAAATCAGATACAGAATTCGTGTCCGTGCTTTATGGGATCATTTATTTGAACATACTGAAGTCTTTCATTAAGGTAACTTTTCATCCAGTTTGAGGCAATGCCTCCGATACCATAAAATTCAACTTTATCAAGGAGTGCTGAGTGGTTGCCTGTGTCGAATAATAATAATAATAATAATAATTTATTTACCGTCGGTAACGCAGGAAGTGGTTGCCCAATCTCCCGAGCCAGGGGCTCATGATATAAGCGCTCGACAAATTAATAGTAACAAAATATAAAATTTGTAGTAGGACAATAAAGCTAGGGCATGACATTATAACACGAATGGAAGCTAAGATAACTCTAGTTTCAACTATTTACATATATATAGTAATATTGTTAGTACATAACAATATGGATAAAGGCTAAGAGAACTCTAGTTCAAACTATTTACATATATACAAAAATAAGTAAGCAAGTCTAGCTATACTAATACCATACAATATATATACAAACTCTAAGTTAAAGGTGCCAAAATATCAATGTAAACTAAGTAGATCAATTATATAGGTGCATGTGTGCAGGAGCTAGTTAGAGGCAGTTTTTACACTGGCATCCAATAAAGTCAGACTTATTAAGATATTGCCGAAACTGTGTTAAAGAAGTTGTAGTTTTAGCTGCTTTTTTAAGATCGGTACACACGAAGGGACAAGTCCCAGGGACAAGTCCCCTCGTGTGAACTAGGAAACATCTTGTCATTTTGTCCCAGGGACTTGTCCCCTCAATTCAAACCAGTTTAATTTGAAGGGACAAGTCCCGGGGACAAAATTTTGTCCCCGCGACAATATTTTTCCTAGTTCAGACGAGGGAAAAATCCCTTCGTGTGTACCGACCTTTAGTCTATAAAGATTCCAATGGTATGTTCATTTTTTCCCCAACAATAATCAACAATGTAACACTGCAATCCGATGGCACTCAGATACAGAAATACAATCACTTTCTTTCAGTTTCCGTGGATTGTAGTAGAAACAGAACCAAAACCGTCACTCTCTCGCTTCACATTCGCAAAGCTAGAGAAACTGGCCACCGCGAGACATGTATGTGCTCACGTGCACAGTGTAATCTGATTGGTTGACGGCGCTAATTGGCAACATGAAAAAAAATCACACTTGCGAGACTTGACTCGGTAATTAGCGAGAAAAAGGAGGATACGAAATGCTTTCATGCAAAGGGTCAACATGTGAGTCGCGTGTAGTGTCCAAAACAGTTAATGTTGTGAGGAGTGTGCGAGGAGTAAAAGCAGGCCCACATCAGCTGTAAGCTGCTATAATAATCAGCGTGCTATAACAAATAATATGATTATTTATTTATTTAAAAGGTGACGTCATCTGGGCATCTAGTGAGAATGGTAAGCAGAATCCCCAACAATAAGTCAAGTGAAATAATATTGTTTGCATGTTGTTACGGTTCTGGTATAACATTACATTAAAAATTATACCAAACGAAAAGTGAATTTTCAAAAGAACATGCGTACCTTGAATGCATTTGGACAAGTCCCGCAGGTTGAACACATAGTGGGACTTGGCAGGGGTGGGTAATAGGTCTGTACTCATACGGGCATAGATCTCAACACTGCAAAACAACATAGTATTGTGTAGAACAGGTCAAGTGAGGGATACAAGAGATCATTAAACGACATGTCATCATTTACAGGCATAGGGCTGTGGTTCTCACCTCGCTCCTACTATGGCATCGGCACACTCTCTTACTTCTCCAGGGAAGTCAACCAAGAATCCGATGACGATTGACTAAGAATGATTGAAGAAACCATGAGTGAGTTTACATATCAATAAAATTGCAAGCCGAAATGCCATATGAAGAGAAGCCAAACAGATACAAAACCCAGTTATTTTTTTTTATCTTTGTCGGATAAAAAGCCTGAAGTCTACTCGACAAAAAAAAACCTCTGAATTTCTAACGAGACCTGAAACAACCGCGGGGGCTGATCAAAGCCAGGTCCCGGCTAATCCACATATCGAATTGAAATTTAGCGTGTTGGTTTTTGCGGAGGGAGAAAAACCGGAGAACCCGGAGAAAAACCCTCGGAGCAAGGGCGAGATACCAACAAACTCAACTCACATAGAGGACGCAGCATAACAGTTTTAAATATTTAGTGATCGGTACCCAAAATTCTTTGCCGTCTTGTCACGTAGGCTTAAGGCTTCCTATCGACAACGTTTTTGAACTACAGTGTAGCTGTATATACCGAGTATGAACAAAGTCTTACCTTGAAGATGTGGACGAGCGTGTGTTCCGCGGCGGACGGGATGCAAAACATGCTGAAGTGACGTAGGAACCGAGGGGTGACAGGATTCCTACCCCCACCGGGTGGGGCACATGCTGCACATATCGTCACGTCCTGGAAAAGAAATTAATTTTAGGGACTATTCCAGATTAAGAATAACCGGAATAGACGGTAATGGTGTTCTTTTGGGACCTATTCCGTTCTCGAAATGAACATACTCACCCCTAACTCATCTCATCCATAAACTCATCTCATCCCTAAACTCATCTCATCCCTAAACTCATCTCATCCCTAAACTCATCTCATCCCTAAACTCATCTCATCCCTAAACTCATCTCATCCCTAAACCCATCTCATCCCTAAACTCTTCTCATCTCTAACTCTTCTCATCCCTAAACTCATCTCATCCTAAAGTCATCTCATCCCTAAACTCATCTCATCCCTAAACTCAACTCATCCCTAAACTCATCTCATCCCTAACTCATCTCATCCCTAAACCGATGCAGCACTGTCATAACTTAAGATCAACAAAATGTAGGCTCCCAATGTTCTCTGGCACGGAACGACATAAGTTCTTTCATTCCTAGAGCTTTAAGACTGTAATAGCTAATATTACAGTGGCGTCTACGAATAGCAGTTTCAGCGGTATTGACCCGATAGCCTCGCTTAAATGTAATGAAGCGCTGTTCAAACTGTATCTAAATTAGTCGTGCTTGTTTAAGAGGATGTTGGTGTCATGCAAGAATGATGGTTTCAATGGCGCTTCATTACATTTAAGCGAGGCTATCGGTTCAATACCCTGAGACTGCTATTCATAGACGCCACTGTAATATCAGCTATTGTTCTCACCAAACTCATTTATAATTCATGAAGCAAAAACAAAGGAATTCATTGAGCGATTAGTGATCTGTAAAACTGATACAGAATTCATCCTGATTTACATAAAATTAAATTTCGATTTTCTCTGACAAAATAAGTATGACTCTATACATCTAGACGTTTGATGAGTCCGATACAGAATTCGTGTCTGTGCTTTAAGGGAATTACAGTGTCGCTTTCAGCTCGAGTTTGTAAATCCCATAAAGCACGGCCACTCATTCTGTATCTATTACTTAACTATTGCCTCATCATTATTAGTATAAACCAACTAGTGGACTATTACAAATTCTGCATTCTGATTGGCTACCCTACTATAGGTCTATTTGTAATAGCCTATGGAAGAGAAAAACCGCACGCATTTTCACGAAATAACAACATTTTTCAACTTAAATTTGTTTCTTTCTATTATTTTCTACTGTCCGACTAGTTGTTTATACTAAAACAATTAGACCTCTCGCCCTCATGGGCTACGAGTTAAATAGCCCATTCGGCTGCACCTCATGGGCTATTGATGGTTTGCACTCAATCCCCAGAGATTCAAATGACAAAGGGCATGGCGGCCATGTTGGTGTACAGAACAATTTTATGGTGTCAAATCCCCGCCAAAAATCGAAGTTGGCATTCAACATCCAACTTTAGCGATCAACTTCGAACATCGAACTTCAGCAATCAACATCGGACTTCAGCGATCACCATCGAACTTTGTAATTATCAACTTCGAACTTTGGAACACAACATCGGCATTCAGCGATCAACATCGGACTTTGTAATTATCAACTTCGAACTTTGGAACACAACATCGGACTTCAGCGATCACCATCGAACTTTGTAATTATCAACTTCGAACTTTGGAACACAACATCGGACTTCAGCGATCAACATCGGACTTTGGAAAAACACTCGCCTCTCACCGCTGCGGTCCCGGGTTCGATTCCCGGCTCGGGCACGATACGTGAGTTAGGTTTGTTGTTGATTCCTTATCTGCATTCGAGGGTTTTTCTCCGTGTTCTCCGGTTTTCCTCCCTCCGCAAAAATCACCGTGAGTCGAGTGTAGTGTGTCCAAAACAGTTAATGTAGTAGGGAGTGTGTGAGGAGTAAAAGCAGGCCCCCACCAGCTTTAAGCTGTAATACTCAGCCTGCTATAACAAATAAAATATTTATAAAAAAATAAAAAATAAAAAATGTTGAACTTCGGGGCACAGTTTGTAATTAATTTTAATACCGCACGAGTCACCATCGGACTTTGTAAATCAACGTCGTGATCTCTATGTTGAATGTTGAGTCCTGCAGGCGTTATAAAACCGCCAAAATTAACGTCATCGTGACAAAATCGATTCTTCTAGGGAGGGGTGGTAGCAAAACTTTCCAAGATGGCGGATTTGGCGAGTGTGATTGAAGTACTATTTAATTTATTTACACATTCCGGAATAACAATAACTGGAATAACATCTAGAGATTATTTCAGTGGTTAAAAAGTGCCGAAATACTTAAGTTAACACTTATCCATGAAATGGCATAAATTTTAAAATTAACTTATGCAGGAGTCAACTTAAACTCCCCCCCCCCCCCCCCCCCCCCTCCCAACCCCAACCCCAACCCGGGACAGACAGGGGATTATTATAGGGGCATTTGAGGGGATTTGATACAAAACTAGGGCCGAGGGGGTGGGGCATTAGAAATTATTGGTATGGGCCGTTAGGTGGGGATTTGTATGGTGCCTGCTGCCACTGACTTCGGCGGTAATTGTCAAGGCTGATTGATCGCTGGCCACTCGTACAGGAAATCACTAGTGAGTTTGTTATTTAAATCTTTGAATTTGAAATTAAAATTTAGTCCATCTGCTTTTTAAAAGTGGAGTATATATACAGAATGAATATTTATCTACATTCTAGGATGTACTTTTTATGTTTATTGGTTGCCCTACACGTTTTAGGCCTGGTTCCTTACAACATGTTTTGCTTTTGCCACAGCTTATTTGTAAGCTTTTGTAGTTGGACAACGTCCCTAGAGGTAAGGGCATTTTTCAGAATTTGACTGTTTTTTTTACCAAATCCCCATCTAGTCCCCCGGGGTGGGGGGGGGGGGGGGAATCGGGGTTTAAGTTGACTCCTGCTTTACCAGCAACAGTCAAACCAAACCACAGACATCTTTCTTTCGACTGTTCGCTGTGCCACTCCAAGAATACAACTCACTTCCTATACTTTGAAACGGCCTTGTTCCAATAAATCGAGGAGATGGTCCTTGGAAATCTCCAATGAAGGTCTTCCGCGCTCGACTGTCAATTAACGCTCATCACGGCAACGTTTTTCGTTCCCAAAAAAAATTTTCACACACATCAATTCTGAAGAAAAGTTATAGTTTTAATTTTAAAACATATTATATGATGTTAATTTACTATCATCTGGTTGAATTTTCATTTTGGAACGGAGGGGAAAACGCTAGCGATTTGTGTACCCCCACCCCTCCCCTAGGAACACAAATCGCTGGGAACACAAAACACTGTGACAGCGGTTTTATAACGCCTGCAGGACTCAACATTCAACATTTAGATCACGACGTTGATTTACAAAGTCCGATGTTGACTTGTGCGGTATTAAAATTAATTAAAGTCCGATGTTGATCGCTGAAGACAGATATTGTGCTCCGAAGTTCAACGTTGATTTACAAAGTCCGATGTTGATTGCTGAAGTCCGATGTTGTGTTCCACAGTTCGAAGTTGATAATTACAAAGTTCGAAGTTGATAATTACAAAGTTCGAAGTTGATAATTACAAAGTTCGATGTTGATCGCTGAAGTCCGATGTTGTGTTCCAAAGTACGAAGTTGATAATTACAAAGTCCGATGTTGATCGCTAAAGTTGGATATTGAATGCCAACTTCGATTTTTGGCGGGGATTTGACACCATATCAAACAACGCTTTCACAGCACATGAACTAATACTTGGCGTTGACAACACAAGAACAGCCTAATCACATCGTGTCTGAACGCACCAAAAGTGGCGCGCGGCACTCAACTGATAATAGCAGTAATATCATTCTGTTTATTCTGCTCCGATAGCAGAATCAGTGGATGAAGATGACGAAGAGAACAGTGGTTTTCTCGGAATACGCAAAATAGTGTTCTTTTGGGAAATTGCGCTAGCCAAAAAAAAAACTTCACTTCCCAACCTCGTCCCCAGGATCTTCTCGGTCAGATCCAAGATGGCGGCTACCGGAGAGAAGACCCTGGTAAAGGCTGGATCGCGTGAACTAATACTCCCCGATTTTGGAAGTATTTTGTCACGTGATTTGGCGATCTAAGAATGCGGCCAAGCTAAATATGGTAATAGGTATCCCAATACGGAGTGAGCGAGAAGCGATTAACGGTATTTCCACGCGGCGAACGATGCAGTGAAAACAGGTCTACTAAAATGGCTCGAAATGGAGTTTACTTGGATAAAGAAACAGTGGAAAGGTATCACAAAGCTACCAGGATGTATCTGAGCTAGAAGAGAATCCTAAAAAGCCGTTCATTTTCCGTTAGCGTTGAAGCGAAACGATCGATAGCACATGTTCAGGTTTAACGGCTTCTCCTGGCTTTCCCACTGATGAATCTTAGCAGTAATGCACTTCATCTATTGCTCTACCTACACAACGTGTTTTAAGGTTATTTAAAATCGTTTTATTGATCAAATGTGAGCAATCTAAACTATATACAAGTTCATCTCTCTGGACTCTCTGGAACAACCCTTGCGTCATAATCGAAGAGCCAATCAGAACACGTGACAGTTCAGCGTTTACCAAGGTCTTCTCTCCGGTAGCCGCCATCTCGGATGTGACCGAGAAGACCCTGGGGACGAGGTTGTTCACTTCCTACTACTTATCAAAATGGCGGAGTTGTTAGTTCTCAGGTCACCTGGATCAAGATCATTCCGTTTTCTGTTCTATTCCGTGTATTATGTTACTCCTATATCGGAATAGCACTAGTCAGAATAGTCCCAAAAGAATGCGCCCTTAGAAATGGGAATCGAGGTTTAGCGATTCTGACATAGTGAAATAAGCATGTGACTGTAAAGCAGTTTACAAAGTGCAGATATCGAATGAGTGGGACAAACTATGGCAATGACTACGGCACGGTTACTGTACGGCATGCCGTGACGTTGAAATGGTTTCCCTACAGAGTTACGGTACAGCACGGTTACAGTAAAGCAGATTTCGTATGAGTGGGACAAACTACGGCACTGACTACAGCATTGCAAAAAATAAATCAAACATGACCAATTCCCGAGGGTTGGCCCGGAGTGGAGGGGATGGGCATTGACTGGTGTATGATGTCTAATGCAATAAGCCACAATTTTGAGTGCCGCGGCCCATTTAAGATTAGAGCGGATTTCTTATGAGTGGCAAGTTACGGCAATGACTTACGGCACAGTTACTGTACGGCATGCCGTGACATTGAAATGGTTTCCCTATTATTTTTGCCCTATTGATCCAATCAAATTACAGAAATACGATACAGCACGGTTACAGTACGGCTACGGATATGCCGTAAATTGTCCCAGCCATACGAAATCTGCTCTATTGGGAAGGACGACGACTTACGTGGATTTCTTTCCAGAACAACTTCTCCCTGTCGTAAAATCCTCTGAAATCCTTGAATAGAAAATTCATTCAATCCAATTAAGTCCAATTCGCAAGTTCTCAATAGAGGGTTTGCACCATCACGTGACGGAAGCCATGTTGGATGGCAGGAACAATATCATTCCTTTGAGGTTTATTTTTTCACATGATTAAAAACATTTCATTGTCTGTGCCATCCAACATGGCTTCCGTTACGTAACGGTGTAAACCCTCAATAACGCATAGAGTAAGGTTAATCAAGATGGTCATTCTGAGCGAAAAATAAAGTTTGTATATAGGTTTCAAACTATATTAGACCTCCCCACTTCTTTCCAGAGTAAAGAAGAAACTAAAATGGCTCCAAGCAAACTATGTTTGGCTGTTAGAGTACCCGAAACATGTGTGTTCTTGAGATGAAATCCCCCTTCGCCCGACGCTAGCTAGGGCATAAAGGATCGGTCACGGTTTCTGGGAATTCCCCACATTATTCACCCAAAATGTTATGGTTAGTCATTAATTACACGTGTATACCGAAGGGAGAGGTGGGTGAATAGTTTCCCAGAAACCGTGACTGAGCCGAAATAATTAACTCTACATGCTTCAGTAGCACTTTACAGACCTGGTATTGTCGCAGTAGTTCGATTGGCGGCTGCGACCCATATGTATCCAGCTTAGGCATGTTGAGATCGTCCACAAAGATGACCATCCTTTTGCCGGCAGGGGCACCTATCACCAGTAATGCGGTGTTAACTCATTATAACATAAACTGACACGATGAAGCACAAGCTCTGACTGGCTGATAGCAAATGTCAGGTTCATGTGCGCTTCATGCATGGAGAAATGTCGTACTTTATTAACATGGCTATAAAATTCGCCTTGCGAGAGACACTTCTTTTCTCTGAAGCCGCAAGCTGCATGTTCACCATCTCAACGTATGCAGTATATTAATATTCCAACTTTGTGCATAGTACAAAATCCAAGTAGGTGATTGGCTAATGACAGCAGGCGGCGTTCGCCTCTCAAAACATTTTATTGGACCCCACTTGGATTGCACTGACAAAGAATTCCATTGTTTTAGGGTTTGTATTGTTTCAGGGTAGGCTATTGTTTGGATAGCCAGTACTATTCCAGGTTCAGAGGAGGTGAAGGCCGTCCAATGGAAGTGCTTTATTGGTAACCACATCACGCTGTGCACTCAGTTGGAATATTAGAAGGGTTAGAGACTTATGTTTGTGTTTTATTGACAAATACAGGCACTTGTATAATGAATTCAAAATCCTTACTTCTCAAGGGATTACAGTACAATGAAGATAGCCCTAGTGCCCTTCATTTAAACATGCCCTAAGTAACTTACCAATGATGTTTTTTCGTTTCTTTTCCAGTTTGGTTTCAATCATCTCCTGCGTCCTCTGACTGCTCGTCTGTGCCGAGAAGTTCATCATGATCGCGATGTAGTTGGATTTCTCTGCAATGTCGTCAAGTATTGCCTTGGCAATCACAGACTGTAGAAGTATTAAAAATAAATTGTGGCAAGCAAATGAGTTGGTTCGTCTGGAAACGACTTACTAAAATAGATATACCTTTTGCTATGTTTCATCTGGGGAAAAAAGGTTTTGAACTCAGTGCACAATGGTGAAGAGTGCGTTAGCTTACACATGCTTACGTGGTGTTAGGTAGTGCACGACCATTTGCATTGTACCTGTGCGTTTTATTGACAAATAGCTCAATTGTGTGCGTTGGAATCTGTGTTATGTATGTATGCGGGAGGGGGGGTTACTACTTACACGCCTTGTGCCTTAAAACAATCCACAATATCGGGTATTACGGGATCGCGTAAAGCAGCGTTTGTATATATAAATGCGTGCAATTCACACCGACATTGTAACATAAAAGTGTAATTTTTCCTTTACGTACTTTTCCGACACCTGTGGTACCAGTGTACAGTACAGACTTGTTTACTGCTAGCAGCTTATCCATAAGGAATCCAAACCGCACAGTATCAACTGTAGGAACCAGCAAGTTGAAGTATGGGGTACTTGGGCTGTACTTGAAGGATGGGATGATTTTCTCCCAGGGTTCCATGCGGCGTGTGTCGAAATCGATGTAGTAGCTGTACAAGTCGCCGGAGCCTGGGAGCTAATTTATTGAAAGGGATGTTTAATTTAATTGGTATCTTCCTAAAGGGGAAGGCTTAGTTATCAGTTGGCACGAATTACCACTGAAAAAAATCGAATTTCCATAATATGGAAAAACCATGGTAAAATGCTGTAAATTGGAATTTCCAACATTATTGTACTTTGCCATAGTATGGAAGTACCATAACATTTCCATGATATTTCTATACTTTTCAATTTTTCGAATGTAGAAGCAATATATAAAAACCAAAATAAGTACTGGAATAATCTAAAACGGATAAAATACACGTAATAATCATTCTAAATACCCTGACGTCATGTGTGTCAGCAAATAAGTCCCTGCAGAATGTGTCGAAGATTTCATTACAGGACTCGACCAGGTTGCCACCGATGGACCATAGGAAGACAAACAAGAAGGCGGTACAGATCAGAGGGTGCAGTTTAGTAGGGTCCAGGTTGAAGTCTGGTCCGCCCTTCTTGGGGAACAGGAGACTGTCAAACAAGCAACACATCGTGGTCACCTTGCTGATATCAACCTGACAAGATCCAACAACAAGTCAGTGAACAGCAATAAAGTGGAAACCTGGGGCCTATATACCTTTATCGCGCAGGGCCATGTGACGTCCATGATAACAAAAACCTTTGTTCTTGCACTTCTACACTCGACGCAGAGCCGAGGCTGGAAGTGCAAAATCTATTGTTTGTAGACAAAATGGCCGCTGCGTCATAAAGGTATATTCAATAAAACGTTTACATTTCAAAGGTCTGGCCACTCTTTCTTCGACTAAAAACAATGCAATGAACAGCTTTGTAAAATACAAGTATAAAGGTTTTATTGAATTTGAATAGATCAGTCAATTCCAGCAATCCTTCCCAGGGGAATGTATATACGAGCTCCTAAGGAGAGGAATCGCTCACTTACACTCGTTTTCAATAACACGTGCAGGTTCGAAATTGAATTTCCAACGGAAAACGTCAATTTGGTGGATGTCACTCAACTATATTTCTATGGCAACACATGCTTCGGTCAGCAATTCTCCAAGACGGACACGAGGGCTTTTATAGTCGAAATGTTTGAAAATTAGGTAGAGAATTTGCTGAACGAGATGAAGCAGAATCTCAATACTACGAAAACGTCGCCATACAACTCCCAGATGTGGAGGAAACGCAAATAATGCAAGAGGACAACGAAATCGTAAGTAATTTGAGGCGACATTCACGTCCAACAACGTGTTTTGGATAATCTGTTGATCTTATACACAAACCGCTCGCTCACGCATAAAGTTTATGCGATTACCCTATTTTGCAAGCCCTTGGCTCTAAGCATGATTACTCTCCATCTAAGCGAGTTTGGGAAAGACTTTGCCATGTTTATAAAATGCTAGTTACCCGAATCGCACACGGCGGTTCACTTCAAACTCCATGGAAACCGTTTGATTGACATCCACCAGAAACGACTTCGAAGTCAGGAGTTTCGTTTCGAACCTGCACGTGTTATTGAGAACGAGTGTAATTAATTCATGAAATGACAATATAAACTAACTAAAACCCTACCCTGAACCATAAAAAAAACCTAACCGGTCAGTAAACAAGATCTTGCCTACCTAGAGCTAGGGTTCTGAAGAAAAAACTACTCAAGAAAATGGTGAAGTAAAAAAATTGAGAGATCAGTTTTCTGGAACTCGAACCCCGCTCCTCCTACTCGTAAGGCAAACGTCGCAACTACCACACTAAACAACCATCGTCAATCATTTGCTGTCAAATTTTAAAATTTTAAAACCACTGCTAATCTATGTATTTTTAGCCAATCAGAATGAGTGAGCGATTCCTCTCCTTAGGAACTCTGAAGGTATATGGATGTGCCGGGGGCGGGGCATTTTCCTTACTTCTTTGGCCCCAGCGAAAGAATTGCAAAAATAAATCAAAAATGACTATTTCCCGAGGGTTGGCCCGGAGAGGAGGGGATGGGCATTGACTGGTGTATAATGTCTAATGTAATAAGCCACCTTTTGCGTGACGCGGTCCATTTACAATTAGAGCGGATTTCGTATAAGTGGCAAGTTACGGCAATGACTTACGGCACAGTTACTGTACGACATGCCGTGACATTCAAATGGTTTCCTATTGTTTTTGTCCTTCTGGTCCAATCAAATAACAGAGTTACGGTAGAGTAAGTTACAGTATGGTTACGGTAAGGCTAAGGACATGCCGTATTTTACTCACACGAAATCCGCTCTAATACGATGTGTTTGTATGTGAAGATAAGCAGCAACGGCACGAAAACGACATGGTGTTTCCATAGCATTCACGAGAAATTTGCTACATTTCGATTTTACTGATATCAAAAGAAATGTTGTACCTGTTGCATGGCTTGTGTGCACTTTTTACTGGCATACTTCAAACCTGCATCTACATAATGCTCGAATAGGTTCCACAGGTATTCCTGAACAAAAACAAAAGAGATAGTTAGTTACAATGGAAAACTAGTTCCTGTAAAAAGGAGAATAGTAAATATTTTTTGATTCAAGTGCTGCGTCTATGAGTAATAGATACATATTTTACTATTCACCTATCACTTGATGTAGAATTGAACATTCAAGTTTCTCTAAAATAAATATTGAAATAACATCTCGAAGTAGAAGAGAACTATTATGTGTGAATGTCCTGTTATATTTTTCAAACTTTTTTCGATAGAGGATGGCAAAGATTAAAGTGGATTACAAAAGCTTATTCTAGAAATTTGATTTCAGTTACAGTGAAGCAATTTCAAGTTGCTCTAAATCTCTCTTAAAAGCAGTATTTTTCATCCACTCGAATCTTTGTCATCCTTCATCAAAATTGTCTCAGATTTTCTCCAGTATACCTAGAATGCATACTCCGAGTAGTTATTCTTGTCTTTCGTCAAGAGAAAGGGTATTATTTGGGGGTTGACAGTATCCCTTTAATCGACTCTTAGGTGATTAAACCAGTATTTGTTTAGTTTGTTAGTTACATTATCTTGCTTACTATTCGGTCAGTATAATCTGCAGACTGCAGATTGCAGACTGCAGACTGCAGACTGGGTATAAAATGCAGACTGGGTATAAATTGCAGACTGCAGACTGCAGACTCGGTATAAAATGCAGACTGGGAAAAATATTTAAAAACTTACCTGAAGACTATCTGTTCTTCATTGGGCTCTGTATGCAATTTCAGCGAGTTCTGTTGAAATTTTACCCCTCGACCTCGATCTCCACCTAAGCCTGTCTAGAACTGCATGACCACGCCCGAATTTGAGTGTGGACAGCATGCGAGCCAGCGAGCCATGCGAGCCAGCGAGCCATGCGAGCCATGCGAGCCAACGATGCGAGCCATGCGAGCCATGCAAATAAAACATGCGAGCCATGAAAAAAAAAACTCACATACAAAAAATAAATAAAATACTCAAATACAATTGCTGCGAAGTCCTATCAAGCTGCATGTAGTAGTTGATGAAGATCTGGTGAATTCCCAGTCTGGACACAAATAGCGACAGGTTTGAATTAACATATTGCCGCGCCGCTTTAGTGATGGAAGATGTTTGATTTACCTCATTTTAAATGAACACTGTTAACTTTTGAAAACTCTTTTTGCTTAGGCTTTCCTCTTGTTAGATTTCATGCCTAAAAACAACGATACTCTCGATCGTTTTGAAAATCCCAAGCCGGCGTAGTTTCTTGTATTCAGTAAAAGTACTGGAGAAGCCATTTGAGTGTTACACGCACGCTGTAGCAATGCAAATTTAAAAGAAATTCCCTGCCTTTATCTTTTATTTTAGATTTCAAAATAGCCATATAATAAAACTCTTATTAACCGATATACCTTTGTTATATTTGAAAAGCTTTATTTGAGGTAATAATTATTGTATAGACTTGCTATAATTCTCAAGCACGGCTCTCCAACCAGGCGCACCGAGATTTATGGGTCCGCGGTCCGCGGACCCAGAAATGTTAATATGTACATGACAAAAATAGGTGTTGTGCCGAAAACGTTTGGGTCCGCTGGCCAAATTTAGGGGTGTAGACACTCGGCCAAAATGCTTGGTTGAGGCACCAATCGCATTCACACGACAATGTAACCAACTGTTGCAAAAAGCTTTGCTAGCGCTATTGATATTTATACCTGTTAGCTGTTGGCTCATCATCAGTGGCTCGAGTTACCATGTGTTTTCAGGGCTAGGGTTTTGGGTTTTGGTTGCAAATGAATGCGAGAAGGTAAGTAATTCAGCTTCCGCCAGTGTGTGCTTTGCTTACCGGTTGTCGGTCAATGTACTGGAGAATGGGAGTGATGCGAGTTGAAAAATGCGAGTTGCAAGAAAAAGTAAGAAAACTGAGATTAGAGTTCCTGCAATGGTAAATGCTTTTTGAGATGGAAAAAATCAAATTTTCCGTATACAGGAACTCCGAGTCAGTCGACGAAACGTGGATCCCTAGAAAAATGAACCAGCGTATACCTCGATCGCTGGACGTTTATTTAGTTATTCAGAGCTAAGTCCTTTCTAATTCTAATTTACAATATTTCGATTGCAATCACAATTCAGTTCAATCTATTACTTAGTTTAACTATTCCATTTCTTCTATCTCTGATTCTTCCAGCGACGAAAGCAATGTGCATCTTGAGGAAGTCCTACCTCGACCCCCCACATTTCTAATGGTGCCTCCCTTGGACACTGAAAACAATTTCTTTATGGGAGTACCCCTTCCTCCATAAAGGTGGGACATACACTACGGGGACATGCAAAATGTCTCCTGGTGTGTGCTCACCTTAAAGATTATCTATATATATATATAGTGGCCCGAGTGAATGCCCAGTGTGCTTTTGTTCCAATATACATTCGATATAGCCGCTCTACGCTCTATATAGCCGCTTCATGTAGGACGACACGAATTGCTAC
The DNA here is from genome assembly GCA_030867875.1 of Actinernus sp. WN-2022. Lineage (NCBI taxonomy): Eukaryota > Metazoa > Cnidaria > Anthozoa > Actiniaria > Actinernidae > Actinernus > Actinernus sp. WN-2022. Next base: position 31,356,457 of record JAOWCC010001634.1, read on the forward strand.
CAAATTGTATTCTATTGTATTGTATTGTGTTGCGTTCTATTGTTGTATTGAATTGTATTGTGTTGTATTCTATTGTATTTTTGGTACAAATTCGTGTCGTCCTACAGAAAGGGATTGCCCGTATTTCAGTGCGTTCCCGAATCCATAGCGCTAAACCCATGAAACATCAACAGTTCTGTAACACACATGCGGAGGAATGGCCTCGCTCGAGCGGCGTCACATGTAAGCGATAGTCGGCGTTTTTTATTTCTCCGGCGCATGCAGCCCTAAACGATACCTTGTGATGGCTAAAAAATTGGCGTTCCATCCTTAACACCCAAAGTGATACAAAATCCCGTAATTTTAACCCCTAAAAGATACGACGAGCATCCCCGCCCATTTTATATGGGAGATCCCCCACCCGGGAGTTAGAGAGCGATTCACTGTGGGATATCACAGACCCGAGATCGGGATCACTGGGCATGGGATCGGGATCAACGTATATCAGTTATGGGATCGGGATCAATATATCAGAATATGAACGGCCTCATTTATTTTTGGCTGGATCACGGATCACAAATTACTGGAAAATTGGGATCAGAGATCAAAGTTCTGAGTAAAAATAAGGGACCATGGCATAACACCAGTGTACAGAACTGCTGGGGTCAAAACTCGCTGAAATTACAACCACACGCAGCGGCATGGACAAATAAACACATGCTATAAGTATTGTCGCTTTATATTCAATATTAGTTCTAAAAAATTCCCATTCAAATGCTAGTAAATATTGCCACTTACAGAGCAATTGGGTCACCTGTGATATAATACACAACAATGTTTTTTAGCGTAGAAGGCGGCTCTAATAGCTTAAAAGACAGGAAAAGATTAAATAAAACCGAGAAAGGAGAAAAAGAAGTTAAAACAAATTGTGGCTGGTGTGGGAATCGAACTCCGATCACTGGAATCAAAAGCGTGCGCTCTAAACCGCTTTACCATAGACCCGATTCGCTTGAGCAGTGGTTTCAAAATAAGGTATATATGTAAAAGTTCTGAGACCGTGAACTTTGGGAACTAGCGTCGTCAAGCGTAAATTGCCCGATTTAGGCTCCAAAAATGGAGGATATTTCAATTAAATGGCATGAGGTTCTTGGAATAGATACTGTTGTGTTATTATTTGAGGTTTAGTTGCGGTCGGCATTGATTTTGGATGGAAATTCGAGCGTGGTCAGTTCTAGACCGACTTAGGTGCCTTGATATCGAGGTCGAGGGGTACAATTTCAACAGAACTCGCTGAAATTGCATACAGAGACCAATGAAGAACAGATAAAGTCTTCAGGTAAGTTTTTAAATATTTTTCCCAGTCAGCATTTTATACCGAGTCTGCAGTCTGCAGTCTGCATTTTATACCCAGTCTGCATTTTATACCCAGTCTGCAGTCTGCAGTCTGCAATCTGCAGTCTGCAGATTATACTGACCGCTTACTATTGTACAGTTTCCTGATCGTATAACTGAACACTCATTTCTGGTTCCCTTTCAATGACCACTCCTTACCCGTGTTTCCTCTTTCATTTTCTCGCAAGACTTCTCCATCCAAGACTTGACAAAAGGCCTCCATCCCAGTTCATTGGGATCCATGTACACCATACCACATCGACTGACGGTAGCAGGTGAAGCGACAGCCAGGTCTTGCACCTCAAACAACATGTGGATGGTGTTGTTGAGCTTTATACGCTCGCTGTTGGCCAGACACAGCATTTTATTATCATCCAGGACGGTGTTCATGTTCTCGATCCACAGGGCATCCACAGGACCATCACATATGATCCACTTGTGATCGGTGTTCGTTTCCTGAAAAGCAATCGTATTTGCGTCTTATGTCACGTTAAAAAGTTAAACAGGTGTCACGCAAGAAAATTATTGTACTCATTTTCCATTTCTGACAGCATTGGCTCACCGACTATATCAAAACAGGATTGTCACGTTAGATAGGTGTCATGCAAGAGAATTGTACTCGTGCATTTGTAACAGCATTGGCTCACTGACTATGTCAAAACAGGATTGTCATATTAGATTGGTGTAACGCAAGGAAAGAATTGTACTCGTCCATTTGTGACAGCATTGGCTCACTGACTATATCAAAACAGAATTGTCACTTTGATAAATGTCACGCAAGAGAATTGTTCTCATCGATCTCTGACAGTATTGGCTCACTGACTATATCAAAACAGGATTGTCATATTAGATTGGTGTCACGCAAGGAAATAATTGTACTCGTCCATTTGTGACAGCATTGGCTCACTGACTATATCAAAACAGAATAGTCACTGTGATAAATGTCACGCAAGAGAATTGTACTCATCGATCTCTGACAGTATTGGCTCACTGACTATATCAAAACAGGATTGTCACTATAGTTAGGTGTCACGCAAGGAGAGAAAGATGCCCAGTGTCCATTTGAGACAGTAATGGCTTACTGACTATGTCACACAGCACTTGATGTTTTGATACTATGTAAAACATGTGTCAAGCAAGAGGAAGAAAGGTGTGTGGCGAGCCGATGGGGCGACGCTAAAGTGATTTAGATTGCAAAAACTTTGTCATGAACCCGGCAAATGTGAACATAATGGCATACGCCTTAAAATACTTAGTTGGATTTATTTATTTCCGTTGAATACTCGCAGACTCAAAGCTTTCCAACACTTGTTTTTTTATATAAACTAGAGCCCCCAAGGGAGGATTAGGGTAACATTCGATAAATTTAACCTACCCTTTCTCTCCATCGTGGAATAATTGGTTTAAGTTACGGAGTCGGAAAGTTCTCGGAATTTCGCAGTCCGTTGACTCGTATGAAAGGCCTGTGTTTAAAACAGACCTTATAAGGATTGAAGACTAATAGCCACAAAAGGGCACATTGTTTGCAAAAATGGATATCCTTTTCTCAATACGAGGGCTGCTGAGATTGGACGAAAATCTATTCGCATGCAGGGTATGGTCTGCGTATGTTCAGAACCCGGTAAAGTGCTGTTTTGATTGAAGGATGTCGAGCGCAAACCTTTTGGTGAGGTATTCTTTTCAGCGGTAACAAATCAAGGAAATAGGTTGTAATTAATGTCTCTAAGAATATCAAGGTGTTACCTGTACGCATTGTCGCACTTTGAGCGGCATAAGCCCGTCTCTCCATTCCATCGTCAACTTATTAACTTCACCATAAAGCTCGCCCATGGTGACAGACTGTAACGAAATAGTAATTATGATGAAAAATCGTACCTTTATCATGGTACTGTTCATTGTAGGTTCATATAGCACTATTAAAGAAATAACAATAATAATTAATTTCATAATGAAGATGATTCTTATGATGATGACGATTATTGTGATGCTGATGATGGTGATTATTGTGATGCTGATGATGGTGATTATTGTGATGCTGATGATGGTGATTATTGTGATGCTGATGATGGTGATTATTGTGATGCTGATGATGGTGATTATTGTGATGCTGATGATGGTGATTATTGTGATGCTGATGATGGTGATTATTGTGATGCTGATGATGGTGATTATTGTGATGCTGATGATGGTGATTATGTTGATTAGAGCGGTTCGAAAATAATAAGTGATTGCTTTGGTTTTGCGTTTGCTTAGCTTTTCTATTGGCTGTGAGAAATGTTTTCTATTTATCAGCCAATCAAGTCCTAAACTAAAACCAAACGCAATCAGGTTTTGTTTTAGCGACAGTATCGAGGATTGCGTTTACTTTGCCTCGTGATGGTTCAAGTAAAACCAATCGTGAATTACTTCAGTTCGTGATTGGCTCATTGTGTTTTCACTTGCTCCTGTGATTGGCTATGTAATTGCTTTGGTTTTGGTTTTACTACACTCAACTGAACACCGCTCTATAATGGTGAATATGATTACGATGATGATGATTACGATGATAATCGCGATGATGATAATAATTATAAAGACGTTTGCTAAGGATGGCCAATAACCCATGGGTGCTTTTATTGCGGTCATTCAATCAAGATAAATCAGTGACTCGTACCTTTGGGTTAAGCACGTGTGTTCTGACGGGTAGATAGTCGGGATTATCCACGCCTTGTTGGTGGAGACTTGTCAAGGTGTCTCTTAGCATCTAAATAAAAGTATGATATACAATGAGAAAGGGAATATAGCCATCAATCATTGAAAAGCATGAGTGAGGTTGAAATGCTTCATGCAGTTTAGTAGTCTAGTGACGACTGTGGAGGAACACATCAAATCCTTTTCACTCCCCAAGCAACTTCAAAACAGACAAGTTTACGGTTCAAGTGTTTTGTTTCAACTGACGGGCCACCATTGTCTGACATCTGCCCGCCCGCTAAATAAACAAATGTTTTGTACAACTGCACATGAACCGTAAACTTGTCTATTATATGGCGCTAAGGAACTTTCATGGTGTAGAACAATTTCCAAATATGGTCTGAGGAATGTCCTAATAAGGTATATTTGACTGAAATTCCATTTTTAAAACAAGTTCAGAGAGATAGTATGAGCCGGCTGTATTTCTTAACGTAATCCCGCATAGGTTAATTCTGGGCGCGTTCTTTTGGGACTTAATTCAGGAATAAGAATAGCCGGTATAACTGTCTTTCGGGGATTAGTATTCAGCGTATTCTGAATAGTCAGAATTACAGTGCGACTAATGAAACCGGGGGTACTTAGACAACGAGAACTAAACACACTGCAAGACTAAAATAAAGCATTCCAAAGTATAAACCCTAGCATATCCATGCGATTTTCTTCATTCGAAAGACTTTGACTTCAGAACTAGTCGACAAAATTCGCGTTTTACTGGATGGAAGCTCGAGCAAGTTGAAATGCTATTGTCTTGTACTCGACACTGATTGGCTCAAGTAACCGTAAGTAGGAATGCTTTGTTTCCGTTCTGCAATGTGATTGGTTCTCGTTGTCTAAGGGGGCCCGGGTTACAGTACTCGCACTGTAAGCCCCAATAATATAAATTATAGCAAACCAGGGTAGGCATTTAAGGCCTTACATTAATATTGGTTGTCTTCCCACTGCCGGTCGGACCCACCAACATGACACCATGCCGTACAATCATTGTCTCGTATAACTGAATTACTTTCTTGACAAGAGTCGGTAGTACCTGGTGAATAGAAAAGAAAATGTGTTCACGTGCAGCGTTTCCATTGCAAATAACACTAACATTTTCTGCTCACATTATGGAGTCATGTAGTGTTATATTTTAGAGGAGATAGTATGTTCTCTAACCTGTAGCCCTTTCGCCGCCAGGCAATCCTCGATGGTTGACTGCAGCTTCCCATAATCGTGGTCTGGGATTTCTTTGCCAGGGAACAAATCGGACAAGATAGCCTGTTTAACAAACAAAAAAACGTTTCGAATGAGAATTATACACGCTGCGATTGGTCAAAATCTGACTTAGTGAAAATATAAACATGTTGTACTGGTACAGGCTGTTATATAATAATCAGTCCATAACGCGCGCTCTGATTGGTCCAGAGCCGTGTGATATTAGAGTACACATGGCATCATGAGCATGCGCAACCAATTTCTCAACTCGTTTTGATTGGATATTTTCATAAGTTTTAGTTTGTGATTACTATATAAAACAAATGCATTCCATTCTGTCGTGCATCTCTTCTTATAGAGACACAGTCTTTACTGTCTTCCCAAACAGCCAAGGAGGTTTTACCAAAATTCAAGGATAAAACCTAATCTGACAAAACGTAAGGACTTTTCAAGGACCTGGCATTATTTCAAAACTTTTCAAGGCCTGTTCGAACCAGGCTAGCGCAATAGTAGACAGGGAACGTCACAAATAGAATATTGCATGTCACAAAAACAGCAACAACGTCACAAATAGAGCTAGACAGTACTGCTCTAAACAAGCCAAAATGAATTCAGTATTGGCTAACCCAACAAATATAAAACAAACAAAAACAAGCAGTACAAAAACATTAGAGCTACAGTAAAAAAATATAATATACAATTATCGATGAAATACCAACTGTATATTTCTTTCTAAAAAATGATAATTATCTTCACACGTGAAGATATCACTTTTGAAAATATAACTGGCTTTTAAAAAAATTCTAGCCTTTTAGGAAGAAATGAAACCTGGTATTTCATCGACAATTGTATATTAAATACATGGCCGCTTGGAGATACGTATTTTATCTTCTCGTGTTGATGAAATATCTTACTCGTTCGCTGCGCTCACTCGTAAGATAATGTCATCAACACGAGAAGATAAATCTCCGCGTGGCAATGTAATATACTCTATATATCCTTATTTTAACGGGAAGGGGGTTTAAAGCTAGCAGCTTGTGGTGTCGTGTATCAATCAAACTAAACAGAATAAGAATCCCAGTTGACAAGGAGGCAAATCGACCGGCTATTTACAAAGTGATCGAACGCACAGGGAATCGAACTCAGGGTCCCTGGGTTGCGACGTGTTAACCACTCGGCCACGCCGCGTATAATGGTACTGCTGTACTACTCAACAGGTATCAAGACAAACCCTAAACAGGACAGCATCAGCACACAAGAACTTCGGCAAGTTGCTGTCCCTGAGAGCTCTTATGAGTACGACGTCTTCAATGAGGTCTGGGTTGCTTCGCTTCAGTGCACCAGCCATCACGAGTACGGACTTGACGGCTCTCATACCGAAGTCATAATGGTCCTGCTGAGAGAGCTGTTCACTGCACAGTCTGTACATCTGTACCATCTTACGAGCAAGGTTCTTGGACGATTCGAAGCCCTCGGAGTACAGAATCACCTCAGCAATCAGGGCTGTTTAATGAATGATTATTACTATTATGAGAAAGAGAAAAGCATTCCTATATAAAGGGTTACTGTCAATTTTGAACCTTTAAAATTTAAAAATAACACCCTGAGATAGAAGAGAAATACCATGTGAATGTCCTGGTATGTTTTTCAAACATTTTCGATAGAGGATGGCAAATATTTTATTAATACCAAAACACGACGCCTCCGACTGGATAAGGTCAGAAAAAGTGTAGGGCTACAATGTAAGTCAAGAAAGGGCCACACTTACCCAGTTGCTTACTTGCAGTAAATAAAAGTTATTATCACATGACCCGTACGGCAGCCCCCCTCCTCCAGGACGCTTTCTTTTCAAAACCAAGTCACGTGATGGAGCCGTACGCGTTTGACGTAAGCTGGTCCGTACATCATGACCTCGAGCCACATATTTCCCGTCCGGCCCTTTTAATTCCCCTAACATGTTTTGACATACGAGTTAACAACCTCCTGTTGACGTAACCTTCGTGCCCCTAACAACCTTTGCTTTCCTGTAAATGTACTGTATACGATTTACAATTTATCACATTCAACCTCATCCCACATACTTCACAGCTCTCACACATGATATATTTACCGTAATCTGGCACCATCATGGCCATGGGTCTGAACAGAGCCTTCAGATTATCAGGCAGCTCAGTACGACCGGCGTACCCAGGGTTCATAGTGATGAATGCAGCACAGCTTGCCACCAGCTTGATCTCACGCCCCTCAAATATGAATCGAGATGCCTGACAACAAACAAACGATCTAATTCTCAATTGTTTGAATCACTGCGATTAGATGTACCATTGAGCGTCGCTGAAAATATTGGTGAATTGGTGTGTATACGTAGAGGAAATCGCATGAACGCGAGTGCTACAAGCGATTTATGGACACTGAGTGATATTTTGAAAGTTCTGATAATTTGATAACTTTCAATATTACCACTCAATGCCCAAAAGTGATGTATAGCACGAGCAGTTGATGCGATCTTTTGTTTATAATATACTTAGCAAACATTGGCTGACAGCATGTCACTGTGTACTCTATAACCTTTCGATGCACTCGTCATTGACCAGCATCCAAATATTCTGTTGAGTGTCATTGACAGCCATTCTGTTTTCTCGTATTTTTATTGCAGTTGAGAAAATCCTGAAGTCGCAGCCACACGAGCGATGTTTTTGCTTACACAGGTGACGTGACTTTCTGAAAAACTGTCCCGTCCCCAGTGCACTAGTGAAGATATGGAAAATACGTCACTAAAGACCCCGGATGTAGTTTCGTACGAGATATACGAGTGGTTTATTTCCTATTAAAATTATTCTGGCCATATAATACATTTATTAATGTATTTACTCTGTGCGTCCCCCCGTGATGCTTTAGTCCAAATTGTTGAGATTCAACTGAACTAAAAGAGACGAGCATTTTCACGTAAGAAGTCTGCGAGCGGCTTTCCTGGGTGTTTTGTCGCGCAAGTTTGAGTTTGGGTTGCCTGTGGTGCGTGACAGGGACTGGACTGTACCACAGGAAACCCAAAATCAAAATTGCCCTTAAAAACAACACCAAAGAAAAACAGCAGAGCGATTAGACGTATTAGCAGGCTAAATTACTGTAGCGCAGTTCGAGAGAAAGAACACATTACCCGGAGCGTCATATAACGATACTTCGTGTTGAGAAAACATTACAATTGTTATGCGCCATGATTTCAAAAGGCCGCTTTATGTCAGGAACCAATGAACCTCTGTTTGTACATTAATGCCAATGGATGACGTGGCAGTAAGTATCGCTATATCCGTGATGCAGCGTTTTCCAGACCGGGTTATTTTTAGAGTTCACTTCTCATTGTTCGCTTTCATTACGGCATGTCGTTAACAAAAGACGTCTTGTTAGCTTCTCTTGTTTGGTCAACCAACATGGCTGCAACATCATTAATCATCTGAATTAAAATTACGCAAACGCTTGTGAGTGGCTAGCAGAAACTGACCTGACGGGAAACGCATTCTGAAAATAACTCCATCTGAAATAACGCTGCATCATATACGTACTAGTAGTATGGGACGCTCCGAGTAATGCGCTCATGCCAGAGGAAAGGTTTCATACACGAGAGCAGGTAGAAACCAGAAAATGGAAGGATTAATTTGTGGAAAGGACGGTTTAGTACAGTCATGCTTGTCAGTCATGCTACCTAGCTCGATTAACCTGCAGGTTAGTCTAGGTTAGCTCATACTTAAAACTTATTTTAATTCATCGTCTTTTTCACAATATTGTAAAACCCTTTACGAGTATAAATAAAAGGAAGGGGGGGGGGAAATTCATATCCGGGGAGGTTTATAAACTGGAGGCTGTTTACGTTACCAGACTGATGGGGCTAGAACCGGGAGGGCTTATAACCGGGAGGGCTTATAACCGGGAGAGCTCATATCCGGGATTTTACGGCGTACCCTGGCAACTTTGGCGTTCCTGATGGTCAGCAGCTGCTGCGCAATGACAGACAACACCTCGATGTCAATACGGTTAAACTCGTCAAAACAGCACCACGCACCGGACTGAGCCAAACCGGAGAAGAACCTTCCCATCATCTGCAACAAAACCATGTGCGCTCATCAGAACAATCATTACTGGATCCAATAGCATTGCGAATTCTGATTGGTTGAGGTCCTGCAACCTCTTCCCAGGAGTCTTTGCGCGCCTAATCCAAGTACTTTCGACGCCATCTTGGATTCGACCCCTGGGAATGAGGTTGGAAACTCCTGAGAACTGTCTGAACATGCGCACTACTGATTGCTCGTTTGTGAACATGGCAGCGGCGGTTGAAATCGACTAAAAAAATCAAGTACTTAGTATTACCATGTACTTTGTCAACCAGAAAGTTACGTTAGAATGATAAAACAATTGTTGACCTCGGCTATATCATGGTTTGTCCGTTTCTCTCGACATCGGCAATAACTAACAACTCATCACTCACAAGGTTACCTGATACCTTCAGATGACAGATTAGACATTTGAACAAAATAAGGACTGTACATGGTAACCTATATACCAACATGACCACCGTAAATTGTCTGTATAGATTTATCATCTGTTTCTATGGTAACATACATTGGGAAAAGTTACATTGACATCAGTGAATTTCACATATTCCAATTAATCGCATATGCGGATGGAGCGTATCCTTTGTACAATAACTTCTTCGAATGGGTGAATCTTAGGCGAATGTTGATATTTTGAGTTAAACGAATTTGAAGGTCATTTGAAAATGAAAATCAGCGGAAGGCTTTAAAAAGTGAACAAAAAATGTAAACAAATGCAACCTTAATACTAGTTTCTCGTTTCTTACACAACAATTTCCAACAACAGGTGAACTATTTTTCTAACGTTCATTTTTTCAGCTTCTTCTTCCTAAAAATCACACACCACCAGTGAGTGAGTGTTGTGATTATATCAGCCGTGTAAGATCTACAAATTAATATTCAATTTGAGAAACATTGGCGCAATGGTTGGGGCAAAAAAAGTCCAAGTATTAGTGGTGACACTAGAGAGTCCAGCGGTGCTTTGACCATGCTCCTAAAGTCCCCCACTTTCCTGATACGAGTTGTGGGGCGTGATTCGATTCTGGCTTCTGATTGACCCTAGTTTATGTGGTAAAATAGAGAGCCAATCAGAAGCCAGAATTGTATCACGCCCCAGATATCGTCATAGGAGGAAAGGTATCCAGTAGTTCTTTTTGGCTGGGCGACTTTAGGAGCGAGAGCAAAGCCTCTAGCTGGAGTAGCGATGGCGCACGTTTGGCTTTCAATGACTCATGATGCTAACGGTACATTGAATCAGCCCATTTACCTTGAAGTCCAGTCCTTCAGAGCAGTTGAATACGACACACTGTTTAGCAAGCGCCTTGGCCAGGTCCTGGAACGAAACGGGATTACATCAGTATTGAGCAGTAATAGAACATGACTTTCCCAATACTAGTTTCCTATCTGTAGTAATACGCCGAAAAAGGCGCTCAGAAAGCCGGATTTTGGTACGATACAGGCCAATACGTACATTCAAGTACCTGTGAAAATTATTTAGATGCAAAAAAAATGTTTGTCGCTTATAGGAAGAGAAATATGAGTGGGTCGGTCCGTATCGAGAAATACTGTGCCCAATCTCTCAGTGCGGTCTCGGTCAGTACTTTCAAGACCGAGGACACAGTGTTCTCTATACGGACCGACCCTTAGCCGGTAAATAACGTTTTGTTTATCTATTCTCTTTCGACTTGAGAAACAAATTATGGAGCATGGATTGCCGTGACCGTGGCCAGAGAAAGGAAACACGGCCCACTCCCGGAACCAGTTAGATCGCAGGAAAAAATAAAGGGAAAATCAAATATCATGTTCAAATATCATGCTCCAACTGATATCAACCTTTCCTGTTGAAGTCATTCTTGAAGTCATTCGCTTTCTAAAAATTAGCCCTAAAACATCGCCGTCGTTTACCTGGGAACTTATGTTTACTGACCGGTTAGGGTATTTTGTATGGTCGGGTTAGGGTTTGTGTTAGTGACTCGGTCTGAGTTATGGATACAAGTCTCTAAACATGCTGTCGGTCTTACCTTAGTTGTCTCTGTTTTCCCTGTGCCAGCAGGCCCAGCGGGTGCACCACCCAGGTCAAGCTGAAGAGCTCCCATCAGACAAAGATAGCAACGATCCTGGACAACAAACAACACAAATGTCACAACGACATGCTAAGAAATATGTTCACGTGTCAAGAGGTATTTCAATAGTATTAACTTATTAATCAGTCATTATTAATGGCAGATGAGGCGCAAGAGAAAATAGGACTTTGTATGCTGTAGCTCGTTTCCTTATATAATTCTGCCAACAACACAAGATACACAAGAATGCACCAAGTAGAAGACTTTATTTCGGCCGCTAGTTTCAGTCATATAGCTCCATCACCATGGTAATATTTGGTTTGACCAATCAAATCTCTTTCCAAAATTTGATATTTTTCAAAATCAAATTCCATTTTTCGAGCAACCACGCAAAGGTTTTGGTTATTATAGTAAGAACATTTCGTTTCTTGGCGGCATGTATACAATAAAAGGCTCCCCAAAATACGAATGACTCGTAAAAAATACACAGCCGTATTAGATGCTTAGCCGACTAATAACCTCTATTTATCATGTAGCCTCACTCGCATTTTAAAGCAAGCAAAAACATGTATGTGAGGTTTGTTAGGTCAATGCGATAGTAATTAATGACTTTAAACGGGAACTGTCAACACACAAATGAAAATCTTTCTCACGACGAAAGACAATAATAACTACTAAGATTAGTAGAGTATGCTTTCCAGGTATACTGGAGAAAATATGAGACAATTTTGATGAAGGATGGCAAAGATTAGATACTTTTAAGAGAAATTTAGAGCAACTTGAAATAAGTTCACTATAAACCGAAATCAAGTTTGTAGACTAAGCTTTTGTATCCACTTTAATCTTTGCCATCCTTCGTCAAAAGGTTCAATTCGATTGACACTGCCCCTTTAATACACAACGATTTACAAAAATACTCCAAGGTAAGAAACAGCGGGTACTCACGGTCAGCGGTGTGATGACCAGACGAGCTGAAGCACCGAGGTACTCGTAACCATATATGTACATTGAGTTGGACATGCGCACTATGCAGTTATCCAGGTCTGGGTCCCAGTAATAACGCAGCTGTTTTACCCACTCAAAATTGGTGTCATTGTCCACCTTTGGTTAGAAATAACAAGGAAATAAAGGAAGCGATTAGAATTTACAAACTGACTTTGTATGAAATGGTGTAGTGATACTGAAAATGTTTATTTTCCGTCATCCAACCAGACTGCACAGTAATGATAACGGCATGGTCACGGAATGGTCACGGTAGTGAAATGGTGGGACGTACTATTTATACGATGAGTAACTAGTTCCTGTAAAAACTAGTGTTGATCTGCTTCGGTGGGGAAGATAAACACTTGTATTATCAACTAAAAGTCGATTAAGGTATGCTAACCGCCGACTTTTAGTTGATAATACCTGTACTATTTATAAACGTATTTCAATTCAAACAATAGGCAAATTTCGTATTTTCTTCGGACAAGCTCTTCGCCAGGCGGCCATCTTGGATTCAAAGCGAGGCAATCCTTCGTATTCCCTCAGTGCGAGACTAACCAGGATTGCCTCGCTTTCAATTCAAGATGGCCACCAGGCCACAAGATTTGTCTATTGTGGAGGTTTTCAACACAGCCATTAAAATTGCGTGACACTAGTAATGGTCACCAGGGCCCAGTTCCTCAATCCCGATTAAAGTGCTTCTAACCCTTCTTGACATTTTTCTACCTATGAACCTTTGAAAGGTTTTGAGTACTTCTGCGAAGAAATTTTTGGTTTACAAAGAATACTCTATGTTCTACGCTTGTTTGAAATGGTGAAAAATTGACCTTTCCTGACCCATGACCGCGTTAGAAAAAGCCTGGGTCGATTCCCGGGTCGATTCCCGGGTCGACGTCATCTCATCAATGCATTATCCTCCATGGCGCCTTTCTATCACAACAACATCGATTTATAGAAAATATACACAGTTTGTGAGTTGTTGGTAAAGAAAAAAGTCATTTTAGACAAAATGTTAAGTATTTATTCAAATTACTGCAAAGTCGAATTAATGAGATGACGTCTACCCGTTAATCGACCCAGGCTTTTTCTAACGCGGTCATAGGTCAGGAAAGCTCAATTTTCACCATTTCAAACAAGCGTAGAACAGAGCATTCTTTGTAAACCAAACATTTCTTCGCAGAAGTACTCAAAACCTTTCAAAGGTTCATAGGTAGAAAAATGTCAAGAAGGGTTAGAAACACTTTAAGCTAATCCAGGATTAAGGGTAATCTTAAGTTCGATTTGCTAAAAAGTGGACTACTGATTTGGGATTAAAACCTATTGTATGGTGAGAAATGTGTAGCACCATTGTACTTGTAATCCTGGAATAAAAAACACACCATTTACCACGAGTACCAAAATACTGAATTGGAATTTAAACCAGGATTAACACTAATCACGCTTCGAGTTGGAACTCAGGCCAGAACGATGTTCATGCATTTGTAAGCACTAATCAACTATAGCGACGATGCAAGAAAACAACAAAAACTTTATGTTGGAATGACAAATTCAATTTGAATGAGCGAGTGTTTGGTAATGGGGAATTATTCATATCTCATGCCCGTGCGGGAAGAAATCTGGTAACAATGGTGTCAGAGCGAGACCAGTTGTCACAAAGATAGAAAAAATGGAGTCGGTCAGAAATGAATTAGTTTCTGTCGTACCGCACTGCTGTGTTCGACTGCTGTGTCATTAGGAGATTAACGTCAGTTTCCGCCATCTTCTGTAGATGTGTCTCTTCTTTTGACAAGCTGGCACAACTAGCCTCGCTTTGATGCCTTTATGAATAAGGTCAATACCAATAAAGCAAACAGACAGACAGACAGACAGAAAAGATATAAAAAGTGTTTTTTACGGTTGAATAGTGCGTGTTGTGTGACATGTCATACCTGAACGCGCACCATTCCTGTCAAGATATCTCTGGCGTGGACGTCTATCGTAATCAGTGCACCTAGGATGTTACGGGTCAGCTTCGGCAGCTCGCCTCGCACTAGGGCTGCAAGCTGGTTCAGGCTCTGAAAGTATTTCCGTTAGTTTTCTCATCTCTTTTCTTATCTTTCCTGGCACGATAGAGAAGATTTCGTATGACTGGGACAAACTATGGCATGTCCGTAGCCTTACCGTACTGTAACTTACCGTACCGTAAGGGAAACCATACTGTACCGTAAGGGAAACCATACTGTACCGTAAGGGAAACCATACTGTACCGTAAGGGAAACCATACTGTACCGTAAGGGAAACCATACTGTACCGTAAGGGAAACCATACTGTACCGTAAGGGAAACCATACTGTACCGTAAGGGAAACCATACTGTACCGTAAGGGAAACCATACTGTACCGTAAGGGAAACCATACTGTACCGTAAGGGAAACCATTTCAATGTCACGGCATGCCATAGAGCAGATTTCGTATGAGTGGAACAAACTACAGCACTGACTACAGCACGGTTACCGTACGGCATGCCATGACGTTGAAATGGTTTCCCATTGTTTTTGTCCTTCTCATCCAATCAAATCACAGAACTACGGCACAGCACATCTACAGCACGGTTAATTTTATGGACATGCCGTAGTTTGTCACACTCTTACGAAATCTGCTCTATAATAACCGTACCGTAGTTTGCCCCACTAATGACATACGAAATACGCTCTATCCTCTCATTGGGTATATTTGTTGTCAAAGATTATGGAAAGCGTCAGTTCCAACCTTTCCCTTCATATAGAAATTAACGTTAACAACTTCTCATAAAATAACGTCTACATAACAAGCATTCGAATTGGTTGAAAAGCGTTTCCGTGGTAACACAGTAACATAAAACGTGTGATATTGAAGAACGTTTCTGATTAGCTAACGGCAGTAGATCGAGCATATTATAGGAAAACCGACGTACTCATATTCATCCCGCCGATTGAACGAATTTTGTAACTTTTTGACAGTATGCAAAATCTGCAATGTTTCCATTTTGAAATGGAAATGCTTTATACTGTTTCCCTTTTATATTTTCATGTGTTTACCAAAACTAGTCGACCGACAAATCGTGAAGAACTATTATGAAGAATTCAGCATTCACAGAAACTAGAGAAAACCCAACAACACAATTCAGCAGTCACCTGTCTGTACTCTGGAGCTGGCGCAGATATATGGGATAAAAAGGGGGGGGGGGGGGGGGGGGTTTTCGATCGAGCCCCCTTTCTCTCCCTCCCTTTTATAAAGTAAAACAAAGCTGCCATGGTAAAACCCCTATCGAATCCCTCTAGGAGAATCCTGGACCGCCCCAGCGTATCTCAAGACCTCCCTTGTGAAGCGCTTTGTTTATAGAATTTGCGCTATTTAAATGAAAAAACTTTGTTTACCTTGAAGGACTTTTCCTCAGCTTGTTTCACGGCTTCCAGTCTATCTCCGTCACAGGTCAGACAGGCCGTGATGTCTCTGCACCACATAGTCTGCGATATCATCAATACGATCTGTAATGTAAACCAGAAGTGCTTAGTTTTTATCGCTGAATTTCAACGCTGAATTTCAACGCTGAATTTTACGGAGAAATTTAACGGGACCTGAAACAATCCTAAGGACTGAGCTGATCAAAGTCAGGACCCGTCTAAACCACAGCTCAATTGGAATTTAGCATGTTGGTTTCTGTAATGTAAACAAGAAGTGGTTCTACTTTAGTTCTTAACGCTACATTTTAACGGGACCCGAAACAACTATAGGGGCTGGTCAAAGTCAGGACCCGGCTAAACCGAATTGGCTAACCCTAAGCCTAGCGTATTGGTAAAAATCAGTTCTAAAAGATACACAACCATGTCGACAAGATCCGCAACAAATAATTTGTTAATACGTTCGGCACAAATATTATTTTAATGACTGAAAAATACATGCCAACGCATCCTGGCAATCATAGGCATAACATTCTATGCAGTTCGAATCAGAATGTGCGTTTTGTGTGTCTACGTTGGAAATGGTTTTGATATACCTGGCTGGGGTGTAATGTGACCCATTCCTCTCTCGGTCTCGACTCGTAGTCAGCAATGGATGCCTTGGCTATCCGTCTCAGAGATGACACCATGTTCTCCTCCACCTTACCCAGCCAGTCCTCCACGTTACCACGCGCTTTAAGACCCTAACAAGGAAAAATCGGAACGCGTCAATTTGATTACCACGGAGTATTCTTAGGTGAGTAATTAAGAGCTTCGTTCCGTGGCTAGCTTCCAGTTTGGTGTGAAGGCCAGGGGGTTGAAACACCTTCCTTGCAGGGACGTCAACGTCGCTGGCCTTCTCTTTGATATATTAACCTTTATGTAATAAACAATGCGAAATGCGTGCTCTAAAAGGTCGATAGCCATGTCATATTAGAGTTTAATATTAAATATAAGTTAAATATATCCAAGCAGGTGATTGGCTAATGACAGTGCTTTATTGGTGACCACAGCGTGCTGTGCGCTCAGTTGGAATATTAAAAGTTTGAAGCTTTATGTTTATGTTTTATTGACAAACACACTTGCTGACTCAGTACGATGAACTCAAAATGTCTTCATACTGCATTCGGCCTCGTGTAGTATTCATATTTTTCGTTGATCGTACAGTCAGCGCGTGCCTGTATTTGTCAGTATTCATTATTTTTCATTCATCGTACAGTCAGCGTGTGCCTGTGTTTGTCAATAAAACGTGCACGCCAGTCTCTAAGCCTTAAACAGATGCACAGATGACAGGGCTGCAAATAGCAGTCAGTCATCTGATATTGTTCGACCAAATTTCGCAAATGTCAGATAATTTTCAAATGTGCTTGGACACGAGGTCCGTGCACTAAAATGACTGGAGATCACTGTACATTCGATCATGCAACAAGTGAGCCGATCACATTTGTAATATTCTGATTGAGAAAAAAATATTTCCAGTCCAGCATGACGTTACGCTTTGCAGGAAATTAATTCGTAATCTCCTTTTTTCACTCGTTATCGTATAAAACAAATACATGTCATTCTGCTGTGGATCTGTCCTCTTATAGATTCACAGATGACATCACAACGTGACGAGAACGACAGTCACGCAACTCGAATGCATCTCGTGGAGTATTTATTTGTTCTCGTCACGTTGCCATGTCATCTGTGCATCTATAAGAGACAGACGAATGGCAGAATGACATGATCGTTTTGAAGTTTGTTTGCCATCCAGTAAAGCCTTTCCCATGGGATCATGAGCGCAATTGATTGGTTATTGAAGTGATATACATGACTGTTATTGATTCGAAAGTGAAAGTGAAATAGGTTATTTAAGAGTGACAGTCAATCATATTTGCTGAACTGCATAATAACACAACCTAATGATATATTCAATAACATTTCTCAACTCTAAATGGCTGAGAACAGCCCAATTTCCGATTAATTCAGTGCAAAGTTGTAATTCACTACAGGAAGTTGAAATTCAGTGCAATTTCAGGGCTACCATAGCAATAAACAATTATGTTAAGTCTCATTCTGATTCAATGACATGAAAACGGTTGCTTTGCCTGTACTGGTACGGTTTCCTTAACAACATGCGCGCCTTTGCTGTCGTAAATTTCAATAGCAACAAGTGTTTTTTTTAGGTAAATAATTAACAAAAATCGTCTGGTGCAATTAACAATATTAAATATCACTTTTGATATTTCAAATTTTCCGAATTTTGATTAAATTTTGAAATATCACTCACGGTATTTATTGTTAATTGCACCAAAAACTAGACGATTACAATGTACATCTACTAATTACAGTCAGTCATACACACCCTAATTTACTACATCATGTAAACCAGTGTACATGAAATGTGCCACGCCAGATACGAAAATCCACTAAAACACTTTATAGCTGTGGCTACAAAAATATGTGGAAACGTATTCCCCGACTAATGCAGTGGCGATGAACCTCCGGGAACGACGTATTAATAAACCTTAGAAAGATATATTACAGAAACAGAAAGATGCTGACGTAGGATGAATCATATTTCCCGCTCAATAGCACCCACTGAATCCCTAAGACAATACCCGAGATTATATGTCGTGCCAACAAAATATTAATTTCAGACTAATTCGTTCCTTCGTCACTCAACCGTCAGAAATGATATTATTTGTTAATTATAAGGACCATATTAAAGAGTGTTTTAAACAATAACAATGCTTTATTTAATGCTTATCTAGTTGTCGCAATACTGGTTAGCATTCTATCTCTTTGCGCAACTACTACTTCTGGTTGCTATCACAGCAGCTACAATAACAACAATAACAACAAAAACGTTCAGTGAAAGAAATTTGACACGTACCTTCCCAAGGCTAACTTTTTCTCCCTCTGGTGAAATCATACCGAGGATGTCATTCGTCTGTTGCGGTTTGCTTGCAGACGAGGCTAATAAACAAAATAATAATAGTTATCATCATCGTCACCGCCACCGCTGCCGCCGCTACCAGGACCACCACCACCACCGCCGCCGCTACCACCACCATCACCGCTTCCGCCGCTACCACCACCACCACCACCACCGCTTCCGCCGCTACCACCATCACTGCCGCCGCTGCCACCACCACCACCACCGCCGCCGCCACCATCACCACCACCGCTACCACCACAATCACCGCTGCCGCTTCCGCCGCTACCACCACCAGCATCACCGCTGCCGCCACTACCACCACCATCATCACCTCTGCCGCTTCCGCTGCTACCACCACCACCACCGCCGCCGCTGCCGCTGCCACCGCCACTACCACCATCATCATCATCACCACAAATATTGACCCATTCGATTAACGAGCATTCCTTAGTGAGGACCAAAGAGGACCAAAGAGTTCTATTAAATTGGGTGCTGGTAACGAGCCTGTAATGAATGCAATATTACAACATTATTTTCAAGCATGCTCAAGGTAACCTACACGCGAACAAAAGTACTTACGTCTGTCTCCTGTTGGCGTGACGGGTTTGTCTTGAGGAGTAGTCGGTGGCTGTACTGTAGTACCAAACTCTAGCCTGGTAACCAGAACAGAAATGAACGAAATTGTATTTGTCAAAAGATATCGATACTAATTTTTGACAAAACAATTTTTAGAAGGTACATACTTGGTGATGGCGTCAAAGCACTTCTGGAGATGGGGTTGCACGGCATGCGGGTTACGAGTTTGAGACAGAATTTCAAGCAGCTCGTCATTCGAAAGAAAATAAAATCTGTAAGGTAAGACAGCACAAAATGTCAACAGTTGGGAAGAATAAGTTAGCTATGGTTGATAAAGTGAACGAAGATGGGCAAACAGAAGTCAACTGAACAAACATGTCAACAATATCATGTGTTGTTGAAAGCACTGAAATTTGGAAGGTAGTGTGTAGGTGTGGGTGAGTAAGGGTATAAGGAGTTCCATCGACAAACGAAAAATGGACCAAGACCCAAGAGAAGAAGTCAAGCAAGCTTTATTATCAATCGATGAGGTCACGGTGTGTGGGAGGGTAAAGGGTTCCATCAACGAACGAAAGGTGGACAAAGAGCCAAGAGAAGAAATTAAGCAAGCTTTATTATTAGTTGATGGGGTAATACTATTTGGAAGGGTAAGGGGTTCATCAACGAACGAAAGGAGGACCAAGACCCAAGAGAAGAAGTGAAGCAAACTTTATTATCAGTTGATAAGGTGACGGTGTGGGAGGGTAAGGGGTTGCATCAACGAACGAAAGGTGAACAAAGAGCCAAGAGAAGAACTCAAGCAAGCTTTGGTATCAGTAGATGAGGCGACGGTGTGGAAGAGTAATGGGCTCCATCAGCGAGATGAATGGTTAATCAAGAGCAAAGAGAAGAAGTTATACAAGTTTAGTATCCGTTGACGACGTGATGGTGTGGGTAGGTAAGGGACTCCATCAGAGAGATGAAAGGTGCACCAGGTGTTGAATTCATAACGTTACCTTGGAAAGATGACGCACTTCGACTCCAGGTACGCCTCGAGGCATTTCTGTATCTGATCCAGTAATGCATTGTTATTCTGGAATGTTTCCAGCAGACCTTCAAATAAAAAAAGCAATGATTAAAGGCGACTTCAACAATGACCTTAAAGCACTGAAAGATAATGAAAGGTACAAAACACAAGTAACGTACGTAGAGGCAAGTAACCCTTACGTAAAAAACATACCTGACTAAATCAATATAACACAATTCAACAGATCGTGCCAAAAATAACTTTACATGAACCACAATTCGTACACAATTTGAAGAAGGAACAGCCGATAAAGATCCCTTATACAATCCGAGCGTCATTTAACAATCAGTGTGGTATAGTGGAACCTCTCTAAGCGACAAGTTTATTCCCCAGTCAAATCACTACATTTAAAAGCTCTTGTAAGAGACCACCTCTCTACAGCGATCACCCTCATTTGATATCAAGAGTAGTCGTTTGTTACAGTACCTCTGCGTTCATACTTGTCCAATACAATACAAATTTATGTATAGCATTGTTTGTATTTTATTGTATTGCATCGTTCTACTATTGTATTGTATTGTTAAACTATTGTTATGTCGATAGAATACAATACAATGCTATGCATAAATTTGTCAGAGTATTAAACAACCCTCTCTGCGTTCTGCGTAATTTACGCATAAAAACGGGGGAAAAGCACAATTAATTTTTAAAACAGCTAAATTATACGAGGCAGATAAATACTCTCGTTAAATGTTCAGGAATTTCCACCGCGTCTACCTGGGCAAACATTGTTACGTCTTGCGTCTCAGGCAACATCACCTGACGAGCGATCGCAAATCAATAGTAAGATATGTCAAACTGACTGTGAAGCTATAATGACACTATTACAGACATCAATAATTTACTACTAAAATTCGGACACACTTTGATTTGATTCTTCTTTGGTTTTAGGAATCATTAACCAATTGGTTATCTCCTATTTCCATCCCCTGTACCTCTAATATTCACTAATAAGTACACTTATGCATTGTTTTATATGTGAAGAAACATAGTTCTAGTGTAGATACCGCTGTTGATACTGACCTGGTTGCGTTGCGGCTCTTAGTGCGTTCGGCAGCCTGTTCACTTTCCTCATGATTTCCTTCCATGATTTATCTACTGTCATGAACATCTTGGCCTCGGCAGGCAACTGTCTCTGGATGTCAGGTGCACTGAAGATGCTCTCTAGGTACAACCAGTTACGCTGGCACGTCATCCATTCATCCTAGAGGGAATGGGCGATGATTTAAATCATGGCCTTCCGTCACCGTACAGTAACTTACTACGGTAACTGATAAGACAAAAACGTCACGGCATGTCGTAGAGTAACCGTGCCGTACGTCACTGCGTAACTTGCCCTGCTCGAAGCAGTTGACGTTGGTGACGTCACGCACGGCAGCGAAAAGAGCGCACAGACGCTTCCGAGTTCGTAAAGTTCCATCACGCACATCATACCCTCGGTTTTTCTTTTATACGTGCTCAGACTTCAAGAACGTCACATCATGTGACACCAACTACTAATGAAATACCTTCATTATTATACGTATATGAATGTACAGACAGTTAGTTAGATATCCATACCATGGTCTCGCTGAAGAGATGTAGCTGTCGCTGCCAATCTTCAACTCTTGGTCTGATGGGGCCGACGTGACGGGACCCCGCAATAGTAGAAACGTTGATCTGCATTTAAAATAATCCCATTTAAGTCATACAGCATTAACAGGCAATCATCATTAGCGTACAAATACTTTATAGGAATTAAGTTTGATTTTTTTGTAAAAGAGCTGCAGAGCCTAATGTTGACGGTACTGATAAGGCATCAATTACTATTACAGTTACAAGTGATGAATACTGAATGGAGTACCTCCAAAACGGCTTTTTCAATATCACTGTTCTTCCCAGACTTTTTCTCTAGAGCGGTATTCTCATTAGAATCCCATATAAGGACTGATTGGTTAACGAAGGGTTGAAAATATTAACAATAACCTATTTGTGGCATCGAAATATGCCCTGATATTTCGTCCGTGGATATTGTCTGTTCCGAGAAGAGAACAGTTCTCGAGAGCAAAGCTCGAGGGAAACTGTGAGCTTCGAGGATCAGATAATGTCCAAGGGTTAATATCAGAGCATATTTCGACACCACAATGTACGTTGTTGTTGTTATCATCCTTCAAATATTTTCTTCTTTGACGCGCGCTTATGCTCACAGGAGGTGTATTCACTGATATCTCGTCTGGAGGAGAGAAAATACCGGGTCACGTAACGCATTCCACGAATCACGCACGAGAGAAAATAATTGAAAGGGTTATAAAAATTGTGTTGATACATATAGCCATAAGTTTTCCAGACACAACGCACGCTCTCATTGGTTGAACCGGGGTCACGTGGCAGTCATCAAAATCCAATGTATCCCGCGCGGGATACAATTCAAATGTACCACGTGATCACATCGTGACAGAGATGGTGTGATGTGTCGCGCGCGCCACTGGCTAACTAAAGGCGGGAAAATAATAATTTGTGTACCAAAAATCAGGGAAAAGGAATTTTATGATTGTTGCTATATAACAGCTATATAAGTACATAAATATTATTATTATTACGGTGATATCGTGTTTACGTGTATTCAGTGTTAGGACACTCACTTACCATGCTGTCATACAGTGCGATACGGTACGGTACGCGTGCAATATCATTACGGTGATATCGCGTTTACTTCACACGTGATTCAGTGTTAGGACACTCACTTACCATGCTGTCATACAGTGCGATACGATACGGTACACGTGCAATATCATTACGGTGATATCGCGTTTACTTCACACGTGTATTCAGTGTTAGGACACTCACTTACCATGCTGTCATACAGTGCGATACGATACGGTACACGTGCAATATCATTACGGTGATATCGCGTTTACTTCATACGTGTGTTGAGTGTTAGGACACTCACTTACCATGCTGTCATCCAGTACGGTACGGTACGCGTGCAATATCATTACGGTGATATCGCGTTTACGTGTATTCAGTGTTAGGACACTCACTTACCATGCTGTCATCCAGTACGGTACGGTACGCGTGCAATATCATTACGGTGATATCGCGTTTACGTGTATTCAGTGTTAGGACACTCACTTACCATGCTGTCATACAGTGCGATACGGTACGGTACACGTGCAATATCATTACGGTGATATCGCGTTTACTTCACACGTGTATTCAGTGTTAGCACACTCACTTACCATGCTGTCATCCAGTACGATACGGTACGCGTGCAATATCATTACGGTGATATCGTGTTTACTTCACACGTGTATTCAGTGTTAGCACACTCATTTACCATGCTGTCATCCAGTACGGTACGGTACGCGTGCAATATCATTACGGTGATATCGCGTTTACTTCACACGTGTATTCAGTGTTAGCACACTCATTTACCATGCTGTCATCCAGTACGATACGGTACGCGTGCAATATCATTACGGTGATATCGTGTTTACTTCACACGTGTATTCAGTGTTAGCACACTCATTTACCATGCTGTCATCCAGTACGGTACGGTACGCGTGCAAGTAAGTGAAGCGGCAAGATGGCGGCCGGATGCAATCTACTGAGCTCGAAAAGATTTGTGGCTTTCTTGCTCATGACTGGCCTGCTCGCTTCCAGCAAAGTGGACAACCCATCTACTAACAGAGGGCTAACCATTTCAGTACGAAGGGAGGTCAAAGTATCGACTCCAGCTGCTATAAATTTATCTTATCCTGCCAATTGTCACTATAAAATCCTACGAAGCCGGGGCCGTGGCAAAAGTTATTTGGCTTCGAGAGTTTTACACACTGAAAACGGCACAAGTAGCTTCCAACTTTCCCGAATTATCTTAGGAGGCGATATCCACACAAATCCTGGACCTGTTGGAAAGAGAACTCCGAAATATCCCTGCAAGGAGTGTGGAAAGAACGTTCGCTCTAATCAAGACGCCCTATTATGTATCAAGTGTAACTCCTGGTCGCATGCTAAATGTTTGGAACTAACCAAAGCTATGATCAAGTACTACTTGGATAATCCAAACATCGAATGGACATGTTTACTGTGCTCCCTCCCGTTTAGGATTGAGGATTATTCCTTTGAAGTGGAGCCTGCTTGTGATCTAAATAAAACAGCAAACTCACCGATAAATAGAAGTGAAACTCATGGTGGATATGCTAATGAGAACCTACCGAACTCCCAGCGGAGCTCAATCCTTGAAGAAAGGAAAAACAACTCAAGCGGTGCATTTATTATGCACTTAAATATAAACAGTATACAGAATAAATTCGAAGAGCTCAAGTTACTAAATGACTCTTTAAAAGCGCATATCCTTGTAATATCAGAGACTAAGATTGACAGTTCATATCCCAATAGCCAATTTAGCCTCGAAGGGTATCACATGTACCGGAAAGATAGGGCGAAAGGGGGAGGCGGACTGATAGCATATTTCTCCTCATCTATCCCCTCAAAGAAGGTGGCACTACCAAAGGCCTATAAAACGCTCGAAGCCATCGCTGTGGAGTCTAAGATAGGGAGGAACGACATACTATTTCTGGCAATTTATAGGCCACCTAAACAGTCTGGAAAAGAAAACAATTCGAGTTTAAAATATCTTCAAAGAGTGGAGGAGGAAATGAATGACATCTGCCAATGGGCGTGCTTTCAAAAACAGTCCGTCGTAATCGTAGGAGATCTAAATATGGACAGGTTAAGACCAGAACGTGGGGAAGGGAAGATCCTAAAAGATCTAGAGGAAGTAAACAACCTCCAGTGTCTGATTACAGAACCTACAAGAATCACTAGTCATTCTCAAACACTCTTGGATGAAGTGCTTACCAACACTCCTGAGTTGTTTAAGAGATGCGGTACTTATAACCCAAAAATTAGTGATCACTGTATGGTGTATGGCGAAATGATTGAGAAGGTACGAAAGTATAGGCCGAAAACCATAACATTCAGACAGATGAAAAACACTGATTTTAAACAACTTAATCAGGATTTGCTTGATGCCCCATGGCATGTAGGAGATATATTTAGCAATACTGATGACAAGTACGGTTATTGGAATGGCCTTTTTAAGAGTATTGTTAACGAACACGCTCCGATCAAAAGGAAACGAGTCTGTGATAAGGATATACCTTACATGACTCCTGAATGGAAAAAGGCCATAATGAACAAGAGGAGGCATGCTATTCAGTTTGCTAAGAACCGCACTACTGAGAATTTTGAACTGAAAAGGAAGTACAGAAACATTGCAACGCGGGAACGTAGAAAGGCTATTAAGGCATACTGGTACACTAAATCGGAAGAGCTAAAATCCAGGCCTAGTGAGTTCTACAATACTTTCAGGCCCTTCATTAGCAGTAAGGCCAAGGACTCCACTTCGATATGCTTAAGAACTGATGGAGATAAAGTTGAGAAAGATCAAACGGAAGTGGTTGAGCGATTAGTTAACTACTTCTCTACAGCAGCTGCAAGTATTGGAGGAGACCATGTTAATAGCCTCACTGAGGACGACCATGTTAACCACAGTAGTGTCAAGGCTATACAAGACGCTTACGAAGGGACTCAGTTTGATTTCAAATACGTTAACAAGGCTGAAGTACAGTATGCTTATGAAAATATTAATCCCAGAAAGTCTTGTGGGTGGGATCCAGGAGCGCCACCGAAACTTCTTAAGAATGTGGCTAGCGGAATAGCGCCATCGCTAACCAGCCTCTATAATAACTGCATCGAGCTGAGTCAATGGCCTAGTGAATGGAAAATGGGTGAATGGACTCCTGCATTCAAGAAGGGTGATAGGCAGGAGGATAAGAACTACCGCCCCATTACATCCCTCATCACTGTGGACAAGATATTCGAACACTTGCTTAGTAAGCAGATTACTGGCCACTATGACGCAACTGTGTATCACAGGATGACAGCTTATAGAAGAATGCACAGCTGTGAGAATACTTTATTAAGGTTAGTCGAAGACTGGAAACTGGCTGTGGACAGGAAAGATCTTGTGTCAATTCTGTCCACTGACATGAGTAAAGCTTTCGACTCCCTAAGTCATTCCCTCACCATAAAGAAACTGGACGCATATGGCTTTGGCAGTAGATCACTTAATCTCATGCGATCATTCTTTGACAACAGAATGAATAGGGTAAAGCTAAATGATGTTACAAGCGAGTGGATAAAGATGGAACGAGGCTGTCCACAGGGCTCGTCATTTGGAGCCCTCCTATGGAACATGTTCCAAAATGACATGTCTTTTCATGTCAAAAATGCTAACCTCACAATGTATGCTGATGACCATCAAATTGTACATAATGGGAAAGGATCATGACACAGTGGGATTAAGTCTGAAGACGCAAGGCCAGTTAGCCTCGGCTTGGTATAAGAACAATTACTTGCTAGCCAACCCAGACAAATTCCAGTCATTAATAATTAATCCTAGGGACGTAGATGCTGAAAATAATAAGAATGAAACTATGCGTATAGACGACCATGAAATCACGAGAACAGGGCAGATTAAGCTATTAGGTGTATACATTAACGAACGTTTGAATTTTACTAGTCACATAAGTGAATTATGCACCAAGGCTAGTCGGAAAGTAGGAGTACTTATGCGATTACGTAATCTTATACCTTGTACAGCTAAGCTATCACTATATATGTCGTCAATTCTGCCCCACTTAACTTACTGTCATTTAGTTTGGCATTTTTGTAAGTCATCAGACTGCAGGAAGCTTGAACGTGTTCAGGAGCGAGCGTTGAGGGCAGTCTACAGGTCTAAGTCAGAGTCATACCTGGAACTCCTGAACCGTGCCAAGCTACCAACATTGTATAATAGACGTTTACAGGATATTGTTACACTGATGTACAAGGTTAAATACGGACTTGTACCGAGTAGTGTCTCGGGCTTGTTCAAAAGTAAAAGTACGCGTTACTCGCTCAGAAACAGTGAATTCGATATACCTAGGTTTGAAACAGTTAGTTATGGAAAGCATTCAATTAGATACTTGGGACCATTTATATGGACAAAGCTTAGGCCTAGTCTTAGGACTGTGTCCAGTCTAAATTCGTTTAAACATAATATACGAAAGTTAGATATATCAAGCTTAATAGATAACAATTCTTACTGCTGCATATTATGCAGCTCATGATATAATTAGCTCTGCATATAAATTTTTAGATTTTATAATATATTTAAGTATAGTTATAGTAGATTTTAAAATTGTACATAACTCTAGGTTACTTTTTATCTTATTTTACTCTATCTTCTGTTAAAGTGTCCCCCATTAGCTGAACAGCTAAATACATTGACACTGTAATAAAGTTATTATTATTATTATTATCATTACGGTGATATCGTGTTTACGTGTATTCAGTGTTAGGACACTCACTTACGATGCTGTCATACAGTGCGATACGATACGGTACACGTGCAATATCATTACGGTGATATCGCGTTTACTTCATACGTGTATTCAGTGTTAGCACACTCACTTACCATGCTGTCATACAGTGCGATACGATACGGTACACGTGCAATATCATTACGGTGATATCGCGTTTACTTCATACGTGTATTCAGTGTTAGGACACTCACTTACCATGCTGTCATACAGTGCGATACGATACGGTACACGTGCAATATCATTACGGTGATATCGCGTTTACTTCATACGTGTATTCAGTGTTAGGACACTCACTTACGATGCTGTCATACAGTGCGATACGATACGGTACACGTGCAATATCATTACGGTGATATCGCGTTTACTTCATACGTGTATTCAGTGTTAGGACACTCACTTACCATGCTGTCATCCAGTACGGTACGGTACACGTGCAATATCATTACGGTGATATCGTGTTTACGTGTATTCAGAGTTAGGGCACTCACTTATCATGCTGTCATCCAGTGCGATACGGTACGGTATACGTGCAATATCATTACGGTGATATCGCGTTTACTTCACACGTGTATTCAGTGTTAGGACACGCACTTACCATGCTGTCATCCAGTACGGTACGGTACACGTGCAATATCATTACGGTGATATCGTGTTTACGTGTATTCAGAGTTAGGACACTCACTTATCATGCTGTCATCCAGTGCGATACGGTACGGTATACGTGCAATATCATTACGGTGATATCGCGTTTACTTCACACGTGTATTCAGTGTTAGGACACTCACTTACCATGCTGTCATCCAGTACGGTACGGTACACGTGCAATATCATTACGGTGATATCGTGTTTACGTGTATTCAGAGTTAGGGCACTCACTTATCATGCTGTCATCCAGTGCGATACGGTACGGTATACGTGCAATATCATTACGGTGATATCGCGTTTACTTCACACGTGTATTCAGTGTTAGGACACGCACTTACCATGCTGTCATCCAGTACGGCTTGAATGTCATCAACGCCACCTACAATGAACACGTCTTTAGAGTCACGATGAGGTAGCACAACAAACTCCGTAGACTTCCACGAGTCTTCAACCTGAAATTATATAAAATAATGATAACGAGACCTGACTTGATTAGCACTTAACCTTTATCGCCAATTGTTCTCAAGCAAAACACGAACTACTTCCGCAGGGGCCAACGAGCTTGTACATGGTAAAGGTAAAGAGACTACATTCGACGTCCGTTCTATTAAACTCATAACCTCCCAATCACAATTTTGATGAAGGATGGCAAAGATGACAAATACTGCTCTTAAAGGGGAACTGAACCCTAAAATCAACCCAATATCTATACAAAGATGTATTCGAAAGATATAAGTTCTGATATTTTATATTTCTGTGTTGCGCGTCTATGAAGAGAAAATTAGTCTTCAAGTTCGATTTACCGCTGAAAAATATATGTAGTGTGGCGGCTCAATTCAGTGTAAATTTCCCCATATCGTACGTCACACATACGAAGGAAAAACAATCACACCTCCAGCACAAAGAAATCTGTACATAGCGGAGGTTGTGAGCGGGGTTTTCGGATTTTCTCTTCATAGACGCGCAACACAGCAAAATAAAATAGCATAACCTATTTATTTCGAATACATGTTTGTATAGACGTTGGTTGATTTTAGGGTTCAGTTCCCTTTAAGAGAAATTTTGCGCAACTTGAAATCGGTTCACAGCAACCGAAATCAAGTTTCTAGAATAAACTATGGTAATCCACTGGAATCTTTGCCATGCTCTAACGAAAAAAACTATCAGGACATTCACATGGTATTTCTCTTCTATCTTCTATCTCAGGGTGTTATTTTTGTTTTATTTTACAGAAACTTGAAGGTTCAATTCGATTGACAGTGCCCCTTAAAGCACAACACGCTAACCTTTTTGAGGATGCCTTCAAGTGAGGCCTCACTGGATGCCTGGCCAGACACTTCCTCAATCGACTCTGTATGCTCGAATGCCTCTATCTTGTTCAGCAGGCCCAGGGTTAAGGGCTCCTCCTCTTTGAAGTGGTAGTTGAATATCTGCTCGATTTGATCCCAGTGGCGCTGCTTGAGTGCTGGGTTACGAAGATTGCCGATGACTGGAAGCTACAGGAAGAATCACAGCATGAACGACGCTTCAATAAATCAATACTTTATTATTAATTTGACAATAATTATTGTAACAAGCAACTTGCCAACTCTGAATTTCTAACGAGACCTGAAACAACCATGCGGGCTAATTAAAGCCAGGTCCCGGCTAATCCACAGATCGAATTGGAATTTAGCGTGATGGTTTTTGCGGAAGGAGGAAAACCGGAGAACCCAAGGGCGAGATACAAACAAACTCAACTCACATATGGCGCCGCGTAAAACCCGCAGTTAGTTATTAATAAAAAACGTTCGTCGTTCTGATCCAATCAAACTACAGTAAGGTTACAATCCAGCTACAGTGCTGCCGTATTTCTTTCCCACTCATACGAAATCTGTTTTACCTCCTTTATAAAATATACGTACACAGTGCAACGAATACGCAAATTTTCCTAACGCGCGCGTTCACTAGTTTAGCCAATCAGAAGCCGGGATATGTCCTATTGTTATGGTAAACGTTTTTCAACCAGCAAAAGTGTTCTTTATATCAAACAGGTTCACGATGATAGGCGCAAGTACTTTACCTTGTGTTCACTAGCTTAGCCAATAAGAAGCCGGGATATGTCCTATTGTTATGGGAAACGTTATTCAACCAATCAAAGTACTCTTTATATCAAGCAGTTTCACGATAGGCTCACTAGCTTAACCAATCAGAAGCCGGAATACATCCTTTTGTTATGGGTGACGGTTTTCAACCAATCAAAGTGCTCTTTATATCAAACAGGTTCACGACTATAGGCGCAAATACTTTACCTTGTGTTCACCGGCTGAGCCAATCAGAAAGCAGGAAATGTTACAAAAGTGTTAAAGAAAACAGTATTCAACCAATCAGAGTGCATGTTATTTCATACCTTGTGCCTCATGCCCTCCACCTTCTCCTTGAGTATCGGCACCACTGAGTTGGGTGGCAGGCCCTTCTCGAGTTGGATCACTGTCTTAGCGTACTTCATCACGCTGTTGCTCAGTGTCTCGGGATTGAGTTCGTCAAACGCTATCTAAAACGACGACGACGACGACGACGACGACATAGGAAATAAACTATGAGCACTCGATAAACACACATAAAATAGCTCAGCAGATATACCCAAACTACCTTTGGCCGCTAGACGACTGGGCATCTATCAAGCTTAGTTCATAGTTAGGTAGGTTATCTTTGATGCGCCGCAGTCATCAATCCAGCTGAATTACCCCGCGCATGGAGTGTCTTACATGATCAACCCATACATTATATAACATCCCATGGACGATAATGATGTAGTTTATTCTCGAAATTATAGACCGTGGGAACAAGCTACGTTAAAAATATTTTTGGTAGCACTTAGCTGGACTCGAACCAAGGCCTCTCGAATTCTGTCACTTCCCTTCCCCGACTGTTCTATTACAGAAGTCGTTGGAAATGTTTGAACAAATCCTTGCCAAAAAAACAATTGACCATTCGAACATACATGAATTCCCAGGGGAATCATGGTTGAGCTCATTGTATACGTATTCTTTTAGATAACCTTCCTAACAATGATCTAAGGTGAGTTACTCATTCCAAGGTGAAAAAGCGATTCTGATGCCCGAGGGCTACACTTAGTCACCTAGGAACGAGGAACTAATCCTTACATATAGCTGAGAAGTTGTCACACTTTGAGGGTGGATATTCGCTTAGTGTTGTGGTTATCACGTTGGCTTTACTCTCGGATGGTTATGGGTTCAACACCCATTTTCTCTTTACTTTTTCCTCTTCTTGCTTACCTTGGGAACTTGTTTCGAAATAGTTAGGGGAAGAGTATTATAAAAAATATGGCTCCACTGAGATGTGCGATAGCCGTACACGTAAAAAAAATATACAATTTTTCAAGCGATCCTGTCAAGCGGAGATGCAAGTAAATTAGCAAGTGTCTTCGTGGCAGTTTCCGGTGAATTCATATCGATTATTCATATTAACATAGTATTGATTACACACATATTTACAGAGAGAATTAGCACATTCCTCATAATATTTTCTTATATTTCTCCAATTTCTCACATACGCTACTACAAGCATGTATTGTTTGGCTGCCTTTCCATAGATTCCGCTAGCCTCTTCTATCAGCCAGTACTCTGTACCAGTGGCGTAGGGAGGGGGACAGCCCCCCCCCCCCCCCCCCTCCCCCATCTCTCTTCTGGGACTGGGCATGGGTGGGGGGGGGGGGGACATAAGTCATCAATGAAAGTGTCCCAGAATTCATCATACGGACCTCCCTACGCACCTACCCTGTACCGGTACAAAAATAAATTTTCTATACAGAGCCACATACAATTTTTTTTAGTACAGTTCAAACTTTTATCGGTAAAAACAAGCATATGCTGGTCTAGCGGATTCTGTGTTTTACTAAATGAACAACATAAACATGGGTATGCCAGTCATGTGCAATGCACTGTAAAGATTCAGTACTGGTATCTGATATTTGACCCGAAGTTTGGCTGTTCTTTTCTCTTTCTCCTTTTGTTCATAACACCCAAGATATGCACTTACCTCGACCCACTCTTGTTGTGACACGTCCCAGCTGACAAGTGAGTTCCACAAGGACTGCTTCAGTCTGAGTTCTGCGTGGACCTCCTCGAGCTCCTCAAATTTCGTCATCTCAACCTGGAAAGCACCAAGTAGCTCGAGATGAGAGGTGTGGGCAATTAAACGTATTACAGAGCTCACTTCTTAGAGCAGTTTTCGACTGAGTGTCGTAAAACCAAAACCAAAGTAATTACCCTGAGAGCCCATCACGGGAGCAACTAAACACGAGTTTAGCGAGTTTTTATACTAGAGCCGCATAATGCGTGTAGACGTATCTGAGCGATTCCTATCATTAGAAGCGCGTTTTCATACTAGAGGCGCATAATGCGTGTAGACGTATCTGAGCGATTCCTATCATTAGAAGCGCGTTTTCATACTAGAAGCGCATAATACGTGTAGACGTATCTGAGCGATTCCTATCATTAGAAGCGCGTTTTCATACTACAGGCGCATAATGCGTGTAGACGTATCTGAGCGATTCCTATCATTAGAAGCGCGTTTTTATACTAGAGGCGCATAATGCGTGTACACGTATCTGAGCGATTCCTATCATTAGAAGCGTGTTTTTATACTAGAGGCGCATAATGCGTGTAGACGTATCTGAGCGATTCCTATCATTAGAAGCGCGTTTTTATACTAGAGGCGCATAATGCGTGTAGACGTATCTGAGCGATTCCTATCATTAGAAGCGCGTTTTTATACTAGAGGCGCATAATGCGTGTAGACGTATCTGAGCGATTCCTATCACTAGAAGCACGTTTTCATACTAGAGGCGCATAATGCGTGTAGACGTATCTGAGCGATTCCTATCACTATAGAAGCACGTTTTCATACTAGAGGCGCATAATGCGTGTAGACGTATTTGGGCTAAGAAACATTCATTCGAGTTCAATCGCATAATGCGTCTTGTGCTCGTTTTTATACTAGACGAACTATTAAGAAGACGCACTAAGATGTCTTTGCCCAAATACGTCTAGCCACATTAGAGCCATGTATACTAGAGCGGCAAGTTAGCCGCGGCTTCTCCAAGCCACGAAGTTCACAAAAATGTGCTCGATATACGAGGGCTTAATTAACGTAGCGGCTTGAGTTAGTCGCGAACTTCAGGTTTTGACCCATGTATACGAATCGTTCGCGGCTTAGCTAAGCGGTATTCATTTATATAGCGCAAATTCTATTTGAATATATTCAAATGCGCTTCACAAGGTTGTTCTTTTGTGATACAGACTGCTAGTGTGGCGCAATGTGCTGCCTTACCTTAAAGTTCTTCTGATAGGATTTGTATGTGAACGCGGTGTCATGTAGCTCATCCATTTTCCCTTGTAGCCCTTTCAAGTACTGGATTATACTGTCTGGCTTGGAACTAGAGTCCAAGATCTTTGGATCCTAAAAATATGATTAACACATTGGATATGTTTGACATAGTTAATCTCCATACCATTGATGTGTTGCTCAATTTATTGGTTAAAGAACTTACTTTCAATTCATATACTTGGCTTAGGCTTCATCGACACCTATGTACGTTAAATCATCATGACCCTCGATCGCAAAATTGCTTCGCATTCATGAGACTAATAGGCCTTTTGCAGGAAACAGTCACGTGTTGACATAATACTTCGTTAACGAATGAAATGAGCTCGTGATCCCCATGGGAAAGGCGTTGCCATGGATGCTGGACGGCAAGCTATCTTTAAAAACAGTGTTTTAGAAAGATCGCCAATCGATTGGAGGTGGAAAATAGCATTTACAAACTGGTTTTGCTAATAACACTACCGATCTCGTACAAGTGCATTTAAATAAATGAAGTCAGATTTGTTTGCTGTCCAGTATAACCACGTGATTGCATTCCTGCAAAAGGCGTATTAAAACCTCTTCGTCCTTGTAGAACTAGCAAAAAATTTGGAACATTAGAGAGAGATTAATTTCTAACCAAGCTGTGATCCAATGAATGTATGTATGACAAGTTTATGTATCTTTGTATAGGCCGCCATCTTGGTATCCTGTTCTGAGACACCAACATGGGGGCCTCGAGAGTTTGGAAATAAATAATGTTAAATTGGCATGAATATATGGATTTCTATGCCCTTTGGATAACACAGTGAGCCATTCTGTCATACACTTCAAAATACTTTAATTAACCAAAACACCTTATCAACGTAACATTTTCTGTGAATACTGTTATTATTAATCTCTATAATCTCTATAACATATAAAAAGAACAGATATGTAGGGTTTATAGTTTAGATTTTTTGATGACGTCAGTGACATCTCAACCAGGCGTGTTTTGGACCGTTCCATCCGCCAGTAATGATGAAAATGTGTGGCTGAATCTCTTTAAAAACGCTTTCAAAAGGAGACTTTAGAAAATGGAACAGGTTCTTGAAATTATTCAAAGAGCAAAGAGGGGTCTCCAATTTTTTGTCTATCAACAGAAGGGTCTTGAATATTATTATTCTCTTCCAACCCCCTCCCCTCCCCTACCATATTAGATGATCAGTCCCTTACTTCACATTCCCTTTCTGGCACGGATCCATGTACTGATGGCAATAGAACTGTTACCTGTGCTTTCTGTTTGATCTCTTTGACCTCTTTGCCCAGTAGCACAATGTCCTTGTCCATACACGTGCAGAACTTGTCGATGTTGGAGTCCCTCTCAGCGAGTGACTTGTCAATCACGTTACGCACCGCCGTTACTGTTGGCCTCAAGGTCTAAAAACAGAGTCATAATATTCAGTGAGCTTTATCTCTTCCCCTGTCATCTCTAACAAAATATGCAAAGCAGACCATTTCAAGACAGATACCGGAAAATCGCACTTATAACCCAAGGGGTTTCATTAGAAGCCGGCTACTACCGGAGATCCGGTGGCTACTCATTATCATACAGCCGCCTACTCTGTCTGTTACTGCTGATAAAGCTATTGAAATAAAGCAAATACCTACTTTTCTTTCATGGCTGCTTACTCAAAAAATTATTGAAAGCCCTGTAACCTCCGGACTTGTACAATGTCATCAGTGGTTTGAGGTGAGCTTATAACCGGTGAAGCTATATTCGGGAGTCTTACAATCATGATGTAAAAAATCACGTAATTCGAAAATAACCTATTTGTAGAGAAGGTGCAACTCTTTTCAGGCATGCAGTGCGCCAGGTTTCGAGCATGAAGGCAGACGTGAATCTGCGAATTTGTGCTATCCTCCTCTTATCTATGGAGCTACAACTATAAGCTATGGTCTACTTTACTGACTGCATACCAACACCATAAAAAAACTCTGAACTTTAACGGGACACCTGAAAGAACCATAGGGGCTAATTAAAGTCAGGACCCAACTAAACCACAGATTGAATTGGAATTCCAGCGTGTTGGTTTTTTTGTGGAGGGGGGAAAACCGGAGAACCTGGAGAAAAACTCTCGGAGCAAGGGCGAGATACCAACAAACTCAACTCACATATGCCGCAGCAATCAGGATATATACCAGTGCTCGTATCAACTGACCTGGTAGACAGCCAAGTCCTCTGGTGGTGTGGGTACTTTGTAGGCCTCAATCAACTCGTACAGCTCCTTGATGGTAGTACTGTCTCCTTCTATGTCATCAATCTAATGTGATAAGCATGGTGGAGAACGAAAAGTAAGAAAGAAAAGAAAGAAAGAGAGAAAGAAAACATGAACTCTAGTTTCAAATTTACAATTATGTCATCAAGCTCCTTGATACTGCAATCTTCCTCAAAATATGTTAAGCATGATGGAAGAAAAGAGGAATAAAGCGAGGAAACTGATTTTGGCATAGGAAAATGCAATAACTGTAGTATCCAAGATAGAGCGCTCTACTACATAACTACACGTTTATTAGAGTGTGTTTCATAATTACGTGATGGAAACAGTGACTGGGCTGCCATCAATCAAACATGCCTTTATACTATACCTCGATTCTCATTGGGTAAAGAAGTCAATTGAGATAACAAAAAATATCAATTTATTCAGCATCTGAAGCTGGTTTAGGCGCCATTTGAAGCAGCCAATCAGAATCACGCAGGGTTGTGTGACGGCAGCCTGCACAAGCCACACCACCCACAGATCACGTAAATATGAAAAAGACTGAATAAGTTAGTAAAGCATTTATTCGAAATAGTAAGATAACAATACTAATCAGTGGCAATGATGGTGATAACTGACGTACACAATTGGGTTGTTTCTAAAGCCCTGCGCAATCGAGAACACATCATTGCGGAAACATTTGTGAATTTCAGTATTTCCCAAAATTTGGCCCATTTCAGAAAATTTTGCTTCCGAAACAATTGTTTCCTCGCCGAAGCAACAATGTTGACTAGATCACAGGCCTGCGCTACATATGCTGCGCATGCGCAGACTTCCCAGCATGACTAAGGCGCATGCGCCAGCATTTGTTTCTTTGGTTTGTTCGGCCAGGCTGCAAAGCATTTTTCTTGCGTTATATCTCCAATATGCTAATAGTACTGTTCTCTGATTTAGTTAAAATATTTGACCGATACAGCTTGCATAATCATTGCCATATTGGAGATATACACCTTTGTATCTCGTATACGCTACACTCAAATCCAAAAATATTCTCCTATTTAGCTATTCACTTGATGTAGAATCGATATTGATGATGAAAAAAACAAGCGTTAGAAGCACTTTAAAGGATCTCCCTAATATGTTGGGTGTTCTGTACCTGCTTGTGTTTTACAAACGAGTGAGTGCTAGAAGCGAGATTCACGCTAAGTACATAAACTCTTTAACCAACCTTCTCCTGGATTTCGTCTAGGAATGAGAGACTCTTCACGTAGTCATTAGTAGAGGTAGGTGTGACCTCAAGCTCAAACTGGGCATCTTGGCAGAACTTCATCAGAGTGTCAGTCCTGATTTTAGCCAGCTTGGGCAGGATATCATTAATGACCTGAACGACGAGAGAAAGAAGTTAATCTTAACGAGGGACAACTCAACCTAACACCACACTTTAGTGTTCAAGGGGCTATGTCATGGTACTGCGCATGTATCGAGTAATCGCTCTTTTAGTGGCTGTTAATTAGCCTGAATTTCTCCCTCAATGCTTGATTGAAAGGATTTTCAATATTTTCCCTGGAGACTGTTTATATAGTACACTGTTTGTTAGTCATTTTTGCATATTTGCTTTCATTTTAAGCATCCCACATTGCCGAGAGCTTCGTACATCAAAATCGGTGGAAAGAGATCTTTCCGGCCAGGAAAAACGAATGTAAAGTCTTACCGCGACATAGCCCCTTTCAATTGGTAGAATCGCATAATTGTACGATGGCCACGTGGGTTGGTAATAAACAAAATATAACTCATTAGCTACTTTTGTTAGACCAACCAACACGCTTCGCTACGCTTTTTTTTTTATTCTGTAAGGAATGATTGCAACCCAAGAATAGCAAGCAGGGCTGTCAATAAGGGCCGTAACACCTGTCACAGGTGAGCTCACTGAATGTTACAGGTGCTGTTATGACCCCTCTAAGCATAGCCTTAACACAGCCATAATTTATGGTACGGGTGCACTTACACAAGTTAGGCTGATTAAAAACTTAATGACAGCCCTGGGCCCACCATGAACGAACTGGGTCTGCATTCGGATTTTCTCCATCACATATTTACTGCGTTTCCTGATGATCACACGGTTCTCCTCAAAGATACACTGGATTTGTTTGATTGTTTGTAAGAGAGATTCTCTCGTGTACCACAGATATACTGTGTTGGTATCAAGAAGTCTCCACCTTAGATATACTGGGTTTGCATTAACATTGTGTAAGGTTCTCCACCACATGTCTACTCTGCTTGCACCAAGACATCTTCACCAAGGATATATATAATCTGCATGGATTCTCCACCACATATTTTTCTAGATCTACTCTGCTTGCACCAAGTCATCTCCACCAATGATATAAATATATAATCTGCATGGATATCTCCATCACATATTTTAAGATCTACATTAAGGGTTAGTGCATAATACATGTATATCTACATACCTCTAGACACTTGAGTGGAGATGGTATCAAGACCTCCTTAAGTTTTCTCAGATCAGCAAGTATCATCCCAATAGGCTTCCTGGCTTGAATGGACACAGCTTGATCATGTTCACTAGTATATTTTTCAAGTGATGTTGCAAAGAACTCCACATCTGTAAAAACAAAATAGAAAGATTGTACATCTACATGTACATGTATATGGATACAATCTTCTTTATCAATATATATCTTCTTTATCAATGAAATATTTGTCGTTTCTCCAACATACTTTACTTTCACCTGAAAGTTGGAATGTAAGATTAACAGACAAGATAGTTTAACTAATACTTCAAAAACTCTTGAATAATTAATGAAGCAGAAACAAAGGAAATCATTGACTGAGTGAGAATGACCTTTAAATGTGATATAGATTTCGTCCTTAATTTACATAAACTTTAACTTGGATTTTCTCCGCCGAAATAGGTTGTATCGCCAAAATAACTGAATTACATGATTCGTTTTTTGTGTTTTCTTTTTAAATCATATAGATTCTCAGCGTTTAACTCAAGAGCATATTAGCTCATCTAGGAGGCTTACGCTAACATTATTTAACAATATTTAGGTGTGGAAAGAGAACAGAGTATTAATTAAACGAGTGTGATAGAAAAGAAAAAGAAAAGAAAAAGAAAAGAGGCCAGAAGGCGCTGTTATCAGTCACCATTTTGATCGAAACATTTAGAATGCTTTATATATGACTGCACAATTCACAGTTTTACATGACTCTAGAGATATACATCTAGACGTTTTTGAAGCCGTTTACAAAACTCGCAGCAGTGTTTTTAATTATCAGATACTCGGGCTGTGCCTCGTGTTTTAAATCTCATAAAACACTGCTGCTCGTATTGTAAACTACATGTACTGTTTAAAACAAGAACAGTAGTGTTTTATCAAGTTTAAAAATTCGAGGGCGAAGCCTGATAATTTTTAGACTTGATAAAACACGTGCTGTGAGTGTTTTAAACGGCTTCAAAAACGCTTTAAGAATGCAATGAAAGAAAGATGCACATCTCAAGGGAATGGTTACTTAATGAACCATTGAACCTTCGTATTCACAACGCCATGCAAAATATTCGAGTAATCACCGCCTGCAATTACGAACATCTCAAGGGAATGACATGAAGAAATTACCATACTATGTTGTTTGAAGCGGCGTTTTGCAATGCAAGAAGAACCTGCACTTGAAGGAGTTGGTGTCGTGGTTTACCTCGATAAAGTTCAAGACCTGGAAAGCGATGTGACTGACATGACGGCAGACTCTAAATTTTTGACTCCGGCACAAAATATGTAAGTTTAATGCACGTTTTTATTATTTTACGGCTTTGAGTTTGGTTTAATAATTGGAACTAAACAGTGGCTCGGTAAACAAGTAATGGTAGTTGGATAACTTCATTTTAAAAATATTATCTGTGTATCTCGGTAGTCTGCTGATATTAGTAAATTTAGTGCAAAATCTAATATCTAGGTACTTTATGTTCCGTGTACTTTTTGCTATCTTTGGGTCTTTATTAGTGAATTCTTAATTAGGATGTTCAACTTTATATAAAATTTAATGTTCATTAGTATTCTTTATATAAAATGTTCATCCTAATTAGCAAATTCAATGAATAAGCTGAAACATCAATAGAAATTCCATTGTCTCAATCATTAACGCTGTTTCCCCCTGGGACAGAATTCAATCCCCTCTGCGGGCCTTTTAGAATGATCAAATTTTATCAGGTATAAAGGAGCATGCACGTGACTGATTTGCTTCATCTGATTGGACAAAATGCTCATTAATTATTCATGGGTTTTTGAAGTATACACACAGGGTTGTTGTCAGGATTTGGGGGAAAGGTCGGGCAAAATCAGAAATGGGGAAAACTGTAAAACATGGGGGAAATATTTGGGGTAAGGTCATGCAAAGTCAGAAAACAAATGGGTAAAAAAAATTGAGACTCAGGTGAGCATGTTATATTGTAACCCAGTGAGTAACATCCAGTGACTAAATTTAATCGAGACTGGATATGAGAGATTACACCACAAATATACTGACTATGTTCCTCTTCTCTGATGGCATCAAGATCCAGACTTTCATTCTCCTGGTAGAACTGTCTATAAGGCTCAAAGGTATTGGCATACTGCCAGGCCATGTCGAACGCATTGGATATGGCATCCTGAAATACAAAAATTATCCACTGAAATCATTTGTTTTCATGTGCATGCACTTCTGTCAAAAAATAATACACTTGTCTTACGCTATTCGTGACTGCAATGAATTTAAATGTTTCTGGCTCGTTTTCATTTTATTCTGGTATTTCCCAGCAGTAGCTAGAAGTTTAATAATGGCAATATATACCATGTGAGAAGAAAATGGTAACTTTAGGAAGTAACTGAGCAAATTTTCAGTGAGTTATCTCTCCAAATAACCATTTTTTGTGTATATTAACTAAATGTACCATTAGGGAATATTCGAAAATTATCAGTGATATTCTCCATCAATTGATTTAAGAGCCCTACCTCCACAAATAATCAATAGCCTAATGTATACCATATTGTATGTACATGTTATTCCATTCTAAATACCTGTAACAACATGTTTACCACTACGATGACATATTTAACATGCATTTTATTTCAGTTAAAGTAGACAAAATTAAGGCAGCAGAGAGATAGATGCAATTGCAAATCATTGTCGTAAAGCATTTTGATTGGTTAAGTGGCACGTTTGTCCTGAGAGATGTTAACCTACATATATTAACATACTTACCCTGATGCCTTGTATGATTCCTTGTAAGTGTCTGTCATCATCGAACATGGTAGCTAAACTGGCTCCTTCACCTGCAGTCTTCTCCTCCACTTTGCCATTGATAATAGGTCTAGCAATTGGAGGGAAATAAATACTATTTTGTGCCAGGGCTCAACACTAATGGTAGCTAATTAGCCAAAACACCTAAACCTTTAGAACATGTAGTACATGTACAAAAACAATAGAGCTACAATATAATGGTTCAAGGTTCATAGGGTTCAAGGTTTTTATTTCCACAAAACAAAACAATCATTACATTTACATGCGACAAAAGATATTTGCTAATGTGGAGGAGCACAAGCATAAAACCACGAGGGTTACCAAAGTTGCTTATGCCCCTGGAAAACTTATTTAAATTAATCTATATATAAGACAAATACAGGATATATATAAAAAGTGAATGTAGATAGTGCACTAGATCTAGTATAAGAGTTTGTGTAAACTAGAATACAGGGTGCAATCAGAATACAGGTTTCGAGCAGTACTGTATAAAAAACTACTCAAACGTTTTCGGGACTAGTGGGTTTTATATTTCTACATTGTACATACAGTACAGGGCTGTCATAAGCTATCACACTTGGAAAATCAAAATATGTAAACAGTGGCCTTTCACAAGGGTAAACACAACTTACTTTTAAAATGCATTGCACTGCCTTCTAACCAAGTTTAAAAGGCACTGTCTACTGTTCTACCTTGGAAGCATTTACTAAAGTTTGGCAGGCGACAAACAGCTTTGAGAATTATAACCTAGTATTTTTCCAAGCAAGACTAAATTAATTATTTTGAATTGACCTCAAACTCTGCTCAAACTCTGCACATGAAAATTCTCATTTTCACTGACGTTTGTGGTTTACAAATACTTTGCAAATTTCTAGTGTAAACAGGTACATGTACATGTATGTACACACTGTAGAAAAAGAATGTACGATGTTATCCTTTACCAAGAGCCTGTTTACACTAGGTGAAATTTTGTTTGTTTTGCAAAAACATCTGTCAATGCCACAACTTTTTAAGTGCAAACAAAACATTTTGGCAAACCAAAATGTTGCTGAGCATTACCAAATATCAAAAACACCGAAGAGCAGCTTTAATTTGGTGACCTTCAATATTTTATCAGGTGGGACAATGCATTATTCCATGACAGCCAACAGCAAATTGATCTAAACAAACAATGGATTCATTGGCATATGGGTTTCTATTTAAATTTGATTGACTTTGTGGTAAAACAAATAATCTGTACATCTCAAGTGCAAATGCGATTACCAATTTACAAAATTCGTAATTACAAAATTAGCAACATTTTCGGTACAGCAAAACCAAACTTTTTGGCATAGTGCAAACAGGCTCCAATTAAGCCAAACAAAATTTGCCAGGCTAGTGCAAATAGGTCCATACCTTGTGAAGGCATCAAAATAGGGATCAGGAACAAGGTTCATCACACTCAGCACTGCATCCTGGAATCTCTTAATGACCTCAGCAAGACCTTCCTCAAAATCCTCCAGGCCTGGATAGAAGAGCAGGGCTTGAGGCTCCATTAACAGCTCAGTGGTGAAGAGTGGATCAAGCTCAATCTGCTCCTCCTGTGATCAGACAAGAGAGGAAATGTTAGTTTAATACTTTGACTTTATTTGTCAGGGTTTGTTATCTTTTAAATTTATTTTCAAGATCAATATCAAAATAATAAGAGAAGCTACGACTGGGCTCGTAAAAAAGGAAAATTGCAGCTTGCCCTGTTGAATTTTTACTTGCCCAAGGCAATTGTGAACTAGCCCAAATTTTGACTCTCCTGGGCCTGATTAAATGGCAACTTCTAGCAAACTTCCCTGCTGACAAAATTTATTCTTGCCCAATATGAAAATCTACGAGTCCCAGACTGTCGGGCATGAGATGTTTCAAGCCTACCATAACACAATGTATGAACAGGTGCGATCTCATACATGTACATCCATGTCAAAATTATACCCTATTCCAGACTGTCTAAAAAAAATTAAGGCAAAATTTATAACTGGTCAATTTGTACGCTGCGCTCCATCCATACGTCTGTCATGACCACAAGCCAAATATTTTCCGTCCGGCCCTCCCACTCAGTCAATAAATACCTATTCTTTGGACTTCTTGCAATTTGGTTTAACACACCTTTTCCTCTTCATTCTCTTCACCGACGTCTTCCTCCTTTCTGCTGTCTTCAACCTCCTCCTTTGTTCCTAGTAACACAGCCAAGGGTGGGGCATGCTGGAGCTGCTCCTGAAGGTAGTTCAGCAGTGTTGCTACCGAGTTAACTGCCAGCACATGCATGGTGTTCACAATGAGGTAATCAGCAAGACGAATAAAGCTGATCAAAAAAGTATGTGTTAGTCATGAGTTACTGAGAGGAATTTACTGACAGCTCATATTGTAATTTATTATGCACATGCGTCATTGAGAGAAAGAATAACTCATCCCTGCTCATGCCCGCATGCAACCACAAGCAGAAAAATATATGAAAAAAATTATGCAGTTTCACAGACACAGTTGAGTGAGTAATTTTAGGTAAAAATTTGTATGATTTGGCTTTACGACACTCAATCAAAAACCACTCTTATATACTTTAGGCTATAACACTGATCATGATGTAATGGCATTTAAATACCTTGTAAGCCGTCGGCAGTGGGTCCTCTTGTTTGCCTGCTCTGTGTACGTCATCTTATCTGGGGCATCACCATACACATCCATTTCATAACCACTTGGCATCATGTATGATGACACGGATTGTCCCATACCAGATGGGCCATATTCATCTGAATTGTGCATCAAATGAAAATAATAAATTCATCTTAAAACAATGAAATAAACAGAGCTACATGTACATGGACTTTTACCAAACTATGATAACAATTGAAATTTTGAAGAAAAAGGAAACAATATTTATTTAATTAAATGTTCTTCGATTAAATCTGGTGAGATTATGTCACTGCAGTGGTTAAAGTACCAACCAGTGTCCTTTGCACACCTCACATGCTATCTAGGATTCAATATGTCCTCCATACTGGAGTACATGGCAATTTTTGAAAAGTAACTGATTAGTGGTAAGCAATTGACCTATATCATTATGACGTCAAATCAAAACAATCTATTGTTTAAACGCTAAGGATCACGGTCGTGGGAGGGGGACAAAACAGCAACAACACAAAGGAAATCGCTATCAAATGCATTTTGTAGAACGTAGAATAGCAGTAACAGCCACCAAATACGGTAAATATTGTGGGATAAACATTGATACGGCTGATATCTGGAAACCAGACAATTCTAAGTAAAAAAATTCTCAGCAGAGCAGATTTAGTTCAAAATTATATTGTTCAAGTCGATTCTGTCCCCCTTATAAACAAGCAGTGACGTCATAATGATATAGGGTAATTAATTAATGATTATTTTGCAAAAGTCTTCTCCCCCCCCCCCCATCAAAAT
The DNA here is from genome assembly GCA_030867875.1 of Actinernus sp. WN-2022. Taxonomy (NCBI): domain Eukaryota; kingdom Metazoa; phylum Cnidaria; class Anthozoa; order Actiniaria; family Actinernidae; genus Actinernus; species Actinernus sp. WN-2022. The sequence goes on from JAOWCC010001634.1 coordinate 31,401,302, forward strand.
CGAAAAAAAAAGTACAGGTGGAAAGAATGACAGAAGTAGCCGGTTATTTTTGCCAGCTGCCAGCTGTTATGGACAACCCTTAAGCTATTTACGGTGTACAGTGTAGATACCATTCCTGCAGACCAACTGAAGGAGTCCGTGGAATAACAGTGAAAGTGATTACTGATCATGCACATTCTAAATTCTGTCTTAGAGAACAAAGAATATAAAGGATAGTTTAAAACTTGATCAAAAGTCACTTTCACTCTTCATGCAGGAAACCCTTCAATAATATTACAGTGTACACTATACCTTAAGGCTACTATTTATTGCGACACTTAAATTTTGCGATTTAGAAAACTGCGTATTTCACGAGTGTTTTAATTTTGCGATTTTGCAAAGGAGAAAATGGCAAATAAATATCAGTCCTGAGTAAAGACAAGTTAAGCCTAAGGAGTACTACTTTTCAGCTAGATTTTCCTTCGCGCTACGCACTAAATCATATAAACGAAAGCGGAAAAAGGTTCACGCTTAACGGTAGCTTGCAAATAGTAGTATTAAACAACAAAACGTGCCACATTTACAACAAAACAATAACCGTTTCTTTATTGCTTAAACTGCAAAACAGGGTAAATTTTGCGAGTAGAAATTACTGCGGCAAATAATATATCGCAAAAATCGCAAAAATTAGTTGCCGCAATAAATAGTAGCCTTAAGGTAATCTAAACACATATCTAGATGTTTGAATCTGTTGATTGTTTATGTACTGACATCACTGCAACATAGGAACTGGGACAGTCTATCACATTCAAAATTTGCTTTAAGAACATTGGAAACATACTTACAGAGACATTAGTGAGAATACTACATGTATTTAAAGTGCAAGTAGCGCCATAAAACATTCATCTTATGACGTCACAGGATCCATGAAAAGTAACCAAACTTAGGGATTAAATGCCAGAAATGTTACAAAATTTGCAAGATTAATATTTTATACCTTTTTGTGCGAAACAAACACAATAGTACAATATAACTTTTTTTTGACATGATACTTGCACTTTAAATATATATAGATCACTGTTCTTTTTCATACATGCAGCCCTTTCAATAAGGGTCAATTAGGCAACAAAGTAAGTCACAGAGCTACATGTACTTCATCAGGCTACTGGCTACTTTTTTCAATAAATAATATTGTGATAAAGGATTGCAGCAGCGATTTTCTTGGAATTTTATACTATCTATCAATAATTATTGTCCTAGCTAGGGTTAGATCAATAGGACAATAATTTAGTAGGGCAGTAAGGACAGTAATTCAGAGCTTCTCACAAAAACCTCAAACAGAAGGAAACAGAATGCAGGCCAGCATCCTGTCATGTTGAAAATCTATCGAACATTTTTTTGGCAAAATGATTGGTCATAGTCTGGTGTCTGCAGACTACAATCTGCATCCGTGAGGATGAGAAATATAAACTATTTATGTGCTGCCTACTTTTTGAGATAATATATACAAACACTTCTGTATTGAATTCCGACTACAACTTACATTTAATACCGGCGTCTTGATTTACTGCCCTAATGTTAAGGGTCAATCAGTGAAATACCCTTATCATTAGGAATTATACTCCAAACGACCTAATGATTAGGTGGTTGCAAGCCACATGTGGTTAGGAGCCCTAACGATCAGGAGAGAGCCGGGATAAACCCTTTGCATTAGGGATTTTATTGCAAATGCCTTAATGGAAAGGTCCTGATAACATCTCTGCGCTGAAAGCCCTAATCATAATTGCAATTCCATGCAAGCTTATAAAATGAACACGCTATCATGCATCAGAAAAAAAGAAAGAAATACCGCCACTCACTCAAAGAATATATAAAGCAAGCATTAACGTGGGAACGTTTACCGTGGTAGTCACTTACCTTGCCCATAGTTTGCTTGTTTATGATAATTGACAGCGAGTTTCATACAAGACCATAATAAATTTGCGGGAATTGTCATCTCCATTTAGATTGGGTCGTTAGCTCTCAGCTACTACATGTAAGAACTTAAATTTTGGTTTTAAAACCCTCTACACCAACTTGTAATACCACACTCAGAACAGCAATGAAACAAACAAGAGGTAGATACATGTATACAGTCCGTGGGTACACTCCAGTAAAAGTCCGGCAACACGACCAAGTTCTCTGATTGACGATGTCAAGATAACAAAACAATTAACCTAGTCAGACATTTCGGACAGACATGCGCTAGCACTATTAAGTATCTGTTAAATCAACAATTTAAAAGAAAATGTCCGTTTCATATCATATCTTTTCATGTGAAGAAATCTGCAGTTCGACAGAATATCATATTTTCTCCTTTGAGAGAAATTAAAATACAACGCCGAGTGAAATATGCGGGAATGTTGTCGAACGTAGGTCATAACCACAAGTCCGCAACGATACGATCTCTGTTATTCTTAGTTGTATAGTTCATCAGAACACGGCTGCTACATTGCCTAAATAAAACGGCAGGATTAGTTAACGGCTAGACCGGAAAACTCATCTAGCTAATCCAATTCTTGCAGATGCTAAAACGGAGCCCTTACGATTAGGCCTTTTCATATTCTACCAGAGAAGAGCTTGTAAAATCTAAGTTATTCGGCAGTGCTAAAACGGAGCCCTGCCGATAACGGCTTTTCACGTTCTACCCGACGTTCTACTCAGAACAGCAATGCACCAAACGGGAGGCATATGTTTACTGGAAAACAATTATATAGTTTCTACAATTATCAGAATCATATTGTATATGAATAAGCAGCACGTCCGCGAATTCTGCAAATAGTACCTATTTTGTGGCCTAAAAAAGTGGCAGATTAAATGTCCGGAAGCTAATTAACACTGCAGGATAACGTTGATTTCACAACTAGGGTTTGACAAGCTCATCTTGAGACGTGAAAAGCCGGTTTATCAACGTCATAGTGCTCTGTTTTAACACTGCCGAGAAACTTCGATTTCACAACTAGATTTGACAAGCTTGACAAGGGATAGAACGTAAAAAGCCGGTACATGTCTATGGTGTTAGGGCTCTGTTTTAACACTGCCGAGTAACTTAGGTATGACTAACAAGCTCTGTCGTCTCGCTTTGAACGCGGAAAGCCCTAATCGCAAGGGCTCCGTTTTAGCACTGCCGAATAACTTAGATTTGACAAGGTCGTCTCGGGTATATCACAAAAAGCCCCAATCGTAAGGGCTCGTTTAACTTAGATTTGACAAGCTCATCTCGGGTTATATCGTGAAAAGCCCCAATTGTAAGGGCTCTGCCGAATAACTTAGATTCTCAGGTATATACATTTGTATCGAAAAGCCGTAATTGTTTTACCACTGCCGAATATCGTGAATAGCCCTAAAGGTAAGGGCTCCGTTTTAGCACTGTCGAATATCGTAAATAGCCCTAAATGTAAGGGCTCCGTTTTAGCACTGCCGAATATTGTGAATAGCCCTAAACGTAAGGGCTCCGTTTTAGCACTGCCGAATAACTTAGATCTCGGGTCATATCGTGATAAGTCCTAATCGTCAAGGCTTCGTTTTACCACTGCCGAATAACTTAGATTTGACAAGCTCATCTCGGGTCATATCGTGAAAAGCCCTAATCGTTAAGGCTCCGTTTTACAACTGCCGAATAACTTAAATTTGACAAGCTCTGCTCGGGTAGAATGTGAAAAGGCCTAATCGTAAGGGCTCCGTTTTAGCACTGCCGAGGTCGTCTTGGGTATATCGTGAAAAGCCTCGTTTTAGCACGGCCGAATAACTTAGATTTGACAAGCTCATCTCGGGTATATCGTGAAAAGTCGGCTAATCGTAAGGGCTCCGTATTAGCACTGCCGAATAGCGTGAAAAACCCTAATCGTAAGGGCTTCGTTTTAGCACTGCCGCATAGCTTAGATTTGACAAGAATCATCTTGGGTATATCGTGAAAAGCCCTAATCCTAAGGGCTCCGTTTTACCACTGCCGAATAACTTAGATTTGACTAGCTCTTCTCGGGAAAAATGCCTAATCGTAAGGGCTCGATCTTAGCAATGACGAATATCGTGAAAAGCACTACTCGTAAGGGAGTTTAAGGGCTAGTTTTAAAGTTTTAGCAAGTGAAAAGCCGGTTTATCGGCGTCATAGGGCTCTGTTTTAACACTGCCGAGAAACTTCGATTTCTCAACTAGATTTGGCAAGCTCGACAATGGATAGAACGTAAAAAGCCGGTACATGTCTATGGTGTTAGGGCTCTGTTTTAACACTGCCGAGTATAACTTAGATATGACTAACAAGCTCTGTTGTCTCGGTTTGAACGCGAAAAGCCCTAATCGTAAGGATTCCGTTTTAGGGCTGACAAGACAATCTCATCTCTTGAAAAGGCCTGAAAAAGCACTGCCGAATATCGCGGAAAGCCCTAATCGCAAGGGCTCCATTTTAGCATGCCGAATAACTTAGATTTGACAAGGTCGTCTCGGGTACATGTATATCACAAAAAGCCCCAATCATAAGGGCTCGTTTAAATTAGATTTGACAAGCTCATCTCGGGTTATATCGTGAAAAGCCGTAATCGTAAGGGCTTGTTTTACCACTGACGAATAACTTAGATTTGACAAACTCATCTCAGGTATATCGTGAAAAGCCGGCTAATCGTAAGGGCTCCGTTTTAGCACTGCCGAATATCGTGAATAGCCCTAAACTTAAGGGCTCCGTTTTAGCACTGCCGAATATTGTGAATAGCCCTAAATGTAAGGGCTCCGTTTTAGCACTGCCGAATATCGTGAATAGCCCTAAATGTAAGGGCTCCGTTTTAGCACTGCCGAATATTGTGAATAGCCCTAAATGTAAGGGCTCCGTTTTAGCACTGCCGAATATCGTGAATAGCCCTAAACGTAAGGTCTCCGTTTTAGCACTGCCGAATATCGTGAATAGCCCTAAACGTAAGGGCTCCGTTTTAGCACTGCCGAATATCGTGAACAGCCCTAAACGTAAGGTCTCCGTTTTAGCACTGCCAAATATCGTGAATAGCCCTAAACGTAAGGGCTCCGTTTTAGCACTGCCGAATATTGCGAAAAGCCCTAATCGCTAGGGCTATATATGTATATTGATTAAGTTGTGAAATCTAAGTTACTCGGCAGAATAAAACGCCAAAAGCTGGTACATGTCTATGGTGTTAGGGCTCTGTTTTAACACTGCCGAGAAACTTCGATTTCACAACTAGATTTGGCAAGCTCGACAAGGGATAGAACGTAAAAAGCCTGTACATGTCTATGGTGTTAGGGCTCTGTTTTAACACTGCCGAGTATAACTTAGATATGACTAACAAGCTCTGTCGTCTCGGTTTGAACGCGAAAAGCCCTAATCGTAAGGACTCCGTTTTAGGGCTGCCGAGACAATCTCATCTCATGAAAAGGCCTGAAAAACCACTGCCGAATATCGCAGAAAGCCCTAATCGCAAGGGCTCCGTTTTAGCACTGCCGAATATCGTGAATAGACTCCGTTTTAGCACTGCCGAATATCGTGAATAGACTCCGTTTTACCACTGCCGAATAACTTAGATTTGACAACTGAGCTCATCTCAGGTTATATCGTGGCTCCGTTTTAGCACTCCAGAATAACTTAGATTTGACTAGCTCTTATCGGGTAGAATGTGAAAATGCCTAATCGTAAGGGCTCGGTTTTAGCAATGCCGAATATCGTGAAAAGCTCTACTCGTAAGGGAGTTTAAGGACTCGTTTCAGCACTGCCGAATATTACTTAGATTTCGGGTCATATCGTGAAATGGCTCCGTTTTACCACTGCCAAATGACTTAGATTTGACAAGCCCATCCCGAGTATATATATCGTGAAAAGCCGGCTAATCGTAAGGGCTCCGTTTTAGCACTGCCGAATATTGCGAAAAGCCCTAATCGCTAGGGCTATGTATATTGATTAGTTTTTGAAATCTACGTTAATCGGCGGAATATACCACGTAAAGCCCTAATCGCTAGGGTTCTCTGTTAACAATGCCGAATACACTGTTAACTCAGATTTTACAACTAATGTCGGTGGAGTAGAGGATAAAAAGCCCTGCTAGCTAATCGTTAGGGCTCTGTACATTCCTGTACTCTACTAGCCAAATGAACTGCCATGAGAGACAGCTGTTTTCTCAGGCTATTACTCTGCTAAGTTAAAGTACATTCTGCCGTACAACTAAACATTCACTAGATCATCTCACATGGGATCTTATGGGAAACTGTTTTGGACAAGTTGTCCGGATATGCTAATAGAAATGCCTAGGTCATAACATCATTCAGTAAACATATCAACACTATAAAAGCATATCAGTGTCGTATTTCTCTTGATAATGTAGCTGGTGTATCAATTCAAGAAAAGTACATGGGGAAATGGAGACTAAAATGCAGACTGCCATCGTGTTTGTTTGTACTCTGAAGATCGCAAATTCATATAATTATTTTATGTAAAACTGGCAAATATTTGAAAGTAAAGAAACGCAAAAACGGAAATCTCGTTTAGAAGGATTGCTGTAGTATCGAGTCTCATATTCAGTGAATGGTATTTAGGCGTGAGGGAATTTGATCCCAACGTACGTGTATGTCATAGGTCCAATATTTCCGATCAGGTCGTCTACTTTGAGTTAAATCTCATGTTACATCGCGGTCCACGTCTTGCAAAACATCGCATAGTGATATATCAGCTTCTCGTTCGGTTGTCTCGCTGTTCTTTCTGTCCTAACAAGGGCGAGATGTGAGTGGAGAACGGTAACCTACATGAAATACGAATCCAACGGCAATCATCCTCGGTAGCTGAGAGCTTAATGGCCCAATAAAGGAAGATGAAACTTCCCGCCAATAATTTGTGATCTCGCTTGGAACGTACACGAAATGCCTGATAGACTTCGCGAAGTACATGCAAGGTACATTTGTAAGTGACCACCACTGACAACGTGTGGATGCTTTTTTATGCGTTTTATTAATACGATTCTGTTCCATGCGCAAGTGATATTTCTTTTTTATGGTATCACTGTGAGTGATGGAATAGCGATTTCCTTGTCATATATTTTAGGCTAAAAGCTCTCATGTTTAGAAATCTGTCAACGCTTTCAGTTCAGGTATGTGTTAAAAGGACCTTACCATTAGGGTTTTTGCATTAAAACCCCTGATGCTAAGGGCTTTTACAGCCTATCCCCTAATCATTAGGGCTGGTGACCACATGTGGCTTGTCAAACACCTAATCATTAGGGCATTTCGAATATAATCCCTAATGATAAGGGCTTTTCAGAGGTCAGCCCTTATCAGAAGGGCCGTGAAACGACATTCCGGAATTAAATGTTGTGCTCGGAATTAAATACAGAAGCGTTTACAATGACTGTATATCCCCTACTTCAAAAGGTATTGAACATGTGTACACATGTAGCTTCACTGAATCTACTTAGAGCAGATTTGTATGAGTGGGATAAATTCTGACATGTCCATAGCCTTAACCGTAACTGTGCTGTACTGCAACATTACTGTAATTTGATTGGATCAGCTGGACATGGCATACCGTACAGTAACTGTGCCATAGATAATCGCTGTAACTTGCCCACTCCCACGAAATCTGCTCTATTCTATACCAACCCACCTCCATACATGCCAGTGGGACTGTCCATATCCAGAAAATAGTCATCAGGTGTGAATCCAGCCTCTAGCAGGGCCGTGCGACAAGCACTGCGTACCACCTCCTTCACAAGGTCTCTAAACTCTGCCAGTCTTCCAGCAACCTAAAATAATAAAAGTACTATTATTTATAAAATCAATTCGATGGAATGCATGCTCAGATTGGCTGAAAGCAGTGCTTCTGTAACTCTACAGAAACATAGAAAGCTGAGCGCATGCTTGAGCTAGTGGGGAAAATTTATGTTTTGATGATCAAATTAAACAAGCATTTCCCATGCTTTAATTTACTTGTTTATTTCAAAAAGGAAATAATTATAAATAAAGTTATAGAAACAATAATAAAGTAGAAGATTAAAAGAACTCAAAACTTGGGCTCGTGTTCCCACACCCATTTCTCGTTCTCCCAAACTCCCACTCATGTTTCTATAACCCTACGGAAGCACGGACAATGTTTTCCATTTCTTAAATAACAATTCCACATTTTTATTTTCTGATAATGAACATTTTTAGTTAATGTTTTAGAATTTTTTCTTGTATTTGTATTTACAGCAATACATAAGGTAACACAACCTATTATCGGACACTTTAATATTTTGATCACTTCCAGTCATATAATGAAGATGGCTATTGCCAATATTTCTATTCCTTCGTAATTTTAAAAAAATGTATAGTAAGTGACTACATTAATTTTGCATAACCTGATTCCTTTCGAATTTCAATGAAGTCGACTGAAGATATCCATTCTTGACAAACCCATTATCACACAGATTAACCTATTATCGGACATGCAAGCAATACCGATTATTGGACACTCAATGGGTGTCCGCTTGTAATCATGGGAAAACCTTTACAAAATGTTTGGATTGAGGCTAGAGTTATTGAGCGACTATTTAGGCCTGTAAAACGTACTTCATTTTGGGCAAGCGTGATGGGAATAACTGTTGTTGTTTTGTAGCCATAAATTTTCCAGATATAGTGTGCCCCCTCATTGGTGGATTTATGGTCACCTGACAAGTAACAAAACAAACTTTTGCCCAAACGGGCAACAATTCCCAGTTGTTGCCCACGTCACCACATAATCACATCATGATATAACTGGCTAGCTACATGTAAAGGTGGGAAATATTTATTTACCAAAACATCTAGACCTTCATCAAAAGCTTACCTTTTTCATCAAAAGAAAGTGTTTAAAATGGAACCAGCCCCAAAGAAACAATTTACATATTTATCAAGCGTGAGAGAAATAAATTGGTAGCTAAAAAAATAAGAAACAAACAAAATGCAAATGCCGTAGAGATGCTGGCAGCAGCTTTCCAAAGAGAAGATGACAAACCTCGCTTGTATCAGGTAGTAAAACTGAAATCTATATAACAAAACACTTAATGACTGGTTGCTCATGTTTCACTCGACTGACGTCTTGGGAAACATCAAGAGTCTTGGGAAACAAAACTCACAGTTTCCCTCGGGACCAGTCATTAAGTGTATAGTGTTGCCCCGTTGCACTGTGCTATAAAGTGTGCCTCAAGTTTTCACATTCTTATAATAAACCATTTCTTTGCGATAACTCAAAGTGCATTAGTATAGCACCATAAAACAACATTAACTCTTTTGGCCCCAAATTCTATTCGTAATATAAAAATAATTAGTTTTCCATGAGATGAATCCTGGAACATTTTCATTGACAACTTCTGTCAATCTCTCTTCTGCATGGGACTGGGCAGAGGGGGCGCCCGGGGGAGGGGGGGGCAACTTTGATGCCCACAGTCAAAGTTATCAACTGGAAATAAAGGAAACTGTATGCTCAGTTGGTCATTTTTGCTGTGAAAACTTAAATAAATCACCATCCAGCAAATTGGAAAGGGGGATTAAGACAAAATATATTTGAATCACAAATTTGAGATCTTTCCCCTTAGTTTCTTAATAATTAAGAAAGAGGAATTATTTATTATAATAACATTAAAGCAGTCTGCTATACCTCCTCAAGCTGCTGAAATTGGGCATTCCTAAACTCCTCCAGTGTGTAGGTGTGGCCTTTGTCTACTCTACACAAACCCATGTCACTGATGCGATAACACATTTCTCGTACGTTCAGCAAAGCTGGTCTGAGGGACTAAAAGTAAACAGAAATTGTACAACTTGCCAATGGAAATAAGAGGACAATTACTATGTGCACCTATCACATTAGATAAAAATTATTGTGATTGCTTGTGCAAGATTGCATGATGGTGTGATACAGCATATGCTAGAAACACTTTTCCCCACAATTTTGCTTGACTCAGTCTTCTTGGCCCTTATCGCTTCACTATTTTTAGTTTGTTGTTGTAAAAAATAAATTTACGAAATCAATACCATAGTTAAAAGTGGTACGTTTCCTCTTATTTACCATGTTTTTCGTCATTTCATGGCTAACATGTGTTGTGGATTCACTTGGCTAGTGCCACCTTGTGTAATCCACAACAATAAATAAATTATAATTATTGTGACCATGTGATAACAGTAAACTATCATAAATTTATTAAATACCATATTTATCAGAGTTTTTTAATAGCAAAATCTCCATATTAATCAGATACATGTATTTTTAACAATAGCTCCATTCACATGTAACTATAGGGACCACCAAAAAATGTCATTAGATCCAAGATAGCATAGCAATCCAATTTTTTTCTAAAACTTAAATATATTTTCCTTCTCATTCTCAATTTAGAACGTATTGCCAACAATTGAAAGGAAACTTAAGTTCTAATACAGCCAGTGAGTGAGGGTTTCCTTTATTAAATTTAGCCATAATACAATACTTACGGTATTGACAATGAACAGGTTTTCTTGGAGTGAATTTCTGCACTGTGTTATTTTCCTAATAACAAAGATGGTGAGAAAACTGGTGATGATTTTCAAATAATAATTTATTACAGATGTTGCTAAATGTAAAAAAATAAAGATCCATTGATGATAATAATAATAGACAGTAATAATAATAATATATTTATAATAATGGTAATAATGCCTTAATTACCAGCTCTGTGGATCCTAATTACAACTAGAAATACATGTATGCCATAACTACAATCCATTGTATAAAGACATTTTGGTAAACAAATTTGACAATAGCTCTAATACTACTAATCTAGATACCATTGTCTACTTACATGTATTACCAAAATCTACTTATCATTAAACTACTAGTAATTAAAACCTTCTAATTTAAATCACAAAATCACTAATAAAAATATTCTGCATGGAATATACATGTATATGGCTCTATTATTTAGCTAAACAACTCTGTAACAGATTAAGTCCACATGTTTGTATTATTAAAAAGCTTAGATGCATTGAGTCGATCATGACAGACTGTATACAATAATAACACACTTAACATGCAACAGTTACTGACAATAACTATGAACCGTATCCATGAGGGTTTCCATTTGGATTAAGTCACAGCTGGTTTATTTTAAGAGGTGATACAATATAACTGGAAACAAAAAGCAAACCATATACCCGGTATACATGTACAGCCAATAACCTACTTTGTTCTGACATTTTTTCTCCACACCACAAAAGCCTTCCATATTCTGAAGTTTGCAAATGTTGGTATTTTGACAAGTCGTTTATAGTCCAGATACTGCTTTTCCCATCTCTCCAGGGAGGTGAACTCTGCCTCATTGTCACGCATGTGGGTAACACCCTGGGTACTGATGGTGTAGTAATTTGAATGGTTGATCTCGGAGTGCTTCACAATTCTGAAACGTATTGAATAATACAAATTAGTTTTACAGTGCACTATACTGTAACTACATGCATTAATAAACAATTAAAATTACATGTACATTCATTTGCAAAATGAAAACAAAGCATTCCAGCAATTTTCTTCATTCAAAAGACTTCAAAACTAGTCCATCAAAACTAGTCCATGTAATAATAATATAATAATAATTAGTTTATTCATGCCTCTTGCAATGTATATTGAATTACAGGCTGATTACACTTAATAATGGGATACTGATTATATAAATAAATAAATACGTACATGTACTATAGGTAAGTTAAATTTAGATACCTTGGAATTTCACAGTTACGAAATTGCTAAAACGGTCAGTTTTAGTGGCCATTGGGTAACTGCCTTTGCCCGATCTCAGCGAGTACTGCGCCAATGAGTTTATTACTCTGTTATGTATTAGGGGGTAGATGGGATTACCCGGCTTAATATTGCTTATAAATTTCTTACACGCCGCTAGTCGACGATCGGCTAGAGTGGGGATACCCACCTTTTCCAATGCTTCGCCGTAAACAATACGCGGAAAAATGATGGACAATGCCCTTTTCTGGATATTTTCCAGGGCATTAGATAGGTATAATGGAAGGCTGGCATACACGACACACACATATTCTATGACAGATCTAATTACTGTACAGTAAATAATAACAATGTCCGCAGAAGGGACACCACACTTTTTGAGTTGCCTCAGGGCATACAGCCTCTGATTGGCTTTTTTGACTACATAATCGCAGTGGACAACCCACGTGAGTTCCTCTGAGATAAATACCCCGAGAAGCTTGAAGGACTTCACGCACTCTATATAGCTTCCGCCGTTAGCAATGGGTCGCATCACACAACTATTATAGTGTAAAAAGTCAATCGACATAACCTTACATTTACGAGGATTTAACTGCATATTATTATTGACCGCGAAATATTGAATATCATCTACAATAAAATTTAATAAGGATGGTGAGTTTCTAGGAATAATTTCTAAAGCTGTTAAGTCATCCACGAACTTAGCACGTGGGCCCCATGAGGGTAGGAGATCGTTAACCATAACTGCGAACAAGATAGGGCCTAGCTTTGTTCCCTGGGGTATTCCACCATTAAGAACATACGATGCTGAGCGTGTCGAGGTAATACGTACAAATTGGGATCTACCCTGCAAGAACGAGGCTATCCATCTTAATAAACAATTATGAAACTTAAACTTAGAAAGCTTATCTAGTAAAATACCATGGTCAATAAGGTCAAACCCATTACGGAAGTCGGCAAAAAAGAACCTTAACGAGCAGTGACCCCTATCAAGAGCTTCAAGGGCTAAATGAAGGAGGTAAACTAGAGCTTGTTCTGTTGACCTCCCGGCGACAGCAAATTGTACATGTACATGTGCCTTTTAGCGCATCGAAGCTCTAGCAAGTTGAAACACTATTGTCTTGTACTCGACACTGATAAATGGCTCAAATAAATGGCTTTGTTTCCATTCTGCAATGTTATCAGTTCTCATTGTCTAAGTGGCCCAAGTTACAGTATAGTTGCACAGTAATGATAAACTGTGCTCAAAATTGGCTCACCCAACAATAGAAAACCCCCAACAACAAAGGATGAGCACAGTTCTGGAAGAGTTATATGTACGTACAAATGTAGTACGTACTGGACTGCTCTATATACTTACAAGTCATGTAATAATATTATCACAGCCAGGCATCCAGGGATTTTGTTGGCATTTTATACTATCTGTTAATAGTCCTTAGTAGCCAGGATTATAGCTCAATAGGACAATGATTTAGTATTGGGCAGTAAGGACAGTAATTCAGAGCTTTTCACAAAAACCTTCAATGAATGGAAGCATTCGGACCTGAGTGAGCATCCTGCAATGTTGAAATCTAACAGACATTTTTGAGAAATAATCTGTTATAGTCCACTGTCTGGCAACAATCTGAATCCCTGTACATTTTATAATCATATACATGTATGTTGACTCTCCCAACTGATTGGTAGAATCAAGTCATAAGACCAGATATTAACTGCTCATTTCCAGGTGATGTTTATCAGGCAATAACCTGTGTAAGGGTAGTCACCCCATGGCTTTCATTGAAAGAAAATATTGCAGTATGACAAAGACCTAATTATCATTATGATATGACCCATATGGCACCATGCACACTTTCCTTTCAAAACCATAAAATTAAAGTCATGTGAAGGGGGCTGTACGTGCTTGATGTGAGTGATGCGGAAATAATTGTACATATTATTTATAAATTAGTACCTTAAGCTAGTACAGTCAAGATGCAAACGTCTTCACGCTATTGCCCCCGATATTGCTGAGCAGCAATTGCTGTTTTAAGAGCAATTGCTGCTTACATTCACAGACATTGAGATGTCTTTTACCATTTTGATTTTGTTTGTGGCAGTGTAGTCGCTTTATTGATTACATGTATTTGGTTTGCCAGGTTTCCCGGGTTTTGCAGATACTTGAAGTTCGATCCGCGTCTTTGACTTGCACGTGCATTTAGCGATGGTTGAGACGATTGTAATCACAGGCCGCCCAAGTTCTGACTGTATAACAAGGTTTGTATGGGAGTTCTTCCGATAACTCGGAATAATAACATAAATTTAGTTACAGATCTTCTGTAATACAAGGTAAATAAAGGAAGAAGGCTTACTTGAAGTTGTTTTGTTGTCCTGTGTGTGTTTCAGGTCGCTAGAACAGTGTTTTAGGACTCCCATACAAACCTTGTTATACAGTCAGAACTTGGGCGGCCTGTGTTGTAATATGCTAATTTCGACCTTCAATGTTTTGGAAAACTTTCAATGTATTAAAGCGCAATTTGCATTCAATAGGAATACCACATTCCCAGTAGAGGTTTTCTGGTAAGAGTATAGAATTTTTTTGCATGTCTTTTCATTACGAATTGGCTTCAAAACTGTGTTCACATTCCCAGAAAGTTTCAGCGATTTGACAGACTCGTCAAAAGTCAGACTGTCACGTTCACGCCTGACTGATAGGCTCGGTGTCCAGCCGTGGGGGTTTCGGTGAGCCCGTGATCCTCTCCCCACTCACGGCTGGGTGCGCGAGCTGAGACATTGTCGGTTTTTAGCCAATCACAAACTTGCCACTAAAATCCTGTCGATGAATGTATTCAGAATGGCGTCACCTCTAAAGAGCAGCTTTCTGATTGGCTGAACACAATTACTGGTTGCGAAGATCGCACACCAATGAGATGTATTGCTTTTAGCACGTGTTCGAAACGTGACAGCAAGGTCATTTTGCAATATCGGATGCAGAGCGAGCAGTTCAAAATATGGCCATTCATTTTGCCAGAGAAATGTGTTTCCTGCACTTCCCATACATACCGAAAACAAAAAAAATTAAAGGTAGCGTACAGTGAGTTTCATGATCACCACCGGTAATTTTAGGTAGCGTACAGTGAGTTTGTTGATCACGGCCGGGTAAGATAGCGTACAGTGAGTTTGTTGATCACGGCCGGTAAAGGTAGCGTACAGTGAGTTATAGCATTAATGCCATATACATAAATGGTATTGCCTAAAAAAATCATAGCCATATAGCCTGGTCATTAATTACCAATTAATAAAAACATCTAAAAGATGATCATTCAGTACCAGCTCCGTTATACCCACGTCAATACCTGGACAAAAATACACCGAGGCGGGTATGGGGTGAAAGAATTGTCACCGGAAGTGAAATTTGGGTAACATTTTGACAACCTACCAAAAATGTGTTCTCCATTTTTATTAAGCAATTTAGAGCATCGTCGGTGATTATGTGCCTTTCTTGGTTTTTAGTATTGGATATATCCATCCAATCTCAACCAATGAACATCCATGGGTTCACTTGCTCTCAAGGTCTGGAGGACTATAAAAACCGTTGGGTTTGCTATGGGAATTTTTTTAACACTTTCGTAAAATAAATTTCCAAAATTTTGCACTATTTAGAGCACTTTACCCTTTACTTCAGCTCCAACATGTTTAATTATATTTATTGAAATCTTTGCATACTAGCATCACTTATCACAAGTATACAGTTATCTGAAATACATCAACCATGCATACACCCTTTCACCCTCTAAGTTCCGCGGGTCCCTGCTAGTCATGTATAATACGGTATATCTTTAGCATCCGGAAGCAACTGAAAAAAAGTGCGCGAACGCACTTCTGGATTCCAGAGTTTTCCAATTAGGCTTTGGCACATGCTAGAAATTTTGTTTAGCATTTTGGCAAGGAAAAAGAATTGAGAATAATGCTAGCATTCTGGCATGGAAATTTCTTCAACCAATAATAATTGCTTCGCAGCGAGTGCAAAATCTCTGAATGGTTCATTGCATTCATATCAGTTTGTAATTATTTCTGTTTTCATTCATTCATTCACAAGGTCACGGGAGAAGAAACAATAGGACTCGAGTCCCTTTCAAGGTCTGCCTTCACGCGAGCACCGGTCGGTTAAACGATGGTGGAAAATGTAGCAAAAGATAATATACACAAATAATGAAAGAATGAATGAAAACGATAACCGCTAAAGAAGCTAAAATACAATCTATTAAATCTATTAAAGCGTAAAACCTAGAACAGTTATAATTATATAACTTCTTGTGATAACAGAAAAAAACGCAATCACTTATCGAAGCACAAGAACAGCAGCTTAACATTTACAGATGGATGATAAGTTAGGACGACGACAAAGCAAATTATCTGCCAAAGAAAATAATGGTACTTCTTTATTGAAAATTACATTAAATCTACCAGTTCTTATAGAAGAGAATAATTTAGTTTCCCGTTCACTCACTTCTTCAGCCATCTTGCATGCTTGAGCGAGACCAACTTCGCGCGTTTTATGGTCACGGTAACCAGTGCACTCACTCTCAATTCATCATTGAATTCATTGCAGTTTGCATGTTCAATAATTTGTCTCTCAAGTCGAAAGAGAATAGATAAAAAATTGATACGTATACGTTATTTACCGTCTGAGGTTCGGCCTGCAGCCTCAGTCAGTATATTTCAAGATTTTCGGGCAGTTTTCTCTATAGCTATTAGTCCAGTCATTTTACGAAAAAAAGTAGGTCAACCTACCACTAATTGCAACAGAAGGTTTTTCTGCATAATATAATCTGGAATACAGTCTAGAACAACATACTAAAAGTCTACATGAATCTATTTAGGGGAACATCCTCAAAATCGACTTTATTTGAAGTCCAGTGTTGGATTGACATGAAAACGAGGCTCTGAACCGGAAGTTGTATTATTATGCCTTTGAATGCCTTGTAATTGCCTGAAATCTTCTAGAATTGTGGTAATGAGAGAGTATAACGATCTAGAAACACGAAACGGGGAGCCAGGGGGGGGGGGGGGGGGGGGGGGGGGGGGGGGGTGCAGACATTAAAAGAGATTCAAGAGGAAAAGCCCTTATCGACGTTTGTACAGAAAATAGCCTTAGAATACTAAACGGTAGAGTAATAGGGGATTCAACAGGTAAAAAAACATGTTTTCAGTATAACGGAAGTAGCCTAGTAGATTATGTCATTGCCAACACGAACATTATTCCTTGCATTCGATATCTAGCAGTTAACCCATTGCAGCCTGACATATCTGATCACTGTCAAATTTCATTTGGTATGAAATTAAGCAATTTTACAACACAAAGCAAAACTGACTCCACTAAATTTTGCAAACACAGAAGATTAATGATCAACGAAGAAGCAAAAGACAGAATCCCAGAGATACTTGAATCTGATGAATACAAAAACAAATTCGAAACGTTAAATAACAGCGAAATATATGATAAAAACTCTTTAAGTACTCTAACAAAAAACTTCACAGAAATACTAATAGAAGTATGTGAAAAGGCAGGTATGAAATACCAAGATAGAGACAATGAACTAAAAGAGACAAATGCCAGTTGGTTTGACAAGGACTGTACTATGGAAAAAGAAAATCTTAAGTCTCTCGGGAGAAAGGTTTGTAACGATCCAAACAATGACCAATTAAGGCAACACTTACATGTAAAGAAAAAGCACTTCAGGAAATTATGCAAACAGAAAAAGACACAATCAATCGAATCTCGACTAAAAAACCTAGACCATAAAAATCCAAAGAAACTTTGGAAAGAACTGAAAAATCTGTTTAACTTAAACAAAAAACAGGCCAAAAAATCATTCCCAATTGATATACAAGAATCCTACGAACACTTCAAAAATCAAAACGATAATCGAAAGGACAATGCAGAGCCAGAGGATATAGTTAACGCTCAGATGAACTGTGCGACGGAACAAACAGGAGTTTTAGACTATGAAATAACGGCAAAGGAGGTCGAGAATGCTATTAAAAAACTAAAACATAAAAAGGCAACAGGCATCGATAGCATCCCAAATGAAATCCTAATATGGGGTAAACAAGAACTCATAAAGCCGCTAACATCTCTCTTCAATAAGATCCTTTCTTCGGGAATCTACCCGCAAGAATGGAGCATAGGCCTCATTACTCCCATCCACAAAAAGGGTGACCGATCAGAAATAGAGAACTACAGAGGCATTACGCTTTTATCTGCGCTTAGTAAACTATTCACATCAATTTTAAACCAGAGATTATACGACTACCTAACATATAAAGGAATACTGAAGAAAGAACAATTTGGGTTTAGAAAACGACACTCCACTGTTGATAGCATTTTTGTTTTGAAAGGCCTTATCGATAAGTACGTTAAAAGTAAACCAAACAAGAAAAATAACATGCTTTTTACTTGCTTTGTCGATTTTAAAAAAGCATTTGATAGTATACCAAGGGAAAAGCTGTTCGAGAAAATAAAACAGGCAGGTATTGAAGGTAATTTTTTCTCACTATTACACTCAATGTATTCCGACGATTATTCAGCAGTTAAAATAGATAATGTTATCACAGAAAAGTTTAGATGTTACATTGGAGTCAAACAGGGCTGCATTCTAAGCCCCACCCTCTTTAATCTTTTCCTCAGTGATCTGCCTCAAGTGTTAGACGAATCAGGAGTAAAGGATCCCATATGTATTGCCGGTGGAACTAATATAAGCAACTTACTCTACGCAGACGACTTAGTCCTAGTATCTAAGAATAAACATGATTTACAAAGTCTACTGGAAGGCCTTGAAGGGTATTGCGACACTAACCAATTAACTGTTAATATAGAGAAAACAAAAGCTATTGTTTTTAATAATAACGGAAAACGAATGAACAATTATTGTTTTTATTATAAAAATAACCAATTAGAAAATGTGCGAATGTACAAATATCTCGGACTTACTTTCAGCGCATTCGGCAACTTTAATGTGGCAACACAAGAACTTAAAAAATCAGCACTGAAGGCAATGTTTAAACTAAAAAAAGAAATGGGATCCCACTTTAGATCTGATATTAAACTGACAATCAAACTCTTCGACACTTTGATAAAACCAATCTTGCTCTATGGAAGCGAAATCTGGGGGACCGATAGCAAAAGATCTAACGAAAATGATCCGATAGAAATAGTGCATACAAAATTTTGCAAGTTACTATTAGGAACCAGCAGAACATCAGTCAATAATGGATGTAGAGCAGAGCTTGGTAGATATCCTTTGAGATGTGAATTAACATTCAGAAGTATTAACTATTGGACAAAATTGTTAACCAGGGACGAGCCAATGCTTACAAAAAATATGTATCTCGACAGTATGCAATCAAGCAACCCAGTTTTTTGGAGTTACAAAATTAAGCGAACCGTACAAAGCCTAGGCTATGGTGATATATGGATACTCCAAAATAATACTCCAGATTTTAGGGAATTTCTGAAGAATATAAAGCAACGCCTAAAAGACACAGAACTACAAATTTGGTTAAGTGATATATTTAATGACCAACGACAGAATCCAAACCAGAGTAACAAACTACGAGTTTATCGAACATTCAAAACGAAGTATGAATTCGAAAACTATTTGGATCTTGTCAGAAACATCAAACATAGAATTACGTTCACCAAATTAAGAATAAGCAATCATTGCCTTCAAATTGAAAAAGGAAGACACCTTAAACCTTATCTAAAACCAGAAGAACGAATTTGCCCAACATGCAAACAAGAAATGGAAGACGAAATTCACTTCCTGCTGAGATGCAAAACTTACCAGACAATCAGGCATGATTTCTTTTCCTCCTTAAAAACTCTAACGAAATTAGATAGCAGAAATATGACAGAAAAAGAACTATTTTCGGTAATCATTGATCCCCCGAGACAAGTCACAACAATAGCAGCAAAATATGTTTATGATTGTATGGACATGCGATCCACCATAATTTCAGCACAAATAATGTAAGCTAATTTAATGATAACTAACTATATATATATTATATTTTTAAGATTACAGAACAATCTATCCGTCATTAACCAACTTTTTAAATTTGTTAGCAGTCATCTGATGTACCAATGTAGTACAAAGAGCTAATGAATAAAGTCTGTCTGTCTGTCTGTCTGGTAAAGGGGAGGGGGAGCCGGACAAAGTGCGACCCGTTTATAAACCCACTGGTAAGATTTGTTATCTATATTATCTGATTTCAATTGCATGATTTTATAACCCTAATCATACCCTCTATAACATATACAAAGTCTACAGAAATCCAATGAAGTGCTTAAAATCAACACTAAATATGTATGTGACTGTACACTTTTCAACATCATGAAAACGAGACTAAAAATAAAAATATTTTGTGCTTTTGATATGACTTAAAACATTGTGAAAGCTGTGTTTTCTAGAATGGGGAAAGTACATTTTTGTATGTAGACTGATTCTAACATTTTGACACCTTTTCAAAATTTGTACCGCTGGCAAGTTGCATCTACAGGCTCAACTTAGCCAGTATGGTAGGGTGATGGCGTATAACATGACATGTATCTAAAAATGACAAATATACGGCCATCTACAAAGTCAATAGGTTATGAACCAAGCCCGGTTACAATTTTAAATTTTAAAACCACAGTGTGTTTAGTTTTGATTGAGAGTTAATGCTTTTGACTTACACCTAAGCTAGACAATGGCTTTCCGTAAAATTCCTAACATACCGTAAAACATGAAATAGCGTGTAACAAACACGAATATACATGTAGGCCGCTTAGAATTTATCATAATAACCATGAATGAAACATCTAACTTGAGAATCAACCGGTACAGGGCAGTTATGTTAATAATAATTATAATAATAATAATAATATAATTTCTATAGCACTTATGCATTAATGTTCTAAGCGCTTTACAATCTGAACAATTACGAATGCTTAACCAATACATTGCAATAGAATAATATAGCTTATAATACTAATAACAAAAATAATAATCATAGCTAAAATTGATATAACGAGTTAAAAAAAACACTAATTACAAATCATAAACATTATCTTAAAAAGGTATGTTTTAAGCCTGGATTTAAAAGTATTAACATTCTCATAAGATCTGATGTTTAGTGGAAGATCGTTCCATAACTTGGGAGCGCGTGCAGAAAAAGCTCGGTGTACATAGTTCTTTAATTTATAAGATATGCAACTTAGGCGCAAAACAGACTTAGATTAACGCAGTAGTCTTCTTGGTTTGTGCAATTCCAACAACTCTTGTAGGTAGAACGGAGCTAAATTATGTAGGGTCTTGAAAGTAAGTAAATTAACCTTAAAAATTATCCTACATTGAATTGATAACCAATGGAGCTTTCTGAGTGAAGGACTAATATGGTCATGTTTGCCTAAAAATACAATAACCCGTGCAGCAGCGTTTTGTACGTATTGAAGCTTTGAAATCATATGCTGCGGAAGACCAAGAGCGAATTACAATGATCAAGTTTTGAGCTAACAAAAGCATGAATAAGGTTACCTTACTAGTATCGCATGATTGTGGTAAAGTGGTAAAAATGCTGATTTTACTATAGCATTTACTTAATTGTTTAGACATAATCATAGTACTGTCAAATATAACTCTGATGTTCCTGGCATGGTCTGGTGGATATACAGTGTCATCT
Source organism: Actinernus sp. WN-2022 (assembly GCA_030867875.1). Classification (NCBI taxonomy): domain Eukaryota; kingdom Metazoa; phylum Cnidaria; class Anthozoa; order Actiniaria; family Actinernidae; genus Actinernus; species Actinernus sp. WN-2022. Next base: position 31,422,723 of record JAOWCC010001634.1, read on the forward strand.
CCCAAGGTAAGGGAACGTAGTGGAGTGTATGAGCGGAATTTAGAATGCAGAAAAGAAGCTCAGTTTTATCTTTATTCAACATATTAAGTTTATTAATAGTCATCCACTTATTGATATCAGCAGTGGCCAGTTCTTGATTATTATTGGAGGTGAAGATGGTATACACTTGTATATCATCCGCATACAAATGAAATGATAAAGCATGCTTGCGTATGATATTTCCAAGTGGAGTGAATATACATCATGTAAAGAAGCGGCCCCAAAACAGAACTGTGGGACTCAACAACTTATGGCACGCGAGGAAGAAGTAGAGCCATCAATCATAACAAACTGAGTCCTATTTGCCAGGTAAGATTGAAACCAGGCAAGCGCTTTATGTTAGACTCCATACAAGCATAAAGGTGCAGTATGACTATAAAGTGGCGTAATCAAATGAGCTCATTTGGAATTGTATAACGATTGGAGAACACGCAAAGTAAGATTGGCTACCGAGTTAACTCTTCTCATCAGAGGTCAAACGTTAAACGGTTGTTTAGTGGCCGAAATATGAAATATTTGACAATGTTAAAATGAAATGAAGGCCGAAATTAGGCAGAAGTTGAATTTAGGTACTGAACAACCATATGTTTCAAACTCAAAGGCGCCACGAGTTGACCCTACATGTACATGTACATACCCGGTCTATGTTGTGTAATAACTATCCAAAAATAATGTGGCTGAACATGAATTAACCAGTGAATTGAGATAGTGCCTGCCAATCGATCGATCGTAACACGATACAAGTGCAGATGTGGGGACAGGCGACGATAGATGCTATATAGAAATGTATGAAAACCGTGGCTGAGAGGCTCGATTAATAATCGTTTAGAGCAGTATTCAGTTTAACAAATAAAGAATCAAAGTCATGATTAATAATATTAACGACTATTAAACCGTATCAAGATAAGCGTGATAGGCATGGTATGTAATTTACGTCAAATCATGTTTAATCAATTACAAGGCATTCAAAGGCATAATAATACAACTTCCGGTTCAGAGCCTCGTTTTCATGTCAATCCAACACTGGACTTCAAATAAAGTCGATTTTGAGGATGTTCCCCTAAATAGATTAATGTAGACTTTTAGTATGTTATTCTAGACGGTATTCCAGATTATATTATGCAGAAAAACCAGTTGTTGCAATTAGTGGTAGGTCTATCAGTAAAATGACTGGACTATATAGCGACCGACCCTAATCTGGTAAATGACTCCTTTTATATAATACTGAGGCACGGTTAAGAAGGGTGCAGGGATTCGGAAAGCAAATAAGGTCATGGGCCAAGTTTTGGAAAGTTATGGGCCATTGTGATAATAAAGGTATTCTGTATTTAATTATTTGTAAACAGAATTTGAATACAGTACTTAAATATAAATTAGGTAATGTGAACAAAAAAATATGAAATAACTACTCTCGCTATACCTTCGCTACTCTCGCGTCCTTCGATACTCTCACTACATTCGCTACCCTCGCTACATTCGCTACCTTCGCGACCTTCGCTACTCTCGCTATACCTTTGCTACTCCGGCTCGCGACCTGTACTACCCTCGCGACCTTCACTACTCTCGCTATATATACCTTTGCTACTCTCGCTATACCTTTGCTACTCTCGCTATACCTTTGCTACTCTCGCTATACCTTTGCTACTCTCGCTATACCTTCGCTACCCTCGCGACCTTCGCTACCCTCGCGACCTTCGCTACCCTCGCGACCTTCGCTACTCTCGCTACCTTCGCTACTCTCACTATACCTTCGCTACTCTCGCTACCCTCGCGACCTTCACTATTCTCGCTATACCTTTGCTACTCTCGACCTTCGCTACCCTAGCAACCTTCGCTACCCTTGCGACCTTCGCTACTCTCGCGACCTTCGCTACTCTCGCGACCTTCGCTACTCTCGCGACCCTCGCGACCTTCGCTTCTCTCGCGACCTTCGCTTCTCTCGCGACCTTCGCTTCTCTCGCTACCTTCACTACCCTAGCGACCTTTGCTACCTTTGCTACTCTCGCTATACCTTCGCTACTCTCGCTACTCTCGCTACTCCGGCTCGCGACCTGCGCTACCCTCGCGACCTTCGCTACTCTCGCTATACCTTCGCTACTCTCGCTATACCTTCGCTACTCTCGCGACCTTCGCTACTCTCGCTACCTTCGCTACTCTCGCTACCTTCGCTACTCTCACTATACCTTCGCTACTCTCGCGACCTTCGCTACCCTCGCGACCTTCACTATTCTCGCTATACCTTCGCTACTCTCGACCTTCGCTACCCTAGCAACCTTCGCTACCTTTGCTACCCTTGCGACCTTCGCTACTCTCGCGACCTTCGCTACTCTTGCAACCCTTGCGACCTTCGCTACTCTCGCTACCCTTGCGACCTTCGCTGCTATTGCGACCTTCGCTACTCTCAAGACCTTCGCTACTCTTGCGACCCTCGCAACCTTCGCTTCTCTCGCGACCTTCGCTTCTATTGTTACCTTCGCTACCTTCGCTACTCTTGCGACCTTCGCTACGCTTGCGACCTTCGCTACCCTTGCGACCTTCGCTACTCTCGCTACCCTTGCAACCTTCGCTACTCTCGCTACCTTCGCTACCCTTGCGACCTTCGCTACTCTCGCGACCTTCTCTACTCTCGCGACCTTCGCTACTCTCGCGACCTTCGCTACTCTCGCGACCTTCCATACTCTCGCTACATTTGTTACAATCGGTACTCTCGCTACCTTCGCGACCTTCGCTGCCCTTGCGACCTTCGCTACCCTTGTGACCTTCGCTACCTTCACTACCGGATCCTCTGCCTCTGCCCTGCAGTATGTTTTTTGATGTCTTTCCCTAACTGTAACACACTGCCAAATAAATAATTAACTGCCAAATAAATAATTACAGAGGCAAACTACATGTAATTCTCAGAACAAAAGAAATACGCAGTTACAACTCAGCAGCCAATCACAAGCGCACATCTTGGAGCTGCGACCTGACTCAATGTATTTGCATAATTTACATTGTGAACTTTTGAAAGCCGGACCTTTCGATTGCTGTTCCAAAATGCGTTTAAATTTGCTCTGGAAAAGTTTGGTTTCCAAGAACTCAAGGATTCACACAAAGAAGCAGTAAGAGAGTTAGTTTTCGAGTGAAGACACCTGGTCAGAAAACGTACCGGCTCTGGAAAGTCACTTGGGAGAACCGTCAGCTCAAAGGTCGCAAAGCTCGTAAACTGTTGAGTCATTTCTCATCTAATTTACCTATGCAAGACCAGGTTAAACTCTGAATGTTAAACTCTGAATTTCTAACGAGACCTGAAACAACCATGGGGGCCGATCAAAGCCAGGTCCCGGCTAATCCACATATCGAATTGGAATTTAGCGTGTTGGTTTTTGCAGAGGGAGGGAGGAAAACCGGAGAACCCGGAGAAAAACCCTTGGCGCAACAAACTCAACTCACATAATTATGGTGTCCCGTTCGGGAATCGAACCTGGGCCACAGAGGTGAGAGGCGAAGCGCTTAACCACTGCGCCACCCTGACTCCCCAGCTATTCTTACTTCAAAGAAAATTAGTGCTGCCTTTATCGGAGAAGAAAAGCCTTTATTGGAGAAGAAAAGACGGACGACTCCATATTAAAAGAGTTTATAGAAGAGAGGAAATCACGTCTGATGTAGGCCATGTTTACACGTTTAACTCTACGAGCACAATTCACTTGAAAATCGCTGCATCAAACGAGTTTTACAATAATTCTTCAAGTCCTATGTCCTAAATTTGTACAATTTGTTAATGTCTCCAAGACATACAGTACTCTATACAAGTACTGAGCGGGATATACTCGACTCTAGCTGAGAATAGTTCCGAGATAACATCTGAACTTTATCCCCGTAAATTTCGGCTTTTAATTTCTGTCAGTGAGTGTCTTGATCTGCACTTAAATATTAAAGAGTACCGTAACAAATAAAGTAGCCTGGTTTCTCAATGATTTTAAATGGCGTATGGAATTCTTGAGAATTAATTTCACACTTGGAGTTTTAGTCCAATGTGTTTTGAAAGTTTATGCAGAACTACACTCATAAAAGGATAAACAGAAACACTCAAATAAATGAATAATTTTGAATTTTAATCAGATGACGTCACGGACACGGTGTGTTGACCACGCGCCCAGCCGTTAGTGGGGGGAGGCTGAAACCGAGCCTACTGACTGATTGCACGTGAAAATTCAAACTCCGAGAACTTGAGATTTTAATTTTCGAAAAACATGCCAGGACTTAAAACAGTTGCAATAATTTCAGCCGAAACTTTTAACTATAATACACAAGGATCTACCGAAAATGTGAAACTACAGAAGCTAAAGTTTATTTACTGTTATGATTTGAGCTTAGCGGCAAACTTTAAAGCGAGTCCTGTGTCGGTCAGGGAACTAAACAAGTGACCGTTAATCGCTTTGTTATTATTTTGTGTCACAAGTTGAGGCTTCCATATTCATGCTAGTTCTAATATTTTAAGTATAGGTTTCCAGTAAAGGTTTGCAGAGGCGTTATAAGCGAGCTGTGAAGTAGCAAGGACAGCATGAAGTTTCGTTACTATAGGCACACATATGCGGGATCGATCGTCATATATGTGAGTTGATTCGCCAAGGGTCAAACTTCTCCAGATTCACCAGTTTTCTTTATGCTAAAATAACCTAAATTCCAATTCAGGCCTGGTTTATTCAATGGCCCTCATTCAGTCTTGGGAAGCCTGCACACTGTCAATCACGGCTGGTCTGGAATTGCTGATTACTAACCGTTGCTTAGGTGAGCTCTCTCTACATCAACAAAAACAAACCATTTGGCATACGATACGGAAAACATCGATTTTGTACAAACTCGTCAGAATATCGGAGATATTGCTGTAAATCAGCAAATGCAGTTTTACTTACAAAAACGATATTTCGTTTTTCAAAAAACGATATTGCCGATTGCTGTTTTCTAAAACAGCAATTGCTGTTAACGAACAGCAATTGCGCGTGCTGAGCCGGTTCAGCAATTGCCTTTCCGAACGTGACAAAGTTTGCGTCTCAAGTGACTGTACATGCATATTTTTGTGGATTTGAAAATATGTACCATATATAATACCATTAATTATTAATAATTATTGTCCCTGAACAAATTTTTATTATAATTATTTAATGGTCTGAACATGCACTGTGAGAAGAACTCCTGCTGCTGCTGCTGTAATAGTAGTTAGTAGTACTTAATAAATAATATTAGTATAATTTCATCAGTGAATATAGAGATTCCCGTGCTCTGATATGTCGAGAATTACGTCATACGTCGCTATATTCACCTCCAGAGCGCCTGGAGGTGAATATAACATACAAGGCATTTACCAAAATGGCCGCTCGCATATTTACTGATGTTTCTCACGAATAAATAAATAATATGAAAGAAAAAGCTTTTCCAAAACCCACTAAAGAAGCAACTAAATAAGTATGGCTAAACTTGAAGCTTATTTTAATCCATAAGCCGTCAAAAACAAAGTTTACTTACGAGTTTTGGCCGGGGTGGAGTTTATTCGGTCCTCGTGAATCACAACTGAAATAACGTCTACTTAGAGCAATAAATAACACAACGAGACTTTGGAACTGTTCGACTTAAAAAGAGTGTACTTACTTGAGTTATTTTCCCCGTGGTTCTTGATAGAAAAACAACAAGTTCTAGTTTTCATGGCAGGAAGCCGGTTGCTGTTATATTGCTCTTCTCTCGCCGCTCTCGGTGTGTTTTCAAGTTTTATCTCATACCGAAATCATTTGTCTCTTGATTTACCATTGTCTTTGATTCTGTAATGGCTATAATCCACAAAACTACAAACTGTAGTTTGTAGTTTCCAGCAAATTTGTCCTTTGAAGTGAACTCATGAAAGCGGTTCCTTTCGATAAATTTGCACTCGCCGTGGCAGATTTTCAGTCAGCCGAGTTTGCCCACTTCCACTCATTTTCGCTGCATTTCCTCTCTTTGTAACACGGTTCGAGGACTCAAAAGTGAGGACTGCTGCTTCAACTTGAATTCTAGTGTGCATTTGGACTGCTTTTCGGTATATCTCTGTCTTTAGCAAATCCATTCTTGTAGTCCCTGCAAGTCTCCTGTCGAGTCGGTTTGTGCAGTGAACCGTAGCGGCATGTGATTATGCAAATGTTGTCACAAAACTATCCTGTCACGCGCGCTTGTAAAACTTATAAAAGGGTCGGAAGTCAGACTAATAATTTCTAGTTTTAATTTCTCTGATATTCACTGATGAAATAATACTAAAACAATTATTCACTTCAGTCTCAGTGACTATTGGTGAATATTTACCAATAGTCACTTCGACTTCAGTGAATAATTGTTAAATAATAAATAATAATACATGTAGTAACACAATTAAATAACAATTATAACAATAATAAAAAATTATATCAAACTACTCACTTTAGGTTGTATGGATTGTACTCTATAGATGATCTATCCACTGCTGGTGTCAGATACAAAAACCCAAGTTTTGGGTTCTGTCGAATTAGCCCCAGGATCTGCAGTGGATCCCTCAAGCCCTCTGGGGCCTGCTCTGCCTTCTGTGTCTGCACACTGTCAATCTTGGCTGGTCTGGAATTGCTAATTACTAACCGTTGCTTAGGTGAGCCACCTCTTGAACGGAGTGGAGACCTCTTTCCCTTCACTTGTGCAGCAGCATCTATTTTCTCTTGTTTTTGTTTTAGTTCCTCAGGGAGGGTGGGCAAGGGAGATGCTGTACGCTCCAGTGGTTCAACTGAGTCCTTGCGGCAAGCCTTCTTTTTGTCTGGCTCACCAGCTGGGGGTGGGGTGGTGGACTTTTTCTTTAATGCTGTGGCAGGTAGACTTCTTTGTTTTTCTTGATATCTTGCTAAGTTTGGCTGTTATTTAAATAGCAGGGGAAAAATGCAAAAAAATACCAAATATATACTATTTATTAATAAGAAAATACACCTATATCTCAAGTCCTGCACATTCCAATCCCGATATTGTCACTGGTCTACCCTGGGTGCTGGGTGCCATGAGAGCAAGAGCCCAAGCAGTGAAGCCACGAGATTAGAGTGACAAAGTCACAAGTGGCAAAAAACGTCTGCTCAACACAGTTGCCACTCTGGCTCGGTGTCGGCAGGAAAAACATTACCTCTGGCGCAGGGTATATATCACGAACAAAGTTTAAGAGGGTTTAACTATGCATGCTTGTTTTAAGAACATCAAATTTTCCAAGGGAAACTTTCAGCCAATAGTCTCAAGACAGACAACACTGTATTGTCTTTATTGTTCAACACAAAATGTTTATTAGTGCCCAGTCAGGCCACTATTATACAAAATAAAATAGTGTGTGTCCATCAAGGAACTATTATACAGATATATTTGTATGATAGTTCCTTGATAGTCACTGTACATGTAGTTGCCTGCAGAAATTTGATGTTCTTAAAACAACTATATAATATAACTTAGCTAGAGAACGAAGTTTGAGGGCATACATGTACATATGTACATGTATGTATGTGCTAGTTTTAAGAAAATCAACTTTCCAAGGGAAACTATCAGCTGATACATGTAGTTCTGAGACAAACATATTTACTATTTGTTGTTATTAACTCACTGTTCACTATTATACACATAGAGTGTGTCCATTGAGGAACTATTTAACAATTAGACCCGCAGCCCGAATGGGCTACGAGTCAATAGCCCATGAGGCGCAGCCGAATGGGCTATTTAACTCGTAGCCCATGAGGGCGAGAGGTCTAATTGTTTTAGTGTAAACTAACTAGTCGGACAGTAGAAAATAATAGAAAGTAACAAATTGAAGTTGAAAACATTTTATTACTTCGTGAAAATGCGTGCGGTTTTTCTCTACCATGGGCTATCACAAATAGACCTATAGTAGCGTAGCCAATCAGAATGCAGGATTTGTAATAGTCCACTAGTTGGTTTATACTAACAGCTGATAGTTGCCCATGGGAATTTGATGTTCTTACAACAAATATACAAATGTAAGCCCAAGAACACAGTGTGAGGGCTTATATGCTACATGTAGTTTTAAGAACATCAAATTTCCAAGGGAAACTATCAGCTGTTATAGTTCACCACAAAATTTTGGCGTGCACTCATTGGCCAAAAGCGATCATGTGATGTGATAGTTGCCGTCCGCAGATGCAAACTATCAGGCGATAGTGCCTGCTGAGAGCGGAAGACAATTTTGTGATGAACAATAACGACAAATAGACTGTGTTTGTCTCGGGCTTATATTTGTTTTAAGAACATAAAATTTTCACGGGCAACTATCAGCCAATAGTTCCTCGACAGACACTGCATGTCTATTCGTATAATAGTTCAAAGACAAACACATATATAGTGACTCTATTTGTTGTTATTGTTCATCACAAAATTGTCTTCCACTCTCAATGAGCACTATTATACAAATGCAGTGTGTCCATCGAGGAACTATCGGCTGATAAAAATGTAGTTGCCCTGGGAAATTTGACATTATTAAAACAAATAAAAGCCTGAGAATGCAGTTCGAGGGCTTAAATTTGTATGCTAGTTTTAAGAACATTAAATTTCCAAGGGAAACTATCAGCCGATACATTGTAGTTCTGTTCGCTTTTGGCCAATTAAAGCACAGGGAAACATTTTCTGGTCAAAGTTCTATAGCACCTTATAGCTTGCATCCACGGACAACAACTATCACGTCACCTGATTGCTTTTGGCCAATGAGCGCATGGCAAAATTTTGTGGTGAACTATAACCCTGATAGTTTGCATCCACAGACAACAACTATCACGTCATGTGATTGCTTTTGGCCAATTGAAGTGCACATAAAAATTTTGTAGTAACCTATAGCACCTGATAGTTTGCATCCATGGACAACAACTATCATATATGCCATGTCATTGCTTTTGGCCAATCAGTGCACATGTAAATTTTGTAGTAAACTATATAGCACCCAATAGTTTGCATTCGGGGGTTTCAATAGAAGGTGGCTACCGGCGATAAACTGCCAGTTACTTTGCTTCTTAACGCCGGCTACTTCACACGATCGTTGTTGTTTTTGTTATTAAAGTGTTGAGTAAAGTTTACTAGGTAAACCACCGCCTCTAACATCAGGACTGCCAGTTGCCTAAAAACTTATTGAAACCCCTGTGCATCCAGGGATGACAATTAGTATCATATCACATCACCTGATCACTTTTGGCCAATGAGCGCATGCTAAAATTTTGTGGCGTATGAGTGGGACAAACTACAGCATACCTCAACATTGAAATGGTTTCCCATTGTTTTTGTCCTGCTGATCCAATCAAATCACAAAACTACGGCACAGCACTTCTACAGCACAGCTACAACACGGTTACGGACATGCCGTAGTTTGTCACACTCATACGAAATCTGCTCTAGACTCTTAAGTCCCTCAATGCCGGTGAAGCACAGTCGGCATTTCTGAGTATACAATTAACTCACTCTAAAAATAAAATTATGTGTAACTACGAAAATACAATTAATGAGTTTCGTGTAACGCAATTCGTACACAAGTATTGAAGTAGTCACAACTCAAGTAAAATATAAGTGCATCCCATATCGCGAGCCCGCTTTTAGTTTTATAGTTTTATACATAAAATTGTAAATTCTAAACTAGTTTAGTCAACTATAAACAAGATCAACGATTGAAATTTCATCTCATCGACTCCTTAAACTCACCAAGGGTTCAAGTCTTGGAGCTGTGGGGACATTCTGGTATAAAAACAACAAGAAATTAGTAATTATTTGAGCGCGGGAACTACAAGTACAAGTTAAAACTTGACGACAGTTTTCAACACTGACAGCGAACTGACCTTTTTCTCCTGCACCGGAGTTGGACCAGTAAACCTAAGAGCCTTGGGATGCGGTGCTAGTTGTGGCTTGCAGTAAATTCTTGCACGTAGTTTATTTTCATCTATGCCCGGTAGGGCAAACGGGTCACTTCTTGCGTTGTTGGTCGGCTTTCTCCCGTGACCATTTGCAAGAGTACCTTTCAAATCTTGGGCCATTTTCAGTCAAATCTGTCCTTTTGTTAGATAAAAATTGCTTTATCGTAGGACCAAGTAACCTTGGCCCCTATACAGGTACTTCAAGAGATGTTTTGTATAGTATTTAGTCATTATTCTGCAGCGAAACCTCACACTCACAGCTCACTGTTTTCGTCTGTTGGCCGCCATTTTGTTTCAGCTTCAAGTTGCTACGAAACAAGAGTAAACCGGGCAGCCTCGTTCTCATGATTGAAAACAGGGAATGAACGGGTGAAGGATTAGCAAAAAATACGTCTGCATGGTCTGAAGGATTAAGGATCCCGAATCTCGATTTAAAAGCACGAAAAGTATCATTAAAATCGATTCTACGTCAACTAAATAGTTGAATGGTTGTTTCAGGTCCCGTTAGAAATTAAGATTTTTGCTACCGCAGCGAGTGAGCCTGAAGCGAGTCCAAACTCGATTTTTTTTACCACAATGCATCACTTCTATTGCCATTTTTTACAACACTGCTTTGCACAGATCTGATCGTCACGTGACATTACACGAGGTGGAATCTGCATTGTTGGAGCTAACTACATTCAACCGTTCTTTAATGCATTTCTGTGTATGCAATCCTTGTGTAATCATGAATTTGTTGAAGTGTAGACGTGTAGGCGAACTCTTTCTAATTCTGCAGTGTGAACTATCAGTTTCCAAAGAGCAAGATCTCTCCTGTTATCATTGGTGAGCAGCAAATAAAGTCAAGCAGCCAGATCAAAATACAATTAGCATTTACAATTACATTCTCAATTACAGTTGATTTCTGGTGTTTAAACTTCACCGAGGAGAACAGCAGTTTGTTGTGCCGGGAATCTTAAGAAAATTTCGGGAATTGGTAGGCTCAGGGAATTTACCGGGAGATCGTTGATATGTCGGGACAAAATGAAAATAAATCGCGACAACTTTTGAGTTACACACCACAGCTCAAACAGGATTCAGTCGCACGATAGCCCCAAAACTACAAAATATATTCATCTAACACCTTGGCATTTTTATCAGGGTCATGACAAAGTGGAGTCAGGGTGCGAGTCAGGGTGCGAGTCAGCGAGTCAGGTTCAACTTAATCAAATTTAGTTTTGATAGAATATTATATACACTTTAGCAATGTTTTCGTAATTATAATTAAACAGATTAAATTGATTGCAAAATCAACAATTGTTGTAACAGTTATAAAATACAGGCTCCATACAAGCGTGATCGGTTGTTTAAATCTGAAAAGTGTCTTCCCTCTTCTTATTCAGGGTCGTAACGAGGTATATTTTTTCTCTTTCCCGGCGACTGAAACCGAACACGATCTTCCGTAACAGTTATTGTACTGTTTTGGTTTGTTTCTTTGCGCTTTCTTCGTCTTTGCCTTCTCTGTGCATTCGTCGTGATTTCTGTGAAATACCATGACAATGGTAACGCTAACATTGAACTTGTCTACTGCGATATACTCATATACTGATCGCACTGAAGAGTTAACTATCGTGGTCTGCGTAGTCCTTCACTGAAGCGCGCAAAATCCATGAACAACATGGCATCGTGTTTCACCATACCTACTGCTCAACATCAAATACTGGAAAAATGACATTCTTAATGACAGATAAGTTAATTGTTTCAACAAAGTTCAGTGGGATGCCAGGAAACTTTGAAACCATTTTTCACGGCGTTATACTACAAAAAAAAAAAAAAAAAAATGAATGCACGTTTTGTAGCATGTATTCGAAGCTCCTGTACCTTGAGATACTTTCATGTTTCTTTCGTCAACCCGTAAAAAAAGGTGTTCCAGATCTTTGCAGTCAGTGATTATTTTCGCGACGGAATAAGATATCGGAAAACTGAGACACACTTTTTAGATCAATTTCTCCACTTTATGAAGGTCGTTTCAGCGCGGATTTCCGTCCAATTCCCGAGGGATAGGAGCTCCAGGTATAAGGTATGGTGAAATTGGATTAAAATCACAATAAATAAGTACTGTTTAAAACACGAACAGCAGTGTTTTATCAAGTTTAAAAATTCGAGGGCGAAGCCCGAGAATTTTTAGACTTGATAAAACACGTGCTGTGAGTGTTTTAAACGGCTTCAAAAACGCTTTAAGAATGCAATGAAAGAAAGACGCACATCTCAAGGGAATGGTTCACTTAATGAACCATTGAACCTTTCATTCACAACGCCATACAAAATATTCGAGGTAATCACCGCCTGCAATTACGAAAATCTCAAGGGAATGACATGAAGAAATTACCATACTATGTTGTTTGAAGCGGCATCATGTTCGCAATGCAAGAACTGAACCTGCACTTGAAGGATTTGGTGTCGTGGTTTACCTCGATAAAGTTCAAGACTTGGAACGCGATGTGACTGATATGACGGCAGACTCTAATTTTTTTGACTCCGGCACAAAATATGTAAGTTTAATGCACGTTTTTATTATTTGGCGGCTTTGAGTTTGGTTTAATAATTGGAACTAAACAGTGGCTCGGTAAACAACTAATGGTAGTTGGATAACTTCATTTAAAAAATATTATCTGTGTATCTCGGTAGTCTGCTGATATTAGTAAATTTAGTGCAAAATTTATTATCTAGGTACCTTATGTTCCGTGTACTTTTTGCTTTCTTTGGGTCTTTATCAGTGAATTCTTAATTAGGATGAAACTTTATATAAAATTTCATGTTCATTGGTATTCTTTATATAAAAGGTTCATCCTAATTTGCAATTCAATGAGAAAGCTGCAACATCAATAGAAATGCCATTGTCTCAATCATTAACCCCGTTCCCTCTGGGACAGAATTCAAATCCCTCCGCGGGCCTTTTAGAATGATGAGATTTTATCAGGTATAAAGGAGCATGCACGTGACTGATTTGCTTGATCTGATTGGACAAAATGCTCATTAATTATGCATGAGTTTTTGAAGAGTATTTAATATGGTATGGTATGGCGTATAACATGACATGTTAAATAAAAATGACAATTATACGGTCATCTACAAAGTCAATATGTTGAACATATATAATACAATACAATACATTTTATTAGCAGTCCATATACATAAATGGTATTGCCTACAATAATTACAATTATTGTTATAACAATTTATTTTATAACTCGTGATAGTAATGTATCTCGCCGTTCAGAAGCTTCGTATATGAAATGACAAGAAACCGGAATGGTATGGCGTATAACGTGACATGTATCCAAAAATGACAAATATACGGCCATCTACAAAGTCATTAGGTTATGAACCAAGCCGGGTTAAAATTTAAAGCCATTTGTGTTTAGTTTAGACTGAGAGTTAATATTATTGACTTAAGCCTAAGCTAGACAATGACTTTTTGCAAAATTCCTAACATGCTGTGAAACAGGAAACAGCGTGTAACAAACACGAATATAGGCCGATTTGAAATTTATCATAATAATTTTGAATGAACCATCTAACTTTGTAACTTCATAAACAACCGGTAAAGGCCGGGCGCTTAATTGTGTAAAGCTATAGTATGACTAAGTGGGGTAATCAAATGAGCTCATTTGGAATTTTAATAACGAATGGAGAATATTACGAAAGACTCAGGCTGTTTAACCCTTCTCGTCAGGGGTCAAAAGTTAAACAGGGTTGTTTAGTGGCCAAAAAATGAAGATTTTGACAATGTTAAAATGAACTGAGGGCCGATTTTAAACTGAGGTTGAATTTAGTTACTGAACAACCATATGTTTCAAACCCAAAGGCGCCATGAGTTGACCCTACATATCCGGTCTACGTTGTGTATCCATTCGTTATTGAGATGGCAACGATAAGTTAAAAGGTTATGGCGAGCAAAATAATTATCTTACCTGATTATTTGCGTAGAAAGGGGGAAGACAAAAAGGCAAGACAACGAACAGAAGACCAGGACCGAAGTATAAAAGACTGCTCACGAACGGTTGCGATGAATGTTTCCTAAATTGATGCGCTGTTTGTAGGGGCCAATGGGCTCGCTCGTAACAGGATACAATTAAATGCGGATGACAGTGGATGTAGGTGCCGATAGATGCTAGAAAGGTATGGTAACTAAAAAACCGTGGCTAAGAGGCTCGATTAATATGCGTTTGGAGCACTATTCAGTTTAATAAATAAAGACTCAAAGTCATGATTAATAATATTATCGGCTAAATCGGTATCAAGATAAGCGTGATATACAATTTTGTGTGTTGGGTTAGTTATGGCATTGTTTTGATGATTAGAGTCAGCCGTTAAAAGGTTCGGTTTACATGAACTAGTTTAAAATAGCATATTATTAGAGTATTATGTATACATATATTTAAATACTGGTTCATATTAAAGCGTTTAGAGCAGTATGCAGTTCAAAGGATAAATTATTTTGTAAAAATAGTTAAATTTCTAAGATATAAGGTGCTGAGACTTTAATTGTCAACTGGTTAAAAGGTTTGATTTACATGGACCGGCTTAAGTTTAAAGTAACAAATTATTAGAGTATCATGTATTTTATTCATATCGTCTTAAAATTCTTATATTTTACGTTTGTAGTGGGCTAGCTGCCGATCAGTTAAGTCAGTTGTACTTAGCCATTTTAGGGTTGCTAAAGAGAAAATTATATTGTTTTGTTTAGGTTTTTAACTGGTAACATGTTTATGTAGTCTTTATGTTTTAGGTTAAAATTTATATATGTAGTACTGACAATGGAAAAGTAACAGAACAAGAACTGAGTTTAGGGTGACACATGTGTTTGACGGTCTAGGGTGTAAGGCCCTTCAACGAGCATAATACTAGACAGAGCGTGAAAACCAGCACATGTGCAGCCTTCGCAAAGTCCTGTGCTGCCATATACAGCGTATATGGATTTTAATACAAGTATGGTATGGTATGGTATGGCGTATAACATGCCTGACATGTTAAATCTTTGTAGATGGCCGTATATTTATCATTTTTAGATACATGTCATGTTGTACGCCATACCACAGATTCCGATTTCTTGTATTATATATTATATATGTTCAACTTATTGAGTTTGTAGATGACCGTATAATTGGCATTTTTATTTAACATGTCATGTTATACGCCATACCATGCACATCACGCACTATAAATAGTTTATTTAGTTGTGTTCGTTGATTTCTTTTAAATAATAAAAAAACTCTGACTCGCACCTTGACTCACCATTCACTACCTGTTAGGTATACTAGTTACTCGGGCTGCCTGTGGCAGCACCGAGTCTTAAAATGCAAGCGTTTTTGTTTTGTTCCATGCAACAAAATTTGGACTTTTGACCCATGCGGTAATTTTTTCTTTGTTCCCATGTATTAAATTTCAAGTTCACCACCAATCAGATTGCACTGTGCTGGTCACGTAACACTCTCCAGTAAATCAAGATGGTCGACCCGCGAGGAAATTTCTCTCTAATTTGGAGTCCCATCTCTCAAATGTAAGCTGTTTAATGTTTTATTTAACTTCACCGTGCGAAAGCCTTCCAAAAGGCTCAGGATATTTCAACTGGCGCTCTTGTCGGAGCCGAAGGACCGCGTTTTTTACCCAGATGGCCAGTGATTTTATATACAACGCGACGACCTGAAGGGGCTGCATGATCAAACTCACTCAAAGCCATGGCCAGGATCCAGCTAATCCACACATATCGAATTGGAATTTAGCGTGTTGCTTTGCTGCTGAAACCAAAGGCCTCTTCGACGGTAGAAATGGCAAGATGTTGTGTTTTTCTAGGAGGACAAAATATTTCTCGTTTAAGCTTCTCTTTCGCCACGGCTTTGTTATTTGAATCTCTGTGGATTGTTATACTCAAATATACTGCACAAATTATACCATACACAACTGAATAAGAAGTCTTTAACAAAGCCAAACTCAACTTCAACTCAAGAGCAAAGCTGAGAGGGAATGTGAAACTGAACAGTGTCTTGTCAGGTCATGAATTAAGGTACGGTGAGGTTGAAATCATTGCGTGTTTATTAATCTGCATTTCTTTGTCGATTTGTTGACCTCGTGGCGCTGATAGATTTTGCCATCGGACGGTATTCTTGTTTGAGGTACGTTTCGTAGGTTTTATGCCACATTTCATTTTACTCTCGGTCATAATACATACCAGCGCAAACACCGTGATCTGTAGGCCAACACTAAAATAATTTTTAGTGTGTTTTTGGCTGTCGCTCGCCAAAACGAAGCCAGAAATACCCCGGAGAAATAAACACTCAGCACAGAATAATTTACTTTCAAGGTAAACTTAAACAAGAATCCTCTCACGGCCGAGGTTTTGGTAGCCTGATTATCAGACTGTCGAGGTCGTCCGCTCACTTCCTCCCACCTCCCAGTCTGATGGACTTTGACACAAACCGTGTTCCTGACGTCATTTCATTTCGACCAATCAGAGCGAAGGTTTTATTTTTAGAGAACTGAGGTATGTGTGGAATGTCAAGTACAGCCTGCATGAAGGTGAAGCCAAATGGCGGACGATACGAACGGGCTTGATATGGCTTTGGAGAAAGCGTGCGAAACTTTCGGCATTTCTGAATTATTTCCCGAACAGCGAAAGGCAATATTACCCCTCGTTTCCCGGAAGGACCTTGGCCATCACAGCTGCATCTATAGGCGACGACCAGGTAGAGAATCGAGAGAGGAGAAATTATGTAGCCTTCTAGTACGGCTCGCCAGAATCACGCACTTTCCTGCACTGCAGAATTCTTATGTTTTACAGCTTCAAACTTATGTCGATTTCTCAGAACTAACCCTAACCATATCCTGTTTGAGCTGCTATGGTTTTTTGGGCAGCAGGAACTTTTTAAATAGGATTTACCGTACAGTATTTCAAGCGCATGGTCACAACACTGATCTAGCTAACTACCGGATTTGTTGTACTTGTCAAAATCAAGACTGTTCAAAATTCTGATAACATAAATATTTAGGCAAATGTAATCCAACTTTTACCATGACATATTCACTATATGTGTTCACTCTTGTAAAAATTTCATGCCATTCCATGAAAGATTTAGTCTTCTTAAGGCGAAAAAGCTAAGATATTTCAGCTTTCAGGACAGCAAAATTGTCAAAATAAAGTGTGTTAAAAATTTTGCAAACATAAATAACTGCCCAAATGTCGTGAAACTATTTCCATGACATACTCAGTATGTGTGTTCACTGCTGTAAAAAAATCATTACATTTCATGAAATATTTGGTCTTCTAAATGCCAACATTCTAGGAGACATCACATTTTAATACAAAGCGGTCGAGGAAGATAATTATTTTCCAAAGCCCTTAGCTAGTAGATTCATAAACATCGCGATATCGATAGCGCTTCCTATCAGATTTTTCCGGTACACGTCTGAGGACAACATATTTCTCCACGTTCTGTTTCTATAAGTTTGAAGGTGTAGAACATATTCTGCAGTGAATGAAAGAGCCGTGATTCTGACGATCTGTAGAAGTTGTAAAAGACTACATAATTTCTCCTCTCTCGATTCTCGACCTGGTCGTCGCCTTATAGATGCAGCTGTGGTAGCAAAGGTCCTTCCGGGAAACGAAGTATAATAATGCCTTTCTCTGTTCGGGAAATAGTTCAGAAATGTCGAAAGTTTCGCACGCTTTCTCCAAAGCCATATCAAGCCCGTTCGTATCGTCCGCCATTTGGCTAGTCCTTCATGCAGGCTCCACTTGACATACCACACATACCTCAGTTCTCTAAAAATAAAACCTTCGCTCTGATTGGTCGAAATGAAATGACGTCAGGAACACGGTCTCTGCCAAAGTCCATCAGACTGGGAGGTGGGAGGAAGTGAGCGGACGACCTCGACAGTCTGATAATCAGGCTAAGGTTTTGGTTAGTAGTAGTAGTTTTTTTTTTCCTTTTTCATGTAAAGATTACATACAATTTTCCATATATATATATATATATATATACATATTATGCTACTAATGTTGTCCTTACGTGAATAAGGAGGAGGACTAAATAAGCACATCAGTGCTTTTCCTAATAGTCCCCCTTCAGATTCCTAATATCTAATTGTTACTTATTGTAGTATCAGGTATGGAACATTTATGATAGCAGTAATGTAAACATGAGTGGCAATAATTATAACAGGCATCCCAGATCCTATAATTTGTATAGGATCCTATAAAGAACCTATATTTCAAGAAATCCTCCTATATTTCCTATAAATAGGTGTATGCTGAGTGATACATTTATATTTTGCACTTTTTAACATTTTTGTTGTGAATTAACAAAAGCAAAATTCTTTCCTATCAATAAAAAAAAAACAGGTTTGATCGAACGTATTAAAAGTTCACATGTTTTAAAAATTGTGTGTTTATTATTTACTATTTATTGTTTGAAAGCTATTTTAGCTCCTATAAAGTGCCTATATTTTGGGAAAAAATCCTATATTTTCCTATATTTAGAACTTGCACAGCCTATATTTCCTATCAAATCTGTCCAAAAAGTGGCTGGGATGTATGTTATAATGATAATATAATCGAGAAATTAAAGGCTTCCAACAGTTCCCTTTATAGTTCTGTAATATATTAATGAGCAGACTGCAGTTTTGGGAAGGAGGGTAAAAGCTTTTAAATATAGATAACCAACAGGCATTTCAGTTAATAAATACCAATATGGACGCGAGCTGCGATAATTAAAGAGCCGCAGGGTAGAATGAACAGTAGAGAAATATAGTGATAGCTCCATCATAGGTGGACAGGATACAACTTATAATATGGGATAAATATAAACATACATTTGAGACACTCATCTATTAGTACTCTGAACCTGGACAACAGCAGACTAAATTGTAAGCGTGCGTTACATGAATAAGTAGAGGTCAACTTCTTTAATTTACATACACGAGAAAAACAAAAATATTAAATTACATATATATACTAGGGGAGCAGAGAATGAATGTCACCGCGCTACCGGCCACTCCTAAAGACTGCTAAATTCAGCTAATAATTCTTCCCTTCGGTTATTACTAAAAGGATTTCAAATGAAAGTGTATTTCATCTTCAATCTCATGTGGCCCGAGTGTAAGCCCAGATGGACTCTTGTTTAATTTTATTTGAGTGTTGCATCTGGGAGTTGTAAAAATATTTTCTAATATGCTAGTGACGTAAAACCAGGAATTGTTGGTCATTTTAGACAACATATTTTGTAAAATCACTTATGTAAGCTTCAAATATTATAACAGATTTTTTTATAAAAAGATCATTTTATTTATCGGTACCAGCAAGTTTTTGCATAATAAATAATGTCCAGTGTTACATCACCTCATTAGCATATTCAAAATATATAAACCTTCATATTAAACTCATGCAGATGCAACACTCCAAAAGAAAAATTCTACTGTTCAATCAGTTTACCACTTGAATGTGGGCAGACAACCTGAACCCTCAATGGAGGTCTTCGAGAGCCTATGATTTATCATCCTTACCTGCAGAGAAGAGTCATGAAGGTCTAACCATTTGCAGTTCAATCACAAAGGCAGCACCTTTAAGACCTGCGTTGGTTGGCTGGTCTGGCAATGAACTCGGTACTTTAAATTTCCCTCAGCACGCCTGGCATAAGTTACCTCAAAATCGATCACTAAAAGCGAGCCAAAAATATATAAACCAGCACATCTTGTTTAATTCGCTGTCAAATTTAACAAAATTTTCGTATGTTAATATTAAAATGAAATAACGTCTTTAGGATCAAACACGTTTGTATATTGACGTTGGTGTGACGTCATAACGAACGACTCCTTTTAAGGACAAATTCTGTGTTACCTATACGTTTGAAATAAAGCATGTTATCACAACAATATAAATATGTGTATTTGATTGCCGCAATTTTAAAGTCTCTACGATAAATATTTGCTGAGTTATTAAGAACTGAAGTTTCCTGTGACGTCACATTTTCTGACGTCATGGGTCTGACATCAGTCATGCTTTCTAAATTGAAGAAACATAAAAAGACCATATTGCGGCTATTCAGTGTACAGTAAGTACAGTTCCTCTTTAAAACCCGAAAAATACTTGAATAGTTATTTTTAAAAGACGTTTTCAAAAATATATGACGTCATAATGACGTTTCCTCTTTTTCACTGGGAATTTTAAAGTATTTCCAATCAAAAATTGAAAATTCTAAAAACATACGGTTGTGGGTACCGATTTACTCTTTTCATTGCTAGATTGTCGTAAACAAATATTTTAACCTCTAAAAGATGAATGAAGAAGTTATTTTGTAAATGGTTCTGTATTGAATATTTCCCGCCAAATTTTGGCGGGAAAATTGCCAAAATTCAAATTTCAATAACTTTTCTCCCTCTTAACCAATCGAACTCGGGTTTTCGGTTTCTTTGTTGTCGACATGATGGCAAATCGAAAATATAAAATTTACTGATGTTCAAGGTAATTGAAAACATCGAGAAACCTATTATAAATGGATACATGACGTAACTGTGACGTCATCAAGATGTCTACGGTAGATCAAATCATCAGATTTTGTTTAGGTCGTCGGTCTACATCATCCCACAAAAAATCAATCTTCTATGTTGGAAACTTTTGAAAATATAACAAAGTGATAGATTTTAGGGTCATTTGTGCCAAGCGTGCAGCTTGTAACTACACGATGCTTGGCCGCCATGTGCACAAACGTCAAGTATTATTTTCCGTCCAATGCAATGATGTTTAAAAAGTTAGCAAGTACGGACAATACGATATATCAAAGCCTGAGGAATCTGTAGCATTCGACAAAGACTGATGTCCAGATTGCTCGCTGTACTGGATTCTGCTTTTCGCTGTACATACAGATACCGAAACTACAAGCAGTAAATGGCAGGCTGGCTGAAAAGAAATCTATGTCTGAGTTTTCTAGATACCCGCAATCGCCGTATCTTGTGTGAGTTGCGACACGTACTGTACATCTTGGTTATACAAATTTATGGATTCAAATTAACACTACGTTCAGGCAGAGAGTTAATCTATACTGCCAAGGAACTCAGTGGAATATCAACACAGTAACCAGTTCCCGGACCGAGTTAATTTATTCTAAAAAGTACAAACATAATTATTTAGCCTAGGCAAGCACAGGTAGCCCACACAGGCCACAGGGAGTCCACTGCAAGATTAGGATGCGTTCTCCTTCGTCGAACGCAATTATACTAGAAGTAATCATAGATTATCAAAGTGCGTTGACATATTTTTTGAAAGAGAAAGCACTGTGGTAACAGTCAGAAAAGCTGAAAAATTGCTGCTGACAGCAATGATGTGGCCGGTGTACGTAATCCTGAAAATTTTGATGTCTTGACTTATATGTCAAGGGCACCCAACGAAGTTTTCGGTTAAAAAGCTGTTCGGGAGAGTAAGTTAGCCTAAAACTTTCGGATTTGAAAAAAATGTCCCTAGAAAATTGTTTTATGAAATACTGGCTAGAATGTTTTTTTACAATCCCTAGAAAATTATAGAAGAAAAGAGAGACTAAAAGGTTTCCCCTAAAATATTCGTACGCCCCAATTCGTCTGATCAATAGAGTCAGAATGATCCAAAAGAACCCCTAAAAAAATCGTACCTCCACAAAACTTTGCAACATGAAGTTACTTGGGCTAGAAAATTCTTGTTTATGTTCTAGACTACTAACAAATTTGTAGGCCGGGAATATTTTGCCATAGTATTTTCGGTTGACGCGATTTCCACCTAAAAAATCCGAACAGCTAATAGCTTTCTAGAATACGTCAAAAGACATAGTAGGCGCCTTAAAATGGCTAGATGAGCCGCAGACAACTGGTTTCAAACGAATTTCAAAAAGTACTCGTTGCATGGGTTCCCTTGATATGTTAATATACAAGGGGATGCATCTGGGTATAAAACTGTAATTATCTTTGTGTGACATTAAATCATTGGATGTGATGCTTATGGGGCTATATGTATACATGTGTGTTTTATATGGTTATGGCATTGATTTGAGAATTAGTAGCACATTTTGCTGTGTGGTATACAGTGTAATTTATTAGCAATAATTGAAGTTAGTGTAGAACACAAATCAACCCAGGCTATAGCTACATACACTGACATACATACATGCATGAACTTTATTTGAGTGTCAATAGTATTTAGCTGTAAAGCTAATTCGGGACACTATATTACAGGATATATAAAATACAGTATATTACAGGATATATAAAGGGATTCATATAAAGTACGTATAAATAAATATTACTATTCAGATGTGTATAAACTGAATTCCAGTTCCTAGAACATATAAACTATATGTGCATGTGTATAAAGTGTTTCGTATAAAGTACAGCCCATGCAGTTCCTTCGATTCAGATCATTCACATTATGCCTTCCCGGTTATTTTTCAAGTGAGAACGAGGTTGGCTGCAGAATATTGAGCGCCGTTGTTAGTTCCAGAATAATTTATGGTCAATTTTTTTTATTATGTTGGTAGCCGTTCCTGGCTTTGATCGCTTTGATCAGCCTTGTTTCAGGTCCGTTAGAAATTTAGTGTAGATTAATTGAATACAGCAATGAAGTCAGTACTTTAAATTTCTCTCACCTTCTACAGTGTTGATATTCCAGTTCCTTTGCATATCAAAGTGTCGGTATAGATTAACTCTCTGTCTGAATGTAGTGTTAATTTGAATCCGTTAAGTTGTATGACCAAGATGTACACAGTGTCGCAACTCACGCAAGATACGCCGATTACGGGTATCTAGAAAACTCAGACCTTATTTCTCTTCAACCAGGTCATCTTACTGTTTGTAGTTTCGGTATCTGCATGTATGTACAGCGAAAAGCAGAATCCAGTACAGCGAGCAAGCCAACATAATTCACTCGGTTGTTTACAAATTATGGAGCTGAAATTATGGCGAGTTGATTTGATTCAGTTGTCTGTTCAACATCGCTGTTGTCGTCACCGCGCCGACAAAACAGACCATGTTTGACTTAGGGGACGACCATTTGACTTTTGGGGGGGGGGGGGGGGGGGTGTTCTTGTCTGTGCTCGATTTTTTTTTCTTTAGCAGTGTTGTTGCACGAATTTTTTTTTGCGAAAAAAGCGGAGCCAGAACAAAGCTTTTCCGCTTCCAGGATATTTTTTTTCAACACCGTTGGCTTGCAGGATATTTTTTTTCCAAAACACCCAAAAACTCCCAGATTTTGGATTTTGGGAGTATTTTGTCACGTGATTTGGCGATCTAAGATGGCGGCCAAGCTAAATATGGAAATAGTTCATGACGTAAACAAACCATAGGTATCCCAATCCGGAGTGAGCGAGAAGCGATTTAACGGTATTTCCACGCGGCGAACGATGCAGTGAAAACAGGTCTACTAAATGGCTCGAAATGGAGTTTACTTGGATAAAGAACCAGTGGAAAGGTATCACAAAGCTACCAGGATGTATCTAAGCTAGAAGAGAATCCTAAAAAGCCGTTCATTTTCCGTTAGCGTTGAAGCGAAGCGATCGATAGCACATGTTCAGGTTTAACGGCTTCTCCTGGCTTTCCCACTGATGAACCTTACCAGAAACTGACTACCCAGTAATGCACTTCATCTATTGCTCTATCTACACAACGTGTTTTAAGGTTATTTAAAATCGTTTTAATATTGATAAAATTTGAGCAATCTAAACTATATACAAGTTCATCTCTCCGGACTCAGTCCGTTTGGCCAATAAAAAGCATTGTTAGAACAACCCTTGCGTCATAATCGAAGAGCCAATCAGAATACGTGACAGTTCAGCCTTTACCAGGGTCCAACCTCGTTCCCAGGGGTCTTTACGTGCCCAATCAAAGATGGCGTCGAAAGTACCCCTGGTACAGGCTGGTTGGATTCGGCCACTGATTGGCTAGACGTTAAGCGCGCGCTGATTGGAGAATTTCAAATAGCGCGTGCATTTTTGCTTTGAAAAATAAACTGGTGATGTCGTCTTTCGCATTGCGCGTTCAAAATTCGTTGAAAACAACTACAAATTCATCAGAACTTAGTGTTTTTGCCTTTTATTATACTCACTTCGCAACTGGGTACAAGTAGAATAATGTACGGGTGGAATTCATTGGGATCACACTTCAACCGCTAACCGTTTTTCAGCGATGATGAATCCAAGATGGCGGATGCTCCTCAAAATATGCCCACATATTGGGCATATTTTTGGGTCACATGACCAGCCTGTTCCAGGGGTACTTTCGACGCCATCTTTGATTAGGCGCGTAAAGACCCCTGGGAACGAGGTTGACCAGGGTCTTCTCTCTGAGTAGCCGCCATCTTGGATCTGACCGAGAAGACCCTGGGGACGAGGTTGTATGAGGACAAGAGGACTGGGGAAGCACAGGTAGCCCACACATAACCACAGGGAGTCCACTGCACGATTAGTATGCGTTCTCCTTCGTCGAACGCAATAAGGAAATTCTACTTCATAAGGTACTCTAATAGTCCTTTTGGCAGGGGCAGAAGAGGAATATCCTCTTTGGTCCAAAATTGTTTGATGATCCTTCTACATGACCTTTTCAAAGTTCTTGTAATGGGAGGACAACTATAAACCTCAATGCTGAAGTCTCTGATATTGGAACCCATCAGAAATGCTATTCCAGCACTATCTGACATCAACAATGGAAAGAAATGTCCAACAAAATCATTGTAAGGTTCAGCTTCTGGTTCTACGCTGATCAGTTGTGGAATGTAATCTGGAGTAATTGGTACATAGCCCAGAACTTCCAATGTAATGGAATCAACCAGGAATGTACACATGATTCGCATATCTTCTTCATGAGAAAATAGCGCCATACTCTCTCCGTCATTTGTGTATTTTAAGATGTGCGGCATGATAGTAGGAAGTTCCACATAAATGTTTGCAGGATATTGCTGTACAATTCTCCTGGAATTTATGTCATATAAAATTAGAGGGGGTCCCTCACTCGCTAGAATCGTGACCAGACTTTCAGAACTTGGATTAAATGCCATGTTTTCGACTTTTTTCACCCCCAAGTCAATGCACTCGTCAATGCATTCACGCCTCTTGCAGTCATAGAGTTTGAAAATCGACTGGATCCTTGAAAATTTTTCCGGCTCGGTTTCTGACGGTCCAGAGATGAAAGCCATGGATCCACTTGGGCTTAGACAGCCTTTGAATTTGGGTGGTAGCGGGCTGCATCCACCTAGCTTACCATATCCGAACTGAAGCCACCAAGGCATCAAATTCCAGCTACCAAGAACAAAACCTGTTGAATGAGAATCATCTCCTTGGGTTTTAAGCAAGATAACTTTGCCGCTTTCCATGGCAAGAAGTTTGTTGGCTTCGACAGCCAAAATTTGGAACGAAACTCGTGATTCGTTTCTCGTTATTTGGCTGACTGGGTTTTGAATGGTGTAGTAAAGGATACTGAACTCTACATCATCTCCTAGCCTCTCGAGTGGGCCTACCGTAAGTTCACGAAACTCGATTCTGTCACTCTTACACGTGATCTTCACCAAGCGAGAGTTCCTAAACCTAAAACCATCGCTTTCTAGTTTCTGTAGAAACCCTTCCTTCTGTAAGACTCTCAGCATAGACACTTTCCGGGGGTCAAATCCTAAACAGTCCTTACTACTCAGCCAAGTATCGAGATTTTGACGGTAAAGCAGCTTCAAAGGAGTCCACAAAGTCCACTTCTTCCAGTACGACATTATCGAGAATAGAAAGAAATATTTGTCATTCAGTTACAAACCTGAATGGCCTTGAGTCTTGACATTTTTGAATTACTGCCGCGATTAATTTCCTGACGCAACATGGTATTTTAAACAAGGCAGCGGGATATTATGAATCAAATAATACCCTTGACAATCCATGATGCATTGCGCGCTCACAGCAGCCAATTTTCATGTATATTCAAGAATAACTCCATCACGTACGCGTACGCGGTCAAGCAAGCTGTCAACTCATTCATTCATTCATATTTATTAATCATTTTAGTGAAACACTATACAGTTATACAACCTCCGACGCTGTTTATGCTCAGTAACTAGATTGTATATATAACTGGCCTCTAAACAAATAATTACTTCAGCATACGTCATCTGCATTTATTTTCCGTGTTATCAACTAGTTCCTGTAAAAACTAGCGTGGGCTGGGAAGTAAACAAACCTCGCCGTGGAGTGATAGCAGCTGACGTAGGGCATTGAACTACCGAGTGGCGAAATCCGCCCTCCAATGGCTTCAGTAATGTGGGCCGTATCCAACGCGTCATCTCTCTTAGATTGACTATTATCATCAATTGTCAAAATCGCTAGAATTGATTATAATCATCAATTAAATTGAGTTGCCGTATCAGCGGCCATCCCGAGGGGGCGGCCGCCGGGCCACCCACGGGCAACCCAGGGGCTTAGCAGGGGATTTGTAGCGAAAACATGCCGCACACGCGGGGCATTAGAGCCGGCGCTTTTGCGTTTTCGTCAAAATACCCCGGGGACATACCCACGGGGTTTGCACGTAATCTGCGGTCTCAACGTTCAGCAGTTATCGCCACAGGACTCGCTCGATCGATCGACGTTCTTCGATTTCTTTGTCCTTGAGGTAAGTCATATCATTATCATTCAAATTAAGAGATTAAATTAAGCCATCCACTGTCGGAAGACAGAACGGAGCGATTGCAGAATACAACGTCAATTTTCAAGGTCTCCCAAAAAAAACAGCTCCGCGGTTCCGCAGACCATAGGCGGTATGCCATAGCAAGCTAAAACGACACTGAGTAACACTTAAACTTAAGTTAAACCAGCTTTAACAGTAACACTAACACGAGACTTAGCCTATTATATTATTATAAAAGTCGTTATAGATTCCAAAAACGATGCCTGCACTGTCTATACCCTACCAATGCAAGGTTATATTTGAAGTGGCTCCGCGGCTCCGTGGCTCCGTAGTGATACAATTATAGATTCCAAACACGATACCTGTCTATTATGGCGTCAAATATCCGCCAAAATTCAACTTTGCGGTTCAACATTCAACTTCGCGATCCAACATTCAACCTCGGGGTTCGACATTCAACTTCGCGATCCAACATTCAATTTAGTCATGGAACTTTAGTGTTTGTAAATCCAACATTGGTGTTCTACAATTCAACATTCATGTATACAAATTTATACAGTTTCGAGAGACCGTCAAATATCCGCCAAAATTCAACTTGGCGGTTCAACATTCAACTTCGCCATCCAACATTCAACTTCGGGGTTCGACATTCAACTTCGGGGTTCGATATTCAACTTCGGGGTTCGACATTCAATTTAGTCATGGAACTTTAGTGTTTGTAAATTCAACATTGGCCAGATACAAATTTATTCAGTTTCGAGAGACAGCATCAAATATCCCCAAAAATTCAACTTTGTTCTGCCTTGGACTTTGGTGATTTTACATTTTTAGTCTGTGCATTGAACATTCGACGTTCGTTTTCCTAGCCTGCGAGCCGGCTCTTACCCCGAGAATACACTTTCGTGTCCGCGCGCCACAGGAACCCCGAATACGAGAATAAACTTTTCCGAATAAATCCACAGGAGAGCCGGCTCGCAGGCTATCGTTTTCCAAACTGATTCAACATATTTATAGCCATTAATACGTAACCGATGTAACGCGAGCCGAGCCCGGCCCGAAGGCTTCCCGAAGAGTCGATTACAGGCTCGGATACTAAGCACCAATTTACACGTGGAGACTTCACTAGCGTTTGACTAGTGCTATTGTTGCATCACCCAGACCTTCATTGCATAACAATGTTCTGTCCTTTACAGTGGTGGGGGGTTTTTCCACAGTTCTCCTCCCAAGACACATAAATTTTAACGTGCAGGAGGGCTGTCTTTTTGTTTTTTTACCTTTAGTGCTGCCAGTTTTCCTTTTGTAAGGGTTAAACAACCGACGTTGTTCTTCCATTGGCAATGATGTACCACAGCTCAGACCAGATGGCCCTGGAAGTGCTGCAGTAGTCCCATACATCATATTGTAATTAATACCAGATGGCCCTGGAAGTGATGCAGTTGTCCTGGTATTTGAAGAAGTGGAAGATGACATGCCATACATCATACTGTAATTAATGCCAGATGGCCCTGGGATTGATGTGTCTTGTGCTGTTGTGGTTGATGCTTTGAAAATACACAATATTTTTTTACTAAATAAATACATTAGATATGATTTTAACATTACAATAACTTTCAATTTACAACAGTGCCAGATGTTCACTTCAAATTCACCATTTTTCATTCCCCTGGTAGGTGGGGGCAACACTCATAATCACTTCCCTCTCCTACCGGCTCGGGGGATAAGTGGGGGGTTCACTTTCCCACCTCAAGCTAATTTGACATACACTCGTTCAACCTTCAAGCAGTAAATAGAGTTTAATAGACTAGACTTTTATAATTTCTACAGTCTGAATACAAGCTTACATAGAAGCAAGAAAAGGGAAGAAGGTGATTTAACAACATTTCAATATGGATCCCTAGGGTTGGGGGTTTTCATATAATTTTGATGCCCTAGGGTGTGGGAGCTTCACTAGTTTTCATGGGCATGTTGGGTGAATGCCCCCGCTATGCCCGGGGTGGGTTTTCTTCAAATGACTGGTGCATTATTATTATTATTAATAATACATGTACATCTTTGATCGAGATCCAATCGGGCCAGAACATGTTTTTGGCGTCAGGTGTTGTAACCTAGATGCAATCGACTGTAAAAGCTTCAGTTTTTATTTTACTTTATGCAAACAGTGAATTCCACGTGAACCAACATGATGATCACAGATCACTACGATGATCACAACGTCATGTAACTAATATATCACTTCGAATGTTTTTCAGTTTAGGAATGTTTTCAGTTTAGAATTCCCCTCAGAATGTGTTAGGGCCAGTTCCATATAATTTGAACATTTGTTTCACAGGGAGAAGGAATGATTTAATACAGCAGACAGCCGTATGCACCAGTCAATGCCCCCCCCCCCCCCCCCACAAAAAAAAAAAAAAAAAACTCGGGCATGACCGGGGACTTGGAATTTGAGGTCAGTGAAAGTGAGAAAATGCCCTTGCCCCCTGGGGACATGTTGCCGATCCAATGCCCCTGCATATCCCTGCCCCCCGGGGAGTCTAGGGAAAATGCACAACACATTTGAAATGCGAATGAACAAGAAATAAGCGCAGAGCCTTCAGTAATACTGGCCAGTAGGTAGGCTCTGGGTGAACTCCCGGTTAAGTCCCCGGTACAGAAACCGAAGAGGTGAAAGCCAGCGAATTCCCCACCTAGCGGGGATGAATATGGTGGTGAATACGAGGTAAATACCCCCCTTCGCCCCGGTCATGCCCGGTTTTTTTTTTTTGGGGGGGGGGGGGTTTACATTGACTGGTACATTATCCGACTGACTGCTTGCCATTGGCGGCTTTTATAAACAAAACTAAATTAAACATAAGATAAATATACAAAAATAAGATACATACCTGGTAAGTAGTTCTGTTATAAGGTACTCAGTCGCTGAGCTACTTGGAGTAAAGCCGCTCTTGCAGAATCTATTTCTTTTTGCGAGTCCATCTCTCGACTAGTCAAACGCTAGTGAAGTCTCCACGTGTGAATTGGTGCTTAGTATCCGAGCCTGTAATCGACCCTTCGGGAAGCCTTCGGGCCGGGCTCGGCTTGTGTTACATCGGTTACGTATTAATGGCTATAAATATGTTGAATCAGTTTGGAAAACGATAGCCTGCGAGCCGGCTCTCCTGTGGATTTATTCGGAAAAGTTTATTCTCGTATTCGGGGTTCCTGTGGCGCGCGGACACGAAAGTGTATTCTCGGGGTAAGAGCCGGCTCGCAGGCTAGGAAAACGAACGTCGAATGTTCAATGCACAGACTAAAAATGTAAAATCACCAAAGTCCAAGGCAGAACAAAGTTGAATTTTGGGGGATATTTGACGCTGTCTCTCGAAACTGAATAAATTTGTATCTGGCCAATATTAAATTTACAAACACTAAAGTTCCATGACTAAATTGAATGTCGAACCCCGAAGTTGAATGTCGAACCCCGAAGTTGAATATCGAACCCCGAAGTTGAATGTCGAACTTCGAACCCCGAAGTTGAATGTTGGATCGCGAAGTTGAATGTTGAACCGCCAAGTTGAATTTTGGCGGATATTTGACGGTCTCTCGAAACTGTATAAATGTGTATACATGAATGTTGAATTGTAGAACACCAATGTTGGATTTACAAACACTAAAGTTCCATGACTAAATTGAATGTTGGATCGCGAAGTTGAATGTCGAACCCCGAGGTTGAATGTTGGATCGCGAAGTTGAATGTTGAACCGCAAAGTTGAATTTTGGCGGATATTTGACGCCATAGTCTATACCCTACCAATGCAAGGTTATATTTGAAGTGGCTCCGTGGCTCCGTAGTGATACAATTATAGATTCCAAACACGATACCTGTCTATACCCTACCAATGCAAGGTTATATTTGAAGTGGCTCCGTGGCTCCGTAGTGAGACATTATAGATTCCAAACACGATACCTGTCTATACCCTACTGTAGTAGAACGAAGCAACATGTATTATGTCAACACTATATCATGGGATTCCTGTGTGTTTTGTTCATCCACGGAGCCGCGGAGCCGCGGAGACATGACCTTTGCTTTCCTACTTTGTGATGATAATAAATTCAAAATGGAGGTTGTAAGACTTAGCTAATCCTAACCCCTTTGCCTAAGATTAACTACAAAATGACTTTCAATCGCTAATACAGTTAAGTACTATTTCAGTTCCTTAAAACGACTGCACGGGCAACTACGGAGCCACGGAGCCAGATATTTCTAAAGAGCTTCAAGAGTACCACTGTATTCTGCAATTTAGCCGACAGAACAAAGAAATAAAGGATAATATTTGTATAAAACTATTAAGATTTTTGACACTTCTAAAACGTTTAGCTTCTAATACTTATAATATGTTGCCCAGGTTGCCCCAGGGGTGGGGTTTTTTGTCACAGTTTTCTGTCCCACCCGAGGGGTTTTAGCATGTATTTGTCATGGCTGCTGTGACAAATGCCCCTGGATGTCCGGGTGCCGCCCCCTCGGGTCATGGCCGCTGATACCCGCATAATACATTGTTGTTAACGTTACTGTACGGCATGCTGTGACATTGAAATGTTTCCCATTGTTTCCGTCTTTCTGACCGTTACACTGAGCATACACGACTTTCATAATGGCCGCCTCCTAATTTGCATAATTTGGAAGACCAATCTGTAGAGGAAAACTAATCCTACCACATGAAAGATCATATTAAA
The DNA here is from genome assembly GCA_030867875.1 of Actinernus sp. WN-2022. Taxonomy (NCBI): domain Eukaryota; kingdom Metazoa; phylum Cnidaria; class Anthozoa; order Actiniaria; family Actinernidae; genus Actinernus; species Actinernus sp. WN-2022. Next base: position 31,454,027 of record JAOWCC010001634.1, read on the forward strand.
ACTAGTAACTGTTTTGAGTTTTAGAGCAATGTGGAAAATTGCTGTTGAGCTATGAGCATTTCTAATGCAGAAAAACATGAAAGCGAGGCTAGAAAGGCTTCCGTTGTTTTTCTCATACAAATGTCTCTAATTTCAACTGGCTGTAACTTCATTGCTTTTTAAGCTACATCACTCAACTTTCACAAGTTCACTAATGTCGACATGCTCTTTCACATGGCAATGTTCATATTTTCTATACATGTAGATAAACTACCGAAACGGGAAATCGCATATGCAAATTAGGAGGCGGCCATTATGAAAGTCGTGTATAGTTAATAGAGTGGAATGGTTATGAAACCCGGCAAACTTCAAAGGGGCTAACAAAGGCGCTGCGATTTATGTTGGAAGGTTATGTTGGAAGGGGGCAAGACAAAAGATTGTGCAGGGTCATAGTTCATTAGCGTCCCCTGAACGACTGAACTCACACGTTTCTATTGGCTGATTGATTAACACATTGGAATTTCTATTGTATTTTGTGCAGGGTAGTGGTTGAAAAAAGCTAACAAAGACATATAACAAAGAAGGTCGCTGGGTTTCATAACCATTCCACTCTATTAACTATGCACTGAGCAGCTAGCGGACATGCAACATGCAACCTCAAAAGCTTTTGCTCCTTTGACCACTACACACTTACCATCTAAAGATTGTAATTATCTAATATTTATTTTTCTTTATTCTTATGCTTGTTATATTCAAACATTAATTGTAAGCTAAACATGTGTGAATAAATTGAACTTGAACTTGCCGTATTTTTGTCCCACTCATACGAAATCCACTCTATAAATCCAGGCAATGAGCTAAAGAGACGTAGCTACCTTTCACGAGCATACAAGTCTTGTTGTCGTTACTTGTTTCTTTCCTTTAATTAACTTTCGCTGTCTCAAAATGCAGGAAATACAATAATGTTTTTACAGGGCCTCTCTGAAAAAAACTTCGGTGACGACAGCACCCTGTCAAAATATTATTATTATTATTATTATTATTGATTAAATGTACCCCATCCTCGATTAGTGCGCTTCCGACGCACTATGATCATGCTGGATTGGGAGAAGGGGGGGTTGTACAAATGTAAGTATTTAAGTAAGTTACCTTTATTTTACCACAGAGTCTCATCACAATACAAGCTGTGCTCTTCCTGAGGGCCGTGCAATAGATAAAAATTACAATAGATAAAAATATATACATCCTGAAGATTTACATGTGCATCCTCAAGGTTCACATCCTCAAGATTTACGTAAGAAAGAAGAAACTGATCATGAGGCTTTAAATGAATGGAGCCTGTTACTACATCGTTCGAGTAGATTCTGGAAGCTAGTGAATTCCATAGTACCGCACCGTTATAGGCTATGCTGTTTTTATAGAAATTGGTACTAGGGAGGAGTACAAAAATTAATATGGTTATCTTTCCCTAAGTGTTTGCCAGTTTAGGTGATTTAACAGAGCTTTTGATCTGACTAATGATGATCCTATAGCAGCTCAGTCTGTTTTGTAGCTTTTGATCATGCACCAGTAATTACGTGGAACACACCTGAGAGCTCGATAAGGGCTTTTAATTATCTTACGCAACTTCCGTTTTCAAATTTAACTGATTCCGAATTTAAAGCTGCTACTGGCACTCGGTATTTTGATCTAACTAATACTAGCGCTGATCTTTTTGATTCCTTCCTAATCCGGATAAGTTCGATGAGAGAGATTCAGATTTTATGGTGATCCAAATATTTTTCAATTTATCAACTTAACAATTCTTTGAATACCTTAATTAATAAGAAAAAAAGTCTTGCCTTATTCCATTGTAATATTAGAAGCTTCATGCCCAAAAACCTATCCGTACTAGAAGATTTTATATTCTCTTTAGAGATCCAACCTGATATATTGGCTATATCTGAGACAAAATTAAATAGCAAAACTGTTACCAATGTTGATATACCACGTACGATACCAATTTTTCCATGTTGATTCAATAACTGCGGCTCAGGTGGCTGACTGGCCTCTACATTTCCAATAACTTACATGCTACTTATAGACCTGATATAAAATTCACCATGCCCCTTGTTGAATCTTGTTGGGCTGAGATTATCACTGAAAACAGCAAACCAAATATCATTGTTGGCTGTATTTACAGACATCCAACAGCCAATATATCAGATTTCACTAGTGAGTTAGATCACGCCGGGCACGAATAACCGTAAAAACGGCGGGTTTGAGTGTAACATAAAACGTAAAAGTAACGCCATTTCCTTACTTCTACTCTAAATTTGACGAAATGTTGGCAGGTTGGTAACAAAGTAAGACTACATTTTTCAGGACAATTGTTTCTGTATTGTGACGTTGTTGTGACGTCATAAGGGATGCCTCCTTTTTTGGTGAAAATTAACCTTTAAAACATGTTTCAAAAATATTACATCATCAGAAAGCTTTTATGAAATATATTAATTAGCCGAAAATTTGAACTTTCTACGATAAACATATTCAAAGTTATGGACGATTTACTGTTTTTATGACGTCATTATTAGTGACGTCATACTTCAAGCTTAAATCAGATTGCCGACTATAAAAATATTATTAAAGAGAATACTATAACTTGTGAGTGTTAGACAAATGCATTTCATTGATAAAATTCCAAAAACATTGAACTGGCTATTTACTGAGGGTACACAAATATCTTTATGACGTCATAATGACGTATACGAAAAATGGGGCTTCAATTCTAAGCTGTTATACTCAAAAAATTAAAATTCTAAAAAGAACACGTTGTTACTACTAAAGAGCTCTATTATTGTGCAAAATATGATGCACCAGTATTTCGAACTGTAAAAGTTAAAACAAGCGACATTTTCATAAATGGTTTTATGCTATTCATTTCCCGCCAATTTTTGGCGGGAAAATTACCAAAATTCAAACTTTAATAACTTTCGTTTACTTCAACCGATCGATACCGGGTTTTCGATTATTTCATTCTCATGAACAAGAGATTTTAAAAAGATATAATAAAACGTTTTTACAGGTAATAAAAAATTATAAGAAACCTATTAGAAAAGGATATATGACGTCATTGTGACGTCATAATGATGGCTATATTAGCTTAACTTATCAGACTATGTTTTGTTTACACTCCTTTATACACCTACCAAAATTCATTCTTCTATGTCGAAAACTTTTAAATATATATAAAACCCGCCGTTTTTACGATCATTTGTGCCCGGCGTGGATAGCATAATTAAAAAAACTAAATGAGAACAAACAACACATTTACATAACAGGAGACATTAATATTGACTTTCTAAAATACAATGACCACTCCAAAACAGAAGACTATCTTGATATGTTGTACTCTAATGATCTCCTCCCTCTTATAACCAATTAAGCCAACCAGAATTACTGACCACTCCTCTACCTTAATTGATCACATTTATACAAATGCTCCTATCCACGACACCATATCTGGTATCGCCTTAGTTGATTTATCTGACCACTTGCCTGTATTCTGTATTTGTAATGCTTCAATCCGGAAAAACAAACAAAAAACGTTCTTCAGAGATTATAGCACTTTTAGTGAAGAGTTGTATCTAGCTGACATGAGCTTAATCGATTGGCCAAACATATATAATAGCTCTCACGATCTCCATGAATTAACTGCTGGATGCATAAACAAAATTAAAGAAGTCGTAAATAAACATGCTCCCTTAAAACATTAGCATCTCTATCTAAGATGAAGCAATTAATAAAACCCTGGTTATCTAAAGGCCTATTAATTTCAATAAAAATTAAGCAAAAAATGTATAAATCACATTTTTTAAATAGGGATCCAGAAAAAATAAAAAAATAAAAACAATACTCTAACTTACTCAACCGAACGAAGGCTAAAGCAAAGAGCGATTACTACAATCAACATTTTGAACAGTACAAAAACAATTTGAAGGAAACTTGGAAATTAATTGGTACCCTAATTAAAAGAAAACTCAAAGGTCAGTCTAATTACCCATCTAGAATCTTAAGAAATAACAAGACCTACACAAAGCAAACCGATATTGCAGAACAATTTAACCAACACTTCATTAATGTAGGACCAAACTTAGCTAACTTAATTGAAAATAATAATAACAATGACCCCATTAAGTATATAAATAACACCCCTATAAATAGCTTTTATTTGTCCTCTGTTACTGAAGATTATGTAACCCGTCTTTTCGGTGAGTTAAATGAAAAGAAAGCTTCACTAGACATTCCAAATAAATTAATTAAATACGCAAGTAGAATTTTATCAATACCTTTCACCTTTATTTATAATGAATCAATTTCACAAGGCATTAATTGTCCCTAACATATTGAAAATTTTCAAAGTTACTCCTGAGTGAGTGTTTAAAAATGGCATCGCTACTGAACCCGCAAATTATAGACCTAGCTATTGCAATCCTATCGCCTTTTAGTAAAATATTAGAGAAAATTGTCTGTGATCAGCTGAATGTATTTATTGAGAAACATAATATTCTAGCTATTCCAATTTCAATTCGGCTTCAGAAAGAACCACTCAACTGAACTTGCCATCTTAGAAATTACTGATAATCTGAAAACCTCAATAGATTATAATTCAGTTACTTGTGGGCTCTTTCTGGATTTTTCTAAAGCGTTTGACATGATTAATCATGGAATATTGTTAAAGAAATTATATAAGTATGGAATTCGTGGAGTAGCTCTGGAATGGTTCAAAAGTTAATTATCTTGCAAACCGTACACAGTTTGTTAAAATTGGTAATTCAGAATCCACTCCCCTCGATATTGTCTGTGGAATTCCCCAAGGATCTACCCTAGGACCATTATTATTCTTACTATACATAAATGACTTACCAAACTCATCCACAAAACTTTCTTTTCGTCTATTTGCTGATGATGCAAATATTTTTTATACTAGTAAAGATCCCAAAGAAATTGAAAGAGTTATGAATATTACCATCAAACTCTCTTGACAGTTGTTGCTTTGGTAGAGATAAAGAAACACAATAGCCTATCGTTTGGTTTTGTCTTATGGAAATTTACTGAGAGTGATAATGAACTCCAAAATGTTATTAATTACTGTAATATGCAAACAAACTTTCTATCAATATGAAAAAGACAAATTTTATGTTGATTCGCTCTTCAAGGAAGCAACCTACACCAAACATGAACATCTTAAACATTGAACAGAAAAACTGTATCAAATACCTAGGAATATATATTGATGAGCACTTAAATTGGAAAAACCAAATAACTCATATAAATAATAAAATAGCTAAGAATTAACTTAGGTATCTTTTATAAACTACGTAACCATCTAAATATTCAAATGTTAAAACAACTCTACTATACTTTTGTCTTTCCGTACTTAAACTATGGATCAATATAAAGCTGGGGAAATTATACTTATCCAAGTAACTTAACAAAATTAAACACTAAACAAAACAATTGTATCCGCAGTATCTTTTTTGCCAATAATAGAGAATCTGCCCTTAATTCCCTACTATCAACTTCTCGATATTCTAAAACTTGAGAATACTGTCAAGTTTAAAATTTGCACATTAACATATAAACTATATAATAACCCAACTAGTGTTCCCTCCTTATTCCACAATTTTCTATTACCTGTAATTCATGTCCATAGCTATAACACTAGACATGCAGCTAGACACAACTTTTATCGGCCAAAAATCAGAACTAATTCTGGTAAATTTACATTTAAGTATTCAGCTTCTGTTCTATGGGAAACCATACCTGGTAGTATGAAAGCTGCATTAGCAACAATAAATAATTTTAAAAAGTATTATAAATCTAATTTAATGGTGAATCAAATCTAGGATTTCTAGAACTCCCATTGAATTATAGAACTAACTTAAAGTGCCTATGAAGCTTATTTTTTTATTTTAGATATCAATTCTACATCAAGTGAATAGTAGAATGGTAAAATATATTTTGCTTTGAATGCTGTGCCGCTGAGTTGAGGAGGTTTTAATATCCAAAATGCTAATTACATGACGTCAGGGGAGGCATCAATTATTATACAAAATCTTTTGTTACAATTAAACTTTTTTTTTTAATTATCAGTGTTATACCTATGGTTGAAATAAAATGATATTAGAAATTAGTTTTCTTATATCAGTAGAAACGCCCATTCACAACCACTAAGAAGTGATTGCAGATGCCTCCCCTGACGTCATGTAATTAGCATTTTGGATATTAAAACCTCCTTAACTCAGCGGCACAGCATTCAAAGCAAAATATATTTTTATTACCATTCTACTATTCACTTGATGTAGAATTGATATCTAAAATAAAAAAATAAGCTTCATAGGCACTTTAAACATAATCGTTTTACTGTTTTTGCCTTTGTTTTCTCTCCCCCCCCCCCCTTTTTTTTTCCCCTTTCCAAGTTCATTTAATTGACGACGTACGCATTATGAAAACAATACTTACAACACAACATGCTCAGTTCTTCAGTTTATTTACTCAAATGTAAACGGTGGCCAACTCGGAAGCTTAATGCTACCACAGGCAGCCCAAGTTCTGTATTTGCACTGTGTGACTAATACTGTTTTCCCGTATCAGATATCGTGTACTAGAAAAAAATGAAAACAATAAAATATTGAACTTTGAAAAACTTGTCTTGTGTTATCAAGTGTCCGTAAGTATCAAATTTCAATTTTAGCGCTATGGGACCTGTTTTAGTACGTTTTCTAGCTCGCTCTTTTTCTTGTTTACTCTGTACTATATATATACTAGAAGTAATCATAGATTATCAAAGTGCGTTCAACATATTTTTGAAAGAGAAAGGACTGTAGTAACAGTCTGAAAAGCTGAAAATTGCTGCAATGATGTGGACAGTGTACGTAATCCTGATCAAAAGTGCTTGTTTTTTATCTAATGTGAAAAATTTGATGTCTTGACTTATATGTTAATATACAAGGGGATGCATCTGGGTATAAAACTGTAATTATCTTTGTGTAACATTAAATCATTGGATGCGATGCTTATGGGGCTATATGTATACATCATTCACATTATGTTTCCCGGGTATTTTTCAAGCGAGAACAAGGTTGGCTGCAAAATATTGAGCGCCATTGTTAGTTCCAGAATAATTTATGGTCAATGTTGGTAGCCGGGTCCTGGCTTTGATCGCTTTGATCAGGTCCGTTAGAAATTCAGTGTAGATTAATTGAACACAGCAATGAAGTCAGTACTTTAAATTTCCCTCACCTTGTACTGTGTTGGTATTCCAGTTCCTTGGCATATCAAAGTGTCGGTATAGATTAACTCTCTGTCTGAATGTAGATTTTAGTGAAGATGTACACAGTGTCGCAACTCACACAAGATACGGCGATTACGCGTATCTAGAAAACTCAGACCTTGTTTCTCTTCACCCAGGTCATTTTACTGTTTGTAGTTTCGGTATCTGTATGTACAGCGAAAAGCAGAATCCAGTACAGCGAGCAAGCCAACAGAATTCACTCGGTTGTTTACAAAATATTATGTTCCCTGCTAGCAGAGGTCTCTCTCTGTCTTGTGTCGTATTTAACCGCGCCGACAAAACAGACCATGTTTGACTTAAACCACCACGATGCACACATGTGTAGTATTTAAAAAGGTTCTTGACAACTCACACTGAAATATTAATATCCATGTATTCAGCCTTCAGGTATGATTTATAGCATCTTGACCATTTGCAGTTTTGATATCGGCAAACCGAACAGTACAGCAAGTTCACTCGGTCTCGGGTTCAGCATAAATAAATAATTATGGCCGAGTTGAATGTTCAAGGTCCTCCAGATGTACTACACACTTTCCTCAGGCTTTGCTCAATTGTATTTGCGAACCTTTGAAACATCATTGCATTGGATTGTCGGAAAATAAGGCAAGTAACTAACCGATCGCGAAACAAAAAAGAAGCCATGCTGGCATTCACCAAAATGGCCGCTCGCATCGTGTACGTGTAGTTACCAGTTCCCCGGCCGAGATAATTTATTCCAAAAAGTACAAACATGAGGACATACACAAATCTCGATTTCTTTCGCCTGGGGAAGCACAGGTAGCCCACACATGACCACAGGGAGTCCACTGCAAGATTAGTATGCGTTCTCCTTCGTCGAACGCAATTATGTACCGATCAATTCGAAACATCACCATCCCCCCCCCCCCCCCCGGGCAACCCCCGGGCATTTGACTCATTTTCGTGCCCGGGAGTAGGGAATTTGACATCGGTAGCTGTCCTTGGGGTGGGGAATTTGACACCGAATGGGAGGGGTGGTGGGGGATTTGAACAAGTTGTCTCGATTTCGAATTCATGTTCCGTTCTCGTCCTCGATCGAATCATGGAGGACACTTTTATATTAGATACATTTAAAGGACAAAACTCCGCTTTTGTGAGTGAGTGGCTGAAGAAGAAGGGACTCCAAAAGCTGTGTGCTGTGTTTGAAGGTATTAAAATGTAAATGTCAATTACTTTTGAATATTTATAAAAGGCTCGACATGTTAAACAAATACCTGGGATACAAGGTCAAGGGCCGGCTGACTGATATTGAATGCTTTTAAGTTATTATGGAAGCTGATGTTTTATAGAGGTTGCCCCTCCCGTGACAACCACAGCTCGAACGTTGCTTTATTTAATACTGTGTTGTAGTCCATTTGAATTTTAATATATTTTATTCTCAGTCACGAGTCACACAAGAACTATAAGTTTTTCTACCCCTTTTTATATACGTCCTACTTCGAATTTCGTCGCTTGTTAAAAAAGTACATGCATGCAACGATGGGAAAACTTCAAGAACATATAAAGCATTGAAATCAACTCCATCCGAAATTGTTCACGAAGACATTTTAGTCGGCCCACAGGCTAACCATCCTCCCATTTTGTGTATTTGTCACTGATGTTTTAATAATCCATCATTTCTTAGCAAATTGTAAAATAAAATACCTTTTCACTTGATTCTGCTGTGAATGTGTTGATTTAGCGCGCGCTCATAATACAGCTCGGGTTTCCTGTGGCTCAGGATTGTTTATATATAGCTCGGGCTTCCTGTGGCTCATCCCGCCAACCTGAGCCACAGGAAACCCGAGCTATATTATGAGCGCGCGCTAAATCAACACATTCACAGCAGAATGAAGTGAAAAGGTACCCTGGTTCCAGAGCTTTTCTAGAGAGAACAGGAGCGGCGATCAGCGAGCTGCGAAGCAGCGAGAAGAGAAATAATAGATGATTAAAACATCAGTGACAAATACACAAAATGGGAGGATGGTTAGCCTGTGGTCGGCCCATTCACTCTCCCGTCAGTACTGCTATTTTCGAATGACCTTCGGAACTGTGAAAAAGTAATAACGTACTGACAACGTATCGTCGTATTAACCGAAACAACGTAGTGTAGACAATGGAATGCCTCCTTTGGACATTAAGTTTATTAAACGTAATAGTGAAGAGCAGTTTGCTCCAGGAACGTGTTTTTATATTTTTATATTTTAGATTAACAGGGCACAGCCTGGTTATTTTAGTAAGATACCTGGTTGTCATCAAGTAGCGCTGTTGTGCCTGATGGAGTGTTTTTTAACGATGCTGGCTATGAGGACCCAGGGGATACAAACAATGGGTAACTAATGAGGTGAACCAACCCAGAACGAGATAAAAACTTACATCGCGTGTTGTGAAACTAAAAATAGATTTTAAATAATTAGCATGGGACATGAGCATTCGTTCTCTTACCTCCTTTATTTGTTACTCCGCGGAGAACTTCTCGCGAACTCCCCCAGATTCTACTGCATTATAGCTAAGTAGTCAGTAAGTTCGTACATGCGTGTACTGCAAGTGGGCAAGCCATGCTAGGAAACGGGTTAAAAAAAACATGTTGTACCGTACTTATAAACTTACGCCCAAAGCACTTTGAAAAAGATTTCGAGATACTACTAAAGTACAAATTGTATTAAGTTCTGCAACGTTCGATTTACGCATCAGTCAATTGAACCCCGGGATTGAACTCCAACCACCAACCCCCGCGACTTCAGTAGTGGGGTTAACCGGGCCTAAGGCCGTGGCAAACCTCTTTAGCACCTCGCTTTCTTTGGATTGGCCAGGGAATTAACGCCTGGAGACAATCTACCGCTGATTTAAACAGGGCACAGTTTTGAGCATAGGACTGATTCCTTTAAATAGCGTGGAGTTTTACATTTTCAGAGCTCTGAATTAGTATATAGGTATATCTCGGCGAACTGTGTAGCGATCGTGCATTTAAATGTAAACCACTCTCCAGTGATCGTAGCGATCAACTCAGTTATCCCTGTATGGACTGCGAACTGCTCAAAACATTTCTCAGACATTCATTGATAACGGTATGCAATTTTAATGTTTTTTTTTAACAGGAACCTAGTGTTTTTTGGCCGGGGATATGATTGCTATGTTGTTGCTATTTAACAAAAAGGTTTCGTAATCAAACGTTTGTTGAGTACGTATTGGTCGGCTAGGTTTCATGTAAGTAAAATAAAACATATATTGAACCAGCAGTTTGTCTCTATCCTTTTTAGAACTTTGTTTCAACAAGGAACATCGCAAAATAAAGGCTGTGTTACAACTGTCTATTTAAAAAAAAAATGCGATGTAAACCACTATGTCCCGGGGGTAGGGGCATTTGATCGCCTAATACGACGATGGGGTGGGGAATTTGAACAACATTTTTGGCCCGAAGGACGGAAATTTGAACAAACCAAACTCCAAAAATTCAAATGCCCGGGTGTTGCCCGGGGGGGGGGGGGGGGGATGGTGATCTTTCGAATTGATCGGTACATTAGAAAGGCAGGAAACCGTTATTTCAATACGCTTACCTTATGCCTCGATTTCCCCCCGAAAAGATGCTCCAATTGATCCAAAATTCCCGGTGGTTATCAATCTCTGGGCGGGAAAGCATTATTTGGAAGTCTTTTGACAAAACCTTTCTTAAAAATGGAGAAATTCCCAGCTTAAAAACGACAAATCAAGATTCTTGCCGTGGACCGATGCGAGGACGGTATGGCCTCAGACCTCGTGACCAAAAGCGTGACGTCAGCAAGACCCCCCGTGATGCAACACGATCCTCTCAGGGGGAGGGTACCGCCAAATAAACAATTTCGCAGCATGTCACGGCGTAAGTTTTGCAGTACCCTCCCCCTGAGAGGATCGTGTTGCATCACGGAGGGTCTTGCTGACGTCACGCTTTTGGTCACGAGGTCTGAGGCCATACCGTCCTCGCATCGGTCCACGGCAAGAATCATCGCGCAGAATGACTGGACACTCTATTGTCTAATTACCTAATTTGCACATTCTGTGATCATTGAAGCGCGCGGTAAGTTCAAAATCTTCGATCTGATTACAAGAGAATGGAGCGAAATCAGCCGACCTCTTCCATTAAAAGGCGGTTTTGTTTCACTTATACATAAACTGTCCTCGATTTATAGGCTGCAAATGTTTCTTTAGATAATAAATATACTTCATACCAAAGTTTGGTGCAATGTATTAAAGGGAAGTGGTGTCCGTTTTTATTTGAAAATAGGGTAGTTTTAGCTAAATCTTGACTGAAACCAAACTTCACACAGTAATTTTAACGTTTTGCATTCGGAATAGTCATGATTTATAACCTGCAAATGGAAGATATTTTCCAATATTCAGCAATTGCGATGAAACATTCTACGAATTTCAATCATAGATGGGGTCCGTTTTAACTTTTTTTTGGGAATGAGCTAGTTTCAGATTATGCTTCATTAGAATTCAGAAAGACAATAACGCGGCAACGAGCACTCGGCCATGAACTTTCCTTAAACTCCGCCTCCTTACTATCCCCAGGGAGGTTGTTGTACAACAGTATTCCCTAGGGCTGTCTGCTTTTCTAAAGTTAAACTTGAAGCGATTGGCCGAGTCAGTTTAATAAAACAACAGCCGGCTGTGTTCTTCAAGAATAACTGACACCTTGAATTATTAAACCTTTACAGAGTAATGGAAGGGTTCCATCCAGTCTATTGTGAGACGGTAAACTTTTTTTAAGTTGAACTAGAAGCGCTTGGCCGAGTCGATCAGTATAATCAACCAACAGCCGACTGTGTTCTTCAAGAATAACTGACTCCCTTGGATTATTAAACATTTACAGAGTCTGTTGTGGGACGGTAAAGCTTTTATTAAGTTGAACTAGAAGCGCTTGGCCGAGTCAGTTTAATCAAACAACAGAGTTTTGAATTGAGCGCCGCCGATTGTTTCACTGTGCATTCTTACCGAAACTGATTCTTCTACCAAGAGTTTCGTATTGAGCGCCGTTTGTTTAACTTAGCGTTCTGTTAGCGTTAAAATAAAGTAAGTAACTTTATTTAAAGACCCTGTGTCCGAGCCCATGGTGCTTTGCGCCAATGTTATGATTAGTTTGTTTATCAACGGCCGCATAAATTAAATGCCAGCTTTTAGGCGAACTAAAATGCTCTCGATTGTTTATAAATTTCATAAAAGAAGTACACATATACTTTGGATAACGAATTTCATAATTTCTACCGGATTAGAAACCCAATCGAGCCCACGAATTTTCTACGGATTTTCTACTGATTTTAACAGTACTCCGTCGGCAGGAAGCCAGTTGTTCTGTCTTTAGATTCTAATTAGATTTACGAGTGCGACTTTTCACAAGTCTACAAGCAAACACATACTCTTTCTACCTTGTTTTCATGTTTCCAGTATTGCTTAGCTGTATTTGAAGATCTCTACTTTCCTTGCGAATGATATATTTTGAGTGTAAAATGAAATGTCGACTCGTACTCGCACTCGAGTCAAACTCACAGCGAAGTAACTCGGCAGATTGGACTTTGACCCGCGATCGTAGTTTTGGTAGCAAGACTTTCTGGACGTACTGGAGGATGAAAAAAAAGGTTAAGGACATTGCTTTCTCTGCTAATAAAAATGCAAAACATATACAGATAAGTCGTAACACCTCAGTGGAGCTTAGCCATGCGAAATTATAATTACGAATGATCTTGATGCCAGAAGTGGTTGCGCGATGCTTTGTGCTTTGTATTTCCAACGAAGCCCGCCGGTACATTAGTGCAGCAAATCCCCGGGAAACTCACGTAGTAGTCCTTTTGAACCACAAGTGTTCTCTTGTAGATCTAGAGAAAGTAAAATGTGGACTGCTGAAGGATTATTTGTCGAGTCGCTTCGCCTCGCTGTCTCGGTCCTTTCTCCGGAATTCCTCTACTCGCCACTCTAGATCGGGATTCGAAGAAATATTCGAACTAAAGTTTCATTTTAAAAAGAATATATTCAAAAGTTAAGATAAAAGAAAGTCAGTTAAGCATATATACCTATGAATAATTACACGATGGCCCAAACTAGGGATGGATTTCGAAAGATTCGAGAGTCACATAACAACAACAACGTTCTTTCTGATTTTCGTAGCCTACGGAAATGATTTGCGCGCGCAAAGCACCATGGGCTCGGACACAGGGTCTTTAAGTGTCAGATGTATATAGCTTTGCAACTAACTGGGGACACTAGTCCTACGATTTTACGTCCTTATCCGAGAAGACGTGAAGGTCTAACCATTTGCAGTTGTTTCACAAAGATCGTTCTTATCGAAACTGATTCTTTCACCGAGAGTTTTGGATTGAGCGCCGATTGTTTAACTTAGCGTTCTGTTAGCGTTCTTACAGAAACTGATTCTTTCACCAAGAGTTTTGAATTGAGTGTCGATTGTTTAACTTATAGGGTTCGATCTATAAGCGTTCTTACCGAAACTGATTCTTACACCAAGAGATTTGAATTGAGCGCCGATTGCTTAACTTAGCGTTCTCTTAGCGTTCTTACCGAAACTGATTCTTACACCAAGAGTTTTGAATTGAGCGCCGATTGTTTAACTTAGCGTTCTTACCGAAACTGATTCTTACACCAAGAGTTTTGAATTGAGCGCCGATTGTTTAACTAAGCGTTCTGTTAGCATAATCTTCCCGAAACTGATTCTTTCACCAAGAGTTTTGAATTGAGCGCCGATTGTTTAACTTAGCGTTCTGTTAGCGTTCTTACCGAAACTGATTCTTACACCAAGAGTTTTGAATTGAGCGCCGATTGTTTAACTTAGCGTTCTGTTAGCGTTCTTCCCGAAATTTATTCTTACACCAAGAGTTTTGAATTGAGCGCCGATTGTTTAACTTAGGGTTCTGTTAGCATTCTTCCCGAAACTTATTCTTTCACCAAGAGTTTTGAATTGAGCGCCGATTGTTTAACTTCGCGTTCTGTTAGCGTTCTTCCCGAAACTAATTCTTACACCAAGAGTTTTGAATTGACGGCGCCGATGTTTAACTTAGCGTTCTGTTAGCGTTCTTACCGAAACTTATTCTTACACCAAGAGTTTTGAATTGAGCGCCGATTGTTTAACTTAGCGTTCTGTTAGCGTTCTTCCCGAAACTGATTCTTACACCAAGAGTTTTGAATTGAGCGCCGATTGTTTAACTTAGCATTCTGTTAGCGTTCTTACCGAAACTGATTCTTACAACAAGAGTTTTGAATTGAGCGCCGATTGTTTAACTTAGCGTTCTGTTAGCGTTCTTACCGAAACTGATTCTTACACCAAGAGTTTTGAATTGAGCGTCGATTGTTTAACTTAGCGTTCTGTTAGCGTTCTTCCCGAAACTGATTCTTACACCAAGAGTTTTGAAATGAGCGCCGATTGTTTAACTTAGCATTCTGTTAGCGTTCTTACCGAAACTGATTCTTACACCAAGAGTTTTGAATTGAGCGCCGATTGTTTAACTTAGCGTTCTTACCGAAGTAGACGGTAATTTTTTTTTAAATTGAACTAGAAGCTCTTGGCCGAGTCAGTTTTGTGAAACAAAATCATAACATAAAACCGCGAGGGTTTTCAAAGCTGCTATGTCTCTTTCAAACGATTACGTTCAAATCGTATCACAAACAAGTTTGAACACAGATTCCATGCACATGCTTTAAGATTGAAAGTTCTGATCAAAATAAAACTCACAGTCGATAAGCTTTAATTTTATGTGGATTAAGTAATGATACTTAGAGTTGGTTCTAATTAATGCTTCTGCATGTTACTTTTATTGATAACTCTCTGGAGCATTTGTGTACAAGTTTTATCTATCAATCAACGTGAGACTGACAGGTTTGGCTTTGCGTTGAAGTGACGTAAATAATTTCACGTGGCTGCTTGGATCAATCAAAAATCGTTTTCCACGGTCTATTGTGTAAGGGCAGCTCATTTGAATATGTCCATGAAACAAAGGTCATTCTGCGCGATGCTTGATTTGTCGTTTTTAAGCTGGGAATTTCTCCATTTTTAAGAAAGGTTTTGTCAAAAGACTTCCAAATAATGCTTTCCCGCCCAGAGATTGATAACCACCGGGAATTTTGGATCAATTGGAGCATCTTTTCGGGGAAAAATCGAGGCATAAGGTAAGCGTATTGAAATAACGGTTTCCTGCCTTTCTAATATATATATAGTACAGAGTAAACAAGAAAAAGAGCGAGCTAGAAAACGTACTAAAACAGGTCCCAGAGCGCTAAAATTGAAATATGATACTTACGGACACTTGATAACACAAGACAAGTTCTTCAAAGTTCAATATTTTATTGTTTTCATTTTTTTCTAGTACACGATATCTGATACGGGAAAACAGTATTAGTCACACAGTGCAGATACAGAACTTGGGCTGCCTGTGATGCTACTTTGGCAACCGTACACCCTCTACAAGTATCTCTCTATTTATTCTGTATGTATATCATTAATTTGTTTTAAATCTATTTTGTCAAAAATGTAAAACCTATAAACAAGTGTGTAATAAAATTGAACTTGAACTTGAACTTGAACTACAACGGGAACTCGAGCGGGAGAGACTTGTGTTTACAATTCCAAGATGGAGGATCAGGAACGCGTGCCGAGAGCGCATGCTCAATAGCAAGCGACCGCATACAACTACACTACTGGCGTGGCCACTTTTCTTTCCTGTCTCCTTATCTAAGTAAATAACGGACGGTACAAAGTGCAGGTTGCAGGTTGGGTGCAGGTTGAGTGCAGGTTGACAGTTTTCGATTGATAAATGAAATATATCAATAGATAAATAAAATAAATAATAAATCAGTTAATATAAATAGATAAATATAATTTATTAATTAATTAAATAAAAATCGAACAAAAAAACTCAATATGTCATAAAATCTTGTGTATTTCCCTAGAATTGAATCGCACATCAACGAAACTTAAGCACAGCAACGCCTATACTCTAAAAGAACAAGGTGTGTCAATCATATTATGACGTCATCGGTCACGTGATTAAGCAGTAAATCGTGGGGCGGAGGCGGCCGTGGGGGCTTGCTGTCAATTACGTCCTTTGTCGCTTGAAGCCTTAATTCTTGCCCTAATTCATTCAATTTGAATTTTATGAACAGTCAAGTGCAAGTATAGCGATACGTCGATCTTGTATATAAACAATTAACGTCCTTTACATGTTTGCATATACTCATGGTACTTAGCGATTTGATTTGGGCCTCACAACGGTACATCCAACGTCTCATTCTACTTCCAAATCAGATCACGGAACATACCCGGAATAAAACCTGGAACACACCCGGAACACCCGACAAAATTATAAAAAAAAAAAATGAAAAAATATACATCCCTAGAGCCTCTACCG
Organism: Actinernus sp. WN-2022; assembly: GCA_030867875.1. Taxonomy (NCBI): domain Eukaryota; kingdom Metazoa; phylum Cnidaria; class Anthozoa; order Actiniaria; family Actinernidae; genus Actinernus; species Actinernus sp. WN-2022. The sequence goes on from JAOWCC010001634.1 coordinate 31,470,728, forward strand.
TGGCATCCCAGTCACTTTTAAACTTCCGCAATTACGTCATGCCACTGGTGCTAAATGACGTGATAACTATTTCATCGCCTAAAATAGCTTGCAGCGAAGTATAATGTTTTAGCTGCTCGCTCAGAATTTTAACCTACTCCGCTTTTGACCCCAGTAAATACACACGATTTACTGCTTAATCACGTGACCGATGACGTCACATAATACGATCGTTTAGAGTATAGACGTTGCTGTGCTTAAAGTTTCGTTGATGTGCGATTCGATTTCAGGGAAATACACACGATTTTCTGACATATTAAGTTTTTTTGTTCGACTTTCATTTAATTAATTAATAAATTTTATTTATCTATTTATATTTGCTAATTTATTATTTATTTTATTTATCTATTGATATATTTCATTTATCAATCGAAAACTGTCAACCTGCACTCAACCTGCACCCAACCTGCAACCTGCACCCTGCACTTTGTACCGTCCGAATAAATAACATTAATGGAATAATTACTATTCCAGCGTAACAGAACAGCTAAAATGTTTCAGTAACATAACATAATTGTATGGCTGGGAGACAATTCCCTAGTAGCATAATCGTTACTTTCAAACAGACCTATAACGTTATTATCTAGAACGTATATAAACGTGTTTATAGTCCCGTATATAGAATTCGAATATCATGTAGACTGCGGGTTGCTTCTAGACCGCTACTGAGGCCGCTTTAGTTCAGAAATACGTGTAGTAGTCCTTTAGGTGTTGCGGGGCGAAGCGTTGTCTTGTCGAATGTCTAAGCTGAGTACTGCTGCCATCGTCTTCGGGACAGTCGTGGGGAACTGCTGCATTTCTATGGTCACACTGAGTGAAAGAACTTGGCTTGGGTTGGTCAGCGTAAATGAGGGGACCAACGTCATGTAGAGCGGGAAATTCTGAAGTGGGCAGTGCTGATATCTCTTGTGGGATAGAGGGGGGCGGTGGAGGCGAAGGCGTTGAACGCGCGTGGTCCTGTAGAGTGGACAGCTCATCATCGGAACAGTCACCTGTGTCGTCTTGACTTGTGTTTGTGGTATTGTTTCCGCAGTTGGTGAGTACTTTGTAACAATCGCACATTTTCACGCGATATGAGAAGTTTCGTAGTTGTGAGCCAACAAATTTTCGGATATTGCACCATGTACCTTCCACGGAGACGACAATATATCGGTTACGACTTCGCGACTTATTGCGGTCTGAGTGGAGATATACTAAGTCTCCTACTGCGATCGACAGTACGTTGGCTAGCTTGCCTCGCGATCGAGGGGCTTTCGATTTCTCACTATGAGAATGGTTTTCCTGCCGTCGTTCATGTTGCTTGAGTATTAGTTCTTGGTCGGAAAGTGGTATCTGAGTACTATATAGTAAATTGGTCTCTCTGAGTCCACATTTCCCTGGCTGATACCCGGGGGGGGGAGGGGGGTACTCCTGTTTGTGACGTACTATGTATGTGCCACCCGGGTGGGTCAGGGTTTTGAGCTCAGTTTGGGCAGGTAGGGTCAGGGTTTTGACCTGATTTGGGCAGATCAGGGTCAGGATTGGAGTATAATTTGGGTGCAGGCAGGGTCGGGGTTCAGTATTTTTTAGGCAGTTAGGGTTCAGTCTTTTTTAGCTACTATGTCGAAAAAAATACATTCTGTTGCCGCATTTTGATCGCCTGTCCACATGCAAGCACTGAGGTTCCCTTACATTGTGACGCCGCTAATTCGTACTTCAGTACTTATCTATGTACTCCATCTGCTGATTTGTTTACCCAATACCACGTCCCGACTTGAAATGTTCCGTATTTTGCATGCAATCGCGGTACGCGGTATACCGGCCGGGATATATATCCGAGCGTGTTTTTAAAACAATTTAAAGAAGGGGCATTAAGGGTTTTTTCCCTAAAAAGGGGGCAATCAGGGTTTTGGAGCTCGGATTGGGTCAAACAGGGTCAGGGTTTGAGTCTCTTGGCCTCACATACATACCCATTTTTCATGTAAGTACCCCCACCGGGGCTGATACACCGCGCGATCAATCTAAGTAAAACAAGAAACTCGAAGCCAGATTGGTTTGACGAAGAATGCAGTACAGAGAAGGAGAATCTGAAATCACTAGGGCATAAAGTCTGCAGCAGTCCTGACGATGGTGAGCTAAGGACGAACCTATTCATAAAAAAGAAGCGTTTTAAAAAGTTGTGTAAAAATAAGAAAGCCCATACAATCAATGCTCGCCTGAAAGAGCTAGATTTCAAAAATCCAAAGAAACTATGGAGGAAATTAAAAAACATTTTCCAAATAGGCAAAAATCGGGACAAACAGTGCTACCCAGTGGAATTAGAAGAATATTTATTTCACAAACATTTTAAAGAACAAAATATTTCTGAAATAAACCCTATACCTAGCAGTCCCACAGAGCAAGGTCCATTAGACTACGAAATAACAAATAAGGAGATCAGAGATGCCATAAATAAACTAAAGAACAACAAAGCACCTGGGCACGACAACATTTTAAATGAAATTTTAAAATATGGCAAAGATAGTCTAATACTACCATTAAGATCACTCTTCAATATAATTCTAGCCTCAGGCGAGTACCCTCAAGAATGGAATATGGGATTCATAATCCCCATTCATAAAAAGGGAGATCGTTCGGATGTAAATAACTACAGAGGCATTACTTTACTTTCCGCGCTAAGTAAAGTATTCACTTCAGTCCTCAACCATAGATTAACCGAATATTTGGAGAGTAATGACATTTAAAAAAAAGAATAGGGTGGTTTTAGAAAACACCACTCCACAGTGGATAGTATTTTTATACTAAAAACTCTCATCGACAAATACGTTAAGAGTAAGCCTAAAAAGAAAAACAATGTTCTGTTTTCCTGTTTTGTTGATTTCAAAAAGGCATTTGATAGCATACCTAGGGAAAAACTATTTAACAAAATACAAAAAGCGGGAATCGAAGGTAATTTTTATAACGTTCTACGAACTATGTACTCAAATGACTTTTCAGCAGTTAAGATAGGTAATGTAAAAACAGAGAAATTTAGATGCCATATTGGCGTTAAACAAGGCTGCATGCTTAGTCCTACGCTGTTTAACTTATTCATTAGTGACCTACCCGACAAATTCGAACAATCGGGTGTCGAAGAGAGAGTCACACTAGGAAATAACAATATGAATTGCCTCCTTTACGCAGACGACTTAGTCCTGCTATCAACAACCTCTAAAGGCCTTCAAGATCATTTAAAGACACTTGAGGATTACTGTAACAGTAACCGTCTGGAGGTTAATATTACAAAAACTAAAGTAATGATCTTCAACAATAATGGCAAAAGAATGAATAACTACAAATTTTACTTTAAAAACAATCAATTAATAAATACCCAAATGTATAAATACCTTGGTCTCACCCTAAGTACATTCGGTAATTTTAGTTTAGCCAAACAAGAACTAAAAAAACTGCGATGAAGGCATTGTACAAAATAAGGAAGGAAACCGGTGTCCACTTCAGATCGAACATAAGTCTATCTATAAAACTATTTGACACGCTAGTTAAACCAATCTTACTCTACGGGAGTGAAATATGGGGAGCGGATGATAAAGACCGCCTGATTCAAAATGACCCACTCGAGAACGTACATGTAAAATTTTGTAAAATGTTGCTTGGTACCAGTAAAACATCTGCCAACAATGGATGCAGAGCGGAACTGTGTAGATATCCAATTAAATTAGAATCTACTTTTAGAAGCATTAAATATTGGTCAAAGTTAATAACAAAGGAAAATTTTGAGCTTTCAAAAATTGCCTATATAGATTGTCTCCAGTCCCCAAAACCAGTATTCTGGGGAGAAAAAATAAGACATAAAATCTATAAACTTGGCTTTGGTCATATCTGGCTATCGCAACAAGACATATCTGATTACGAGGGATTCTTAATTCAAATTAAATTGAGATTACAAGACATGGAATACCAACATTGGCTAAGTGACGTATTTAACGACCAAAGAAAAAATCCCCACCACCGCAACAAACTTAGAACATATAGATTGTTTAAAACGGATTACAAAGTAGAAAAATATCTCAAGGCTGTCCCTAATATAAATCATAGAGTTGCTCTTACAAAACTCAGAATAAGTAATCACTGCCTACAAATCGAAAGAGGGAGGTACACTAGGCCCTACACGAAACTGGAAGATAGAATATGCCCCACCTGTAATAAAAACTTAGAAGACGAGTTCCACTTCATTGTTAAATGTGAAACGTACGATACGATAAGAAACGATTTTTATTACACCCTTAAAATTAATACAAAATACAATACAAGTTATATGTCTGATGACCATTTATTTAATTTGGTCATAAATCCACCCATGGAAGTAGCTCGTTTTGCAGCAAAGTATGTCTATGAGAGCATGATCTTAAGATCATCAATTTTATCGATTTAGCATCTAAATGTTAATGTTTACACTAAATTATATTTTATTAGCGCTATATTCCAATGTACCATTTGTTGTGCAAGGAGCTAATAAAAATATCTGTATCTGTATCTGTATCTGTATCGGATTCTAGAGTTCAGGCAAGCGGTAGCTATCGATAGGGTTTTTAAAGAGACCGGTCCTCCTTGGGGATCTTGCTTGAGGAGCTCATCTTCTAACTCTTGTACTGATTTTTCAGCGACAGGATTTTTGTTTGGATTTTTCACTCTTCCTATTTCTAGAGACATACGGTGACGTTGCAGTAGTTCGTCGTTTACTAGTGCTTTAAACGCCGGTGCGGGATCAGTTCGTATCACAGCAACAGGTCCGTCACGATAGGGCATAACTCGACGCATAACCGGATTAGAGCATCGCGTAATGTATGATGACGCTCGTCGTCTATCAGTGTTGTTGTGGTGTACGAAGTTACAGTCTCTCTCGGCACTAGGATTAGTTGGCGGGAGCGTTTTATTACATCACAGGCGAATGAGACTCCAACTGCAGCTGGCGGGTCAGAAGTGGACTGTTCTACGATGGTGCGAGGAGTGTGACGGAGGGCTGCGCAAGCATGACAACCATCTGTTACGCAATCGATAGCTTTGTCTAGATCTAGAGCGTAGAAGTAGCGGCTCACTACTTTCTTGAGTTGGGTACTGGAAGGGTGACTGAGCTGTAAGTGCAGAGCAATGAGGAGTCCATGAAGGACTTGGCGTGGGACAATAATGTATTCACGTGTGGCGGTCAGCGGTTCGTCTCGCTTTACAATTAGGAGGCCGTCCTTAGCGATTGTCGCGACGTTTAAGTAACGTTTGACGTCCTTGATGTTTGTGAGCTTTTTAGAAGGGCGTGTACCTTGTGCGAGGTGAGCGTGGGTGCAGCGCAAGTCAGCGCATTCGGACTGAATTGATAACCACGACATTCTGCTTGTAAAGGGGAGTCTTGCAAGGCTAGATAACACATCTTGGGATGATAGGAGTCGTGCCACGGACTCTTCAGTACGTTTGACAAAGTTGCAAATCTGACATGCCATGTCGTCGCAGTCCGGGGCATTACGACTTGCAAAAATCGGAGGGTAGAATGGAGGCCCCCGCTACATGTCGCACAGAAGCCTGGTAACGACTGACGGTTGAAAGAAAGGTTGACACCCGTGGGCTAGCGGAAAACTCTCCTCTGCACAGCTTTTCAAAGGCCTGCACACATGGCTTGCTATCGGTGAGAACGCAAGCTTTATGACTGGACTGGATGATGTACGGGCTGAAGTGCTTAGTTGCAACGGAGATTGCAAGTGCTTCTACTTCACAGGGTAGCCATGACAACTGGTGGCCACGTAGCTTGGCGCTAAAAAAAACAGCGAGTGCTAACTTGCCAGAGCGGGTGATGTAGAGGGTTGTGGCGATCCCGGGCTTTTTCACAGCGCCGTCCGTTACTATCCATAACTGGTCGTCAGGCCTTGGGAGCGTGATTGCGCGGTTATTGCAAAGGGCGTCTTGAGCGGCACGGAACGCACAGTTGAGGTCGTCTGTCCAATGGATGTCTTCTTGAGATTGTTTACCAGCTACGACGTCGTCGAGGGGGGCTAGTAGGGCATGGAGTTTGCCTTGAGTCCAAATCCACCCTAGGATTATGCGGGTGGTTTGGGGGTTAATGATGGTCTTGCTCGCTGATAGACGCAAGTTAGAGTTCTGAAGGGCCTTTAAAACTAAGGACCAGTTATGTAATAGCTCGTCTGGACTGTTGCCCCCGCAATACAAATCATCGGCGATCTTGGCGACTACGCCTGACTGCATGTTGTAAGTCACCAAGGACGCGGCACATAAGCTCCTCTAGTGAGGTTTTCGAGCCGGGCATACCCATAGCTGACCGAGCGTATACACGGACTCCGCGAAATGGAGTTGCAACCTCACAGTACTTCATAGACTCGCGGGCTAGAGGTATCTGATAAAATGCGCTCGTTAGATCGGTAGCAATAATGTGCTTCCATTAGGCGATCTGGCGGAGTGTGCTGTCTACGTCGGGCATCAAGGAGGGTTGAGGTTTGGAATACCGGCCTACGTCGGCGAAGGCGGCAACGAGGCGAAAGCCACCGTTTGCTTTCTTGACCAAGAATGATGGGTTAAGGTACTCTACTGACAGGTCGATGTCCTCAGGACGTTTGAAGACTCCAAGTTTTTCTAACTCGTCGAATATTTGTTGAAGCTCGACGAGTTTATCGCGGGAGTACAGAGGTAGGCGACCTTTACGCTGTGGTGGTTCTACTGGGCCATATTCACCTTGGATTCGAAGGGACCTACGGCCCAATTGTATCCTGTGATGTTGAGGTCGAAGACACCATCATATTGGTCTAGAAGTTCACGGAACTTCATCTGGGTCTCCGGGGGAAGTAGGTTGTCAGGGTCGAATTTTACGTTATCAGAGTGCTTACTGTTTTGCGTGGTGGCTGCGCGTATCTTGTGAAAAGAGAGAGCGTGGTCTGGTGTTAGGGGCTGTTCAGCCATGTCTGGTGTGAAGACTCGGTTTATTTGGCAAACATGTTCATTGCGTTTGAGATACCGTGGACCTTCTGCCGACAGGTTTGGGATGCGCAACTTTCCTCCAACACTGAATACAACTCCGGGGCGAACACTGGGCGTCGATACGCGGCTCGAGTGCATACTCAGAGTCAGTTGGGGCTCAAGCATGTTAAGGCATGGTTTTTGAACCGTTCTGATAAAACATTCAAAATTCGCTATCTTTGTCATTTATGTATGAAATACCCTATAACTTTGGAATAATACGGTAATCGTGTGTCTTAATATTTAAGGATCGGTATTTTGGTGTTTTGAAGGTCACGTGACCTCAAGGCTGATAAAACAAAGAAATCAAAATGGGGTGGCGGAAGTTATTGTTTTGATTCAGATTTTCGATTCGAAATGTTAAGCTTGTTATGGGAAATGAGACTGTGTCCGGAATGGTTGACTTTTTATCACTGAAGAGGATATAAATGGCGAAAAATGGTTCCAAGAATAGGTCACGTGACCTGTTTTCTATATTTTCGCCTTAACAGTCTATCAGGGTCAACCATTCCGGACTGATCTTTAAAGTCAACCACAAGTGTAATCAGATAAACACAAAATCGTTACTTAAAATATAAAATGCACCACCCCGTTTTTAGTTTAATTTTCATCTTTTTGTGATCACGTGGTTGGTCACGTGATAGACATTTTACAAAAAAATTATATTAGGGCGATTAAAAACGCTGAGATTAGTTCTGACCACCATTGTTATAGGATTTGAGTAAATTCAAGTGACTCTATTCAAGAAAATAGCTGTAGCCTCGTTTTCATGTTCAAACCATGCCTTAACATGCTTGAGGGCGTTGTCAGGGAGGTCGATCTCTAAGAAATCTCCAGGCCAAATGGTTGTTGGGGAAGGGGGGGCACGTAGCACAGATGCACAGCGGACGGTATTCTCGGTCTGACCCTCTTTGGTAGAGCCGTATGTGTACGTGGTGCCATCTCCTAGGAAGACCTGTCGCTTGGCGGGGCGAACAGTTATGTCGTTTGTCTCCATGAAGGGTGTGCCGGCCAGGACGTCAACATCGAGATTTTCTACTACTAAGCCCTCGAAATGGAAAACTTGACTACCGCGGCTGAATGCGAGGCGCGTTTCACCTATAATATTGAGAGGGGACGATCCGTCAGCTTGGTGTGCCGACTGTGAACTGGTGTGGATCTCTGCGCCGAATCTTTTGGCAGCGGAAAAGCGGATCATGTTACAAGTGGCACCGCTGTCTATGATAACGCGTGCGCGGTGGTGTCGATCGATAGCATCTATATACGGCGATTGGCGTACATGTACCCTTCGCGTCGCGTGACTTGGAGGTGGATCGTCAGGCTCGACAGGGGTTAGTGTGTCGTCATATAGGGGGGGTCATATGTAATTTCGTCGGCTTCGTCATTGAGAACAGAGACAATTTGTCTCCCCTTTAACATAAATTTGCGATCTTGCTCAGGAAGAAATTTGCATTCGCTTAGATAATGGTTGTTGCTAACGCGGCCGGCTTGTTTGCACAGGGGGCATTCTCTGTTGCGAGAGTTGGGTTTAGCGGCGGCCCTTATAGGCGTCTAGCGGGATAGTGGTCTGTTTGAAGCGAATGTAGCAGCGGTGCGCATGATTTTAGCATCATTGGCGGCGCGAATTTCGTCTAACAGGGAGTTTAGTGCCTGGGATATTTCCGGTCTTATGGAAGCCAATGTGCGAGATCGAAGCTCTGTTCCATAGCGTTGCTTAATTAGTTTGGGAAGGTCGGGGTGGATTAAACGTAACCATGTTAATACTATAAAGTTCTCTAGTGTTGGAGACAGTTCTTCGTCCGTCAGCTATCGCTTCCCCGTGGTGGAACAGAACGTTAGATTTTAGTAAGCTGTCCTCTATGAACGCCATGAGACGCTGATAGAGGTCTTCTGGACGCTCTTCAGGCTCTAATCTGTCGTCGTTGAAATCAATAAAGTGTGCTCCTGTAACCTGGCTGGAAACCAACGTTTAGCCTAATCACTTGCCAGACTTAATTCGATAGACGTGGACGCCTTTATGATAGTGTTTCTCGACATAACAGGACAATAGTTAGCTATTTGCTCTAGCATGAGCTCTAGCCTGACAAGATTGTATTGCATATTGGTACTAACGATCTTCGCAGCTCTGAGCCGCAGATAGTCGCAGATGGGATTACTAACTTGGCGCACAAGATAGAATCACAATCTCCTAACACGAGCATCGCAGTATCAGGCATTATAACAAGAACTGACTCGAATGACATGAATAACAGGGTAAGAGAAACCAATCGCATACTGCGCTCATTTTGTAACCAGAATGGCTGGGAATTTGCCGCAAACTCTAATATCAAAGCATTTCACCTCAACGCGAAAGGCATACACTTAAACCCCGCAGGTAGTATAGCTTTGCAGAACAATTTTAATTCTCTTATTAATAATTGATCGGCCAAAAGTGTGAGCATAAATTCACCATCCGAACCTAGCTTAATTTCTAAAGATATTACATTATCTGATGAAAGCTTTATTCCTAATGGCCCAAAAGCAAGGGGGTTTAAAATGGCTTTTCTTAATATTGTAAGCCTCCTAAAACACGTCGATGAAATTCGTATATCCAAATTATTTCAGTCGTTCGATCTTATTGGCTTATGTGAAACTAGGCTTGATTCTTCGATTTCGGATGGCGAGGTAGGAATCCGTGGATATAATATCATAAGGAAAGACCGATCAAGGACTGGCGGTGGTGTTTGTATTTTTCTTCGAAGCTCCATTAACTACCGAATTAGAAATGAGATAATTCCTGTTGATATTGAGGGTGTTTCCCTGGAAATTTGCAAGCCAAATAGCCGACCATTTATTGTCAGCGCTATTTATCGAGCGCCCAACACTCCGTGCGAATTTTTTACTAGTTTTGAAAAAATGATTAAGACAGTAGATGATGAAAACAAAGAGCACGTGATCCTTGGGGACATGAATTGTTGTTTGCTAAAGAAAAATTCTGATTGTCAAGCCAAAAGACTTAAAGCAATTTACGAGACATATCAACTCTCTCAATTGATAACTGAAGCCACGCGCATAACACCTCAATCAAAAAGTCTCATTGATCACTTTGTAACTTCATCTACAGACAAAATCAATTCCTCAGGCGTAATACACTTGGGAATAAGTGACCATAGTTTAATTTATGGGATAAGAAAGATAAATCCTTATAAAAGTACGCGCATCAAGGCCAAAACAATTGAAATACGAAACATGAAAAGGTTTAACCAGAAATGTTTTGTTGAAGACCTTTTTGCTCAGCCCTGGGAACAAATTGTCTTAAGTCCTGACACAGACACGATGTGGGCCGCGTGGAAAGATATATTCTTAGACGTGTTAGACAAGCATGCCCCAGTACAATCCAAAAGAAAAAGATCGTTTAATGTCCCATGGCTGACCAGAGAGATAAAAGAATTAATTATTACGAGAGATAAAAACAAACGCAAGGCAATGGTGACCAAATTATGTTCCGATTGGGATGACTACAAAGCATCCAGAAATGAGGTTAACATTGCTTTGCGTCAGGCCAAGTCCAACTATTATCGCAACAAGATTGCTAAGCAACACAATAATCCTAAAGAGGCCTGGAAAACAATTAATGATCTGCTTGGGCGCACTTCCAGTAAAACTGTTGTAAACGAACTCAAGGTCAACGATACTAAAATTAATTCTCCTGATGAAATAGTGGAAGCTTTCAATACTTATTTTTCCAATATTGGCCCAAATTTGGCCAACTCAATGGCCGACTCTAGCGCTACGTTTGAGCAGTTTGTAAAGCCTTGCCAATCTAACATATCACGCTTTAAGCAGATATCTAATGAAAAGATACTCAAGCTCTTGAGTAGTCTCTCTAATTCTAAAGCAACAGGCATTGACAAAATATCTGGAAAAATGTTAAAAATTGCAGCACCTGCTATTTCCCCGGCACTTACACATATTTTCAACAATGCCATTATTTCGAGCTGTTTCCCAGACGAGTGGAAAATAGCCAGGGTCTTGCCTCTTTTTAAAAAAGGGGAAAAAAACGCAGCGGATAATTACAGACCAATTTCCATTCTGCCTGTAATTAGTAAGATAATGGAAAATATTATGTTTGAACAGTTATATGAATATCTCACATCAAATAGTATACTTTCTGAGCATCAGTTTGGCTTTCGGAGACATCACTCAACTGCTTCAGCTCTTTTGGATAGCACAAACAGCTGGTTTGTAAACATGGATCGGAAAATGTTTAATTTGGTTGTATTTCTGGATCTAAAAAAGGCATTTGATACGGTCAATCATAGTGTTTTACTGCGCAAGTTGGAACTATATGGTATCACCGGCAATGCCTTATCCTTAATACTATCATACTTAACTAACCGCAAGCAAAAATGCCAGCTGAATGAAGCAGTGTCTTCGGAAAGTCAGATTACGTGCGGTATCCCCCAAGGCTCTATTCTTGGCCCACTCTTCTTCCTTCTATATATAAATGATTTACCAGAGTGTCTTAGTCGGGCTTCTCCTCGGCTGTTTGCAGATGACACAAACCTAACGACATCTGGAAATACTATAGAGGAAGTTGAGACGGCCATGAACGACGACCTTGAATGTGTAAAGGAGTGGCTATTAGCAAACAAATTAAGCTTAAATGTCGCAAAAACGGAATTTTTGTTAATTGGCTCGCATTATAACCTTAGAACCCTTCAATCTCAACCGTGTATTACGATTGATGATAAAACTCTAAAACAAGTTTACCATAGTAGGGTTCTTGGCGTTGAAATAGACCAACATCTATCCTGGGACAAGCACATTGATAATGTTGCCAAAAAAGTCAGCTCAGGAATAGGAGCCATGAGACGAATTCGAGATTTTGTTGAAATAGCCACTCTAGTCAGCATATACAACGCATTAGTTCAGCCTCATTTTAATTACTGTAGTGAGGTATGGGATACCTTTGGTCAAGGTCACTCTAATAGGCTTCAGAAACTCCAGAACAGGTCTGCAAGACTAATTATGAATATGAGTAACGATACCCCTGCCATAGAGGCTTTAAATGCCTTAGGCTGGGAAACTCTAGAAACTCAACGAGTAAAGTCAAAAGTAAAACAAATGTATAAAGTGATCAATGGCTTAGCTCCGAGTTGCCTTGCAGATCTGTTCTCGAGTAAGAAGAATACAACTCAATATAACCTCAGGGGCTCCTCTGCCTCACTGCAGTTACCACTACCAAAAACGGAATATCTCAAGAAAAGCTTCTCATATAGCGGAGGTAAATTATGGAATTCGCTTCCTGAAGCCATTCAAAAATCTGACTCCCTATCTATCTTTACTAGCAGAATTAATGCTCACACTTTTACATGATTCTATTTAGTAAAGGTTTTTATAGTAATAAATTAGAGTAGTTATTATTAATGTATAGTAGTTATTATTATTAGTCGTTAGTATTAATGTAGTTTCAGTATAACTTTTAAATTAATAGTTTAAATTTTTATGAATTTGTAACCACACGCCCCTTGTGGAAACCAGCTTTTTATCTAATAGTTGACGGGGCAAGCGTGTATAAATAAAGTTTTACTTACTTACTTACTTACTTACATGCTGACCTTTTGCTGAGCCGTGCGCCTCTGCGCTTCGAGATGTCTTCATTGTCGTTGGTGAATCCTCGTAAAGGGTTTGCTTTTGTTTTCTTTTGCCAAGTTACCCCCTCAACTAAGAAAGGGGCGAAATGCTGGTCTAGGGATAGAGTATGCGCGAGATTTTGTTTCCAGTTTTCAAATGTGTTCAGAGTTTCGTTTTTGGTCAAGCACCAATGTTTCGGTGCACGAGTTGTGTGAGCCATTGGGTTTTCAGTCGGCTTTGTGACGGCTGAGCTCCGACCAGTTTGTCGTGACGGTGTGTGAAGTTATATCGGTAGTTTTCTTTGTTTGAGAGCGTGGACAACGGATCCTTGTAGCTGCCACCACGCCAGTAATTACGTGGAACACACCAGAGCTCGATAAGGGCTTTTAATTACAACGGGGACTCGAGCGGGAGAGACTCGTGTTTACAATTCCAATTCCAAGATGGAGGATCAGGAACGCGTGCCGAGAGCGCATGCTCAATAGCAAGCGATCGCATACAACTACACTACTGGGGATGAAGATTATTTTGTAATGTAATACCACAATTATCCCATAGAGCAGAACAATATTCCAAATGTGGCTGGATAATAGAAAAATATATTTGTTCAAGGTTTTTAAACGGTAAAATGTCGCGTACATGACGAAGTACACCAAGACCTTGAGCAGCCTTCTTTTTCTGCTGTAGAATATGATCATGCCAGCTAAGGTTCTCATCTATTAGAACACCAAGCGATTTGACTGTCTTTTCTTTTTTAAGTCTAATTCTGAGTACATGTACACCAAGACCTTGAGCAGCCTTCTTTTTCAGCTATAGACCCATTCGAAAAATGGCGTCCAATTTAAAAAGCTATTGTCCTGGTAACGTGAACACGAGGCTAGTCAGTCCACACAAAAGCTTTGGAACGTGTAAGCGAGGCTAGTCAGTCCTAAACAATAGTTAAATTGGATGCCATTTTTCGAATGGGTCTGTAAGGTTCTCATATATTAGAACACCAAGCGATTTGATTGTCTTTACCTTTTTAAGTATAATTCCGCCTATTGAAATATTTGGCTCACAATCAAGTTTGCTAATAGCCCACTTCCGCAATATGCTTTACTTGTTACGCACAAAGGTTTGAATACGAGGTTCCGTGCTAAATTAAATTTATTCTTTTCTCTGTGAAAAGAATACATTTAATTTAGCACGGGGCCTCGTATTGAAACCTTTGTGAGTGACAAGTAAAGCATATCGCGGAAGTGGGCTATCCTCTGTCATGATCCAATGATAATATATTCACTTTTCACAACATTTAGGCTCTAGCCACGAATTCAAACTCTCTAGGTCAGAATTTAACTTAGTTTCAATAATAGCGATATCGACATCGCTAAAGGATATATTAGTATCGCCGCATACATATTTGGAATCGAGTTACATAGGCAGCCTAGCAAGTCATTAATACAATATTCATTTATTGGCACCTTGAAACATTATAATGTACATCAGTGTTATTCCAATAAGGAAAAAAATAGATAAAAATGTAATAATAAGATTGATTTTTACAACGGTAGTAATAACAATGATAATAGTAAAAAAGTGGTAATCTAAATAATTATGATTACAATAGTGGTAAAGGAAAATAATTATCACGGTATTAATCTTACTACTTATCTTATGAATACTCCGGTCTTTCATTGTAATTATGTATCGGAATAAGCTTGTGTGGTCGAAAAGAGAGAAAGATGGGTTTATAACTTAAACATTTTTCAGAAAGTCTGATCTAATTTGTACTAATTAATATACAGCAGGAAGAGTAACGGGCCTGGGGAATGTCACATATCACCACCAGGCCCTCAGACAAAACACCGTTAACTTAAAGTGCCTATGAAGCTTATTTTTTTATTTTAGATATCAATTCTACATCAAGTGAATAGTACAATGGTACAATATATCTCGCTTTGGATGCTGTGCCACTGAGTTAAGGAGGTTTTAATATCCAAAATGCTAATTACATGACGTCAGGGGAGCCATCAATTATTATACAATTTTATTTGTTACAATTAAACATTTTTTTTAAATTATCAGTGTTATACCCATGGTTGAAATAAAATGATTTTAGAAATTTGTTTTCTTATATCAGTAGAAACGCCCATTCACAACCACTAAGAAGTGATTGCAGATGCCTCCCCGACGTCATGTAATTAGCATTTTGGATATTAAAACCTCCTTAACTCAGCGGCACAGCATTCAAAGCAAAATATATTTTACCATTCTACTATTCACTTGATTTAGAATTGATATCTAAAATAAAATAATAAGCTTCATAGGCACTTTAACAAGCATGCATGCGTTAATTCTATTACTCAAGTACGAATGAAACCATTTCAATTCGATTTCTCTAATGCCATAGCAACGTAGTTTGGTTATAAGGATTTGATGATCAACTGTGTCAAATGCTTTTTTTAAATCAAGAAAAACTGCACATTTGATCTGTCCCCTATCCATTTTGCTAAACCAATACATTGCAGATTTAAGCAAGGAACTCAATAATAATAGGCTCCTGATTGAACTGATGAGATGGTCGAAATCCAGATTGGTGCTCGGAAAGAATGTCGGCCTATTTACACTACAGTGATCGGATAAAAGCGGTACGGGTACCAATCATATGGGTTCGCTCCTCATTTACACTATCATTTTTTTGCCGTACCAAATAACCATTTGGTACGGGTGCCGAAATTTTGGTACTGATTATCTACTTCAGAACGCATGCGCTGTTCGTCCATCCAAGATGGCGGATAAAGAAAGTTGCCAACAGCATCAACGTAAGCTCTAGACTCGATAAAGGGAATGAAAAGGCGTTAGCGAAACCAGGGCCAAAGAAAACGGGACTTGGATTGTTCACGAGGTTAGTCGCTACGCTAATCTCTCCTCCTTCGGTATTTTTGCGTTTTCAAGGCTTCATTTCATGGTTTCTTCTTTCATTATTATAAGAAGTTCTCTAACATCGCTTTTTTCCCAAACATGGCCGCACATTTTCTTGGCTGTGGCTGTGACTGCGTTTGTCCGCCATCTTGAAGTGTAAACTTCTGAGTGTGACCGCTTGCCAATACGATCGAAGGCCATAATACGCGTTTGGTCCGGGTGATCGTTTACCCTACGAATTTTATCCGAGCCGAACCCATATTTTGGTACCCGTACCAATTTTACCCGTGCTCGGACTATCTATTTAGAAATTAAAATCTTGTTTTAAGAGAAGCGAAGGCGGGAAATGAAAATCTCGTTTTAAGGAACTTTGAGAAAGTCTACGGGCGCCCGAGCCGGGAATCGAACCCGGGACCGCAGCGGCGAGAGGTGAGTGTTTTATATATACCTGTAGCCAGTATTCGGTTCAACAAAAGCAGTTCACTTCAGTTAAAAACTACGTTTAAGCTCCTGTCAAACGGTCTCAACATTTGCGGTTGACTGAGCCGATGTTGAAGCCGGTTGACTGGCTGACCCCTCTCAACAATGTTGAGAGGTGTTGAGACATGTTGAGAAGAATTTGATTTCGTTTAAACTATGTCTCAACATCTTCTCAACATTACTTTTGTTCTCGAAATGTTGAAGCCGTTTGACACGCTCTCTCAACTTTGTTGAACACAACTGTGAAAGTCGGCAAGATCACGGCCGTGGACGAGCGGGATCTGGTTCTCAGTCCCAGACCTCACGCATCTCACTTGTTGAGCATTTGTTTAGAGGTTGTTGAGGCCGTTTGACACGGTATGGCAAATGTTGAGAGAATGTCGAGCTTTACACTCAGCAAAAGTTTCCGAATTCGTGAGTGACGAATGCGGAACGTTTACTGGATACCGGTTTCGTTTTGTTTTGTTTACACACAAAGCGGCCCGGGTTTTAGAAATTCAGAGTGCCGGAGAGGTAGGTACTCTTGTTTATGACGTAATCAGTATAATTATATGTGCGCCGGTACCGGGACCGGTTTTAACATAATTCCGATATACGGCGTGTCCGGCGGGTTTTTCGTAAAATGTGTCGAATTCCGATTTTAGCCAATCAGATTGTTGGATTTACTAGGTTATAGACGATTCAGAATAATGAAACAGGGAGAAAATCCGGGTTCGTTTTCACAATATAACTTCGAAATCCGAGTTTCGGAGCTATTTTTTCTCGTAACACCGGATCCAGTTCTGGACCCCATGGCCGCACATACCTACCCGGTATTTATCATACAAATCCCCTGGATCAAAACGCCACCAAACCATGCAGATTATATTCACTATTGGAGGGGTCAAGTGTAATGTACATGATCAGTCAAATCTTTTCCTGTCTGATCTATAGTATAAACAGTCCAATACACCATTCACACCAACTAAACCCTGTCAGTTAATTAAACTGAGTTTATCTAGCTCCTATATTGAATGTGTTCTAACACAGGGTTAAAACTATACCTCAAATAGGTTTAAGAAAGGTCAGTTAAAGGCTGTAAACAGGTATTATTTTAAACTAGTTTAATTAAACCTGTTTCAGCTTTGGTGTGAATGGGGTATAAGACTGTACGCCCATACAGTAAAGTCTACAACAAGTTGCTCCAAAGTGCAGCAGAGGTGTTGCTCAAAAATAAAAAGGTGATCAGAAAG
Source organism: Actinernus sp. WN-2022 (assembly GCA_030867875.1). Taxonomy (NCBI): domain Eukaryota; kingdom Metazoa; phylum Cnidaria; class Anthozoa; order Actiniaria; family Actinernidae; genus Actinernus; species Actinernus sp. WN-2022. The sequence goes on from JAOWCC010001634.1 coordinate 31,487,989, forward strand.
AGCATTAATTGCAACATGAACTTTCGCTTTCGTCATACAGCCATATTGAATCTGATCATGATATAAACTCAATGAAACAGCCGTTGAAACATTGCTCAGACCGTTCGAAACAATTGCTCGAAATCAAAATCATAAGTTCCTCGAAAATGTAAAAGGAAGGTGAGGAATAGTCCCTATGCAATAGTTCCTAAAATGACTTGCCACAAGTCAACCAACAATTTTTTTCGGGCGAGCTGAAGGTGTCATTGATACAAAGGATAGACCTTTATCACGCGGCGGCAATGTTGAAATAAAACCGTTATAAAAGGGAACCTCGGCTGAAAAATAATATTTGCTCTCAAGTGTTTGTTATGGATGCCTAAGTCTGTTTCTGTGTTTGTCTCCAGTAAATTGTACACTAGATGTCATTTATGCACCGATTTTCTTCTCGATAAAACTCATTTGAATTTCCTGCGCTACGCCATCTTGGATATCATGACGTCACCGTGTTGCCCTATTGTCGCAGAACAAAAGAGCTATTGTTTTCTGACAATAAGGCAACACTGCGACGTCATACAATTCAAGATGGCGGCGCGCAGGAAATTCAAATGAGTTTTATCGACAGGAAAATTGTTGCATAAATGACATCTAGCGTACAATTTACTGGAGACAAACACAGAAACAGACTTAGGCATCCATAACAAACACTTGAGAGCAAACATTGTTTTTCAGCCGAGGTTCCCTTTAATTGTTATTGCCCGCCCAGCCTCGATCTAAAACCTGTCTAACCGAGGCTGGACGAGCATGAACAACCATTTATGCCAAGATGGCCGCCGCGTGATAACGGAGGGGGGGGGGGGGGGGGGTGTAACTCCACGGAATTTAGTTGGGTCGGAGAGTGCCGCTCCCGCGTTTCCTCGGGCTTTTATAACGGGTGCAATATGGATAGGACATGGGCTCGGTGGTCCAGGTTCGAATCCCGAACGCGGACTGAGTCACGTGAATTGGTTTGTTATTGCCGGATTCTCTCCCTTGCTTCGAGGGTTTTTCTCCGAGTGGTCCGGTTTACCTCCCTCCATAAAAACCAACATTTCTAAATTCAAATGCACGAGCACGCGTTTCGTTGAACGAGCAACTTAAAGCTCCTTAAGTGTCACGTGGGTAAATAAACCATTTATTGCTTGTATTTCCTTTTCTCTGGACCTTTCAAAAATGGCTCATTGGACGCTGTGTGAAAAGACATTGTCCCTGAATCGGAGAGCTCGTCCTCCGTTTCCCCGAAACAGATCAGCGTGCTAGGTGCCCTTGATACGTCAGCGTGCATTGTGGGGCTTGCCAAAATATCTGGCGGCATCGCGCTCAGATTGTGATGGCAAAAATACGATATCAAATGCGCATCTGTAATTGCTGACGGGTGCAATGACGGGCCGATACCAATGTAAGCGAAGAAGAAGAAATTTCTCCGACTCTGCATACAGCAAAGAATGTTGAGAAACTGGAAAATTGTGAACAGAATGCAAACGTCCAATATGGCGATATTCAGGTACCACGCCAACTTGTACAAGTTTACTAACGGCATGGCACAAGACACGAGGACTTGATCATCGACGCGACAAACGAACTGAAATTTAAAGTTGGAAATAAAGAGCGAAGGGCAGGTAAAATAAACACTGAGCATAAAAATTAATACGATCTCTGTTAGAACGAGTTTAGTGACGTAAAGCCTCGACAGATACTTCTGGTCCAACCATAGCTCAATTTGCCTGTCTAGTTCTCCGATTCTCTGTTGGGCTTCCATTGGAGTACTTCTTGGTGAAATCTTGGGCGTGCTTTCCATTCGCGTATCAATCGGATCTTTCTTGATAATGTCCTTACAGGCAACGCCGACGTATTTAATCGCAGTTACAAGCACTTCGGTCGACCACAACTTCCATAACAGAACTGGACAGTACGATATAACCGCTTGGATCAACAACGCAAAAGGGAAATATCTTTGGTAGATAGTCTTAGGGTGTCCTTTGATCCCTAGTATTGAAACGCCTGGGACAGTGTTCAGAGTATCCGCTTGAGCTCGTATGAGATTCTGCGTGTAATCTAGCATACTGGACGAGCAGTACGCCTTGTCATAAGTGGCCTGGGCCTGACTGTAGGATAGGTTCTCTCTGATTCCTCTGTTGATCGGCTGGCATTCAACAGCGTCATCTAGGGAATAAATGAGCACTACATATAACGTACATTTAACACGCGCAATGAGTTTAAATAGGCTATGAAATGGTGTTGCACACGTATGGAGTCAATGTTCCAATGACGGCTGTTAATATAGTCTAGTTTCGTATTCGAAAATTACCGCTGAATGCAATGACTACAGACGCATGTGCTCAGGATTAGCCTCATTCTGAAGTTAAACATTCTTAAATACCAGCGAGGTGCAAAATGCGAAACTACAACAATACGCAGAGTTGTGAATAGCCCACCTTCTCGCTGGTATTTATGAATTCAGAATGAGGCTAAGCAGGAGCCCATAACTAGGAGCGTCCATCCCGCATACTAGGCCTATGTCACAACGTTTTCACAAGTAAGGTTATTTTTAGAATGGTTTCCCGCTATTGTTGAGTTGTAATTATTCCTAAGGGAATCAAATCACAAAAGCGTATACGTAGCATCCATGTTGTTTAGTATAACAAAAGTAGCTAATGAGGCATCTTTTGTTCCCCCACGGTGCAATCTACCAATTGGCGGGGAAAATAATCTAAAAATAGCCCAACTTGTAAAAACGCTGTGACAACTATATAGGGGATATGGACGCTCCTAGTTATGGGCTCCTGGGCTAAGCCCGAGTACATGCGTCTGTAGTCATTGCATTCAGCGGTAGTTTTCGAATAGGAAGCTGGAGTATTGGCTAAAAACAGTTAAAGCTTCCTCCATCATCTTCCTTATTTTGTTAATTACTTTTTGCATATTTGCTTAGATTTCTACTGTCCCATATGTGCGCGCGTCCGGCCCGGACAGCGAATCCGTGAGCCACAAAATCGCGGGTGAGATTGGGCTACCAGGAGCCGTGCTCTCGCCAGCTTTTCGCATTTTGGGCAGACTTGAAGTAAACGAAACACCTTTTAGAAATTAATATACGCCAATGTTTTTTTTATTTTAAAGCAACTTTAGTATACTTTTCAACCAATCTTTTTACTTTTCAACCGAACTATTTACAGAAATTAAAAGCGATTTCTCGGATTTCACAGACAGAATAATTATAAACCCCTAAAAGCTAACGAAAACATTAATTTGGAGCGATGATATTTACGGACTTTTCACTGTAACTTAGTAATAACAATAATTAACATTGTCATTAAAGCCAAAAACAATACATTTTTTTAAATTCCGTGTAAGTCTTCGGCTGAAAATATGTTTTCGTTGACTTTAATTCCTCAGACCAAGGGAATTCTACAGTAAATAGTGTGGCAAATTACTAGAAATATGTTCCTGTACGTACTGACAAATACTGAAGCCATGCAGCTGAGTTTGGTGAGTGGAGAGGACCGAGAAGTTGAATCTCCCTCCTCCCCAGTGAGTTTCTCCCTAGACCATGAATGTAGATCCCATTTTATCCCTCCTCCCTGTATGCTAAATTCTCTCTCCTCCCTAGTTTTTCTGGACATTTCTCCCGCCTCCCTAGTTATTTTTAGCCGTTTTTCCCTCCTCGCTAGATCGTTCCTCTGCCCTTTGGTGTCGCCGGATTTCGTCCACATTTCAAGCCGTCCTCACTGACATCTCAACCGCGGGCTTATTAGAAACGCGGACTGATTGAATATTCAAAGCGCGCGCTGGATATAGAAAACGCGACTACTTACCGAGCACATGTTCCTTGATTAGTAGAAACAGTCCAAGAATGCCAACAATATAGACAGAAAGCCATTTCACAGTTCTGTCAAACGGGGACTCCGTTGTTATACCACTTCTGTTTCCACCAACTACAATTCTATATTCCATGGCTTTTGGCTTGTAATTGCATTGGAGACAAAGTGCGTCACTTGCAGAATATTAAATAAATCAATGGATTATCGCATCTTTATCCAAACCCGAGTGCGTTTAACGTCCATTATAAGTTTCAAGCTTTTGGATTTCTGGCTGATTTCTTTTGTCGCAGTCATGTAGCTGTAGCAACTTTAAACTTGTAGTTTATCACGAGTAAAGTGTGAACGATGATCAGTCAAAATACGTTTAAAGAGCATTGCCTCGATTTCTTCTTAACTTTGCTGAAAAAAATCAAGTACTTGTATTTTCGGAGAAGATGCTTTCACACAAACTTGATTGAAGTAGCGTAGTAATTCGTCTATAACCACTAACCCGATCAAAACTGCCCACAAACTCGATGAATTTTCCTTCGTTCGAGGTCTTGCTTGGTCGAAAAGGCGATGAACTGAAAATTACCCGATGTGCCTATTAGCTTCAAGATTAGAGTTCTCCTGTTAAAAGCGGAAGACCTAATGCGAGACACAATATTACTCTAACTCAACCGTCCCAACACGGCAACTTCAATACAAGATCCGTCCACTTTGAAGAAAGTTTCGATCTCCACTGAGTGAATTATATAGGAAAACGCACGAAGTGTTCAATTTATTTGCTTAAAACTAACAAGTTCCGAGTGCTTAAGTAGATTATGTAGTTCACAAAGAATCCGGAACGGCAATTATAAAGTTACAGCTCCATTTATTTTTCTTGCTTGAAAAGACACCACCACCCTTCTTGCATGGGTCACAAACTTTCCCATTAAATTTCCTGGTAAATTTCCTGGTGGCAGGGGCGAAGCCTAAGCGAAGCGATATTAGGTAATTTGTATAGTATTGAAGCTGGGCTTGATATTGTTTCAATTCAAGAAAAAGAATCCTCCTTTTTTGTATGCTACTTAGTTTCTCGTAAATGTGTTTATTACCGGAACAAAGTGCTCATTGGTGAGTATTGAGTTACTTAAAACACTGAAACATTTCAAACGGCATGTCGCGTCTACAGGTCTTTTCCCCCTCAAATAATTCATCAGTTATTTATAGAGTTTCCCCGAGGGCGTAAAGTGAAATGACATCTACAGAAGTAACCGAGTGAATCGAACCAAAATGCAAGAACAAGCACAATTATACTCGGGCCCTTCTTCTCGTTATATTTTCATGCAATTTATGAGCTTGATAAATATATATATATAAAAGCTTTTGCGCGGTTAACAATGATTCCTCAGTAATTTGATTGGGGGGGGGTTCAGTTTGGGGCATTCAATATCGTATCATTCATTTTTGCAAAACATTTTAATCATTCGAGCGTTTCCTAGCCTGCAATGCAAGCGTTTCTAGTTGTTTTTTGGTTCGCTTCGCTCGCAATAGAGTCAGCTCGCTTCGCTCCTCCCTACTTCCTTTTTTGTTCTCGTTCCATTCTCCCTCGTTAAAATATATCGCGGTTTCCCAAACAGAACGGGCTAAAGCGTTCACCCCCCCCCCCCCCCCCCCCCCCCAACTTCCTCACAAAAGATAAACACAAGCATATGTTCATGCTTTTACTGGTTTTTTTTGCCAAGGTCAAGTACTTTAGTAGGGTTACCTGTGGCCGCGAGAAAAGTGTCGCAAGAGATTGGGACGAGTGAGTGAGTGAGTGAGTAATGTATTTAGCTTTGCCACTAATTGGTTCCCAGTTCTGATTTTGTGATAAAAGTACTGAGTCATTCAAAAATTATATTCACACTCCATGTACTTGATCCATCCAGACATTTCACTTGTGCTACCGCTAAAAACTAGTTCATAAGAAAATCGTTTTTTACCATCCCACAGAGCTAGGTTGGGAAATGTTAAAGCCGGGAAAGAAAAGAAACCAATCTCTCTCTTTCTGCTATAAACCATTTTTACACAACAGATACTTTATCCTCTCTTGCTTAAGTATATTATTCAGTAGCTTGGGTAAGTCTCTGGTTTGCTCGTAAAATATCGCCTGGACTGGGATATGGTCGTTGTTGGAATAGCGGTCCATTAGCTGTTGTGTCAACTCCAGTTTTGGCTTCACCCTTTCTGTTTAGCCCAGTGGTCCAGTCGCCCCTAGACAAACGTTATGAACAAAACAAATTGTGTTGTCAGTTTTCAAAGTTTTCAACTGAGGATTTTCAGAATAAAAAAAATTCACTGATAAACCTAATAATTATTTACATATTTGATATAGTTGGTAAATCTCTCGTACCCAGAGCTCCATCTCTCTCTCTGTGGAGATGGAGCTCTGGGTACGAGACTGGCGCGCGTCCCGCCAGTTTTCCCGCCCAAACTTAAAGAAAACAAAGGCAAGCACCGCTGTTTCTAATTTCATGTACGTATGTAAAATGTTTTGCCAAAAACAACAAAACTACTTTAAAGCTAAGCGGTTTAAGTTTTCTTAATATGTAATTCACTGTCATGTGAGTTTACTAAGTTATACAATTATTTACGGAAAGAGCTTTAAGCCCTCGGAAGCTTGTATTTGAATCCCGCGCCTTCGTTCTTGTCGGTCAGCGGAGCATACCGTTTTGCCGCGGTGAGACACACATACCTTGGGGCATCGGAGTACGATGATGGATCCATTGGATCAACCTCAGCCGGTTTATTGCGTTTGTTATCATTTTTGGGTTCTAATGAAGTAAAATACGAGAAATTGTCAGCAGATAAAGAGTGCATCAACAAGGATAAATAATTTATATGTTGAACTCCTCGACGTTCACTGGATACAAGTATTGACCTGATTAATACTACTACTACTACTACTAATGATAATAATAACAACAACAGCATCAATAATTAATATTTATTTCAACATTCGAAACAAAGTACAACAATAATATATCACTTCAATAAAATTAAATGCGCTCGTGATCCCATGGGAAAGGCTTTACTGGAAACAGTCACGTGCTGATATATCACTTCAATAAAATGAAATGTGCTCGTGATCCCATGGGAAAGGCTTTACTGGAAACAGTCACGTGCTAATATATCACTTCAATAAAATGAAATGCGCTTGTGATCCCATGGGAAAGGCTTTACTGGAAACAGTCACGTGCTAATGTATCACTTCAATAAAATGAAATGTGCTCGTGATCCCATGGGAAAGGCTTTACTAGAAACAGTCACGTGCTAATATATCACTTCAATAAAATGAAATGCGCTTGTGATCCCATGGGAAAGGCTTTACTGGAAACAGTCACGTGCTAATGTATCACTTCAATAAAATGAAATGTGCTCGTGATCCCATGGGAAAGGCTTTACTGGAAACAGTCACGTGCTAATATATCACTTCAATAAAATGAAATGCGCTTGTGATCCCATGGGAAAGGCTTTACTGGAACAGTCACGTGCTAATATATCACTTCAATAAAATGAAATGCGCTCGTGATCCCATGGGAAAGGCTTTCCTGGAAACAGTCACGTGCTAATATATCACTTCAATAAAATGAAATGCGCTCGTGATCCCATGGGAAAGGCTTTACTGGAAACAGTCACGTGCTGATATATCACTTCAATAACAAATGAATAGTCAGTTTCGTATTCGACAATTACCGCTGAATGCAATGACCACAGACGCATGTACCCAGGGTTAGCCTCATTCTGAAGTTAAACATTCTTAAATACCTTGCATTCAGCGGTAATTTTCGAATACGAGAATTGCGCTCGTGATCCCACGGGAAAGGCTTTACTGGATGGCAAACAAACTTCAAAACGTTGTTTCGGAAAGGTCGACAATCCTTTGAGGGACATGGTAATATGACCTATTTAGCTTGTCAATCAAAAAAACTATTTGGTGCTAAATCAACATGGATACCAAAATTAGTAAACAGCCCAAGTTTTATAGGTTTATATCTTATAAAGCTGAAGGAATGGCATTTTTTTTTAAACTAGCCCGGGGGTTTCGGTGAGCCCGCGATCCTCTCCCCACTCACGGCTGGGCGCGCGAGCTGAGACATTGTCGGGTTTTAGCGAATCAAAAACTTGCCACTAAATTCCTGTCGCTGAATTGATTTGCATAATTTACATTGTAAACTTTTGAAAGCCGGACAAAGGCTTTCGATTGCTGTTCCAAAATGCGTTTAAATTTGCTCTGGAAAAGTTGGGTTTCATAGAATTCAAGGATTCACACAAGAAGCAGTGAGAGAGTTAGTTTTCGGGTGAAGACACTTTGTCAGTAAACGCACTGGCTCTGGAAGTCACTTGGGAAACCGTCAGCTCAAAGGTCGCGAAGCTCGTAATGTTCAGTCATTTCTCATTTAACTTTACCGATGCAAGACCAAGGTAGCCCGGCTATTCTTACTTCAAAGAAAATTAGTGCTGCCTTTATCGGAGAAGAAAAGACGGATGAGTCCATATTAAGAGAGTTTATAGAAGAGAGGAAATCGCGTCTAATGCAGGCCATGTTTACGCGTTTAAGTCTGGGCTAAACTGCAGAATACCCCGCAACTTTTTATGTCTACGCGTAGCCGGCTACGCGTGCTTCGTTCTATAAAGAATTCATTAAGATATAGCTTCACGGGTGTGACTCGGCCTCAGTCCACCTCTTCCATTCGACGCGTAGCACGCGTAGCACAGCTTCGTTCTTTAAAGAATTCATTAAGACTTAGCTTCACGGGTGTGAGACTCGGCCTCAACGACGCGTAGCCCGTAGAGCCTTGGGGATATCTTTTCATTTGCGGGGTATTCTGCAGTTGCTCCCTCGACTCTAGCTCAGAGTTCCGAGATAACATCTAAACTTAATTTTTATCCCCGTATAAAATTTCGGCTTTTAATTTCTGTCAGCGAGTGTCAACAAATAAAGTAGCCTGGTTTCTCAACAGCCGGGCTTTCCTAGAAAACTTGGACTGTGAACATGAGAGCTAATAATAACAGGTATTAAATAAAACCTTTACCTACCTCGAATTAATTTCACACTTGGAGTTTTAGTTTAAAGAATTCCAATGTGGTTTGAAAGTTTACGCGGAATCGAACCTACGCTACACGCAAATAAATGAATAATATTGAAGTTAATCGTGACGTCACGGACACGGTGTGTTGACCGCGCGCCCAGCCGTTGGTGGGGGGAGGCTTTGGAGAAACCACACCCCAACGGCTGAAACCGAGCCTAATGTTGTTCCAGCACCAAATTATTGTTGATTGACAAGCTAAAAAGGTCATGTGACCATGTCCTCAAAGGGCCTATTCGAAATAGCATTTACAAACAGGTTTTGCTAATAACGCTACCAATCTTTCAAATAAATGAAGTCAGATGTTTTTGCCAAAGGCCCATTGACTGAATAATATTTTCCCTTTTAGGGAAGAGGTCAAAACAATGGTACTCTGGCGGGACCCAATTTTGATGGAAGGAACCGGAACCGGAACCCACCACCTATTTTGGTAAAATCTAGATTTTTGACCACAAATATCTTCTTGGATAAAATACTTATTGAAGAAGTAACTTTATTTCTAGTTTCTACAGGCAGAGAAGAACGTGTGTCTGCATTAAAATCAAGTATCCCTATTTTACAATGCGAGAAAATCACCCTCGAAAAAACGGGGTAGGGGGTATTACCCGCCACACACCACCTCCCCTGACAAAACTGGGTCCCATTCGAAATCCATTTTGACCTCTTCCCTTAATTGATTAAAAGTTATTTTACATAAGTACAATATCACTGTCGAACGTGTCGCTTTTGTAAATTGTCAATAAAGTTATTAATATTAGTCCTCTAGATGAGCTGATAGCTCTTTAAAACAATACTGTACACATAACTAAACCATACAACAAAACGACCTACACAAACTCTCACTAGTAGCCACTATAAATGCACAGCATATTGAGTACTGCTGGTGGAATTTGTATTTAGGCGGCAACAGAGTATGGCAAAAAACATGATACACAGAGGTACTGCTGTCAGTAATGACATAATACCTTTTTCAGTCTGTTTTCTTTTAACTGCAGCTTCCTGTCGTTTCTGAGAGCCCTGAGTAAAATACACATTTTTGTTAATAAGAGCAGGCAGGCAGAAGAACAGGTTCAACTTGGAAAATTAACTTTTCCTCTCAGCCAATGGCCGTAAAATTCGCCAAATAAGTAGTCTTAAAAGGCCCCAAATAACGAAATAATCACCCAAACAACTTCATTACAAGTAGGTATCAATCTTCTATTCTGAAGATTTGTTTCGTAGGTATCGGGAAAGAGAATTCACACAGGGCGAATATATAATCTCTTCTGAGATCGCTTATAGAACTAGCGGTAAATACCACAGGTAACCCGAACGACAAATCCCGAGTCTGGAATGCCCATGATTATCACAAATTACTTACACGAATGAATACGCTACACCATCAACCCAAAATGTATGAACTTACTCATGACTACAGACAATATTAGAACTACAGGTACTCAAATTAACAGAGTTTACTTTCTGGATAAACTGGAGAAAATCGGAGGTTTTTTGTCGAATGATGGCAATATCTGGTACTCAAATAAAAAGGGTACAATCCCGGTTATAGGCCCACCCGTCTGCTAACAGAAATGTCCTCCCGGTTATAAGTCCCTTCCATTATAACTCCCCTCCGGAGTACCGGTACCAGTAGTCAGTTAGCGGTTCGAACGTTGATGACGCCGTGCAGTAGCACATCGACAATCCTCAGATGTTTTTCTGAGTACATTCGTGTTTCAAAGCTTTTACTGTTATTGTTGCATGCATCAGAATACTGTTGGTTAACAGTTGTTAATTTTTTTTTATAGAATACATTTCAGACGTTTTTTTCCCTCCCGGTTATAGGCCCCGCGGTTATAAGCCCCCCGGTTATAAGTCCACCAAAAAACACTTACGAATGAGTATAAGCCCAGGGCTTATAACCGGGATTTTACGGTAACTTAATTCAAAGAACTCCCTGGGTGTTAAAATCGACAACAAACTAAATTGAGCTCACATATTGAGAAAATAGTCAAGAAAGTCTTTAATGCCTTAAAGATATTACGCCGCATACGGCCATATTTACCAGCAAAACGTTGATAGATGTGTACAACTCTTGCCACATTTTGATTACTGCTCCGCCGTGTGGGGAACTTGTGGCAACATATCTAACGACAAGCTCCAAAAATTGCAGAACCGTGCTGCACGAATAATTACTTTTTCTAGTTATGACACTCCTTCTGATGAAGTACTCTACAGCCTCAATTGGAAAACTCTGAGAAAAGAAGGCTTCGTTCTAAATCAGTTCTATTGTATAAAATGAAGAATGAGTTGGCAACAGAATATGTATCCAGTTTGTCTAGCAAAACATCTGAAAGACGCAACTATAACATTAGAGATTGAACTCATAATCTGCCTAAGGCAAGAACTGAATTCAAAAACGTAGTATCTCGTACAGCGGAGCTGCACTGTGGGATTCCCTTCCACTGTCTGTTAGGGAATCATTTTCATTAAATGCCTTCCAAAATGCGCTTGAGGCCGATAGCTATGACTGAAATAAAGTACTCTCTTTTCTTCTTAATCCCACTGGTTCTTAATTATAATTATCTCAGTTAACTGTAATCTTAGGTTAATAATAGTTGCATTAGGTTCGCTCAAGTAGGTTATCGATAGACAAGTATGTTAGATATATTTTTAACTTTAATGGAATTTAATAATTTATTAGTAATAATAATAATAATGGATTAATCAGTGGCATATACACGAGGTGTCTCTTCATCCACTGATGGGCCTACGTTTTAACGTCCTTATCCGAGAAGATGTGAGTGAACGAAATTGTTTCACAAAGACAGCACTTCCAACTCAGTTATTTTAAGACCCTGAGCGTTGGTCCAGCCGGGGTTTGAACCGTCGGCCTCAACAGACCGGCGCTAACCACTGGGCTAACCGTATGCTTAACCACTGGGCTAACCGTATGCTTAACCACTGGGCTAACCGTATGCTTAACCACTGGGCTAACCGTATGCTTAACCACTGGGCTAACCGTATGCTTAACCACTGGGCTAACCTGGAGGCGGTTTTAGATTAGTATTAGGTTTTAGATCATAGGTTCACGGCCTACTTGAAAACTAGTCCCACCGTGTTTAAATAAAACATTTGTTTTATTATTACATGTATGTTTGAGTGGATGAACAATGTAGCTAGCAAGTCTCATGCCTCTGGCGTGACTGTCACGCCACACCGTTTCAGTACTCTCGCGCTCACACGCCAGACATCGTTAATCTCACGCCTCCGCATTGCTTGTACGATGTTTGTTATTTTAAAAAAAATTTAACTTTGCTTAAAAGTGGTCTCGCCATGCAGGAAATTCCATTTCAGAAACCTTACATTTTCAAAATTTATGCCAATCCCCTGGGACCCCCTAGCGGCTAGGGCCTTCAGTGCTCGTGGTCCGCCCCTCAATCTCACTCCTGAAGTGCCTTAGTAGCTATTGCTTTAGAGAAAAACCTGGAGCAACTATACCCGGGGGGGGGGGGGGGTACTCTACCTAAAGTTGGGTAGGGGTGTGCCGCTGGGGCTCTGAAACCCTTACCCTGTTTAAGACAAAAAAACTCAAATTTCCATACCCTGTTCAAGACAAAGTGTTAAAATTTTCCCTCTATTTATAAGACAAATAACAAATTACATGTATCTATACTTGGATGTTAGTGTTTATTGTGATCTTGTATAATGAGTGTCATAACTAAATAAGTCTTCAGCAAGCACTAGACTAAATAACGGCACTAGATAAATACCATACCCTGTTCAAGATCTGTCGATGTGAAAATGGATACCCTGTCTAAGATCAGAAACTCGAAAAACCATACCCTGTCCAGCGGATCATCCCCGTATAGTCCATATATGGGAGTACCCCCCCCCCCCCCCCCCCCGGGATATCAGCCCATGGGGAAATACACTGCAGCTAAATTAAGTAGCCTTGACAAAGTACTGTACTCAAGGTTCAATTTCATTGAAAATTCTGGTACTGCCCTTAGTGGGTTTAGTTCTAACTGACTACCTACAGTGCATATATGTACATGCTACACACCTTTAACAGGCTTGGGTGCCTGCCTATACTTGGAACCTGTTCCTTGTCCTGTTGACTGTTCTCTCCCCCTGCTACCAGTGGTGAGGGGATTTCTCTGTTTGGTTCAATCTCGTTGTCTGCAGAAGAAAAAAAAGTGTTCTTATTCCAAGTCGATCTTTTACACAAAAAAATAAACCAAGCTAATTTCATGAAAATCATATTAATAAATATCAAATGAAAACAATTCTGCTAGTCAATTGAAGGGGTCGGAATGAAAACGACCTATGTCACAATATATTATTTGAATATCTTAAGTCAACGTTGCCTTTTTGATTAAGAAAACCTGTAATTTCTCCTCTAGCATGTTGGGATATCACTCGAAATTTAAAAGAAATGAAAATAAGCAAGTTATCAAGCCATTTCTACAGCGAAAATGGGTATTGTTGTTTTGTTGTTGTTTTGTTGGGGAGAGAGATAAAAAAACAACATTGTCGCGCACCCGCTCACTACGCTGTATGTTTTGGCGGGAAATAGCTTACCACTTACAACTTACAACTATAGCGTGAAGCGAATTTTTAATGAGTGAAAAGGATTTGAAAAATAAATACGGCAATGAAAGATACATGTAGGTAAAATAAACAAACAAATTCTCGTGTTCTATATATAGCGTGAAGCGAATTTTTAATGAGTGAAAGGGTTTGAAAAATAAATACGGCAATGAAAGGTCATAAACAAACAAACTCAGGAACGAACCTTAATGAAAGACTTGGGGAAAAAAGAAAAAGAAAGAAGCCAAAACAGATAGGAGAGGTGAGAAAAAGCTAAATTATTATTATTATATTTTTCAACAATCAGCATTTTTACATAATATTACAGGAATGGTCACGATCTTCGTAAAATTCGACTTGAAAAAACTAAAAGCGACCATAAAATCAGAAGAGTGATGCTAGGCAAAATTATCACTTAAGTCGTTTTCATTCTCACCCCTTCAATTATTCACTTGATGTTCAATGTAGACTCCAATCGATATACGAAGAAGTTACACGTTAGAGGCACTTTTAATCATTTTCAATAAATTAAGTACTATAACAGTAGTTACTAACCACTTGTTTTGTTTATAATAGATGCTGGCAGAGAGATGTCAGTATTTGGATCTACACATTTATGGGAGAAAATTGTTAGTACAAGGTAAACACTGGTTTACAATATAAGAGTTGGTCACATGGTTGTCAGTAGGAATTGAAACGAGGTTACATAGTTTTTTATAGGCGGCTACAAGAATAGGTTCAAATGCCATACATGTTACATGTAAATGAAGGAAATTTGGGCACAACAGGCAGCTCCTTTCAACATGAAAGCTGGTGGAAAATCCACTGGATGCTGGCTTCTAATGGCAACGCTTCTAATCACCATGGAAAGCAAGTACATGTAGCAGCTTACATTTTGAGTGCTAGCCCTTTGTTGAAGTTAAAGGGCATGTAAACCACTAAACTGGTCCTTTCTTTTTTACGTATTCATTAAGTTCATGTGTTTGATAACCCCAAAACATTGATAGGTGTCGAAATGAGCACGGAATAGATCCAAAACATAGATCCCAATAAATACGCCAACTTGGATATGTGACGTCACAAATGGAACGCACGTGAATCGGAAGTACCTAAATGTAGCATTTCACTTCAATGCATGACACTGTACATTGTACGTAAACTCTACTTCCCTTTGCCTGAAGATTCAATGAAGAAGAATCACTATCATGCCCGCCAGACGCTCTTTCGTGGCCACGGGTTCCACTTGTGATGTCAAACCGAGATTTTACCGGAAGTGAGCATTCTTACACCAAAAATCACAGATTTTTACCGTTTATCATTCGAATTTGATAAAAAAAACTCAATTTCGTTTTCTACGAGTGATTCTGCATTATGTTCAAATTGGTGGTATTAGAGTGGTTTACATGCCAAAGTGGGAATTGTGGCTGGGGAAGTGGTTTATAAAGTGCTGAGTGCTTTGTACATTGTAAATGAACATGATTACTGCTGAGGAAGGATCAATCTGCATTTTGTACTTGGATCAAGGATCAAAGGAAATTGCGCCATACAGGCATACCGTTGCTAACATATGTACAGTGTAGTTATTTTTTTTTAGAGGTTATGAAAGTGGCTTAAATTAGAAAAATATGTCTGGAGCTATGATTGTATAAAAGTGAATGACATACAAAAGTAATGATGCATGGACCAAGTGCAGTTTTTTCCTGCCTGCTCATGTCCAACATGTAAATGGCCACCCCCACTACATGACTTTTGTAAATGGTTTTGCTAATATTATTAAGGAAAATCCATGTACAGTGTACACCAGGGGCCATCTGGGGCATATGATAATTATTGTACTTACCAAGTGGATGTAACCATGACACCTGGTTTGTTGCGGTGTTCCAGTAATAATGTCTGCCCCTATAATAACACACAAAAAAGTACACAATTCTTATTTACTACTGGCATTTTGCTATTTATTGCATATAATGTAAATTAATTAATACCGGTAATTATGGGAACAAGAAAAGCATTACTTGGAAAATGAAACAATATATGTGCATGTCAATTATTACCGTTTTCATTGAAGTTGGAAGTCGAAAAATACATTTAGCCTGTTAATCAAATGCATAGTCTGCTCTCATACAAAGCTTTCAAAGGCGTAGTCCACCCAGACTTAATTCAACCTAGGCGTTTCTCGTTTGATCGATAGTTGGCCAAATGAAATTAGCCAAACGAAACTTGAAACTTTTACAGACACACTTCAATGAAAATGCTAATTTGATGTCATATGAAAACCCTGATAAAATTGTTCATCCCCTTTCAAGAGAAAATCCATGTCTGTATAAATTGATATTTTCAGTTTTCTGATGACAAAAAAAAAAGTCATGGATTATGGCTCATTAAGCTTATGTTTTAAAAACCACTTTCTTTTATTGGGTGTATGTAATATAAATCACATCGAATTATGAAACATGTAGGTATACAATGTACAGTACATGTAAATGAGACCAAGGTCTGTACCATAAGTTATGGACTAACCTTTTACCATCTAACTGCCAAACTGTGACACACAGGCAAAAAAAGGGTAAAAATGAATCTCTACCCTTATTTTTACCATCTTTAAATGATTCTTCGTAAAACTTCACATACATGTAAGAGCTGGGTCAATTATAGGCGAAACATTTTTATTGAATGATGTCACAATCGATGACATCAATACATAACCATTTTACAAAGTTGAACATGTACATAATTTGTATAGCAGCTTTTAAAGAGATTGTCAAAAGGACATGAAGGCTGCAAACCGTTTCTCAATACAAAAATAACAACACAAATTCATGGAGATACCACGTGTTGAGTAAATCACAAGTGTCTCCCTTGAACAAGGCTTACAGTTAAAACAATTTTAACCATTAATTGAAAGTTTGCTATGTTTGTTGAGGTTACATGTAAGCAAACTTATTTTGGAATATTAGGTTCTAACGTGGGAGAATTTTTTTTGCAATTTTTGGATTTCAACAATATAAATGGCATTATTGGTGATTGTTCAAAATAATTGACATGAAATCAGTTTGGTCGTATTTTTCAGGACTGAAATAAGTTTGAGGGATAAATCTGTTTCTACTATTTCCTAGATTAACTTGGAGATCTACCTGACAACATACAACATGTATTGGCATGTTCTAGCTGGAAAAATACAAACATATAATTATATTTAATTCCTAAAATCCAGGGGTAACTTCGCTTTCACAGAAGGTCGATGTCATCTTTAAAAAAATATTGTATCTCAGCTAACATATGTCATAACTACAAATGGTTTTCAGCATTGTCAACTTCCCAAATGTCTCTATCAAATTCCCTACTATTAAAGAAGCCAATTCCTTAATTAGGGAAATAATTAGATTATGACATCATCAATTGTGAGATCATTGTAATATATTTTCTCCCAAACTTATGATAAAAATGTTTGGCCTACTTGTCCCATCTCATATGCAAAGTTTTACAAAGAATCATTTATGATATACATGTAAAGAAGGTGAAAATAAGTTTAAAAGGTTCATTTTTACCCTTGATTTTGCCAGTGTATGAAGTGCAAGGGCCATAATAAGGAGGAAATTAGGATCTATAACTTATGTACAGTATGCACAGAGCAAACAAATTTAACAAGATGCTACATGTACATTGTATATATGGCTCAAAAGTACTCAAAACCAACCGTGCTTCAATTGTGTGCTCCATACAGGAATTAATATGGACTGCAAACAGACAAATCATAGCTCACAACGTTAACTTCTGTAGCCATACAATAAATTAATACCTCTTACTTGTGGGCCGCGTTGGGCCGCGTCAGGCCGCGTCAGGCAAAAAGGGCCCGGATGACATATGTAAATGTCTTTTGAAATTTTACGATGTGTTTTATACTTGTGGTGCAATTACAATATGCATCACGAGCGCCACTTTGTGCTACTAACAAGTTGTGTTGATTTCAAGAAATTGACCAGTGAAATCGAAGATGAAATTTACGATATTTTTACACAAGGGTGTGATCACAATTTTAGCATGCACAAATGATTCCTTATAGTCCAGTCATTCTATGAAAAAATAGGGGTCAACCCACCACTAATTGCAACAGAAGGTATCTCAACGGTTTTGGGTCCAGAAATACTTCATGTATAACATATCAAAAGTCCTACAAAATCCTAATACGGGAAAACGCTCAAAATCGCTTTATTTATGAAGAGTTCGCCAGTAATTTTTCACTGCATCAAAACGAGGCTCTGCTAAGTACCTCTTGAAGTTTGAAGGTATTTCGAGTTGAGTAAGCAGAAAAAACTGGCTATTTACATGTAATTGATAAAAAACAGTATACATCCATGTAATAATACAAATCCATCTAATTATCTAGTACTTTTATTTATTCAGCGCAAATCGAGATATTTTTTATACTGAAGGGTACCTATAGTAATGTATAGTAAACTTTGTTTTTCCTTGTGATTAATTTGTATATATTTTATATATAAATAATGGCTGATTTATTAGAATATAAACAGAATAATCAGAACTGTACAGAAACAATATTTAGTAAAGAATTACAAATAAACCTAAAAGCATGCCGCGAAACAAGAGTCTGGGGTTTGTTGCGACATGTCCATTTTGTCGATTTCTGTATGTTCCGTTCCTGCAGTCTTACTAGTAAAACACGAGTGAGATCTACAACAGCATTATCAACCCTGAAGAAAATTGTCATTGTTTTCCCGGCTTTAAACACATTCTTTGCAGCATTGGATATACAATGTAGCTTAGTCTATAATAAATAATAATCACTTTGAGCAATAACATTTAAGCGGCAATGCGAAATTTGGTGCGTTTTCCCAGCTGACAAGTGCACGAGCCAAGCGTAGCTTACGGTAATTTAAAACTTGTTGGATGAAAAACTTGATAAAATTATGAATTTTGCACAAATAATAATTGTATTTTGTGCATAATCAATTGGTTTCAGAAAATAATCTAACCACTGATCGCCTATTTCCATGCCAGTGACGTTCATCAGCTAATACTGTGTTTGTGTGTTGAATTTAGCTTGCAATGGTGCGTCCCGTTGAAATTGATAATTTCTAGTATATATTTTCAAGAGGTAAAACGAATTGATACTTAATGCTCAAAACGACAATATTGAGACCACATTTTTTCTCGAATACTTTTCATATTTATTTAGTCATGGACAATAATTTCAATTACCCGCTATAAATACTTGAATTAGCGCTTTCGGATATATGCAACCTTCTTATCGCCCCGTGCCCCGCCCCATAGTTTTTATTTTTTTGCTCACAATATCAATACAAAAAAACAAATTCGAGGATTCAAGGCCGTATCTTTGAATAATGAAACCAGCCCGCCTTTTAAAGTGTCGCACCCAAAAAACTAGTCATATGAATTTGAATAAACAACTTGAAGTTACATGTACATTATTTTTATTTGTTAGATACTACTTTCCATACAGCTCCAGCCAGTGCATGCAAATGGTGATGTTTATGTGATATGTAGTAAGCCATGTGATTTGTTGGATGCAGTAGCTCTCAGAAAAAGGGAAGTGAGGGAATTAATAGGGCTAGCGAAGAGCGCGATGACGAAATTGTTACTGTTCCTGGACAAAAGGTTCACAAAGAATGCCGCCGAGTTTATTGCCGCCCTCAGGATGTTGTGCGTGCGACAAAACTGGGTGACCCACCTTCCATTCCAATTAAACGCCGCTCATTAGTACGTACATCTGCAAAGTCATTCAGCTTCCAAATCCATTGTTTGTACTTTTCAATAAGGAAAAAAAAAGAATCAAGAGAAGCTTATAGGGTCACGACAATAGAAACAAAAGAGGCAGACTGTACTTAATGTTTGCTCGGAGAGGGGGAATACATGGGCTGAATGTGTCCGAGCCAGACTGCTAACTGTACATGACCTTCCTGCTGCAGACGCAGTTTATCATTAATATTGTAGCGTTAATTTCCGTATTGGAAAACAAATCCCAAAGGCTTATGTCACATTATTGGAACTTGCAAACAAAAAAAGCGGAAAACTGACGGACCGCAAGGCAAGGAAAAACACGACACATTTTTAGCAGTGGTTGATTACCTAAAGTAGAATGACGAGGAGCAACTCACTATCGGCGATCTCTGTGATAAAATGGAAGAGTACTTTGAAGATTCTGAAAGCTCAGCATACGGGCACATGCACATGAAGGACATGCTAACGGCGCATTTCGAAAATCAAATCATCATAATGGAACTAAATGGTCAACCAAAGGTTGTCACTCTCAAGACCACGGCAGATATTATTCTCCAAGACTTCCATTCGCAATCGTTTGATGAAGACCCGGAAGCAGAAAAAATTAGCATTATCCAGACCGCGGCCACAATGTCAAGGGAGGTCTACCCGGAGATTGACACCGATGTCGACAAGTATTTTTTGTGAAATATGATTTTTTGTGAAATATGCATTTTTGTGAGAAATTTTAGAATCTGAGGAGAAATATTTGTTTTTCTAAGTGCCATTTTAGCTACTTTTTCTGAAATGGAAAAATGTTTACCAAAGTTCACTTATACAAAGAAAGGAGGATGTAGATGAAATTATTCATTTACAAGTAATATGCCTAATGCATTTCGATAGGATCATTTGTTTATACATAATGCTGTGTGTGAATCTCAGGGCTTTGATCTTTAAACTTAGCAAGACTGAAACACTCAAAGCGAGTAACCAGTAAATGGCCACATGAGTGGCCTACGAGCTATAAAGGGTTAAGGGAAAGTTATTTAAAATTACATAACTATACACACAAATTGATGTTAAAAAAATTCTAATGGAAAACAATTTTTCCTGACCCAAAATAATCACATTTTGTGACATAAATACCTTTGCAGTTGCTTTTGTTTAGAGTTTGAAAACAAAAGCATGTGCAAAGGTATTTACGTCACAGACCTAATTTACATACTTGTGACCAAGCGAAATTTATTGCATGAATTTTGTCATGTTCGGGTAGGATATTCAGTTCTAACAACAGAAGCCAATAACTTAAACCTTGTTTCATAAAATTAAGTGAAAACAATTTTCGTTTCATAGACACTTTAAGCGGACACCTGAAGAGATTGAAGTTGATTTCTTCATGTACATGTATGCAATTTTATCTTTGAATTCTAGCTAAATGAAGACCAGCTTAGTAAAAAACTTCATATTTGAGCTATGAGCCTTAGATTGAACCTAAATACCTGTTTAAAGCATGTGGTTTATAATTCCACAGTTGACTGCCACTTATATTTCCTACCCCTTACTGTCCACCTCCTGTAAGGACACACCTCCTGTGAGCACACACCTCCCGTAAGTGGACAGCTATGCTAGGTCCCAAGGGTGTCCGCTTATGGGAGGTTAGACTGTATAATAAATAAACTTATAATCTGCCCTAGACTAACTAATGTACATGTAGTTTGTACTTTAGACACAAATTTCAGTCATTACTCTGTTTGTGACAGATTCTGGGAAAAAACTGTTTAAATTAAGATAAGCTACTTACCCAGAATGATCAGCTATGAAATACCAGTTAGGAGGTAGAGGAACATGACTGTAATCCTATTAAGCATTAAAACAATACCATCCGATGTAAATGTAAGCAATATATTGGCTATAGATGCTAACTTATAAAATTATCCACAATGTCATACTTACATACATGTAACAACTCAGCTAAAAATAATAATTATCTCATAGGCAGTGATTTTGTTACCTCTGCCCAGGTTGAGAATCTTGGCAAGATCTTGGCTAATCATGCATGATCATGCAATATCTTGGCAAGATCTTACAAGATCTTGCAAGATTCTCAACCTGGGTGTGTTCTGCACTATTTAAGCAAAATGCAAAACTGCAAAATTTAAGTCAAACTTATTCATTTACAGTATTAGCTAAATAAATAAACTGTAGTGATTATCCATGAAGACTGTTCATTAATAAGCCTGATGAACATATATACATATGTTAATTACTACATGTACATGTATGCTCTCAGATCTAGATCTACATGTACATCAAACTCTGTTAGGATCTGTTTCTTTTTCTCTCACTGAAATTAGGCATAAACTGATTCATTTATTCCCAGGGCAGTAAGACTCTTAAGTGATTCACATAATTATGATTACTAGGATTATTCATTTTTTATTATAAAACATATTATGTTTTATTTATTTCTAACATATTAGCAGTACATGTATATTTCTTATAATTGCAATTTTATATTTAACTCAATTTAGATTCACCATAATTTTTAGCATTTACGGTAAGATTGTTATACCACTGTATTTCTTCATGCCAAAGGCGGTAAATAAAGTTATTAATATTATTATTATTAAAATATTATACCCTCATTAAAAATGTAACATCATGCTGCCATCACCATTTAGACATTCCCTGATCAAAGGCAGTAGTTACTTAACATCATCATCCTTATTAATATCTGAATTTAATGACTATTATATTATTATTTACTCCAGCATAATAAATGTACATATATGTACATGTAACCTAGCTGACAGCTAACCTTAATGTGCGGAGCCTGCGTGGGCTCTATGCTGCCCCATCTGGTGCGGCAGTACTCTACACAAGTGTGGTATGGGTTGCTGGTATTGGGACATCCTTTTACTTCACCTGCTGTTTCCTCTTGTTTCTCTTCTTGCTTCTCTTCTTGCTTTTTTTCTTCTTAAAGGGAAAAATATGGGATGTTTGTAACAAGTACAGTATGACAAATGCAAATTAGCTTAGTTTCCGTTATCCTACATATTATAGTCAAAACAGGTCAAGCATTCCTCTCTAGAGCTAGAAATGAAGTTCCATTATATTTGGAATTTGAATTCCTTCTTTGTTTTAAATTTCCATTTTTGAAATGAACCTTGCAAAATTCAAAATGAGCCTAAATTCAAATTACCGGTAGTCTCCTTCGCAGCCATTCTTGGGGCTAGCGTTTGCATGACAACAATAAAAATGGCTGGAAAGGAGACTAAAATTCAAATACATTATAGAATGAGATGTACATTCAAGCCTTTTGCACATACATGTACATTGTAAATACAATCAAAATTCGATTGGGGCATGTTTTAACAATAGAAGTTTGAAATGAAGAATGAAATCAAATTTTGAATGAACTTCATTTCTTGCTCTACAGAGGAATGCTTGATGCAAGTAGAGGAGCTAATAAGTGAAGGTGTGAGAACATTAAAATAAATATTATTAAGACTATTTTCAATACAATATACAAATCATACACTAAAAAAACAAGCTTTGACAACTATCTACATTGTATCTACTTATAAATGCATATTACTAATAAATATGCATAAGTAGATAGTATTACATAGTTGAAGCATGATTTTTTTAGTGTATGATTTGTATTGAAAATGGTCTTATACACAAACAAAATTTAATATTTATAACCAGCATTTTGTTAAAATTGATAATTTGGCAAAGAAGAAAGCAATTGTCAGCTTTATTCACATTTTCTCTTTAGATAATATGAGAGAGGCTACATGCAGTTTTCCCCATTTCTTTACATGGGAGACCATTTATTCATTTTTTTTCCACTATCTATCTTTCAATCAGAGAACTTTAAGAGTACTTAAACTACAGTGTATATTCCTTTGTGAAGTGCACTAGCATGAATCAAGCTATTTTATGTCATACATTAGCATATTTGAAATAGAAACCTTTATAACTCATAGACACATCACTTACATAATGTACAGTACTTACATGTAAATCAAGAAATATTTACTATTCAACTATTTACTGGTACATTTTGTACTTGATGTATGCACTTTTCCATCTGCTTGACAGCTTTCAATTAAATTTACAAGTTCTTTCCTCATTTTTTCACTCAAAAATCCACCTCTCTTTCTAGCCCACCATCTTGGAACAGATACCTGTATATCAACGTTAATTTTTGGTATGAATACAACAAAAATCTCGGGCCACTCTCAAATCAGTTTGAGATTTAATACATGGTAAAAATTATGTAACTCTACATGTATGACTCAAAACCAGTCTGATCAAACTTGTATGGTCCAGCAACCAGAAAGAGTCAGAGTACCACAGTAGCTGGTCTGAGATAAATTTTTAACCTATAGTGGTACTCATGTAAACAGATGCCCACTTTTGCAATTATTTATATGGAGCCCAATCTGAACTCATACGTTCGCACCGGTCTCATGTAAATTATCATTCCCTTACACTCAGATACAGGTCAGTTCAAGATATTAAGAGGTGAAATAAGTTTTGAAGTACTTGAATTCTAAACAAAACAGACCCCATCCATGTAATGTCATTAGTGACAGTCCTGAACAGTAACTACATTATGATTTATTTAGCTACAAATGTATGATCAATATATCATTCAGTGATTGTAGTGCCTATAGTGGTTATATAAACTGCCTAATATTTCAAGCACATACACTGTACACTAGTATTTAACACATTTTTTAATGCTGTATGCAGAATAATTAGCATGTGCATACTTAACAGTGTATTGTACATAAGTTTCAGTTTATTTTTGCCATAATTATTATTAGTAGTACAGAAAAAGGTATATTAACTACATGTACATGTATATATAGTATAAGCAAAGGTTTCTCATCTCTCTGCTTTTCCTGTCTGTAACAAATATCTAGTACAAAGTAAATTATTACATAAACAAGAGCCTGTAAGCAATCTTTACTTGGAAAGAAACTGCTGAAGCTAGCCTACTGTAAGATCCAAGAAATGAGAAATTGGGCCAACCTCTACTCTCTTTGAAGCCATTTATCCTTTTAAGAGGAAGGAATAAAATGACAACACTGCTTACTTACAAAATGTTGGTATAGTTTGATCCAGACTTTGTGTTTGGGTCTTGGGATCGCCTATCTCCTTTTGTAAATGCGAGCATTTTCCATCGAAAGCCCACAAATCTCCTGTCAACCTTAGAATAACTGAACATCTTGGTATTTCAGTCAAAGAAACCTTTGGTTTCAGCAAAATAATGGTTAAGAATGGCCCAAATCTTCACTCCCATTGCTGGGACTTCATCTGCATGGTATATTCTACAAATATTTTTGGGATCGACCATACAGATGACCCTCGGGTGTCCTGAGCAGTGTCAAACCTGATTGGTTAACCCTGTTACGTGTTGGCCAACTATGTGTAATCACAAGCTCTGTTTATGTCAATTTTATAAGGGTTTGTATGGGAATTTTAAAATCTAGCTTTTCAATAAATAGACTGTAATGAAAAAAATAAGACTTATCTGGTGTCTATAGATATTCTGTGTCTTGGCTCAGTGTCTGTATGCTGTTTCAGCAAATTTTGGTGAATTTTAAATCCCTTACTAGCTGAAACTGCATACAGACACTGAGCCAAGACACAGAATATCTATAGACACCAGATAAGTCTTATTTGTTTCATTACAGTATATTTATTGAAAAAATATCAAATTGATATAAACAGAGCTTGGGCTTCCTGTGGTGTAATCTGGTTGGTTGGTGGCGAAAAAGCTCTACTTGCGAAAACTTGACTCTGGCCTGAGTAATTAGGATGCCTCCTAAATATGAGCATCAATCAACTGGCATTACAAAGGGTTTAATATGTGAGCTATAGGAAAAGCGTATTAACAAAATTCACAGAATCAAGTATGGTTTTGATTTTCTCTTAGGTATCTCTTGTAAGATGTTTTGAAGACACTTACATGTACGTCAGCAGCTGTTTTAATGGAGTTGGTAACAAATACGTATGTATTCCCATAGCATACATTGCTACGGTGTCCGCATTTTCAAACAGGCTTAGTATGGCTATGCCGATTGCCGTATGTGTAAAAAAACATGCAATTAAAAAGAAGACATGGTGTTTTTTGCTGCCCATGGCCATGATACACGTATATATATATGTAGACTGTAGTCGTATATGTAAGACTTAAGTCTTAACTACAAAAACAGAGTGAAAAGTTGCACGTTGTACTTAAAGACGCGCTTTTAATACCTTTCGTTACGATCCCTCTTTTCATCAAACGAGCCTGGAGAGCGGCAGGAAGAGGCATGTTTCGTTGTCAATCCAACAAATCGTTCAAGTCAACCTGAAGCTGTCCTCGATCGATCCTCCAAATCTTTTTGTAGTACCGCTGACCATTTGACAAAAAAAACTGCAAGCGAGGCTTACCACGGTTTGCACCTGAAAATTGGTTTTGGGTTCCCTGTGGCTACGAATAAGGTAGGCGGCAAGTTATATTTACTTTATTGAGATATTTAGTGAGATATTTCACAAATCGTAAATTCCCATAGAAAGCCTTATATTTTTCAACACACAAATTAAGCCCGGGCTTCCTGTGAAAAAAAAAACTACAAAAATAACACCCTCACTGGGATAGAAGAGAAATACCATGTGCATGTTTTGGTCTATTCTAGACTGAACTGTGACCCGATTTCAATGCAAGTTGCTCTACATTCCACTCGAATATTTGCCATCTTTTAATCAAAATTGTCTCACCAGCAATACCTGGAAAGGATTACTCTGCTAATCTGAGTGGTTATTTGACGAGCTCCTAAGGAGAGGAATCGCTCACTTAATTACTTCACGAAATGACATTATGAACTAACTAAAATCCTACCCTGAAAAAAAAAAAAAATCTGATTGGAAGGTCGCGCTTTTTGGGTCTCGAGGAGGCCGTTTGGCGATAATAAATTTGATGGATTTTCCTAAATCTCTGGTCAGATGTTGCTTGATAACTATTCCCTCCTGTGCCGAAAGCTGAATAGCGAGCGAGGAAGAAAAGTGCCGATTTTTGGGTGATCTTTGAGGTAAGTGTGTGCTTTGGCGAGGTCGACTTGCCTACCTTGTATATTTTGTTAGAGCCTCGGCCAACGGTCAAAATTTCGAATCCTAATAAACTGCTTTAGAAGGCCCCAAATCGCCAAAAAATCACTCACACAACTTCATTAAGTATCAATCTTTTATTATTGAAGATTCATTTCGTAGGAATCGGAAAAGAGAATTCACACGAAGCAATTATTTAAACTCTTCTGAGATCGTTATGAAACTAATCGATAAACCACAGGTAACCCAACAGACTAATAAGCGGGAAATATACGTCGAGTCTGGGAAGCCTGTGATTATATCACTGAAAGTCCATTGTAAACAATGGCTATTATATTATCCGACACCCGAAAACTATGATGTGATGTCTGTTGTACTTGGTAATTCGCTTCAAGAGCTTGATTAACAACGTGCCGCAAAAGGGTACATCAACACCGCCTCCCGGTTAACTCAGTCGAGTGAGAGATCTTGGGTTCAAACCATATTTGTACTGGTAATGAAATTCATCGAATAAGCTAGTTACAAATTGGCACAACATTACCAGTAATCCCTGGTTCGGGATACCATCGTCTTGCCTAGATTATGAGTCTTATCACTAAAGTCCATTGAAAACAATGACTATTAGTATCGGACACAATTTGCTTCAAGCGATATTCGCGAGCTTCTACATACATGTAGGCCATATTGCCATCTCCCCTTTAAAAATGACGGGGATAAACAACTGATGAATCAGTAGGTTTATAATTCGATCAGGTTGATACACTGATCAGAAAAGGAGCCGTTAAATGAATTCATTTCAAAAATGAAAGATATTGAATTGTCAGCTAGTTCAGTTACTCAAGGGGTACTATATGACCTCCTAAAGGACGCCCTTTTTTAGTGTGCAAACAAACAAATAAAGAATAATATTTGACCCGCACCGGAAATATTTCCGTTGGTGTGGAGAGCTCAGTACAAGTTCAACTGCTTAGAATTCATAATGCTTACACCAAGGTCCTTAAACCAATTCTTTTAGGGTTCAGGGTTCAGGTTTCAAGGTTCATTGCCATTTTATGGATGTTATTCTACTTGTTGACATCTCTCCCCCGTGCATAGTACATCGAGCATAACTCTCTTTAATTAGACAATCCTTTCAAAGTTTGGGATTTGTCGTTAACTTTGACTGATACCAAATCTCAGTGTGGACCTTGTCACAAACCTTGGATTTATTAAACGAAATTCAGTTCCTAGGCCTGTCAGCAGACCCAAGGGCGTATCTAGCCTATAGGCCCGTAGGCCTGGGCCTACACATTTTACAGCCTACTTGTCTTATTACAAGTGAATGTTGGGCTTGAGGAGCTGTCGAAATACACAAAACATGACCTGGAAGTGCAGCAGAAGGCATTTGTGAAAGTCTAAATCTAAAAATTTCCCGGGGAAGCATGCTCCCGGACTCCTCAAGAAGCGACCCTTACGGAGCGGAGCGGTTGTTTGGGGCCTACAAATTTTAAAAACCTGGCTACGCCACTGAGACCAATTACAAAATCGTCTTTGCTTGCACGAAGCACAAATAGGCATATAGTCCGAGAGGCAACTCATGTGACTGGTTGCTAGTTTTTCAGCCCTTCCTGCTGTAAACTATCCATGTTTATGTTATAACAGACCCATGAATCT
This sequence comes from Actinernus sp. WN-2022, assembly GCA_030867875.1. NCBI lineage: Eukaryota > Metazoa > Cnidaria > Anthozoa > Actiniaria > Actinernidae > Actinernus > Actinernus sp. WN-2022. Next base: position 31,515,986 of record JAOWCC010001634.1, read on the forward strand.
CAAGCGTTATCGGTGACCAATGGTCTAAACATATATTAGCGGCTCTTAACAGGCTTTTTTTCTTATCTTCTACAATATTCAGCTTAGACTTAACTGAGCTTGACAACTCCACTGCTGTTACTTACATTAATATGATGGGAGGCATGATATCGCCTTGTATAGATTCTTTAGCAAAATCTTGTAGGAGTGGTGCATTGCAAGGACTATTTATGTTTTGCCCAGGAGAAATGAACTTCATACCAGATTATTTATCTAGAGATTTCTCACTCAAGTTGGATCTCTAGACACTGTTCACTAGCATTACATTTATTTCAGAAATAAATTGTTTGCCTCGAGGTTTAATGACAGGATCAGTCAATTTATTTCTTGGCATCCGGAACCCGGTGCCACGGGCGGCTTTTGACGCCTTTAGTATTTGCTGTGTTATTCGTTTTCAGCATTTTGGCCGTGTAAATACGCCACGAAAGAGTCCTATAGTGCTTCTCGTTGCTTCAGGGTGGACCATTCAAGCATAGTACCTCATTTTACTGAGGTTTTGATAGTCTAAGACCATTTTGTTTTCCTATATACCAGAGTATACGTAGGACGACCTTCTCACCCTTACCAGTCTGCAGCTAGCTACTTAGATATGATCTGTAAATCCTTCCCAGACCGTGGATTTTCTGATTCATCATAGTGTCATTATCGTCTGGAATTGATAAGCTGTACAACGTAGTTTACCTGGTAAGGGGCCGACCATTTGACTTTTGAGGGGGGGGGGGGGGGGGGGGGGTGGGGGGGTGTTCTTGTCTGTGCTCGATTTTTTTTTCTTTAGCAGTGTTGTTGCACGATTTTTTTTTTGCGAAAAAAGCGGAGCCAGAACAAAGCTTTTCCGCTTGCAGGATATTTTTTTTCGCCACCGTTGGCTTGCAGGTTATTTTTTTTCAAAAACACCCACCCCCCCCCTCAAAAGTCAAATGGTCGGCCCCTAAGGTCTAAAGATGCTATACCGCATAAGAGATCTTACAGATAATAGAAGCACTATGATAAACATTTATAATTCCCTTATCCAACCTTATTTTGATTACTGCAGCACCGTCTGGACAGGTTGTAATAAAGGTCCTCAAGCATGTTAAGGCCTGGTTCAGGGGTCAAATTTCGGGTAAAAAATGTTTTCCTTATTTCAACACAGCCGAGTATGGTAAGTAGGCCAAGTTTCTCACGATAATAGGTATCGCCATTCTTGGCAACCTTAAGTGGTTTGTGTGTAGTAAAGCGTGTCACGTGGTCTGTCACATGACTTAGAACACGAAATCAGTAAATCAAAAATGCGGCTCCGAGTTTAAATCAGCTAGGATGACGAATGGATATGTTCAGTTAAGGTTGAAGCCTTTTACCTAAATCAACTTAGAAAAGATGACTACGATGTTTCGTTAACGAGTAATTAAGGCGAACATATGCAAAATAGGTCACGTGACTTTGTGTACCCTTAATATCTCCTTATCTTTACATGATAGTCATGTTTTCTAAGTGTGGTGTGAAACACTGTGGGAGGAGTAATGTTTTAGCAGGGTTACTTTATATTTATATGTTATCGTCGCAGCCGCATTTCACTTAAACGATTTTATATAATTATGACGTCACCGATCACGTGATACGACAACCATCCATTTAACAAATTTAAGGAAGTTGATATTAGTATTATGGTGTAATTAGATTTTGTTTAAACTGTTATTTCTGTCAGAAAACATTTTTTAACTTACATCTATTTTCCGTTAAATGAACCAGGCCTTAACATGCTTGAGTCTTAAAGAAAAGCTCCAAAAACTCCAAAATAGAGCAGGACGAATAATAACTAGATCAGACTATAGCGTTCGCTCTCACACCATCAGAGAACAATTGAAATGGCTAACTCTTGATGAGAGAAGAGCAAAATTAGAAGCTATTATGATGTATAAAGTTCTCAATGGTCAGGGGCCTGGTTATTTAAAAGAAATGTTCTCATATTCTGGTGAACACCACAACTACAATTTAAGAGGGGCTAATATAAACCTCTGTCTACCAGCCCCCAAAACAAATTTTGGAAAGCAAGCATTTTCCTTTAGTGGTGCAGCACATTGGAACAAGCTGTCATCAGCTGTTCGCCTTAGTGAAATTATAAATAAATTAATTATAAATAAAGTATTTATAAATAGTTTGTATAGTATTTAGTAACAAGAACGTTTATATAAAGGAGATAGTAAGTAGCCAATGTATCCATAGTATTTTATAAGATTACCATGTCCCATTATAGCTAGATATATATTCATTAATTATGTAAATGTTGTAATAGTTAGTGACCACTGCATGTGTTATTTTATTTTACACTTTTTAGCCACACGGCTCGTCTGAAAACCAACTATGTTGAATGTCGACTACCGTGTATAAATATGATTAAATAAATAAGGTAAGAAACAGATCAATCAACTTCAGGCTCTTATACCGCATGAGGGTGCAAAATTTTCTGGCATAATGCTATGCTGACTATTGTACTGTAAATACATACCGCTCATCATGTATCTGTTGTTTCACATCCTCTCATTACCAGGCTTCTCAAGGGAGTCAGTACAACCTTAGTACCATGACACCAGTCTCGGTTGTCTGTCGACATGGGATATGTGTCATATGGATATGGATATGGATATGTGTCATATGTATATGGGATACATATGGGATATGTATATATGGGATACATGGGATATGTATATATTCTCCATAAATATTGGAAGAATATCATTGTTCACATTAATTCATAACTTAGCGTCACCAATAATGTATTTTGTATTGCACCGGCTTTCATTTAAAAATATAGATATTTTATTAAAGAAAGTAATGACATTTCATGGGTTGATTCTCCTCAGTCTCTTCTTAGGGCCGCATATCATGAAAAATTTAATTCCACATCAACAAAATCAGCGCACCGACCACTTCACCTGTCGTGTCCTGTCTTATATGACATTGTCTTTTATCGAAAGGCTGCGAAACTTAATCAATCAACCGCTGAGTCAATGTTTCCTCGCCAACGACTTATTGACTCGGCGGGCGATTATTAATTCGTAAGCAGAAATAAGAATAAAGTGTTGAACTTCTTTAATATTGCGCATCTTAGTGCAGAGGTAACGCTTCCTTCTTGTTGTTAACATTTCAGAAGGCGTCTTCCATCTACAGTTAAGGCGCGAGAAAAACCCACTTCTTTATGAAGCAATATCATGAACTGAAAGGATAGATGTGATGATGGCACTTGTAACAAACATGACGAACAATACATTCTCAGTGAATTCTACAAAGCAACAATGTCCAAGCTTAACCAACTCAGCCATCAGCACTACAGCAGTCATCTCAAGCTTCTATGTGGTGATGGTCTTCTCCTTCATTGGACCAATGTTGGTGATAGCAATAATATACCGTAACCCTCACCTCAGGACGGCTTCTAACATGTTCCTAGCTTCTATGACTGTTTCAGATTTGATCTGGACGATGTCTATGCCACTTTGGATGCGCCCATTTCTTGAAACGAATCTTTTCGCTATTCCTTGGTCGATTGACCGAGCATTCGGTACTGTCTCTTGCAAACTTGTCAACTATTTCCTTTCTATTTCAGTTGGAGTGTCTATCTTGACTTTAGTGGCTGTTAGTATTGAGAGATTCTATGTTGTGTTGTACCCTTTAGAAGCTCGATTCGCAAGCCGACGCTCTCGTTGGTTGACTATTATCCTAACATGGTTGTGTTCAATGGTAGCTTGTGCTCCCCACTTATACTTTTATAAATTGAAATACTATGATTCAAAGATCTTTTGCGAATATACGCTCTATTTGCTACCATATGACACAGTAAAGCTGGTCTACGCTTATTCGCTTGGAATTTCCACTGTTGTTTGCTATGTAATAATCATTGCTCTTTATAGCATCATAGCGATTACTTTAAGACGTTCTCATATCCCCGGACAGCAAATTCCTGAAATAATAACGCGAGAAGAAGCCAGGAACAAGCGAATTATGTTCATGTTTGTAGCAGTGGTGATAGTGTTTACATTGAGTTGGGGTAGTGCCAATATATTTTTAGTTATTCCAGTGATTTTCTGGAATGGGGTTATGCCCTGTTGGTTTGATACTTTGAGGAAGATTCAGTTTTTATTATCTTATAGCAATGCCTTTATTAATCCATTGATATATTTCATCTTTCTGAGATCCTACCGAAAGGGATTAAGGGAGATTATCAACTGCTGCTTTCGTTCTTGCTGCAAACTATTGACCCGTAAAACATCAAGCTTTGAACTGAGACAAGAAACTCGTTAAAATCAGCTCAATGTGAAGTAATCAAAACAAAAACCTAGATACCAAGTATGTGAAGAAAGAAATAAAGAAACGTTAGCTGATGTGAAATCACCTGTTAGACAACATAAACCCAACATATATCTATAGGGTACATATAAAGAACACTATATGTAATTAAAATGAATCTACAAAATAAATGCAATTATATCTACTATATATATACCGTAAATTCATGAAAAGCGTCGAGATTCAAGTTCGAAGTTTATTTCTTTGGAAAGTTAATTACTTTTTGCTTCATTATTTACGGCTTTAGTCAACAGTCGTTATATTAGATTAGGGTGAATAAAATGAGGTATACAGGAAGCAGTCATGGTGTTGTTTATTGGAATGACTGATTTGTTCAGTTTGAAAGCTGAAGGTTATTGTACGACAGTTGTAATATAAGTAGAACATTGTCATCTTTAACGAGAAAAAAACCCAGGATATATATTAATACCGGCCATGAAATTATGCATCTGGTATTACATCGCATTTTAATGAAATATGTTTTTGTTTAATGAAGCTCGACTTACACGATATTCATTTTGGGACCGTTAATCTTAAATTTGGGCCCGCAGGCCGATAAGTTTGGGACCGACAGTTGATTTTTGCCGTGTAGATGCAGAGTGCCGTCCACTAAATTATCGGCACTCCTAATTTTTGTCGTGTAAATCAAGAGTGTCGGTCCCAAACCATCCCAAAATGAATGTCGTGTAAATGGGGCTTTTCTGACTACACTAACAAGAGACTTCATAAGGATAGTTTATTGTGGGTTAGTCGCGAGACAACTCAATAAGCTAATACAATTAACTAATTAGTATAAATTGTATTCTTAACTAATGGAACTGCCAGATACGAAAAAACCGCTAAATAACGTGGAAATGTGCGGAAATGTATACCTCGACCTAATGCAGCAACCCGAATTCTTCGAGGGCTAGATAACTGACTTCTCACTTACTACGTTTACGCAAAGCAGCCGTTATAATTAATACAATCTAAATGACCTAAAATAGAGCTGACTGGCCTATAATGACTACTTTCCCACTCGAAGCATTCTGGGACCGATACTGTTCTCGCTTTATACAACTCCACTCTGTGGTCTACTTAGACAACACAGTATGGACTCTCATCTCTATGCTGATGACACTCAGCTATATATCACCCTTAAATCATCGGATACTAGTGAACTTCGTATGGCAACATCTAAGATCGAGGCATGTGTCCGTGATGTAGATGCCTGGATGACATGCATGAATAAGTTAAAGCTGAATGGAGACAAGACTGAGCTGCTGTTTCTAAATGCTCGCCATCGCCCGCTGTCACCTCTTGACTCCATCTCTGTTTGTGATGAGGTGATCTGCCCATCCTCCCTTGTTAGAAACATTCGTGTACTATTTGATTCTTCTTTGACAATGGAACAATATGTTACTAGTGCCTGTAAATCTGGCTTCTACCATCTTAGGAATATTAGTCGTATCAGAAAATACCTTAGCTTTCAGTCTGCTGAAACGTTAGTCCACGCATTTGTTACTTCTAGGTTAGATTTCTGTAATTCGCTACTGTATGGTTGACCTAAACAGCTTATTGTCCGTCTGCAGAGTGTTCAAAACGCCGCAGCACGGGTGGTTGCATTACACTGGCTTCTGGTAGAAGAACGGATTATATTTAAGATATTATTAATTACTTATAAGGTTCTACACGGAATTAATTATAACGGCACCATCATATATTGCCGACTTAATTACTGCCTATGTTCCTTAAGCGTAATCTTGGACCGTCTTATAATAAGAATATAATAATAATAATGAATTTCTATAGCGCCACTTCTACTAAGAATCCAGTGGCGCTTTACAATAATAAGAATTTAAAACATTGATATTAACCAATTGCATGCTAATTTACAATATAAATAGTAAATTAAAAATCTATTTTTACAATATTTAAGATAAATATTATATTAATACTAATAGTCCTAGTTATAAAGCTAAGTAACGGTTTTCTAATTAAGATTATAAGCAATCTCAAAAAGATACGTCTTAACCATAGATTTAAAGGTGCTAAGACAGCTGCAGTGTCTAACATTAGTAGGAAGAGAATTCCAGAGTTGTGGTGCTATATACGAAAAAGCCTTATATCCATACGATTTAAGGTTACATCGAGGCTGTACTAGTAGTCCCTTATTTGCTGAGCGCAAAGTCCTTCTAGGGATATATGGTACTAACAACTCCTTTAAGTATGATGGCGCTAAGTCATTAAGTGACTTAAAAGTTAATAATAAAATTTTAAAACTAATTCTAGCAGATATGGGTAGCCAATGCAGCTCCCTTAATATAGGTGTTATGTGATCCGTTCTTTGTGTACCAGTAAGTAGGCGTGCCGCTGAGTTTTGAACATATTGAAGTTTACGAATCTGTTCTTGTTTAAGTCCTGAAAGAAGTACATTACAGTAATCTAGTCTCGCTGTTACAAACGCATGTAACAAGATTTCACAGTGTTGGAAGGAAATATATTTTCTAATCTTAGAAATATTATGTAGATGGTAAAAGGCCGATTTACATACACTATTTACTTGCTTGTTCATAGACATAACATCGTCAAACCACACGCCAATATTCCTCGCTGATTTGGACACAGATACAACGTCAGATCCAACAATGATAGAATCAAGATCAGGAGGTGGTGATCGATGGCGAGCATTTAATACAAGAAATTCAGTCTTATCTCCATTTAGCAATAACCTATTAGTAGTCATCCATTTGTTGATGTCGTGGATACATGACTCAACAGCAGACTTGGAAGAGACCAGCTCCTCACTTTTCAATGGGTTGAATGTCATGTAGATCTGACTATCATCAGCGTAAAAATGAAAATTCATGCCATGCTTTCTGATAACATCTGCAAGCGGTGCAGTGTACATGGAATATAAAATAGGTCCAAGCACTGACCTATGAGGTACACCACATGGAAGATTCCGGCTCATTGAGTGCTCATTTGCAATCTTGACGAACTGAGATCTGTTCGATAGATACGATCTCAGCCATGATAGAGCCTTACCATTTATCCTGAAGCGGTGTTCAAGTCTAGTAAGTAATAGTTGATGGTCCACCGTGTCGAAGGCCGCAGAGAGGTCGAGTAACACAAGAATGACACACCCACCACTGTCAATAGCTCGGAGGATATCATTATGAATGCGAGTTAGAGCCGTTTCAGTACTGTGGCCTGTCTTATAAGCAGATTGAAAGGTCTCCTGCATGTCCTCGTTTTCAAGATGGTGATTTAGTCTTACAGCAACCACTTTTTCTGTTGCCTTGGAAACAAACTTCAAGTTGGAAATTGGTCTAAAGTTCTTGTAGACCTCATGGTCCAAACTATCCTTCTTAATAATAGGATCCAGCACAGCTTCTTTGAAGGATGAGGGTACAGTGGCACTCACAAAGGACATGTTGATGATGTCAGCAATAACAGGCATTAATACTTCATAGCAGTCCTTCATAAGGGATCCAGGAATTGGGTCTAAAATGCATGACTTCAAGGCCATGGATTTCACCAAAGGGGAAAGTTCATTCACTGATGTTGGGGGAAACGGCTTGTAGTCCCACAATACAACTTGCGCTCCTATGGCTATAGAGCATTTTCTTGTGCTGTGCCTTCTCTGTGGAATTCCCTGCCACAGGATATAAGGGTCTGTGAATCATTTGCTTCAAGAAGCAACTCAAGACCTATTTGTTCAAGAAGGCATTTTATTAACTCCAGTTGGTTAGAGTTTATATATATCTTTGTTTAATTTATACCATGTAAAACGCAGATTGTTATTATCATTTTACCTATAGTTAGGCTAGCTTAGGTTTTAGTTTCTCATTTTTTAAATGTTGTTAATTAGTTATCTGTACATGTAGTTGTAGGTTAATTGTTATTGCTGACATAGTTATTTAATATTCAATATTGTTGTCAGCGCCATTTCATTGTTGCGCGCAGCCTTATGTATTTGTTAAGCGCTATTGGGCACTTATTATCTGTGGAAACAGCGCTATATAAATAAAGATTATTATTATTATATATGCTAGAAGCGTTACCCATAATGCTATTGTCTCGTGTCCGAACCTCTTTACCTTGTCTATCCTGTGGCGCTCAAACTTCAGAAATGACAAGTTGTTCTGACTTCTGCTATGCGGTTTTATTTTCAAATATTATCTTCAGAAATTCCTTGGTTAGGATTCTACAACTGGGCCCGGTTGTTCGAAGCAAGGTTAAGCGCTAACCCAGGGTTACATCGCTAACCTTGGGTTAAACTGTACAGATTGCAATTACAGATTTAGAGCTAACCTAGGGTTATAGTTAACCTTGCTTCGAACAACCCGGCCCTGGTCAACAAAATGATGAAGGAACTCTGCATAACTAATGATATCAGTGTATGTTTTTGTAAAGTTAAAAAGGTTCTCAAATCTCGTTTTGATAAAATTAAAACGATAAATCATCAAATCCGCCTCGTTTATGTTACCTTGGTTACACGACGTTTATCAATACGGTGCTATGGAGATGATCGAGCTTAAATCAGTACAACGAGAAACTGGCATTTCTTTAAACAGACATCCACTCGTTATAGATTCCAAGAAGACATCTGTTTTATTAATGATAAAGTGTTGGAAGAATATCATTGTTCACATTAATTCATAACTGACTTAGCATCATCAATAATGTATTTGGTATTGCACCGGCTTTCATTTAAAACGATATATATTTTACTATAAAGAAAGTAATGAAATTTCATGGGTTGATTCTCCTCAGTCTCTTCTTAGGGCCTCATATCATGAAAAATTAAATTCCACATCAACAAAATCAGCGCACCGACCACTTCACCTGTCGTGTCCTGTCCTGTCTTTTATGACTTTGTCTTTGATCGAAAGGCTGCGAAACTTAATCAATCAACCGCTGAGTCTGTTTCCTCGCCAACGACTTATTGACTCGGCGGGCGATTATTAATTTGTAAGCAGAAAGAAGAATAAAGTGTTGAACTTCTTTAATATTGCGCATCTTAGTGCAGAGGTAACGCTTCCTTCTTGTTGTTAACATTTCAGAAGGCGTCTTCCATCTACAGTTAAGGCGCAAGAAGAACCCACTTCTTTATGAAGCAATATCATGAACTGAAAGGATAGATGTGATGATGGCACTTGTAACAAACATGACGAACAATACATTCTCAGTGAATTCTACAAAGCAACAATGTCCAAGCTTAACCAACTCAGCCATCAGCACTACAGCAGTAATCTCAAGCTTCTATGTGGTGATGGTCTTCTCCTTCATTGGACCAATGTTGGTGATAGCAATAATATACCGTAACCCTCATCTCAGGACGGCTTCTAACATGTTCCTAGCTTCTATGACTGTTTCAGATTTGATCTGGACGATGTCTATGCCACTTTGGATGCGCCCATTTCTTGAAACGAATCTTTTCGCTATTCCTTGGTCGATTGACCGAGCATTCGGTACTGTCTCTTGCAAACTTGTCAACTATTTCCTTTCTATTTCAGTTGGAGTGTCTATCTTGACTTTAGTGGCTGTTAGTATTGAGAGATTCTATGTTGTGTTGTACCCTTTAGAAGCTCGATTCGCAAGCCGACGCTCTCGTTGGTTGACTATTATCCTAACATGGTTGTGTTCAATGGTAGTTTGTGTTCCCCACTTATACTTTTATAAATTGAAATACTATGATTCAAAGATCTTTTGCGAAAATACGCTCTATTTGCTACCATATAACACAGTAAAGCTGGTCTACGCTTATTCGCTTGGAATTTCCACTGTTGTTTGCTATGTAATAATCATTGCTCTTTATAGCATCATAGCGATTACTTTAAGACGTTCTCATATCCCCGGACAGCAAATTCCTGAAATAATAACGCGAGAAGAAGCCAGGAACAAGCGAATTATGTTCATGTTTGTAGCAGTGGTGATAGTGTTTACATTGAGTTGGGGTAGTGCCAATATATTTTTAGTTATTCCAGTGATTTTCTGGAATGGGGTTATCCCCTGTTGGTTTGATACTTTGAGGAAGATTCAGTGTTTATTATCTTATAGCAATGCCTTTATTAATCCATTGATATATTTCATCTTTCTGAGATCCTACCGAAAGGGATTAATGGAGATTATCAACTGCTGCTTTCGTTCTTGCGGCAAACTATTGACCCGTAAAACATCCAGCTTTGAACTGAGACAAGAAACTCGCTAAAACCAGTTCAATGTGGAGTAATCAAAACAAAAACCTAGATAGCAAGTATGTGAAGAAATAAATAAAGAAACGTTAGCTGACGTGAAATCACCTGTTAGACAACATAAACCCAACATATATCTATAGGGTACATAAAGAACACTATATATATGTAATTAAAATGAATCTACAAAATAAATCCAATTATATATACTATATATGCCGTAAATTCAAGAAAAGCGTCGAGATTCAAGTTCGAAGTATATTTCTTTGGCAAGTTAATTAGTTTTTGCTTCATTATTTACGGCATTAGTCAACAGTCGTTATATTAGATTAGGGTGAATAAAATGAGGTATACAAGAAGCAGTCATGGTGTCATTTCTTGGAATGATTGATTGGTTCAATTTGTAAGCTGAAGGTTTATTGCGCGATAGTTGTAATATAACTAGAACATTGTCGTCCGTTAATGAGACTAAAAACAGGATATATTATACCGGCATTAAATTATGCATCTGGTGTTGTACCGCCTTTTAATCATTTTGGGACCGGCATGCAACATGGGCCCGCGGGCCGATACGTTTGGGACCGACAGTCTTGATTTTTGCCGTGTAAATGCATCATCATCATCATTAACTTTATTAACGTGTCATACATTCTAGCGCTAAGGCACTAATAGGGGCCACAACATAAGGTATAAAGAAATATAAGAATCTATTTAAGCGGTGAGACCACACATTTCAATGTGTTTACTGGCGGAATAAAGCACTTGGGATGTTGGGAGAACACAATAAATGCTTGAAAAAAACATTTTAAGTGTTCTCCCAACATCCCAAGTGCTTTATTCCGCCAGTAAACACATTGAAATGTGTGGTTTATTGCTTTTATGATATAACTGCGACACAACGCAAGCAGGCGTGCCGATTTCTATGTGTTAACCGGCACAATTGACCATAGATGTTTGAGTCTATAAGCCAATCAGAACGCTCGTTCTATCTGGGTTATATTATAAACTATGATATTATAAATGTATAACAGAGAAAAATGGCATCGGTAGTGCCATTTATGTCAGCCAACTCGCAAACATTAAATGGGTTGAACCCAGTTACGTTAAATTTAATGTTGTGGGTTGAACCCACACCCAATGATAATCTAAGCAATCTCACGTATATATGAAGATAGTCATAAAGATAAATTTCATTTCTTTCACGATCTCCTTATCCCTTCCCAGGATCCTAACCCCTTTCGTCATTATCCCTCTCTTAGTTCAATTTGTCTAATCAATATATCTTACTTTATATCTTACCTTTCGATTCCCCGCCGCGAGGTTTGAACCCAAGACCTTCGGTTTAAGACCAGAACTTTACCAATGAGCCACAGAAACTTGCGATGGAACGACTCTCACTACTAAAAATAATAATCTTAACCCGTACCATAAACCTAACCCTAACCGTCAGTAAACAAGTTCCCAGGTAAACGACGATTTCTCACCCACCTAGAACTAGGGTTCACAGGTAAACAACGTGTTCTGACTGTAATGCGAGAACATTTTTGTGAGATTGCTTAGATTAAAAATTGGTCAGGGTTCAACCCACGACATTAAATTTAATGTGATGGATTCAACCCATTTAATGTTTGCAAGTCAGGTGACTGGGTATGGTAATGTACTAGAGTTAATAAAAAGATTTAAAAAAACATTCATTAACTGTTGCATTCCTACAACTTTCAAAATCCTCTCTTCTTATGGTTTTTTATGGACAGTAAACTCCTGAAAGAACAACTCGAGAGGAAGCCAGTAACAAGCGAATTATTTTAATGTTTGTAGCAGTGATGATAGTGCACATTGAGTTGGGGTAGTGCAAATATATTTTTTGATATTCCAGTACGTAATTTTCTGGAATGGGGTTATCCCCTGTTGGTTTGATACTTTGAGGAAGAATCAGTTTTTATTATCTTATAGCAATGCCTTTATTAATCCATTGATTTGTTTCATCTTTCTGAGATCCTACCGAAAGGGATTAATGGAGATGATCAACTGCTGCTTTCGTTCTTGCTGCAAACTATTGACCCGTAAAACATCCAGCTTTGAACTGAGACAAGAAACTCGCTAAAACCAGTTCAATGTGGAGTAATCAAAACAAAAACCTAGATACCAAGTATGTGAAGAAATAAATAAAGAAACGTTAGCTGATGTGAAATCACCTGTTAGACAACATAAACCCAACATATATCTATAGGGTACATAAAGAACACTATATGCATGTAATTAAAATGAATCTACAAAATAAATGCAATTATATATACTATATATGCCGTAAATTCATGAAAAGCGTCGAGATTCAAGTTCGAAGTTTATTTCTTTGGAAAGTTAATTACTTTTTGCTTCATTATTTACGGCATTAGTCAACAGTCGTTATATTAGATTAGGGTGAATAAAATGAGGTATATATACAGGAAGCAGTCATGGTGTTGTTTATTGGAATGACTGATTTGTTCAATTTGAAAGCTGAAGGTTATTGTACGACAGTTGTAATATAAGTAGAACATTGTCATCTTTAACGAGAAAAAAACCCAGGATATATATTAATACCGGCCATGAAATTATGCATCTGGTATTACATCGCATTTTAATGAAATATGTTTTTGTTTAATGAAGCTCGACTTACACGATATTCATTTTGGGACCGTTAATCTTAAATTTGGGCCCGCAGGCCGATAAGTTTGGGACCGACAGTTGATTTTTGCCGTGTAGATGCAGAGTGCCGTGCACTAAATCATCGGCACTCCAAATTTTTGTCGTGTAAATCAAGAGTGTCGGTCCCAAACCATCCCAACATGAATGTCGTGTAAATGGGGCTTTTCTGACTACACTAACAAGAGACTTCATAAGGATAGTTTATTGTGGGTTAGTCGCGAGACAACTCAATAAGCTAATACAATTAACTAATTAATATAAATTGTATTCTTAACTAATGGAACTGCTAGATACGAAAAACCGCTAAATAACGTGGAAATGTGCGGAAATGTATACCTCGACCTAATGCAGCAACCCGAATTCTTCGAGGGCTAGATAACTGACTTCTCACTTACTACGTTTACGCAAAGCAGCCGTTATAATTAATACAATCTAAATGACCTAAAATAGAGCTGACTGGCCTATAATGACTACTTTCCCACTCGAAGCATTCTGGGACCGATACTGTTCTCGCTTTATACAACTCCACTCTGTGGTCTACTTAGACAACACAGTATGGACTCTCATCTCTATGCTGATGACACTCAGCTATATATCACCCTTAAATCATCGGATACTAGTGAACTTCGTATGGCAACATCTAAGATCGAGGCATGTGTCCGTGATGTAGATGCCTGGATGACATGCATGAATAAGTTAAAGCTGAATGGAGACAAGACTGAGCTGCTGTTTCTAAATGCTCGCCATCGCCCGCTGCCACCTCTTGACTCCATCTCTGTTTGTGATGAGGTGATCTGCCCATCCTCCCTTGTTAGAAACATTCGTGTACTATTTGATTCTTCTTTGACAATGGAACAATATGTTACTAGTGCCTGTAAATCTGGCTTCTACCATCTTAGGAATATTAGTCGTATCAGAAAATACCTTAGCTTTCAGTCTGCTGAAACGTTAGACCACGCATTTGTTACTTCTAGGTTAGATTTCTGTAATTCGCTACTGTATGGTTGACCTAAACACCTTATTGTCCGTCTGCAGAGTGTTCAAAACGCCGCAGCACGGGTGGTTGCATTACACTGGCTTCTGGTAGAAGAACGGATTATATTTAAGATATTATTAATTACTTATAAGGTTCTACACGGAATTAATTATAACGGCACCATCATATATTGCCGACTTAATTACAGCCTATGTTCCTTAAGCGTAATCTTGGACCGTCTTCCAGGAAACGGCTTGTAGTCCCACAACACAACTTGCGCTCCTATGGCTATAGAGCATTTTCTTGTGCTGCGCCTTCTCTGTGGAATTCCCTGCCACAGGATATAAGGGTCTGTGAATCATTTGCTTCAAGAAGCAACTCAAGACCTATTTGTTCAAGAAGGCATTTTATTAACTCCAGTTGGTTAGATTTTATATATATCTTTGTTTACTTTATACCATGTAAAACGCAGATTGTTATTATCATTTTACCTATAGTTAGGCTAGCTTAGGTTTTAGTTTCTCATTTTTTTAATGTTGTTAATTAGTTAGCTGTGCATGTAGTTGTAGGTTAATTTTTATTGCTGACATAGTTATTTAATATTCAATATTGTTGTCAGCGCCATTTCATTATTGCGCGCAGCCTTATGTATTTGTTAAGCGCTATTGGGCACTTATTATCTGTGGAAACAGCGCTATATAAATAAAGATTATTATTATTATATATGCTAGAAGCGTTACCTATAATGCTATTGTCTCATGTCCGAACCTCTTTACCTTGTCTATCCTGTGGCGCTCAAACTTCAGAAATGACAAGTTGTTCTGACTTCTGCTATGCGGTTTTATTTTCAAATATTATCTTCAGAAATTCCTTGGTTAGGATTCTACAACTGGGCCCGGTTGTTCGAAGCAAGGTTAAGCGCTAACCCAGGGTTATAGTTAACCTTGCTTCGAACAACCCGGCCCTGGTCAACAAAATGATGAAGGAACTCTGCATAACTAATGATATCAGTGTGTGTTTTTGTAAAGTTAAAAAGGTTCTCAATTCTCGTTTTGATAAAAGTAAAACGATAAATCATTAAATCCGCCTCGTTTATGTTACCTTGGTTACACGACGTTTATCAATACGGTGCTATGGAGATGATCGAGCTTAAATCAGTACAACGAGAAACTGGCATTTCTTTAAACAGACACCATTCGTTATAGATTCCAAGAAGACATCTGTTTTATTAATGATAAAGTGTTGGAAGAATATCATCGTTCACATTAATTCATAACTGACTTAGCATCATCAATAGTGTATTTTGTATTGCACCGGCTTTCATTTAAAAATATATATATTTTATTATAAAGAAAGTAATGAAATTTCATGGGTTGATTCTCCTCAGTCTCTTCTTAGGGCCTCATATCATGAAAAATTAAATTCCACATCAACAAAATCAGCGCACCGACCACTTCACCTGTCGTGTCCTGTCTTGTATGACTTTGTCTTTGATCGAAAGGCTGCGAAACTTAATCAATCAACCGCTGAGTCAATGTTTCCTCGCCAACGACTTATTGACTCGGCGGGCGATTATTAATTTGTAAGCAGAAAGAAGAATAAAGTGTTGAACTTCTTTAATATTGCGCATCTTAGTGCAGATGTAACGCTTCCTTCTTGTTGTTAACATTTCAGAAGGCGTCTTCCATCTACAGTTAAGGCGCGAGAAGAACCCACTTGTTTATGAAGCAATATCATGAACTGAAAGGATAGATGTGATGATGGCACTTGTAACAAACATGACGAACAATACATTCTCAGTGAATTCTACAAAGCAACAATGTCCAAGCTTAACCAACTCAGCCATCAGCACTACAGCAGTAATCTCAAGCTTCTATGTGGTGATGGTCTTCTCCTTCATTGGACCAATGTTGGTGATAGCAATAATATACCGTAACCCTCACCTCAGGACGGCTTCTAACATGTTCCTAGCTTCTATGACTGTTTCAGATTTGATCTGGACGATGTCTATGCCACTTTGGATGCGCCCATTTCTTGAAACGAATCTTTTCGCTATTCCTTGGTCGATTGACCGAGCATTCGGTACTGTCTCTTGCAAACTTGTCAACTATTTCCTTACTATTTCAGTTGGAGTGTCTATCTTGACTTTAGTGGCTGTTAGTATTGAGAGATTCTATGTTGTGTTGTACCCTTTAGAAGCTCGATTCGCAAGCCGACGCTCTCGTTGGTTGACTATTATCCTAACATGGTTGTGTTCAATGGTAGTTTGTGTTCCCCACTTATACTTTTATAAATTGAAATACTATGATTCAAAGATCTTTTGCGAAAATACGCTCTATTTGCTACCATATAACACAGTAAAGCTGGTCTACGCTTATTCGCTTGGAATTTCCACTGTTGTTTGCTATGTAATAATCATTGCTCTTTATAGCATCATAGCGATTACTTTAAGACGTTCTCATATCCCCGGACAGCAAATTCCTGAAATAATAACGCGAGAAGAAGCCAGGAACAAGCGAATTATGTTCATGTTTGTAGCAGTGGTGATAGTGTTTACATTGAGTTGGGGTAGTGCCAATATATTTTTAGTTATTCCAGTGATTTTCTGGAATGGGGTTATGCCCTGTTGGTTTGATACTTTGAGGAAGATTCAGTTTTTATTATCTTATAGCAATGCCTTTATTAATCCATTGATATATTTCATCTTTCTGAGATCCTACCGAAAGGGATTAATGGAGATGATCAACTGCTGCTTTCGTTCTTGCGGCAAACTATTGACCCGTAAAACATCAAGCTTTGAACTGAGACAAGAAACTCGTTAAAATCAGCTCAATGTGAAGTAATCAAATCAAAAACCTAGATACGGAGTATGTGAAGAAATAAATACAGAAAAGTTAGCTGACGTGAAATCACCTGTTAGACAATATAAACCCAACATATATCTATAGGGTACATAAAGAACACTATATATATGTAATTAAAATGAATCTACAAAATAAATCCAATTATATATACTATATATGCCGTAAATTCAAGAAAAGCGTCGAGATTCAAGTTCGAAGTATATTTCTTTGGCAAGTTAATTAGTTTTTGCTTCATTATTTACGGCATTAGTCAACAGTCGTTATATTAGATTAGGGTGAATAAAATGAGGTATACAAGAAGCAGTCATGGTGTTATTTCTTGGAATGATTGATTGGTTCAATTTGTAAGCTGAAGGTTTATTGCGCGATAGTTGTAATATAACTAGAACATTGTCGTCCGTTAATGAGACTAAAAACAGGATATATTATACCGGCATTAAATTATGCATCTGGTGTTGTACCGCCTTTTACTGAAATATGGTTTTGTTTAATGAAGCTCGATTTACACAATATTCATTTTGGGACCGGCATGCAACATGGGCCCGCGGGCCGATACGTTTGGGATCGACACTCTTGAAGGTATAAAGAAATATAAGAATCTATTTAAGCGGTGAGACCACACATTTCAATGTGTTTACTGGCGAAATAAAGCACTTGGGATGTTGGGAGAACACAATAAATGCTTGAAAAAAGCATTTCAAGTGTTCTCCCAACATCCCAAGTGCTTTATTTCGCCAGTAAACACATTGAAATGTGTGGTTTATTGCTTTTACGATATAACTACGACACAACGCAAGCAGGCGTGCCGATTTCTATGTGTTTACCGGCACAATAGACCATAGATGTTTGAGTCTATAAGCCAATCAGAACGCTCGTTCTATCTGGGTTATATTATAAACTATGATATTATAAATGTATAACAGAGAAAAATGGCATCGGTAGTGCCATTTATGTCAGCCAACTCGCAAACATTAAATGGGTTGAACCCAGTTACGTTAAATTTAATGTTGTGGGTTGAACCCACACCCAATGATAATCTAAGCAATCTCACGTATATATGAAGATAGTCATAAAGATAAATTTCATTTCTTTCACGATCTCCTTATCCCTTCCCAGGATCCTAACCCCTTTCGTCATTATCCCTCTCTTAGTTCAATTTGTCTAATCAATATATCTTACTTTTATATCTTACCTTTCGATTCCCCGCCGCGAGGTTTGAACCCAAGACCTTCGGTGTTAAGACCAGAACTTTACCAATGAGCCACAGAAACTTGCGATGGAACGACTCTCACTACTAAAAATAATAATCTTAACCCGTACCATAAAACTAACCTTAACCGTCAGTAAACAAGTTCCCAGGTAAACGACGATTTCTCACCCACCTAGAACTAGGGTTCACAGGTAAACAACGTGTTCTGACTGTAATGCGAGAACATTTTTGTGAGATTGCTTAGATTAAAAATTGGTCAGGGTTCAACCCACGACATTAAATTTAATGTGATGGATTCAACCCATTTAATGTTTGCAAGTCAGGTGACTGGGTATGGTAATGTACTAGAGTTAATAAAAAGATTTAAAAAAACATTCATTAACTGTTGCATTCCTACAACTTTCAAAATCCTCTCTCCTTATGGTTTTTTATGGACAGTAAACTCCTGAAAGAACAACTCGAGAGGAAGCCAGTAACAAGCGAATTATTTTAATGTTTGTAGCAGTGATGATAGTGCACATTGAGTTGGGGTAGTGCAAATATATTTTTTGATATTCCAGTACGTAATTTTCTGGAATGGGGTTATCCCCTGTTGGTTTGATACTTTGAGGAAGAATCAGTTTTTATTATCTTATAGCAATGCCTTTATTAATCCATTGATTTATTTCATCTTTCTGAGATCCTACCGAAAGGGATTAATGGAGATAATCAACTGCTGCTTTCGTTCTTGCTGCAGACCGTAAAACATCCAGCTTTGAACTGAGACAAGAAACTCGCTACAACCAGCGAAGTAATCTACAAAAGAAAATCCTACATACATAAAAACACAATGAGTATACAAGAAATAAATAAGCCATAATTAAGAAAAAGTAACCTGTTTTGAATGCATCTGCATGTTTGACAGCGTAAACCCCCGGGGGGATTACTTATGTGATAAATGGGTAGCCGGTATGTGCCGCCTTGAGGTTCAAACCTGACCCTGTTTGACTCCAAAAGAGATCTAAAAAAAACCCGGATTGCCCTACTTTCGTTGCCCAAATTAGGCTCAAATCCTGAAATTAGGTCCAAACCATGATCAACCCCCGCCACACATATATATTACGTCATAGACAGGAGTCCCCACCTCCTCCCACCCCCCATCCGGGGGGCGTATAGCAAACTATGGAACTAAAATGAATTAGAAATATTATTTCAAATTATACTTGCAGAAAATTATTGGAAACGAGGTTCAATGTTGAAGTTTATTTCTTTTGAAAAAGTAATTAATTTTTGTTTTCATTATACGCCATTATAGGTAACATTAGTGTAAATAAAATGAGATATATAAGAAGCGTTCTTGGTAATGCTCATTTTCTGGAAAGATTTATTGGATATAGTGTGTAAACAAAAGGTTTATTACACATTAATTGTAATGAACATTTGTTATCTTTGACGAGACATATATTTAAACTGGGTATTCATAATGCATCTGTTGTCGGACTGCAGTTGAATGAAAAATGGTTTTGTTTACGGTTAACAGTCTGATTATTTTATTTAGAAATTGGTAAGAATCTATGTTATTTGACTGAACCACATGGAATATACTCTGGGTGTCAGAGGCTCGACTGAGAAATAAAAGGCGAGAGAGTGAAGTGGAGAGAAGAAAAAGTATAGCCTGTGGTCATGTTATTCGTTGAGAATCTCACTTCCATGTGCAAAGCAGGTTCAGAATTTGAACCTCGTTCCTGATTGGATAATCTACTCATTACCAGGCGTAACGGCCGTGAGTGCAGGATGTAACGGTAATTTTCATTGGCTTAACAATGGCCCAGCAAAATCGATTTGAGTACTGTCTGTCTTGAGGAAGATCAAGCATGTAGCTCCCTTCCGCAAATGTTGATCCAACCCAGACTTGACTTTAATGACCATTGTATTTCATCCTTTACCTGCCTATCTTGTGAAAATAGCTCCAGATGGTAACGAATGGTGCTGCCAGCCTTGTTATCTGCGTTATGCCGATGTACATTCAGTTGTAGCACCAGGCTAGCTACCAGTTTTTGAACGGCGAGAATTGCATCTTTCCAGAATTGTACGGTATGCTTTAATAAACCAAACTGGCCGTATTATCTCCCGCTGAAGAAGTATGAGCATCAGCCTAACTTACGCTCCGGCAGTGCTCCTCAGCTTTTAGTACATTTGGCTTTTAGAGAAAGGAACACTGTAGGACTCTTGTTCACTTCCGTTTCCTCATTTTTTAGTTGTATATATGCCGAAACATGTCAAAGCTCAGAGATCATAGTCGATATATAAAACAAAGCATTGATGTGTGAGTGTGACCTTTGGTGTTCGATAAAGTTATTTCACATAACATCGATCTATGACCTTATATAGTATTCGATGTATTACAAATAACATCGATATAAGCACATTCAATATTTTGTCCCTAAAAAACCTTCTTATTTCACGTAGAGTTTTCTTTTTTGATAGCTTCCTAAATTTTAAATACGTTGGAATTGACCTATTCGATTGGAAAAATGGAAGTAATTACTGAAAATGAAGCGCTCCGCTTATAGGCTTGACTATAATACTTTACATATGGCTGCTAACGGTTAACTAAATTGTTGTTGTTGGGTGGCCACATTTTTATCATGACCAGAAATGCTCCAATTCTTGAACATCGGCAAAACCTAATCAAGATAAGATGTCAGTGACGTCAGATGACGCCCAAATAAGGAATGATGCAAGTGGTTCTAGCAGATCTAGAACGACGTCTAGATACTCAGACCGAAAGGAACTGTGTCAATGGTAAAACCTGCACCCTGAGTGCAATGATGTGCGGTGTGCCTCATACTCTAAACTCGGGCCTCTTCTATTTTTATTGTACATTAATGATATGCCAAACTTTTTATCAAACACTACAACATGCACGCATGTATGATGACGACACAACATCCAATGATAGTAGTATGGGATGCATGGAATTAGTTCTTTTCGGGGTGGTATCTCATTAAACGATGTGGTATCATTAATCAGATCAGTGACGTCATGGATCTATTGTCTTTCCGCATGAACAAAGTGCGGAGGAATCTCAATTATCTATGGTCTTTAGGGAACAGGTCAAAACACATGCCCCAGATTAGGGACCCATTTTTTTCACCAGACACAGCTGTAAGCGCAGGGTATCCCCCATCCCCCACTTGTGACCATCTATTTTCATTCTGGGGGGTCTAGTGATAATTTTAATACAACAAATAAAATGATAGTATAAAACAAAACATGCAGTGCATTTGTTTCTAGATTATGCCTTTTAGTTTCGGGGATATTAAAAAACTAATTATTTTTAATATTGAGTTATTTTGTCCAGAGGAGAATGGGTCCACCTAGAGGGCATGTGTTTTGACATGCAACCTTAGTTCATGAATAAAGTGCGGTGGTTTTCATTATCTATTGTTAATAATGTGCGTGGGCATCTCATTATCTATTGTTTCAACGCATGAACAAAGTGCGGGGGAAACTCATTATCTCTTGTTTCTGTGGATGAGGTCATGTTTCTATTTTAGGAACTAGTGTTTGGATTGGTAATAACGCCAGAACCGACCGCCACTAGGCATGAATAGATTGTGCTCACTTTGCTCACTTTGGCGAGCCATTTTATTCTAGATAACAACTTAAAACATGGAATGTTGGATGTGTAATTCAATATAATCTTAAAGTTCAACATAACTACCAATAGTAGTACTTTCTAATGTGATATTGACCATGGAGCGAATAACCGCTGGATAATTCGCGGGCGATATTAAATAGATAGCTGCTGTCCAGTTTGCGTGGGCGCGCGTAAAGCCAGTTTTATTTTATTTGTATATCATTTATCAATTAACTATCCTTAGTTTTGACCAATTTTAATAAAAACCTTCTAAATAAAGACCTTTTTGATAGTTTGGATCAGTTTTATACCGATTTGTTGCTCAAAAGTTGCCAAGGAAGGCAAAAGTTGCTCTAGGTTGCTCGCACTACAAAAAGTTGCTCAAAACGCTAAAAGTTGCTCAAAAGTTGCCGAGCACAATCTATTTATGCCTAACCGCCACTGAATCCACCATTAGCAGGAGAACGTTCCTCCCACCAAAAAATCGAATCCAAAGCATTATCGCTACTCCCGGTTTTCATCAGAACGGAAGAACCCTTACAGAGCCCTAAATTTACACTGAATTAAAAACACAAATTTCTGAGTTCAGAATATTTCTAAACTTTTACAGTAACGCCGCTATCGCTCGTTGAGATAATTCAAAATGTTTGTATTACTTCCACTTACAATTATGAACTCCGCAAATTGTTCTTAGGGATTAACGCTAACTGAAGAGCAGTCTCATAAACAATAGCCCTATTGTTTTTGAGGAAAAATAATCTTATATGAAAATCATTCTCTGTAACGAAACTTCCACAAATAACATAATCAACAAAGCAGGCCATCCCTTCATGTAGGACGACACGAATTGCTACCAAATTGTATTCTATCGTATTGTATTGTGTTGCGTTCTATTGTTGTATTGAATTGTATTGTGTTGTATTCTATTGTATTTTTGGTAAAAATTCGTGTCGTCCTTCATAAAGGGATTGCCGACAAAATGCTAAGTATTTATTCGAATTATTGCAAAGTCAAATAAATTGGATGACATCACCCCGATTTTTCTTTCGCAGTCATGGACCAGGAAAGGTCAAATTTACACCATTTCAAACAAGCGTTAGTCTCCTTCGCAGCCGTTATTAGTGTCGTCACGCAATCATGCTTCTCCACACTAGTGTCGTTATTAGTGTCGTCACACAAGGCTTCTCCCCACTAGTGTCGTTATTAGTGTCGTCACGCAAGGCTTCTCCCACTAGTGTCGTTATTAGTGTCGTCACGCAAGGCTTCTCCCCACTAGTGTCGTTATTATGACACTAATAACGGCTGCGAAGGAGACTAAATAAAAGTAGAACATATTAGAGTATTCTCTGTAAACCTTTCAAAGACCCATAGCTATAAAAAATGAAAAAGGGGTTAGGGGCACTTGAACCCTGGCCACAGAGGTGAGAGGCAAGTGATTACAACTTGCCCCATCCTGACTTCCCAAAATGACGATCTAGAGGTTCTCAAAAGAAATTCAGTTCTCCGTCAAAGGAGGACTCAGAAAAGCTGTCGAAAATGCCTGAGAAGAAAGAAAAGCCAGCATGATTTGCAGCTACCGTATAATGACGCTTCTCAACGTGGGCAAAGCTGATAACATTTTTCCCTCAAAGGAGAACTCAGACTTGTCATCATTAAGACAGGTCCTCCACTGTGCAGTGACTGTCTGTCTGCCATGTACAAAGATGAGCAGGCCAACACAAACTGAGAACGAAGAAATATGCTTGGCAGAGCTATGAAAACATCTACGGTATCAAACATCAGGACCTAACCCCATCACACGATGATGCCAAATTGAGTAAATTGGACTATAACGAAGACGAAGAAGAGATACAGAGAGAAGGTCAACTAAACTGCACAGCGAGGCAATCCAAAGTGGTAAACTTCTTCTAACATTTTTAACACCCGTCAATCACAACCTCAAAGGCGCTGTGTCATGGTTTTGCGCATGTCTGGAATCAGTGTTCGATTAGTAGTGGCTGGTAATAGACCAGTTCGCGGTAAAGGGATGCAAACATGGCGCGAAATACAGTGTTTGTATAGGAATCCGATGCCAAATAAAATCCGTAAAATCGAATTTTTGAACTATTCTTCAGATACTGCAAACTTAAGATACCAGGTAAAAGATTAACTGATCGAAATTTGAGGGATGTAGCTGCCCTGGGAAGCGTGCAATCGTGTTTTCAGTTTTCCATACATTGGCGGTCTGTAAAAACGGGGCAAATTCCGCGTGAAAATTTACAGACAATGTATGGAAAACTGAAAACACGATTGCACGCTTCCCAGCACAGCTACATCCCTCAATTTGTTTACCTGGTATCTTAAGTTTGTATCTGAAGAATATTTCAGAAATTCGATTTTACGGATTTTATTTGGCATCGGATACCCATCGATTCCCATACAAACACTATATTTCGCGCCATGTTTGTACCCCCTTTAAAATGTCGGAATTTACCGCGAACTGATCTATTAATGGCGGGCAGGATTTTACCGGTAAACTCTCCTAAAATTTTGTGGTTTAACATGCCCATTTGGGAATATATTTTACTATACACTGAAAAAATGGCAAATCGAAATGGTACTGATTTTCGTCGTAGTGGCACGCAGGGATATTTCAAAAATGTAGCGAGTACTTTCATGTTTTCTGTAAAGAATAAGAGTTTTATGGCAAGGATAAGCTTCTATTACTCAGACCATTTCCTTCAAAAACTAAGAAAAACATGTTTGAACAGTGTAGTTTAAGTTTTGAACACTGGGATAAAATTGCCTACAAACACGAAAGATTGACCGTCACAAGATAGTGTTTACGGCAAAATTCCCGCCGATTACGCGTTAGCTCGCGCTCTTAAGTAAAGTGAACAATGAAATATATATATATATAATCAAAGTTCTATGAAGCAACCTGAGTTTGTCTTCTTGTTTTACATCCTGCTCTACCTTGGTATCGAGCACTCTATCCATATGAATTGAACTTGACATCTATATATCTATATATCTATACATATAAAAGGTAGTCATATTCTATATGAATATATTCAAATGCGCTTCACAAGCCATAATTTTTTTGTGATACGGACTGTTATTGTGGCGCAACGTGCTGCCGTGCAGTTTACAATCATGAGTGATTGTTAGTACCTCAGAATACCAGGCTGTTGTGTCGGGAGGCAATCCCTACTCTTTCTCGAAATAACACAACATGTTCTTTCACGTCCCCCTCGTATAGATTAGAAGAGGAAGGAGACAAGGCCAACGGTTTATTACGTCCCTGCCCAAGGACGCGGCCGGGATTCCAACCCCTGACCTCCCGCACTCTAGCTAGACCGTGCTCTACCAACTGAGCTAACCAGTGAGGCGGTATCTGATTTGAGTGTTTCGTCTATGAGTTATAGAGGTTTATATTTCGGTGGTAATGTGTGACATCAAACGAAGAATATTTGGACGAAATATTTGGTAAAATCACTGATATAAACCCCAAAGATAACATGGATGTTTATAAAAGGTTATTTTTCTCTACCAGCATGTTTTTATATAATAAATGTGCTTTGTTTGACGTCAGACTCGAATCAATAAATATTCTACTACTCAACTGTGAATTGATATTAATGATAGAATTTGGCCTAATAAAGGCACTTTAAGATTCAGAACCGTATAACTTGATGAATTAAAGATTGATTTCGACTCTCTTTCATCGTTATTCAGCATTCGCTTAAACGATTTAGTTGTTAGCTAATATCTGAGTGCATTCAAGTGTCTTTATTTTAGACTCATGCAGCTTTAGTAGAGTCGTGTCAGATGTTGTTTCTTGTCTCATTTTTAGTACCAGATTTCCCTTGCCTTTAGACAGATACGAAGTCGATTTATTTCATTCTTCTGCATTTCCAAGTCACGTTTTGTTTAAGTTTCTAATTTTTTTAAAGATCATTAATCAACAACCTGCGACCCATATCGGCTTCCATTGATGTGCATCATTGCAAAGCAGAAATTCTAGTTCCCGTTTTCTTTATTTCGAACAGGAATCATTTTTAAAACCCCGTTTGGATTTAAAGGTAGGTGCTACAGTCGATAAACTTAAATAAGGCAGCAATTCTTAGGCCAGCTCAAACAATCCTGTAATATGATTAACAAAACTTGTCTATGTCATGTAAAAACACAACAGCATTTATCAGTTCACTTCAGCAGTTACATTGAGTCACTGCAGAGACCCATTCGAATTTAACTGAATATACGTTCAACTCGTTCTGGACTATGGAGTCTCGTGCTAGCTAATGTTGCCGCATGTTTTACGTTTTATTGCCACCATAAAATGATATAATTTCGCTAAAAGTTTACATCTTTGATAAAATCAAAATAAAACTAGAGTACATCTTAGAAGTGTTCGATTAACAATATAAATGGTAGACTGAAGTACAGGTAAATCTAAATTTATTATTGAAATACAGTAGTGGCGAGAGTTTCGACGTGTTTACGTGTGGCTACTAGTCCTAAACATTAGTTATTTAAAGTGGACGTCATATTTTTAAATGGATTTATGACCGAGTACATTCTAGTGTCCCTGTTTTAGTATCTAGATGTGAGTCAATGATTTCATATATTTTAACATTCCTTTTTTCAGGTATAAAAGCACCAGCAACATCGTTTCATTTTTTTATTTACAAACTGTCTTCAATTAATCTACACAATGCATGAACTTTAATAGCCAGGATCGTTAATCAGTTTGTATGTAGTTAGCTTTTTTTACATTTAATGCGGACTAAGATCTATTTCTCAGTGGAAAGAACATTTTTATTTCTTTTCAGTTGAAAATGATTTACTACTTTATCAACAAGTTGGCTAGGTTTTCCGCGTGCAAGTATTTTAACTGGGATGTTGTGATATTGTAATGACAAATACATATATATAATATATAATTAGAGCGGTGCTATCCACTGGGGAGATACCGTCTCTGTCACTGGTTAGCTCAGTTAGTAGGGCATGGTCTAGAGTGTGGGAGGTCGTGGGTTTGAAACCCTACGGCGCCATTTTGGGCAGGGACGTATAAGCTGTTGGCCTTGTCTCCTTCCTCTTGTAGTCAATATGAGGGGGACGTGAAAGAACGTGTAGTGCTATTTCGAGAAAGCCCGTTATTCTAGAGGTGCTCGGCTAACAAACATTCATGATTATAAACTGCACGGCAGCACTTTGCGCCACAGTATTAGAAGACCTTCATTGTGAAGCCGCGTGTTTGAATATACTTATATAGAATTTACTTATATTAGCAATAACGCTATTATTAGTATATATATTTCTGCTATCGGACTCTTTTAACTTGCATTTTGAAATCCTTATGAACTAGGAAGTGTCTCCCATGGACGTGCCCGACAAGTTCCTTGTGTCAATCTAACTTGAGTGCGCACTTTAACTTTACGTCAGTATCCTAACGTTCAGCTATCGCATGTAGTCAGCTGTTGTTGTTATTATTTCAGCTCAACGACACTGCCAGTCATGGCGTGGGAGCGAGCATTCTTGGTCGTATGTACTTGGCTCGTGGTCCTCACTTTATGGCAATACTCGGGTTTTAGCGTGCAAGGTACTGTACTTTTACTAACTTACGATTCCCTGTTCAGTACAGACTGAAATATCAAGGTTTAGGACATGTTTACACCTTACTGGCGCAAAAAACTATCCGCTACTGATACTGTGAACAAACAGGCGCAATATCACTCTGGCATAACATTTGCGCAGCAAAAAATCGTTTCATGTGTGAACAGCCTGGCTTATCCGTAATGGTTTTCGTGCCGGCACAAAACCTATATCGTATCGTGTGAACATGGCCTTAAAGAAGAATTTAAAGCGAATTCAGATCGAGTTGCTTCACGGGTTTATTAACAGAAAATGGTTTGTAGTGAGGACTGCATTTGTAAAAGGTTTTTTGGTAAATCCATAAAATGGTCTTTTTGCGAATTACTGCCATCCTACTGCATGAGTGTAAGAATGCTTCCATTGAGCTTATATTAGTATTAAAACTCTGAATTTCTAAAAAAACTCTGCATTTCTAACGTGACCTGAAACAACCAAAGGGGCTGATCAAAGTCAGGACGCGGCTAATCCACAGACCGAATTGGAATTTAGCGCGTTGGTTATTGTGGAGGGAGGAAAACCGGAGAACCCGGAGAAAAACCCTCGGAGCAAGGGCGAGGGAGCTACCAACAAACTCAAATCACATGTTGCGCCGCGAAGGGGAATCGAACCCGTGTCACAGAGATGAGAAGCGAAGCGCTTAACCACTGCGCAACCCCGACTCCCCAAAAACGGCTGCATCAATGCAATAAATAAATGTTAGGTGAACGTTTCTTTAAAGTTATGTGTTTTGTCTTAAAAAAAAACCTGTTCATTTTCTAACCTCTGGTTATGTTATTATCTTAGTTTCCGAAAATTTAGTATATTCGAGTATTTTGAGTAAGCGGTTTCTGCCCGGCAGAAGTGGATACCGGAAGTTTCTGATAGTAGCCGGCCTGAAAGTTCGTCAGAGGTTTCACCTCAGTGAACAAAAGCATATATAGATTGATCAATGAGATGATTGATTTGCGTTGAACTTTAAAAGTCGTTTGATTCCTAAAACTAAAGCAGAAAACACGGTGAACAGAATAATTTACCGGGTTCGACTTTTAAAATTCCTATTTAGTTAAATACCTAGAGTATCGTAACACATTTCCTGATCCTGGTTAATCGTAAGAATGTCATGTTCTTCGAGATATTCCTTTTCCAGATATTGTGAATTCCGAAGATAAATTAAGTCTTAGTAATACGTCAATGGCTTGGTAACATGTCAATGTTTTAATTAGTAATATGGTAGTTTAGTGTCAGTAGCTTTACAAAACAGTAAAGGAAGCCCGGTTTTTACCTTGTTATATACAACTATACCTTGTTATATACGACTTTTTTTATATATGTATTCCCTGAATAAAAGCACGATTTTTTAATTCCGACAGCTAGTCAAATATCAACAAATGATTGATGCTGTAGTATTCCAGTATTCCTTTTTGCCTAATTTTGGAACTGATATTGAAGAGTGATGTGATGCACTTCACTATTTGAATGACTTCAGACTTGCTATGGCAGAATATTCAACTTGTTGGTATCCGGCCCGGTTTGAACGAATGATCAGTTATTCAAAACAAAGTCTCTAGGCTCTTTGTGTAGTAGTATTATTGTTCCATACTAGGAACCTTATCTTCACGACTTCAGTTAGCCTATGAACGCATGAGTTTTTCAGTTGTAAGAAACACAGTTGGGCCTTGGCCGAGAGTCGAAATTAGCCGAATGCATGCATGAAATAAATATAAAAATAGAGAAAAGGTAATACTGAAGCAATATTCATAGTTTTAATTAATATCAATTCTAAGTTTGACGAGTATTTACTAGCTACCACAAATATGTACTTCCCAAGAGCAAAGTGTAAGAAACGCTCAGAGAGTTGGAATTAGATTCAAATAAATATAAAAATAGAGTATGGGAAATACCGGAGCAATATAATTTCAACTTTATTGTTCAATTCATTAATTTTAGTTCTAATTAACAGTTATTTAGCTACCACAAATATGTACTCCTTAGAGCAATTTTTATTTTTTTATTTTGGATCTTACTTTCATTCCATCTCCACATCTAAGAAAACGTTTAATGAGAAAACATATACTAACTTACTACGTATAACTTCTTGTAGCATCAGACAGTGGGAGTTATTTGGAGAATATAGCTGATTCGCTTACTGATGGACTTCTTCGATACTCAAAAACACCGAAAGGTGGGTAAAATATTCACTCTTCTTAATATTTATGCGCATATCTAATTCACTACTCGAAAACGAGGCTATCCCCGCATCGTGGATGTCGCAACGTGCATCCGAGTTTGAAAGGACAATTCAGGATTTTTCCTTTTGTCTCCAACGCATAGAGGAACACAGCAATGTTCCGTCCGCGACGCCATTTTGCTTTTCAGCAAAGCAACGATGCGGGGATAGCCTCGTTTTCAAGTAGCTAATTATATGCGCATAAATATTACGAAGGCTCAATAAACACCACACTTCAGACTTTCATTTCTACCAATAGCTGCTCATATTATAAATGCAGTATCTATGACGTAACGTTGGTACGGTTAGGAAGACCTGCAACATTAATTTTATATTCAAATCGTTTCACTGTTCCTTTCCTTTCCTTCCTGTAAAACAGTCCCTTTCAGTTACATACGAACGTTGTATAGGAAGACGGGAATTGGGAAGAAACGCGTGTTTGGCCGTGTGGGCTTTCGCTGAACATTGTCTCATTCTTTTTACAAGGCTTGAAGCGCTGTTTCTCGACTGATCCGTTCGCGTTATGAAAGAGATTGTTCTACAGTCTTAGCGTCAGCATGAAGTTTTCCGGTTGTAGTTATCTGGCAAGTATGATAGCTTGGACTACTGAATTTGTTCAACAAAATGGGATTTGTAAAGAGATTTTGAAGAAAAAGTCGGGGCGGACTTCACCGTTTGCAACCTGAAATGTTATTGGTTACTCGACAATAGCCTACCCCTGAAATATAGAATTATTTCTAAGCACTGAGTGAAGTCGAATTAGGATACGGCCTTAATAACAGTGAAGTCCATCTGAATTGAAAAAGTCTGAAAAAGTCACTCAAAGTAGAAAATCGTTCGTTTGTTGAGCCTTTTCCACAGACTCTTTCGGCTAACTGGCACGCATTAAAAATACGTCATCAAAATAAATTTTTTTTTTAGCTAACTACCGCTTGGCCACTGTACAGCTGCTAAAGCTCACGGGAAGCAGCCTCAATCGTTCTGTCATTGGAATGACTGGAGACGAAGTAGCTATGACCTAATTAATCAATTAAGGGTGAATCATGATGTCTCAGTATTCACGAACGACACAACAGTGCAATTTTGAATGCATTTAATTGGACTCATGAAACAATATTTACATTTTGAATTAATGATCATGAGACTTTAATTCCTCAAAAAAATTATTCAGCCCCCTCAATTCACTCTTTTCACCTGGTGGCCATCTTGGATTCAAACTGCGAGGTAATCTGTTTTGCTAGATTAGCCTCGCTCTGAGGGATATCAGAACGAGTTCAGCCTAGCAAAAACAAAGGATTGTCTCGCTTTGAATCCAAGATGGCCACCAGGTGAAAAACGTGAATCGAGACTCCAACTCGTAGCACAGATTATAAAGTCAAGGGTGACCGGAATACAATGCATATGACAAGAAATATGTCCAGTTCACGAAAATTATATTTTAAATGTACAATCAAACGACTACCATTTTACAGTAAAACTCGCGCTCTGATTGGTCGATGGCCAACTCGAAAGCTTTAGCTACTTTGGCCACCAGATTCAGAATTGAGATCATAGATCAGTGTGTAGTTTAGCTTATTTTGTATATATTTATGTAACTAATGTAAGAGTGTGTGAATAAATTGAACTTGAACATTAGAGTACAGATGCACAGATGACGTCACAAGATCACGCGCGCGCTCTATATAGTTTGTCGGGAAGGTTCGCTAATTATTGTATAAAACAAAAATATTTTATTTTACCATGGGTCTGTTCTCTTATAGATGCACAGATGACGTCATAATAACGTGAAGAGATCATCATTTACGTACTTCTTTGTTCTCTTCACGTTGTGACGTCATCTGTATATCTATAACAGGACAGACGCAGGGTAAAATAACATCTATTTATTAAACCATGTCTTCTTCTAAACCAGATGCCCCGTTTCCATCCAGGGTGGACCTCGTTTTCGTGTTAGACAGCTCGTATGCGATGGGCGGTCAGCGGAACTTTCATTCGGCGCAGGCGCTCATAAAGCGACTTATTGACGAATTCAGCGTGTCACCATCAACTACAAGAGTAGCGTTGATGCTTTGTTCCCCAATCCCCACAATTCAATTCGAACTTGGTGATTTTGTCAACAAGGAGGCTACGGTGGATGCAGTAAAAATGGCCAGGTAAAATACAGTGTATGCATAATATCAAGAGAGCATAAGTAAGAGAGGAATCTCCAATACATGCGCTTGTGCGATGATAAAATCTAATAAAATATATTTTTAGTAACCGGAAGCAGTTGAAGAAAAGTGGGCGCGCGGAGCGCGTGCGCGACAACTTAAACATGGCGCGAAAATATTTTGCCGGCTTTTGCCGGTCGCCACAGGTATCCCAAGCTCACTATGAGTGGTTTAGAAATTGTAATGAAAGTATAGGATTTTTCGTAATAAAGAAATAAAATATAATCGATCTTGAAACGTTTTGCCATTTGAAGCCATTTCGCCTCAAATCTAGAGAGTTAGAGTGGTTTGACGGTTTTTCTAATTCCCACCAGTTCAAAATAATGGCGGACAAGGCGATGCTACTTGCTAGTGTAGAAACTTCTGATGATCAGCTATTTCTCATTTATAACGAGAACTGGTGAGCACCACATGTTCAGAGAAGACCAGAAGTCCATAACCAGAACTTGTAGTTTCCTTTGTAACCTTTTATTTCCCCGTTCCATCTGTAGAAGACTTCGTGTTTATTGCAACGTGTGATGTATACAGAACGAAGAGTTGCCTTTTGGTTCATAAACACAGATTTCGGTTATTAAGTGTTGTTATTTGTAATTTTGGGAGACAGGGATATCGCCGACCATGAGCACAAGTAAGAAAATCAGTTTTTTTTTCGAGTTTATTTATCTCGGACTTGACTCCCGCATCTGACCCAATGTCTGCCATTTCCCCCCGCGAAATTTGAGGTTAGCATTTCTAAATATAGACTACTCTGTAAACAGATGGGCCGCTACCCCAATACCAGATGGACACTTCTGGTTATGGACTTCTGAATGATATCATTTCAATTAAACATCGAGTGAGGGAACTTTAACTGGCTGTTTGTAGCCAATTAACAGCAACCAATCGAACAATGACTCCAAACATGCATCCAATGAAGTCTCGCCTGGTATCCGATGGCACCGTATACGACAGCTATGCAATTCTTTATGAAAACAAAACAGGTCCTAATCCCCCAGTTATTTTGGCGATATGACCTACTTCGGCCGAGAAAATCGAAGCCAAAGTTTATATAAACCAGAACGAATCTGTATCAGATTTACAAACAACTCATCAAACATTCATTTCCTTTGTTGTCCTTCATGGATTATTAATGAGTTCGATAACTACAACACGGCCACTTATTCTGTAATTAGTACACATAGAGACCTTCGACCGTCGACCGCCGTTATTGTATCTATTACATATATCACTTTCTTCTTTAGGTTCCAAGGTGGACCTCGCTGTGCACTTGGTTCCACTCTAGGCTTAGTCCATGATTTAGTTCTTAAAACTAAGTTCAAAGGTACTAAGAAGCTGGTCTTCCTGGTAACTGCGAGCCCGCGCTACGATGGTCATCAGTCAAGGAGAAATGCAAAGAAGCTCAGGGACCGTGGTGCTGAAGTCTTCCGATTGGCTACTGATGATCACGTGTCTTTTGACCGGAGAGATCCACTAACAAGCAGGCCATTCAGTTCCCACGCTTTTCGTGTGTCTTCCTTTAATCACCTGGAAAAGTTGGCGTACTCAATGGAAGGCAGAGGTAAGACCTAGAGCTAGAGTAGGGGTGCTTACCGATTTCACCTAAAAACCCAAAATTCCGGTTGGAAAATAAAATGGTACGCCTCATTTCGGAAAAAGTGACTTCCGCTATTTTTGTTTTTTCCAGTGGACGCACGTACCAGTTTTTATTCTTACTGTTAGTATTTCACATTTTCTTTTCATTTTTAAATGTTAAACCTGAAGGTTTGATGTAAGTAAACGTTTTCTGGTAATAGAGGCAACCGTATATGACGTCATAAGAACTAATATGGCGGCGCCTGGGAAATTCAAATTAAAAAATAATGCTTGGTGAGGAAAATAGAACAATTACCCAATTAATACTAACTAGGTTGAAGGAAAACACCTTTTAATAAAAGAACCAAAATCATCGGTTAAAATGTAGGCTTGGCTAATTCTACTATCTGATCCCGTTATCATGGTAATCGTTTACGGAATCGTTGCCCAATCGTTACTCCATCGTTACCCAATCGTTACTCCATCGTTACTCGATGTGTATCCACCCAGCTAAACAGTATCCTTACCAGTGAATCTTGCCGTAATTTGAAAACAACAGGGAAGTTATATTATGTCAGAGTCCATCATATCTTCCTTTAAGGTTCACCCTCGAACAATCATGGCATATTTACAAGATTTTATAAGCCTGTTTCTTACCTGATGCATGATTAAAAGCACGAAGCATCTGGTGTAGCGGTGGTGTAAATTATATAAAATACATTCTTGTATTAACGTACTTCTTATGAATTGAAGTGATATTGTGAACGTATAGAATATGATTTTTGCTAGTGGACAAAAATCCTTCTAGCAGACATTTGCTAGTGTATTCGAAGTTAAGTTCGAGCCCTTGCTATAGCATATTCAGAATCATGAAATTACCGTAGATTGTAACGTTGTATTGGCTCTATATTGAGGTGCTGTTTTTTTATTGAAAACGAATCATTAGAAATATTTTTTTACCATCTGAGTTTTAAATATGTACGAGACTTGTTCTTTCCAATTAGCAAAAGCTGCTCCATTTCTGTCCTGGTGAAACTCAGATTAAAAGACAGCAACTCATCTCAATATAACATCTGCAACTGTTATTGAAAAAGTAAATCGTCGAAAAAAAAAAAAAAAAATCATTTTCTTTCCCAGGACATCGTCTGACGTGTTCAGGAAATACACCAGTGCATGACGAGTGCATGCGCAAATGTGAGTGTTCCGCTGGCCGGTTGGTAAATTGTTTCCGCGTACGTAAAGATTTCACATCGATGTCTCTCGATGAACGTACTCGGTATTTAGACGCCCTCAAATTCGTGTCTACCAAGAAGAGCTTCAAACGAACCTACGACCGGCTAACTTATTACCACCCTCAATACTTCAACATAATTCACAAACTGAAATATTTCTTTCCCTGGCATCGGTGGTACGTTTTGAAATTTGAGAACTTCTTGCGGCAAATAGATTGCCGAATTACAGTGCCGTATTGGGATTGGGTCTTAGCGAAGAGCAAGAGACGTCTGTGGAGAACATCACATGTACGAGACCTCTGGAACCCAGGACCCCACGGTTTGGGTGGTAATGGGGTGGGATCTAGTCACGTTGTTGTTAATGGGCCATTCCGCAAAGGTGTCTGGCCTCTACCTGCATTTGCTCGGAAGAGGTATGGAAAATGGTTAACAAGGGAGTTCAATTCATTCTTTGAAAAGTACTTACCGACCATGAAGTTTGTCAAAAACCTCCTACGCTTACCACTAAACAAGTTCAAAAAATTTGAATTTCATATCCGAGTAATGCATGATGATTTGCACAACGCAGTGGGCGGGATTATGTCTCTTGAAGAATCTGCGAATGAACCTGTGTTCTGGTCTCATCATGGTTACCTGGACAGATTATGGTCTGACTGGCAGGACCGTGGATCACAGTTCAAGTACCAGTACTACCACACGGTCAAGTCTAAGTTACCTGGAGCAGGTGTGTATGGCACGGAGTATGTGAACTTGTCGCGACAACCTGGTCAAGTCAGGGTTGTGTATGAACAGCCGAAAGATGATGCCGACATCTTCACGGTTGAGAACGATCCAATGGTGAAAGAGACGGGAATAACGGCGACGACGTGTGATAACGGTCCGTGCGTTGAGGACCAGAGAGATGCTTTTATTATCGAGGATAACGATTATGCCAATGATAATGGCTTACGTCTCACTCCTGCTAGTGATGACAATAATAATGATGATGATGAAGGCGATGATGTTGATGATGCTGCTACTGATAATCCTGAGAGCGATTAAGATGGAAAGATGGATGACAGGGGCGTAGACAGCCATGTTCCCCTTTAAGCCCCGAAGATGCAAGCCAAACGAACGCTGAAGGCGCGAGCTCCTTTTTGAAATTTACAACCTCTAAAACGCTATTTCCAGCGTTTTGGATGCAGTAGATAGCGTATTCGCCGTGCTCACTCAAGGATTAGAGTTGAGTTTCTAATAAAAGTTATATAAAACAGACAAAATTAACTACTACAGCAAAAACCAAATCACCAAAAGTCCTGTTAAGCCCGGGCTTAATGGCTTAAAGGCAGCTACGCCCCTGGATGATATAAATAGAGGATATTACTGACACGGTGGTTTGAAGATATGAAGTTTATCCTCAAGGGTCCGACTCGAGAGGATCGATAAACTTCAAACCACCGTGTAATTACATTTTTATTATATGGACAATTAAACTGCCCTAAGAACTCTTATATATTCATTTTATTTAGTACTGTCAGTACAACCTTTTTCATGATCTTTCTAAGCTGTTCTGGGGATACTCTACTCAGTACCCGGTTGTAGTTTCGTATGAGTTCTATAGACCCATTCGGAAAATGGCGTCCAATTTAAAAAGCTATTGTCCTGGTAACGTGAACACGAGGCTAGTCAGTCCACACAAAAGCTTTTGAACGTGTAAGCGAGGCTAGTCAGTCCTAAACAATAGTTAGTTAAATTGGACGCCATTTTTCGAATGGGTCTATGAGTGGTTTATTTCTCAGTAAAACATTATCGTCCATATAATAAATCTTTATCTGCCCTGCGCTGCTATCCGCAGCCCTAACACTTGATTGAAACCTTGTCGCAGAGGTTGTACACCAAGCCTATTAAAAATCAGAAATTCTATGTTCGTATCGTATTTAAAATAAAATCAATTTGATGCGTGACCCTACTGATGAGTGATCCTTTTCAAGACGAGTTCTATCCCACCCCCCATCCCCCCGGGAGGCACTCCCTATATATGACACTGACGGGGATGCTCGTTTTTAGGGGTTAAAGTGCTTATTTTGCTACCACTTAGGGTGTTCAATTTGAAACGTCCACAGTTGTGGTTATTATGGTACTTTTAGGGTATAACTACTTGACTAATGTCATAAAATATCAATTATCGTTTTTAATATGATCTATTCTCCTGGCTTTAGTTCGCGTTTGTTCAAATAAGATTTCTTTCAGAATGTTTGCAGATGACACTAATCTGTTCCACTCATGTGATAATCCAATAGAATTAGAGACAGTAATAAACGAAGAATTTAAGCATTTGTTAGATTATTGTGCTGCTAACAAATTACCATTAATTTTAAAAAGACACACTATATGCTTATTTCATCACATCGTAGGAAAAATCAAATTAACATACCTAATATTGAGCAAAAGGACTACATTAAATATTTAGGGTTATATATTGACAAAATCTTAACTGGGAACCCCAAATTTGACACATCAACAATAAGATCTCAAAAAACCTGGGAATTATTAATAAACTCAGATATTTTCTAAATTATCAAATGCTAAAACAACTATATTATACATTGATTTACCCTTACTTACAATATGGAATCATAAGTTGGGGAAATACCTACAAAAGTAAACTAATTAAAATTAGGACAAAATAAAATAAATGCAGACGTAGCATATTCTTTACACACAGCAGAGAGAGTGCCATTCCCTATTTCAACCTATTGGAGATTCTAACCCTTGAAGATATTTATAAATTAAGAATAGCAATCTTTGGTCACAAAAGCATTACTGACAAACCAAGAGTTCCAAGTATTTTCACCCAATATGTTACACCTGTATCTGAAATACATACTTACAATTATACCAGGTATGCAAAAAATAAAAATCTGTATCGAACCAATTTAAAAACTAACTATGGCTTATCTACATTTAAATTGTCTTTATCTAAAATTTGGCAAACTATCCCTAATGAATTCAAAAGTTTAAATCTCTTTCAGTTAAAAAATAAATTCAAACTGTACGTTAACCAGTCCCAACTATAATGTCTTATTCTAATAATTTATTACAGTAATTGTTTCAACATGTTGCATATTTTACATTGTATACTACATATAATTCAGAACTAGTCTTAGGTCTATATTACATGTAAACCCGACCTAATCTTAGCTTTATTTATTTTCCTTGTGGCAGTGGTTAACTCGAAAGCTTAAGCTCCTTTAACCACTGCACACCTTCATCTACATTACTATGTTTAGCATAACTAGTTATTCCCATTATTTTAATGATACCTGAACCGACTGTATTATAATTAAATGAATAGTGTAAAATAAAGAAAACTGAAACTGACGAGCATCCCCGTCACTTTTATATGGGAGTCCCCTCCCCCCCCCCCCCCCCCGGAATTATATCCTATTCAAGACCACTACGTCTATGTCTATGTCTAAGGCCACAATCCCTGTATTTGTACGTTATGTCAACGAGCAGTTCAAATTGTTTGAATTAGTGATTTTTGAGAAAGTATTCCGATTAGAATCATTAACGAATACATATGAATTTGGAGAGGGGTTGAAGGGATTGAGTTCCAGTAAAGGCTTGCTGTTTCCATATAGTTGCAATAACGCACATGGTAGTAAGCTGTTTGCGACATGATCGAGTTTATTGAACTTAATAAAATACCCTTTACATTACTCTTGTCATACCGATAAACAATAAAACATTGCTCAAGGGTAGGAGCCCATTACCAGGAGCGTCCATCTTCCCCACTCTGTCTGTACCCCAGCACAGAGGTAGATGAGGCTATTTTTAGCATTGCGTTTCGCGCGAAAAAGAACAAAGGTAGGCTATTCTTAGCCAATCAGATAGCTAACGTCACTTCTCATTATCATTCTTCTCACTTTCAACGCGGGAATTCGAATTGCTGGTTTTCACTCAATCCCCAGAGATTCAAATGTTGTTGCCCCAACAAAAGAAGCTAACGAGGAATCTATTGTTTAA
Source organism: Actinernus sp. WN-2022 (assembly GCA_030867875.1). NCBI lineage: Eukaryota > Metazoa > Cnidaria > Anthozoa > Actiniaria > Actinernidae > Actinernus > Actinernus sp. WN-2022. Next base: position 31,554,749 of record JAOWCC010001634.1, read on the forward strand.
GGGCACCAACATGGCGGCAACCTCTTTTCGCGGGAATTCCGAATCTAAAAATAGCCTCATCTACTCCTGTGCTGGGGACCCAACCCATAACAGAGAAACGCTCCTGGTAATGGGCTCCTGTCAAGGGTAATGTCAGGTGATCTGAAATGGGGCAACAAAGAAGCTATTGCCTTGAGAAGAAAACAACGTCTTCAATGTCGAGAATGCTGCCGTCCTCGATGCTGATTGTTCTCTGTGACAAGGTGTGTCTATATCACGCAGCCCCGGGGGGTATTTCTCTTGTTATTTTGACATTGATCTTCAAAATAAATCGAGAAAGAGAACAAACCACCGCGAACGCAATTAAAGGCTCCATAAGTGATGCATGAAACACTCAGCCTACATTATTTTCGCAATTTCGAGGTCAGGTCTGGAACTGAAGGTATGGAAAATCACATAGTTTGGTCTGAAATAGTACCAGGATTTTGAGATCCGGGCGCAACACCTACACCCAAAATTCCTGGGAGTACCCCCCACCCCACACCTTTTCCATTCGCAACGCCGTCGTAACTGTTAAAGAGGCACTGTCAACCCTCAAATGATCAACTTTCTCGTGCCCAAATGCAAATATAACTACTCAGAATAGCAGGGGATGCTTTAAAGATATACTGGAGAACATTTGCGAGTTTTGGTGAAGGATGGCAAAGATTCGAGTGGATAAAAAATACTGCTTTTCAGAGAAATTGTCAGAGCAACTTGAAATCGGTTCACCGTAACCGAAATCAAGTTTCTAGAATAACTAGCACTTCAATAATCCACTTTAATCATTGCCATCGTCTATCGAACATATGAGGACATTCACATGGTATTTCTTTTCTATCTCAGGATGTTTTTTTTTTTGTAGTTTTGTTTAAAGAAATTTGAATGTCCAATAGCCCACTTCCGAGCTATGCCTCACTTCTACATACAAAGGAATCAATACGAGGCTCTGTGCATAATGCTCAGTCGCTCTGACAAGACTACGGCACTTGGTTACGAACGACTGAGCATTATGCACGGAGCCTCGTATTGATTCCTTTGTACGTAGGAAGTAAAGCATATCTCGGATGTGGGATATTCGATTGACAGTGCCCCTTTAAGTTAATTCATAAGTTAAGGCGGTACCGATTTCGGAAATACATTGCACACTATCAGTATGAGTCTCTTGGGCTTTATTTGAGCTGATATATGTTTCCTTACATCTGGTCATGAGCCAAGTCTTCTGTGAATATCAATTATCTTGTCGTTAAGGGATACAATGATCTGGAATAAAAAAATCATCACAAGCTATCAACAGTACAACATGGGATCTGAATGGTAAATATTAATCGAACAGAAAACTGTCAGCGCTGCTCTCAGGCTCATTGGGGACCAGGGGCGTACTGCGTAGCCAGGGGGAGGTTGCAGGGGTTCCGGAAACCCCCCATTGGAGACTACACAGATAGTTAACAATTATACACTACAATGAACAGAAACGTGCGCTCTGATTGGTTGACAGCCATGTCAGTGTTATTACAGATACACAGCTAACGTCACAAAATCGTCACGAAATCATTTTGTAGCTTCCTTTTTCGATAATCATTGTACAAAACAAATATATTTCATTTTGCCGTAAGCATTCCTCTTATAGAGATGCACAGACGACGTTAAGACTTGACGAGAACAACTGTCACATCACTCGACTGCGTTTCGTGGCGTACTTCTTTGTTCTCTTCACGTTGTGACGTCATCTGTGCATCTATAAGAGGACATGCTCATTACAGAATTCATTTCATCTATTTGTTAAGTAGAATTAAGATAGTTCTCTGTATTCTATGGATATAATACACGCTCGAGGTCTTGAAAAGCTGCGGATGCTGTGGTAGCGAGGATGTAATTTTAGGTTTCTTGTGGTTCATGGTCAAGGTCTTGGGAATTGGGAGTGGAAACGAGGGCATGGTCTTCCTTCTTTCACTCTCGTTTCCAGTTCTTATCACCTTCACAGCGTGCCACAGGTAACTAAAAATCAGACTTACCGAAATGAAAACTGCCAGGGAATGCCGCAAGCAGGCTAATTGTTTTACGGACATGAAACCTGGAGGTCGTTGGGTTCGAGTCCCATTTGGGTCAGATATTTTTTCTCTTTCCCTCGTAGGGCGTGCACACATAGCACTACAGCATACCACTTTACATCACATTCTTTACACTTACTAGTGCTACGCGGCAAACATGATTTCATATCATAACTACATATACATATATAATCGCCGTGACCATATAACGCACCAATACCCACGATTGCTCTCATAGTGACTTGATAGCTCAGGTGGCAGAGCGCCAAACATGCAACCTGGAGGTCGTTGGGTTCGAGTCCCATTTGGGTCAGAGATTTTTTCTCTTTCCCTCGTAGGGCGTGCACACATAGCACTAAAGCATACCACTTTACATCACATAATTGTTTTACGGGTCAACGATTAGAACAGTAAAATAAATGTTAGAACAGTGTATCCAAAATCACAGCAAATGTACCGAACAACAGCTCTAATACTCACTCGAAAAATCCCGTCTAGCCGCTCCATAAGATATCCCTGAGACAACCCAGGCCATTCTGCTAAAGGGGATCTCGGGGGATACCACACGGGAGGTGGACACTGCGGACGACACGCATACGGTGGGATGGACGTAGAGTTAACGAGACAAACCTGTCTTTGTCCACTGGAAGTATGGTACGCACTCTAAAACAAAGAAATAGGAAGCGTGGATTTAGTACGAAAAGAAAAACTTGCCTACGACGTGATTAGAGCGGATTTCGTATGAATGGGACAAAAATACGACATGTCCGTAGTCTTACCGTAACGGTAACGGTAACCGTAACTCTGTAATTTGATTTTAAGGACAAAAACAGCTATAGTAGGGAAACCATTTCAATGTCATGGCATGTCATACAGTAACTGCGGTAGGTAATCGCCGTAATTACTCGGGCCAGGCCTTTGGCCGGCACGAGTCAGAAATCGCAAGTCTTTTAATTTTTTAATTTTTTGTGTCGAGGTATTTCGCCGTCAACCAACCAGAAAGCACTGTGCACGTGAACATTGCAAACTTTGTAGAGTTGGGGACTGGGCACTGGTAGACTTCGCTTGAATGCGAGCAAAGACGACAGTGTTTTGGGCCATTTGTAGCTACTATTTTGCTAAAACCAAACGTTTCTTCGACTGAAATGCTAAGATGTTGAGTTTTTCTAGGGCTGATAAAAGTTTTACGGACTTTTGAGGGAAATTTCGCACATTTTACGACAGGATAAGCTCCTGAACGCACGTGGACCAGTAATAATCGACATATGTAAGTAAACAAATGATATAAACTTCACCAGCTTGTAGTAGTGTCGTGTTTATTCGTGCCTTTTAAAAGTAATGGCTTAAAATACATAGTAAATGGCCCAATTTTTCAGTTCGGATCATGTTTACGATCTAAGCTTATATAGTTACGACTCCATCGTCAAATGGTTAAGTAAACTTGACATGACCTCAGGGGCATTAAGGCATGGGTCTCAAACTATTTCAATATGGCCGCCGCAAATCAAGAGGGTCTATTTATTCGTGCTTGTTAGATATACTAGTCTTTGCACTTTTACAGATTCCATAAAGTCACAACCTTGATACCTTGTTGTGGAAGTTTCCATGAAAACGTGTTATGTGACCTTTGAACTCTAATTTTAAGGAAAATAGGGAAAAGCCTCCTGGAGGTCGATAAAAGTTGTTAATATAGTGGATATTTTCATGCAAGTGAATCAAGGTTAGTGCACACGTTCCTGCTCCAATTTGAAAAGTTGATTATTTTAAGGGTAAGGCAATTTAAGGTGTGAAATTTGATATCCTCAAGTTTCCACCGAATTAGCAAACATTCCAATGATAACCAACTTTTCAAATTGGAGCACCGAAGTGTGCCCTAACCTTGATTCATTGGCATGAAAATATCTACTATATCAACAACGTTTACCGACCTCCAGGAGGCTTTTCCCAATTTTCCTTAAAATTAAAGTTCAAAGGTCACATTACACGTTTCCATGGCAACAGTTACAAAAATGTGTTAAGGTTGTGACTTTATCAAATCTGTCAAAGTGTCAAGATTATATCTCACTAGTACAAAGAGATAGACCACCCCCTCTTGATTTGCGGCGGCCATATTGGAGACCCATGCCTTAACGCCCCTGAGACCCTCGCTCATCAGTTCTTTGATCTGAACTCCTCTCGGTAAGCGTCAGGAGTACTTTTAAATATTGATATGAGCATCTTCTTGTTTAATATTCCTTTCTGTTAAGAGTAATGGCATCAAATATAGCAGTAAATAGCCCGATTCCTGTTGTTGTAGGGCATGGCCAGCGTCGGTAGTTTCACTCGGTCACTTCGACCATGACATAGTAAGAATTTGGGAAAGCCTACCCCAGTGATCGAAAAAAAAAAGAGTGGAAATTACGTTTCGTTATAAATTTCAGCCTCCTGCAAGATGTAGAAAATTAACACTAGCCCTAATATTTGAAAAGTCACCTCTCTACTCGAAAATAGAACTGCATGCAGATATAGATAGATGGCTTTATTTCACATTTAGAATGACACAATGCCTAAATATTCACAAGGGATATAGCTATTATTAGCTAAAGGAAAAGTTTACTTACATGTATGCTACAGCTTGGACAGTGAAGTTAGAAATAATATTATTAGTCCATTGATCCTACTGAAAAGCATTGATTTCTAAGAATGTTGAAAAGTATGGGTTGGTAAACCCTGCTAAAAAGAATTGTTTTCTAACATACAAAAGAAAACTCAATTAATATTTGTAATATTTTTGAGCAAGTTTAAGTTCAGAGAGAGTGTTATGTGAAGTTGATTTATTATGATTACTGGGAGCAGTTGTGATAGGCCTTTTGCAGGAAACAGTCATGTGCTGGTATAATACTTTGTGAACGAATGAATTGAGCTTGTGGGAAAGATGTTGCCATGCTATCTTTAAAAACGCTGCGTTACAAAAATCGACAATCGATTGGAGGTGGAAATAGCATTTACAAACAGGTTTTGCTAAAAACACTACCGATCTCGTACAAGTGCCTTTAAATATATTAATTAAGATTTGTTTGCCATCAAGTACAACCATGTGATTGCATTCCTACGAAAGGCGATTCCATTATATATAAATGAGCATGAATAGTGAATCAATAGACCTAGTCAGCTTGCCTGTTTGTTTTACCATTTCAGACCACCTGACTTTTTTATTTTTCTGTATCCCAAGAGGAAATGTAACAATTTATATAATTGGAAAACAAAGCACTGAGTCTACTGGAGAACTATCGTGAACCTGGTCTGAAAAGGGGCAACAAACAGGCAAGCTGACTACGTCTATAATTATCCGGCTTCCCTAGCACAAACCATGTATGACACAAAAATATGCTAGAACTCCATGTATTCACCTATTCCTAGGTGGCCCGAGTTAAGGCCACTCAGGGCCTCTTGTTATATAACTTGCGCATTCATACGAAATCTACTCTTTGTTTGTCACGTGCGGTAGGAAAAAAGACGTAAGGATATGAATCCCCCCCCCCAAAAAAAAACTCTGACTTTCTAACGAGACCTGAAACAACCATGTGGGCTGATCAAAGCCTGGTCCCGGCTAATCCACATATCGAATTGGAATTTAGCGTGTTGGTTTTTGCGGAGGGAGGAAAACCGGAGAACCCGGAGAAAAACCCTCGGAGCAAGGGCGAGATACCAACAAACTCAACTCACATATGGCTCCGCGTCCGGGAATCGAACCTGGGCCACAGAGGTGAGAGGCGAAGCGCTTAACCACTGCGCCACCCCGCCGGGCTCCCAAAACAAGTTTTAATGCTTCACAATAGTTGTACGCATCCGTTACCTTAAGCCTGGTTCACAATAGCGACATAAGCATAAGCGCGAACAACATACGCGCGTAAACGTAGTGAATGCATTGATCATTAGCGGTACTTGTTATTGTCATAGATGTGATTACTGCGTCTGCGTATGCCTGCGTCACTAGTGTGAACCAGTCTTTATACATGTAGGTGCACAGATGACGGCGACGTGGCCGAGCGGTTAACAAGGCGGACTAAGTAAGTAAGTAAGTAAGTAAAACTTTATTTATACACGCTTGCCCCGTCAACTATTAGATAAAAAGCTGGTTTCCACAAGGGGCGTGTGGTTACAAATTCATAAAAATTTAAACTATTAATTTAAAAGTTATACTGAAACTACATTAATACTAACGACTAATAATAATAACTACTATACATTAATAATAACTACTCTAATTTATTACTATAAAAACCTTTACTAAATAGAATCATGTAAAAGTGTGAGCATTAATTCTGCTAGTAAAGATAGATAGGGAGTCAGATTTTTGAATGGCTTCAGGAAGCGAATTCCATAATTTACCTCCGCTATATGAGAAGCTTTTCTTGAGATATTCCGTTTTTGGTAGTGGTAACTGCAGTGAGGCAGAGGAGCCCCTGAGGTTATATTGAGTTGTATTCTTCTTACTCGAGAACAGATCTGCAAGGCAACTCGGAGCTAAGCCATTGATCACTTTATACATTTGTTTTACTTTTGACTTTGCTCGTTGAGTTTCTAGAGTTTCCCAGCCTAAGGCATTTAAAGCCTCTATGGCAGGGGTATCGTTACTCATATTCATAATTAGTCTTGCAGACCTGTTCTGGAGTTTCTGAAGCCTATTAGAGTGACCTTGACCAAAGGTATCCCATACCTCACTACAGTAATTAAAATGAGGCTGAACTAATGCGTTGTATATGCTGACTAGAGTGGCTATTTCAACAAAATCTCGAATTCGTCTCATGGCTCCTATTCCTGAGCTGACTTTTTTGGCAACATTATCAATGTGCTTGTCCCAGGATAGATGTTGGTCTATTTCAACGCCAAGATTTCAACGCCTGAGTTCGAGTCCCCGTGCGTTGTACCACGTTCAATTTGTAAATAACCAGCCTATTTTCCTCCTCATGGACTGGGATTCTTATTCTGTTTAGTTAAAACACGGCCACATCAACTTATTTGCAGTTAAACGTACCGTGTAAAATAAGTGCTATTATTATTATGATTATGATGATGACGACAGTGAATAATTCCGCCACGAATCGTAGTCGAGTAGCGCGAATGTTTTGAATGTTTGCTGCAACTGCTTTTCAACACAGTTTTCTTATTCCTCCGTCAACACACTGTTTGAGAAGCCTTGTGGTCAGTGAATCTCTTACCTTCATTTGATCCGTTTGTTGAAATCCCATTTTCTCTCTCTCGTGCAGCTCTTCTGTCTGTCGCATCTTTTCTTCGAGAATCTCAATTTTTCTGCCAAGTTACACCGATGGAACAGTAGTATTTCAATTTACACATACCTTTCATTAAATCAGTGTTCAAAATTAAGATGTTAAAACTAAATAACATGCATGGACCGAGAAGAGTAAAAACGGAGCGTAGTAATAAAACAAAATATATAAATATTTTGTTTATCCTCGGATGAATGAGAATGATTAGGCCTCTAGTAAGATATGCTAATGTATCCGAGACTCCTTCCACACACACTCCGCTACTACATTTCATATAATTATGTGAAAATGATCATATGTTGATTTTTAATGGAAGGAGGTAAACAGGAGAACCGGAGGAAGACTCTCGGAAGACTCTCGGAGCATGGATGGAAATCAACAAACTCAACTCACATATGAGGGTCTCAATTGGGGGGGGGGGGGGGGGGGGGGGGTAGCTTTGACGGTTAATATTTTAGGGGTTTGACGGTTGACCCTGACATATGATACCGCGTCCGGGAGTCGATCTCGGAACAAAGTGGTGAGAGATGCTGCGGTTTAACGCGCTGCTCCACCCAGCTTCCCTCGTGTCATGATTAATTGTACTTGCCTTTCAGCGACGGCTCTTGCTGCTTCTGAACTTTTGAGTCGTGCTTTCAAGTAGGAAATCTGAAAAAAAGGAAACCAACGTCATAAGATCCAAGATGGCGCCGCGTGGAAAATTCAAATGAGTGTTATGGACAGGAAAATCGCTCATAAATAACATCTAGTGTACACTGAATTTATAGGAGACAAACACAACAGTAGACCTAGGCATCCATAAGGATTATTTGAGAGCAAACATTGTTTTACAGTCGAGGTTCTCTTTAATAGAACCGTCGCTAGACATTGCCTTCTGTCAAGGACAGGAATTCACTCACTTCACCTGGCGAGGCAATCCTTTGTTTTTAGCTTCGCACTGAGGGATAGTCAGAATATAATGAGGCTATCCTAGCAAAAAACAAATGATTACCTCACTTCGAACCCAAGATGGCCACCAGGTGAAAAGAGTGAATAGAGTACCAAAGTGTGAAGTCACAATTTTGCAAAATTTAAATGTAGAATTTCCGACCCACCGATTCGGAAAGAGCAAGATAAAAGAACATTACATACCAAAAATGAGGTGTATACGATGAAAAGGGGCTGAGATATAGACTAGATATGCATGGGCATTGGAATATATAACTTTCTTTAACAAATCACTGTATTTTTGTACTGGATCATAATGTTAGGATCCAGGACAAAATACAATGATTTGTTAAAGAAAATGATATATCCCAATGCCCATATCTCGGTAGGCTCGGTTTCAGCCGTTGGGGTGTCGTTTCTCCAAAGCCTCCCCCAACTAACGGCTGGCCGCGCGGTAAACACACCGTGTCCGTGACGTCATCTGATTAAAATTCAATATTATTCATTTATTTGCGTGTTTTGACAAGCAGCTGTTTACCAACTGTTTTCCCTTTCATGAGCGTAAACTTTCAAAACACATTGAAATTCTTTAAACTAAAACTCCACTGAGTGCGAAATTAATTCTCAAGAACAAAATCCAATTAAAATTATTGAGAAACCAGGCTGCTTTATTTGTTACTCTTTGATATTTAAACTCACTGACAGAAATTAAAGGCCGAAATTTACGAGGATAAAGTCGGAACTATTCTGAGCTAGAATCGAGTATTCCCGCTCAGTACTTGTGTGTCTTGGAGACGTTAAAAAATTGTACAAATCTTGAAGAATTGTAAAACTCGTTTGATGCAGCGATTTTCAAGTGAATTGTGATTCTTCGAAACCAAACTTTTCCAGAGCAAATTTAAACGCCTTTTGGAACAGCAATCGAAAGCCTTTGGTCCTGTCACAGCGATTTCGCCCCCCCCCCCCCCCCCCCCAGTGAATTCGCCTCCCCGGGGCGAGATCGCTAGTGAATTCGCCCCCCTTCAGTGAATTCGCCCCCCCTAGGGGGGGCCAAATCGCTAGTGAATTGTACTCGTAATTCTTATTGAAATCACCCCGCCTCAGAAAATAGAGGCAGTAGATGTCAACGCACTGAATAAAAAGTGTTTCTTTTATAAATCTAAAGCATTTTTTAAATAAAATGAAGTGTAAGACCCCTACTACTACTGACTACAAAAATACGCGAGTCGGTAACACTCCTTTTCTTCGGAAAGTCATTTCAAATTCTTCCCGGATTTGAATTAATTGTACTGCTAGAACTGTACTGCAAAACTTACCGCCGTTTTATCTTCTCATTAGTTAATAAGCTGTTTATCCAGAAAGGTTTTCCTAGTTAGAACTGATCTAATTATCGAATTAACAAGCGCCGTTAGCTCAATTGAAATAGAACAAAGCACGCGAGTCGGTAACGCTCCTTCAAAGTTCTTTCAAAATATATGGATCGGCGCAAGCATTAACGGGTTATCAAAATCTTACATAGCACGATAATTACGACAACTTCATTATGGTTTTCATGCATGAAAAAATCATCAGACTATTTGGCAATTGTTTCCAAATATGAGTCCACTCGCTACAAGCTAAAGTAAGTTTTAATTTAGTTCATTGCTGCTTGTTTATTCAGGACGTTTTCAAGCGAGTCGGTAACACTTCCTTTTTCAAGTCTTTTCAAAGTAGGCGGATTTACGGGTTGTCAAAACCTTTAAGTGTCCACAATAACTACATCATCTACATGTTGGCTTCAGGCAAGAAATACTAACAACTAATCATTCGAAGATTGACGAAGATTGCAGAATCCTTGTTGCACTGCTCGCGCGAATGAAAAGTGCAGCGCTGACCGTAGCTTTACGTTTACCGTAACGAATTTTGTCGAAGAAAAGTGAAGCGTGAATTTTAAAATAAAATTGAATTACATGCCTTTATACACATTACTGATAGCTTTTTGCGTACTATTCTCCACGTCCAATACATTACAGTAGTAATAGTAAGGAAAACATGTATTCATAACCTTTTAAAAGGTTGAAGGGGAGGGGGGGCGAAATCGCTAGAGGGGGGCGAGGAAGGGGGGGCGAATTCACTAGCGATTTGGCCCCCCGGGGGGCGAATTCACGGGGGGGCGAAATCGCTGGTACATCGGCTTTCAAAGTTTACAATGTAAATTATGTAAATACATTCAGCGACAAGAATTTAGTGGCAAGTTTTTGATTGGCTAAAACCAACAATGTCTCAGCTCGCGCGCCCAGCCGTGAGGGGGGAGAGGATCGCGGGCTCACCGAAACCCCCACGATTGGAAACCGAGCCTAATATCTCGGCCGCTTTTCATCGTATTCACCTCATTTTTGGTATGTTATGTTCTTTTATTGTTCTTTCTGAAACTGTGCTTAAGGATTTAAAACCTCTCGATCGCGATTTTATAGTTGTTAGAGCGCAAAGAATTGTGAGTAAAAGTGCAAGTCGTCATCTTTTCGAAGAACTAACCTCTAGTGTGTATTCAAGGTTTTCATTCAACAGCTGGTCATTCTCGACTGTACAATCACCTGTCACGACTGGAACTGCTACGTTTGGCTGCAGATCTCGAGCTAAGTTTAGTTTGTCGGGCTGACTCTACGAAAATAATGAAAACGAAGTAAAATAGCTGATGTCTCCACATAAAACCCAAGCTCTGTTTGTGTTTTAAATTATAAGGGTTTGAATGTGTTTGTGGTTAAGCGTTTCGCCTCTCACCTCTGTGGCCCAGGTACGGTTCGATTCCCGGACGCGGCGCCACATGTGAGTTGAGTTTGTTGGTATCAAGCTCTCCCTCCGAGGGTTTTTCTCCAGGTTCTCCGGTTTTCCTCCCTCCGCAAAAGCCAATACGCTAAATTCCAATTCGATCTGTGGATTAGCCGGGACCTGGCATTGATCAGCCCCCATGGTTGTTTCAGGTCTCGTTAGAAATTCAGAGTATCGGAAAGTTCTTAAATAACGAGTATTTAGTTATATCCGTTGGACCCGAAATACTGAAATATATATATGTTCTTCATTGGGCTCTGTGTGCAATTTCAGCGAATTCTGTTGAACTTTTACCCCTCGACCCACAGGAAGCCCAATGCCGCGGGGGGTGGTAATTATTATCGGACTTTGTAACAGCGAATTCAATTCAATTCAATTTATTTACAAATACTATAAGGGAGAACGTACAGAAGAAAGGTCAAAGCCAGAGGCTTAAATGGCTTATGGTCAGTAGAGATAGTACAATATTACAAGTATTTTTTTTACAAGATGGAAAGAAAACCAAAGTGGTGAATTAACTAACGAAAATGTCATATCTTTCTAAAATAATGTCTTACTATTAAAGATATATACTTCACTGACCTTGTGTTGTTGTTTTTGACTCTGTTTGCGATGATTTGGGGCTGTTTTAAGCCTTTCAAAAACCGATTCCTCACCAAAGTTCACCATAGTACAGTAAAAATGACAAGGACTGAATGTCCCTCACTCGGCGACCTCAATCGGCCGTGAGTTTACCTCAAACTATCACACTTCCCAGACGTCTTTCATCTTTTAAAAGCCATTTCCTTAGGGACACATTATCAGGCAACAAGTGAACTATAAATTTGGAGTACCACTCTAAATAAAACTACTCTTTTGGGGCGATTAAAACGACATTTCGGGTTTCTGTTAGACTCCTGACACTACGGTATGGCAGGTACACACGAAAATACAGCAAAAATTCCAATTACCCTCCCCTCCCTCGATGATAATTTGTCCTGACACCGCTTCAAAGTGTAAATATGATTGGTTAACTCTTGCTTCCGGTTGTAATAGGGATTTTTCTGGGAAGGGGACGGTTGGGTTTGCCTGCCACAGGAGTCCAACAGAAACCCGAAATGTCGTTTTAAATCGCCCCAAAAGATCAAGAGTAGTTTTATTTAGAGTGGTACTCCAAATTTATAGTTCACTTGTTGCCTGATAACGTGTCCCTAAGGAAATGGCGTTTAAAAGATGAAAGACGTCTGGGAAGTGTGATATTTTGGGGTAAACTCACGGCTGGTCGGTGTCGCCGAGCGATGGACTTTCGCTCCTTGTCATTTTTACTGTATTATGGTGATCTTTGGTGAAGAATCGGTCTTTGAAAGGCTTAATACAGCGCCAAATCATCGCAAACAGAGTCAAAAACAACAACACAAGGTCAGTGAAGTATATATCTTTAATAGTAAGACATTCTTTTCGGAAGATATGACATTTTCGAGATAGTTTACGCATAAAAATCAGTTCGCAGTTACAAAGTCCGATAATAATTATCACCCCCCGCGGCATTGGGCTTCCTGTGCTCGACCTCTCCACCTAAGAGACGCAGCCGCCATTGCAGAAATAGGAGACAAGATGGCGGCGCACATGCGCATCAGTGTCTAAAATGGCTGTCGATTCGTATAAGAAAATGTATGAAAAACAAATCTTTTCAAGTTTGAAGACCTATTAAGTTTGATTTCATATTAGTTCGCTTCGAGGCCACAAACAATCCCTCAGCCATTTCGCCCTTCAAGTGCTCCTCGTTCTCCATGTTGTTGTCTGTAATCTGGCTGAATCCATGCACAGTTTGAGGTGTAACAGTACGCCAAGTCTTTGATGAGGCAAATAAGTTCGCCTCGATGTCAATAAAGCAGTGTTCAATGCATCCATATCGCCAATAAAACGTACAATAACACTTCTCTAAAGTACTTCCAAAAACGTCTGAGTTTTGTCGAAATAATGTTAGTGCCAGGACGCCATATAGGATTACATTTTCGAAGAAAACTCGACGAGAAAGGAGAGAAACGTCACCATATTGCTAGCCTCCCCCGCAGTCGTTTTTAGGGGTTCATTGGGGAGAGTGGGAATGAGCTCCTAAAAACGACTGCGGGGGAGCCTACCATATTTCTTTCTGTCCGTCATCTTGTTTTGTAAACCTAAATCCTGCAATGTTTGCTGGGATATAAACTGGGTTTCAGGCCTTTCTCCTTTAAATAATTGCCGCCAAGCAGCTGGACTTGGACAGACAGACGCCGGAGAGATGTTAATCCTAAAAAAATGGCTTTTTAATCACAATGGCTACGTTTAAGCCAATATAACTCTCGTTCCGCTTCTCTATTCTTTTTTCATCACAGAAAGTTTCGGTTTTCTTTGCGTTGGAAGGTCTATAAAGAACCTAGTCGCCTCACTCACTATAAGCCGCCATTTTGAATCGGCTAAAAGGGCGCCCGCAGTACCTTTCCGCTGATGTCCATAATTTCTGCCAATGAGTCCCAAGAAAATCACGCTTAATTTCTCATCCAAAATCGGTACGGACCGCAACTAAACCTCAAATAATAGTACAAGTCTCTATTTCATGAGCTGTGTGCCATTTAAATTTAAATAAACCTCATTTTTGGAGCCTAAATCTAATATTATAAACACAAAGTCAAACAAACTCTCCCGTTGGGATCCGTGATCGGGATAAGATAAGATAAGATATTTATTTCAACTCGGGGGGTTGAGGCTTGTTAAACCTCTAGCAAGTACATGCTAATTACTTACAGCTAGTACATAAATTGAAATCTTATATACAATTACATATGAGTACATTATATTAACCATAACTAGTATTAATTACAAGTGGACTATATAAATATATATATATATGTATCGGTAAAAGTTAAACCAATATGGAATTGAAAATTTTAAACTAGAAATTGAATTTAACAGAGCTGATTTGTTTTTTGAATGATTTTAAAGTAGGTAATGTGCGCAGAGCATCAGTTAAGCTATTCCAAGCTTTGGCAGCAGTGTATGAAATGGAGTGAAGCCCATATTTAGTTGTGTTACATTTAGGTACTGTAAGTTTACGCTGGCCTCTTAAGTTCTTAATGTTGCAGCGCTCTGAGAACATAGACCTGATATACATAGGCGATTGGCCACTAAGTGCCTTATAGACTGTAATACACAGAAGTTGCAGTCGGCGGTTATAGAGACTAGGTCCTAACTTATTAAGCAAAGTTTCGTAGCTCGTATTGGAAAAATCATTATAGACATATCTTAATGCTCGTTCGTTGAGTTTCTCGAGCTTAGAGGCATTGAGCACAGAACAGTGTAGCCAAACAGAACTACAGTAATTAAAACGAGGTAAGATAAAAGCTCTATAAAGACATAATTTAGTGTACTCGGACAATATGTGTTTAAAGCGGCTTATGACTTCAACTTGCTTACACGCCTTTTTAGCAATTCTTGTAACGTGTCTATTAAAGTTTAATTGGTTATCTATTATAACCCCTAACAGTTCAATTTCTTCTATGGCCGGAATAGGTTCATTGTTCACACTTAGCGTCACACTTGGTCGTGTATTAGACCTAGAGAGCACCATAAGTTTGCATTTGTCGGGATTAAGTTCTAGTTTATTATAGTTAAACCATTCTACAGCTCTAGCTGTTTCTCTTGACAAAACGTCGGTCAAAAATGATTCATTATGATGGCTAAAGTATATTTGATTATCATCTGCATAATTTGAAAGTTTAGCTTCATCAATGAAAAAGAATAAGTCATTAATAAAAATATTAAAAAACAAAGGGCCAAGCACTGAACCTTGAGGAACACCACTACGGATTATGGACCAATCAGAAGTCGAGTCTTCAACTTTTACTCTCTGCAGTCGGCCATGGAGATAGCTCTCTAAAAGAGAGCAGCTGCTCTCAGATACACCATAAGCCCTTAATTTCGCAAGCAGTAGGTTATGAGGGATTCTATCAAAGGCTTTGCTTAGATCCATCAGAACAGTTCCAACAATCGAATTGTTGTCGGCGAGGTCACGTTTCCAGTCCTCTATAATCCTTAGCGGAACACCTTCGCAGTTGTAGTGCTTGCGATAGGCTGATAAGAATATGGATAACAGTGGTGAAAAATGTTCAACCAGCTGATTGTGGAGGCACCTCTCGAATATTTTATCCAATAATACCAATATGGATATTGGTCTGTACATGGCTTTGTTAAAAGGGTCATCCTTCTTGAAACTTGGACGAATCTCAGCAGATTTCCAAGCAAGCGGTACCGTGCTGGAGTTGATGACACTGTTAATGAGGTGACATAGTGGGCCCGCTAGAGCGTTCGCACTGTCCTTAAGAGTCCTTGCGGGGATCATATCATGACCAGTAGCCTTGTTAGGATCGAGTGATTTTAAGATCGTCAGTAGCTCAGTAGGGGTCACATTTCTAAACTGAAACTGTTCAGTAATTGTTTCTCTTCTGATGGCCACCAGGCTGGGGTGGTCCTGTGACCAGTAATCTGCTACAGAGGATGTTACAGGTGCACTATCATAGTTGTTCTGGACTCTTTCAAAGTGATTGTTGAAAATATCGGCGACTATTTTACTGTTTGTAATAAATTTGTCACCTTCTTTTAGATGGATGGCCCCTCCGGGATTGTTCTTTTTGGAATGCATCAAGGGTTTGATAGTATTCCAAAATTCTTTTGGGTTTCCCTTAGATTCAGCAGCCTTTGAGCGGAGATACTGCGAGATGGTCCTTCTTCTTAGGCTTGACGTTATATTACGCTGTACTTTGTAGTTGGAAATATCAGCGAGCAGTTTTGTACGTAGTGAAATACGCCTTAGTTTGTTTCGGAGCCTAATAGCATCGAGCAGCTCTGGAGTCATGAAAGGGACGTGTTCGCGTTTAACTATGCTACGCTTGAGAGGGGCGTGGTCATCAAGAACATCCGAATACAGCATCTGCCACGCCCAGCAAACGTCATCAACGTCATCAAATACATCAGCTATGTGAAATGGAATAACACTGACGTCAGTAGCAAATCTCTCTGACTCATAGTTGTTAAACCGTCTCCTGATCACGATTCTAGGTGTATATTTCGGGGAGTGAGCTCTCATAACCGTGTAGGTAAGACTGTGATCACTCAGGCCTTGCCTAAGTTGGCAAGGTACCACAGGCAGCCCAAGCTTTAATGAATACCGGCATCTGTTGAGCGCTCAAAAATCAAAACCCTCTAACACCGAGCAAAAAATCAGTAGTTCCAAAATACCAGAGAGTATCCAAGGGGACAAGCACAGGACACTCAATCTATTGCAAAATGCAACATTATTTTTTCGATGACTAAATCGAGCCATTCACAAAAGCTTGGGCTGCCTGTGGACCTTTGTCGACTAATTTAGAGGTCGAGGGGTAAAATTTCAACACAATTCACTGAAATTGCACACAGAGCCCAATGAAGAAAAGATAAAGACTTCACGGTAAGTTTCCATTGATTTCAGAACTTCGGGTCAAACGGATATAACCAAATACTCGTTAAGAACTCTCATACAAACCCTTATAATTTAAAACACAAACACAGCTTGGTTTCCTGTGATGTCTCCATCCGGGGTTGGGATATATGGGAAGCACAAAAAAAACATTTCCAGTGAGTATGAAAAAAGCAATGAAAATCCATGGAAATTCGAAATTCCATGATATTTCCTGCTATGAAAATATGCATGAATAATCTTGGAAATTAAATTTACGGCATTTTTCCATGGATCGATTTTCCATGATATTTCCATAACTTTCGAAAAATTGGAATTATGGAAATATCAGATCATGGTAAAAACTTGAAAAATGCTGTAAATTGGAACTTCCTAGATTATAAATACAATAATCTATTTATGGTGTTGTAATATGCCCTGATATTTCGTCCGCGGACATTATCTGATCCAAAAAGAGAACAGTTCTCGAGAGCGAAGCTTGAGGGAAACTGTGAGCTTCGAGGATGAGATAATGTCTACGGACAAATATCAGGGTATATTTCGATGCTACAATGTAGGTTGTTGTTGTTATCATCCTTCAAATATTTTCTTTGACGAGAGTTTATACGCTTTCACATGGGGTGTATTCGCTGATATCGGGACACGTGACGCATTCAACCAATCACGCGCGAGAGAAAATATTTGATGGGTTATAATCATGTATATATTTCCATAGTTTTGGCGTCCGCTCCGGACCGGGCAAATTTTTTTTTTGGGCCCCAGTTCAGATCAATGAGCAACTTTACCATGAGGCCTTGCGCGCCCAATCCAAGATGGCGGACAAAGATGGCGGACTTGGGGAAAGGAAATTGTTCTCGGGGTGGTGCTAGTAAAATTTTGACAACAGCGTTGACGTAATTCAAGAGACCACGTGATGTTGCCATAATAAAGGGAGGAGTGGGTCAGTAACAAATAATACGCAGTGGGTGGCTGGCGGCAACTTTGTAGTTCATGTTTCATTTTCGCGGAAGATTACGAATTCGGCAGCGGCTTTTGCGCGGATCGTGGGATTTTCAGTATTCTTTAATACTATTAAACCTGGATTTTTCTAACCGCTGGAGCCGAATAAGGGTTTGAAAAATCTCGACAACTCTTGTTTCCTGAACGGTGATCATGAAAGTAAGTGCAATTCAGTACTTGCTCGTAAGCGTTTATACCTTTGAGACATTTTTCCGTAGTTTCCGGACATATATTCGAAATTTAGCTGCAAGTTGATGAAAGGTGAGAATCTTAAGTTTCCTTATTAAAAGTTGTAAGACCTTGTAATCTTTAATTACTTATTATTCTTTTCCCGATTGTGCAAAGCGATTATTCTCTTCAGAGGGATCAATAGGATCTTCTCAAATATGAAAGGTAATAAATACCCTAATTAAGTGCTGACACAAAGTGAATGTTAAAAAACGAATTTCCCTACGTAAGGAAAAAAGGAACACAGTATATTTTATAAACATTTTGTCGTAATTTCATAAGAATTTTTTTTTTTATTTGTATATTAAATATAATTAATATAATTTAAAAAGTATAGCACCCCCCACCCACCCCCCCCCCCCCCCCCCCCCCCCTTAGTCCTTAGAATTTTTTTTACTTTTCCAATACTTTATGCAGAGTTATATAAAAAAAAACAAATTCATATATATGTACTATGTATACATTGTTACATTTGTACCCTGGTAGAGAAAGCAGTAACCTGGGTATTTTGATTGTAATTTTCGGGTGACTTTAACAATTGCACTTTAAAATCATAACCCTACCCTATCCCTTCCTAGGTATGCTGATTTGTTTCAGTTAACCCCTTTCCTTAGTTGAAGTCTCATATTTCTTTACTGAGTAACAATATAATTACAATAAATATAATAAAATGTACTTACTTTAATTATTAACCAACACAGGCTTGAACCCATTATTTGTGCCAGCCAACAAGAGGATGTAGTCATGACCTCATGACTTCCTTCATAAATAAGCTACCCCTTGGAGCTTTTGAACTTTTCTAGTTGTGATATTGGAATTTGAAGTACATGTAAAACTAGGTAAATTAGGTGGATTAAAGAAATAAAAAACCCTAGCTGTAATACTGTAAAATTGTAATTGTCAGAAAACATATTAACTATTAAAACACAGTATTTTTCAAGTGTTAGTAGTAGGCCAGTCATGCATGTATGTTGCCCATTTATATATAATATTATAATATATTGAGCACACACTTACATGCATTTTAAATTTAAAAGTTGTGTTAAATAATAATGATCAATTATATACTCTGATAACACTATTATTTATTAAAGCTTAATTGACTAATTAATCAGAAGGTTGTGCACTAGCTGTTTATTGTAGAAAAAAACCTTTAAACACAGCCAACATTTTTTGTAAATGTGAGTGTTTCATAAGCGAATAAAAATGCATGTACAAGCATAATTCTGAGCTAGCTTTTATATAAAAATTAGTGTGCGAGTATATATATAATGTTATGTAAATGGCAATAATTACAAATAATTGGTATAGCCTTAATTCATACTGCTTCTAAACACTTGAAAAATACTGTGTTAGGTTTTCTGATAAAACAATTGTGACAAAATTGGAACCCAAGAATTACAGGGTTCTTTTTATTCCTTTAGGCTGTATTCATAATATGTATACCTGGGGAGGGGGGCAGGTGATTTTTAAGGGGATCCCAATTTGTTTTAACAGGCTTTAGAAGGGGGAATCTTAAAAATTATTTATGAAAGGTTGGGTGGATTAATGTAAAAAAAAAAAATGTTTGTCAAACAAAGACCTACGTATATACACTTAAAATGGTAGGTGCACAGAATGGCTAATTAATGCACTATAAAGTAGAGCTAGCTTAAGAAATGCAGGAGAATGCACTTGCAATAATCTAAAGTCTAAAAACCTTCCCGGTCCCCCCCCCCCCCCCCCCCAGAACACTTTTTCTTAAGGTTGCATGCAGCTAGGAATGCCTGATGTAAGGAATTAATGATAATGTTTTATATCAATTAAAGGACAAATATATATTCTTGTGTAGTTTTGGAATACCATGCAGCAACAAATACTTTTTACAGACACCAAAGTAGTGGTAGTTAATAACAGTTGATTTTATGGTTTATTCTTAGCTTTTCTACATATTGTAGTATTAAACAGAGTTTCACGGCCCGAAATGACAGTTCTGTAAAATTATGCTCGTTAAATAATGCTAGTTTGCATATGGAAATGGCCTGGGGGCGGCGGTGTATTAAATTTTTGAAAAGATGGAGGGGGGTTGCTAAAATTATTTAAATCTGAAGCAGTTTATTCTGGGGCGAGTAATAAAAATATGACGTAATCTGAATAAATAACCTGCCCCCCTGTGGTATAGTCATAATCAATGCAGCTTTTAATTTACTTCCAATATCACAACTGAAAAGTTCAAAAGCTCCATGGGATAGCTAATATTTATAAAGGAAGGCATGAAATCATGTACATTCTCTTGTTGGTCAGGCACAAATAATGGGTTCAAGCCTGCATGTTTGGATAATAAAGAAGTACATTTTTTTGTATTTATTACAAATATTGTTACTGTAAAGAAATACTAGACTTCAACTCTAAGGAAAGGGGGTGGAAATGAAACAAATCAGTATAACCAGGTTATATGTTTATAAAGACTACCCTTTCCTTGCATAACCCTACTTTCCCTCCCCCACCCTCATAAAGAATACCAAAACCATACACAAAATATATTCATAACTCTGTAAAATTCACAAGTACCCCACCTCCTATAGTTTGATTGAAAATGACAACCCAAAAAAATAAAGATTGTTGGATAACCCATAATTTCCCTGAAGACACACTTCAGGGGCAGATTCAGACTTCGGAAGAATGGTAGAATCCCCAAAAGGAACAAAGTATATTTTATAAAAAATATTGTCGTGATATCATAATAAAATATATTATTTTTAATTTGTAAATTATATTATAATAAAAAGTCCTTTGTTTTGCACTCCCCCCCCCCCCCCCCCCCCCCAATTAGTTTCGCCCATCCGTATTTACTTTGCCAATGCATTGTGCAGAGTTATAAAACAACATTCATATATATGTATGTATTTGTTACATTTGTACCAGGTCAGAGAAAGGTACTACTAATTTATAATTTAAATTCCCTTTATTAATTGAGCTACTTGCGGTCCCGAAAACATTTTTTAGCGCGCGAAAACGTCTCGCCAAGTTCGCGTAAATCATAAAGTCGTGAAACGCGAACACGAAAGAGTAATGCGCTTTTGATCGTTGTGCCTTGCATAAGGAAATTTGTTTATTTTACATTAGCACTTAGGGGTATTTATTACCTTTCATATTTGAGAAGATCCCCTTGTCATCTCTCTGTATATACCGAGATATAAATAATCGCTTCGCACAACCAACAAAATTATAAAAACATAGCCTAATGTTTTTGTATCGGGAAAAGTACTTAAAGTTTACAAGGTCTTATAATTTTTAATTAGGAAACTTAAAATTCTAAACTTTTCGATTGATGACATGTCCGGAAACTACGCAAAAATGTCTGAACAAGTACTGAATTGCACTGTTCATGAAACAAGAGTTGTCGAGATTTTTCAAACCCTTATCCGGCTCCAGCGGTTAGAACAATCCAGGTTTAATAGTATTAAAGAATACTGAAAATCCCACGATCCGCGCAAAAGCCGCTGCCGAATTCGTAATCTTCCGCGAAAATGAAACTTGCCGCCAGCCACCCACTGCGTATTATTTGTTACTGACCCACTCCTCCCTTTATTATGGCAACATCACGTGGTCTCTTGAATTACGTCAACACAGTTGTCAAAATTTTACTAACACCACCCCGAGAACAATTTCCTTTCCCCAAGTCCGCCATCTTTGTCCGCCATCTTGGATTGGGCGCGCAAGGCCTCATGGTAAAGTTGCTCATTGATCTGAACTGGGGCCCAAAAAAAAAATTTGCCCGGACCGGACCCGAAACCGGGTTTTACAATGAGCTACTTTTTCCGCAAACTGGATTGCTGTAACACGGTTTTGAAAAATTCCCTAGATTTCCCCATCTGTTTTGCTTCAAAACCGGACCCGGAATGCAAAATTAGTCTCAACTGAATCTGGAACTTTTACCACAGATTTACCAACCTCACTCGGTTAGCTCAGTTGGTAGAGCACGGTCTAGAGTGCGGGAGGTCGGGGGTTCGAACGCGGTCACGTCCTTGGGCAGGGACGTTTATAAGCCGTTGGCCTTGTCTCCTTCTACTTCTAATCAGTATTTGAAGGGGACGTGAAACAACCTGTTGTACTACTCGAAAAAGAGCAGGGGATTGTCACACGGTACAGCAGCCTGGCCATTGCACTAACCACACACTCAACAATGTAAACTGCGTGGCAGCTATTAGCGCCGTAAAGCAGTCCGAAATAATTCACTGACGGGATATGTGAGTAATATGTAAAGCGCCATGAGACTGTGGTATATGGCGCTATATAAATATGGCCTATTATTATTAACCTCCATGTTTGTACCTCAAAATTGGTTTTGGGTTCCCTGTGGTTACGAATTTAGAGTGTTGACATGGGAGCCGGGATGGCGCTGCGCCTCTCACCTCTGTGGCTCAGGTTCGATTCCAGACGCGGCGCCATATGAGAGTTGAGTTTGTTGGTATCTCGCCCTTGCTTCGATTTTCCTCCCTCCGCAAAAGCCAATTCGATCCGTGGATCAGCCGGCTCCTGATTTTGATCAGCTCCCATGGTTGTTTCAGGTCTCGTTAGAAATTCAGTTTTAACCCTAACCCTTTTCCCCTATAATGAAACTTTAGCTATACTATGCTCTAAATATACTCAAGAAATAAAGATTAGCAATTATTTGAATGAGTATTGTGTGGTGTTTCTAGGGGGAAAGTGTTCCATTTAGCAACGGTTCAGGGAAATACGTTTCCCCTAAAAAAGACCGCACAACACTCGATTAACTACTAATCTTTATTTCTTGAGTATATTTATAGCGAAGTATCGCTAAAGGTTCATTCTAAGAGTGAAAATCTATTTCCATATCAACGTTTCTCAGTGATGTTTGAATTCGTAGCCTGATGGAATCCAAAACCAATTTTACACATCCCAAACACGTCATAAACATGAGTGTCCCATGGCCATGGGCACCTCTTGCCATCGAGACCCACAGTAAGTACATCGAGACCTACCACATTGCCTATGGTTTTGCAAGTGAAACTAGGAAAGGGAATAAAGTTCGGTACAGTAGAACTGTCGTGTTGAGGGATAGGCTGCAGTGGCTGAAAGAAACAGAAAAATGTGCCCGATAAGTTATAATGGTAATCTAAAGATTATTTGCTAGAAATGATATCTCAGACTATAGGCCAGTCTGATGAGGCCATGCACAATAGGCCTTTTGCAGCTAATAGTAACAGTCATGCTACTATATGTGTACGTGCGGATATATCACTTCAATGACGAATGAACTGAGCTCATGATGCCATGTAAAAATAAGTAAGTAAGTGTCAATGTATTTAGCTTTGCACTTAGCTAATAGCGATGTTTCATGTTGATAAACATTGCAATTGTCATGCTAATGTGCCAACCATGATTTGTAAAGCCCGCTTTGTGTTAGGAACCAATGGATCTCTGGTTGGCACATTAATGACAATAGATGACGACACACGAAACATCGCTATGGGGGACACTAGTCATGGGAAAGGCTTTACTGGACGGCAGGCAAACAATCTTCAGAAACGCATCAGGGAAGATCGACAATCGTCGGAGGTGAAAAATAGAATTTACAAACAGGTTTTGCTAATAACACTTTACCGATCTCGTACAAATGCCTTTAAATAAATGAGTTATATAGAGTTATAGAAACACGGCTTTCAGCCAATCCAGACGCGCGTACTGTCGAATCTATTTTACTCACAATACTCTGGGGGCCTTGTGTCGCCGTGGATTCTCCAGGTGCTGTAAACGTTAACATACTCCCCACCGCACTAGTGGCAGTAGTGGCCATTCCCCTGTTTAGCTGACTCTCCACGTGCTGTAGTCTGCGTTGCATCGAATCTCTGTCTATCTCCAGTTGACGTTTTTCTGTTTCTAGACGCTGGCAAATGAACAGCAGGTAAATGGCGATTATCACGCATGGAATAGTGTTATTCCTCCATAAAAACTCAACTCCTTCAAACGCGAAGATACTAGAGAGAGAACTCTGCGGCCGGTGTTGGACGCTTTCTTTGTTGCGCATGCGTTAGTTACCATTATCCTCCACGTGACTTTGAAACCCGACGTCAATGAACTATTTGTTTATTTATATATTTATTTATTTATATATATATGATAATTCGCAAAGGTGTACCATCAACTGCCAATATATAAAATACAAAACACATTATACTAAATAATTCACTAATAAACAAAAAAATGAAAACAAATAATAAATTGAGCAGTCATTGGTCATGGCTGAAATGTTGAACAAGTGCGGACTTAATTCACTAACTGTGGGCTTTTCTAGAAGATAATTAGGCAACATGTTCCACTCCTTAACAGTTCTTGTAAAGAAACTAAATTTATAAGTATTACTCGAACTACCTAGGTTTACAAAGCGTTTTGGGTGACAGGATCGAGTAGCACGACTAGGCTTGTGGATATATGAAGGGATTACAGTAGCGATCTAGCAATCTTGCGGCGTTCTTCCAAGGATTGCCAGCCGAGTTTCCTTAGCAGGTTGGTGTCACCGTTCCCGTTTCATATCTATAACAACATTTTACAAAACGCGCGGTCCTCCACTGGATGCCCTCTATATCTTGCCGATGTTTCTGAAGATGGGGGTCCCAGACGGTACTGGCGTATTCCAGGCGTGGTCTAACGAACGTGGTATAGGCCTGCTTTTTGATACTTTCGGGGCAGCTGCCGAGATTTCTTCTCACAAATCCAAGAGAAAGATTAGCTTTGCCATTAATATTAGTAATGTGTTGGCTCCAGTCAAGGTTTGATGTCAACTCGATACCAAGATATGGATGATTGGACATGGCGACCTCAGGGGAATCCTTCCCATCGTATATACTGGAACACACACGGTGTCTTCAAACAACAGATCCTAAGTACACTGCACTTATCTGGGATGAAGGACATCTATCATGCCTTAGACCAGTCAAACAACTTGTCCAGATCACGTTGCAGAGTTAAGGTGTAATTTAAACCTCTGCCTAAGCCGTATACGATGATATCATCAGCAAAGAGTCGTATCTGGTAATCAATACCATCACTAATGTCATTAATGTACAGCAAAAACATCAAGGGTCCCAGCACAGTTCTGGGGTACCCCTGATTTGGCTTGGACAGACTGAAACATCTCACCTTTCACTACAACTGTTTGCTTTCTATCAGTCAACCAAGACTTTGTCCATGTCCAGATCCCCCCTCCCCCCCCCCCCTTCCCACCCCATAGACCACAGTAGTCCAGCTTTGATAGGAGGCGTTGGTGCGTTACGGTGTCAAATGCCTTTGAGAAGTCCAGTAGGATAACATCAGTCTGACAGCCTTGATCAAGTTGCCTTGTAAATTCCTGTATGATAGTTATCAGTTGTGTCTCACAGGAATTCCTCTTTCTAAACCCATGCTGGAAGACTGAGAGAACGTTGTGGTCATTAAGATGAAGCATCAGTATATGATGACAAAATATATGTTCCATTATCTTGCAGGTAACTGAAGTTTGAAAGATAGGCCTGAAGTTGGAGGCTACTGATTTGTCACCTTTCTTGAAGATGGCATGTATGTTTGCATTCTTCCAATCCTGAGGGATGGTTCCGGTCTTAAGTGATAGAGTGAAAAGTCTCTGTAGAACGGGGGCGATTTCATTAGCTGATGTTTTCAGGATCCAACATGGAATTTGATCTGGTCCACTAGCTTTATGTACATTAATGTTTTTCAGAAGATTGATAGTGCCATTTACATCAAATTCTAAAACAGAAATATCGAGAAAGGGTGATGGTGATGGGGGGGGGGGGGGGACAGTTCATCAGGTCTTCAACAGTAAAATAGATTCAAACTGATTACTTAGAAGTTCTGCTATCCGTGATTACATCTCCCTCAAGACCTGCAATCCCAACATTGTCTTTCCTCATTGATTTGATGAAAGACCAAAATTTAGACAAAAAACGAACGTGGGGTCAAAGCTAATAATGGCCTTTTGCTCTGACGAAGGGCTAGCGCTCGAAACGTCAGCTGCTACTCGCTTTCCACGGCGGTTAGCATACATTAATCGACTTTAGTTGATTATACCAGTGTTTATCTTCCCCTACGACGCAGACCAACACTAGCTTTTACAGGAACTAGCTACCCATCGTAAGAATGTAAACGACGTGTACATGTTGTTTTTCCATTGCGGTTTCAAAACTTGTTTTGTTCGTCCATGGTTGCATTTGTGAATGGCGTTATATCAAAGAAAGCGTCCTTCACCGGCAGATTTATATTTCTTCTCTCTCTCCCTTCGTTTTGGGAAAGAAGCGAACTCTGCCATCACGGAAGGAAAGAAACGGGGAACCTGTAGTTAAAACGCTTGTATGTCTCCCCAAGGATATTTTTAACAGCTAGTACGTTAATGTATACTATACCTTGATAAATCTGTCCTTGATATGTAACTTTTTCTTCAAATATTCATCCTTGTTCTCTTCCATCACATTCAGTGACAGCTGCTGAACCATGTGAGATTCGTTGCATTATGAGCAAAAAATAACAAGAAAATAAAACAGGAGTAATAGATTTTAGAGGGGAAATGGTAATATAAATCCATAATCGAATATAATTTGAAGCCGTTAATTTCAGACGTCTTATTACTTTTTCACATTTCTCTTTGACTCTGATGTTTCTATAGTGAGCCGAGCCAGACAAATGTTGTTCACTTTTATACAGAGAGAAACTGTGAGCCTTCAAGGATCAGATAATATCTGACCAAGGACAAATATCAGGGCATATTTCGACGCCACAATGTAGGTCATTCTGGTCATCATCCTTCAAATATTTTCTTTGACGCGCGCTTATACGCTCACAGGGCCGTGTATTCACTGACGGAGAGAAAATATCGGGTTACGTGACGCATTTAACCAACCACGCGCTAGAGAAAATATTTGATGGGTTATAAAGTCAGTTATTGGCCGGCATGTAGTAACACTGAAATGGCTTCCCAATCTTGTTTTGGTCCCGCTGGTCCAATCACAATGCATAGTTGCGGTACGTGGCTTCTTTGGGCTATTTCATTCCGACAGGAAATCAAATTCGTTTGGATTAGGTACTTATTGACTGAGTAGGAGGGCTGGACGGGACAATATTTGTCTCGAGGTCATGACGTAGGGACCGAGCGCACGTACAAAATGACCGAGAGCCAAATATTTTTGTCCGACCCTCATCACGTGACTTTTGTAAATGGTTTTGAAAGGAAAACGCGTGCGGGGCTGTACGGGTCGAATGATAAATGACGTTATCGCCGCCATGTTCCTCTTGCTAGAGAATAGTATTGGGGGGGGGGGGGGGGTATGGATTGCGTTTCACAGAAATTAAATATGCCGTTTCTTGTTTCACGGACAGTTAATGCCGCGGTCATATGGCATATGCCGCGGGCATTTTTTTCAAATGGAAATGAATAAATTCCTCGTTTCACAAACAAAAAAACACACCAATCACGACTCACGGGAATAGAATATATCACGTCTCACATTTACCGATAATTGCTTATCCGACTCTGACTGTGCTAAAAATGATATGTCTAATCATCCATTGACTCTTCTCGCATGGCGGCCATGTAGAGTCTCAGGAGATAAAACCTTGACTTTGACGCGTCTAAACTCGTTCTGAAACTGCTTAGTGCGATCTGAACTCGCAAAATCTATTGTTTCTAGTAAACATGGCCGCTATGTGAGAAGGATAAATTCCCGAGCTGAAGAACGTCGTTCTATTAGAATGTGCAGTGATTCTCGAATATTGTGCGCGCGCAGATCGGTATTACTGTCTGCACTGAGCTGTTTTGTAAACGAAAAATAACGATTGCCTTGAAGCGCCGGTAAACAACGTATCTATCAGCCAAACAAGCCATGGAGCCTTACCTTTCCACGTAGGCGGAATTCTTTCGTTACATTTAGAATATAAGCCTTTCACTTTCTTTTTTTGTGGGTAATTAGATGTAATCAATAGTTCTCTGGCTCGATTGTGACGTGTGAATCCACTTTGTAATTTCTACAGGATGACAATTAAAACATTCTAATTACCTATTGATTTGCGCTTTTCCTCGCACTAAAACCCCGTTACCTAAAATTAACTTTCAGATACAATACATCGCCACACTCAATGCCATCAACTGCAATAACATAAACCGAACTAAATTGATCCGCGCCTTCAGGGACGTATTTTCTATTTCATATCGGTGACGTCATGTATGCCGCCTTTCAAATGTTGAATGAACTTTTTTTTTAACGCATTGGATGGACTTCATGTACGAGTTAATGTTTCGCTGTGCTTAACTCGTGAAGTATTTAGGTCCCGTCAATACAAAATCAAAACGCAAACATTGTTGTGTTTTCTTATTTCTCTCTTTGAAAACGATAGAAACGCTTCCCAGAGTGGAATTTTTGAAAACGCAACGCAACGCTTTTTAAAACCATTTATAAAATACATGACGTCAGTGTTGCCCCTATTATTACACAACAAGAGAGCTATTGTTTTCTGACAATAGGGACAACACTGTGACGTCATAAAATCCAAGATGGCGGTGCGCAGGGAATTCAAATGAGTTTTATGGACAGGAAAATCGGTGCATAAATGACATCTAGTGTACAATTTACTGGAGACAAACACAGAAACAGACTTAGGCATGCATAACAATCATTTGAGAGCAAACAGCTAGAGTTATTTCAGTATTTAAATCGGGGTCCAATATGTCCTTATCTAATTTTAGGAGACCTATTTTCAGTCAATATTGGGAACAAATATGTATAATAGGTTAATGAGCTTTTTAACTAAGTTTTCTATTATTTGTTCAAAACAGTTTGGGTTTCGTGCAAATCATTCAACAATACATGCATTGCTCTTAATTACTGATACAATTCAAAATGCAATTCAAGAGGGCCAATACTCCTGTGGCATTTTCCTTGACTTAAGTAAAGCATTTGACACTGTTAATCACAATTAGTCTTCTTGCTAAATGACATTACTATGGTATTCGTGGAATTGCTCATGATTGGTTTGTCTCTTATCAGTTCAAATAGAAAACGATTTGTATCTATTGAAAATACGACATCTGCTTGCTGCTCAATATAAATTTCGTGTGGGTCCGTTTTTGGCCCTCTTCTTTCCTTCTTTACATTAATTATTTTAGTAGTTGCTCCAAGGGATTTGATTTCCATCTCTTTGCTGATGATTCTAATTTGTTTTTTTTTGCAGAAAATTACTAGAATCATCACAATGTAGAATAAATGTCGTATTTACATATTGTTTGTGAAGTGAAAACAAGAATAAAACGTGTTTGATGTACTTTTTGTGAATTTGTCTTTTTTTTCCTCCCCACCCCTCCCCCTACTTCAATTCAAATTCAAACTATAACGGATATAGTTGTATTATTATTTGGTTTATCCTTTTCTCGCACATAGGCTGATTGTATGAGGAAATACCTACCAAACATTTCTTAAATCTCTGCTTCAGAAGAAAGCTGTAAGTATTGTAACATCTTCTATAAGTACGATCAACATACTTCCCCCCTTTTTAAGGATCTGGTTTAATCGGTTCTGGTATTGTTACGTTGGTCTTGTTGTTTCTTGTTTTCTCATACTCCTTTTCTGAAAGTTACTACTGCTAACTGTAGTTATATATGTTTTCTCTCCCATGCATGCGTATGGCTTTTTTGCTTCCACTATTTTTTGTTTTGTTTTAGTGTTTATGTCAGTTTCCGTTTGTGTGACCTCATTATCCATTTACTAATAATATACAGGAGCTTATTACTGATATATATATAGGCAAGCCTATGAGCGGAGCTCCCAATAATTAAATACGAAGAGATACATGCACATATATGTAATGGCAATTAATTTACCAAAATAAAAAGTGCATGTGCAGTTGAGATGCACGCGCATATGTAACGGAAAATGTAATGCGTGCGTGCAGACGTAATTATGAAAATAAATTATGCACGTGCAGATGAATTATTTGGCACGAGAGCCCAGCGACGCTCGTTTATAACTTCTAAATGGTATTTTGGAAAGGATTTGTTGGATTGTGTCGATGAGTACACATATTTGGGCATAACTTTCCATTTTGGTGGTGGTTTTAAAATCGCCCAAAAGGCTTTGTACAATAAGGCGTTACGCGCGTATCACGGTCTATTTAAAAGTTTTTCTAACGTGGAGAATGTTCCAGTGAAAGTGCTGTTGAAACTGTATTCAACTGTTGTAGTTCCGGTGCTGCTGTATGGTTGTGAGATTTGGGGAGTTTACGCTTTGGGAAGGATATCTAGTTTTGACATGTTCAAGACAAAGTTTTTTAGTATGGTTACCGACATAGAAAATCTGCATTTGAAGTTTTGCAAACGTATTTTAGGCGTTCACTCTAAGTCTACAAACTTAGCAGTGTATGCAGAATTGGGCAGAGTACCAATGGTTGTGCAACTTTCTGTTTTGGTAGTTAAATACTGGGTACGGGTGAAGGATTCGTTGTACGGGAATGAATTAGTTGGGAGAGCTGCACGTGTGTGCATACAATCAAATTTTCAGGGCGTTAAGTTTACGAATTATCTGTTAGAGATGTGCAATGTTAAATCTCTTGAGGATCTTGTTATATCCACTAAGAACATTAGAATTCCGGCTAAATATCTGAAATCTGAATTATATAATTCCTTTAATAAGCGGTGGAAGGACCAGGTTCAAGAGTGCAGTAAGTTGCGTACGTTTAATCTAGTGAAGCCAAATACAGGTTTTGAGAACTAACTACCTGTCGTATGTCTCGAGCGTTAAGCATCGTCAGGCGGTGACAAGATTTAGGATTTCTGCGCACAAATTCCCTGTTGAAACTGGTCGCTACGCAAACATTACTTATGATGCACGCGTTTGCCCTCTTTGTAACCTTAATGAGTTAGGTGATGAATTGCATTACTTCACCAGTTGTAATAATATAAAATTTGTAAATCTTAGAGAACGTTTTTGGGGCAATTTGTTAGCTATCAATGATTCATTTAGTTGTTTTAGTCGGCGAGAATTATTTTCGTACTGCTTGTCAATGAAGGATGAGTCTGTAATGAGGTGTACAGCAAAATATTGCCACGATATTATGACTATGTTTAATGATTGTACCTAGCTGCCTACTTGTGTACTTCCAGTACTTCCTATGTATCTTTGATGGTATTTTTGGAATAAAGTATTATTATTATGTAACAGGAACGGTGACGGCATGCAACAGAAAGAACATGACGCGTATATATGAGTGCACGCGAAGATGTAACGAAAATTAAAGTTGGAAATTGAATGTTTTACGCATTACTGCAAAAAAATTACACTGATTAGTGAGATAACTTAGAAAATCACAGAATCCCTTAAACGGAAGATTGAATGTAAAGGACAGGCCGGCGTTAAAAGCCATACAAAAACGAGCTCGAAAAACGTGTTCCGTGCGCTGGTGCACGGTCGGTCGGTCGGTCGGTCGGTCAAAACATGTCGCTAAAATTTCACTCTCATGCTATATGTATGTTGCTCCGCTCGCGCGGGAGCTCCGCTATTAACATTTGTAGCTACCTAGCTAGATTAGCTTTATAGTTATTCTAGGTAGCCTATACGCAGCCTATACGCAGCCTATACTCTTGTAATCTCTGTGGTCTTAATTAAATGGTTGTTGTTGTTCTACTTGTAATTTACATAATCAATGAGGTTAGCTAGATTTCTTTATCGTTACTTTTGTATTATCACGGCCACATCAGCTCTGAATGCTGCAGTATCGCCAATACCGTGTTTAAATAAATGCTATTATTATTATTATTATTATTACTTCGTCTGATTTGATCCCGCCAAGGTGATCTGGCTTTTACTGAGTTTTGTGACATCATGAATAACGCAAATCAAAGACGAATAAAACAAAATCGACTCTGGAAATGATTTGTAGCCGTTATAGTATGGAGGCTTTACTGGTTGGCAAACTTTAGCCTGAAACACATGGAGTTCTAACTTTATTTTGATTTTCGCGAAAAGACGCGTGCGCTGACGGGTATTTTTTTCACAATAATACGCGCGGTTTAGTTACTGCGTGGGACTCGGGATTCTCGAGGGACCACACGAGGGAATTTATGACCTCTAGCCCGCGCGGGGTCTGAGCCCGTGTCGCTGGGCGCGCGTGGGGTCTAAGCCCGAGTTTAATGGTGGTTACACAGCGATAAAGTGTCCGAAGACTACTGCAATGTTGATCATATACAACGCTTGTCGAGGTTTATACGATATTTCGGCTGGCCAGTACCAGCCTTCTTCAGGTTTATTTTACAGTGGAGGTCACAAATGGATAGAATACTTATATAAATGGTTAATTACGTAATGAGCGGAAATTACAAAATCGATGGCATATGTTTTATATAGTAGTAACACATAAAAAGAAATTATGAAATAGGTTGGAAAAGATTGTGCAGATACGAATAACAGCCGACAATAAAAGTCAAATGGTGAAATTACATTTCATCACGTCTATTCATTCCGAGTGGTTCGAGGGTTACACAGCGTTATACAGCGTTCGAACGATCCCAGATAACCAATGGCTACAATATGGGATTCTGAGAGCTTCTGTTTAAAAAAAGAGAAAATATTACGCTATGTGTATTAAGTTACTTAGAACTCCCTGTGCCTGCAATGCGGGCGTTCGATTTGGGAAGCAGCGCTATATTTGAACGAGGAAGACTGGGGCGGGGACAAAAACTAAGGAGAGGGGGATGGCAGTTCGCTTGGTTCTGATAGTGACGTACTGAATCACTTTGTGGCAATTAAAATTGCGATTTTATTTGCGCTTCTCCACGCACTAAAATGAAACCGTTACCTAAACTAACTTTTAGAGACTTCGCCACACTAAATGCCATCAACTGCAATAACATAAACTTGTAATCATGAAAGCATATCAGTGACGTTCTTTGTTGTCCTCGATCGGCGCCCCATTCTTTCCTCGTTCAAATATACTGCTGCTCCCCAAATTGAACTCAATAGGTACTGGTACGAGATCGGTAGTGTTATTACAAAAACCGGACTGTTTGTAAATGCTATTTCTCCCCTCCAATCGATTGCCGATATTTCTAAAACTGTATTTTTGAAGATTGTTTACTATCCAGTAAAACCTTTCCCATGAGATCGCGAGCGCAATTAATCGGTTATTGTTGTCATTTATCAGCACGTTTCCTGCAAAAGGCATATTGTTACAGAAACTTAAGGAACACCACATTGTATTCTTAGAGGATCAGATAAATTACCGTTAACATAGATTGACTAAGCTCAAATAGGTATGAGGAAAACCAATTAAGTGACTTTTGGCAAATGCCAAGGTATTGCAACTTTTCTAACAGGATTTTGTGGTCAATAGTGCCAAAGGCCTTTTAAAGGTCTAAAAAGATTACTCCGTTTAGAAAACCTTTGTCAATATTAAAGTACCAATCATTTGTTGTATCTAAAAGAGCACTTAGTGTTTAATGCAATGGTCTGAAGCCAGATAGAGAATCGGCAAGTAAGCATACAATTGTATGCTTACTGTCAAGTAAGCATACAATTGATTAAAAATGATTCTTTCAATGAGTTTACTAACAACAGAAAGAACAGCTATAGGCCTATAGTTATGTGCATGGATCGGTTTTAGATTCGGCCTTATAAATTGGAAAAACTTTTGCATGTTTCCAATCGTTTGGAAAAACGCCAGTTTTGATAGATTGATTGAAGATGTGCGTTAGAGATGAAACAATAACAGGGCCAGCTTCCTTTAGCAGACGACATGGGATTCCATCTAGCCCAGGGGATTTGTTAGTGGGTAGAGCATTAATGAGTTTTAACATAATCATCAACTGAAGTTTCAGTAATAGAAAATTGACTGTGTGTAGGGGTTATAATGTTGGTATTTGATGATCCATAATCTATACACTCCAGTGGCGTAGCCAGGTTTTTAAAATTTGTAGGCCCAAACAACCGCTCCGTAAGGGTCGCTTCTTTAGGGGTCCGGGAGCATGCTTCCCGGGGAAATTTTTAGATTTAGACTTTCGCAAATGCCTTCTGCTGCACTTTCAGGTCATGTTTTGTGTATTTCGACAGCTCCTCAAGCCCAGCATTCACTTGTAATAAGACAAGTAGGCTGTAAAATGTGTAGGCCCAGGCCTAGATACGCCCTTGCACTCCAAACGTGTTGATAGCCTTAGACCAATCATGGCGAACGTTAGTAGAGTAGCGATCGTTAGTAGAGTAAATTGGTTGGGCATTTACTTTGCCGTCTCAAACTTAAGATAAATTGGCGGAACAGGTTTTAATTGAACGTAAGATCTCAGCAGCAGTGGCTTCGTATCTACAGCTTTTCTGAATCTGAAGCCAGCTTCCAGAATCTGTACTAAGACAATCTTCATGACCAAGTTAGCAAATCTCATGCCAATACACTGACGAGGGCCTGCGCCGAACGGTAGGTACGTGAATGGGTGCCTCTTGGATTCTTCTTCTGGAGAAAAACGCTGTGGATCGAACTTGAACGGATCTGGCCACACGTCTGGATCATGGTGTATGGAGTAGGTCAGAATGTGGACGTGTACTCCTTTTGGGAACTTAAGTCCATTGATTACGCACTCCTCGGCGCATTCCCTCATGTGCCTGTGACCTGAAGAACGTAAAAAGGACATATTGTTTATTAGCGTCTATATCCTAAAGGGCCCCGGTTACAATCGGGCCTCGGGTACGATCGGAGCTCGGTTACGATTGGGCCCCGTTACGATTGGGCCTCGGTCACGATGGGACCTCGGTCACGATCAGACCTCGGTTTCGATCGGACCTCGGTTACGATCGGGCCTCGGTCATGATCGGACCTCGGTTACGATCGGGCCTCGGTCATGATCGGACCTCGGTTACGGTCGGGCCTCGGTCACGATCGGACCTCGGTTTCGATAAGACCTCGGTTACGATCAGACCTCGGTCACGATCGGTCATCGGTCATGATCGGACCTCGGTTATGATCGCTGCCAGGTACCTTTTTTAGCGATAGCAGAGATCGTAACGATCAAATGGAAATCGGGCTGTACAATAGACAATGCTCTATCCCAGCGATCGTGATCGCTATGATCGCTGGAGAGTGAATGGTTTTCATATGAGAGGAGGCTCTACGATCGCTGAGCACTTTTTTCAGCCGGATTATATTCACCGATTGTAGCAATTTCGATCGCTAACCGGCTCCATTAATATTACAACTGGTATCTTTCAGAACAAAAATCGCTCGAAAAGTAGCGATCATTAACGATCGCTGGAGTGTAATTTCGATATAATCGCTACAATCGCTACGATAGACCATATATAGCTCTATCTCAGCGATCATGATCGTCTGCGATCGCTAGAGAGTGGTTTTCATATAATCGCTACGATCACTCAGCACCTTTTTTTCAGCGATCGCAGCGATCTACTTATAAACATACAGATAACATAGTGATAAAATTAAATGTTGAAATAAATGGTATAGTGTTGCAAGCGTAGATTGGTATAGATAGCCACGTTTTAATTGGTTGTTTACAAGGTAACAGTATACTTTATCCAAGCGATACGTGTCGGCCGACTGTCGGGTAACTGTTATATTATTTACAATACTTTGACCGCGTGCAAAAAGAATATACGAAAATATTAATAAGTACGTGAAGGGGTTAGCCGACTTTTTACTAATCGCCCGACAGTAGCCCGACACGTGTCGATATTTCATAAAGTATACTTTTTACCTTTTCGGAGCATGGCCACGACAACGGCGGCCATCAGTTACCTGGCGGACAAAGTCGTAACACCTCCTTCAGTACCCAGTCCAGGTAGTCGATGGAGTGAACAAAATCGTACGTAGTAGAACTACTCCCTTGGTCACTTTCTCGAGCTTTCTTGATTTCCAAGGCCAACCTTTCCTGGACATGAGGGTGACTGGCCAGAAAATGACTCGTATTGATGAGAGTTGTGGCGGTGGTTTCATACCCTGCAGCCAGGAAACTGAGAGACGAAGCCTTCATTTCATCCTCGTTAAGTTTGCTTTCTCCATCCACGATTGTTTTGTTGGCGTCTATCATAAGCTGAGCTACATCGTATCTGCCTGATGGACCTTGTCTCTCACGTTCACGCAATATGTCCCTGTTTGAAAGGAGAAATAATTAAAAAATCTCCTTCAGTCTTACTCAAAGAATTCAAGACTGTGGATCAGTGATTAAATAAGGAGAATTTTGATGATGATGATGATCATAAAGCATGCACATATAGTGACCTTATTCATATAGGCATCAAAGCGAGGCCAGTGACCGACTCCAATTTTTTTATCTACCTTATTATAGGAAATTAACGCTCGTGTTAATTAAACGCGAATAGGTGGGAAAATTCCTTCCGGATAAAGGAAATTAACGCGAAAGAGGAGGGAAGGAAATTAACGCTATTGACACACAGTTTTTGGCCGAAATACAAGAAGCGAGAATTAGAATGAACTAGAAATATTGTAACCGATATACTTTTAGGCTTTTACATTGTAAAACTGGATTGAAATACAGTGTGAAGAAAACAGAAAGCCATTGTTTCCTAGGTGTCAAATGTGTCTGGACAGGATCCAGAATTTGGGGTTATCATGAATAATGAAATTAAGGTGGCGGAAATGAATATGAACAAGAGGCTGTATGCAGCCTATACTCGGGCCATATCCATCTATAAGTGCGATGCTTGGTAATTTTTGTGATTGGGTTGATTTCATCCCTGTGGTTTGTACAGGTTTGGAATGAGCCATGATGTCACAAACCAGTACAAACCACTGGGATCTGTTAACACAATCAGAAAAAAGCCCAGCCACAATACCTGGGACTAGGCTGGTGCCACATATATTAGCAATGTTATAAACGATAAATGATTGTGTCTGAGTATGTAAAATATTATTTAATTGAATTTCAAAAATACCACCATACAAAAGATCACATCAAAATTAGTATGCTGACTGAGTTTAAAGCAAACATTTTCTTATCAGTAGAGGAGTTATGCAGTTACATTTTATCATGTCTATAAACTTTCCTTTCAATAACAGTTCTTTCAGAATGTAGATGATCATAAACTCAGGTGTTGTTGAAGCAGGTGAATGGTTTTCCTAGATTACAGCTGTCAGTAACTATTTCTGTGTTTCTATTTTACCTGGGTCCTTCCATCCACAGTTTTTATTTTCGAGTGTATGAGATTACCTTCCACGTCATTTGAAACAGTTATTTAGCTGTCAATTACCAACTACATCCATTGTCAACTACATGCAGCTGTGCTCCCAATGAACTGGTATAAAGTTCTGTGCTGAACTGGTAATATGATGTTCCTTGGTGGTCATTTTTCTGGACTTTCTGAATCAGATTTGGAGTTCATTAGCTTGATTAAGGCATACAGCATGATATAGGGAAATACAATGGTGCAGGGTACAATTCCCCTCAATGTCACTGAAAAGTTATTTAGCTGTAAATTATCAACTACTTCTACTGTCAACTGCAGAGATGTACCATCTCCAAATAGCTGCTTTCATTTCCAGCACCTTAGTGAAGACTGGATACATACATGTAGCATTGATATAGATCTACATATATAACAGTTAATTGCCCTGTGATGTTCAAAATTCAGAGCAACATTTGTTCAGTGCATTGGTACAAAGTTCTATGGTTAACTGGTAATATGTGCCTTGTACATGGATATATGTAATCTGCAGGCTGGTCATTTTTCTGGACTGAATCAGCTTTTTGGAGAACACTACAGGAGTTCACTTAAGGCCAGCCTCACTGGGAAGTACCGTACAACAGTGGGAATAATTATTATGCCTGCAAATATAAAAATATGGGTGTGTAAATATATTATTGGTTTTTGACAGGCAATATAAGCTTGTTAACACACACAGGGAGTAATTGCAGAATACCCCCTCCTTTGGTTCATTAATAATTCATTTCTCAACTTTTTCATACAAACCTTCTAAAAACCTAACCCTGAAATAATAAAAAAACTTAACCATTTCGACCCAAAATCATTCATAGAACGAGTCTAAATACACCTGAACTAAAGTGGAGAATTTAGCATAGTTTTCAAGCGATCTTTTGAGCGGAGGGGGTATTCTGCAATTTTAAATGGTTGCAGGTTGTATGAAAATTTGACAAAATGAATTATTAATATGCTTACACTGAGAAAGCGCCGGGATTTCAACATAAATGCACCTGAACTTAATGGAGAATTTAGCGAAGTTTGCAAGTGTACTTTTGCTTTAAGTTTAACAATTTCAGGACGTACATGCTTACAGTTACACTGAGAAAGTGCCGAAATCGCCAAGTATCATGTCAACAGAAGTGTGATCAAGGATCACAAAATTGTTGTATATTGCAGTTTAATACTTGCTTTGTGTATAGCAAAAAATACAGAAACCAATTATCACTTTGCTGACAGTTTATTTGTATCTCAGTTGAGAGTATTCTTTTGAGTATTCTTATGAGTATTTTTTTAGTATTCTTATGACCCGGTTATGAGTATTTTTTGAGTTCACTGAAGTTCAAAAGTACTCATAAAGAGATTTGTGTACCTTAGAACTGTCTGGCGTCGTAGTTACGACTGTATGAATGACAGTGTACTAATGTAAGTGATGTGTAAGTACTGAGTACAAGATGCAAAATACAAAAAAACATGCAAAACTCACCTGAAAACTCGAAGCCTCGATGGACAGCGAGCGAGAAACTGAATCTCATCGAATTAGACCTCTGGGTAATATTGTCATCCTTCACACCACCCGCCTCGAAATGTAGATGTTGAACAAAAAAAGATCCGCGTTGAGCAATGCAGGAGCTGTTTTTATTAACAAAACGTCTGATACTTCTTGTTACTCGCATTTCTTAACACACTGTATGTTTTCTTGTCCATCCTCCATCAAATATACTGCAACGCTTCATGAAAGGTCGATTAATCCCTCCACTAGCCCTCCCTCGGGAAATATTTTAAAGGGATACCCGAGTGAAAAACACATTGGGGCTCAAAAGAATCTTCAACATGTTCTTTGTTCAGAAAATGTATTAAAATTTGATCAAAGGTTTTTAGTATTAAGAACGAGCACCTCAAAGTTGGTCCCACGAAGACATGGGCGCCGCCATCTTTGTTTGCATTTACGGAAGTGACGTCACTTCGTCCCACCAGCGTTCTCACTCTCTCACTTATTAGGTGTTTTTAGGATGATAAACGCCTTAACTGTACCTCACATACATTGTAGTTCTTATACTTATTCAGAAGTCACTCGAGTCTTTTAAGCCATGTTGTTTTGCTGTTATTAAATGGCAGTTACGAGACCTTGTTGTTCGTCTGATAATTTCTCGCCTTCCCAATGCTTTTCTTCCTCCTCCCAGTCTTCTGAACTTTTCTCATAATGTCGTCTTCATCATAATTCCGGTTTCTGTAAGAATTCCTCTGCAATCTCGATGAAATCATACAAAGACAAGTAGCCGCGATACGCTGGTGGGACGAAGTGACGTCACTTCCGTAAATGCAAACAAAGATGGCGGCGCCCATGTCTTCGCGGGGCCAACTTTGAGGTGCTCGTTCTTAATACTAAAAACGTTTGATCAAATTTTAATACATTTTCTGAACAAAGAACATGTTGAAGATTCTTTTGAGCCCCAATGTGTTTTTCACTCGGGTATCCCTTTACTTTAATTTGCTATATCTGTTGTCGATATACCGTGTTTTGCTATTACTGTAATACAGTCATTATTGTTGTTTTTCTTAGATTATTATTATCATGATAATGACCAAAATTTTGCAAAGTAATAAGCCGACCAATGACTAGCCTGCGAATACAGCCGTCTCGCATCGGGAACCACAATCAAAACGTGGCCCCCGAGAGTTACGTCATTTGATTGGCTAGTATATATACCTAATTATCATATACGAGCCAGTCAAATAACGCGACCAGATCCTGTCCGCGCGAAACGTCATCAGTATGGAATTTTCCGTTTCAAGGCGCAGACGTAACTCTCGGGGGCCACGTTTTGATCAGTTGTGGTTCCCGATGCGAGACGGCTGTATTCGCAGGCTAACCAATTACCAAATGTTGAGGGATCCAAGTTGAGGAATCTAAGTTGGAGGTTCAGTGCACAGGACTGCACATAAACCCGGGGGTGACTTCCTATATTGAAATGATAGGGGTGATCGGCCGGAGCTTCAAAAATGACCCTTAAAAGGTACGCATAAAATAAAAGAGCCTAGAAAGTCAAAATGATTTTAACCCCTAAAGGTACGGCCATATAACGTCTGTCAAAATAATTGTGTTTAATCACAAGCCGCAGTAAAAATACATCTAACTACATCAAACACTAAACTTGTCATTCAGTTTGAGAAATGAAATGACACCCTAAAAGGTACGGACTTGTGTTGCATAATTAGCTTTTATCAAAGGACCCCCTAAATGGTACGGGAGCGAAAGAGACGACCCCTAAAAGGTACGGCCTATTACCCTTATCACTTCAATATAGGAGTCCCCCCTTCTCCGGGCACATAAGGCAGTGCTTGAGAGCTTGGTCGCTAGGAAACCCTGGCAACCAAACAACCCAGAGCACTGGGTCACACAGCATGTAGTGGACAAAGGGGGAGGGTGGTTCACACTAGCGACGCAAGCATAAGCGTAATCATATGCAAACGCAGTGCCGTAGTGCAAGCGCCGTTTTATCTCGGTGTAAGAACCATTCCGTGGAGAACATGCCCTCCCGCGCTCGGTGAGTTGTCGTATTACCGATTGAATACTATAATTTATGTACCTGCTCGTCATTAGTTGATATAAATACGTGAAAAAAAAACGAATGCCAGCAAGCCAATTCACTCTTGGTATAGCGGTTAGGGTTTGGGTAGGGGTGTGGCAGCCGTTCCAATTTTATCTTCCTGTGTTCGATTCCTACCCTGCGCTGTGTAATACTTTTTCAAGTATAGATGCTCCCCAATCCTTTTAAAATTTATAAGTGTCGCTTCGGGTGCTCGGGAAATATTTTAAGTCGCAAATTATATCGCAGTATGTGCGGTTCTTACACCGACGTAACGCCAGTATAATGGTCAGTACATTACTGCGTATAGCGATTTTCACTGCCACGTCATCCATTGTCATTAATATGCCAACCAGAGATTCACCGTTTCCTGACACAAAGCTGCCTTTTGAAATCATGGTTGAACATTAGCATAACAACTGCGATGTTTATCAACACGAAACATCGCTATACGTTGCTTGCACTTGTGCTTGCAATTGCGTGGCTAGTGTGAACCAGGCTTTACTCGGGAAGAAACAACAGATGAGCACCTTGCTAAATCCATGAAGAAGCCAGCGTTTCCAATAAAGTTCACGTATTTAGCCAGGAAACTTGCCCAGGGAAAAACTCCAACGATAGTGATGAGGAAAGGACGGTTGAAGATCGATTTGGCTCGATCCAGGAGGGAGTGATCTTCGCTGGTTTGAAACTCGGTTGTGTCCACTCCAAACGCCGAGGATAGAATAACATCAAGAATGCATAGGCCAAACATATCTGTCATTTCTACGCTTTCACCTAGGAAAAAGAGAGATACTGAACCTCTTGCATGCTTCCTCCGAAGGCAACACGGGAGACGGCTACACATGCTAGAAGTTGCAGCGGTGTATCGTGGGTAGGGGGAGGGAAAGGAGGGATTTAAGGGGGGGGGGGGGGGGGGAATCGGAGACCAGACGAAACACCTGATCTTTGGCCCAGGTTCGACGGCACGACGCGGTATCTTGCCCTTGTTCCGATTTTTACAATAATAAGGTTTGTCAAATTGAGTAGCTTAAGTCTTACAAGTATTGATATCCGTTTTATGTATGTATATATGTATATATGTATATATAAATGTCAAGTTCAAATTCATATGGATAGAGTGCTCGATACCAAGGTAGAGCAGGATGTAAAACAAGAAGACAAACTTAGGTTACTTCATAGAACTTTGATTCACTACAAATCTGTTTCGTATGGCAAGCGAAGCTAACCACACTCTTCAGGTGAATACTGCAACTTATGTTAATTAATAACATGGAACACTCGAATTTATATGGTCTAGAAGTTGAATCGTGTACACGGAATGCGCAATGTAATGGCCTATTGTTAAGGTGTGATACTACTTACTGGTTACGTAATAAATGTTGTTTACATGGCCTAGAAGTTGAATCGTATACACAGAGCACACGACGGCGATGGCTTATTGTTAAGGTGTGACACTAATTACTGGTCGCACAGCAAGTATTTCTTTCTATGCCTACAAGTGGATACAAGTTCGTTTCTACCATTGAGTGAGCTTAGCTCCGGGTGGCAAATAATGATAAATTTCTCATGTAAGCATAGGTTGCATCGTTTGGTTTAACATAATCAGTTTTGATAGAAGCCAACCATTTGTTTACCTGTCTCCACGTACTTCTTCAGCTTTCCATTCAGTCGCGTAGCAGCATCTTCAATCAGATCAACAGTTCCCTTCAACTTAGAGCCGCTAAAAGCCGGTG
The DNA here is from genome assembly GCA_030867875.1 of Actinernus sp. WN-2022. Classification (NCBI taxonomy): domain Eukaryota; kingdom Metazoa; phylum Cnidaria; class Anthozoa; order Actiniaria; family Actinernidae; genus Actinernus; species Actinernus sp. WN-2022. The sequence goes on from JAOWCC010001634.1 coordinate 31,597,036, forward strand.
CAATGACCTTTCTCACACGCTTCCACTTGGGATACTTCGAACGAACAAACATTTCGGAATCGAGCGGCGGAGGAAATGTGATCGGTAAACCTCGATTTGGAAACTTCATGAAATCCTTGACCATGATTTGCTTGATCATTTCTGGATCCATGACACAGATGGTGGGTAACCTTCCTACGGAATACATCTTGTAAAGCTTTCCATATTTCTTGTAGTACTCGTCCTGCAAGCCGTGAGTTCCCTCTAGTCGCTTCACGGCCCAAACGTACAAAATGGCGCTCAGAGGGAAAGGCCAGTAGTTTGGCCCAGGTAAAGGAATATCCGGAGGCGAAGTTACGAACAGATAAATTGGTATTAAAATCACGAGAACAATAATAAACATAGTCCAAGGATTCGAGCACAAGGCTTCTATCGTTGCAGTCATTTTTAGGGTTGTAAGCATTTACGGTCGCGGTCTGGCACAAATGATATAGATAGCCTTCGCTGTTTTTCAATCGAATGAGGTCAAGCGAATCCCGTGTTTTGTGACATCATGAATAACACAGAAGCGAAGAATTTAAATATTTATTATTTTTCGATTCTTGAAATCATTAGTATACTACGGAGCCCAATTTCGCTGCACTTTTTTATTCCTCGGCAGACTATTTTTTTTTTGTGGCTAACTTTTTTTTGTGGCCGACTTTCTTTTTTATGCCCGACTTATTTTTTTGTGGCCGAAATATTTGTTTCTGTCACGAAGTAACATGACTTCAGTGTAGCTCCACCGACCGAGCGCCTTTCCTCGTCTTGTCAAGATGCATCAGTCTGTACAGAAGAGTTACGTTTAAATCAAGTACAATCAACCTTTAATAATATGTGAAAACTATTTCTTATCGACCTGAACAATTGACCTGAAAAGCTGATTAGTTTAGCGTTAATTATGTAACTGATTAATCGAACGGCGAGGGCACTGGGAACTAGCCTGCAATACAGGCGTTTTCGCAACTCTTGATTTAGTTGATCGCCGCTTTCCGCAGCTTTTCTCTCTCTAGAAAACCTATGGGACCAGGGTACAATATATTTGGACGAGAGAAGAATGGCATGATGACAAAGTCTGAAATTCATTCGCGAGCGGAAAACGTCCACGAAAGCGGGAATTGAAAACCACTAGAAACGCATGCATTGCAGGCTAACTGGGAACTAGATTTTGCAATTCCTTGTTATATTTTCCTTGTCGAGCCGTACACACGAGCAAGTTTCGCGACTTTACAAGTCTCCTTGTCCAAAAGCTGGTTTGCCAGCTTTTCAGTGAACAAGGAATATATGAAGACTGCATAGACGTTGACATTATACTGGTTTCTGTGGTTTCTGTGTTAGTCAGTATTTGAATATCGCCTTTAAACTGTGTCTGGTCATTATTTATGTTAATTTTGAACTTTTCCTGAAAATGTTTTCCCTTCCAGTCATAATTAAGCAAAAAAAAAAAAATCTATAAATGTCTGGTCTTTTCCTGCCAGAATCAGCCTATTGGATATTCACTAAGTAACGAATTATTTGACCAAGTTTTGTGATATAATTGTTTTCCAGACAGGAGCTAAGGGCAAAAATGTACTTCCCTTGCCTTCTCTTATAATGGACACTAATTCAGAACCACACTATGGTTGGAGTGGGTGGTTAAAAATTCAAGTTCATTACAAAGATTTGTATTAAGCACAGCATATGTATCTTCAAGTTGCTGTGACTTCATTTTTGGGAGACATGTTGCTGATGAGTCCAATCATGTGATCAGCCACACCTTATTCTTGTCCATAATTAGGATATTTGCTCTCCAACCATAGATAACCTGTAAAAAATTCTCCTATCCAAAATATAAGGTCATTTCACATGCAATTGACATTATTCAACTACAATGGATGCTAACATCCTGTAAAATAAGTTTGAGTGCAAACAAAAGAGGTTACATGATATGGGTAGGGTGGTGTATAACTCTTTGTCGTCCGATCGTGTGTGAGCTTAATTGGTGAAATCCTGAGTGCTAACTAAACCCTCCCACCTCAGTTCCAGTTTGGCTAGCCCGGGGTAATTAAATACTGCTGACTTGTTAAGCCAAGGGCTCAAACTTGCCCCACAATGCCATTCGGGAGAATTCTACGTACTGGTCGACGGTAGGTATGGCTGCTTCGGTAGGGTTTCCAATGAAATGTGCTCTAATTTTGGAGAAAAATGCCACTGTCAGAGAGCTTGAAGACGTCATTAAGTCTGAGGATGGCTGAAAAGTACTTGGTTTGCTTTTAGTAGGCCTTGTGAGGGGATTTCACAGGGTTTTGCCGTTGTGTTTGTGATTTCAGACACAGGAAAAAATTCTTCAATGAAAGCCTTGAAATCCTGCAGTTGGCATTCTTTTACCCCTGCTCAACCTATTAGGATGTGTTTTTGTCACTTTAAAGCAACGGCTTGAGTCCAAATCACCGCTCTTGGCTGTAGGGGTAAAAGACTTCTGGTGGAGAGAAATGCAGTGTAAACATCGGCGTGGTTCACAGTCGCTTGGTGTGTTTTGTGCAAAAAAAACTACTGGTTGCATGGAAAGATTAAACAAGGTACTGTAACGACTGAGTGCTGATTTTGTGTTTGCTCTTGATTTCAAGTGCGAATGGAAAGGATGTTTTGAGCCGATTTTCAGCTCCTTATTTAGAATTCGTGAAAATCGAAGAAACAAAAACGAACCGCCAAAACAAATGAGCTTTTCTCCATAGTGAAAGAGTCAAGCGATCCCTGTTATAGCTTTGACTTTGAAGCCATTCATCCCTTCACATAATATCGCAACATCGTCTTTCCGGCATGTCTAGATGTGATGCAATATTTTTTTCTCATATAGGTGTCAGGGCACCTATATTTACAGGCTCGGACCCGAAAGAGTTAATGGAAAAGGTGGAGAGTTCAAAATCGATTCCAGCAATCACAACAAGCTCCACAAAATGACCAATTTTACCAAGAAATACCGGCGTCGAATCGAGCTCAAACTTATATGCGAGGGTCGTACAGGGGGGTCTCTGGCACGGTTCACGGGCGGGAAAAAATAACGAATCACGGATATCAAAATTTCATTTTCCCGAATCACGAAAATAAGCAAGTAACGTACTCTTTTATCCTGCTCTTACGCAAAGAAAAGTGACAAAGAAGGAGTGTTTGAAGAAAGCAAAATCGAGAAAGGCAAAAGAAAGGCTACATATTGCAAATTGCAAACATTTATCATTCTCGATAGACGACTCTAACCATTCGTCCACTACGTGTAGTGACGGCCCGAAGAAACGTCAAATTGTCCAATGTATCTTCCTCGTCACTGTTGCCATAGAATGGTCAGAATCTGAATCGGTGTCGTACTCTTCCTCGTCTTCTACCTCGGCTTCCTCTTCTGCTTTACCCTCTTCAGTGGCCTCGTGTGGCATAGAAGGCGTAGCAGTCGTAGCAGAAGGAGGGGGACATTGGGGTTTGTGGTGTTGCGGTGTGGGTCAGTTTTTAGTGCGGTATTTCCCGCCATATTGCGGTGATCTCAAATCCTGCAGTGTGCGTTGTTTGTGTTTTCGAACCTGTGGTGTTCGGTGAAACGATATGTTTGCGGTGTTGTGATTTCTTGTTGGACCCATGTATGTCAGATAAATCCATGTAAATAACGGGACTCTTAAAATAATTATTGCGTCATTGCGTTGTCGGTATTTTGTCAACGTTACATGCGGTGTTTTCGGATTTTTTTTGCAGTGTTGCTGTATCGAGATGTCCCCCTCCAGAAATAACATGCAGGCTGATTTTCGACTGTAGTAGGGTTGAATGAGTCGGATAGGCTGACGTTCTGTAAATGTTTAATGGCAATGTTCCGGCTATGGTGGTCTCTTGCCTCACACTTCGTTCTCTGTTGTACAGCTTTTCCATTGGTTGTCACCCACTCAATCATGGTCTTTTTCCCGCCTATTTAATTGCCTCATAGCCAGTTAAGATGATCCAGCCTCGGAATGGCATTTAGTGGAGTGCTCTGGCGCAGCACGGGATGATAGGATTTACTTGTGTGTGTAGTAGTAGGCACTCCAGGGTACTACACGCTTTATGCTTTCGTATACGGTATTCGCCAGATTCCGTGCGTACTGCAAAGCGGTGCCGGGGAACTGGTCCTTGAAATGACCCATTGCGTGTACGTTTTCAACCTGAACTGTCAGACAGGAGTACAGATCACTGGTGTATATTGAGTTAAGTTCTTTAACTAACGCCTCCAGATCTTTCAGCCCATTTAAGATCATATTGACCGAAAGCTTTGTCTGATTAGAAATAGTTCCTTGAGGACCGCTTGGTTTACCTGTGCTGCCGTCGTTGCTATGTGACAATGCTTTTTCTGTTGTTGCATGTTTCAAATAACTATCAAGTTATTCCAGAAGCTCGATTGCTTGGGGTAATTTTCTAAGGTTTTAATATTAAATAACGCCACACATAAAAACAGTTTATTCTGTTAAAAAAATACAAAAATTATATAAAAACAGTTATAAAAAAAAGAAACATTTTAATTACCCTATTAAAAATATAGTAATAATTAAACTGGCACAAAAACAGTTGATTCTGTTACAAAATTGCAAACTCGTTCAGTTCGAGCAAGTTTGGGAGTCATTCTCAATATAAACATTTGAGGGCCATTATGTAAACTACCGGGAAACCGGTAATAATGTTTGTCACCCTCCATAAATAAAGATTCTACTTCTACTACTATAAACATAAACAATATAAATATAAACAATATATTTTAACGGCACTAATATTTGTCTTGGCGGGCTCTTTTAGTTTTAATCTCCAATTTATTCGGCCTTTTCAAGCGCAGAATCGTTCAGAGACCTTCATAGATCTTGCAAATTGCAAAGGCCTTACTGCCGTCTTTTCCCTTTTCGAGCCAACAAAATTTTAGCTCAATGCATGAACCAAGGCCACGTTTTTCGGTCTCTGCCTTTAATCCCGCAAATTCTGCGAAACTTTCTTCTGAAAACCTGCGTCAACGACGATTTTACAACAACCGCCAATTTTCTCGAAATCTGATTGGCTAATTTTCATATGCAATATTTTAACAGACGCGCGGCCGGCTTTCGAAGCGGGCTTTGCAGAGATTTGTGAATTCAGGTTGTGTACACATCTGTTCCAAAAATCAAGAAAATGAGGATTTTAAAAGCATTTCATCACTGGGAAAAGTTAATCGGTGAGTCAAACTTCCTTGTGTGGTGCCATTTGTCAAAATTTGAGCTCTCTCTCGAGTCGAACAAAGCATTTTCGGCTAATTTGTGATCGACTTTGTGACAAATTCGACCGATCTTTTAGAACTAGAACTGAGAAATGGTCTTGAATTAAATACATAATCTTCTAGTTCGTGATTAAAATCTCTTATTCAGGATATTTACATAACGTTCTTAAGTAGAAACAAACAGTTTAGAGTAGCTTCGGTATTTTTCTAGAGTTCGGGAAAGCATAAAGACGTGTTCACGTTTTGGACTTTTCGACTCGAAAGACAGTTTCTACACACTCATTTGAAGCTAAAAGTGTTTTGTTGTTGTAAAAAACAAATTGAAGTTAGTTTTTTATGTGTCTGTCCTAATATTGACAATGATTTTCGTCATAACATGGCCAAAATAGCTGTGGATCCACTCGGCAAAGACGCCTCGTGGATCCACAGCTATTTTGACCATGTTATGACGAAAATCATTGTCAATATTAGGACAGACACATAAAAAACTAACTTCAATTTGTTAAATGCACACTTGTCACAGGAAATCGAATTCTTTCCTTTCCTAGGAAATTGAGTGGACCCAAGGACTTTCGGTTGACGTAAAATATAACAGAGTCAATCGTACAAATCTTCTTCGTTTTCTCTGCCATGTTTTATAGACTCACTGAAGTCCAGTCACATAGGAGTAGACATATGACACATGATACGCATGCGCAGCACGTGCATTGCACAATCGATTACTTTACAACGTCTACGAAGATTAACCGAGGATCACCGATAAAAGTTATCGGTTATTTGGTAGTTGCTAGAATTGTACGGAGGTCGCATCGATCTTAATAAATCTTCCGGAGGTCTCGGAGTCGCGACTCAAAATCACATGGAATAAGTGGTGAAATCACGAATATCGGTTATTAATTCAAGTTCTTCACGGGTCACGCGAAACCTTTGGGTCACGGATCACGAATTAATAATAATTTATTAAATTCACGTTTCTCGGAAAATAAAATCAGCTAATCACGCATCACGAGAATACCCCTGTACGACCCTCTTATGCAGCACACAGTACGATAATTATCTTACCTTTGTATGCGTATAAAACGGTAACATCACAGCTACTTGTGAAGCGAAGCCCAAACAAACCCAGCTAAACTTTCTCATAGCAGCATTTTGAATGCGATTCATCGAAATCCGTGGCGTTGGCGCGGTCGTTCCTGGAGCCAAGGAGCATAATTGATTACCACTGGGAGGTGTAGTGCAATTGTTGACATCCCGACCCTACACTAGGTACTGACAAATTCACGGACAAGAGGTCTCAGGGAAAACCTCGTTAACTATAACCAATCGCAATATGCGACAATATTACACGTGCAAAATAAGCACGAAAAAATTAGTGATCCGAATACTTTTGTTTCCCAAATCGTTTGGCTTGTTTTGTTAGCATGTAAGAAGTCGGTCGGATGGAGTTTTCTTTTGACAATGTTAACATTGAGTCAGTTATAACGTTACCGAAAGGGGGAATAAAATTTGTTTTAACGGCCAGGCAAAGGCTACGGAGAGCCGGAGTGTTGCCGCAAGATTGACTGTACTAGTAATGATATATTTAAATGCAAAGGGGCGAGGAATAAGCAAACGAAAGGTCGAAAGAAAATGCGGGCCAGATAGTGTGCGCAAAGTAAGGGCATCCAAAGGTAAAACTTCATAAAAACGAATATTCTGACGTTTTTATAACAGCCGTAGATGTATTTAAACATATTTTAAAACAACTTTTTCAGCTAACAGACGAGTAGCTATTCTGCAGTGCCACCTAAAGCTCATGAAGAATTTTTCAATTTCATAATTAAGTGAACAGTGATAGAAAATGAGTCAAGATGATGAAGAAATCACAAACTAAGTACAGGGGAATTGACTGATACTGACAAGCCAACAAGAAAAGCTTGAAATATTTCAAATTTAATTCCATTATAGGTGTGTCAGTCAATTTCGATACCCTGCAAAATTAAATATTTAAAAAAAATGTAAACAAAAAGTGCAGAATTTGTCAGCTGAGAAATATCAGACTGCAGAATTTGCCCGGCAGCCGAGTGGCCCCGAAGAACAGCCGGAGTATTTTGCAGAACAGTTTATTGGGTGTTCCTGGCAAAGGGTGCGAAAGGTGATGAGGATAGCTAGTTATCCTCTCTTGGTAGGCGATGACTGTTTCGACCATTGCATATAAATGGTGTCTAATTAAACTATTTTACTTTTGCACTTTATTTTATTTTAAGCTTCGCCTGAAGGAAAAAATACATATCAGAAATGATACCACGAACGATAGCCATGATTCAAACATAACAAACGTAGAAACAAAATGATAAACGGCAAGGTGATCGCAACGTCGAAGGCCAAGTTTTACTACACGCGGTAACTCGTGCTCATGTTGCGTTTTCACATGAAGCGGGTGAGACTAAACAACAACAACAACAACCTTTATTTTTACAATGATAAAGTGTCCGAAGACTACTGCAATGCTGATCAAATACAACGCTTGTCGAGGTTTATACGATATTTCGGCTGGCCAGTACCAGCCGGCTTCTCAGGGTTTATTTTACACCTGAAGAAGGCTGGTACTGGCCAGCCGAAATATCGTATAAACCTCGACAAGCGTTGTATTTGATCAGCATTGCAGTAGTCTTCGGACACTTTATCATTATATTTTCTTCTTCTTGCTGATCAAGATCTGTTTTTTGATCTAACGTCTGGCAGGATTGATTGTACACGGTTTTTGCTGTGGTTTTCTAACCTTAACTATATATATTTATTTTTACCCCAAAAATTAACATAGATGATTTACAGAAATAGTATGATAAAACGATTAGGGGTACTGGCAACCGTCTATTGTTTGATTTTTGATTTTTCAAAAGGTTAGGCGGCCAGACTGCGGCTCGTTTCGAGCGGTCTGGCTTTTTAGTATTGTGGAGGTCTCCGAACCTCTTCCCTAGGGTTAAAACTAACAACAGAATACGCTGAAATTGCATACAGATCCCAATGAAGAACAGATGAAAACTTCAGGCAAGTTTTTTGTTGATCTTATTTCATATTCCGGGCCTGACGGATATTTAACAATTATTCACCGAAGTGGATCGAGGTGAATAGTGGTGGAAATTTACCGAGCCGCTTCGGCCGAGGTCATAAATTTCCACCACTATTCACCGACACTGAGGTGAATAATTGTTTTAGTATAGACCCTATGCAAAAAGGCGTGGCCTAAATTAGCATAAATTCTGAATTTAAAGAAATGACAGAAAAATTGATACAGACACCTGAAAGAGCAGCAAGAAGTTGTTGACGATATGTTGTTTAATAATTTTACAACAATTGGTTCCAGAGTTATTAGCATTTTATAAACCTTTGAGATAACATGAAAACGACGCTGGCCAAGGCCATGGCTGACTTATCAACAAAGCTCTCTTAATTCAAACCTAATTACTCTGTAGCAATGACACTCAAATTTCACATGATTACTTATTTTTCCTCATGTGATCATTGTTGTCTAATGAAATAAAAACAGTATTATTGCATGAAGTCTATATACCACACAGGTGAATAGCCAGCGCCGAATAGTTATTATATTTTCTGTCAAATCAGGACAAAAATTCGCGCAAGGTGATCGCTGCTTCGCACGGAGGAAAATGGAGGGAAAAGGAGGGACTGTTCGCAGTCTAGGCTCCTCCAGGAGCCCATTTGGCGCTAAGCGAACGAAGAGGCGGGCGCAGGACATCTGGTCAGCAGTGATTATGACACATGCGTATTATCTCGTTACGAGTGTTACGTCCCTCCCATAAGGCTCAGCGTGCTTCCTTTCTATCGACGAACAGACGAAAGGAGCTCAAAGCTTCTAGCGCTTTACAAACTACACCGGATTGAAGTCTTATTTTACAAAGATCGGAAATGTTTTCGAGATTTTTCGATACAGCAAAGAACAGCCCTTTAGGTAATCCCTTATCTGTGGCAAAATGTTCAAGCGATTCCACGCCAGAACCGAGATCTGGAAGGCTCATGGCATCGGCCGCCGGTAAGTATATTTCTAGTTCTGAACATAATTTTGGGCAATTTTGTCTCGTAAAGGTTTTTCTTCTGCTAAAACTATTTCCTTAAGAAGCTGATTTCCAGATCTCATTGAATTGTGAATTGAACAGGTAGAATTTATCGCGGTTTGCTTGTAACATTAGGCAAAGCGTGAGGTAAAGTTACCGGTAGTAAAGTGAAAATACTTCGCGCTAGTTTAATCTTTACAGACTTTAGCCATATATACATATATCATAAGTAAATCATCGATATTAAAGAGGATTCTTAGACCAATTCACCAAGCTGAGATCATTAGATTATACATGTAAATGTTACAAAGTATGTGTAAGACAGATTTAGACTTCGATCTTTTGCCGGCTTTCTACGGATGTGACGTACATGTATGTTAAACGTAATTAAAGAAGAAATTGCGTAATAATCCACTAGTAGAGGAGAATGTGGGGAATTTTGAAACGGAAGTCCCAAATAATATTTTAATAGCTGTTATTACGGCTGAGCCAAATGGACAGTGGTTTCACCCATCAGCCCTCATGAAAACAAGGCTTTCGGGTCAACCATTTCAAAATGGTACAGAGATGGAGTCACGTTGAATGGAGATCACCAAGAAAATGATGCCCCAAACAATTATTTTCTAAAGAAAAGCAAGAATAAATGTTAAGTGGTGTCCATCCTTGGCTACTGGAGTGATTTGACGGAATGGTTTTACAAGCCTTGTCTTCAGAAGATTCTTGGATCCATAAAGTCAACAACTCACACACCAACTCCTCTTCGCATTCAGCCTTATAAAATCGGTTAGTCCATCCTTAGGCCACTCAGTGTCTTACAATCGCTACTAGTGCATCAAATGAAGTGACAGGAATGATAAAGCAGAGTAAAACAAGGATATTTCAAAGAAAATTTCACTCAAACAAGCTCACAGCTGAAACAGCCTCAAACGAGTCAATGACCCGATAAGATGGGTGAAACCACTGACCGTTTCGTGGTATTTGGCTCCGCCATAATAACAGCTATTAGGAAACTTTGTATCCACTACTAATCAAAAGTAATAGATACAGAATGAGTAGCCATGCTTTATGGGATTTACATACTTGAGCTGGAAGCGAGAGTTTGTAAATCCAATAAAGCATGGACACAAATTCTGTACATGACTTTTCTCAAACTCATTAATAATTCATGATATTTGTATTCAATCAGAGGACTGCATTTGGTCACATGCATGAATCTTAATACCCACTGAAACACCAGATGAACTTCATATACATGTATGTGCTCTCATTGGGTCACAGGCAGCCCAAGCTTAAGTTATGAAAATATAACTTCAAAAGGATTTGTATGGGAGCATAACGAACTAGAAATACTGTAATTATTTTGAATAAAAATGACTTTCCTTGCCACTGTGATGTCTTCTGTCATGTTTCTCTCCTTGTTGGGTGGTTTAAGCTGATTTCAGCCATATTTTCTTTTTGGAGCCCCTTCTCCCTAAAAGAGAGAAGGCTGTACACTCGATCTTGACAACGCTCACCATCCGGAGTGATAAAACCCACTTCAAAATCATTCAGAATTCACAAAAACATTCAGAGTTCACAATTCCATAGAATGCCACTGTTAATCCATTACTGTATTTTCAAGCACACACAACTACATTTTCTTTCTTGAACTCCTAACCGCCATCATGAATCTTTCTACAATACCACTGAGATAAAGTTTGTCGAAAAGCTGGCTGAGTAGCCTAGCCTTCACAGCAAATCAAAACTACCTACTGGCCAGGGTGCCCTAGTTGTATGAATTTGTCTCAGTTAGCCAATCCAAATGACACCAGGTCATGTTTACGGAAATGAAAAAAAATCAACTGATGTCATGCAGTCACAGTGAACTCATTTGGCTGTTCAGCCAGCTTTTCAACAAACTTTATCTGGTATTGTGGAAAGATTCATGATGGCAGTTAGGAGTTCAAATGGATGGAGTTTGAGAAAGAAAATGTAGTCGTATGTGCTTGATAATACAGGAATGGATTAACAGTGGCATTCTATTGAAGGAATAACCTTTGGGCCGGAATTTCGTAGAGGTTTTGTGAATTCTGAATGATTTTGAAGTGGGATTTATCGCTCCGGATGGTGAGCGTTGTCAATGGCGAGTGTGCAGCCTTCTCTCTTTTTAGGGAGAAGGGGCTCTGAAAAGCAAATTCCACTGAAATCAGCTTAAAACCACCCAACAAGGAGAGAAACATGACAGAAGACTTGCATCACAGTGGCAAGGTAAGTCATTTTTATTTAAAAAAAATACAGCATTTCTGGCTAGTATTGTTATGCTCCCATACAAAATCTTATAAAATTGTATTTTCGTAACTTGAGCTTGGGCTGCATGCCTGTGATTGGGTATCGAGATTCATGCATGTGATGAATTTGCAATAAAAGTAATAACTGATAGTCTGCATGGAATTTGGTGCACCAAAATTTAATGCTGTTCCTCAAATTTACATTACTGAAAATTAGGGAATAGAAGTTGAATGAAAAGTATTTAGCATTCCAGAATTTGACTTATAGAAGATAATTTTGACTCTGTGCATGTACGTACATTTGGCCTTTTACAATAAGTACATGTAACTACATTTGATGTGTTAATTTTGGCAGTTAAATCATGCCATACCAAATGGCTTATACTTGTATCCACTTTTTTCAACAACTAATATAAATTTTCCATTTTTAAAACAAATTTTCAGGTTAGACTACTGGTATATTGCCAACAATATTATGTATTGGCAATTTGTTCCAACAGTCAGGGTTTCCCTTAAAACTTAACCATTCTTATTGTCTTATACAGTATGTATGAAATATGTTTGTATTAATAGGGGAAGAAATCAGTTGTGAATTTGGCAGTGGCAAGTACTATGCCCTGTGTGGTTTTGGTGGAATTCTGAGCTGTGGTATTACACACACTGCTGTTGTACCACTGGATTTAGTCAAATGCAGAATACAGGTAATACACTAGTGGTTTTGTTGGGAATCTGAGCTGTGGTATAACACATGTACATGTAGTCAAATGCAGCATTCCTGAGCATATTTAACAGAGAGTTTGTTTCCAGTGGCACAATCTAGAGCTACCCAGTAACCTTCAAGAGACGAGATGCTCAGGAATGCTAACACATTCCTTTATGTTTAGGGTTGGGGCAGCAGATGTTTGTGGGTGGAGCCTTGGCACATGATTTGCTGGCGTGACCACAGTGAATTTTGTAGTACTATAATTTGTATCATTGTGTGGTTTTTAAATCAGAACGCAGGAATATTTACCTGGGAAAATACCACAGCCATCTTGTCCCACAAGCTTGTCAGGAGATAAACTCCAACTTTAGTTCTTTGCAAAGATTGAAGAAATTAAGTGAAGTTCATAAATAATTCAGAATGTTACAAAGACTGAACTCAGCATTTTTCCCAATGTTTGTTTTGAATTTCTTTGGGTTAAATTTTATAGCTTGTGGGATGTACATTGTACATTTGTAGCAACAGTAACTAACATGGGAGGAACTACAAATGTAGTTTTGTGGCTGTCTACAGTGAAGTAATGTACCATAAACAATCACAGATAAGCCACTCTTGCATATAAAGCCACACTCTGAGTTTACAAGCTAGAATTATAGAAACATATTTTTGTGGAAGAAGATTGAAATGTAAGTTTATACTTTCATCGAAATGTCAAACTACAGAAAACCCCAAAATCTGACCAATAATTTCAACCTGAAATAGTATATTAAATTTCATGTCCACCCACTTAAACACATTATCTACATGTATCTTTCCATAGTATTTGGTTACTGGGATCTGTTCATTCAGGTCACTTTTAGATTTAATTTTACATGCCAACAAAAACAATGTACTCACATTCATCTCTAGCTCTGCTCAGTAACCAGGCACTTTTTAAAATTTAAACAATATTAACCCTTTCACTACTGAACCGGCTGGAACTGGCCAATATGAAGCATGTACATGTACCTGGAGAATTTTTTGCATCAAACCTAGACATGCTGGAAATACGATGTTGTGATATTATTTCAAGGGATGAATGACTTCAAAGCCACAGCTATAACCGGGATCGCTTGACTCTCCCACATAGAAGAAAAACTCATTTGTTTTGGAGATCGATTTTCGTTTCTTCAATTTTCACGAATTTTGAGGAGCTGAAAATTGGTCCCCAAAATCTTCCCGTTTGCCCTTGAAATCAAAAGCTAACAAAATCAGCACTCAGTCATTACAGTACCTTCTTTAATCTTTCCAACCACCAGGTTTGTTTGCACAAAACACACCTAGCGACTGAACTGTGCTATTCTTAATGCTGCACTTCTCTCCACCATGTTTTCCTTCTCCCACCTCCGATTGCATGCTGGGTAATCAACAACAAATTCACAAGGGGATCCCCCTCTCTGGGACTCCTGCAGGATTTTTTTATAAGTCTTTTACCCCTACAACCAAGAGCAGTGATTTGGACTCAAGCCATTGCTTTAAAGTGACAAAAACACATCCTACATGTAATAGGTTCAGCAGGGGGAAAAGACAACCAACTGCAGAATTTCAAGGATTTCAGTGAATAATTATTTCATGTGTCTCAAAGCAGAAACACAACAGAAAAATTCTGTGACACCCCTCACAAGGCCTACTAAATGCAAACCAAGTACTTTTCAGCCGTCATCAGACTTAATGATGTCCTCTACATGTACAAATGTACATGTAGCTCTCTTACAGTGGCTTATTTGTCCAAAATTAGAGCACATTTCGTTGGAAATCCTACAGAAGAAAGCATACAATGTACTTACTGCCAACAAGTCCATAGATTTCTGCCAAATGGCATCATGGGAAAAGTTTGAGCCCTTGGTTTAAAAAGTCGGCAGTATTTAACTACCCCGGGCTAGCCAAACTGAAACTGAGGGGGGACGGTTGAGTTAGCACTCTGCATAATTATTTTCACCAATTGATCCCAAATGCATCCAGTAGTGAAAGGGTTGAGACAACATTTGCTCTAAGAGCATAGAAGCTCATCTGGAGAGCTTATGTTAAATAAATTACAATGATATAGCTGTGTTACAGGTCAGACGATAATAATAATAGTTGTAGGAGTTGAGTACACATATATAAATAATTAGCAATAATAATTAAAAACAATTATAATCAAAAACAATTATAATCAAAAACGGTTCGATTGGACAATAAATGAATGTAAGCATTGATTGGCACTTGATTGATTGGCACTGCTGACTGGACATGCACACATTTTGCAGATCTGTCCATACCTTGGGTGAGAATCTTGCAAGATCTTCTTGCCAAGATTCTCAAACTGGGCATATACAAGCACCCGATTTCAGCCATTCAAAGTAAAGTATTTAAATCCTAAATCAAGTATTTAAATCCTAAGCTATTGAGCATTGCAGTTGTAATGTGATCTTTTTATCATTAGGTTGATCCTGGAAAATATCGCAATGTTGTCACTGGCTTCAAGGTCACAATAAAGGAAGATGGCATCAGGGGACTAGGCAAGGGATGGGCACCCACATTTTTTGGCTATTCTATGCAGGGATTGTGCAAGTTTGGTTTCTATGAAGTTTTTAAGATCTTCTACAGCAACTTGTTAGGAGAGGTGAGGCAATATAAAGTACATGTAATACAGGGGTCTAAAACTCTCTGTTCTAGACTGAGACAATGATAGACTTTTGTCAGTTTGCCATTCAGGGGGTTGTAACCCCCTATGGGTAGTTGTTCTTGTGCCTGCTTGTCTGAGTGTATGTTTCTCTCTCTCTCTGTCTGTCTCTCAACCCTCCTTTCACAAAATCCTGGATCCGACCCTGCCTGAGATGAGACAAATAAAATTGTAGATTTCTTGGTCATTTTAATGGTTTAGGTACCAATTAGAATCATGCTGGTTGAGCAATAGCAGTTAAACTACCTGGACAAGTCACATAATTATTGGGTTGTGTAAAATAAAAAGCACTAATATAAATATGTTGTACCAGCAGCACTTTGGTTGTCATATACTGTATTATGTATAAATTACCATTTTCATTGCAGTGAGACTGCGAAAGTATCAAATCTGGTTAGAATTTGCATTCAGCCAGCTGTCAATCAAATGCATACCACTTAGATTTAATGAAGTTTCTAACTAGGAAGTATGCATTTGAGACTAGACTGCATGTTTGATTGACAGGTGGCTGAATCTTTGTACATACTAATTTTGAATTTTTTTTTTAAAGGAAAAAACCTATATGTTCAGAACGTCTCTGTATCTTGCTGCTTCTGCGAGTGCAGAATTCTTTGCCGATATTGCCCTTGCTCCCATGGAAGCTGTCAAAGTTAGAATTCAGACACAGCCTGGTTGGGCAAATAATCTGAGGGAAGGTGTACCAAAACTCTGGTCACAAGAGGGTATCAGAGGGTAAGAGTTCTCATTGAGTGACGAGGGAAGAGTATTCTAATAATCCAATTCATAGTTCTTGACTGCCATTTTGAAAGGTAACCAAGACTTTGGTGACATTGAGGCTGGAGCTGAGACAGCTTAGTTAGAGGCTTGCATCTACATGTACATGTAGTTAGCATGATAATCAAAATCTAGCCATATTCGTAGAAAGAGGGTTTGTATCACTGCAGGTTCAACTCCAGCTTCCATGCAAGGCTAAGGCTTGGTTAAATCTTTCAAGAACTACGAATTACACTTTATTACAACTTTAGATGTTTCTATCTACATTATTGTAGTGGAGCTCCTGCGCTTTAAAGGCCTGTGCAAGCAGAGCACCATACATACAATTCATGTATAGCATGAGAGTGAAATTTTAGTGATTTTTTTTTGCCTGACCACCCGCCCAACCATGCATGCACCAGCACACAGAACATGTGAGGGTTTATGTCTTTTTAACACCATTCTGTCCTTTACATGTACATTTATTTGTCCCGTTTATGAGAACTTGTAATCTTACAAATTATCTCAGTGATCCAGGGAACGAGCCAGGCTGTGCCATTGCACCATTCCCACTTTAAAAACCCATTTGTCCCTTGAAAAAAAATGATAATAGTCAAATTGACCCACTTTGTCCGAAATTAAATGCCAGATCGCTTCCAAAAGGGCCAAACTCTCGCTTCTGGCTCCATTTCTGTCTCAATCCCTGATGATAAGTGTAATTTGCCGTAATGCGTAAAATATTCAATTTCCAACTTTAATTTCCATTACATCTCGCCTTGCATGCATATGCGTCATGTTCTTTCTGTTGTATATTGCAGTCACCTTTTCCGTTACATACAGTGTATGCATGTGCAACTCGTCTGCATGTGCAGAATTTATTTCCGTAATTACGTCTGTACTCATGCATTACATTTCGAGTAACATTTGCGCATGCAACTAAACTGCACATGCACTATTTATTTTTGTAATTAATTTCAATTACATTATTATACATAATATTATATTGCCCTGGTTACATGTTTGCCTTGTCGTGCATGCACAAATTAACCCACCCACCCCCGCTCCCCAACAGAATATACTTGTACCAACTGTTTTCTTCATGTCTAGATTCTACAAGGGCCTACCACCACTTTGGATGCGACAGATCCCCTACACCATGATGAAGTTTGCTTGCTTTGAGAGGACAGTAGAGTTCCTCTACAAAAATGTTGTCCCTAAGCCAAGGTAAACTGAATAAAATTATTGTATTAAATATATCATCCTTTGGCAAGAATATGTGTACAGTGTACAATGTATAAACCACTGGCCTTCCCCTTTCACCTCTTCTAACCCATAACAAGGGACATATAGAAGGCCCTGTTCAGTGTAACTTGTAGAACTACAATGTATAAAAAAGAGACAGGGCAACAATTTGTTGGAAGAGCAGTCGGTTAGACTGAAGGGGCTACCGACGTTAAATATATAACTTTACTTTACTTGTATACACTTACATGCAATGATGAACCTCATGTACATGTGGGATGGTTAACATCAAAGCAAATATGGGAAAAAACAGAGAAATTCTGAATATGACTTAACACACTTCTACAGTTGTAGATGTCCACTGAATGTGTATAATAGTCAGGCGCGGATCCAGAAAAAATCTGACCGGTTTCCGACTTCCCAACTCAAACTCCAAAATTGGAAGTTTTACTGAAACCCCCCTCTCTCAAAGAGAGTTTAAATTGAATGTTAAGGTTACTAAAAAAATCTTGGAAATTTTGACCGGTTTCCATAAACCGGTGTAAACCGGTCTGGATCCGCACCTGATAGTCATGCTTTTAAGTTATTTTGCCGATCCAACACTTCGGTCGAAAAAATCGAAGCAAAAGTTAATGTACATGTAAAAGATCAGGACGAATCTGTATCAGATTTACAGAAGTCCTACATGTACATTTGTATTACACATTAATTTCCTATATTTTTCCTTCACGAATAATTATCATTAATGAGTTTGATAACATGCATTAAACGTCTTTATTACATTGTGTTGATAGGAGTGAATGTAGTAAGCCAGAGCAGCTTGTTGTCACCTTTGCTGCTGGTTACATTGGTAAGTGTACAATTGTGACTTGACAGATATTTTCCCGGGGGGGGGGGGACTCCCTTATGTGAGGGGTACATGGATGCTCGTCGTACCTTTTAGGGGTCAAAATCAGGAGTTTGGTACCACTTAGGGTATCCACCATCAAACACAGACATTAGTCTATGTAAAGCGGTACCTTTTAGGGGTCGGGTGTCAATTGAACAAAAAAGCTGTTATCAATTTACATTTTTATTATCTTTTAGGGGTCAAAATAAGCTTGAGCCACGCCCATTTTAGTAGATCTTAGGGGTCAAATCGAAAATGTCCGACGAGCATCCCTACCCCTTTTATATGGGAGTCTACATTGCTACCCGTCATGACCAAGATAATAAATCTCTCTATTTACTCTGTTACCATTTTTCAATACGATGACGGGAAGTCTTATTTTTTGGACTCCGAGTCTTGAATTTTACGGCCGCCATTACGCGAACCCGTTCCTATGGGCAAGGAATGCCTACAATCAGAGACATAATAGGATAAGACCTTAGCATTCATTTGGAAAAAGTCACACACTTACAAAATCGCGCATTTTACCAACTTCCCACTGGATAAAATCTTGGCAAGATCTTGCAAGTCTTGGCAAGATTTTGCACTTGCAAGATTCTCAACCTGGGTTCACCCCCTCCCCCCTCGTCAGTGTTGTTTCAGAAAAATGGTACACTTCCTTGCTACATACGTTAGTTTGCGTGAAGGTTTGTATCACAAAGTTGCCATTTCGCTACATTCAAGCCCTCTAGTTGAGTACCGGTGTACCAGCGACCCCCCCCCCCCCCCCCCTCCGTGAAAATCGCTAGTGAATTCGCCCCCCGTCCCCTCCTCGCCCCCCTCTAGCGATTTCGTCCCCCCTCCCCCCAACCTTTTAAAAGGTTATGAATACATGTTTTCCTTCTTTTTATTACTGTAATGATAACCCGTTTATCCGTCTACTTTGAAAAGACTTTGCCGAATAAAGGAAGTGTTACCGACTCCGTGAAAACTTCCTCAATAAACAAGCTAATGAGCTAATTAAGATCTAAAACGGCGGGAAGTACCTTAGCTTTCAGCGAGTGGAACTCATATTTGGAAACAATTGGCATTGCCAAATAGCCTGATGATTTTTACATGCATGAAAACCATACTGAAGTTAACGTACAGTGTAATTATCATGGCATGTACGTTTTTATAACCCGTAATGCTTGCGTCTATCCATCTATTTTGAAAGAACTTTGCCGAATAAAGAAGTGTTACCGACTCGCGTGCTTTGTTCTATTTCAATTGAGCTAACGGCGCTTGTTAATTCGGTAATTAGATCAGTTCTAACTAGGAAAACCTTTCTGGATAAACAGCTTTTTACCAGCTATGCTTGCTGAGAACATTAAGTTTGTCATATTGCTGTTTCCTATAAACAGATCAGTAAACCTAGCGATGTAGTATGCCTTTTACTTTACTTCTAATTTTATTTTCAAGACAATATCAATATCAATATTATTTCATGTACGGTACAGTACCTTGTTTGTGTGTCAAACAGGACGAGGCGCGTGAAGTTTGGTTCTGTTATCGCCACTGTAAAGCTGCAGATCAGTTAGTTTCAATACGTTTTTCAGTCTCTAGTAAATTCTTATTACTCACGATTTCATGTTAGACAACTGAGCGATTTAATTTTATAGCAGTTACATTGTATTTTAGAATGTAGATTCGCTGGTAAATCTATTGCCGGGACACAGATAATTCTCATTACGAACTAGCAATCCGTGTTTCACTATAAAAAAAAATAGGACTTATAAACTGATTACCTTTAGTGGTTTCTCCGCTGAATTCTCCCTGTAACAGTAACAGCACAACCTGAAAGCCGAACCAGGGAAAATACCCTGGGGAAAAATTACCTTGGCCCCAAAAAGATAAGAAACCTCTGCTATATGGCGTACCATCCCCGCCAAAATTCATGGTTTGAATTCAAAGTTCTTCACATGAATTTTACACTCAAGTAGAATATTTCATATTGTTATTTTGTATTATATAAGCTTTATCAAGGTTTCAACATACGTGTTTTATATTCAATGTCGTTCAAGTTTTAAATTCGAGATTGTCACTGTTCATTCTAAACTCCACGTCATGCATTCGTCGTTCGAGTTTCACATTACAAAGTCGACGACTTTTATTTCCAACTCGACGTTTTGAATTGAACTTCACGCTTCAGTAACTTCCCGGTTGACCTTGGGAACCGCTGACATAAACAACGCAGGCGCAACAGTCAGTCGATCACAAAATGGCGGCAGAGTTTGTATTCTCCGTAGTTCAAGAAACAATTCAACGACTCGATAACTGCCAACAGGAGGAGGATTATAGTAGCATAGTGCTTCGTTTAGAGACAATGTTTTGTCAGAACTCGATATTGAAGAACTTGTGGACAAACAAACTACGAGTGCAAAGTACACAGGTAAAGGTTGTGATCGTCAACCCTAACGAGAAGCACAGGGAGTCCCTAACCGATAGTGAATATTGGAAGATTGGATCGAAATATGTTTTGATGCGTGTGGGTTGCCTGTGGTTACTTTGCCGCGCGAGAGTAGTTGTGAATTTATCGTAGTCTGTTTGTTTTTATCCCAAAATTGTTCATTCGCAGCCTAAAATTCGGACAATAAAGTTATCTGGCTGTGAAATGAACCAGCTAAATGTGTAGCTTATTTATTTTTCTGTAGTTTGCATTAGTTTTAAGACACAGGATAATGTTTTGAGCGAGATTTAAGCGTTTCAGTTCCCGATACCTGTTCGCTGATTTTCGCTATTTGATCCAAAAATTGTACTTTCTTATCCGAAAAATGGACAAGAAAGTTATCTGGCTGTAAAACAAATCCGCTGAGTGTGTAGCTTATTTATTATTCTGTAGCCTGTATTAGTTTGAAGACATCGGAGAACGTTTTGAGTGAGATTTAAGCGTTTGAGTTCACGGACACCTGTTCTCTCATTTTCACTACTGTATAAGTATTAGAAAGGGAAGACACGGTGAGCCGAGGTTTTTACTTTTTGACTGCAACGTATAACCCCACGGGGAACGACAAGACATGCCTTACCATATCCTAGAAGGGAGATACGTCACACGACATTTTTCGTGACTCATAACGACTCAACCCCCTATTAACCCCGAAGGGATTTTTTTGTCAAACTAAATGTTCCTGGTACCTCCCCTACTGAGTCGTTTTTTGGTCAACAACGTTGCAGCGAAAAAGTAAACACCTCGGCTCACAAAAACGAAATGTGTTCAAATATTGTCCTAAACTATAAGGCTTGCCAAAAAAATCACATCAGGAGTGAGAAAATGCTTAAGCAACTCACACATGTTAATTGAATTAGAGATTATGAAATTTGCAAAGGACTTCTGGTCGGTTTTCTGAACGCTGTGTCTCCCCTTTCAAAACTTTATAGCAAGGCGATCGGCAGCGAAAATCAGCGAACAGGTATCGGTGAACTGAAACGCTTAAATCTCGCTCAAAACATTATCCGGTGTCTTAAAACTAATGCTAACTACAGAATAATAAATAAGCTACATATTTAGCTGGTTCGTTTTACAGCCAGATAACTTTATTGTCCGAATTTTAGGCTGCGAATGAACAATTTTGGGATAAAAACAAACAGACTACGATAAATTCACAACTACTCTCGCGCGGCAAAGAAACCACAGGCAACCCACACGCATCAAAACTAACGTTTCGATCCAATCTTCCAATATTCTAGTATCGGTTAGGGACTCCCTGTGACGAGAAGAGTAGAAACGAGAAGCTCGGTCTTTCTCTGAGGACTAGAAGTCCATCCGCTCAGTGAATGTTTGCCGAAAGAAATGGACGACCGTTGCATAAATGTATTGAGGCGGATTTCTGATTATTTCCTCTACTGTACATCGCTACTAAATTCAACGGCCGTGAAGTCAATAGCCGGATTGCATCTCTGCAATTTGGTCGACAATAGTACTTTTCAGTGGCGAATTAAATCACGGTTTGTTGTCGAGTTCTCTTCAATTTTCAATTCAATTTTTTTTCTTTTCTTTTCTTTACCGTAAATATCATACTCTTTCCAAAGCCTGTCGAAAGCACAGCCAGAACATCTTTACCTAGAAGCCTAGGCTCTGTATAGCTTCCTCCTGCTCCGTTTTCAAAGTACCTTTACCCAGCCGCGGAGAAAGAAGCGAGCAGCTGTGTTCTCTCTAGAAAACCTTTGGAACCAAGGTAAAGGCGAAGGAGGGTAAAGGCGAAGGCGAACTTTGAAAACGGAGCAGGAGGAAGCTATAGCAGAGCCTACTTCTAAGTAAAGATCTTCTGGCGCTATGGAAAGAGCATGATATTTACGGTTTACGAACTTGCAAAAGAGAACTCGACAACAAACCTCTCGCAGTTCGCCGCTTTCTCCGCTGAAAGCAGGCTATCTGCAACAAGCGAAGGGCAGCTTTCGTATTCTTAACGGGTTCCATAGTCAGTAGAACACAGAGATAAAGCACGTGTGTTGTTCCTGTCACATCTGCGCCTGCGTAGCGCCTGCGTTTATTACCAGACCTAACAACTCCAAGGATGACTACCGAGGAGTTCTGGGTACGAGGTTCCCAAGGTCAACCGGGAAGTTACTGAAGCGTGAAGTTCAATTCAAAACGTCTAGTTGAAAATAAAAGTCGTCGACTTTGTAATGTGAAACTCGGACGACGAATGCATGACGTGGAGTTTAGAATGAACAGTGACAATCTCGGAATGTAAAACTTGAACGACAAATATAAAACACGTATGTTGAAACCTTGATAAAGCTTATAAAATACAAAATAACAATATGAAATATTCTACTTGAGTGTAAAATTCATGTGAAGAACTTCGAATTCAAACCATGAATTTTGGCGGGGATGGTACGCCATACTGCTAGCGTATTCATCCATCTTTCAACTCGGTTGCCAGCGGCTCTACATTGTTTAAATCATCTACATGTATAGCCGGCAATTAATTTAAACAGAAAGACACATTACTATGTTCTAAAGAATCTAATGCAGATTCTCTGTCGTTATTTACTAAACCATAGCAAAATTCGGAGTGTGAGTTTGTAGCCATTATAAGAAGAAATGTATGGGTTCGAAGCAACTTGAGAACGATGCGTTGAGTCTATGACGTCACTTACGCTAAAAAATTACTAGGCTTTCCTCGCCCGCGGGAACGGGTTCGCATAATGGCGGATGTGATTTTGACAGTAAACTCTCTTTAAAATGTGTGGTCTAATTTACCCCTTTGTAAACTTTTTTCATTGATTTGGATATTTCTGCCACTGTTTGTCCTTATGGAATACAAAAAAGTGGTAAAAGAAATGGTCAAATTTCTTCGTAGTGCCACTTTAAATTGGCCTTATTGAACCCTCTGTTGAAGACAATACATTTTTATTTCGAAGTCGAAGCCAATTTTAGACAATCAGTCAATCAATCAATAACTTTATTAACGTGTCAGACTTCTAGCTGGCCACAAGTGGCCTACTAATCGGGGACACTGAAATTTCGAACCTTATGTTTATGTCTAAGCTCACGGAAAATGTTGTGGCCTTACAGTTGATTGATTATATTATGAACAACAATCTACAACTGATGTAATTGGACTGTCATATTACTCCTTTAGATTTATCTGCGGCATTCAACATCGTCGTCCATGCCATCTTGCTAAATATCGTTTCGTAATCACTGGTTCGGCCATTTCTTGGTTCAGATCATATCTGAGCGATAGATATCACTTTGTTAACCGATCAGGGGTGTGAAGTCTACAAATCGCCCATTAGCTTGTGGGGTACCACAGCGATCTGCCCTGGGCCCCCTTTTATATTTGCTTTATACTTCTCCACTTGGGGACATAGTAAGGCAATACAACATGGGATTAAATTTCTATGCCGATGATACCCAGTTGTCAGTTTGCCCTTGATTCCCTATGTACTGTAGATCAAGCGTCAGTAGTTACTCTAGTCGAATCCCGTGTTTCTAAAATAGATAAGTGGATGTTTAAGTAATAAATTAAAGACCCTGCATGGTGCTTTGCGCGCGCAAGTCATTTTCGTAGGCTACGAAATCAGAAAGATCGTTGTTGTTGTTATGTGACTCCCGAATCTTTCGAAATCCATCCCTAGTTTGGGCCATCGTGTAATTATTGATAGGTATATATGCTTAACTAACTTTCTTTTATCTTAACTTTTGTATATATACTTTTTAAAATGAAACTTTAGTTCGAATATTTCTTCGAATCCCGGTCTAGAGTGGCGAGTAGAGGAATGCCGGAGAAAGGACCGAGACAGCGAGGCGAAGGGACTCGACAAATAATCCTTCAGCAGTCCACATTTTACTTTCTCTAGGTCTACAAGAGAACACTTGTGGTTCAAAAGGACTACTACGTGAGTTTCCCGGGGATTTGCTGCACTAAGGGACAGGCGGGCTTCGTTGAAAATACAAAGCAACCACTTCTGGCATCAAGAACATTCGTAATTATAATTTCGCACGGCTAAGCTCCACTGAGGTGTTACGACTTATCTGTATCTGTATATGTTTTGCATTTTTATTAGCAGAGAAAGCAATGTCCTTAACCTTTTTTTTCATCCTCCAGTATGTCCAGAAAGTCTTGCTATCAAAACTACGATCGCGGGTCAAACTCCAATCTGCCGAGTTCAGCTGTTACTTCGCTGTGAGTTTGACTCGAGTGCGAGTACGACATTTCATTTTGCACTCAAAATATATCATTCGCAAGGAAAGTAGAGATCCTCAAATACAGCTTAGTAATACTGGAAACAAAAAAAAACAAGGTAACAAGAGTATGTGTTTGCTTGTAGAGTTGTGAAAAGTCGCCCTCGTAAATCGAATTAGAATCTAAAGCCAGAACAACTGGCTTCCTGCAGAGTACTGTTAAAATCATATTCGAAGCATCCGGGGAAAATTCGTGGACTCGTTTGGGTTTTTAATCCTGTAGAAATTATGAAATTCGTTATCCAAAAGTGTATGTTTACTTCTTTTATGAAACTTATAAACAATCGAGAGCATTTTAGTTCGCCTAAAAGCTGGCCTTTAATTTATGCGGCCGTTGATAAACAAACTAATCATAACATTGGCGCAAAGCACCATGGGCTCGGACACAGGGTCTTTAAAGCTAAAAAGTGATAAGACAGAGCTTCTTATTATAAGCTCTAAGCACCGCCCTCGACCATGTCTACATGTAAATGCGATTTCAGTTAGTTATTATACCGTTCAGTGTCTGCCAGGATATTGGAGTAGTATTCGACAATAGTTTATCTTTAGCGAAACATTTTACCATCTCACGAAGATAGCTAAGATCAGGGAGTACTTATCTGATGACTGCACTAAAACACTTGTCCATGCCTTTGTTACGTGTAGGCTAGATAATTGCAATGTATTGCTTTATGGGCTGCCTAAATATCTCATTAAGAGGCAGCAGTCTGTCCAGAATTGTGTTGCGCGCCTTGTTACTCGTAATCCTAAGTCTAATACATTATGCCAATACTTAAGGATCTCCACTGGCTACCTATTGAGCAATAGGTTGTTTTTATAAATTTCCTTCTAACTTATAAGTCGCTTAAAGGGATACCCGAGTGAAAAACACATTGGGGCTCAAAAGAATCTTCAACATGTTCTTTGTTCAGAAAATGTATTAAAATTTGATCAAATGTTTTTAGTATTAAGAACGAGCACCTCAAAGTTGGCCCCACGAAGACATGGGCGCCGCCATCTTTGTTTGCATTTACGGAAGTGACGTCACTTCGTCCCACCAGCGTATCGCGGCTACTTGTCTTTGTATGATTTTCACACGCTCGGAATTAAAGTGGATATATTTTCATCGAGATTGCAGAGGAATTCTTACAGAAACCGGAATTATGATGAAGACGACATTATGAGAAAAGTTCAGAAGACTGGGAGGAGGAAGAAAAGCATTGGGAAGGCGAGAAATTATCAGACGAACAACAAGGTCTCGTAACTGCCATTTAATAACAGCAAAACAACATGGCTTAAAAGACTCGAGTGACTTCTGAATAAGTATAAGAACTACAATGTATGTGAGGTACAGTTAAGGCGTTTATCATCCTAAAAACACCTAATAAGTGAGAGAGTGAGAACGCTGGTGGGACGAAGTGACGTCACTTCCGTAAATGCAAACAAAGATGGCGGCGCCCATGTCTTCGTGGGGCCAACTTTGAGGTGCTCGTTCTTAATGCTAAAAACATTTGATCAAATTTTAATACATTTTCTGAACAAAGAACATGTTGAAGATTCTTTTGAGCCCCAATGTGTTTTTCACTCGGGTATCCCTTTAATAATTTAACTTCATCACATATTAGTGATTTACTTCGTTATATTCCGAGTTTAAGATCGTCTGCTCAGTTCCGTTAATGTCTTTAAAGCTCGTTTGAAGATACACCTTTTATTATTACTATCCAATTATTTCTATTTATTAAATGTATTATAGCTCTTCAATCATTGGAACAGACCCATGTATGATGAATTCATTCGCTTACCCAATTGTCTCTTCCATTTGTTTTATAATATTAAACTCGGTCTATGAGGAAAGAAATTCTCGAGCGTGCATTATAATAAAATCAAGCACGCTGAGCAGCCAATGAAATCGCGCGTTCTTCGGATGCTCCCGTATTGTTTATAATAAATGCTGGAGCAAATTGTTATAAAGCTACAAAACTGCATACTAAGCGATACTCACTGCACGTCATCCATTGTCATTAATGTGCCAACCACAGATCCATTGGTTCCTGACACAAAGCGGCCTTTTGAAATCATGGTTGGGCATTAGCATAACAATTGTAATGTTTGTCAACACAAAGTGTCGCTATAAATAACTTCGTACTGCTCTTTCAGTAGTCCGTGTCAATTTTTCTGTAAATGTTTCAATTCAGAATTCATACTAATTAGGCCACACCTTATAGGGCGATCTGTGTTTACAAATTTACCTCATTAACATAAATCATACTTGAAGCTGCGAACAAGATATTGCCACACTATACATTTTTTGTAAATTTTGCACTTCTGAAAAGCCGCCGTTTTCTCAAAAACTATTCAACATATTAATCTCAAATTCGATATGTGGACTCGGTTTGTTCGTAGCTTCAAGTATGATTTATGTTGATGAGGCACAAAATGTAAACAATGACGTCAACAACAACCGCCCTATAGTGATGGTATTACAATTACCTCACTGTTGAAAATTGTTTTCAGCCCCGCTAAACGCCCAAACATTTTCATCAAACTTGTTGGATGAACATGTTTGATGGTTTAACCGCCTCTTGAAAATGACTGCCAAATGGTTTCCCAACAATGTTTGATGTTTGATCTAAATCAAACATTTTCATTCAACGTTTTGCGTGATGAATTAATGTTTACTTCTAACAAAACTTGCGAGTGCAGGCGGTAGATTGACTTGCAACATAGAAATAATACAATCATTAAATAAATATATAATTAATTAATTAATTACATAATTAATGTTCGGTATGTAGCGAATAGTGAAAGACACAAAAACCAGCCTATCTTATGTAATTTCACCCAACTAGATTATTTTTTGGGGTTAACGCTCGCGCAAATGAAGTTCAGGGGGGGTTAAGCCGTTTTGAAATTTTGTTTTGCCTGTTATTCCCCCCCTGAACTTTAATGTCAACCAAATAAAGAAGACCCCCTGCAGTTTTCTATGGGTAACATTTAGTTGAAAACCCCATGTCTCTACTATGTTCCTTTATACCCGTAAAAATCCATCGCCCTTTCCGTTTTGGCTGCAAAGCATGCTGGGACAGTTACATTTGCTATTTCCCAGTCCAGAACTGGATTAAATAAAGTTGCAGTGTTAAAATCATAGTTTGGGTAGTAAACACGACGAACACAACATATTGGTTGCAAATGTGGGGTAAGATATGCGAACCATGCAAAACTGAGGGGGGAGGGGTGGAAAATGCTATGCATTTCCTGTTAATAACGGTGCCCTCCCCCATTAGAATTGCCTTGAATGACGTTAGCTTTAAAATCTTAGTTTGGGTAGTAAACACGACGAACACAACATATTGGTTGCAAATTTGGGGTAAGAAATGGGAACCTTGCAAAACTGAGGGGGGAGGGGTTGTAA
Organism: Actinernus sp. WN-2022; assembly: GCA_030867875.1. Classification (NCBI taxonomy): domain Eukaryota; kingdom Metazoa; phylum Cnidaria; class Anthozoa; order Actiniaria; family Actinernidae; genus Actinernus; species Actinernus sp. WN-2022. Next base: position 31,625,000 of record JAOWCC010001634.1, read on the forward strand.
AGCATATACCTTTCCTGTTAAAGTGCCAATAACCCCCAAAAAAATATTTTTGACGTCTATTCTGTATAGCGCCCTGACAAAGAATTCGAAAAATAAAAGTGAAAAAACTAAACTTCGACGATTTTACTGGCGTCAAAGTTAGCGAAAACATCCGTTTTGGGCTCCCTGTTTCCAGTTGGAAGTCAGCGCGAGTCTTGGTGAGGGCCTGGAATTATGACGTCAATCGGGCGCATTTTACTACAACTACCAGAATCCTTTGCACGGTTTCTTTTGTTCCTTTAATTTAGACTATTGTCTTGGTATTCTCAAAGGAGTTGGAAAATCTGAATAAGAAAAAGAATTCAAAAAGGAAAAACGTCCTATTATAGTCTAATCAATAGGAAATAAACTCCATCACAAGACAGCACAACGAAATTAGTAAATTTACCAAGTTTGGTGATATTTCATTGGATATTTATCATGTGGTGAGCTTGCAAGAGTCGCAGAAATAAGAGACGTTTGTATGGGATTGAACGAACGCCTGACTACATGCACGTCACAGGCCACTGGTTTCCAGGCTCCCAAAGGGAATTGAAAACTGACGGCCACATGTTCTGGTTCTCAACTTTGAAACGCCGTAAAAAAAATACTGTTGAGTTTTAGCCTCCTATTTTTGCCTTAAGTTCTAAATAATGGTTTAAAGTTTCAATTAAAAAAAAATATTTTTTGGGGTTATAGGCACTTTAATATCGGTACCCTTCCCATTTAGAAATGGGTTTAATGAAGTTGCAGCTAAAAATCATAGTTTTGGTACTAAATACGACGAACACAACATATTGGTTGCAAATTTGGGGTAAGAAATGCGAACCTTGCAAAACTGAGGGGGGGGGGGGGGGGGAGGGGTGAAAAAGCTTATTCATTTCCTGTTAATAGTGGTACCCTCTCCATTAGAAAGGGATTGAATAAAGTCGCAGCATCAAAATCATAGTCTGGGTACTAACAGGAGCGCCTGGTACTAAACATGATTAATAGAACATATCGTATGCGAATTTTGTGTAAGATCTGCAAAGTTTGCAAAGATTATCGTTAGCGGTTTCCACTTGTAATAATAATAATAATAGTCTTTATTAAATCGATAAAATACATATCAATTTTACATACTAGTTTAAGAATATTAAAAATTACAAGTATAAAGTCTATTTATGAAACTACACTTAGGTCTCGATAAAGGTTCGACGTGTCATTTCGTAAAAACGCTCTTGCAACGTCGGAATTAAATCCACATAGACGTACTATATACCGTTTTAAAGGTCTTGAATTGACTCCGTCTGCCAGAAGGAGTTCGGCCTAGACTTGCTCCAAGTCGAACTCGCTGAGTCACTGGGTAAGCGATTACTGCGTCAAAAATCGAGCGCGAGAATCGAAGCGAGAGGCGAGTTCGACTTGTTTCACCTGCAGGAAATTGAATCGGGGGATTATGTTTTTGCATGAAAACACGTTTCAGGGGCGGAGCTTACATTTCGCACCTTTCACAAACTCTTTCTGAGTACAATCAAATTGTAAATACCACATCCACGGTCGACTGACTTGACACCTGAACATACAATGCCTGAAGAATTGACGCTTTGTGATTGGGCAAATTTCCTTACGTCATAAGCCACGCCTCCGGTTGAAAATTTGGCGCGCTGCAAGTGGGAAAAGTCCTTCGTGCGGGGGGCTAAGAAGAACTTTGAGAAAGTCTAAGTTCAGCCCTTCAGGCTTTGAAACAATTTTTTTTCTTAATTAGCCCTTTCGAATCCCAACTAAATTGACTCAAATACTGTGTCGGGCATTTTTGATTTATTGCGTATTACAGATTTTATCCCTTTTCAAAGTTGAAAAAGTAGTTTTTCATCCCATTTTGATACAAACCAGGTCATAAAACCTGAACGAAAAATTATTTCAAAATTTCACTGACACAGTATTTGAGAAACAGCTGTTTTCTACGACTCGTGAAAAATTTAGGAAAATTGGACAAAACGCTAAAAGGCTGGACTTCAACAAAGTTCTGTTTTTGGTCGAAAAAAAGAGTCTAGAAACGGCCCGATAAAGGTTTTCGATTCATTTCACGGTTGACTAAGTAGTCCCGCCTCCAAGGGTAATCTCATTAACATTAGCCAATCTGAGCGATTCATGTTGTGTTCAGTCTCGGCTGATTACAAAGTTCAGACGAGCCGCAGAACAGAGAAAGCTATACAGTTCACCGATGCTCGATACTTCTGCAGAACAAGTTAGCTATAGTGTCGATTCCATCTTAATTTCAAGAAGAAACACTCTTAAATGGCACCACAGTAAGCAAACAATTAACATCATGCAGGGAAAACCACTGAAACGCAGCTCGATCCACACCATGTACACGGTAGACTGTTTATGTCATTCTAAACATTTTCATCGCGCTGCAACACCGGCAAACCACAGGCCGCCCTTTATTTACCTTGTATTACAAAAGATTTATGTTATTATTCTGAGTTATCGGAAGAACTTCCATACAAACCTTGTTATACCACAGGCTTCCCAGACTCGACGTATATTTCCCGCTTATTAGTCTGTTGGGTTACCTGTGGTTTATCGATTAGTTTCGTAACGATCTCAGAAGAGTTTAAATAATTGCTTCGTGTGAATTTTCTTTTCCGATTCCTACGAAATGAATCTTCAATAATAAAAGATTGATACTTAATGAAGTTGTGTGAGTGGTTTTTTGGCGATTTGGGGCCTTCTAAAGCAATTTATTAGGATTCGAAATTTTGACCGTTGGCCGAGGCTCTAAGAAAGTTAACAAGGTAGGCAAGTCGACCTCGCCAAAGCACACACTTACCTCGAAGATCACCCAAAAATCGGCACTTTTCTTCCTCGCTCGCTATTCAGCTTTCGGTACAGGAAGGAATAGTTATCAAGCAACATCTGACCAGAGATTTAGGAAAATCCATCAAATTTTTCATCGCCAAACGGCCTCCTCGAGACCCCAAAAGCGCGACCTTGCAATGATCTGTAAGAACCAGAATGACCAAAGCGGTCCAAAATTTTCCCGACCCTACCCAAAATGATGCAAATCGCCTTTTTCATCAAGTTAATCAAGTATATTTTAAATAATTTTGTTTTGTTTTGTTCCCAACAGCTGGAGTATTCTGCGCCATCGTATCCCATCCCGCAGACACAGTCGTGTCCAAGCTGAACAACGACGTTGGTAGCACAGCAGTACAGGTCGCCAAAGACCTTGGCATGAAGGGGCTGTGGAAGGGTCTTGGCCCCCGTATTGTCATGATCGGTACCCTTACTGCCCTACAGTGGTTCATCTACGACTCTGTCAAAGTGTTCTTCCGCCTTCCCCGCCCACCACCCCCAGAGGAACCTGAAAGCCTGAAGAGAAAGCGACTTCAGAAGCAGCAGCAAGCTGTGTAAACACCTCCTTCGACGATTGAACCCCACCCTACTCCCTATGAGAAACATTCGTACCTTGCTTGCTGTATTTCTACTTACTGTTCCAGTTTAGGTGCCTGTATATCTCTTAGGGAATTTGCTCTACAGCTAAATCAGTATATTGGACGCTCGCACTCTAATAGTGCTGATGAAAGGATAACTGGGAATGAGAACACATGAGGCATTATTTGATAGTATCGTGTGGATGTGTTATTTTATATACAAGCCTGGGGAGATGAATAATAAATGAGTGACTGGATTCCCAGGCGAATCTCCATGGATTGGATGTGACGCATAAAAGACGAATAAATTTGTATTTATTTCATTGGTAGAACTGTTTGCTGTTAATCTAGCAATAGATTAAATGTAAATTGTGTGAAAACTAGTCCAGGTTTGCTGAAAACATCCAATATTGGCCTGACAATGGAGGGTGGATATTGAACAATTCGTTCATCAAAACCAAGTGCATACTGGTGGTGATGATGACTTTAAACAGCGAATACATCTACCGCGCTCTTGGAAACTGTGTGCTTTTGGGAGCAGATAATACTTGAGGGCGTTGTGTCATGGTTTTGCGCATGTCTGGAAGCAATGAGCGATTGGTGGCTGTTAATAGACCCTTCCAACTTTTGATATAAACGCATTACAGCAGAACGGTCGATACTGCTGAAAAGAGCACATCGAAGTTAGTCAAAATACCAAATTTGAGAGATATCTTGAATAGGACCCCGCAAACTCGGGAAATTTCGGGAAATTTTACAGGCGTTTGTATGGGAATTTTGACTGGGGGGCAGGTTTGTGCCGACTGACTTCGAGGTGCTCTTTTCAGCAGTATCGACGGTTTGGCTGTCATACGTATATATTAAAAAATTCGTGGAAGGGTTTGTTTCAATCAAAACAAATATTTTTTGGGTTATAGGCACTTAATGCTTGATCGAAAGGATACGAATATTTTCCTTGAATGAATATTTTCTTTGATCTACGCCCAGTTTGGGCATACCCAGGGGGATTTGACATTTCACCTAATTTCATGTCAAATTCCCTGCCCAGGGGACAAGTAGTTGGTGTCAATGCCCTTCCTCCCAGGGAAAAGATGCAGTGGTAACTGTCAATATGAACTCAAGTCGTCAAATGGCCCCTCCCTCAGGATCCTAAATTATGTCAAATTTCCCACCCATGGAAGAGGGGATGGAATCAAAGCTTCCCCCCCTGGGGCTAAACATTGACAAGTCTTAGATGTGTGCTGCCAGTGGCGCGCCCACCCCGCCATTGGAAATCAGTTTCTTCTCGAGATTTTCTTCAAACAGAGCAGTAAGGTAAGCGAAAAAAACACTTTTTTGTTCGTGTTAGCTGTCGTATAATAAACAATTTATTACACGAAAAGTTGTGTAATACGGCTGGGAATTTTTACAAAGCCGACTCGTAAAAATACCCAACCGTATTACACAACTTTCCGTGTAATAACCTTTTTATTATACAACTTGGCGTTTTCGAGTGCAAATACGGGCTAAAACGAGTGCAAATATGAGATCGTACTGATTACACGGGTCATAAACCGGTTTGCACAGGTTTTTAAGCGCGCGAGCCAATCGAAAGTATTAATACGGCTGGGAATTTATATTTTTTCGAGCCTGAAAGACTCGTGTGTAATAACCTCTTTGTATTCACTATATTTTATAAGGCATACTATAATTAGGCTTGTTTTCCACCGGGCTGAAGTTAGCTGCCAGCTCAAATTGAGCTGGCAGCTGCCAGCTCGACTCGTAGAAGTTAGCTGCCACTTCGTAATTTCAAACGCGGAAGTGGATATTTTAACTGCGATGTGATCTATTAACATCTACTAACTCACTACCAAACTTTCAAACGTTTTCCTCAAAGCACAACCGATTTATAACCATAAACGTTTACTCATTTTACCCGAACTTGACTTCCGGTTTGTTGCACTGATTTGTAACAGAAATATGTGGTTTCGAATAATCGTTTACCTTTGAATTGCGGGTTTTATTACTGTTCTATCTGTGTAACAGTTACAAGATATGGTTAGATTTTTTTATATTGAACACCACAAATCGCTGAAAGTTGTAAAAGTTGAAATAAATGAGCGAGAAGGCGAAATATAAAGATGTAACACGATGCTTATCGGCCTAGCTTGAACTTTCGATCTCAGGAATTTGTATATCTGTTGCAATAACTATGTGACTCAGGTCAGTCATTCACGAACATTGGCAATAGTTTCCTTTTTATATATTTCATTTCTTTAAAATATTACTAACGCAATTAGTGGTTTAATAACTATTCACCAAAAAAAGCAAGCTTCTTTCTGCTGCTTGCCGGCAGCCGTGTACGTGATACGGTATCTTACCTACCCAGCACTGCACTAAGCAGTCACTCACATCAAGGCTCCACAACTAAAACGATTTCTCGCTCAAAGCAATCAGTCCTAACCTTTTCAGTATGTTGGAGCAAAAATTAAACTTTTACACCAATTTGAAATGAAATCCATCACAGTAATTCATCTTTGAAATTTCATACATGATTGTTGCGTTTTAAATATCTTGCACATCATTTTTCAATCAAGCCTCCTCTAGTTTGGGCAATATTCGGTTCCACTGAGTTTCGATTCGCAGGATCTATTTCCGTCTCTTTGACTTTTCGTTCGCAAACCTAATACACGACTTTCATAATGGCCGCCTCCTAATTTACATATGTGATTTCCCGTTTCGGTAGTTTATCTACATGTATAGAAAATATGAACATTGCCATGTGAAAGAGCATGTCGACATTAGTGAACTTGTGAAAGTTGTGTGCTGTAGCTTAAAAAAACAATGAAGTTACAGCCAGTTGAAATTAGAGAGATTTGTATGAGAAAAACAACGGAAGCCTTACTAGCCTCGCTTTCATGTTTTTCTGCATTAGAAATGCTCATAGCTCAACAGCAATTTTCCACATTCCTCTAAAACTCAAAAAAATTACTAGTTTTAATGTGATCTTTCGTGTGGTAGGATTAGTTTTCTTCTACAGATTGGTCTTCCAAATTATGCAAATTAGGAGGCGGCCATTATGAAAGTCGTGTATACAGAACTAACTACTACTTCTAAGTCATTTTAACAAGTACTAGACTACTTTCCTCCATATGCCACCTCCCGGAACAGATGCCAGAAAACTACGATTTCATACTTGAAAAAATACGGAAAACCTTAACACAATTTCCATATCCGCACCGATCTAATAAAATTCGTTGCCAAAAACTCGTCTTAAAATTTTCAAAGCTAAGACATTTTCTCTATCAAAAATTCGTCGTAAAATGCTTCGCAGCCAACAAATCGTAGTAAAAAATATTCACTACAAAAAATAATCATCTATTATATATTCAGTACAAGAGATAGAACAAGAATCTGCGGTTGTACATACTAAGTGTGTTCAAAGGTGAATAACTTTGAAAGTAGATTTTCAATGCGTTTGAAACTGGCGGAGCGAATGCCTTTATACATGCAGACCCCATCGCAAGCAGCGAGAGCACCATCGCAAACCGTTTGGGTAGAGCACTATGCGTTCAAGTCTGCCTTAATATTTTCCATTGTTACAAGGGAAAAGTTAATATTTAACCCAAAAATAAAAACTACAATATATGACGGTGCATTCTCATTAATTCAGTTTATCGTCAGCTCCAACAAAATTCAGTCAACGGCTCTTTCTTGGAAGTTGAAGGAATAGATTTCGACAATTGAATTTGCATCGCACCGGATTTGAATCGGAGGAAGACGTAGGTGTGTTCAAAATTGAATAACTTTGTAAGTAGATTTTCAATGCTTTTGAAATCCGCGGAGCGAATGCCTTTATACCTGGAAACCCCATCGCAAGTATCGAGAGCACCATCGCAAACCGTTTGGGTAGAGCACTATGCGCCCAAGTCTGCCTTAATATTTTGCATTGTTACAAGGGAAAAGTTAATATTTAACCCAAAAATAAAAACTACAACATATGACGGTGCACTCTCATTAATTCATATTATCGTCAGCTTCAACAAAATTCATTCAACGGCTCTTTCTTGGGAGTTGAAGGAACAGTTTTTAGCAAAAAACGATAATTGAATTTGCAACGCACCGGAAATGAATCTGAAGACGACATAGGTGTGTTCAAAGTTGAATAACTTTGTAAGTAGATTTGCAATGCTTTTGAAACTCGCGGAGCGAATGCCTTTATACCTGGAAACCCCATCGCAAGTATCGAGAGCACCATCGCAAACCGTTTGGGTAGAGCACTATGCGTTCAAGTCTGCCTTAATATTTTCCATTGTTACAAGGGAAAAGTTAATATTTAACCCAAAAATAAAAACTACAATATATGACGGTGCATTCTCATTAATTCAGTTTATCGTCAGCTCCAACAAAATTCAGTCAACGGCTCTTTCTTGGGAGTTGAAGGAACACTGTTTAGCAAAAAACGACAATTGAATTTGCATCGCACCGGATTTGAATCTGAGGACGACGTAGGTGTGTTCAAAATTGAATAACTTTGTAAGTAGATTTTCAATGCTTTTGAAATCCGCGGAGCGAATGCCTTTATACCTGGAAACCCCATCGCAAGTATCGAGAGCACCATCGCAAACCGTTTGGGTAGAGCACTATGCGCCCAAGTCTGCCTTAATATTTTCCATTTGTTACAAGGGAAAAGTTAATATTTAACCCAAAAATAAAAACTACAACATATGACGGTGCACTCTCATTAATTCATATTATCGTCAGCTTCAACAAAATTCATTCAACGGCTCTTTCTTGGGAGTTGAAGGAACAGTTTTTAGCAAAAAACGACAATTGAATTTGCAACGCACCGGAAATGAATCTGAGGACGACATAGGTGTGTTCAAAGTTGAATAACTTTGTAAGCAGATTTTCAATGCTTTTGAAACTCGCGGAGCGAATGCCTTTATACCTGGAAACCCCATCGCAAGTATCGAGAGCACCATCGCAAACCGTTTGGGTAGAGCACTATGCGCCCAAGTCTGCCTTAATATTTTCCATTGTTACAAGGGAAAAGTTAATATTTAACCCAAAAATAAAAACTACAACATATGACGGTGCACTCTCATTAATTCATATTATCGTCAGCTTCAACAAAATTCATTCAACGGCTCTTTCTTGGGAGTTGAAGGAACAGTTTTTAGCAAAAAACGACAATTGAATTTGCAACGCACCGGAAATGAATCTGAGGACGACATAGGTGTGTTCAAAGTTGAATAACTTTGTAAGCAGATTTTCAATGCTTTTGAAACTCGCGGAGCGAATGCCTTTATACCTGCAAACCCCATCGCAAGTATCGAGAGCACCATCGCAAACCATTTGGGTAGAGCACTATGCGCTCAAGTCTGCCTTAATATTTTCCATTGTTACAAGGGAAAAGTTAATATTTAACCCAAAAATAAAAACTACAACATATGAGCGTCGCTACAACAGGATCGTACGTCAACTATAGTGAGTTGAAAGTGTTTTGTGAGCCATTTGACAACATCAAGATGTTCATTGTTGAAGGGCAAGTATAGCACATCTCGATTGCGCATATCGTCTATAGTGAAATGAAAGCGTTCGGTGAGCCACTTAGCAATATCAAGATAACCAGATGCACATGCCAATTGTAGTGTGTTGCTATACCCAAGTCTCGCTTCTTCGTCAGTTATCTGAAAATGTTCCACTAGCCACTTAACGATATCAAGATGACCAGATACACATGCCAATTGTAGTGCGTAGATATTCCTTGAATGCCCAATGGGAAGATAAAAGCGAATAGTAATCCACTTGACAATATTGAGATTTCCCCATCCACACGCCTGGTATAGTATATCATTGTCTAGAGTGGATACATCCTCGATTGTTAATTTGAAATGATTAGTTAGCCACTTGGCGATATTGAGATGACCACTTTCGCAAGCTTGTCGTATGGCGCAGTTTTGGTTTGCACGTGCGTCCTCTATAGTAAGTTGAAAGTTCTTCGTGAGCCATTTGGCAATTCCAATGTTTCCGTAGGTGCAAGCAAGTTGTAGTGCGAGATTGTCGTAGATGCGTATATCCTTTGCAGTTAGTTGAAAACGTTTGATTAGCCATTTGATGGTACATAGATATCCGTCTATACAAGCAAATTGTAGTGCAATATTTCTTTCCTGGTGTATATCCTTTTTGGAAATCCTGAAGATACTAGCTAAGTTGTCTCGCTTGCCATCATCTCGCACAGCACTAAATCCCTGTGTAAGGACTTGTCTGAGAAAACTTCGATTCACCCCGTCGTATCGAGCTAGAGATGCTGCATTGTAGAAACTTTTCGATGTCGAAGAAATACTTGCAAATGATGTAGGGCCTGCAAACTCTACAATCTTAGATATGATCTCTAGTGGTAGCGATTCGATGTGACCAACCATATTGGCTATACCTATACCTATATTCTCTCAAAATGTTTTGTGAAGGTAGTTATTTCAAAGACTGTATTCTATAGGCTCAGTGTGGATTCCATCTGGGAGTACTCGTCTTTTGTCGTAGTAAGCTGAAAGCCCAAGTTTATGTTGTGTATAAGTGGCCATACCTTCCGGTAGTAAGCGGAATCCTCGATTTTGTGCTTTGTCGATACTACCACATAAGGCTTCATTGAATCGATCCCACGTAACATCGTTATGCCTCTTCGACATCCCTTTGGTAGAATATTTGCGAGTAGCGTCTCCATCGACATACCAAGCTTTAGAACATAGTGCAATAGCGCGTTGTCCTTCGAGTTCAAGTTTGAATAGTCCTGGTGTGCGACCACTCCATTCGTCCCAAGCTAACCAATCATTTCTATGGATTGCGAAATCCTCTCACATTTCTGATCGTACTACTTCGTCAATGCTGTTTCCCGAAATTGCAATGTACGCGCTATCAGTATCCATCTGTATGTATTCGAAATCCTCTCTAGCGATATACTTGTCAAGGAAGTCGTAGTAGAATTCGAGCATACGAAGCTTGGCGAGTTGATATACAGCGATACCTACTTGGAAAGGTCGTTTTATTTGGATCTGATTCTTTCTACTCTCGAGTTCATATGCGTCACCAATTTCCTCTAAATCTGAAAACCAAACACTACGCAACGCTTTGTCAACGACCTTCTCATCCTTGGTATAGGTGACATTTGTTTGGCGCCCCAAATCTTCGATCAACTTTCCATAAGCGCTATTTCCAAGTAACTTGAATACATCTGCAAGTAGAGCTTTACTTTTGTCTACATCTCCTGTCCTTCGTGCTTCGGTGACTTGATCTACAAACCATTCAAATACTTTTTTGGGTTCATAGTCTATTGTGCGATAGACCGCAGTTATAATCGCTCCATGATCAAGATACCAACGTAGTAGAGGAGCATAGAGTAACAACTTTTTTCCGGCGAGACATCCAACTAACTTATTGATATTAGATCTCTTTGGACCAGTATTCTCAAGGTAAGATAACATTTCTGATGGGATTGCTTCATCTGGAATTTCTCGATTGTAGAAGAAGGGTGGCATCTCCTCGAATTTCTTCCATTTACTTTTAGGTATCTCGATATCTACCTCTGCATATCCAAACCACGTTCCATTACGTAGACGTTCGACAAGTCCTTCGACGGCTGTATCAGGGTCTTTATAGTGTACGACGTTTTCTTTCCCACAAGGCATTTCGAGTGCCATAGTAGAAAGATATAGGGCGTTGGCATCGTATCCAAGAATCTTTCGACATTTTTTGGTACCACCTTGATGACTACGAATCTTAGTTATTCCTGCTTCATGACGTCTAGTGAATATTATACTTGGGCCACCAACGATAGCGCTTTTTAGCATATGATAAGCCTCTTCATTTGGTGCAAACAACTCAGCGCCACGTTCTACACTACCTCGAAGAAGAAACTGTAGTGAGACTCCTGGAATAGATACTGCGTCTTTTAGTATGTCTACACCTTTTTCGTGATAGAAATTACCCATCTTTTCGAGCGCCTCTATAAATGGAATTACATCCAAGTTGTTATAGTATCGTAGCCAGTCTGCAAATATCTTCATTCCCTTATCGTGGAAGGTACGTTTACAATCGTCGAACTCTTCCCTAGATAGTAGGTGTTGCCCTTTTAGCTTCGATCCCCAATCTTGATAATCTGGCAATCCGATGTGTTCCAATTTGTCTGGAGAATCAAACCACTCGTATGGGAAGAAACTCTTTTGCAACTCACATCCGTATGCAGTGATCCAACGTTCATAGGAAGTACTTGGTCCAAGATAATTCATCACATCGAGGAAACGAAATTCTGGGGTTAAGAGAAACATAGTGGTATTCGCTTTCTTTGCCACTCTGACCTTCTTACATGTGTCAGCAATAGATTCTACGAAGTAGTTCCTGATCAAATTCAAATCATATCGACCGGAGCTGAATCCTAATACGGGAACTTGATTTGTCCATTCATTGATTTTCATTTGTTGTTCTTTCGGTAGGGTGTCGAAAGAGAATTCAGGTGTCTTAGGACAAAACTGTTAACAACAACAAGCTTTATTTGTACCCTATGAAAAAGAAAATACAATTTAAAAATTACAATATTTGACATAATTAGGGTACTGGCTGCCGGAAATAACCATATGGGCTAGAAATATCAGGCAGCCTGTTCGATGACAACTTCTTGGATTACTTTTGCTCTTCGTTGAAGTTCTTCGATAAAGGCGTCTATGAGTTCTTTTGGATCGAATCGACAGATAAAAGTTGGTGTTCGATTGTATGTGTCGGCGATTGATACTGATATAGGAACATGTACGTTTTCGATGGTTAAACGGTCAGTTGGTTGTCTTCCTTTCGTCGTATCTAGATAGGCTTCGAAATCATATACTATCGCATGTGGATAAGCGGTTTGTACCGGAGTTGGAATTAGTTCGTTGGTCTTCTTCGTCGAGCATTCCCAAGCCTCCACCACTGTATATTATAGTCCAGTCATCCTATGATTTTTTTATGGTCAATCTCAAACAAATTGCAACAGAATATTTCTCACCGCCAAATGATAGATAGTGGTCCACTTAGTAACATACTAAAAATCCCCCAAAATTCGCGTGATGGAACATGCTCAAATTTGGCATTACGTGTTTCGAGCTATCACCACAGGGTACCCGCGTCGAGCAAAATAACATTTTAATACAAATGCTAATTTTAAACATATTGCAACATAATTTTTCTCACCGCCAAATGATAGATAGTGGTCCACTTAGTAACATACTAAAAATCCCCCAAAATTCGCGTGGTGGAACATGCTCAAATTTGGCATTACATGATTTCGAGCTATCACCACAGGCTACCCTCGTCGAGAAAAGTCATGGCTCAAGTAAAAAACTATTAATTTTTTTTTTTTTGCCTTTAAAGGCAATCAACCAAGCAAAACAAATATCTATGCAGATAAAACAATGTTGTAAATTGAATTATGAAATAAAATGGATTTGAACAGACCCAGGCTCCCACATATATATATACAAGGAACGCCTGGCGGTTTTCGTGTCGCTGCATCCTCTGTAAGTTTAATGCTGAAGTTCTCGATGATTGCACTGACTTTTTTATCCTGAATACTTGTAATAGGGTCATGTCTTGGAAAAAAGGTAGGTTTAAAATACTTTGTTTTTTCTTGATGTATCTTATTAACGGGAATCGTGTATCGATTTCTTCATACATCGCGTGCGCCGGGCGATATTACGACTCACGTGTTGATGTAACAGGTGCATCGCCAGAAATTCGAGACCTGGTATTTCGCAATACATTAATCAGTCGACGGTCTGCCACGCCCCGATTTATCTGGAAAGAACACTGCTTCTTTTGCGGCCAACACGCTAAGTATGATGGTCGAAAAAGAGGATATGATGTTATTCCTGTACGAACAAAGGACTTTCAAGATTCCATAAACGAAACCTGCAAAGCAAGAAACGATGAATGGGCAGAAACAGTCCGAGGGAGACTAGAGTATGCACAGGACCTACATGCTGCAGATGCAGTATATCACCAAGCATGTAGCGTTCACTTTCGTACCGGAAAGCAGGTCCCAAGAAAACTTGGCAGCGATGCAACCTCTGATACAGGCTCAAAGCGGCTAAAGCGGAGACGGCCTATGGACACGGCAAAATGCACAGCGTTCTTCAAAGTAGTACAGTTCCTTGAAGAGATTGATGAGGAACAAATCACAATCATTGATCTTACTAACAAGATGCAGGAGTACCTCGAGGGAACTGGGGAACAACCATATAGTGTTGTGTATATGAAAGCAAAATTGCAAGAACATTTTAGGGGGAAAATAGTGACAACGACTGTGAGGAAACAAAGCGTCGTGACTTTCCAGAGGACAGCGGCATCGATAATAAACGAATTCTATAAGCAGCCAAAGATAGATGATTATGAAGTAGAGAAAGCAAGGATTGTTGAGACGGCAGCAAAACTAATCAAGACTGATATCAAGAATTTAGATGTTTCAAGTATGATTGCCCATCGAGTGAGGAAATGTCTTCCATTGACCAGGCTTTGGAGTTCATTCCTAAGTTACTTCAACACTTTTTGAAGCATATTTTTGTTGGCAAGGACATCAGCTTAAAACTTGCCTCAATCGGAGGCAAGTTTAGCGAAGGCAATGTTCAGGTGGATCCGCAACTATTATTTCAGAGACTGAGTTTCGTTGCGACAGGAGGACGGTACGAAAACTCCCAATCGTTTTTCAAGTTCGAAATGTGCAGTTACCCACCAGCTTTATTCGATTCCTCGCTTCTTCCACGGCAAGCTAACAAGGCTGTATTGGCAGACGCAATTTGGACCCGTACGAAGAATGACCAGACGGCTGGGCCTACATGCAGGAAATGTTCACTATGTTCTTGATGGTGGTGCACTGCTTCATCGCGTTCCGTGGCCAAATGGCCTTACATACAGTGATATTCTCTCACTCTATGTACAGTACGTGACCCGCAGATACGACAAAGTTACAGTAGGCTTTGATGGATACGAGGACGGCCCATCCACAAAGGATTGCGCGCATCAGAGAAGAACAGGCACCTCTAGTCCGACAGTGAACTTTGATTGTAACATGGTCCTGAAGCTGAAGAAGGAGGAATTCCTGGGGAATACGGCGAACAAACAACGGTTCATAAATCTACTTGGGGAGAAACTGCAGCTATCAGGGTGCAATACTATCCACACTGCAGGAGACGCAGACCTGTCGATCGTCCAAGCCGAAATTAAGTCTGCCAGAACAATCACTACTTTTCTGGTTGGAGATGACACGGACCTACTAGTCCTACTTTGTCATCACACAGAGATAAATGCACGCGATCTGTTTTTTCATTCCTCAGCCAAAGCAAAGATCGACGACTAGAAGGATTTGGAATATCAAGAAAACCAAGTCTGCACTGGGCTTGGATACATGCGCAAATATTTTATTTCCGCACGCAGTTCTTGGATGTGACACGACTTCGAGATTACATGGCATTGGTAAAGGAGTAGCGCTCAAGAAAATCACGACGGATGCACTATTTCACGAGCAAGGTGAAGTTTTCAATCGTCGAGCTGTTACAAAGGATGATATCATTCTAGCGGGAGAGAAAGCCTTCGTTTGTCTGTACAATGGCAGGTCTGGTGAAACTCTAGATTCATTAAGATATATCAGATTTTGCCAAAAGATCGCAACAGGAACCACCTTTGTGCAGTGTGAATGTCTTCCACCAACATCTGCAGCCGCTGCTTATCACAGTCTAAGGGTGTACCACCAGGTGCAGCAGTGGAAAGGTGTAGCGCTTCAGCCACAAGCCTGGGGGTGGAGGTTAGCGGACGGAAAGCTGCTTCCAATAAGAACTGACCTGCCAGCAGTTCATGAGTCGCTTTTAGAGGTTATCAGGTGTAACTGTAGATCTGAATGCAACACGCAGAGATGTTCATGCAAGAAACATGGGCTGGACTGCTCAGCTGCATGTGGTGTATGCAGAGGGCAAAGTTGTGCGAATTCGGTTGCGCCAGACCTAACCGAACATGGCGAAAACGATGACTAAACAGATCGACATGTCTTGTATCAGTAGAGACTCACAAATATCAATATGAAATAACACTGACCATGAAACGACACAAGCCTGTGACTAAATTAGTCATATATATCAATCTGTCACATAATGGCCGGTACCATAAGGGAGGTAGAGGGGGGCAGTTGCCCTCCCAAGAAAGATATATAGTGCAAAAGTTTAAGTCAGTTGTGTTTCCTTGAAAATCATGAAAGAGTCTATTGCTAATCGATAATGATGAAAAGCATAGTGAAAACACTTTGGGATCTCCACTAGCCTTTGAGTTCTAATATTCATAACAAAGCTTTAATTGTCATGGTCTGTATCAGAGCTCAATAAAGTCTAGAAATATATACTCTTCTTCTGGAGTTGAACGCAGACCTGACCCGCGGGCTCCAAGGGATAACTGAATTCTTGAAGCGTTGCATTTTCTTTCACAAAATCAGTCAACTATGTATTTATTTTATATAGAAACACGTGATTGTTTGTTAGTAAGAATATTTGAGCCTTTTCAAATAGGAACACCATGTTTAATAGCATTTTTATTAAAATGTTATTTTTCTCGACGCGGGTACCCTGTGGTGATAGCTCGAAATCTTGAGCATGTTCCAACACGCGAATTTTGGGGGATTATTAGTATGTTACTAAGTGGACCACTATCTATCATTTGGCGATGAGAAAAATTCTTTTGCAATTTGTTTAAAATGAGCATTTGTATTAAAATGTTATTTTTCTAGACGCGGGTACCCTGTGGTGATAGCTCGAAACACGTAATGCCAAATTTGAGCATGTTCCACCACGCGGATTTCGGGGGATTTTTAGTATGTTACTAAGTGGACCACTATCTATCATTTGGCGGTGAGAAAAATTCTGTTGCAATTTGTTTGAGATTGAACCGTAGGATGACTGGACTATATCCGGCCAATCGTAGCTTTGATGTTCTTGCACAAGTTTTACGATATAAATTCTTACCCCATGATTTGTCTATCGTACATTTTGGGCATCCGTGAAAGTAGCACCCATGGAATTGAAAGATTGTTTTGGAAATAGGTTCATAGCCATCGACGAGGGCTCCTTCGATCCAATGTTCTCCACCATGACCACAAGCTGCGTGGTGAATATGTCGTTCGATTCTTTCCGATTCGCGTTTCAACCAACGTAAGGCTTTTTTACTCGCACGACACACTGGCCAGAATGCTTTTTCGAATGCAGATTGTGGGGCTGTGATTTTTTCTCCTAAACAAACTATCTTCGTTTCGCCACGACTACAACGATCTGCATGACGTTGGAGATTCGAGGCTTTCGTGAATCGTTGTTTGCAATCATTACAGATATAGAGATCTCCGAGTTGCCAAACTTTCTTGATATAGAAGGCGTGTCCCTCATATATCCCAATCGTCATCATATGTTTGTAGTGAGCTGCATGTCGTGTCAGATGCCAAGCTCCATCCTTCGTAGGTTCATACACGCAAATACCTATCCCAAAGTGCAATTCGATCTTATCCAACTGGTCTAGTGAAGTTTTGGGAGTATCTCGTATAGGCGCTACCAATTGATAGAACTCTTGAGCTAATTGTCGAGCCGCGGTATTGCACTTGTCTACGCGAGATCCTTTGTGTATAGCAAGGCATCGCCAAAGGCAAAGATTGTCGTCGTATTTGTCGATGGAAAACATTCCTTTTTTCTGTCTAAGCCATTGTGGTAATGGACCGGTTCCCAACAAAGGTTGACGATCGATTACGACTTTGACATCCACATGGATCCTACGTACAAATACCCACTGAGTGTCGGGTCGCGCTATGTTATCGGGATTCAATCTGGCAATCTCCTTGTCGTTTATCCATTCCGCCGCATCGCCTAGAATATTTATCCATGGAGATCCTGAACCTGTCTTGGAAAATAGCATTACACGACCATCCTTGACGTTGCGAATGCGGTAGACATAGCTATAGCGTAGATAGAAACTAGTTTCGACGTTTGCAGTCAATTTCTCCATGATCCTATATATGTGTCAAATCTCCCGATACACCTTTGAAAAATCGCCACCTAATCGTGCGTCTGCCTTTTTCTTCTCCCTCAAGCATACCATCTCTCTCATCGAGAATAGTATTTGCCTCTCGAATGATACTGCGTGATAATGGTTCACTGCGAGGATTTTGTCGGAGTCGCCGTCCTATTCGTCGTATATGTGGTACCCGCATTTGAGGATTAGCTTTCATCTGGTCTGCAACAATTTTAGCACGTAGACTTGCTGCTGCATCTTCCCTACGTTGTTTGCGTTCTCGCGCACGTTGGGCACGTTTGTGTGGATTTTCTGGATCTCCTCGAAGAGCTGGAAATCTATCCATTTCGATGTGCCTTCCATACCTATTTCGTTCTTCATCAACCAAAGCTGAATCTATTGCATGAATGAGTTCGTGTTTGCGTAACTTATAGAAGCCACGAAGTCCAAACTGTTTTGCCCTCCTGCGTAGTTCTTGGAGGGTAACCATTTTCCGTTGTCAATACTTATATGAGTGGTAGTCTCTAAATGTTGTGTGACAGTCAATATCTCCTACATATCCCTGCTCTGGCAATACTTATATATATGAGTGGTAGTCTCTAAATGTTGTGTGAAAAGTCGTATCTTCTACATATCCTACTCTGTCAATACTTATATGATGGTTAGCTCTAAATGCTTTGTGAAAAGTCGTATCTTCCCCCAATTTCCTCTGTCAATACTTATATGATGGTTAGCTCTAAATGCTTTGTGAAAAGTCGTATCTTCCACCAATTTCCTCTGTCAATACTTATATGATGGTTAGCTCTAAATGCTTTGTGAAAAGTCATATCTTCCCCCAATTTCCTCTGTCAATACTTATATGATGGTTAGCTCTAAATGCTTTGTGAAAAGTCGTATCTTCCCCCAATTTCCTCTGTCAATACTTATATGATGGTTAGCTCTAAATGCTTTGTGAAAAGTCGTATCTTCCCCCAATTTCCTCTGTCAATACTTATATGATGGTTAGCTCTAAATGCTTTGTGAAAAGTCATATCTTACTCTAATCGATTGGGAGGTAGTTCTTTTTCAATTCCAATAACACCTTTGCAAAGCGAACCTTAGTATAACGTTTTTTATCTTTGAGGTATTGACTCGTTTTCTGGCCGCACCTCGAGCAAAGTCCATAACTAGTACGACACCCAATCCCACAGTTCGAACAGGGTATTGGTGATCTACTTCCCTCTCTTATCTGATAATTATGTTGAGCACAGTACTCTGTATTATATCGCTTTCTTTTACACTCGTAATCCTTCCCAAGCATCAACCATATACAAGTGGCTTTATCCATGAGGATGTCTATTCGTATATATCTGTCAGTCTCTAAAAGCTTGGGGGAATGCGAGTTAGAAGTCCTGGCAAAAGATGACCGTCCTGGAAAAATGCAACAACTATGCCCCCCATATCGAAACTAGGGGTAAATAATACATTTTGTACTACAATTCGGTGTCAAATAGATGTTTTGGACCTAAAAAGGGGTAATATAGCGAACAAAAAGCTCGAAGGGGGTGTCATAAATGACTAAATGGGTGTAAAAATATTGAACGCTGAATAAACAGGTATCATAAAAAATGACCGAAAGCAACAACTCTGTCACCCATATCGAAACTGGGGGTGAATAAATACCTTGTGAGACAATTCGATGTCAAATAGATGTATTGGGCCTAAAAAGGGATAATATAGCGAGCAAAAGCTCTAAGGGAGTGTCATAAATGCTAAATGGATGCAAAAATAGAACACTGTGTTAGAGCTTTTGTTGTACAACAAAAACGGGTATCATTTTGACTCCGGGTATACTACTAAAATCTACTTACAAAGTTATTCAACTTTGAACACACCTATGTCGTCCTCAGATTCATTTCCGGTGCTTTGCAAATTCAATTGTCGTTTTTTGCTAAAAACTGTTCCTTCAACTCCCAAGAAAGAGCCGTTGACTGAATTTTGTTGGAGCTGAGATAAACTGAATTAATAAGAGTGCACCGTCATATGTTGTAGTTTTTATTTTTGGGTTAAATATTAACTTTTCCCTTGTAACAATGGAAAATATTAAGGCAGACTTGAACGCATAGTGCTCTACCCAAACGGTTTGCGATGGTGCTCTCGATGCCTGCGATGGGGTCTGTAGGTATAAAGGCATTCGCTCCGCGAGTTTCAAACGCATTGAAAATCTACTTACAAAGTTATTCAACTTTGAACACACCTATGTCGTCCTCAGATTCATTTCCGGTGCGTTGCAAATTCAATTGTCGTTTTTTTGCTAAAAACTGTTCCTTCAACTCCGAAGAAAGAGCCGTTGAATGAATTTTGTTGAAGCTGACGATAATCTGAATTAATGAGAGTGCACCGTCATATGTTGTAGTTTTTATTTTTGGGTTAAATATTAATTTTTCCCTTGTAACAATGCAAAATATTAAGGCAGACTTGAGCGCATAGTGCTCTACCCAAACGGTTTGCGATGGTGCTGTCGATGCTTGCGATGGGGTCTGCAGGTATAAAGGCATTCGCTCCGCGAGTTTCAAAAGCATTGAAAATCTACTTACAAAGTTATTCAACTTTGAACACACCTATGTCTTACTCAGATTCATTTCCGGTGCGTTGCAATTTTTGCTAAACACTGTTCCTTCAACTCCCAAGAAAGAGCCGTTGAATGAATTTTGTTGGAGCTGACGATAAACTGAATTAATGAGAGTGCACCGTCATATGTTGTAGTTTTTATTTTTGGGTTAAATATTAACTTTTACCTTGTAACAATGGAAAATATTAAGGCAGACTTGAGCGGATAGTGCTCTACCCAAACGGTTTGCGATGGTGCTCCCGATGCCTGCGATGGGGTCTGTAGGTATAAAGGCATTCGCTCCGCGAGTTTCAAACACATTGAAAATCTACTTACAAAGTTATTCAACTTTGAACACACCTATGTCGTCCTCAGATTCATTTCCGGTGCGTTGCAAATTCAATTGTCGTTTTTTGCTAAAAACTGTTCCTTCAACTCCGAAGAAAGAGCCGTTGAATGAATTTTGTTGAAGCTGACGATAATCTGAATTAATGAGAGTGCACCGTCATATGTTGTAGTTTTTATTTTTGGGTTAAATATTAACTTTTCCCTTGTAACAATGCAAAATATTAAGGCAGACTTGAGCGCATAGTGCTCTACCCAAACGGTTTGCATTGGTGCTGTCGATGCTTGCGATGGGGTCTGCAGGTATAAAGGCATTCGCTCCGCGAGTTTTAGAAGCATTGAAAATCTACTTACAAAGTTATTCAACTTTGAACACACCTATGTCGTCCTCAGATTCATTTCCGGTGCGTTGCAAATTCAATTGTCGTTTTTTGCTAAAAACTGTTCCTTCAACTCCCAAGAAAGAGCCGTTGAATGAATTTTGTTGAAGCTGACGATAATTTGAATTAGTGAGAGTGCACCGTCATATGTTGTAGTTTTTATTTTTGGGTTAAATATTAACTTTTCCCTTGTAACAATGGAAAATATTAAGGCAGACTTGAGCGCATAGTGCTCTACCCAAACGGTTTGCGATGATGCTCTCGATACTTGCTATGGGGTCTGCAGGTATAAAGACATTCGCTCCGCGAGTTTCAAAAGCATTGAAAATCTACTTACAAAGTTATTCAACTTTGAACACACCTATGTCTTACTCAGATTCATTTCCGGTGCGTTGCAATTTTTGCTAAACACTGTTCCTTCAACTCCCAAGAAAGAGCCGTTGAATGAATTTTGTTGGAGCTGACGATAAACTGAATTAATGAGAGTGCACCGTCATATGTTGTAGTTTTTATTTTTGGGTTAAATATTAACTTTTACCTTGTAACAATGGAAAATATTAAGGCAGACTTGAGCGGATAGTGCTCTACCCAAATGGTTTGCGATGGTGCTCTCGATACTTGCGATGGGGTTTGCAGGTATAAAGGCATTCGCTCCGCGAGTTTTAAAAGCATTGAAAATCTACTTACAAAGTTATTCAACTTTGAACACACCTATGTCGTCCTCAGATTCATTTTCGGTGCGTTGCAAATTCAATTGTCGTTTTTTGCTAAAAACTGTTCCTTCAACTCCCAAGAAAGAGCCGTTGAATGAATTTTGTTGGAGCTGACGATAATCTGAATTAATGAGAGTGCACCGTCATATGTTGTAGTTTTTATGTTTGGGTTAAATATTAACTTTTCCCTTGTAACAATGGAAAATATTAAGGCAGACTTGAACGCATAGTGCTCTACCCAAACGGTTTGCGATGGTACTCTCGATGCTTGCGATGGGGTCTGCAGGTATAAAGGCATTCGCTCCGCGGATTTCAAAAGCATTGAAAATCTACTTACAAAGTTATTCAATTTTGAACACACCTACGTCGTCCTCAGATTCAAATCCGGTGCGATGCAAATTCAATTGTCGTTTTTTGCTAAACACTGTTCCTTCAACTCCCAAGAAAGAACCGTTGAATGAATTTTGTTGGAGCTGACGATAAACTGAATTAATGAGAGTGCACCGTCATATGTTGTAGTTTTTATTTTTGGGTTAAATATTAACTTTTACCTTGTAACAATGGAAAATATTAAGGCAGACTTGAGCGCATAGTGCTCTACCCAAATGGTTTGCGATGGTGCTCTCGATGCTTGCGATGGGGTCTGTCGGTATAAAGGCATTCGCTCCGCGAGTTTCAAAAGCATTGAAAATCTACTTACAAAGTTATTCAACTTTGAAGAGATCTATGTCTTCGGCAGATTCATTTCCGGTGCGTTGCAAATTTAATTGTCGTTTTTTTGCTAAAAAAATGTTCCTTCAACTCCCAAGAAAGAGCCGTTGACTGAATTTTGTTGGAGCTGACGATAAACTGAATTAATGAGAATGCACCGTCATATATTATAGTTTTTATTTTTGGGTTAAATATTAACTTTTCCCTGGTAACAATGGAAAATATTAAGGTAGACTTGAGCGCATAGTGCTCTACCCAAACGGTTTGCGATGGTGCTCTCGATGCTTGCGATGGGGTCTGCAGGTATAAAGGCATTCGCTCCGCGAGTTTTAAAAGCATTGAAAATCTACTTACAAAGCTATTCAACTTTGAACACACCTACGTCTTCCTCAGATTCAAATCCGGTGCGATGCAAATTCAATTGTCGTTTTTTGCTAAAATCTATTCCTTCAACTTCCAAGAAAGAGCCGTTGACTGAATTTTGTTGGAGCTGACGATAAACTGAATTAATGAGAATGCACCGTCATATATTGTAGTTTTTATAATTGGGTTAAATATTAACTTTTCCCTTGGAACAATGGAAAATATTAAGGCAGACTTGAACGCATAGTGCTCTACCCAAACGGTTTGCGATGGTGCTCTCGATGCTTGCGATGGGGTCTGCAGGTATAAAGGCATTCGCTCCGCGAGTTTCAAACGCATTGAAAATCTACTTTCAAAGTTATTCACCTTTGAACACACTTAGTATGTACAACCGCAGATTCTTGTTCTATCTCTTGTACTGAATATATAATAGATGATTATTTTTTGTAGTGAATATTTTTTACTACGATTTGTTGGCTGCGAAGCATTTTACGACGAATTTTTGATAGAGAAAATGTCTTAGCTTTGAAAATTTTAAGACAAGTTTTTGGCAACGAATTTTATTAGATCGGTGCGGATATGGAAATTGTGTTAAGGTTTTCCGTATTTTTTCAAGTATGAAATCGTAGTTTTCTGGCATCTGTTCCGGGAGGTGGCATATGGAGGAAAGTAGTCTAGTACTTGTTAAAATGACTTAGAAGTAGTAGTTAGTTCTGTATTAGGTTTGCGAACGAAAAGTCAAAGAGACGGAAATAGATCCTGCGAATCGAAACTCAGTGGAACCGAATATTGCCCAAACTAGAGGAGGCTTGATTGAAAAATGATTTGCAAGATATTTAAAACGCAACAATCATGTATGAAATTTCAAAGATGAATTACTGTGATGGATTTCATTTCAAATTGGTGTAAAAGTTTAATTTTTGCTCCAACATACTTAAAAGGTTAGGACTGATTGCTTTGAGCGAGAAATCGTTTTAGTTGTGGAGCCTTGATGTGAGTGACTGCTTAGTGCAGTGCTGGGTAGGTAAGATACCGTATCACGTACACGGCTGTCGGCAAGCAGCAGAAAGAAGCTTGCTTTTTTTGGTGAATGGTTATTAAACCACTGACTAATTGCGTTAGTAATATTTTAAAGAAATGAAATATATAAAAAGGAAACTATTGCCAATGTTCGTGAATGACTGACCTGAGTCACATAGTTATTGCAACAGATATACAAATTCCTGAGATCGAAAGTTCAAGCTAGGCCGATAAGCATCGTGTTACATCTTTATATTTCGCCTTCTCGCTCATTTATTTCAACTTTTACAACTTTCAGCGATTTGTGGTGTTCAATATAAAAAAATCTAACCATATCTTGTAACTGTTACACAGATAGAACAGTAATAAAACCCGCGATTCAAAGGTAAACGATTATTCGAAACCACATATTTCTGTTACAAATCAGTGCAACAAACCGGAAGTCAAGTTCGGGTAAAATGAGTAAACGTTTATGGTTATAAATCGGTTGTGCTTTGAGGAAAACGTTTGAAAGTTTGGTAGTGAGTTAGTAGATGTTAATAGATCACATCACAGTTAAAATATCCACTTCCGCGTTTGAAATTACGAAGTGGCAGCTAACTTCTACGAGTCGAGCTGGCAGCTGCCAGCTCAATTTGAGCTGGCAGCTAACTTCAGCCCGGTTGTTTTCCTTTGTTTATAACGCCTTATTAGTATTCCCAATAATATTAATGAGGAAGTTAGAGAATTCCTGACCATAGGATGACTGACTAAATGATTTAAAAATACCAACAAATTTATCCCATCTGAGACCGGTAAAAGCAATAATAACAATGTAATATATGATAAGAAAAAAGGAGAACAATTAAATAATAATATAACCGCCTCACTGGTTAGCTCAGTTGGTAGAGCACGGTCTAGAGTGCGGGAGGTCGGGGGTTCGAATCCCGGCCGCGTCCTTGGGCATGGACGTTTATAAGCCGTTGGCCTTGTCTCCTTCTACTTCTAATCAGTTGAAGGGGACTTGAAAGAACCTGTTGTACTACTCGAAAAAGAGCAGGGGATTGTCACCCGGTACAGCAGCCTGGCCATTGCACTAACCACACTCAACATTGTAAACTGCGTGGCAGCTATTAGCGCCGTGAAGCAGTCCGAAATAATTCACTGACGGGATATGTCTGTCATATGTAAAGCTCCATGAAACTGTGGTTGATATGGCGCTATATAAATATGGCCATTATTATTATTAACGAGGATAGATTACAAGTAACCAATAAAGCTTTCAATTTTAAAATGTTCCCCACGTTGAATTTTCGTCGTATTTAAAGTTATGAGAGTTATCACTAGATGCAATTCAAATCAGTCGTTTAAATGTCTGTTTAAGTATCTATGAGAGGCCAAACGTCTTGCCGGTTGAATTTATTTATGACGTTTGAATTTATTTATATGGTCTTTGAATTTATTAAAATGGTCTTTGAATTTATTTATATGACGTTTGAATTTATTTATATGACGTTTGAATTTATTTTTATGGTCTTTGAATTTATTTATATGACGTTCGAATTTATTTATATGGTCTTCGAATTTATTTATGACATTTGAATTTATTTTTCGGTGAACCCTGATTAATTTTTATGGTCTTTGAATTTATTTATACGTTTGAATTAGTTTTTATGGTCTTTGAATTTTAAATTTTGCATCTTTATTTTATTGCAGAATAATAAAGTTCATTGCTTTCTGATTATCGAGAGTATATTTATTTTTCAGTTCCGCCTTCGGAAAGGTCTCTTTTTCGCCATTCAAATTGACTATTTATGCTAAAAACTGTCCCGTTTCCCGCGCTGTCAAATGAGCTGCGTGAGTCACTGTGAGGACTCGCTTATATACTACAAACATGGCAGACTCGGCGAGAAAGTTTTAGAGAAAGCTAAAAAAAGCGAGGAGGTGGAAGATATTGTGTGACTGGTGGCCTTGGTTTTCTTCCCGTATTTAACTTTATCCTACGCCAAAACACAATGGACATTGAAGTTGAGAAAAGCAATAGTCAATGTCCACATTCTATACTCATTCACAGTTTGTACAAGTACAACACAACTACAAAAAGTACAAGAAATGACTCACCAAGAACTCGACGATAACTTTAATACTTCTGTACTTTTATGCTGAAGCCAGAACAGTGAATGGCAAAGAATACAATATAGGGTTTCTCTGGTTTCCTGTTGAAATTCGTTTAAGAGGATCCTGAATGTTCGTGAATGAAAAACGGACGATACTGAAAACTTGCAAAGAACCCAGACGCGGCGCCATATGTGAGTTGAGTTTGTTGGTCTCTCTCTCTCGCCCTTGCTCCGAGGGTTTTTCTACGGGTTCTTCGGTTTTCCTAGCCTCCCTCCAAAACACGCTAAATTCCAATTCGATCTGTGGATTAATTAGCCGGGACTTGGCTTCAGTTGATCAGCCCCCATGGTTGTTTCAGGTCTCGTTAGAAATTCAGAGAGAATTTCGAAAGCCGTATAGTCGAACTGAGCCTCAAAAGCTACGCAACTCACTGCCATCAGAGCAGCACCGAGTTAAACACTGTTCTTTGGGATAATGATAATGATATCCCTTTTCAGACCACAGAATAAATAGCCCGCAGTGTCTGACAACGATGCAGTTGTTGTAGAAAATATAGTCTGGAACTGCAACTCACGTTACTCGATCAGTCTCAGAATTTGCTATATTATAAACGCTTTCTCTGTGAATGTTTTTCCATGAGGCATTTTCAACACTATCACAATGTGCAGATTAACTTTTCCTGTGCTGGCCATACATTGTAAAAAGAAAACACTTTTGATCAGTTAAGAATTTTACAGCCCGTTGGCGGCCGGCAGTCTTGCAATTTTTGTCTATCGACATGTTCTTTTTAATAGCAGGTTATTTCATCCAATAAGAAACGAGTTTTCAGATCGTCAATGTCAAGCTGTCAGAATTGAACCAATCAGCGATGAGAAATGTTGTAAACAAGTCGAGTACAGTAAAATGGAGTTTTCGCTGTAGTCAGTTTATTTGCTTAGTTAGATTTTTATTTGGGTTCTTAAAATTAGATAGCTTACTTTCCTTCGTCTAGATTGAAGTTTATATTATAAAACAAATAACAGATGGTTCTCCTTGTTCTATCACAAAATAATGTACTTTCGAGGTCTTGAAATGCTGCTAAATGTACCCGCGTTCTGCTCCTGCATCCGCAGTTTTTCAAGAACCTCGAGCGTGCAATATTTTTTTTATAGAACAAGGAGAACCATCTTTTATTTGTTAAGTATTGTGTTGCGTTCTACTGTATTTCATTTTTTTGTATTGAATTGTTTGTGCTTTATTATATTGTATTTTTTTGTAGAAATGCGTGTCGTCCTACATGATCATATTTAGGAATTGTCACTTGCGAGTCCTCACAGTGACGTCATTGTACTGGGAGATTCGGTTCCAGGCCCCGGACAGTTTTAAGCATAAAATAGTCAATTTGAATGCCGAAAAAAAAAACTTTCCGAAGGCAGAACTGAAAAATAAATATACTCTTGATAATCAGAAAAGAATGAACTTTATTATTCTGCAATAAAATAAAGATGCAAAATTTGGTTTCATAAACAATTTAACAAGAGCAGGCAATGAGGCATTAGATGCCATAAGCTCGATAATACCATGATCGCCTCGGTTTTCTTTGTTGTCCGAGGGAATTTAAACCCTAAATTCCCTCATTAGAGAGGGGTGTTTCTAAATTTCCCTCCTGCATCAACATGAGGAAAATTTAGAAGACAAAGAAATCCATTGTCTTTTACTAAATTTCTCCCGTGAATAATTACATGATGGAAATTTAGAAGACAAAGAAATACATTGTCTTTTACTAAATTTCTCCCGTGAATAATTACATGATGGAAATTTAGAAGACAAATAAATCCATTGTCTTTTACTAAATTTCCCTCATGTTCCATTCATAAGGGAAGCTTAGAAAGACAATGCAGGCGGGAGGGTGAAAAGCATCAACTCTTGCTCCCCTATGGTATGACTAGCCCTGCGCTGCTGTGTGATCACTTTCAACCCAAACTGACCTGGCTTCATTAATAACCTTCAACGTAATCCATGTGGGATCACGTATTTCAATCTGCACGTTCTTCTCTTCATTTCTCAAATCCGCTTCTTCCATGTGGGATACTTAAAACCATATACGCATGACCTTTAAATATTTAGTCAAGCACATAATTACATTGTGTTTTACTGCTATTCTTCTCAAAAATAACACTTGTCCCCAGGGGAAGCCAAGGTCATTCAATCGATCAGGCATTTAAACGTTTTCGAAAGCAACTCAACTGCGACGTCTTTAGTTCAGGCAGAGAAAAATAAACTTCTCAGGGATCTGTTCACCGTTCCTCGGCGATCAGAGTATTACAAATCCCCTCAAGCCTGGCCTCGGGATAGTTTGTAAAAGTCCACAAACTCTCCCTCGGCTTGCGGGGAAATTTAATCGCTAATTTCCCTCGTGTCATGCTATTACTTATAATTAATTCTTCAGAAGTGAGAAGCATCGAGTTGGATTTGGTTCAAGTTCACAAGGTCAAGTTCACTTAAATTGAAACTTGACCAACTATTTTCTTTTCAAGCACTGAGTTAATAATTTATTTACATATTTATTTCCTATGATCGCTGAAAAACTTGAAAGAATCATCATTTATATTGATGGAGTCAAGTAATGGAATATAGATAGATAGACTGACAAGTGTGTCCAGTGTGGGAAATGAAATTGCTAGCTTCGCTATCGGGACCTAACCCTTCAAAATGTGGCAGACCATCTACATCTACATTTATTACTTGACAACGCTTACGTATCGAGTCCAGGAGTACAATAGCATTGACAATAGCACGACAGTGCACAAAGCGGATATACATGTAGTAATAATACCTGACCCGGAAACAAGTGTTGTTCCAACGCATTCCAGTCGTATAAAACTTGAAAAAAGAAGTTTACTGGTTCACGAGTTCCGTTTAATCGGTCCAGTGGAATTGCCGCGATTAGCAATCCGAAAGCAACTACCAAAACAATATATGCTTTTCGAATATGTAAAGGTAAGGTTCTACTTGGGTACTAGTAGATCCTGGATCTACTTGGGTACTATATCTTTCAATCGTTTATAATACGAATATAAAAATATTATAACCCTTAAAATTATCCTAACTCACACAGTCACAATGTCATCAACTCATCACATGCTCATGGATCTGTCAGAATGAATTTTGTTAATCCAATTGTGAATTTTGATCAAAAAATAAACTCTAAGTAGTGCAGGTGTAGTTAGTCGTTCTATGAATGATTTGGTCTCGAAAATGGATATGTTTGGGTTAGACTTAGATTTGTATGAAGAAAATTAATTGTAACGAATCAAATGGCTTTATGTCATTTTTTCATACAAACCTTCAACCAATCACGGCACACTTTCTATGGGTTATACTGATATTTTTATATTGCAAGATATAGTACCCAAGTAGGTCCAGGATCCATCCTCCTTACCTTTGCAAATTCGAAAAGCATACCTTGTTTTGTTAGCTGCTTTCGGATTGCTAATCGCAGCAATTCCACTGGGCTCCAAGACCGATTAAACGGGAACTCGTGAACAACTAAACCTCTTTTTCAAGTTTTATACGACTGGAATACGTTGGAACAACATTTGTTTCGGGGTCAGGTATTATTACTAGATCTTTGTGCACTATCGTGCTATCGTCAGTGCTATCGTACTCCTGGACTCGATGCGTAAGCGTTGTCCAGTAGTAAATGGTCTGCCACATTTTGAAGGGTTAGGTTCCGATCGCGAAGCTAGTTACTCGGGCTGCCTGTGGCAGCGCCGAGTCTAAAAATGCAAGTCGTTTTATTTTTTATTTTTTATTCTGTGCAACAAGTCTTCTGCGCATGCGTTAAAGGTCAAATTCACACCAATCAGATTGCATTGTGCTGGTCACGCAACAATCGCCAGGTTAATTTATTTACATAATTAAATACAGTAAATCAAGATGGTGGACGACGGCGCGAGGAATTTTCTCTCAAATTTGGAGTCCCATCTCTCAAATGTAAGCAGTTTAATGTTTTATTTAAGTTCACTCGTGCGAAAGCCTTCCAACACTCCCAACAGGCTCAGGATATTTCAACTGGCGCTCTTGTTGGAGGTACGTTTCGTAGGTAATAAACACTCACTCGGCACAGAATATGATGACCGAAGAAGTTATTCAACTCTCACGGTAAACAAGACTCCTCTCACGGTTCCAACAGTTCCCTTTATAGTTCTGTAATATAATGAGCAGACTGCAGTTTTGGGAAGGAGGGTAAAAGCTTTTAAATAGAGATAAACAAAACGGGCATTTCAGTTAATAATCTTTAGTCCAACAAATACCGATATGGACGCGATCAAAGAGCCGCAGGGTAGAAAGAACAGTAGAGAAATACAGTGATAGCTCCATCATAGGTGGACAGGATATAACTTATAATATGGGACAAATATAAACAAAAATTTGAGACACTCATCTATTAGTACTCTGAACCTGCAGAACAGCAGACTAAATTAGGACCGAATTCGTACTTTTTTCGATAAAAAAAAAAGAATCAATGCCTTCAGCTGCTTCAGTAAGATTCCTAGTCATATCAGTAATGGTGACTATACCAAGCATTGTTGCTGGGGGAGATGTAAGAGTGAATCCGGCGCTCAAAGAGATATGTCTCGGAGAATGAAGCATCGATCGGTACACCGCTAGTAGATCAGGTTTCTCATCTTTTCTCGGCCTTTTTGATCACTCACAGGAGGAGCTTTTCTGTTCCAAAACCTTTACAGCAAATTCAGTGAGAAATGTCAGCATTGGATAAATGTTTGTACAAGAGACCTTAAAAGCACAGAACAACGAGACTAGGTCTGGCAATGAAACGTAAGTGGCTATAAATTACTGAAAGCCTGACTATGTATCCACCAGTAAACAATGAGAAGGAACTACTGTTCAACCATTAAGTTTATTTACTTGTATTTATCAGTGGATTCTAAATAAATTTTGGAAGCAAAGCCTACATCTACAATGCTTTGATTTATTTTCTGAGCACAAATGAAGTTAATTTATTTCGGAGCTGCAGGTATTAAATTTGAAAACTCGATAAATGCAAACAATAACATAATGGTTTGAAAGAGCACACCAACATAAGCAAGATTGCCGAATTTTAGGATGCTATCAGTTCATAGTTTTAATGTATATGCTCTTCCAGCCATAACAGCTTTGGTCTCCGATGAGTTTTATTGAAGAAGATGATTGCACTCGGCATGCGGCTACATTCTTTTGTTTTTGCCTTAATACAGGAAAACCTGACCTTTGTAACTTTTCAATGTTTAGGTGAAGTCTTACAACGATATTGCATGGGAAAAGATGAGTTTGGGATACAGTTTAAATAGGACTTGACAGTCTATTTTTTTGTTTCATGCAACAAAATTTCACCTTTTGACCCATGCGGTTATTTTTTCTTTGTTCCCATGTATTAAATTTCAAGCGAACTTTTCTACTTTCGACACACGGTCGCTAAACTGTACGAAATCTCCAAGAATAAATCTCTAATGTCCAAACTAACGGGAAAAACTGAAAGAGGAAATCCTTGTGAGCAATCGACGTACATATGAAGCTATATAAGTTATCATCGCCTATATGAGAGTCAAACATCGAGCTGCTATGAAACCGCCTTGTGACAGTTTGTTTACACACTTTCGTGACAAGCGAACGTTTCTACTTTCGACACACGGTCGCTAAACTGTACGAAATCTCCAAGGATATATCCCTAATGTCCAAACTAAAGGAAAAAACTGAAAGAGAAAATCATTGTGACCAATCAACATACATATGAAGCTCCAGAAGTAATTATTGAATACATGAGAACCCATAGAGAAAACCGATAATAATGACCACGGTATTTATAGTTTCACGGACATTTGTGGCTTAACTGAACTCGCGCTACAGCATAGCTTGAAATACTGTACGAAAACTCCCGTTTAAAAAATTCCTGATGCCGAAAGGACCGTAGCATTTAAACAAGATATCCTTCTGACCAATCGACATACATATTAAACTGTGAAAGTATGTTTCCATTCCATAACAGCCGATAGTGCAAACTAGTAAACTGCCACTAGTAAATTAACCTTGCGTACTTCCGCGAGTACTGAACTTTCTAGCGTCAAATGCATGTGTTACGTTTCCAAACTTTAGGACAAGAAATCTTCCATAGAATGTTCTATTTTTTTTACAGCTGAGAACTGTATTATTAAACATAAGAAATAAAACAATGGTGCCATTTGAAGAATTATATCATGTCAAAAGTGCAAACGAAGAAATATATATCTACGGACGCGAGCAGCTCGATCGTTTCACTTTGGCCATGAAATTCGGACTGTACGTTTACGACTGGAACCTGCAGTTTTACCGGACCTGCAGACTAAATTGTAAACGTGTGTTGCATGAATAAGTAGTGTTTACAGTAAAAGATCAACTACTTTAATTTACATACGAGAAAACAAAAATATTAAATTACATACATGTATATATACTAGGGGAGCAGAGAATGAGTCACCGCGCTACCGGCCACTCCTAAAGACTGCTAATAATTATTCCCTTTGTATAGTATAGAACTTTATTTTGATAGGGTAACTCCTTCAGCTAATTACAACTTAACTGTTATCAACGGAGGCCCTATACACAACTACTACATCAATGATCAATATTCAAATAAACAAAATATACAAAAATCAAATTATACAGTTTACAATTATACGAATTTAAAACAAAAAAGGAGATATGAATAATCAAAATAATAATAAAAAAGAAACTAATTAAATTACAAACTTTGATTGTATACGATACAGCCATGATAATAAAACGACTTCATGCTGCATTCTAATTTAACACTAGGGACATGGTTATTACTAAGAGGATTTCAAATGAAAGTGTATTTCATCTTCAATCTCATGTGGCCCGAGTGAAAGCCCAGATGGGCTCTTGTTCAGTTTAAAATTGAGGTCTAGGCGCTGCGATGGAAAACATCTGGCAATTTCATTTCCCACACTGGACACACTTGTATTCAGTGAACTTGACTTAACCAAATCCAACTCGATGCTTCTCACTTCTGAAGAATTAATCGAGCTTATGGCATCTAATGCCTCATTGCACGCTCTTGTTAAACGAGAAAGATTTCCTCGTGCTCCTTCGTCCGCCATTAAGACAGCTGAATCTGACGCTGTTGGGCGCGCAAGGCATCATGTAATGAAAATTCAAAGCCATAAAAACTAATTCAAACGTCATATAAATAAATTCAAAGACCATATAAATAAATTCAAACGTCATATAAATAAATTCAAAGACCATATAAATAAATTCAAAGACCATATAATTAAATTCAACGTCATATAAATAAATTCAACCGGCAAGACTTTTGACTTGTTTGGCCCCTCATATATGGATCGATGTTTAAGCCAATGAGTGGCGATTGAAACAATGCCGCAATTGGTACTTTTTACATTCCATGCATTAGAAATGCCTACCTCTTGCGTGGACCGTTACTCAAAGTAACCTTTTTCCAACTTTTATAGCTTATGAACCTCCGAAAAGTTTTGAGTACTTCTGTGAAGAACGTTTTGGTTTACAGTGAATACTCAATGTTCTACGCTTGTTTGAAATCGTGTAAATGTAACCTTTTGTGACCTTTCCTGGCCCATGACCGCGTAAGTAAAAGCCTGGGTCGAAATCTGTATAGACATCATCTCATTAACTAAGGGCGCTTTCTATTTACGGCGCGAACTGACTGGTCTGATCAACCAGTTCTTAAATGGAACGCATCAGTTCTGAGAACTGGTCCATGGCCCATCAGACCAGTCGGTTCCCGTAAATGGAAAAAAAACTCTGAATTTCTAACGAGACCTAAAACAACCATCGGGACTGATGAAAGCCAGGTCCGGGCTAATCCACAGATCGAATTAGAATTTAGCGTGTTTGTTTTTGCGGAGGGAGGAAAACCGGAGAATCCGGAGAAACACCCTCGGAGCAAGGACTCAAGTCACATATATGGCGGCGAGTCTGGGAATCGAACCTGGGCCACAGAGGTGAGAGGCGAAGCGCTTAACCACTGCGCCACCCCGGCTCCCGAAAGAAAAAAAGCGCCCTAAGAGAAATCAATGAACATGTACGGCTTTTACTTCCTGAAACTGAAGGTCTATTTCAGGCTAAAGCAGCACGAAAACCATACCCGTATAGCTTTTATATGGCGGTACTCCCCCCTCCCCCGAGTTGATCTCGGAGCGATAGCGACATTGTGCGTTCTTTGATATGCGCAGGTTTCAACCTTACGCCTATCAATCTTTATTCACTTGATCTCATCAGAGTTTCAAGTTTTTCTTTATTGGCTTCCTTGTAAATACAAGATTCACATATTAAGTATCCGAGACCAATAAATAAATTGTACAATGTCTTCAGTCACATTATAGCTTTCATATACCTATATTCCCTAAAATATTATATTGCCTAAAACTACAATATAGTATTGCAGAACTTTCTTATTTATTAACAAATAAACTTAAGTGCTATCATAAAACATTTTAAATTTTTCGTAACATTTATAAACGTGGTGGTTATTTTTTCTAGATCTGGTGATGGATTTATCAACATTTAACTGAGCGGCGGCAATTGCTCTCAGCAAGGCGTTTGATTGCCTGTCCCCTGACCTGAGTCTGGAAAACTATTTAAAGTTTTATGGCATGGATGATACATCATCGATACTCTTGATTTCAGAGTGTCAAACTAGGCGGTATACTTACTCAAATCGGAAAGAGGTGTTAAGAGGCGTACAACAGGGTCCATTATTGGGCCGATTCTGTTCAATATATTTTTGAATGACTTGATATACGCAATAAATGAGTAGTGCAAGTTAATAAGTTATGCCGATGACACCAAGATCTACCATTTTCACGATAGCCCTTGTGCTGTCCTGAGTCAGCTGTAAATCGAGACCTAGACAAAGCAGCCACGTGATTTAAAGAAAATGGTATTCATGAAAGCAAACCCGGACAAGTACCAAGCCGTAGTATTGGGTAATAAGACTCAAGAATTGTGCTTTAAATCCGGTGAATTCAATAGTCCAACTAAGGAGCGGATTATTAGGCTGAACTGATCGAGTAACAACCCGAAAATAACGATAAATTATTTAAAGAAAACAAAAATAAAAGCACAAAACTAACTGGTAGAATAAAGGGAAATCAGCGCAAAATGTTCAGAAGATAAAAGAAGATAACGTAAAAATGAAAATAAAAACATAGAAACTTTGAGTGCGCGCGCTCGTTGTTCGAAATGACGTGCTCAGATTGCGTCAACAGCGCGCGCAAAATTAAATTGAAAACTTTTCTCTCAAATCACAGATAATTGTCTGCATTTTCACATTTTTCTAAGGCTTTCATTATAGAATATCAGCTAGAAATACAGGGAAATCAAAGCTAGCAATTTTGTTTTTCTTTATAAAAGGGAGAGAGAGAGGAAGGGGAGTTCGATTTAGAAAAAGGAGAGTTTGGTCGAACCCTCCTTTTACCCCCTGTATCCGCCCCAGAATTTCATCACGATTAATTGTAGCCTGATTTTCAGACGGCCTGAGATCGTCCGCACACTTTCTCCTCCTCCTCTAGGGTCAGGGAGACAGTATGCACTTCATCGAACCGTCTGAAAGTCAGGCTAGATCAATAGGACATTTTCAGATTATGGCGTCATTTAACTACAACGACCAGAATCCTTTTCGAATTATTTTTCTCATTCAGATTTTTTATCTCCTTTGAGAATTATGGACTTTAAGAAACCAGGACGGCGACGGCAGTAGCCAGTTCACAGGCTCCAGATACTGGGAAAATGACGAAAATAAAACGTGACGAAAATAAAACGTGGCGAAAACAAAATGGCGGTTGGAATTCCCCCTCCCTTCACCTTCTCTACCCAGTCCTCCTCTTCTCTTTTGTCTGATTTTTGTTTTGTTCATTTAGTATCCAGGGCCCGGTTCCTGAAAGCCCGATTAGCGCTAATCCTGGATTAACTCTCAACAAAACACATTAGTTGTCATGGTAATTAACTCTGGATTAGCGCTAATCGGGCTTTCAGGAACCGGGCCCAGGGGACAGCGCTGAAAAACGTCTGCGCATGCTCAACCGCGCGCGACCGAAGGCTGGGGACGACAACATGCACCTATTACAAAGTAAAGGGAAAATGGCGGCTGATTTGAAATTTTGAAGTCTGAGTCACGTTTTGTGGCAAAATAAGGTGCCTGAAATTGGGTTATAATTTTTGATTTTCAAAAGTTTGAGGTTTGTTAATTTTACTAGCACATACCGTATGAACCTTAGACATCTTTCTTTGAACCAAGGTTGAAAAATGACCCGGAACCGACCGTCGCGATCTTCATACATCTAAAATGGTAATTTCAGTGACAGTCATTTGCGTAGGATAAGAGTTTTCCCGTAGTTTTGCCGCAAACAGTTGTTTCAAACTCTTAGAGAATCCCCATTGATAACCAAGAAAGACATATTTTGAACACCGTGGTTTTAACACCGAAAATCAGACTATAATATGCTACACACACGAGTCACACACACCGAGGCATGGGCTGTCATGTGGCTGCGGGCATGTGGACAAGATCGATGGTGACTACTTTTGAACAAGGCATCCTATTCACCTTAGGGCTACACGGGCAGAGTTGGAAAGCAGAGACAAAACAGAACGATTTCTCGAACTACTGCTCGGTACGTTAACGGATGACGGACGATTCAAGGGTCTCTTTTATTCTACTACCGCTAAGTGAAAATCTAGTTGGAATAAATAAACTACACATTCCAAATGCAAGACATTTGGACTACACTACAGCTAAATCGTGAATATAAAGGATAGCCCAGTCCCTACGGTCACACCTAGGTGAAAATGGCCTATTATCATACAATTCCAATCAGGGTTCCGGAAGTCATTCTCTACCGAGACTGCCTTGATCTGTCTATTAGACCAGCTACTCTTTGACCTTGATGTAAATAAAGGGAGCGGCCTAGCTTTTTACCTCATTGACCATGAAATCATGTTGAATAAGCTCCATCTCTATGGAATCCAGGGAAATGAACTTGATCTATTCCGGAGCTCTCTCCCCTATTGCACGCAGTATGTCAACATAAGCGGTGTAACCTCGTCTTCCATGAGTACCACAGATTCCGTCCTAGGCCCTATATTGTTTCTCATATTTATCAATTATCTGCCGTGTCAAATCGAGCACTCCATGGCAGATATTTATGTAGATGATACTACACTTAGCTGTTCAGCTGAAGTTACTGCTGCTCCTCATCCAATTGTTGATGAGCTGCAGAAAGACATCACTAATATTGTTACCTGGACCAGAAGTAACAACTATGCTCGTAACAGGTAAATGCCTACATAAGAAGCTGGATTGTAAATGTAGTTCTTTGAACCTGCAGAATTTAGAACAGGTTTCGTCGTTCCAGCTACTTGGGTATCATTTCAATCGCAGATTTTACACCAACCTAAAATTAAAGGCAATTGAATAAAGAACTAAGAGAACAGAAACTCCAACTTGACAGCTTAAATGCCGACAGGCAATTTAGGCTACTAATAAATCCACCAAGAAAAATAATAAAAACTATTTCGAAATATATTTGATTGCTTCCAAAAAAGTAAGGCATTGCCTTAGATAGCTACCGGTATTCGTTTTCGTTCAGTCTACTATTATTTAGACTGCTATATCAGACGGTTTTTTTCACCCTCCTAAACTCGAAAGGTGAAAAAAACCGTCTGATATAGCAGTCTAACTATTATTGGGCTTCCACTCATGTAAAATTATTTTTTTAATGTGTAAAAAAAAACAATTTGCAGTCTAATTTTTTTTCAAATACCCCCTGACCCCTCCCCTTTATTAAATTTATTTCCCTCTTTATTAAAAAAAGCCCTCCTACTGTAACAACTGTCTCCACAGCTGCATATATATATAAACAGTATGAAGAAGAAACCCATCTATATATAAATAATCAGAATAAAGGTGAAAGAGAAAATATGTGCCCTGAGTGGGATTTGAACCCACAGCCTCAGCATACTAGTCCGCTGTTACCACTACACCATCAGGACCAACCACGCTGGCAACGCAGCCAGTTGATGGTGTCATTATGTAACGTAACCGTGGATACTCCCGGCATATATATACATGTGTTCATGTTTTTCAGGTAAAACGTTTTACATCATTGTAAAGTCACTCATTCCAAGCTAACCTTTCTTGTGTTGTACAGCCACTTTATTTTTTCAAGGTAACTAACCATACAGTTATTTGGCCAAATAGATAGATGTGTGTTTCCAGTAACCAATCAAGTTTAGATTTCTCCTGTTGACCCTACAACTTTTGCACCAAAATTTGATTAGCTGGATTAGCTGTGTTGGTGGCTCTATAAGGCAGGGAGAGGGGAACTGGCTTTTAAAAAAATATGCCAGTTCTGTGTTAGAGGGATTTAACTTTTTCAGTTGGTTTACAATCTTTGGTATTTAACAAACTTTTTAATCGTTCCTTACAAGCATAACATATTCCTTAAGAAAAATGAGTATCTTTACATGCAGTCATGCATTGAAATTGCAACTAATACTTGTAGCATCAGCCTCAATACATATTACAGCTTCCTGATTGATATTAAGGTATTTATCCTACAGTTCCTGATATACCTTGCCCACTACACACACCAATTCAGTGTACTGTTGAGATAACAATTAAAGGAAAGGAATTAGTATGCCTTGGAATAGACAGCCAGCACAAAACACACCCATTACCAGCTGGAATTTTGACCTTCTCTCCAACACAGTAGCTTCTTAAACTAAATCGTCAACACCGAGATTGGAGCAACTCTATTAGCTTATGTTTATCTTATGTACTTATATTGTATTAGCACCAGCTGTGCAGTGATGGCATATTTATACCATAAATTATATATAAGCTGAATGTTAAGTAAATTAATTAATTGTCAAGCATAAGAGCTTGAGGATAAATGGTGAGGCATGCCAAAGATAGCCCAGGTTCGCCAGCACAATGATTCATGTAGGGTCAATTCAATGTGGCTGCCAAAATCATGCAAGCATAGAAATCAAAATGGCAGACATGAGTATAGAATGTAGTTATGTTATCTAGCTACATGCTACTAATTGCTAGGCAATGCTGGTAACTTGCAATCTGAAATGTGGCTCTAGAATATAAACATAACATAATCCCAGTGCTACCCACTTGATTGTATTAAACAAATCGCTGGGGTAATGCACTAGTCAATTGAAACTCCGGCCCCCCGACCTCCGGGACATAGCGGGGAATGTAACATTTATACAGTGTTACATTTTGACCTTTTCCCCGCCCATCGGGGGCAGTTGGCTGTTACAATACCCGCCTCTTGGCCCCGACATGTGCTTCATAATTTTAAATTACGAGGCATTGAGAAATTGAATATACATAAGCTTCAGTATCATATGACCCGTACGGCCCGCGCGCGCTTTCCTTTTAAAACCATTTACAAAAGTCACGTGATGAGGGCCGGACGTGTATGGCGTGAGCGGGCCGGAAAAAGCCGCCGAGGTCCGTACGTCATGACCTCGAGCCAAATATTTTCCCGTCCGACCCTCCCACTCAGTCAATAAGTACCTAATCCGTTGTTCCATTATTTGAAAAAAATACATTTTCTGAAGCACACTTTCTATTACTATATTTTCTTATTACTATCGTCGACATCAACCCGTTCGCCCCAGTCTTCGTCAAGTCTTTGCAAAAACACCGCATGTGGGGGGGGGGGGGGGGGGTAGTACTCCTGTTTATGACGTATTATGTATGTGCCGTCGGGCTGGGTCAGGGTTTTGAGCTCAGTTTGGGTAAGTAGGGTCAGCGTTTTGACCTGATTTGTGGAGATCAGGGTCAGGATTTGAGTATAATTTGGGAGCAGTCAGGGTCGGGGTTCAGTATATTTTAGGCAGTTAGTGTTCAGTTTTTTTTAGCTACTATGCCAAAAGAAGACATTCTGTTGCCGCATTGTGATCGCCTGCCCACATGCAAGCACTGAGGTTCTCATACATCGTGACGTCGCTAATTCGTACTTCAGTACTTATCTATGTACTTAATCTGCTGATTTGTTACCCATGCCACGTCCCGACTTGAAATGTTCCGTATTTTGCATGCAATCCCGGTACGCGGTATACCGGCCGGGATATATATCCGACCGACCCATTTTTCATGTAATTACTCCCCCACATCCGGGACACACCAAACGCTTGGCTTGCTTGGGACAAAAACTCACTTATAGTGGAATTTCTATCCATAACTTTCGTATGATTGTTGTAATGAAGAAGCACCTGATATGAG
This sequence comes from Actinernus sp. WN-2022, assembly GCA_030867875.1. Classification (NCBI taxonomy): domain Eukaryota; kingdom Metazoa; phylum Cnidaria; class Anthozoa; order Actiniaria; family Actinernidae; genus Actinernus; species Actinernus sp. WN-2022. Next base: position 31,665,019 of record JAOWCC010001634.1, read on the forward strand.
AAGTAAATACATGCATTCCAACCGAAGTTCGTGAATAATGGCGACAGAGATCTCATAAGTTTGAATATGTATGATGATTGAATATTTATAAACTGATCACTACATGAATAATTCATGTAGAAAACGAATTGCTTACGGAAATAGAGAGCAAAAAATCGGGAAAATACAGTCTTTAAGCATTAATAAACCAAGCGTTTAGGACTAAAAATAGCGATGGTTAAAAAATGGATGATTTCAAAGGATGCAACTTGCCTTTTCCAGCGTTGTCGATGCTCGGGCCCAGTCCCGCTCTGTCGTGGCTGGCGTTACAACCACCGCTGAAATGCCCGCAAATTTTGCAAATCGTTACTTTCCCCGTTCCACCGGAGAAATGCAGCGTTAAATGTGCGTTATTCCACGGCCATGTCCCCGTTAATGCCCCGCTATGTCCCGGGGGTCGGGGGGGCCGGGGTTTCAATTGACTAGTGCATAACCCTAGGCTCGGTTTCCAGCCGTGGGGGTTTCGGTGAGCCCGTGATCCTCTCCCCACTCACGGCTGGGCGCGCGAGCTGAGACATTGTCGGCTTTTAGCCAATCAAAAACTTGCCACTAAAATCCTGTCGCTGAATGTACTTGCATAATTTATATTGTAAACTTTTCAAAGCCGGACCAGAAGTTTTGGATTGCTGTTCCAAAATGCATTTAAATTTGCTTTGGAAAAGTTTGCTTTCGAATAATTCAAGGATTTACACAAGGAAGCATTAAGAGAGTTAGTTTTGGGTGAAGATGCTGTGTCAGTATGCACCGGGTTTGGAAAGTCACTTGGGACAACAACAACAAGTCTTTATTCATACTCTGTCTTGTATTTACATGGAGTGTAATTAATAAATGTAATTGCCATAGTTAGAGTATTGGGATACCAGAAGTAGCTTAGAAGAAAAAAACTAATCGAGTCTGGTATCCCGAAATATATTTTTATAGACAGTATAATATGGGTCAAACTAGATAACGGAAAAAAGAAAGAAAACATGAAAAAATATATATAACATACGACACAAATGTATATTATCACACTTGATATCAATAACACTAAACACTAAATGACGACGAAACTACACACAGGTACATGTATCTTGGGGAGGGAAATGGGGAGATGCAAATACAAGATTTAGAAGAGAAGATGGATATAAGAAAAAAAATATGAAATTAGTAATTCTCTATGAGCTGTTTTTGGAGTCTAGATTTGAAGAGTTTCCTTGACTGAATTGTCCTACTTTCTTCGGAAAGTGAGTTCCAGATTACAGCACCTTTATATCTTAAACTGAATTTACCGTAGTTTGTTCGAACAGTTAACGTTGGTATAAAATATGTTGATTTTGAAGCTAATCTAGTATTATGCTCATGGATTCTATTGACTGAAGTGAAGAATTCCGAGAAAGAAGTTGGGATATTATTATTATGGTAATCAAACATAAACGTAACTGAAAGCAAGAATATCAGATCTGCTAGCTTTAAAATGTTTAATTTCTTGAAAAGGGGGCTTGTATGTGCATCAAACTTTGAAAATGTAATAATACGAATAGATTTCTTTTGAATAATAGATAGCTTTTGTAGTGATGTTGGGTAAGTGTTTCCCCATGCAAGTAGACCATATGTAAGGAAGGGATATACTATCGTATAATAAAGTTTGATCAGGACACTCAAATTCACATAGTGTCTTATCTTGGAGAGGATTCCTATACCTCTAGAGACTTTTTTTAGTATTTCCTGAGTTTGATATTTCCAGGATAGATTAGAATCAATTAGCACACCTAAGTATCTAACACTCTGTTTTTGTTTTAGGCAGTTTTGAGTAATAGACAACTCATGGGAAAAGCTTTCTTTTGTATGGGATGGAATATCACAAAATTTGATTTATCTACATTCAGAGATAATCTATTTGTATTAAGCCACTCGCTCACTTTATTAAGAATGTCATTGGCTGTATTTTTTAGAGAATTAAGATCTTTATTGGAAAAAATATTTTTGAATCATCTGCAAACAAGTGGAAATCACCAGATTTAGAACAATTTATGAAATCATTGATATATATAAGAAATAATATTGGACCGAGAACTGATCCTTGAGGGACCCCACAACTAATTGGGAAACCGTCACTTGTACCAAGCTCGAAGGTCGCGAAGCCCGTAATGTTCAGTCATTTCTTTGCCTGTGCAAGACCAGATAGCCATTCTTACTTCAAAGAAAATTAATGCTGCCTTTATCGGAGAAGAAAAGACGGACGACTCCATATTAAAAGTATTAAAAGAGAGGAAATCACGTCTGACTCAGGCCACGTTTACGCGTTAACTCTGCGATCACAATATTCTCTTGAAAATCGCTGTATCAAACGAGTTTTACAATTCTTTAAGTCCTATGACTATGTACTAAGTTTGTGCATTTTTTAAGGTCTCCAAAACATATTCTACACAAGTACTGAGCGGGAATACTCGACTCTAGCTCAGAATAGAGTTCCGAGATAATAATCTGAACTTTATCCCCGTATTTCGGCTTTTAATTTCTGTCAACGAGGTGTCTTGAGCTGCACTAATATTACAGAGTAACGAATAATGCAGCCTAGTTTCTCAATAATTTTAGATGGCGTTTGTTCTTGAGAATTCATTTCACACTTGGAGTTTTAGTTTAGAGTTCCAGTGTGTTTTGAAAATTTAGAGCCTACGCTACAGTCGTGAAAGGGTAAACAGCTTTTCCTTTTCTTGTCAAAACACGCACATTGAATAACATGGGGAGGCTTTGGAGAAACGACACCCCAACGGCTGAAACCGAGCCTAGGGTAACCCCATATATCTAATTGTAAACAGGTCCTTAAAACTGTTGTTTGTAATGAAACCTTAACTATCAATCATACAAATTTTAATGGCATGCACTTATGATGGCCCATGGTAATCAGGTTTTGATTTTGATGAAAGCTGTGTGAGAAAATATTACAGTCAAACATGGAAATAATAAGATATAAAAATATAGACATGCAGAATAAAAGAAACATTATTACACTAAATAACTGTAAATTTTATAGTGCTAATTGCTATATTTTAGCACAGGCAGCCCAGACTCGACATATATTTCCCGCCTTTTGGGTTTACCTGTGGTATGTTTCATAAGCGATCTCGGAAGAGTTTACATAATTGCTCCTTGTGAATTATCTTTTCCGATTCCTACGAAATAAATCTTCAATAATAAAAGATTGATACTTAATGAAGTTTTGTGAGTGGTTTTGGGGTGATTTGGGGACTTCTGAAGCAGTTTATTAGGCCTCGAGGTTTTGACCGTTGGCCGCGTGTGAACACGAGTGAACACGAGTGAACACGAGTGAACACGAGTGAACACGAGTGAACACGAGTGAACACGAGTGAACACGAGTGAACACGAGTGAACACGAGTGAACACGAGTGAACACGAGTGAACACGAGTGAACACGAGTTATTGAAACTATATTTTTCTTTGTTTTAAATAATTGAAACTATAGTAAATCGGAAATTTGACAATTGATTTGGAGGGGGGGGGGGGGGGGGGGAGTGGGGGGGGGGGGGGGGGGGTACCGCAAATCCCCCCCAAAAAACACGAGCAAGCCGAATTTGCCAAAAAAATCGAGCGAGCCAAAATCACCCAGAAAAATGTCAAAATCCTCCCCTCCAAACCCCGCTTTACTTTTCTAAAGGTCCGTCTTGAAAAGATGAGTTATCGCTAAGTTAATCTAAACTTATTGACTTAGTTGACAGCTTGTCATCTATTTTGATGTTTGAGGTAATTAAATCCTACTTTGTGGTTTCCGAACTGTCAACATTTATCATGTGTCATCAGATGCCTCTCAGACAGGCGTCTGGTTTTCTCAAGGCTCCACAGAATCGCACTTTAATAAAGGATAACATTTGAAATGTCACGCCAAACATATATTTTGCCCAAACAGCCCTGACAAATGCACCATCGCACTAGGATTTCTTGTTTTCTCTTGTTTTTTCAAAATGTTTACCTTTTCTTTCTCAAGAACAGCACGAGGTCACGGTTCACCGCGTAATCTAATTATAATATGACAAATATGACAGTTTAATTTTAAAAACAATAGCCTGTGTTCATTCTATAAAATGTTGTCCTGCATTGTTTCACTTGTCCTGCCTCAAAGCAGGACAAGTGAAACATTCGGAAACTTTGAAGTTTTGTTGTCCTCGCGTTTTGTTGTACTCGCGTTCACTCGTGTGTAGTTTTAGTCAAGATCATCGTCGTCCTAGAAGTAAGACAAAGGTCCAAATTAGAGGAACAAAAGAATCGTGGCAAGGAGTTCTGGTAGTTGTTGTATGTGACGTCATCATGCAAATTCATATTAATTAGTGTTCTGAGACAATCGACGTATTAACTACTTCCCGCGAAATATCCGAAAAGGGTATTTTAAAATCAAATATTCACGAAAATTCCTTTAGTTTCTCTGTGAATTTTTTTCTTCATAGTCAAAGTTTCACATTCGAGTCATTACCGCAACACAGAAACATACGTCGGTTTGGGTGTCTGTTAATAATTAGTCACATGCTGGTACTTAATCAGATTGCGTGACATAGTGATAAAAGAACCCTATTTAATTGGCCCGTTTGTGTCATCTTCGTCGTAAGTTTGTGTCATCTTCGTCGTAGAATAATATCTGATTGTCAGTGCCCTATGTTTACGACGTATAATGTGTGTGCGCGGGCAGCACGAGTTTCGGATTTGAACTTAATTTCGCCTTTCTTAAATAAACAACCGCCGGCTGTTCGAGGTAGTGTTAACCATGTGTACCTAGCACATTCAAGATAGGGCTAGATAAAAATTTCTCAGTTTAACTAAACAACCTATTCGAGGTAGTATTAACCCTGTGTAACTAAACACAGTCAAGATCGGGCTACTCAGTTTAACTAAACAATCTGTTCGAGGTAGTGTTAACCCTGTTTAACTAAACACAGTCAAGATCGGGCTACTCAGTTTAACTAAACAATCTGTTCGAGGTAGTGTTAATCCTGTGTAACTAAACACAGTCAAGATAGGGCTACTCAGTTTAACTAAACAATCTGTTCGAGCAGGAGCCCATTACCAGGAGCGTTCCTATGTCATGGGCTGGGGCCCCAGCACAGGAGTAGATGTGGCTGTATTTAGAATTGCTGGTTTTCACTTGACGTCATAGCCGCCATGCTGGTGCCCTTTAACAATAGATTCCTCGTTAGCTCTTTTGTTGGGGCACCAACATGGCCGCCATGCCCTTTGTCAATTGAATCTCTGTCAGTTGAAAGTGAGAAGAATGATAATGAATAATAATGAGAAGTGACGTTAGCTATCTGATTGGCTAAGACAACATGGCCTTTGTTTATTTCGCGCGAAATGCAATTCTAAATATAGCCACATCTACTCCTGTGCTGGGAACAGACCCATTGGGGAAGATGGACGCTCCTGGTAATGGGCTCCTGGTTCGAGGTAGTGTTAACCCTGTGTAACTAAACACAGTCAAGATAGGGCTACTCAGTTTAACTAAACAATCTGTTCGAGGTAGTATTAACCCTGTGTAACTAAACACAGTCAAGATCGGGCTACTCAATTTAACTAAACAATCTGTTCGAGGTGGTGTTAACCCTGTGTAACTAAACACAGTCAAGATCGGGCTACTCAGTTTAACTAAACAATCTGTTCGAGGTAGTGTTAACCCTGTGTAACTAAACACAGTCAAGATCGGGCTACTCAGTTTAACTAAACAATCTGTTCGAGGTAGTGTTAACCCTGTGTAACTAAACACAGTCAAGATAGGGCTACTCAGTTTAACTAAACAATCTGTTCGAGGTAGTATTAACCCTAGCCTCCTCCGCAGCCATCTCTAAGTCTCGAACTGAGCGTGAATTGGGTTACCTGTGACCCCTTTTCTTCACATGCCACAGGGAGCCCATAATCTGATTTCTTCGAAAATTAGAGATACCTGCGCACTGCATTGTGCTACTAACAAGTACTGTTGATTTCATGAAATTGACCAGTGAAATCGAAGACGAAATTTACGATATTTTTACACGAGGGTGTGATCATAATTTTAGCAGGCGCAAATGATTCCTTATCATCAGACGATTGTTTCAAGGTGGCAAAAAGGGCCCGGACGACATAATATGTAAATGTATATCGAAATTGTACCATGGTTTTTGTAGTTGTGGTGCGATTACAATATGCATCGCGAGCGCCACATTGTGCTACTAACAAGTAGTGTTGATTTCATGAAATTGATCAGTGAAATCGAAGACGAAATTTACGATATTTTTACACGAGGGTGTGTCACAATTTTAGCAGGCGCAAATGATTCCTTATCATCAGACGATTGTTTCAAGGTGTAACTTGTACTATTGCTAACATCATATTATGAGCTACGGGGGAGTAGAATGACTGCAGAAAAGAATATTTTTGGCCAAAAAGTGATCATCTTGTTCATCTTATTTATTTTTTACTCTTTAATGCCAGCAGGTATAAATGAATGGCATACATCAAAATCATCCCCTCTGACAGGATTCCTAATTTTTGTGGTCATATTTGTAATCGGGCCCTTGCATCAAAATCACGTAAATTTCACCACTGATTTTTGAACATTGTCAATTTCTTGAAACTGACATATATTGTTAGGACTGAAATGTAGCGCTTCTCGTCAAGAATAGAATACAATATTCAACCTATTATTAGGAACACCGTTGTAGGAATTATTTAACTTGAATGTCGTCCGGGCCCTTTTCGCCTGACGCGGCCCATTTAATGTTACGGAATGAAATGTAGCACTTCTCTCGTCAAGAATACAATACAATCTTCAACCTGTTATTAGGAACACCGTTGTAGGAATTATTTAACTTGAATGTCGTCCGGGCCCTTTTCGCCTGACGCGGCCCAAATATGTTTAGTTGGTGTGAATGGGATATTAGGAAATCATGCTTTCACTAATTACTGATTCAAGTGGAATGAAACAGCCCAGGAAATATTCTCAGCGCTGCAGAGTTTCCATATCGGGTGCGTGCAAAGTTTTTCGCTTCTTAATTATTTTTATGCCTCAAGTCCGATAAACTCAGCGATAGGAGAGATAAGGCGGAGTTTCCATATCGGGTGCGTGCAAAGTTTTTCGCTTCTTACTTATTTTTATGCCTCAAGTCCGATAAACTCAGCGATAGGATAGATAAGGCGGAGTTTCCATATCGGGTGCGTGCAAAGTTTTTCGCTTCTTACTTATTTTTATGCCTCAAGTCCGATAAACTCAGCGATAGGATAGATAAGGCGGAGTTTCCATATCGGGTGCGTGCAAAGTTTTTCGCTTCTTACTTATTTTTATGCCTCAAGTCCGATAAACTCAGCAATAGGATAGATAAGGCAGAGTTTCCATATCGGGTGCGTGCAAAGTTTTTCGCTTCTTACTTATTTTTATGCCTCAAGTCCGATAAACTCAGCGATAGGATAGATAAGGCAGAGTTTCCATATCGGGTGCGTGCAAAGTTTTTCGCTTCTTACTTATTTTTATGCCTCAAGTCCGATAAACTCAGCGATAGGATAGATAAGGCAGAGTTTCCATATCGGGTGCGTGCAAAGTTTTTCGCTTCTTAATTATTTTTATGCCTCAAGTCCGATAAACTCAGCGATAGGATAGATAAGGCAGCTAAACGCGAACTGGAGAGAATATTCTAAACTCATTAATAGTCAATGAGGCAGTCAGCCAATCATATGAGCCAATAAGCATCACGTGATGAGCCTACATATCCCCGATACAACACTGATGAATAAAACATCAGTGTCTATTTGAGATATAGGCAATGATGTTTCATCCAGGCCACATTGTCTATAATTCGGAAATAAAACTAATGTTTTTATTCATTAGTTCTATATCCGATTTTTAGTATAAACCAACTAGTGGACTATTACAAATCCTGCATTCTGATTGGCTACGCTACTATAGTATAGGTCTATTTGTGATAGCCCATGGTAGAGAAAAACTGCACGCATTTTCACGACATAATTTAATGTCATAATAAAAAAATTCAACTTCAATTTGTTTCTTTCTATTATTTCTACTGTCCGACTAGTTAGTTTATACTAAAACAATTAGACCTCTCGCCCTCATGGGCTACGAGTTAAATAGCCCATTCGGCTGCGCCTCATGGGCTATTGACTCGTAGCCCATTCGGGCTGCGGGTCTAATTGTTAAATAGACACTGTGGCCCGGATGAAACACCATTGTCTATATCTTGTTCTATCAGTGCTGTATCAGTGTCTGTAAACACACAGACCTTCCAAGCCAGTCGGGCGTGCAATGACTAGACCTGGTAAAAGGTTTCAGGTTTTAGAAGTTAGTTAAAAAACTCGCATATCCTGCTCGTTGTTTAACTAGTACAACATCCCTGCTATCATCTTATTGAAATTCCTACTCTATCTAAGTATCAGCAACGTTGTTCTAAATTTGGTAAGCTTAATACACCGAAATAAAACGTGAGTCTGCTTAGATGTTACTTCAACTACCGCCATCGCTACACATTTGCTTGAGCTTTTTCTAAATATCAGATTTTAGCTATATGTTTTTATATCACACCTCTTAGTTTATTTATTTGTCTGTCTTTTATATATTAATATATGTATTAGAATACATGACTGTAAATCCATTGTATTTATTTGCTAAAAATGGATATTAAAGATTTTTATTTATTTATTTATTATTAATATTATTAGAAGTATTATTAGAAGTATTTTAACCAAAAGACCATTACCCAAAGGACCAATTCCGAGAGCCTTAGATTACACTGTACGTTTGAGACGTTGGCGAGATTACAATCGACACTGCATCACAAGTCTGAGTTGGTCCGTAATGAAGAATCGCGCAAGATTAGTTGATGTGATACATCAACGAGTGAGCCAATCAGAAGTTCTAGGCCCAAAGTGATGAACTTCTAGAATTGATTGTCTTGTGCTATTTGTACTAAGTATGCGAGCGTCCTTTATTTATTTCTGTTCGTATATAGTTTTTGTTTGCGATCCGTCGTGATCGACATTCATCTAATTTTTGTGAAGAGCTTAATGAGTTTTTTGAAAAGGTATCGCACTAATATTCTCTCACATCACAGAGCTCTACTGAAAAGCACTTATGGTGATGTAGGCCGTCTGTATATATAAAGAGTATTATTATTATTATTATTATTAATGCTTACACCTCTTTCAGCTTTTAAAAACGATGGAAAGCGGAGAATTTAAACGGCGAACTTTGATGCATGGCACTGAAATTTATTTTAGACATGAAATATATAAAGTATGTACGAAAAGCCGAGAATTTGAAGAACAATTAAATGTTGTATTTTTCTTGACCAAGAAAGGCAGTTCTTTAAAACTTCCTGAATTGAATTACATGGAAATAAATGATGAAAAAAGAGAATAAATTGAAGGTTTTACTTAATAATAAATAATGTTTTTATGACCAGTTTAACTGTGAATAAAATTGCAGGTGCATGAAGTTTAGTTTCAAAGTATGCTTGGTTTAGGTTTTGAGTGAAGTCGTTGCTATGTGAGTTTACATTAAAATAAAATAAAATAACTTAAAAAATAGTGAAAGACTTTTAGTATTCGTGTTTTGTGTTTTGTCGGATTGGGAAGCCTAAAAATCTGATATGGAAATTAAATTTAGTTTACTGAATGATTTCGAGAAAATATTGTTAACTCTGATAATTAACAACAAATTAAATACAAACGTAGAGATATTTAATAATAAATGTAATTCTGGAAAAACGCGAAGCAAAACTCCATCATACTTATCGTTTTATTTAATATTTGTGCGGACTTGGTATTGTAATGATAGTATTTTCTGGAAAGCTGTTGACAGCAGAAAGTGGGGGAAATATTAAAGCTATTTCGAGTTTTCCTGCATGCATGTTTACAAAAAACTATACCATTGAAATAGAAAATTTAGGAAACAGAAATGCTATTTGTAAAAAATATAAAAGAACATATATCATTTAGGTAAAAGTAGGAAATAATGATTTTGAATTGGAAAAACAGCTGAATTTGGGTGGGTTTCTTTCAAGTTGGCGCGAAGTGAAACGATTTGGAGCTAGTAAAAGTTCCAGCTGATCATTTCAAGTTCTGGGCCAGGAAAACAAACCGTCATGGCACAATAAGTTCTAACGCTTCAATTTGGGCAATGTTATCCTCAATCTCTCTAGTTCATTTGCGGTAAGGGCATAAAATGGTCAAGTCGCAAACCACAGCAAGAGTATACACTCCTCGAAATGAGCAGTATGGGAAGGCCATTTTGAGAGTTGAAAACCACATCTCTCGTGCACCGACAGAGTTTGATGATAAAGACATTCATTTCTGAGTTAGCACGGAGCAGCTGCTACATGGTTTATTGTCTGACTCATTTATCGCTTATCATTTGATAGGATTCCCTAATAAACCGAATATGCCCGCATTTTTCTCCACTAATCACGAAATATTTACTGCTAATGATTTTTTCCTACACAGCCATAACAATAAAACCTTGACACACGTTCTCGGTTCATTTTCATTGTGGTGCCTAAATCATGAACGAAGTTTTGGTATCCTAAAATGTTGTTTCCCATTTGAAGCTTCCTTTCAGCGAATATTTGCTCCTACCATTCCATTTTAAAGCATTCAAGGAAAGAGAGGACTTCGTAGAAAACGTGAAGACTGAAGAACTTCGCATGGGCGGATAGTCGGATGGTCGCGTCCACTCAGTTTACGTTGAGTATTAAGGCATTTCCGGATGCCAGTATCTTTTAAAAGCTTCTTTTTGTTTCCAAAAAATAGCAGGTGAAATCACCAGCTTATCTAACAGGAAGAGAGAAAGAATCAATATCGAATAGTCAGTGTTCAACTCAAGATATTTAATTTTAGTGCGCAGTGCTAGATTTAATAATTGTATACTTTCACTCTACTAATTCTGCAATCTTAGTTTTTCCTATTTTTGAGCGCAATGGTTTCTTATCTTTTCCTTTTAAAATTAGAGTAATATTTAAAACTTCCAGACAATGACAAATATATATGTTTGATTTCATACAAAGAACTGAATTGTGAGTGTATTTCATCATTGGAATTTCCTTAAAAAGCTCAAATGTCAAAAGGTGGAAAACCGCGCAAGAAAACTGTATTAAGTTCCGACGGAGGCAATCGACAACGTGCAAATTATTTTCAAAATGTTAAACGGAATAGGAAGGAGTGTATATCGTAATATAAGTAAAACTCCTTGGGCCTAATCATGAATTCTGAATCAATCACCAAAAAATATGTATCTAGCATATCAGTTTGGCTTAACTAGCAAAGAAACTCAACGACTGAATCGTTCATGTCTTTTTGGTGGGAGAGGCGAATTACAACACGTGTTACGGCCAAAAGATTACCGCGATACAAGTGACAATTAGAACATGGAAGAATATATGACATTGCGCTAAGGTTTAACTCCAGTATAAATACTCGAAGCCGAAACAATACCGCGGCGCGTGCCAGACGGCTAAAACTTTTAGAATGGATATGCACGAGTCGGTATACGGGCTTGTATATCACATTCACCATTCGTAATGTTATGAGTGCGCGTAGCAGAGAAAAACATTGAAATCAAACTGTTCACGTCAACAGATTGAAAAAACCTTGGAAGCAATGATACAAAGATATAATTGTACTTCTCCTTAGATACATTAGTTAATGGTTGGGAAAACACTGTGTTCACTTGGACTTATATGTACATAATTTTCAGTGGAGAATTCCAGAACCTCTTCAAAGGCTTTTTCTTGAAGATCGTATAGATAAATACTTTGTCTTCTAAAAGATAAAAATGGTTGAATTGTCTAGAAAAAACATATTGAAGAGGCACTCTCATGAAAGAAAGTTTCTGGATGCAGGGGAAAATGTGGCTCAACTTTTCAACCATTTTTCTAAAGAGCCCGCTAATAATACGCTCTAGATCTAGATTCCGTGACTTTTGCTTTAGGAAAACATGTTTTTGCTGTTACAAGAAAGAACACATGTAGCTCAGAATAACAGAAGTTTTCTTTCATTAGCAAAAGGGTATTACCTACCATTTGTATTTCGTCGATTTGTGTTGCCAATCTCTTAGAAACGTTTAGAATTCTAAATTCAGCGAGTTAAAAGACAAAACAAGCTAAACTTTGCGGGATTAAGCCGGGGCATTCGCTGTATCTTTAGTCCTGAAGACTTACGTTCCTAGCTATTTTACATGTACAGCCAGCTACAGCAGCCTCAAACAACAAAATACATCACAAGGCCTTAATATTCGAAACCACACTGATAAGATAAGCTCAAAATAATTTCCATGTTTCATCAGCGGATAAGAATGTGTACAATCCGTTTTCCCTTCAAGTGAAGTACATTGTTTAGAATTTCGTTCTTGAAGCTTTTGTTAAGAGAAAAAACCTGATTAAGATTTTCAAAGTAGACCAGATTGAATTAAATGGTTTTGTTTCATTTTTGTTCGCTGAGGTTCGACATTTTCGTTCGATGAAAATATGTCTATTTGTCTATTTTTCAGTAAGGAAAATTCGTTAAGTCTTTGAAGAAAAATCAAGGAAAGACCGACCGCTCGAGGCACATGAACTATCAATTAGTTTTAAGTTCTTGGGAGCACATTATGCACCCCTTTGAATAGTCTAACAGAGAATTCTTTTTGAAAACGCGCGTGGCTCGGCTTTTCTTCATGAAGACACCGGAGCTATTTCGTCGGGCAGCTTCTTTCAAAAGAGATACACTGGTTTAGTTCCACCTGCCTAGTTTACAAAGAGAAACCTTCTGATAACATATGTGGACGATAATTTAAATTCTTTACTTCATTTCCCAAAGCAGAAACCCTTTCATTAAGACAGATCATCTGGTAGCTTTTTACTTCAATTTTATTGGAAAGCTTTCTTCAATTTAAATGTACTTAATTGTTGCGAAATACATCACAGGCGAAGCGGCTTGATGTGTTCATGGTTTATTTATTCGCTTTCATGAAACTTCCATAGTACTTTAGTTCTATGGGATTAGAGGATTCCTGTCAAGTACTTCACAAGATTGTGAGAATCAATTTTCATAATTTGTATTGAGTGAGCTTTGATTTCAGAATTTCTAACGAGCAGTGATCCTCGCCAAAGATGTTTGCCAACTGAATAGATGGACGATCTGTCTTTCTACCCGGGGTGAAAGATCGGCTCTAAATCGATCAGTTATAACATTATTCAAGTCTATTTTCTCTTTTTCTATTTCATCGTGCAAATAACATGAAAACTGAATTAAAAATCCATTGTTTTAAGTCAAATAAAGTATAAGAAATAGAGAGAAACTGGTTGAGTCTTTTCAAACGGTATTTGCCGACCGGAGAATCGACGAACAAATACATAGAACATTGGTTTACAATTTTATAACAATTTACTCCTTCGTACATCTAAACTTGAAACATTTGAGAGTTTAGAAAAACATTGATGAGCACAATCGCTCCAAGATTCCGAGCTAAAATAGACGGTTTTAAATATAGATTAATGAACGTTTTAGCTAACGTCGTTTTCTCTTCATGAGGCAACTGCATCGTAAAATTTTGAAAATGTAGATGATCGAGAGATGGTTTCGATATAGTCCAAAAATGACAATATTTCTTTGCTTGAATATAACGGAACATTCAATGTCTTCGCCAATTATTATTGAGTTTCTCAGTACTTCATCCGGATATCCTCTAGTTGTCAGTATATTGAATGTGCTATAGCAATATGATGTACGGAAATTTTGACTTGTTCAATCATTCAAACTGAAACTAAATTTCAGAGCAAGTATAATAATATTTTTCAAAATTGGTTCCAATCGTCTTTGCATGCAATTATAAGATTGCTAAAGCTAAGAATAGCTTGGAAATAAAATAATACACATTGAGAAATTTCAGAATAAATTCAGATAATCGTAACTTCAAAGGAATTTTAAGATGCAAAACGCAAACAAACATTTCACACAAGAAAAAGCTAAATATTTATTTTACACTTTCAAATTTTGGAAAAACAAGGGAACTTTGAAAATGCTATAGCTGTTCTGGGTGGATACAAGAAAGGAAAATATACCTTAAAAGTATGCTAAAGTCGTTTTCTGCAAATGCAATGTCACCTACCTCTGTTGTTTTATTATGAGCACTTACAAAATTAAGCACGAAGAAATTATATTTCCAAACCACAAAAACACAAATCTGGAAGAATGTTTTGCAAGACAAGTTTGAAATAGAACGAGTGAACGAATGAATCTTTAATGAATATTTCGAAGTTTGCCCAGTCAAAGAAAATCTCGGCAATCAGTTTATGAAGAAAGTTAACAGTGATGCTAAATATTCTTATGAGCTAATTTTTTTTGTTCAACTAATCCCAAAATTTGAGATTAAATAGTTTTAGAATAGAAGTTGAATACCTTCTTCACACAATTAAAGTATTACGAAGGATTTTTTTATATGTTTGTGTTTCTACACGTGCCGTGTTTTAATAAGACACGAGGCAGAGTGAACTGGAAGAATTTTCGCTCAATTAGCCTCTCTAAATTAGTTCTTAGTAAGGATGAACTAATTAGAATACAACATGAAAAAAGCACCCCGGAGCGAGGAACATTAAATCTTAAAACCCTTTTAAACTGCGGTCAATGTATTATACCGAATCGCGTCCGAGGTTACGTCAAGCTATTTTGTGAGAATCGCTTTCCTACAATTGTGTACAGTAAACGTAGTGTGAAGTGTACACGAAGGAAGCTAATATGTAAGGGCAATTGGTGTTGTAGGTATATTCTCCAGGCGGCACGCTTTCTAATACAAAAGAAGACTCTGTTTACACGGCCTATTGTGAAGTTCCATCATAATCGCCCATTTTTTGTACGCGTTTAAGAATTAATCCATGTAAATATTTACTTAATAAAATGTCTTAATTCTTTTTCAACGCTATTGAAAAATGTAGCGCTCTGAATTGAATAGCATCTCACTTGATCTAGCTATTGTGACTTGAAGGTAGTCTTTGACTTGCTTTATTTTTTGGAGAATTGTCTGTATCCTTCTTTAAGTGATAAAATTGAAACGAAGACCTCGGCTTTTCCTTTCTATTCAACTTTGCACTTTTTTTACGTTGATGTACCTGTCTCGTAATGTGTCTACTGGTCTAACTTGCTGTTGTAAGACTTGGAAATAAACTCTCTTAATGAGCTTAATTTATCTTGTTCAATATTCTATTGGGTCACCTGTCGTGCAGTATTTTTCTTTGTCTCTAGCGTAAAACCGCAAAGCTTGAAAGGCTTGCCAGCAATGTAAGGGCTTCCCCAAACTTTTAAACATCCACTGCAAGGAATCCGAGTTGTCAAACCACCGGAAGACGGGAAATTTTGTTAAGAAAACTAAAGCTTTAAGAAACTTCCGCTAAGTTTCCTGTACACATGTGTCTTTCTAGACATCTGCCCTTGTTTTATCACTCCTTAACAGTTGCTTTGAGGGGTGGGCTTCGAGGGTCATTAGAGATGAAAGTATGTCTCAATAAAAGAGAATACCTTTTTCAAACCCCATATTTGTCGGTTTATCGAACTAAATAGCACCGCCACGCGACTGAAAGAAAATAATGCATTGTTCGGCGCCCCAAGTTGCCCGAAATGTTTAATTAGTAATTTGAATATTTAAGCTTGGAAGAACGACCTGAAAGTTCTCTTGTCAATCAGGTATTTTGTTTTTGAAAGAGCCACGCGAGTTTGTACAGAATGCCACGCGCCCGCATTCAAAAATCCCTGACCCCGACTTAGCCAGGTGGAATATCGTACTCAATTATTGTACGTATGCCTTGTTTTTCCGAGTACGTACTCGTCTAACAAGTCATTAATTGGCTAAAATGGACCTACCGTGTGCCAATACTCATACTGATTTCAATAGCTCGCTGGTGATTTAAAATAAATACACACACAAACACATCAAAAAAACAACAAAACCGGCTAGTGTGTTATCATTATTATTTTTGTGCGAAATTTGGCTGTCTTCCAATTAGAACATGTTTTTCGGTGTTTATCGTAGATTTTTAGATAACCAAAAGACTCATTAAGGCTGTTCGTTTTGTTCGGATCTAACCAAGGCGCCCAAACTCCTCGGTAAAAGCTGCAAGCCACATAAGATGTGACACCTACAACTGTCTCCAACACGCGCCAGACAAACTGGAAGCTAATTTTCTTGTTCTTTCCCCTGATCTTGTTTTTCGATCTTTCGTTTTCTACCCCGAAGGGGCCGTTTTACAATGCAGTAATTTGGGTCAGACTTTCTAGCCATTGTCTGTTATTAATTTAGTTGAATACCGTTCAATTAACTAGGGTTTTACAACTGCCCGGGAATCGAACTAAAGGAGGGAGAACTAGTCGGGTTGTATCAAAAACGTGTTGCTGCAATTGTGAAATAATTTTTTTTAGTGTAAACACAAATTGTGGTTCTGAAACCTTATACAAAAAAGCGCGTTGGATAGAAAGAAGAGAGATTTAACAATCATAACGTCCAAAAGAGAAGACACCACACGGCGTGTTAGCGACTATAAGCGGGGGAAATAAAAAGAGTAAGAACAAGTACTGACTTTTGATCTTTTTGGTAAGCGTTGTTGTTTATTATCCTTTTCGTTTTCTTCAATGGTCTGTACTGACGCGGAGAGCATAATCGCATCTTGTGGTTTGTGGAAAAGACGGTTCGTTTCTGAAGCAAGAAAAGCCTGTTATGGTTTACAGAGACAAGTGGGGTGTTTTCTAAAAGTTTGATCATTTTCTGAGGCCCCGCCACAGTTGGAGAGCCTTGTAGATGAGTGTAGCAGGGGACGCGTGGTTCTCTATTGTTTGATGACAAGCGAATTTCAATAACAATAGGACAAGCTTCAATACACGAGGACGTTTTGTGAAGGCGGCACGCGGGATTACTGCGAAGTTGTTCAATCCAACAATGCCTCTATAGTTCGCATTTATATATATTTTGTCGTATATAGGATTAGGAAGAAATCTTATTTCAAATGTGGCTCAACAATACCACAGGCGAATTAACTAAGTTTTTTGAAGTGTCTCAGGAGTTAACTGAATTGGGTTTACATCGGCGGACTTTTGCCCCCCAGGCAACTCTATCTCAGTACTGGTTTGGTCAGTTTGAAGATAGAAACCTCACGTCTTATCAAAATCAAAATCTGTACGACGATATACAGTCCAGCGCGGAATCTCTGCAGTTTAGAAGACGGACCACCTGGCTTGGAGAAAGCAATTTAGTATAGACCCTGCATAACAATGCGATTATTATAATAGTATCAAATCTACTCTCTCGTATTGGGCGACCCGCTATACTTCCTTAGACCCTGTAACACATATAACACAATTAGTATTTTATTTATTCGTTTTTTTGCTAACTATAAAATATTGATGCGTTTTTAATGCTGATAGAACAATTATCGGATGATGTGAAACTCGCTCTGTAAGGCATTAATGTATTTTTGAACAGCTTCGTTCTTTTAGCTTACGATTACGCAAACAATGCTTAAAGAAGCCCGAGTTGTTCTATGTACAACCTTAAACTCGTATAAATTCACCTAAATGAGGATCCACGAGTGTCAATACTTCTGAGAGATTTAACCGGCTCTAGTTGCTCGGATATCAGCATTTAAACCTTTCCTTTAGTAATTTTTTGATATCCCTCTAACATCTGTTACGGAGTTGTGTTTATGAAAGTGTTTTCAAGTCCGTTGCAAAGGCCCGAAAAAGAGGTAGAAAACCTCAAACTTCCATTCAACTGTGTTTTCCCCCATCAATAATGACTGCTTTTGGGAAATGGCAAATGGGAATTGCGGGTTTGCTGTGTAGCGTAAATAAAAAGTCTCGCTACATAAAGGTGTTGGACTCCGTCACAAAGATTAAACATTCTTTCTGGTTTGTTGATAACATATGCAAGCAGCTGCCTTAAATATATTTTTGTTGAGTTTTTTTTCTTCATCACTCAACGAAATAACCCAATATTTGCCGCGGATTTAGAGACCTTGGGAGTGCATGGAATGATTTTTTCTTGCACCAGTCAGGCCAAAATATCTTGTGGATTTGAGCGCTCACATTCGGCCTATCCGAAGCACACTGGTATGATCATTTTACTCCAACTATACCGGTCAATTCTAAAGCTTTGTAGGTATACAGTCTCGACGTGCAAATTACCCTGTACAATTGGGTGCTAATTAAAGACCGGGCGTGGGTTGGTTAGAGCAATTGTTCGGCGGTGTTATTGCGCGTGTCATCCCAGCCATCTCCTATTGGACAGAACAGCCGAGCTTTAGTAGCGAGAAGAATAGATTCTCCAATGAGATTCATTTGACACGCTCGTGGTTGGATAGGCCACCGAATGTTTTTGTTTATATTGTACACTTCTCAGCTGACATAATATGGATAAAAGAAAAAAGGGCACACGAAAGCGTTTAAAACCGGCACGCGCCACACGAATTAGCCAGTTGATAGACCCGAGGTCTTCACACAGAGAAACCTCGTGGATTGCTCAAAGTTGGTTATTCCTGAAGCACGATATCACAAGTTCAGCACAGCATAACCTTCCGCCAGTCTTAATTCAATCAAGAGCTTTCTGAAAAACGCTGTGAGTCATTTGGAAGTTCTAGTAAAGAGGCTAAGAGGTCCAAGCATTATTAACAGCCTCCGAGGTCACTTAAGATTCCATCATGCCACGTTCATTCCTGGTGAAGTTGAAAAAGAATAGTCCATGCCCCGTCTTTTGGGAAGATGGTGAGTATTTCGAAATGGTATACCACACTAGGATGTCACTTTGAAAACTAGAAAATTACCCATTTCGGAGAGTAGAAAACAATTTTGACAATAAAAGATGCAGTCCCGTCTTGATCGAAATATGCCACACCTCATTAAATATTCATCTTCAAACAAACACAGGCATCAAAACCTTAAAGTTGTCTTTTCTTTTGCTCTCTCAGGTGGACCAGAGATTCCAAGTGTTCCATCGAATATGTGGGAGCCGATTCGAGTTGAAATTGAGCCAGCACAAGTATTCAAACCCATCAAGCTCAACTTAAGTAACCTCGACCCGGCTGCTTTAACTGGAAAAGGGCAGTTCAGCCCGAAATCCCGATTCTTCAACCCATTTACATTCAATTCGTTCCAGTTAAGTCCCAACCACCACGAATTCAACACTGGTAAACCCGAGTTTCGCCAGAGCCCACCCATTTTCGACACGGTTAGATCAAGTTCGCCGGACTTCGATGGATCCCTCGTTCCTTCGCCGACAAAAAGCGACGACGGATTTCCAAGGGCAAGTATTTTCATACCGGGAAATGGGTTTTTGGACGTTGAGAACGCGAAACCCCAAACCATTCCACAAATGAACTCGAACAGTGGCGCTGTTGGAAGAAAAAGGCGCAACGGAGTACCAAAAACCTTCACGTGTGAAGTGTGCGGGAAAATTTTTAACGCTCACTACAACTTGACCCGCCATATGCCAGTCCATACCGGAGCAAGGCCGTTTAAATGCAAAATCTGTGGAAAGGGATTTCGACAAGCTAGCACGCTCTGCCGGCACAAGATTATCCATACGAAGGAGAAGCCGCACAAGTGTAACATCTGTGGAAAAGCTTTTAACAGGTCTTCCACTTTGAACACTCATATTCGAATCCACGCCGGTTATAAACCGTTTGTGTGTGACATTTGTGGCAAAGGCTTCCACCAGAAAGGCAACTATAAAAACCATCGATTAACGCATACCGGAGAGAAGCCATTTAAGTGTCACATCTGTGGCAAGGCTTTCCATCAAGTGTACAATTTGACATTTCACATGCACACCCATAACGACAAGAAACCGTTTACTTGCAAGGAGTGCGGCAAAGGATTTTGCAGGAACTTTGACCTCAAAAAGCATGTTCGAAAACTACACGAAAATAAAATTCAAGTAGAGTAAAGACAAAATGTAGAATATTGTCACTCAAATTTTTTAGGCTGTATTTAGTCGTTCGTATATGAGGACAAAAGGGAAAACCCTCCAAGTGAGATTTAATTTGGCAGTTTACTTCACCTGAAGCCGAAAAATTGTACAGTTGACCAAAAGATTTTATTGCCTCCACTATAAATAATTTAAATTCATATATACTCTAATGCGAAGTCGAATAATAAGCAGTATAACGGCATGGCACGTGTGACAACAATAGGTTCTCATAAATACTGTGTTACTGGAAACAAAGGAGGACACATTAAACTGAATGTGATGGCTGTATTTACCAAGTTGCTAACGCATCTTTGACGAGCTACTGATATAAAACCGACCAGTTGTATAAATTCACTAGTTAATAAACACATTGAACACGTTTAATATGCTTGGGTTTTTCTTTCTTGTCTTCTGTAAAGGTGTAAATTGGGTTCTTGGTTTGGGCCTTTTAACACCCAACAGAAACGGTTTGAAAAAGGAATTTCTTTCGTTTATGTAAAATAAATATGTAAACAGATGAACTTAAACCAGCAACGGCGTCCTTTTCTTTCGGGGTACAACAAGCGGGCAACCTGATAGAGTCTCTTGTCTGAATTCATTTACTTGCTAATACACTTCAATGGCAAAGAAAAGCGTTCGGTTAATTCAATTTCGTGTTAAAGAAACAAAGGTGATACCTGAAAGACTATAAAAACAAGAAAGAAACTGGGAGACTTTAAGATATTCTCGGACTATTAAGTACTCTATATTATTACAAAGGCAACAAACTGTTTGGTTCGTTTAATTGGCAGTGTTTTGCTGGTCCTAAATGAAGAGCGCTGATTTCCAATTAATACTCAGAGCAAACACAATGCCCCAAAGTACAAAAAGACTCAATCAAAGAGTGAAATTGCTATTAAAACGCCATAAAACTGCAATTTCCTCCAAGAGTTTAAAGAAAAACTGCTAGACTTTCTCGAAGAAAGTGTCATACAAGCACACAAATTAACTGGAGTTACCAGAGAGCCACTAATGAAGCCCCAAAGTTCTATAGGGAATGTAAACAATACCAAAACATTTGTCAAAGAATTGAAATGTGTTCAATGCAAAATACTGTTTTAACCATTTATATCTCTTCTTGTTGAAAACACCGATATTATTGAAGCGGGCTATTGTTTCACGTGTTTTTTTCCTTCTATTTATGAACACAGGCCCGGTCTCTTGTCTCATGAGAATAAGAAGCTACTAGAGTATTATACTTCAAACTGGATAATACTTATTCTAGTTCTCTGTTTTCAGTTGTTGAATTGGCAGTACAATAATTATTAAGAATCGAAGTAGGTAAATTCACCACACAATGTTTTGGCACGTGTGGCTCCAAAACCTGTCCTAATCGGGGAACGGTTAAACTTCGAAGAGTGCTCAATTAGGATGAACACGTTAAATTCTTGAATCGATGACTTGCAAAAAATTACTTAGATCAAAAGGCTAATGAAATGGCGAGATATTTAACGGGTTTCAGGCTTTTTTTTAGATTACATATTTTAGAAAGATTGTAGCCTTAATGTAATTAAGAGCTTTGGCAAGTCTTTATCAATAATATATGAGTGAGCTCGACCAATTATATTGTTTATTCGCGGGCCACTGGGGGTTCAAGTAGGAAAAATAACAAGGAAAACTTCGGACCGTTATAAGGCTGATTAGATTTGAAAGCAGTTGGGTTTCAAAATTATGACTGTATCTTTCTTTATGAACAACTAAATCTGTGAAAAATAAATCAAAGGGTTGAATAACAGACTCAAGACATGTTGAATTGAACAAGATTAAAATCTAAATCTCTCTTCTTACAATACTTTAGCAAAATGAATTGATTTGAACCGTAATCACTCGTTCTCCTTGAAGTATTCACAAAGATTCCATTTAAGGAATTTAAAGTTTTCAAAGTTCTACTGCGACCAAAAATAGTTCTGGTATTAATCACTTGGATTATATTTGACAGCGTGGCACGCGACCCGACTTAACGCTTCTAACTGACACTAAATGGGGCACTTACCCTTAGGCGAAAAGAAAGAGGAAAAATAAACTGGTGCCCACACAGTTGATCTAATTACTTGACACTTTCAAAACTAATTTAGCCGCGCTTTTGATTAATTTTCGTAGGAAACGAAAGAACCCAGAAAACGCAAATCTCATGGTATTGTATCTCTAAGCAGTCTAAGTAGTCGTGATTTTCAGATCGCAAATTAAGACACGTACCAAAGTAGATATTGAAACAGCAAAAACAAATACAACATTAATACATGCGTTTCAAAGTTCTCGGCAGTTTAGTGTGGCAGAGCTATTGAAGTGCATGGCTACTTTATCGGTTTTTGCTGTTTATTTAGGAGTGATTAGGAGTGAGTGAGTGGGAAAAGGGTCGTTGGCATTCGCATGCTGTTTTTGGTCGAAGGAGGGCCCTCAAACTACCAGTAAATTGTCACGAAACGGCCAAGTAATGAAATGTGCTGCATGTGTGTTTACCAAGTTCCTTCTATGTTAATTTTTAAAGATTCGGACCAAAATAGCTCAAAATACCTGAGACTGGCCACCAAATAAAAGGCAAAGGTAACTGAACTTCCGTACAGATTTCTTTGCTTATTGAAGACGATGTAAGTTAAGAAAATTCTACCCAGAAAGTTTTTTACACTGAACAACGACCAGTGATTTTTACAGAGTGGAGTTTCTCGACAAGCGGTACATGATGTCACAGTCATGTAGAAGGCAAATGAAAATGCAGCCGAATAAGAAAGGAAAATAGAAGAAATAGAACACAAAGTGGGATTTGCTTTATTTTCCATACCAAGTAAAACTTTGACAATCGACCCTTCAAATCAATGAATGCAGCTAAAAAGGTTGTTACTGTAAAATATCTTTATTAAAAATGCCAAAGTGCTTACTTAGTGTCCTCAGATAATTTCAGTTTGATTTTAATTTGAATCTAAATGGCTGAGCCAGACGAAACAGCTTTCTATTTCTGATAACAAGTTCTCTTAGTTTAGTACTATGTATACGAATTATGGCGCGTTATTGCCGGAAAGAGTTGTGGTATGTTACTTTGTATGAAAACACTTTGGAGATTTGCGAGAAAGGTATACGTAAACGACCTCTCACCTCCCCCGTTACAGCTTTTGCTCGTCTTTCGCTCGATGGATCGCTGCCATCTCCAAGGATGCCTCGTATGAAACGAGGTGTGTTTCTAATAACTAGATTTATCAGGGACGGCGCAGCCGGAGGAGGGAGGGGAGGGAGGGGGGGGGGGGGGGTTCTATGCCCCCACTTTTTTGCCAAAAATATTTTGCCTAGTTACTTCTCAGTCAGTTTAAGACTATAGTTTGGTCAGACAGACAGAAGTATTTTAATGACACTTTGCAGAGTACACTTTTCATCAGCGTGAGTGCAATAATCATTATAGATGGGTCAGTTACTGATTCAAAGTTTGCGATCTAGATAACGGCAAAGTCAGTCATAAATATATTTCGCTGCTATCTTCGCTATTTTGGGATCTGGGTTAAGAACTGTAGATAAAAGATTATTATCGGATACATTTGTTACACGTATGTTTAAAATATTCATTAGGGAAGCATATATATTTTTTCCTTAAAACCTGATACTTCCTACATTTCAAAGCAAAATGGATTTCCTCCTCGGTTTCAGTTTTGCATTGAAAGGGCACAATCTTTCATTAACAGGTTTATATGGCAGTGGATACCTTACTTATTCTGAGCTTTGTCAATGCAATTCTATGCTTCACATTTTGTATGTCATTAAGGTACTGCTCAAATTCATAAGATTTTTTAAAATGTTCAATAGGTTCTTGATTTGTTACGTTGATCTGCGTCACATCCAGTATCATCAAATATCTCACTGTACCAATGTTGTTGTTCGTTGTCCAGAAGTCTTTGTTTAATTTATGCTATTAGCAACTGCGTTGGGGATAACTATATCAGTGGTCTTAGAATAGCCATACATTGCCAAAGCCGAGACGAAATATTATGCTTTGTAACCGTTTTGACACCACATTATGGGTTTAATCGGATTTGTTTGGATTGAACTGGGGCATCATATGCTAGCATGGTTATATCCCCATTTTGTAATTTTAACCAGTACTTGAGTTTGTAGGGTCGAATCAACTTTAAGAGGAAATTTTCCCAGCTCAGCCCAGCATGCATTATTTGTAGCTGTTCTTATATTTACCCCTAATAGCCATTTACAAAACCTCACCTGAACTTACTAAGCTCTATCGGATCTCGGTTATTGTAGGATGTGTTGTCGACTCCCTAAATTCCACTTCCATATAGGAGAATTGGCCGGTCATACCCGGCTCAATGACAATTTTTAGCCCCCCACTTTTTATATAGGTCCAGGGCACGCGTAAACAGTTTTAATTTGTGAAATTGAAAACAAGTTGACGACTGATGGAAAATTTCATGTGAACTGATTTCTTCGAATCCCGGTCTAGAGTGGCGAGCAGAGGAATGCCGAAGAAAGAACAGACAGCGAGGCGAAGCGACTCGACAAATAATCCTTAAGCAGTCCACATTTTACTTTCTCTAGGTCTATAAGAGAACATTTGTGGTTCAAAAGGACTACTACGGGAGTTTCCCGGGGACTTGCTGCACTAAGGGGCCGGCGGGCTTCGTTGGAAATACAACTGAAGCAACGGCGCAGCTCCACTGAGGTGTTACGACTTATCTTTATCTGTATATGTTTTGCATTTTTATTAGCAGAGAAAGCAATGCCCTTAACTTTTTTTTTTCATCCTCCAATACGTCCAGAAAGTCTTGCTACCAATTGCAAAACTACGACCGCGGGTCAAACTCCGATCTGCCGACGGAGTTCAGCTGTTACTTCGCTGTGAGTTTGACTCGAGTGCGAGTACGACATTTCATTTTGCACTCAAAATATATCATTCGCAAGGAAAGTAGAGATCTTCAAATACAGCTAAACAATACTGGAGACATGGAAACAAGGTAGTAAGAGTACGTATTTGCTTGTAGAGTTGTGAAAAGTCGCGGCTCGTAAACCGAATTAGAATCAAAAGGCAGTACAACTGGCTTCCTGCCGAATACTGTTCAAATCATATTCCAAGCATCCGGGTAAAATTTGTGAGCTTGATTGGGTTTTTAATCCGGTAGAAATTATGAAATTCGTTATCCAAAGTGTATGTGTACTTCTTTTATGAAACTGACTTATAAACAATCGAGAGCATTTTAGTTCGACTAAAAGCTAGCTGTTTGTCTTCGCCAGACCGAGGCTCTTCGACGGTTGATCCTTCCTGGAGATTCCCATGTCCAACTTCATTGGCTGCCAACCTCGAAGGCTTTGGAAATGCGCGACAAATTGTTCGATTTCTCCAGAATGTGGTATCGCTGGATCTTAAAATTCGGATAGGGATGAACTCATTTATCATTCTATGGCATGCCTTAGTTTCGAGTTATTTGGAGTGAGCGAAGTGTAATTTTCGTAGCAAAGATTTCAGGTTATGCATCGGATATTTATCGGCCGCTCTGGCCTTTTCCTTTTATTAGGAAGTGATGGAAGGAGGATTCGAAAAACATAGCGGAAACGACCCTAGAAGAGCTCAGAAGTATGAATAACCACAACTGAAACATTGCAGGGTGGAAGTCGTGTATTTATTTCTCTAACATACATGTTTTGGAAGAATTTATAAGATGAACCGATTCAAGCGATATTTGTAAGCGTATAACTGACACAAATCACGTGATTGGGCTGCCTGTGGAACTGCACTAACTACTTACATAATGATAAACTTATTAGTACAAGTAAGGAGTGAAGAAGTAAAGAAACGACACAGAAAGAAAAGGTGTGCTCCACTGGATTTCGAACCTCGACCCTTCCAGCTGTTCGTACTAACTCAGTCTTAACCACCACACTACCGGTACGCTAGTTGTAAACACTGCTAGCAAAAAAGAATAATCAGCCATCTATTGAATAATTATATACAACAGTCCGAACGGTAAACAATACTTGCTAATGATGTTTGAAAAGAAGCGTATGAACATGTTCGGTTTAGCCATTCGAATGAGAAGTAATTTCAAACACTCATTGTTCGTGTTTCATCAGGGGATCCAAATATCTCGAAAACAATAAAACCCTCGAGGCTACGCCTCTCGGGTTTCAATTGTTTTCTCAATATTTGGATCCCCTGGTGAAACACTACAATTCGTGTTTGAAAGAGTACTTGACAAGCCTAATTTACGTTTATATGAATCAATGAAACAACGGTTTTATTTTCAAACCGTGTAGTTTACAATCTGCCCCCCTCCCGATTTATCTGTGACCGTTGGTCTTGCGGTTACACCGAATCTAGGCGACGTCAATTCAATAGTTAGCTAATCTAGTTATATCAGTAGCTAAATCCTCAACACTGATGTTGGAGCGACTTAGGGCGCATTCTTTAGTGACTATTCTGACTATTCCCATTCCGGTATATGAATAACAGAATACACGGAATACTAATTTCCAAACGAACAGATATTCCGACAATGGAATGAACGCCATTTTGCACATGCTTCTTCTGAGTAAACCGTATCGGCTTCTTCTGAGTAAACCGTATTCTGTTCATTCTGTTATTCTGCTATTGGGAGCAGAATGAACAGAATGCAATTATGTTCCTTTCAAAAACGGAATAGGTCCCAAAAGAATACGATTACCTTCTATAACGGTTATTCTTATCCCGGAATAGTCCCAAAACGCGCCCTCACAAATTGAAAAATGTTTGAACTAGCCGGACGGACGACATCAGTTCAGTGACATGATAGCCGGACTTCCTCACTAAAACTATGAATGCTTCCGATCCGTAGACCCCTTCATCACATTAAGTGAATGTTTATCATTTAAAAAAAATAACATAACTGATACCGTCCAGAGAGTAGATGCGTCGTAGCTATCGTAAAGGGAAAGCAAAACAAAAACGGCGAATTTAAAAGTGAATGGTATATTATAACCCACTAGCCTGCGTCGGATGCGGCTAATGACCCCGTGACCTCCCTCCCTGGTATAATTCAAGTGAATGACTCACTGTAAACTGTGAACAAAGTTATTAAAACTGTCTCAAGCGGTTGGAGGCTATGGCATGTAATTGACCGTTCAAGCCGTTTATTGTATTTACAAACAACTACAAAAATAACACCCTGACTAGAAGATAAATACCATGAAAGTTAAATGTCCTGATATGCGCCAAGAAGATGGGAGGGGACATTTAAGTCTTTTAATTCGATATAAGGGTAGAAGGAAGGGAGAACATTCCTAATACGGTCGAATCCCATCCTGCCGGGTGGGGGGTTATATGTACCGGGTGAAATAGATATTTCGTACGGTGCTTTAAATATTTTTGCCATATAGCAATACAACATTATAATTAATAGTGGCAATTTACATTTGAGATGTATTAAAACAAAACTACCGATCGAAAAAAATCTGGAGTCTAGATATGTTGTCCGCATTCAACTACAGAGTACTCTTTTAGTAACTTGCGAAAAATGAAGCCTTATTGACACAGACACATCTGTTTTTGGAGGGTAACTACCTACAAGAGACACTATGATGCTATTCTACGGTAATTCAAGTTCATTCGCTGCAATAATTATTTACGACTTCAATACTTCGCTATAAACTCTTTTTGTATATATGTTCTATTTCACAGCTGCAGAGATTCCAGGATTCTTATTGGTGGAGAGGTTCTGACTATATGTGGCTACAGCTGGCGGTGAATATGAGTTTTACGGCTTCGAACTAAATTTTCAGGATGGCTGCCCGCCTATTTAATCAAATTTTCGAGGGAAGAAATCGATTAGATTAAAGACAATTGGAAAAGATCGGTTTTTGTCGGAATACTTTGCAAAAATTGATTTGTATAATAATGACGGTGATTGATCATGTTCTCTCGCGCGCACACTACAATACAGTGGTAATAGTACAACAAAACGAGATCGCGGGGACTTAAAAGCTGAACCACTCAAATTCGAAAGCAATTACTTTTCGAAACTCAATTGAAAACCGCTCTAATATCAGAGAAACGTAAAATGAGATTAGTCAACTAAACTTTTTTCTTGTTTTTGTACCGGCAGTGCATTAATCAAACATGCGAACATGATTCAAGATTCTTTATTGAACACTATTTACAGATTGTTTAATTACAGTACATGTTAATATATTATGTAGGAAAAAGGAAATGGGTTATTAAATGTTTTAGAGGAAATGTGTCATTAGTGGTCAACGCTTTCGAGTTCACCACTACCATGAGAAAAATAGAAGAGGACAGTTTACGTATAAGTATATTAACAATTATAATAAACTAATTACGATTAATCACAGTGCAGGTGCTAATGGAGTTACATCAAATAGGAATAAATAATAAATATACATTATAATAATATTGGAGCACATGCAGGAACTGAGCAGAATATAGTAACACGAGTGCATCAGCACCGGGTAATTATCGATTACTGTATTTACCTCAGTTCCTCGTGGATTGGTTGAAATAAAACCAATCCCAAATTACTTCGGTTCGTGATTGGTTCATTGATAGTTTTACTTGCTCCTGTGATTGGCTCAGGTCTTGGATTTACGACACTCAATCGACTGAAAAGTGCTCTAACTTTGAAACTATACTAAAACAGCTATTCACCTCAGTTTCAGTCGCGGATATTATCTGAACATTTCCCGAGAGTGAAGCTCGAGGGAAACTGTGAGCTTCGAGGATCCGGAGATAATGTCCATTGACAAATATCAGGGCATATTTCGACGCAACAATGTAGGTTATTGTTGTTATCATCCTTCAAATATTTCTTTAACGCGCGCTTAGACGCTCACAGGGGGTGTATACGCTGATATTTGTCGTATGGCGGAGAGAAAATATCGGGTCACGTGACACATTCAACCAATCACGCGCGAGAGAAAATATTTTGATGGATTATAATGGTGAATATCTCGACTGCGGCTCGGTGAATATTCACCAGTATCCTATAAATCTTATATTTTAGCCAATCAAAGCTCAGCTTTACTATGAAATACAGGGCGGTATTTCATGGTTTTTCTACAGAGCGGTATTTAATGGCTAGATCAGGCCAATCAAAATGCAGGAAATTTCGCGCCCTTTCTTTATATTTGAATACATAATTAGTCTGCAGACGCGTCCACCACTCGAAACTTTTGTCTTCCGGCGATAAAATTCGCAGTCTATCGTACGGTAAGTTACTTTGTTTTCGTGATAAATATTCCCGTAAATTTGTTATTTATAGGATAATATGGTTATTTCGTGGTTTTCTAATGGTATACTGGCGAGAATGTCACTCGAAATTCATATTATTTTGGAATACAAATCGTCCAAAGGCTGACGATATACCAAATAATACAAATTTCTCGTGAAATATTCGCCCATATTCCATAGATAACCATGAAATAACCAGTAATTATGCCGGTACTGAGACTGAGGTGAATAATTATTGTTCAATAAGACCTTCCTTCAAGCTACTGATTAAAGCTAATACCTCTGTGGTCGTCAAATCCTTGATTATCAAGTAATGTCAGTTTGGGTTTCCAAGCACGCCTTAGATGAGGACGAAGTGTTCAATTTCCGATTTTTAACAGTACCAATTAATTATAACCTTGTTATCAATTTGATCGATCAGTCTTCTGACTCACGAAGAATAACGATTAATCTTCCTAAATTAATTTCCAACATGTCACCCGTGTCATAAGACACGACATAAGTTAGCTGTATTCCTGGAACGAGATTCGCGAGTAAGGACTCAAGATATATTCACCCAACCTCGTCCCCAGGGTCAGTTCTCAGTCAGATCCAAGATGGATCTTGGATCTGACCGCCTATTTCAAAAAAGGTCACGCGGACAAACGGCAAACGACAAGCGCCACTCCTAGACCGAAATGAACTGTTTCTGGGTCAAAAACCAATATTAATGAACTCAGGACAGGAGTAGATGTGGCTATATTTAGAATTCGAATTTCCACGTTGAAAGTGAGAAGAATGATAATGAATAATAACGAGAAGTGACGTATAGCTATCTGATTGGCTAATACAACATGGCCTTTGCGATTTATTTCGCGCGAAATGCAATTCTAAATATAGCCACATCTACTCCTGTGCTGGGAACAGAACCAATGGGGAAGATGGACGCTCCTGGAATCTCCTAAACTTTCCATGCCAGTTTTAATGACTCGATCGTAATTATATCAATTAATCTAGTGAATTTCAATATATTGCTCATTAGATATTCAAGGCTTTTATTTGGGGGTGGGACTCTTGTGTATGACGTAATATATATGTGCGGCTGTAACGGGTCCATGCAGTTTTGAATCTTATTCCAAAATTTCGTGATCCGGGTTTCTCGTAAAATATGTGGAATTCCGGGTTATAGACGATCCAGAATAATTAAACAGGGAGAAAATACTTTTTTTTTTGCAGTAACTTGAAAATCCGGGTTTTGAAGTTATTTTTTTCTGGTAAAACCGGGTCAGCGTGTTCTGTACCCTATTGCCGCACAAACCTACCCATTTCACCATTTATTATACAAGTGCGGAAGTGCCCCCTCGTCCCAGGTTCGGACATGACAGCTGCATGAACAATCCACAAGGAATCAGTTCCAGGTCAGTATATTCGTTTGCCTGATTATTGTCGCCTATTTAACCACAGGTAACCCAAGCTATTATTCTGTTCAAAGCAGGGACGGGACAATCGCTGACCATTTCCCCAGACATAGCTTAGCAACAGGAGAGAGATACCCTGTATACGTTTTGTTGATTTTTACTCAACAGTTATTCGTTGAAATTGGACGACTGTAGAATAACCCACGAGTGCTAATAAATATTGCCGTTTATACAGAGCTTGGGCTACCTGTGATCTCTTTTTGGTGTGTGTATTCTTATTTATCTGGCCCGGAAGCCAATAAAATCGTGGGCTCTAATTGGCTAATGGCTGGTTCGGTTCAAACCCGGACCTATCCTGCTTGCACACTCTTCAGTGGTGTTTTTATTATGTGTAGGGTACGTAGGCTAATCCGTCCCAGCATGCAAGGGTGTCCCCGGCCACCTTCCGCCAGATAGCCGCTGTGCCATTATTACTCGGGCTGCCTGTGGCAGCGCCGAGTCTTAAAATGCAAGTGGTTATTATTATTTTTTTAATCAGTGTCAGACGGCTTCTGCGCATGCGTTAAAGGTCAAATTCGAACCAATCAGATTGCACTATGCTGGTCACGCAAACAAAGGTTAGATTTCCTCAGGCGCGCTCAGATAAGAAAATTCAAAGCTCAGACTAGAGACAAGGAGATATCAATTTCAAATAGTCATTGTCAGAAATCTATTCCATCGTGGGCAATGATGCAATACAACCTAAATTTGGGTCAGGTCCATGTTTTACGACAGAATAACCAGAGTCTTTCTACTGGATTCGGAGAGCTCGAGACATTATACAAGTCTGCTAATATGGGGAAAACTGAAACAAAAAATGAACTTTGACGGCAGAAACCCTCATATTTGAGCCAAGCGGAATATTTACATGATCCGCTAAGATTTTTACAAATCTAATTAGTTAAGCAGATGTACGCAGTGTATGCCAACTGAAATGCTGTGCTCGTTTTGTGGTTACGGCTCAGTGGGGCAACTACACGTACAAGAAGCATGAACTGCCAGCAAAGAGAGAGGAATTGATCGGAGACGTTAAATTACGTTACTGTGAAGAGGATCAAAATTCAAGTTTTGTAGCTTGAGACTGTCTTCTGCCGTGACTCGTGAGAGAAATTGGAAAAGATCTAGCTGTTTCATTCAGACACTGGCAAATTTATTGAAAGCTACGGGCTTACTTTATGAGATTATTATTCATTGTGGAATGAAAGGAAACAGGTTAGCTGAAAGTTAAGTTCGAGGTAGGCTTCGACTTTCATTCCGATTCAGTGCATATGTGCACGAAGGTGTCAGTTACGTAAGTACTGTAAGTAAACTCTTTTTGATTTGAATAAATTTCCTCTCAGTTTGTCTGTTAATGTACTTTTCCTTCTAATTATCGCTTTATTTAACATCTGATTTAGAGTATGCGTACCTAAGAATAAATTATTTGAAAGGTCAACTGAATTCTTGTGTCGATAAGCGCAAATGTTTTTTGTGAAACAGTCTGTGTATATGAGAAGCGGCTTAAAGTGCATATGAGCCCTAGCCAGTTATCTTTGATATCGTTTGTACATGAAGTGAATAGTCCAACGGTAGAATATTTCTTGATTTGGGTGTTGCGTCTACGAGATATAAAGGTTTATATTTCCAATATGCTAATGATGTGATGTCATCACCGACATTTGCTGAATTTCTTTGTCCTTGTGAATTAATCTATTTTCTAATTTAGATTTTTTTGGGGTAAAATCACTTTGATAAGCTTCAAATATAACTTAGAATTTAAAAATAGGTAATTTGTCTCTACCAGCATGCTTTTGTATAATAAGTGATGTCGGTGATGACATCATATCATTAGCATATTGGAAATATAAACCTTCATATCTCGTAGACGCAACACCCAAATCAAGAAATATTCTACCGTTGGACTATTCACTTCATGTACAATCGATATCAAATATAACTGGCTAGGGCTCATATGCACTTTAATAGAAGAGCTTTCTCATTTATAGGAATTACAATTGTTTTTCTTGCTATGAAATTTATGTTTCATTTCACATTTATTCATACAGTTTTAGCCGGACATTTCCCCGAGTTTTGATCTATTTTCAATCAAATTCAAAGTCTGAATATGTCATTGTATTGCATTTATACACTTGAATTTGCCAGTATTCTGTTGTTCGAATCCTGCGTTATCATAGTCATGCCATAAAAGCGATTAATAGACCAGTCTGTTTTTTTGACGTTCTCACTGGCGAATTAAAGCACGACTTGATACTAAGAGGATTTCAAATGAAAGTGTATTTCATCTTCAATCTCATGTGGCCCGAGTGAAAGCCCAGATGGGCTCTTGTTTTTAGTTTAAGTCAGTCAAATGTTGTAAATCATTATTACTTGTTGTTGGCAGGTTTGAACGAGATTCTTTGTGAGCTGTTAAGTGACGAATGACGTCGTTAAGTAAAGTATTTAGAAAGCTTACGGACTCGCGAATCGACGCAAGTCAATGCAAGTTTCCATTTAGTTTGGCCACGATCTCGCATGGAGTTGCGAGTTACGACGACTTGGTAGACTTTTCGCACGCAAGTCGATGCAAGTTGTTCACCGTTTGGCCACCCAAGGCGTGTCTAGCTGCAATTGACTGCAATTCGATAGCGATAAAGAAACGCATTCAAGTTTATCGATATCTAAACAGTATGGTAATGTTTTTACGGCTAAACTTGCATTGCGGTGCGACCTAACCTGCGAGTCCGTTTGGCCACCTGTCTGCCAGTGTGAGCCCAAGCTAAGCTTTTATTTCGAAACTTGCGTTGACTTGCGAGTCTGTTTGGCTAAGGCTTTACACCAGAGTTCATCGGCCAGAAACGTATGGCGCGCCGTTTGTTTCAAAATTATTTATTACCGTTGACTTATTTTACCTACCTGTAATAAATTACCTTGAACCTTCATGCGACTTTACTACCTCATATCGTCAGTTTTACTACATTGATGTGTGGCGGTTTACTACCTTCATGACCTTGATGTCATTATTGTAAGATATGTCTGTTAATACTACCTTGTTGTGTGTTACTCTACCCTGATGTATGTTTTACTACCTTGATGTGTGTGTTATACAACCTTGATGTGTGTTATGCCCTTGATGTGTGTTTTACTATACCTTCATGTGTGTTATACTATCTTCATGTGTGTTTTTCTACCTTGATCTGTGTTATATACTACCTTGATGCGTGCGTTTCTCTACCTTGATGTGTGTGTTATACTACCTTGATGTGATTTTCTCTACCTTGATGCGTGTGTTATTTTACCTTGATGCGTGCATTTCTCTACCTTGATGCGATTTTCTCTACCTTGATGTGTGTGTTTCTCTACCTTGATGTGTGTGTTATACTTAACCTTGATGCGATTTGCTCTACCTTGATGCGTGCGTTTCTCTACATTGATGCATGTGTGTTATTCTACCTTGATGCATGCATTTTTCTACCTTGATGCGATTTTCTCAACCTTGATGTGTGTGTTTCTCTACCTTTATGCGATGTTCTCTACCTTGTTGTGTGTGTTATATACTACCTTGATGTGAATTTGTCTACCTTCATGCGTGCATTTCTCTACCTTGATGTGTGTGTTATACTACCTTGATGCGATTTTCTCTACCTTGATGTGTGTTATTCTAGTACCTTGATGCGTGCATTTCTCTACCTTGATGCGATTTTCTCTACCTTGATGTGTGTGTTTAGTCTACCTTGATGTGATTTTCTCTACCTTGATGCGTGTTTCTCTACCTTGATGTGTGTTATACTAACTTGATGCGATTTTCTCTACCTTGATGTGTGTGTTTTTCTACCTTGATGCGTGCTTTTCTTTACCTTGATACGATTTGTCTACCTTGATGTGTGTGTTTCTCTATACCTTGATGCGATTTTCTCTACCTTGATGTGTGTGTGATACTACCTTGATGCAATTTTCTCTACCTTGATGCGTGCGTTTCTCTACCTTGATGTGTGTGTTATACTACCTTGATTCGATTTTCTCTACCTTGATGTGTGTGTTTTTCTGCCTTGATGTGAATTTGTCTACCTTGATGTGAATTGGTCTACCTTGATGCGTGCATTTCTCTACCTTGATGCGATTTTCTCTACCTTGATGTGTGTGTTATTCTACCTTGATATGAATTTGTCTACCTTGATGCGTGCATTTCTCTACCTTGTTGCGTGTTTCTCTACCTTGATGTGTGTGTTATACTACCTTGATGCAATTTTCTCTACCTTGTTGCGTGCATGCTATCTTTTACCTTGATATCAATTTACTACCTTGATGTGTGTTAGCTTGATATCAATTTACTACCGTGATAAGTGATTTAATGCCACATGGCTTTCCACATTCCTATCCAAAGCAGCTCCAATTACTCTCTCACAAGCAGTTCTGTTAGCCTGAAGCCTCCGGAGGAAATCTTGCAGAGCATTGGAGTCTGATGCATACAGTCTCCTTTCAACTTCGCCACAGAGACTTTCCACAGATTCAAGAAAAAATGTCCACTGATCTTCCGCCATTGTTTAAACATATTTTATACAACTACTACATACAGGGTCAATAATGTAATCTGAAAATGTAAAGTTGGTAAAAACAATTGAGATAAGATATTGATATCAAGGGAGTATTTTACACTGCAGGTAGAAAAACACACGCATCAAGGTAGTATAACACACATGAAGGTACTAATATATATATCAACGTACTAAATTTGCATCAAGTTAGAAAGTCACCGTGCAAAACTCGCATCAACGTATTTAAATCACTTACAACATAGTAATTTGACATAAAGGTAAGACAATCGGCACCGGGTAGTAAATCGATATCAAGGTAACGCACATCACGGTAGGAAATTTATATCAAGGTAGAAAAACACACATCAAGGTAGAGCAACACACACATCAAGGTAGAAAAACGCACGCATCAAGGTAGAGAAAATCGCATCAAGGTAGTATAACACACACATCAAGGTAGAGAAACGCACGCATCAAGGTAGAGAAAATCGCATCAAGGTTGTATAACACACACATCAAGGTAGAGAAAATCGCATCAAGGTAGAGAAATGCACGCATCAAGGTAGACAAATTCACATCAAGGTAGACAAATTCACATCAAGGTAGAATAACACACGCATCAAGGTAGAGAAAATCGCATCAAGGTAGACAAATGCACGCATCAAGGTAGACAAATTCACATCAAGGTAGCATGCGTGTTTCTCTACCTTGATGTGTGTGTTATCAAGGTAGAGAAAATTGCATCAAGGTAGTATATATAACACAAACATCAAGGTAAAAAGAAACACACATCAAGGTAGTATATTACACACATCAAGATAGTATAACAAACACTGACACACATCAAGGTAGCATAAAACACATATCAAGGTAGAGAAACACGCATCAAGGTAGAAAAACACAAGCATCAATGTAGTATAAAACACATATTAAGGTAGACAAACACGCATCAAAGTAGAAACACAGTAAACTCGCATCAAGGTAATTAATCACTTATCACGGTAGTAAATTGATATCAAGCTAACACACATCACGGTAGTAAATTGATATCAAGCTAACACACATCACGGTAGTAAATTGACATCAAGGTAGAAAAGATAGCACGCATCAAGGTAGAATAACACACACATCAAGGTAGAGAAACACGCATCAAGGTAGAGAAATGCACGCATCAAGGTAGACAAATTCACATCAAGGTAGAAAAACACACACATCAAGGTAGAGAAAATCGCATCAAGGTAGAGAAATGCACGCATCAAGGTAGACAAATTCACATCAAGGTAGTATAACACACACAACAAGGTAGAGAATAATAGGCCATATAGAGAAAATCGCATCAAGGTAGAGAAACACACACATCAAGGTTGAGAAAATCGCATCAAGGTAGAAAAAGCGGGCACGGATCAAGGTAGAATAACACACACATCAAGGTAGAGAAATGCACGCATCAAGGTAGAATAACACACGCATCAAGGTAGAATAACACACGCATCAAGGTAGAGAAAATCACATCAAGGTAGTATAACACACACATCAAGGTAGAGAAACACGCATCATGGTAGTATAACACAGATCAAGGTAGAAAAACACACACGAAGATAGTATAACACACATGAAGGTAGTAAAACACACATCAAGGGTAGAACACACATCAAGGTAGAGATTATTGCATCAAGGTAGTATAACACACACATCAAGGTAGTAAAACATACATCAGGGTAGAGTAACACACATCAAGGTAGTATTAACCGGGGGGGGGGGGGGGACACCCCATAAAAATAGACGGGGGTGCTCGACGTGAGAAATGAAATTCACCCCTAAAAGATAGCAATATGGGCGTGGCCCCAAAAAAAATTACCCCAAAAAGATAGCACTCGTCTTTAATATTCGGATGGATCAAACTCTATATCGAAGCCGTAAATACCGATTCAACTTGTGGGGTCTCATGCTCGAGGATCCAGCGCTATTTTTTCTCGGCCACAAAAATTTTGGGTCTCGGAGACCCCTAAAAGATAGCAGACCTTTGGAAGACCCCTAAGAGATAGCACTGCTAACGATTTTAACCCCTAAAAGATAGGTCGAGCACCCCCGTCTATTTTTATGGGGAGTCCCCCCCCCCCGGGGTATTAACAGACATATCTTACAATAATGACATCAAGGTCATGAAGGTAGTAAACCGCCACACATCAATGTAGTAAAACTGACGATATGAGGTAGTAAAGTCGCATGAAGGTTCAAGGTAATATATTACAGGTAGGTAAGATAAGTCAATAACGGTAATAAATAATTTTGAAACAAACGGCGCGCCATAGAAACGAGTTAGTAATAACATATCTTAACAAAACTTCCTTTTGTCTGGTACTGTTGTTGTAGGAAAGCTGCAGAACATTGCCTGTAATTTGAGTTATCATATGATCCGTACGGCCCCTCGTGCCTTTCAAAACCATTTACAAAAGTCACGTGTTAAGGGCCGGACGTGTATGGTGTGAGCGGGCCGGAAAAAGCCGTCCGGCCCTGCACAATTTTTTCTTGCTGTTTTGCGCGTTGATCTACAAAAAAATATGGTCATATCATAAAAACAAACTGTTGACTGAGTTAGGTCGGGCCCGACGGTATTTGGCTCTCGACCATTTTGTACGGAATGACCTCGAGCCAAATATTTTCCCGTCCGGCCCTCCCACTCAGTCAATACGTACCTAGTCTTCGTTCGCACGCGCTGCTTCAACACACGATTGCGCGCTCAAGACTGACAAACTACATTGCTTTCGTACCATTTCGCGTATTTAATCACTGTGTTGAAATGAAGTATATATAAAAAAAAGTAAGTGACTTTATTTAAGTGTCAATATATTTAGCTTTGCAGCTAATTGGGGACACTACGGTCCTACGGTTTTACGTCCTTATCCGAGAAGACGTGAAGGTCTAACCGTTTACTGTATTATGTAAAGGCAGCACCTTCTACTCCGGTTATTTAAAGACCCTGAGTGTTGGTCCGGCCGGGGTTTGAACCCGCGACCTTCCACTCGGCATACATGTACCGAGCTTAACCACTGAGCTAATCGTTTTGACTTGATCCAGCTGTCGTCGCGCGCGCTCATATTACAGTTTGGACTTCCTGTGGTTCATCTCGCTAAGTCCGCGACCACCGTGGCAACCTCGTTCCTAGGGGTCTTTACGCGCCTAATCAAAGATGGCGTCGAAAGTACCCCTGGTACAGGCTCAGGCGGTGTTGGACACGCATCGCAAAGTACGATGGGAGAAAATGTAAAATAGCCTCATTTCAACACGGTCGTCGAAGCGTGAACATCTCTGACCTCTGACTTTTGGTCCGTTCTTCCTTATCTTCGCGGCGTAATATCTCAATAAGCTCTTCTCTTTTCGGGAATAAATATTGCCTGAGTCGATCAGGGATAATGCTCCATTCACAAAGGAGTAATGTGATGTGCAGCGGACATATTAATTTCAGGGAAAGTAACTTTACGGTGAGTTGTTGTGATCCGGAAGTCGACTCGTTGGCAAGTTTTTTACAGTAAGAAATTATTTCTTTCTTTCCCTGAGTTTAAGTCAGCTTTTATAGTTATGTCGAGCGATAATATTAGTATTCGATGGTCTGCGAAAACCAGCAAACACGCGTGGTTTATGACATATGTTAGACTTTCTTGAACAAGGTAATGGCGGACTTGTATTTGGTGTTGTCCCTGTCAAAGGCCGCGAGACTGTCTGTACATGATTTTTGTAAGGGAGGTCTTTAGAATAAATTGCAATACATTTGGTCTGTTTTAGAGGGATTTGGGGCTTTTTACGGTGAATTGACTAGCTTGGAAGGAGATTTGGTTGAGATTGGCAGTTGCTAAAAATATGCTTGAATTTGTCAATGGCCGGATACTGGAACAGCTGACCGGATACTAGGCACCGGTACTGTGAACCTCAAGAGTTTTGCATAAATGGCAATAATTGTCAAGATATTTAAGGTAAAGCAGCCAAACCTTTTTCGTTATGTTGGTATATAAGTGGGCTGTCTCTGGATGAAAGTTCACAATTTGTCCAACCACGAAAGCAAAGATACGGCGGTTATAATCTGAACTGGCCGGATACTGGGCAACATATTGTACACAGTCAGCGGAGCAAGACATGGTCGTGATCTACATGAACTCCAAGGTCAATTTTCTCCGTTAAAACGAAGGGGCCCCTTGGGGCCCCCTGACTTTTTCTGTATGTTTATCATTAAAAGTACCTCGCTGTGTAAATATAATAGTGAATTCTCATCTCTGAACGTAGTAAATAGACTTTTTAAAGAGCACTCGATTCAACGCATACACAACGCGAACGGTAAAGACAAAGGCGTGATTAGATACAGATTTAGGTACTTAAAATGTCTTATCTGCTCTTGAAACGTCATCCAAGCATTGTTTACATGTTTTCCTTGTCAGTTTCAGTAAGGATATGAATAATATTTTCAGAATATTCCGATACGGTACAAAAGAAAGCACATACAACGTCCTCTCTGAACTCTCGGAACAGAAAACGCTTCACAACTTTAGAAGCACTCTGATTGGTCAACTTGAGTCACGTGAGTCGTGTCCGACACCGCCTGGTACAGGCTGGTGGAATTCGGCCACTGATTGGCTAGACATTTTGCGCGCGCTGATTGGAGAATTTCGAATAGCGCGTGCA
The DNA here is from genome assembly GCA_030867875.1 of Actinernus sp. WN-2022. Taxonomy (NCBI): domain Eukaryota; kingdom Metazoa; phylum Cnidaria; class Anthozoa; order Actiniaria; family Actinernidae; genus Actinernus; species Actinernus sp. WN-2022. The sequence goes on from JAOWCC010001634.1 coordinate 31,704,877, forward strand.
TATGAACTGGTCTTTCGCATTGCGCGTTCAAAATTCGTTGAAAACAGATAGAAATTCATCAGAACTTAGCGTTTTTGCCTTTTTTAATACACACTTCGCAACTGGGTACAAGTAGAATAATGTACGGTTGGAATTCATTGGGATCACACTTCAACTGCTAACCGTTCTTCAGCGATGATGAATCCAAGATGGCGGATGTGCTTCAAAATATGCCCATATATTGGGCTATATTTTTGGGTCACATGACCAGCCTGTACCAGGGGTACTTTCGACGCCATCTTTGATTAGGCGCGTAAAGACCCCTGGGAACGAGGTTGCCACCGTGGCAAAACGTTGTGCTCCGCTGGCCGAAAGAACGAAGGCTCTGGTTTCAAATATAAATTTCCGAGTTTTGTACTGATAATTTTATAACTTTGTAAACTCACAGTGAATTACAAATTAATAAAACTTCAACCTGTTTATGTCTTAGGCTTAGCTTTTAAGTAGTTTTCTTGTTTTTTCTTCTTCGAAACATTCGGCACATTCGTACCAAAAATTGGAAACATGGGTGATTGGTCACCGGTTGATACCAGCTAATCATTTTCGATTAACTGATCGGTCTTTACAGTTTAAATAAAGTTATTATTATTGTTATATATTATTGCCTCTGTTTTCTTTAGTTTCAGCGGGAAACTGGGGAGACGCGCTCTCGCTGAGCTCACCAAAAGCGCATGCGCGTGACGTTTTATCGCGGTGTACATCATTCTCGTTCCCAGTTCCTCATTAACTAACTGAATTTTCAGTTAGCTGAGGAGGCACTGAGAACGAGAATAGGTGTGCATAACTGGTAGCTAAGTGCGCGCGTGCGCGTAAATAAACAACTAACCACAGGCTAACCATCCTCTCATTTTGTGTATTTGTCACTGATGTCAATCCATTTGTTGATTTAACGCGCGCGTATTATTATATACACGTATTTTTATGTAGTTAGCGAGATGAGCCACAAGAAGCCTGAGCTATATGCAAACAAACCTGAGCCACAGGAAGCCCGAGCTGTATTATGAGCGCGCGTTAAATCAATAAATGGATTAACATCAGTGACAAATACACAAAATGAGAGTATGGTTAGCCTGTGACCTAATTGAATCAACACATCAGCAGATCAAGTCAAAACGATACTTGATTTCAACACAGTGATTACGATTGCATAGCATTCACCATAAAGCAGAGACGATTACTCGGCCATTCGGTATTAGGTCAGTATATGCGGGCCTCGTATATTCGTTTAATGTCAGTTTTCCTGCCGGCGCGCGGTCCATATAGAGAAACATTTTGCTCATTGTCAGACTCAAACATAATACAGTCCGCGTACAACCGAAATAGGTAGTTATGAAACTAGTAAGGCAGCAAAAACTATTTTAACTACTAAGTGTATTCAGTAGAGGATCACTATCAAAAGCCGACCGAGTAAGGCATGAAAGAGCCTTGGTTCGCCGGCAAGGACTCGAACGTTCAATATAAGTCCTATCGAGGTGTCCCATGTCGCAGTGGTTTCTGCGTAGATTACTAAGTGACCTGGCGATTGCCTTCCTGGCGTGGCCACATAGGACAACCTTGTTCCCAGGGTCTTCTCGGTCAGACGTCTAGACGAGAGAAGACCCACACCGCGTTTGTGGCAAAACGGTATGCTCCGCTGGCCAAAAGAACGAAGGCTCTGCTATCAAATACAAATTACCGAGGGTTTCAACTTTTTTAGTAAATAATTTTATAACTTAGTAAACTCACAGTGAATTGCAAATTAAGAAGACTTCAACCTGTTAAAGTCTTAGGCTTAGCTTTTAAGTAGTTTTCTTATTTTTTGACAAAACAGTTCACAAATGGTGCTTTTAAGCAGAAATTTTAAAATCACGGGTATGTGCCTGTTGTTTCATTTCAGTTTTCGCGGGAAACTGGGGACGGCCGCGCGCCGACAAGAAATAGCAAATACGCATGCGCGTGACGTTTTGCCGCGGTGTGGAGAAGACCCTGGTTAAAGGCTGAACTGTCACATATTCTGATTGGCTCTTCGATTATGACGCAAGCCTTGTTCCAACAATGCTTTTTATTGGCCAAACGGACTGAGTCCAGAGAGGTGAACTTGTATGTAGATTCGATTGCTCATATTTTGTCAATAAAACGATTTTAAATAACATTAAAACACGTTGTGTAGGTAGAGCAATAGATAAAGTGCATTACTGGGTAGTTTTCTGGTAAGTTTCATCAGTGGGAAAGCCAGGAAAAGCCGTTAAACCTGAACATGAGCTATCGTTCGCTAACCGGAAAATGAACGGCTTTTTAGGATTCTCTTCTAGCTTAGATGCATCCTGGTAGCTTTGTGATACCTTTCCACTGTTTCTTTATCCAAGTAATGCATCAGTCAATTCCAGCAATGCCCATCCCCTCCCCGGGACAACCCCCGGGCATTAGTCATTTTCGTTATTTTTTTCCCAAATTCCCCACGGTGGGGACAAGCAAGGTGTTCAAATGCCCCACAGTGGAGCCAAAGAAGTAAGGAAAATGCCCCACCCCCGGGCACATCCATAACGATATACTGCCCAATTTTAATTCCATGCAAATGCACAAGGCGCAGAGAAGTGCTACTTCTCTATCTATTCATTGATAGTTTCCGTTACGGTTTTGTAGATCCGCCATCTTGTTTTGTATTTGTATTTATACTCACTGCTGTATCAGTGATTATGCTATTGAGCTGCCTGGAACAAAATGGTATTAATTTACATAGTTTATATTTCATTCCTATAAATAATCATTCGCACCGCGGTTAACGTTATACAATAAGCGCTTATTAAAACCACATGACAGACTTTTATAATAATAGTGTGACTTCTGTTCGTCCGGTGGACAGCAGCAAACAGTGTATATTTGTAAACAAACTACTTGATATCGTTTCCAACTCGGACCAGCAGAGCTTGGGCCTCGAGTGCCTCCTGAATTAACATTTTAGCGTAGCGTAGAGTTAAGAATACAGGATTGCAGATCAGTGTTATGCACTAGTCAATTGAAACTCCGGCTCCCCGACCCCCGGGACATAGCGGGGAATGTAACATTTATACAGTGTTACATTTTGACCTTTTCCCCGCCCATCGGGGACAGTTGGCTGTTACAATACCCGCCCCTATAGCCCCGGCATGTGCTTCAGAATTTTCAATTGGGACGAGGCATTGATAAATTGAATATACATAAGCTTCAATATTTTGTTCCATTATTTGAAAAAAATACATTTTCTGAAGCACATCACTAGCGGATCCAGGGGAGGGGTTTCGGGGGTTGCAACACCACTATAATTCCTGTAAATCACTGTAAATTCAATTTTAAAATCTCTAGATTTAAAAAAAATCCTTTTGCAAACCCCCCTTTCACAAAATCCTGGATCCGCCCCTGTACATTTTCTATTACTATACATGCTTTTCGCACTTTTACAGTCTCCATCATTGTCTTGTTTATCAGAAACCGTTGTCTGTCAGCAAAAAAAAAACAATGCGACAAAAGAATATAAAGGCAATGCCATGCAGCTGCGTTTAAATATATTTAAGTAATGATCCGTGTAAAAAGTACGACAAAATCCATTGTTATGTGGCATTGAGCCTCCCTCACATGGGATTTGTCTGTATTTTAGACTACGAAAACACTGGGTGATAATTATCATTAGTATATACCACACCAGTGAATATCACGTTTCGCGCGCTCTGATTGGCTACTCAAACAGTGACTATGATTTCATATTCACCTCCGAGCGAAGTAGCGATCACCTCGCGTGAGTTTCTATCCATTTGACAGGAAATAAAATAACTATTTCAGTGGTGCTGGCTATTCACTAATGTGTGGTATATACTAGCGGCGAGGTAAATATCCACCACGATTCACCGACACTGAGGTGAATAATTGTTAATTATTCTGAAATAAAAGTAGTATGAAGCCTTAGTTTCATTCCATTTTTATGAACAAATTATCTTCCAACCAATAGGAACAGCCAAAAACAATAGCTACGAAACAGGCACGATTGATAAGGTTCCGAACATACGATTTGCTTTACAAACGACATTTGGAACCGCAGTGCAAATCGTAGTTTTAATAGTTTGAAAAATTGGAAGAAATTAACCGTCTTCCTAACCTTTAAGGCGATTTTCATGTTTCATCCAAACAGATCAAGAATTTTCACAATACAAAATTAACACCTTGCCATCTGAATGCCGTTCGGTGTCGTACTTGTTACACGAATCATTACTTTATAATCTGATATTTTGCCGTGACGCAAACTTTAACAAAACCGGCTTTGTTGTTGCAAATAACAAGGAGTGTGTAATAATAATCACTTCCTGATCTACTACTCGTGACTTAACTCAGTATAAACACTGCTTCCGCCACGTTTGATACACGTGTTGATGCTCGGGCCCAGTCCCGCTCTGTCGTGGCTGGTGTTACAACCACCGCTAAAATCCCGGCAAATTTTGCAAATCGTTACTTTCCCCGTTCCACCGGAGAAATGCAGCGTTAAATGTGCGTTATTCCACGGCCATGTCCCCGTTAATGCCCCACTATGTCCCGGGGGTCGGGGGGCCAGGGTTTCAATTGACTAGTGCATTAGATGGGCGGTGAACGTACGAGAACTGCTATTTTCTAGCTATATTGTAAAAATTAAACATCCATAGGTTTCCCGGCTTTTTCGTGTCCTAGCGTATACAAATAACGTGGATAAGACGGTATAAACTGTAGGTTTCTAGGTTTAGAGAAATAGATAGAATCCACAGGCAGCTGGAATAATTACAACAACTCAGATTTATTGGTTTCTTTTACTTGATACAGTATGACGTCGTTACCACGAGACCTGCAGTCTCTTTCCCAGAATTATTTTCGGCAGTGTCAAATGCCCCACCATATGCCCCGTGGTAGAATAATGCCCGACCCCCGGGCCGATATAAGGTTACAAATGCCCCACTCCCGGGGTCTCAAAGTATGCAAATGCCCCACCATATCCCGGGAGGGGGATGGGCATTGCTGGAATTGACTGATGCATAAACTCCATTTCGAGCCATTTAGTAGACTTGTTTTCACTGCATCGTTCGCCGCGTGGAAATATCGCTTACTCCGGATTGGGATACCTATGGTTTGTATACACGTCATGAGCTTGGCCGCATCCACACCGCGGCAAAACGGTATGCTCCGCTGGCCAAAAGAACGAAGGCTCTGCTATCAAATACAAATTACCGAGGGTTTCAACTTTTTTAGTAAATAATTTTATAACTTAGTAAACTCACAGTGAATTATAAATTAAGAAAACTTCAACCTGTTAAAGTCTTAGGCTTATCTTTTAAGTAGTTTTCTTATTTTTTGACAAAACAGTTCACAAATAGTACTTTTACGCAGAAATTTTAAAATCACGGGTATGTGCCTGTTGTTTCATTTCAGTTTCGCGGGAAACTGGGGGCGGCCGCGCGCCGATAAGAAATAGCAAATACGCATGCGCGTAACGTTTTGCCGCGGTGTGGGCCGCATCTTAGATCGCCAAATCACGTGACAACAATCTGGGAGTATTTGATCACGTGATCCAGCTTTTTCTCGGGTAGCCGCCATCTTGGATCTGACCGAGAAGACCCTGGGGACGAGGTTGCACATTGGAGGCACGGGAGCCGGAGATAGCGGGAAATGGTGAGAAATGTCTCTGTAATTACACCAGAACAACAATTCTTCATGATAATACTGCAGATTAGTATCACACCTCCATTGCTTTATAGGCTGAAGAAAGTGCCACAAACGGAGAGGCTAGCGCTGTCGCATGGAATGTGAAAGTACTGGATGCGAGCAAAGATGGAGAGATCGTGAAATTCACTTTGCAAACAAAAATGGTGAGCTGCGGTAAATGCCATTGTATTCTCACATCACTCAGCTACATTTAAAATGCCTGATGTTGTTGAGTTTTGGTGGAAATATGACTTCAGAACGTAATCAAAGTGTGTTTGTTGTGGCCATCAGTGCACCAGTCCAAAGAGTAGTGCTGGAGTCACATGACTTCGTGTGTCAGCTTCGTGATATTTTCCATCAAGCAAATTACCGAGTTTCCGGGGTAGTCTGATCCGAGACAGTCACAGACAGTCAGATGGTGCAAATTTAATTAATATACATGTAGATTGCAGTTTGGCGATTCTTATATTTTGAAAAGGCAAAGTGTGAAAGATTCCAATTGAAATACAAGTACATGTTAATTCGTGTAGATCTTCTTTACGAATTTAATATCAGGGAAGGAAAACCTAAAATCAGTGACAATGTATGCATATTTCCTATTAAAATATTTCATTTTCAGTTTGTTTATTTTCAGTGTTGTACATACAAACATTAATCCCCCAGGCAGTAATTATTTAATACTGTGTATGGTGGAGAAAAATGTAAATATTGAGAATTAATTTCAACAGCTTATTTTTACTTCCATTAGTTAAATTTTAAGCACATTTACAGTACATATTTCAAAATGAGGTTTTAGTGGCATGCCAATTAGCCATAGATATTTTTGTATTTCCCTAAGAGGGTGTACATAATTATGAGTGATAAAGCAACAAAACATAATTAGATTATTTCCGAGATGTGCAACTTGTTTTGTCAGGATTGGCAGTTATTAAACTCCAAACAGTTGCCCTACGTTAATCATGTCTGTCCCAGAATAACGTGACATTGTGATCTGATGGCACAGGAATGACTGTTTTAAATACTTACAACAGATACATGTAGTCGATCCAGATGAATAATACATACACAATCCTAGAATTGTAAGTAATAGATACAGAATGAGTAGCCATGTTTTATTGGATTTGTAAACTTGAGCCGGAGGCAAGAGTTTGTAAATTTGATAAAGTTAACAGCCACAGATTCTGTATAAAATTATGGCTTATCAAACATCTAGATGAATAAAGTCATTATTTTGGTGATACAACCTATTTCGGCCAAAATAATTGAAGCAAATGTTTATGCAAACCAGGATGAATCTGTATCAGATTCACAGATCACTTATATTGCACATTGATTTTCTTTGTTTTTCTTTCAATGAGTTTGATAATAATAATTACAATTTTAATTATTGAGTTTTATGAAGTTGAGACAGTTATGATTGCTGACTATACATATAGTTTATGTAAAAGTACATTGTAGCTGATTGATATCAATTGGTACAATGTATTGGTTAATCTGATTAATCAATATGTATAGTCACAAAACAGTGTCAATCGATTACTATCGATTGGTGCCTTAAGGGCATCATTCTGGTTTCTTACATGTCACTCTACATTTCTGTCACATTTCAGTGTGCCACATTTTAGTTACTGCCAGTATCTGTAAATCATGTTAGAGCAAGAAAAGTCTGTTATAACAACAATAAAATTATGCTGCTTTGTCAATGGGTTCCAGAGCTGCCCTTTTGAAGTTAAAGTGCCACTAACCCACTTTGAAAGTTTTTGAGTAGTTCCGTGAAGACATTTTTGGAAGACATACTTTGCAGAAGTACTCAAAACCTTTCAAAGATTTACCGCCTGAAATTATTGATGCATTTACAGCGGCTTTACCACGTGCAACGACTGCAGTATGACCGCTGTAAAATCTCAGTGTGGCCGCGGTTTTACCGCGGTAAGCTGTGGTCAAATTATTCCGTGTCCAATTGGCTGGACGTGGCCACGACTGCGGCCACTTAATATACAGTACTGTTTGAAATTATTAGAATGCTAATTGGGGAAATATCCCGGGGATATTTCCTTTAAAATGGCACTTCATGGCCATTTGTGTGTTAAAACTGACTAGAACAAGAAACACTTCGGAATAATCTTCTCAAGTCTCCCTTCGCTAGCACGGCCATTTGTTTGTTAAAACTGAATAAAACAAGAAATGCTTCGGAATAAGCTTCTCAAATCTCGCTTCCCTAACACGCCCATTTGTGTGTTTAAAATGACTAGTGCAAGAAACGCTTCGGAATAAACTTTTCAAGTCGGCCACTCACTAACACTGCAATAATCTTCAATAATCTTCATCTGATAAACTTTAGCTTCTGTAGTTTCAACTCAGATCTGTCAATCCTTCAAAATTTTTGTTGAAGTAATTGCGTATGTTAAAGGTTTTATTTAATGTCGGCAAGCAGTTGATCATTGTCGCAAAATTTAATTTCATCTCCCTGAAGCATTGGACAAAAAATACATTAATCATTGCTCAGTTGTTAGACTATTGTGTTATGACCGCAGCTTTTTGCCGCAGGTTTTTTGCTGCAGGTTTTTTACCGCGGGTTTCGACCACGGTAAGTTAATTAGCCGTGGTAAAATCTTGGTCATACCGCGGTCGTACCGGGTCAATGGACGCGGTTTGACCGTATGCGTCAATAATTTCAGGTGGTACTGTATATGACAATATGTATAAAAATTGCAAAAGAGGTTAGTGGCACTTTAACAATGGGAAGACAATGGTGATAATCTATGAAATGTTTACTTCAAAAGACTTTGCTACTGATCAGTGAATATAAATAACAATTGATTGATATCGATTTTAATGGATCATTGATTTGATTGCATGGCTATCCTGGGAGGTTGCATGCATGATCTGCACTGGTGAGAAAGTTTGCATGGCGATTAGGGTAGATTTTGAGCTGGTATTAGGCCAACATATACTTTTTTGTGTGTACATGTACTGTACATGTATAAACTGTAGATTTAAACAGTGTCAATGAGAGATCCAATATTCATTTGTAAACAAAATCAGATTTCCCTTTATAGACCATGTGTTTGGTCAGTACCCCTAATGTACTGTACAATGTACATTTGTAATTTCTCTTTTGGTGAGTAAATAGGCATAGCTAAGTGCACGAAGGAAAAGAGAAATTAGTTCCTAATTGATAGAAAACATTAGCTGTCTATTGTTTGTGCTGTCAAGTGCCAGCCAATCAGATTTTGCTAGATTAGTTGAATATGTAATGAGCATCTTGTTTATAAGGGAATGTAAAGGATTATTGAGTTATAATGGTTCTGATATCTCACTCATATACAATGTCTAATTTTAGGTAAGCTGGATGTAGAGTAAATAAAGACAGTAGACTGGGGCTAGCTGATTTAATAGAACCATTCCACCACATATGTGATTGTGTGTTGATCTTAAGATTAGGAATATTTGTTAATATAATATTGGATTTTTCTCTCTTCTATTTAAGGTTTCAGATGAAGAGGAAGAAAAAGGTGTTGTTGTCCTTCGCGAGTATGATGACTTTGAGTGGCTGTACCATTGTTTAATGACACACAACAGAGTGGATGCTGTAGTGGTAAGTGTGTTGTGAGTTCTTGAAATTATATCATCATGGCTCAAACTTAACTTAATTTTTGTTCACTGGAAAATATTTGCTAGTAATTATTTTTTTGACTAGCAAAACAAGCAAAGCCACTACCAATATTTTAGCAGTGATTTTGGTATAATTCGCTGGCCAGCACAGAGTGCCCGTCCTAACGGCAAATCTATTTCTTGTATCGTTCGCATTTCAGCAGTAACTATTCTTGGTCTTGAATTTACCGAGAATTTTTATTTCTTGGCCAAAAATTCATCAGAGGAAAATGTTTACTCACGAATGTTTGCTAGTGGATTTTTTTCATTTTATGAGTTGCTAGTGCTTATTTTGAGTCCTGATCATCCCCAGCCACACTAGCCTGCTTGCAGGCGGTGGATGGTTTTTTTTTTGCGCAGCAAACGGATCGTCGAAGCGGCCGCCATATTGGCCGAGCGTGATTGAGACTTGGGATCGAATGACAAATGGAGGGGGGAGGGTGAGAAGCAGAAAGGAAAGCTAAAGACCGCCTGCATGAAAATCCCTGGTTTCTGAATATCCACCCACCACGCACATGACTTCCGTTAACTTGTAACACATTCTTAATTGACCAATAGGAGTCGATGTGTGACAGCCTGCCAATTTTGATTTGGTTTATGAAGCGTATTCAAAACAAATTTATCTCGCTGTCAAATGCAATGCAAAATGTTGGTAAAATTGTCAATTGGTTCTCAGATACGGAAATTTAAATAAAACCAGCTATTTTTGTTCAAAGTTCTCCATGGAAAGGAATGCGACAGTACCACTTGAGAATATATATGTAGACAGTTCGGTTTTAGCTTGTTGTGTTCGCCCCATCAGTCTCAAAGAGTTTGCAAATCCTCCGATTACAACGTACATGTACATACCAACATTACAAGATGTAGATAGAGAGCTGTCCAGCACCGCAGCAGCAGTCTGGCGAACTAGAAGAGGTGTGATACAAGTGGCTGCTTCCTTCCTTAAAAGAATTTAGCTCGCATAAAAAAAAAGTTGAGAGGACAAAAAATTGAAAAAATCTTTAAGCTTCAAAGAAAACTCAGATGGAGACAATGTTTTCTCAGAACTCAATATTGAAGAACTTGTGGACAAACAAACTACGAGTGCAAAGTACACAGGTAAATGTTGTGACGAGAGAGTAGAAACGAGAAGCTCTTTCTCTGAGAAGTCGAAGTTGATCTTAGTGAATGTTTGCCAAAAGAAATGGATGACCGTTGCATAAATGTATTGAGGTGGATTTCTGATTATTTCCTAGTTCAACCACAGGCAACCCAAGCTCTAATTGTGTGTATTTGTCAGTATAATATAGGGTAACTACTAAACGGCGATAATCATGAATTGTACTACTATTGATAGGTTAAAATCAACTGAAATAAACGTACCTTTGCTCTATATGTTGTCTTTTGTCGTTTATTAGCGATTTGGGCCTATTTTCCTTTTCGGATCTCCTCTCTCTCTTTCTTAGGGAGAGGAGATCCGAAAAGGAAAATAGGCCCAAATCGCTAATAAACGACAAAAGACAACATATAGAGCAAAGGTACGTTTATTTCAGTTGATTTTAACCTATCAATAGTAGTAAAATTCATGATTTTCGCCGTTTAGTAGTTACCCTATATTATACTGACAAATACACACAATTAGAGCTTGGGTTGCCTGTGGTTCAACGGCCGTGAAGTCAATAGCCGGATTGCCTCTCTGCAATTTGGTCGACAATACTTTTCAGTGGCGAAGGGTTTAGGTTCGTTGTCGAGTTCTCTTTACCGTAAATGTCAATACTCTTTCCATTAAGCCTGTCGAAAGCACAGCCATCTCTAGGATATCTTTACCTAGAAGCCTAGGCTCTGTATAGCTTCCACTTGCTCTGTTTTCAAAGTACGGCTTTACCCATCCGTGGAGACTGAAAGAAGCGAGCAGCTGACAGTGTTATATCTAGAAAACCTCTGGAATCAGGGTAAAGGCGAAAGCGAACTTTGAAAATGGAGCAGGAGGAAGCTATATATATACAGAGTCTACGGAGCCGAGTCTACTTCACAGTAAAGATCTTCTGGCGCTTTGGAAAGAGTTATGATATTTACGGTTTACGAACTTGCGAAAAGAGACTGACTCGACAACAAACCTTTCGCAGTTCGCCGATTGTCGACTTCGCGGCTCTTTCTCCATTGCTGTTCTCTCTAGAAAACCTCTGGAACCAGGGTATTTCACCTTAGTCTTCAAAAAAGACAAAGCTTTTTGTATTACTCTCCATATTTTATCAACTGCAAACTCAGTACACAACACTTTATATTCTAGTTACGTCGCTTCGCAGGCTAGATGTATTCCTTTCAGTTCTTGCTTTCAACACTTGCCACGATAAGCTTTGATTGACACCGTTTCAGCCAATCATATACCCCATCCGCTGGTGGACGGGATTCTAACTTTTGTACTCAGGAACCAGGGGTTTTCGTGCAGGCGGTCTTTATCTTTCTGCTTCTCCCCCTCCCCCTCTATTTGTCATTCGATCCCAAGTCTCAATCACGCTCGGCCAATATGGCAGCCGCTTCGATGATCCGTTTGCTGTGCAAAAAAACACCATCCACCACCTGCAAGCAAGCTACTGCCACACTAGTTTAAATACATGTACCAGATTTGAACTTGTGAGGAGCCAGGGTGGGGAGTTCGGGTGGCAAGTGGTAAGTGCTTTGCCTTTCATCTCTGTGACTCGGGTCCGATTTACGATTGTTATGCCATATGTGAGTTGAGTTTGTTGGAATCTCACCTTTGCTCCGAGGGTTTTCTCTGGGTTCTCCAGTTTTCCTTCCTCCACGAAAACCAACAATATGCTAAATTCCAATTTGATCTGTGGATTAGCTGGGTCCTGACTTTGATCATGCAGATGCTATGGTTGTTTCAGGTGCTTATATTAAAATGCACTTGCATCTAAACAGAAGACTAGCTCAAAGAGATTAATGATCCATATACATGTACATGTACAGTCCCGCTCAAAAACTTTGCAACCGTCAGCGCCACCAGCGCCGCTAATTTTTTAGCGGCTGGGCGTTAGTGGTTTGGTGGCACTAACGGTAAAAACTGGTGGCTAGCCGTCAACGGTTCAAGACATTTGCCTGATTTGGCGGCTAGCCGTTAGCAGTGCACGATTGAAAAAGTTTTCACTGCACTGTGCTGCGGTGTGAGTGAATGTAAACAAACTGAAGTCGAAAATTAGCATATTAACAATAATTGTAGTCACATCGTGTCTGACAGAATCGAAGACATTTTTTTGGGAACTTCACAGATTTTCCCTGGAATAACTAAAGAAAATCACTTCAAAACCGTTCAGTAAAACTCGAACAGCTAACTTCCTGTTTCATTCTTCACGTGTTGCTTTAAACCGCTTTGCTGCGCAGACATTGTCTGGTTTTTGACACAACACTGGAGTGTCACGCCGTAGTTTAATTCACCACACAACTACATGGACTCAACCTTTAATGGAAAATAAAAAGATGTCCAATAAAATATTCTGGAGTTCTTTTATTAATGTGGATGCGTTTTTCAAAGGTCTCAAGAATTCTAAGACACGGCTGTGAAGCGTGACATTTTCCACGAACTGATTTGAATAATCACCGTATTTATAGGCCGTCAGTGTTTGGCTTTAAAATCGCCTGGATCGCACCATACATTTTCTACCTTCAGAATAAAATGTTTTGTAAGTTTTTATTTCATTTTCGTTTCATGTCTGAACAGTTTCACCTGATGCGGGAAATGCTTTGAGTCGATCTCTGCATGCCTAACAGTGAGAAGTTTTGGCTGTTTTCCAATTTGTTGTCAAATGAATGTTAATTGCCGTGAGATCACACTCTATCAATCTTCTGGAGTTTTTAACTTCATCACTTTGTGATGAGTTAATAAAATACCCCACCTGCAAAAACACATTTTTTCGGGAACCTGTAATGGGACGGTAAAGTTAGTTGAAGTTCAGTGGACTTCTACATTCAGTGGGCCATGCGCTGTGACTCGTGAGAGTCGATGAATCGAACTTATACGGCAGCTGACTAGTAGACATTAACCGTTTCAAAATTAACTACTCAAAACTCGGCTGCTGACACTAGATGGTAAATTTATTTTAGTTGAATACTTATTCCTTCAGTACTGCCACGGAAACCGATGAACTGACTAATAAAACAAACGTTTCAAAAGAAATTTCTCAAAACTCGGCCTTGACGAACGTTTCAAAATCATTAAACTTCTCAAATGCAAAATACTTCAAGTCAGCGCATAAAAGGCTTCAAAATAAACTTCTTGAAACGTCGGCGGCTCAACGATTTAGTGGCTAGCCGTTGGTGGCTCAGGGGTTTTGGTGGCTAGCCGTTGGTGGCTCAGAACTTTTGGTGGCTAGCCGTCGACGGCGCTAGACGTTTGGTGGCTAGCCGTCGACGGCGCTAGACGTTTAGTGGTTTGGTGGCACTAACGGTAAAAGTTAGTGGCACTAGCGCCGCTAAAAACCGTTAGCGCCGTTTGGCGTTTAGTGGTGGTTGCAAACTTTTTGAGCAGGACTGTATACTGGAAGGTTTCTTTACACATACAATAATAGTATGGTTACCCCTCCCCCCCTTATTATATAACCATTGCAAGTAATTTTAATTGCTATGATTGGTCAGTTTGCAGTCCCCTGTACAGACTTGAAGCAAAGCTGGCTTTTTGTACAAGTCTTATGAGCCATTATAATAGATATCTCATTAAACTTGTTTGCTCAGCCCATACCAATGATACACTATAAGTACAGGTACATGTACATTGTAAGTTATGGATCCTTGGTGTTTCCCTTTTACAGGGCTGAAATGTAACTCTGAAGAAGATAAAATAACTGGAAGGAGGCAGTGTGTCGATCATCATAAATGCCTCTTATTCTTCATGGGCGGTTGTTAAATCGAGAGTTCCATAGAGCTCAATTCTAGGCCCTGTACTGTTTCTTATTTACGTCAATGACATGCCAGATGTCGTGCAGAAATCCAGAATTTCTATGTTCGCTGACGATTCGAAGTGTTACAAAATCATCATTTCTATGTCGGATTCTGCCTCCTTCCAGTCAGATCTTGATGCTCTAAGTGAGTGGTCTTCATGTAATGAATTAGAATTTCAACCGAAAAAAGGTGAAAACCTTTGCATTAGTCGTAAACGCTACAGCTTTGACCGCTCCTACTTCATCAATTTTGACATTAAGTTAAGTTGTGTATTGGTGTCATGGTTACAAGTGACCTATCATGATGGAATCACCACATTGACACCATAACTGCGAAAGCAAATCGAATGCGTGGGTTTCTTAAATGCAACTGTACAAGGGACCTCCTACCTACCAACTCCATAAAGATCCTGCACTTACAGTACATCAGACTTAAGCTCTGGTTAGATCTCACTTAGGGTATAGTCAGTTATGGGCCCCTCAACCAGTTATTAGAAATATTATGCTTATAGAATCTATTCAATGCAGGGCAACTAGATTTATCTGTAAAACTTTGCCTCGACCTAGCTACAGGGATCGTTTGGTGTCCTTATAATTAAACCTTTTGCCAATCAATTATTGGTTAGAATATGTACATGTATGTACATGTAGATCTACATGTTGCAATTAGTCTTCTACAAATGCAAGTCTAATGCTATTAGTATCGATATCACTAAATACGTGACCTTGTGCTCTGGTTGTTCCTGCCATGCTTCCTCTGGTTTGTACTTTAGGCAATCTGTCATTCCCAGGACATCCAGCTTTATATAGGGACTCATACTTTTTGCGCATTGTTAACATATGGAATATCATCCCGGATGAAATCAAATCATCCCCAACTCTATCGACCTACATGATTGTATAAAAGAAACCTCAGACACTTCTTTTTTCATAGGCTTAAAATTTATAAGCATGTATTCAATCAAGACTACATTTGCAGCTACATGTACAAGCTTATACAATGTACATGTATGTCCTAAGTGTTGTCGTGCCAATGCTTGTATTGTCTATTATCTTAATCAGAGGGTGTATTTACTGGCCATGGGGATGGGTGTGATTGGGTTTTTATTGTGGGCTGGGTAACACTGGTGCTTAAACCTTGTAGGGGACTTTGTGTCCTTTTGTTTCTGCACCATGCATGTTATGCTTTATCCTTAAATAAATAAATAAACTAGACAAAACATTTACTAATTACTATTATTGTGAGATTTCCTCTTCATAAAGGGCTTCATGTATCAGGGCTCGAAATTGCGCCCGATACGGGCATAAATACGCCTAGATTTTTTCGTTTTACGCCTAACGTTTTCCATTTAGGCGTAAAATTACGCCTAGATCCTCTTACAAAGGTAAAAATTATCGGAAGACAAGTCTTATTTCCAAATCTCTAAAACTATCTGATTTTTTTGAACAAATTACTACCATTTGCAAGCAAGCATTTAGTGTAAACTTTTGTGTCTGCTGTTTCAAGTTTGAAACACATAGTTTACTAATTACGCGGCGATGTTTGGCGTGTGAAGTCTGAACTTTTAACCGCAAAATGTCAAAGTTTGACAGCTCCTATCTATAGGTTTTGTCATACAAAACATAGCCTTTTGTCATGCAAAACAACTTGTTTCGCGCGGGAAAATAATTTACGTTACAGGGGCTGTCAAACTTTGACATTTTGCGGTTAAAAGTTCAGACTTCACACACCAAACGTCGCCGCGTAATTAGTAAACTATGCGTTTCAAACTTGAAACAACAGGCAAAAAAGTTTACACTAAACGTTTGCTTGCAAATGGTAGTAAAATGCAAACAATTTTTTTGTAGAAAGATGAGAGAAATCGTCTCTGCTTGCCGCTCTATTTGTCTCAAAGCCGGCGCGATAGATCTGTTTGAACAGCCTAGGTCAGCCTAGACATGTACGTAACACTTAAACACTTGCATGGCTTCCTGCGAAACGACTGCATGGAAAAAAGGCTGCCACGCCTTTGTCTTTCTCTGTCTTGTTTAAAATAGCGATATTGAACTCAATGAGTTTAAAGTCGAATGTTTATTACAAAAAAAGCAAATGCTTTGCAACATTAAAAAAACAGCTACTAATGCACAATTATTTACGCCTAAATTTTGGAGAATTACGCCTAAAAATTTTAAGCTGGGCGTAAAAATACGCCTCCTTTTTTTTTAAATTTCGAGCCCTGTGTATATTTAGAATTATGTTAGGATCTAATACATACTTGTAAAACTATTTTTTTAAATAACCTTTGGTTAATGGGATACTGTTAAATTTGAGCCCTGCTTTTTGTGTGAAGGTGGGAAAAATCTTGGTCCATAAGTTATATGGTACCATGTATATGCACTCGTTTAATTAGAAGTAGGGGTTTCATTAATAGCCACCGGGGGTTGGAAATGCCAATGGCGTTTCACATACAATGCAAGAGCCGGCTATCGTGGTAAAATATGATGGCTATTATAAAAAGAATAAACATATTTTGATATCTCCACCCCCTTTCTTACATTTTCCAACCTGTTCCTCAATAATGAATCCCTGAAGAAGTATTTAACTGTGGTATTTCATGTACCTTGAAAGCACTCAGGTTGAATCTTATTTGCAAATGCAGGTACATGTACATGTACATGTATTTGTACCACTTGGACATATCCTCCATAGACCAGTGCTTCATTGCTGCACTAGTCGAAGATTAATTACTGTATTTTGAATTCTGTATATTGTCGAAGTTCAATGCAAATTACCAGCATTAATATTGTTAATTAAGGTTTGAACTATATACATGTAATTATTATAAAAGTGATTTGAGCCATTATTAAACCTGTAGGTTCCACCTCTCCCCATGAGACCAGTTGTCACGGCAATAGCAGCTGAGGCTAAATCCAAGAAACAGCTTGGTAAGTACATGATATTTTAGACTCTCTTTTGTGCACTTTGAAAAGTTGTAATGCCTGAGCTAAAATACTTTGCCCAGTAGATGGTGAATTTCAATGGTTGCCGGCTCTTATTGAAAACCCTATATACTAGCAAACCGTAAAAAAAAACGAGTCCCATAACAAAAATAGAGCGGTTTTTGATTGAGTGTCATCAAACCAAAACCAATGTACATGTAATCACAGAACTAAACACATGAGAAAGTAAAAACACAATGAGCCATTATCACGAACTGAAGTAATTCACGATTGGTTTTAGTTGAACCAATCATGAGAAAAAATAAACACAATTGTGGATGGCATGATGATTGATGGTGTGATGGACCAAAACATGTTTGGTTTTGGTTTAGCACTTGATTGGCTGATAATCACAAAACATTTTCCACAGCCAATAGGAAAACTGAGCAAATGCCAAACCAAAGCAATCATGGATTGCTTTCAACACTCGATCGAAGTCTGCTCTAATGAGCCCTAAAACCCAAAACAATGAGCCTCTGAACAAAAATGAAATCAAAGTTTGTCAATATTTAGTACTAAATTATTGTTGATATAAATGTATGTGTCTGCATAATATTTACATGTAGCCTTATTAAAGCTACAAGGTCAGTTTGGCAGGTCTTACTATCGCTTTGCGATATTGATCTTCACACAATGATGCCGGTAATGCAAGACATTTTTCTTTGTAGATGCAAAAAAAAATTCCTTAAACATTATTTTTAACAAGGGTATTTTATATAGTTATCAAATTGGTCAATTTTGTGTCATTGGGGATGCACAATTCTTTGTTTTTGTTTTCATGTTTTTGCATTAATAAATGCAGAATGCAGAGGTAAACAAAATTCCTGCTCATACACTTTCTGATTAACTGGCTGATTAACACGAAAGGCAAGACCCTTGTTTTGACTTGGCATTATCAATGACCTCAAGCCATGCCAAAAAGGGACATTTGACTAGTTCTGGTTGCCTTCCATTACTCATGAACATCAGGTACTTAAGCTCCTTATTGTTGTCAATTAAACTTCAGGTAAACATGCAAAGAACATGATTGCAGATGAGTTTTCAAAGGATTGCAGAAGCCTTGAAAAGTAAGAATCAAAGTATTAGCTAGGGAGGATCTGCAACTGTACAGTAATTCTTTAAAGTACATGTTCATTTGACAAGATTGTACATGTTTGTCACATGATTCATATTTTTGCTTTTTTCCAACTTTTTTTCTTTTTCCATTCTTTTCTTTTTTTGACTCTAAATATTGAAATTATAGACTGTAATGTTGTTGAATCTTTGCTGAGACTTTCAGCATTTATATGGTTCTTTGTTTTATGACTGTGACAGTTCTCAATTAATTAACTCTACCTTTTCCCCTTTCCAGATTCCTTCACCTTATTTTAGTTCACCCAGCTTTTAAAAAAGACGGGGACTTAGAGAAATTCCTGACAGATGACCAGGTATGTCTGCAATGATATATAAAGCGTATTTTGTATGAGTGGGACAAAAATATGGCATGTCCGTAGCCTGAACTGTAATTGAATTGAATCAGAAAGACAAAAACAATGGGAAGTCATTTCAACATCATGGCATATCGTACCCTGTAGCCGTGCATAAGTCATTGCTGTAACTTGCCCTCATATGAAATCTGCCCTATTGTACATTGTACAGTAAACAGTGCCAAATGCCTGCTCTGATTGGTCAATAGCCATGCATTCTTAGAGTACAGATGAACAAATTATGTCACATTTTGCATCCATTCAATCCTTTTTGTTAATTATTGTAATAAAACAGACGTCATTCTGCCATCGGTCTATCCTCTTGTAGCATAACCCAGCTACCATCTATTGGGATATTTGCCATATGATTGGTGAGCCAGGTGCTGTCTATTGATCGATACATGACTGTACATGTAGTTGACTATGCATGCATGCACTGCAGACAAAAATCATGAGGCCAAACAAAATAAATGTTGTGTTTCCGGTAACCCGACCAGGGGCATAACTTAGCCTATTAAGGCCCGGGCCTACACATTTTACAGCCTACAATGTACCTGTACTTGTCTTACTATTACAAATGAATGTTGGGTTTGAGGAGCTGTTGAAATACACAAAACATGACCTGGAAGTGCAGCAGAAGGCATTTGCAAAAGTCAAAATCTAAACATTTTCTGGGGAAGCATGCCCCAAGACCCCTCAAGAAGCAGCGCATACAGAGCAATTCTTTGGGCCTACAAATTTTAAAGCCTGGCTATGTCACTGCCAACAAACCTGAATTGTTTCATGCTGCATGACCTCAAACTTGTTAAATATTGCTATTTTCCAAGACTTGAAACAGATTTAAATAAACATAAAACATATTAACCCTTTCACTACTGGACGTGTTTGGGCTCAATTGGTGAAATCCAGATTGCTAACTCAACCCTCCCCCCTCAGTTCAAGTTTGGCAAGCCCGGAATAGTTAAATAGTGCTGACTTTTTAAGCCGACAGCTCAAGCTTTCACAATAATGCCATTTGGGAGAATCTGCACACTTGTTGATTGTAGGTTATATGGCTTCTTCTGTAGGGTTTCCAATGAAATCTGCCCTAATTTTGGACAAAAAAGCCACTGTAAGAGAGCTAGAGGACATCATTAAGTCTGAGGACGGCTGAAAAGTACTTTGCTTGCTTTTAGTAGGCTTTGTGAGGGGATTTCACAGGGTTTTTCTGTTGTGTTTCTGCTTTGAGACACATGAAATAGTTCTTCAATGAAATCCTGCAGTTGGTTATCTTTTCCCCCTGCTAAACCTGTTAGGATGTGTTTTGGTCACTTTAAAGCAATGGCTCGAGTCCAAATCACTGCTCCCTACAGGAGTCCCAGAGGGGGTGACCCCTTGTGGGATTTTTGTCCATTACCCAGCATGCAATTGGAGGTGGGTGCAGGAACACATAGTGGAGAGAAATGCAGCATTAAGAATAGCATGGTTCACAGTTGCTTGGTGTGTTGTGTACAAACAAACCTGGTGGTTGAAAAGATTAAAGAAGGTTTGCTTTTTATTTCAAGTCAGCTCCTCAAAGTTCGTGAAAATCAAAGAAATGAAACATGATCTCCAAAACAAAGGCGTTTTTTCTCCAAAGTGGGAGAGTCAAGTGATCCCTGTTATAGCTCTCACTTTGAAGTCATTCATCCCTTGAAATAATATCGCAACATTGTATTTCCAGCATGACTAAGCTTGATGCAATAATTTTCCCCAGACCTACATGCTTCATAGTGGCCGGTTGAGGAGCGAAAGGGTTAATTAAAACAAGGAGAAGTACATGTATGTAAATGAGGACTTCTTGCTACAGTGTGCCTTCAGTGGGATCGCATGAACATGACAACAACATAAACTCAGGGTTTTAACCTTGCCAAAAGACCCCCCCCCCCCCCCCCCAAAAAAAATAGAAATAAAATAATTTTCCAACCTACGGTCTAACTGGATCTTTTCAGCGTGTTACCGGAAACACAACATTTATTTTGTTTGGCCTTACATGTACCATAGAAATTAAATGCTTTTTTGCAAGTTGATAGAATGGTGGTTTGGTTATGGTAAAACCATTAGACTTGTCACTCTTGGTTTCTATTGACCTTGATGGTTGACAAGGGGCTGCACCACTCGCCAACTATCTGCCCATAGAAACCTTGAGCTTGGTGTCTAATAATGATTGTTAGATATATGCAGTAACTGCTGGTCAATGCTGTCTTTCATCCAAATGTTTCCAGTGTCTTCCTGTTGTTTTGTTTCACTTTTTGTTAATGTAAAACTATGAAATTTCAAATATCAAATTGTCAACAAGTCATTTTCATGATGTACATGTACATGTGCATCAACATAATTTATTTGCATTAAATCCATGCTAAAAGCTGAAAAAATCATGTATATTTTGTACATATTACATTCAAATGCACCCTGGTCATTAATCACTGTTTTGTTTTTTCTTGTTTGCACATATAATTGTAGAGTTTACCACTTTAATGATTAACCTACTATTTCAGGCTCCTGTCAGAGCGAAGGTGAAAAAAGGTTTATTTGACAACATAAGCAAGACAGTTGGTGAGGTGCGCTACCAGGGGCACAAGGTATTTGTTCAACATTGTAGTCGTATTAACCTAGCTTGCATAACTTGCAGGCAATAAAAACAACATTTTATAAATTATTATAGTTATGTATCAACTAGAAATTATGTCAGCAACATGAGACAAGTAGCTAGATTTTCACTTTGGGCAAGTACTTTTTGTCAGTCACTTGTCCAATGGACACGTTTTCTACAAGTTGTCATTTAATCATTTGGGTTAGTTCAAAATTGCCTCGGGCAAGTACAACTCAAGAACAACTTGCATAAAGGGCAAGCACACACATCACCACTCATCCACCCATGCACTTAAACCAAAAACACATATACCATAGCTGATCACTTATAAGCCACACTCTCTTTTATGCCACACCCCTAACTTTGAAATGTTTTGGAAGGTCTCACTTATAAGCCACATCATGATTTTAGTGATTTCTCTTCAAAACCAAGTCAAGTTTGAATAACTTTTCCTCAGATTATCTATAATACATGTAGCTTGAGGATGTTCATAAACCTGACAAAAATATTGAAAACTCAAAGCTAAACACATGGAAGATTGTCAGGTTTTGGTCACCATCTTGAATGCAGACTGCTGACCACAAGATTTGAAGGCTCCAATATGGCAGACAACGCGGCGAAGGTCCACGTTTTCGCGAGTTTTGGAGCACATTTTGAAATGTTTTTGGAAAGTGCTCGGCTATAAGTCACACCCCTAACTTTGGGAATGTTTTTCAAACAGTTTTCAAAATTTTGTGGCAAAATGCTGGTGCTTATTAAGTGATCCAACTACAGTATATACATGTACATGTATGCATGGAAATACATGAAAAACACAAACTGTAACATACAAAATACTCTGATGATCAGACAGTATCGGGAAAAATATTTTTCAATCCCTGTGTTGATGTGTGATAATTTGTGCCCTACTTGTACATGTGTACTTGTACAATATACTTGCCGTTCACTTTCACTATTAAAAGGGGCTTTAACATTTTGAGGACTCAATACATTCTTGTCCACAGGACATTGATGAAGATTTCCAGAAGCACAGAGACTTTGTTGACAAATATTCTCTGGCAAACAAAGAAGCAGCCACAGTAAGTATTAGTCAGAACCGTTTACACTTCAGGTAACTACATTTGTACATTGTAATAATTGTAGAACAAGAAAAGATTTAGCAAAAGATGCACATGCAAAATTTGTATTCTCACTTTGATTACTGGCCATATCACAAAGATTATTCAGACAGCTATCTGTGTGCTGCTAGATTTAGAGCTTAATAAAGAATTATACTCAGACCTAGACTGCAAGCACAATTTGAGTCCTTCCATTTCCCTCCATTGAAATCTGGTGTATGAGCAGAATGAGCAAAGAATAGTCCAATGGGGACTGAATCGAGAATAAAAGGAAAGGTTATGAAGAACAAATGCTCGAACATGCCCAAATGTTTTTGTACACTGTCAAGGAGGTGAAAGGAGGGACTTGCAGATCAGCTTAGTCTAACTCAAGCCACTCTCAAGAAATTCTGACGAGAGTCACATACAGATCTATGCGTAAAATCAATGTTGTTATGATCTCCAGGTAGCTGAGCAGAAACTCCTACATTGTAATATCAAGTTTAAAAATAGTTTCATTTGGGTTTTGTCATCATCCATATGAAGACATTTGCCAATGAATAATTTGTAAGATCATTATTTCTTTATCTTGTTTGCAGAATTTTTCAAAAATGGTCCATGCTCAACAACGTAAGTTTGCACTCTTAAGGTCTTGATAAAGGTTAAAAATGGAAAAGTTTCGAAAATGCGTTTTTTCTCAAATTCTAAATCTAAAAGCCCTATAATCTAGCAAAAAAACTCAAACTCAAAAAAATATTTAAAGCCTTGAAAATGCGACTTTCTAATCTCCCGCTAAAAAAGGTGCGAAAAATGATTGACAGCTGCTGTCATTCACTGGGCATGTTATTTCATTCTCGCTATCCTGTGATTTTCTGCGCTACTTTTCGTTCGTAACCCAAAAGTGTAAAAGTAGATCTTTCTTGGTGCCGTATTCAAAAAAGGAGAAGAAGAAAAAAAACCCAGCACAATTTAGTTTGTAATAATTTAGTTTGTGAGTAAATTTGGGAGCGGGTATAAAGTTCTTATGACAAACAATGGCTGGATGGATTCCCGGGGGGTTACTCCCATATAAAAGGGGTAGCTGGGATGCTCGTCGGACATTTTCGATTTGACCCCTAAGAGGTACTAAAATGGGCGTGGCTCAAGCTTATTTTGACCCCTAAAAGGTACCGATAAAAACATGCCAACATTTTAAACTTTCGATGCCTTTTATTGCTATTGACACCCGACCACTAAAAGGTACCGCTTTAAATAGAAATGTCTGTTTGATCGTGGATACCCTAAGTGGTACCAAACTCCTGATTTTGACCCCTAAAAGGTACGACGAGCATCCATGTACCCCTCACATAAGGGAGTCCCCCCCCGGGAATGGATTACACTCAAGGGAAGAGGTCAAAACAATGGATTTCGAATGGGACCCAATTTTGTCAGGGGAGGTGGCGGGTAATACCCCTTTTTTCGAGGGTGATTTTCTCGCGTTGTAAAATAGGGATACCTGATTTTATTGCAGATTCACGTTTTTCTCTGCCTGTAGAAACTAGAAATATAGTTACTTCTTTAATAAGTATTTTATTCAAGAGTACCATTGTTTTGACTTCTTCCCCAAGTTCCAAGATTAGTTAGAATCATCGAAGACTGACTGAAGTCCACAAAGAATGAAGCAATAAAGTTTTGTTATCTTCAATCAGCCAAAATTTTAAAAAGAATTCAATGCAGGAAGCTTAAAGGTTTGCTGGTTTTGTTTCAGTGCGATGAATTTTTTTAGAATGACATAAACAGGCTACCGTGTACGTGGTGTGGATCGAGCTGCGCTTCAGTGGTTTTCCCTGCATGATGTTAATTGTTTGCTTACTGTGGTGCCATTTTTCTGTACTCCTAAAAGAGTGTTTCTTCTTGAAATTAAGCTGGAATCGACACTTAATAGCTAACTAGTTTCTGTAGAAGTATAGAGCATCGGTGAACTGTATAGATTTCTCTGTTCTACGGCTCGTCTAAACTTTGTAATAGGCCGAGACTGAACACAACATGAATCGCTCTGATTGGCTAATGTTAATGAGATTACCCTTGGAGGCGGGACTTCTTAGTCAACCGTGAAAGGAATCGAAAATCTTTATCGGGCTGTTTCTCGGCTCTTTTTTTTAGGCCAAAAACAGAACTTTGTTGAAGTCCAGCCTTTTAGCGTTTTGTCCAATTTTCCTAAATGTTTCACGAGTCGTAGAAAACAGCTGTTTCTCAAATAAATTGTCAGGGAATTTTGAAATAATTTTTCGTTCAGGTTTTATGACCTGGTTTGTATAAAAATGGGATGAAAAACTACTTTTTCAACTTTGAAAAGGGATAAAATCTGTAATACGCAATATATCAAAAATGCCCGACACAGTATTTGAGTCAATTTAGTTGGGATTCGAAAGGGCTAATTAAGAAAAAATAATAATTCAAAGCCTGAAGGGCTGAACTTCTTCTGGTGGATGGAGTCATTTCGTGTTGAAATAATTATATACAACATCTAGGCTTTTAACTTTTGTTAAAAACGGATTAAATATATACATTCTTCAATGCAAGACCTTTAAAACGGTATATAGTACGTCTATGTGGCTTTAATTCCGACGTTGCAAGAGCGTTTTTCCGAAATGACACGTCGAAGCTTTATCGAGACCTTAATTACTTACAAAGTTGTCTTTCATTGTGTAACACCATAATCCTAACATGACTTACAAAACTCCGGAATGTACCATGTCTCCTCAGTAGGCTTTGACTTACTGTAGAGCACTTTTGTATTTTTTGATTACATAAAGTGATCTGAAAATTATACCCTATCCACTTTTAGTTAACATACCATAATTTATGCCTGTGTATACATGTACATTGTACTTTACAGCCTTCTCAAAACCAACCAGTTGGCACTGAGCTCATTGAGCTGCCACCTCTGAGATTTTGTCCTCCTCTGTCATGATAAGAAATCTATCTTCCTCATGTACATGTAGCTGCTATATTTCTATACATTTTGTAATGTTCATTGGCCTATGGCTAAAGTGAACAATCTGCACCGCAAACAATTGGTTGGTAAGTGGTCAGTAAGTGGTTGGTAAGTGGTCGGTAAAACTGTGTTGGTAAGTGGTCGGTAACTGGTTGGTAAGTGGTTGGTAACCTGTTGACTAGATCGCTACATTTTTGCCTTAAGTTTTCTTCACTGGACCAAAATACCACTTAAGAACTTCTTACAATAGTTTCACAACATCTTAGTGTGGTTTTCCAACGTTCTGGCAACAATAACCCCTTCGTATTATTGATAGTTCTTCACAATCGATCACAAGCGTTAACCCAATGCCAGTGATGCCATGGCATCACTGGTTATCAATCCTCAGGTTGACGAAAGCGAAAAACAAAATAGCGTGAAGTGGTTGGTAAGTGGTCGGCCAACCACTTACCGACCTCTTTTTTACGATGCAGATTATTCACTTTAGCCTTGGTCTACTCCAAACATGTATTGACATTCTCCTCCAAACCTGTTATTCACAGGCAACCCAAGCTCTAATTGCGAGCTATTGGTGTGTTAATATACATGTACAGTATGTCAGTATATAGGCTTTATATGGGAACTACTATACAAACAGGGGGAAATTACAAATTTTACCATTATTAATAGGTTAAAATCAACTGAAATAAACGTACATTTGCTCTAGGTATCTGTTGCCCTTTGTCATTTATTGGCGATGTGGGCTTTTTTTCCTGAGAGGAGATCGGAAAATGGAAAAAAAGCCATGTTTATCCATGGCTTCATGCTTATAAAGAAATCAACAGAAATCAACAGATTTTAACATAGATCTCCTCAAGGAGTCCAACCCTTGCTCTGATAATTTTATGAACACTCTTGGCTCTTATTTCTTTCAACCACATATTTTACAACCAACTAGAATCACTGACCACACTTCAACCTTAATTGATAACATCTTCTTCAACTCAATTGAGCATTTTACCATCAGTGGCAATTTGGTCTATGACCTCACAGATCACTTACCTAATTTCATTATATTAAGCAAATTGTCTTCTCTCCCATCTAATATTAAAATTTATAAAAGAGATTATTCTAAATTTAATGATTCAGCTTTAATCAATGAAGTACAGTCTGTAGACTGGCAGACAGTATTCACATGTGACACTGATCCATCTAATATGTTTGATTCTTTTTATTCTAAAATATCACAAATAATCGATAAGCATATTCCTGTTAAACAGTTATCTAGGAAAGAACTAAAGTTTCATTCAAAACCATGGATTACATCGGCAATTAAGAAGTCCATTCGAGTTAAAAATAATCTGTATAAACAATTCTTGAAGACAAAGTCCACCTACTATCATTCTAAATTTAAATGCTATAGAAATAAATTAAATCATCTTCTAAAAGTTAGTAAAAGACAATATTATAATAACTACATGTATTTTGTTCAAAATATGACTGATAGTAAAAAAGTCTGGAAGGGAATCAAGGAAATAATACATGTTAAGCCTCCTGTAAGCCAAAGAACCGTTAAAATTTCTGTTAATGATAATATTATTACTGATCTAATCATAATTGCTAATGCTTTCAATAAATATTTTGCCAACGTAGGGAAGGACCTAGCATGTTTGATACCAAATGTTCACAAATCTCCTTTAGATTACCTACCTACTCCCTCTTGTGATAGTTTTTATCTTTTTCCCATTACTGCAGATGAAATTGAACTTGAAATAACTAAAATAAAAACTGGTAAGGCTGTTGGTCCTTTTAGTATTCCTGTTAACATTCTTAAAATTGTTAAATCTGTAATAAGCAAACCTTTAGAGACTTTATTTAATTTATCATTTTCAACTGGGATTAAGTCCCAAATAATTTCAAAATGGCAAATGTAATACCAGTATATAAAAAGGGTCCACAGACTAGCCTATGCAATTATCGCCCAATCTCCCTCCTTTGTATCTTTAACAAACTCCTTGAGAAACTCATGACATTGTAACAGGTTGATTGACTATCTTGACAAGAAGAAAATTTTCTTTGAAAATCAATTTGGGTTCAGAGCAGGACATTCAACTGATCATGCAATTCTTAAAATAATTGATAAAATTCAAAGAGCAATTGATGAAAGAGATTTTTCCTGTGGGATATTTTTAGATTTTAGTAAAGCTTTCGATACTGTGAATCATGAGATCCTGCTAAAGAAACTAGAATACTATGGTATAAGAGGTGTCGCTAAAAGCTGGTTTGCTTCCTATCTTAGTAACCGACAACAAACTGTAACTGTTAACAATGTCACCTCAGCCTCACATAATATTTCTTGTGGTATCCCCCAGAGATCAGTCCTTGGGCCAATACTTTTCTTATTATATATAAATGACTTTCATTGCTGCTCTGACCTTTTTGACTTTCATCTATTTGCTGATGATGCTAACCTATTCTGCAGACATAAAAATCTTGCTCTACTACAATCTAACATAAATACTGAGTTAAAAAATGTTCATACTTGGTTGTGTGCAAATAAACTCTCACTTAATATAGAAAAATCTAGCTTTGTCATTTAACATCCCCCTCAAAGGAAAATAGTATTAAATTTTACCCTTCTATTAAACAATAAGCAACTACGTCACGATGATTGCATTAAATATCTGGGTGTTTTAATTGATTCTAATCTAAGCTGGAAACCTCAGATTGACAGTATTACAAAGAAGTTAAAGAGAAGTGTGGGTGCTCTGTCTAAACTTCGCTATTTTGTTAGTTCAAATCTCCTTGTAAGTCTCTATTATTCATTAATTTACCCATTCCTAATATATGGAATAATTATCTGGGGTAATACTTACCCCACCACACTTCAACCTCTTTACATTTTGCAAAAGAAGACCATGCGCATTATGACATTCTCAAAATTTGATGAGCACTCAAGCCCACTATACAAATCATTGAACATTATTAAGTTATTTGACCTTGTTTCCTTACATATTTCAGTATTTATGTTCAACTTTCACAATGGAGTATTACCTTCTGCTTTTGATAACTTCTTCACCTATGTAAAAAACGTTCATAGTTATAATACTAGATCTGCAGCAAATCAATCATATTACTTACCTAGAGCAAGAACCAATTATGGTCTTTTCAATATTAGATTCAAAGGACCAAAAATTTGGAACTGACAATTGGTGAACATACAAAATTGTCCTCATTAAGAACCTTTAAACAGAATTTGAAAAAGGAATTTATAAGTAAATATTAGCTTAAGTTATTTTCTTGTGTTTATTTACCGTATATACCTCCAGGCTTATACTGCAAGCTTTATACTATGATTTATTTGCTGTTTAGTTTCTCTTACATACATTATAATGTTAGGTTGTGTGTGTGTATTTTTATTTGTGTGCATTGTGTGTGTGTGTGTGACTCCGACCTTGTATTTTATATTTCTTCCTTTAAATCTGGCTTCCTGGTTCCTTTACCCTATATGGTTATTTCAGGAAGCCAGCACCCCCCTTAGTATTTATATTTCTTCTTATTTATTGTATTAACTTTAGTCATAAGGGTAAATAAATTGTTGTTGTTGTTGTTGTTGAACAGAAGGGACTTCAAAACCTTTTGATCGAGAACGTTGATTTTCTCTTTCCAGGTGTCGCCCTCAGTCTCAGTGAACTGAGTGGATCATTGTTAACAGCATCAACTCTTGATGAAGTCAGCAGCAAAAAATTGAAGAAGTAGGTTTGAATTATCTAAACTTACATGAACCTGTTAAAACAAGTATTTCTGCTGCTTTTCCTAAAGGCTTGGATACTTCAACCATACTTCAACTGTTAACTGTTCTTCAGTAATTATGAATCCCAGATGGCAGATGATCTTCAAAATATGAATATGTTGGACACGTTTTGGGTTACATGACTTAGGCATGTAAAGGCGATGAGGTGGTCAGTTAATATGTGATGTAGAAAAAAATAATGATTTAAGCAATGACATAGTACCAATGTAGATGCTATAGTTGTGACATACCATAAATACTTAAAGAGTAGTGACCGGTTACCTTTCTTTGATGATTTGCTTTGTTGTTTATTTGTTTGTTGTTCATGTACTTGTTCACAGGACATTAATACTATATGCAGGTGCATTATCCAGTTCGAAGGTTAGTTAATAATCATGCAATTGTTATCTTTAGATTGTTAATAAGTGTTTATATGAGTCTCAAGGTATTAGATAAGTTGGTAAATTCCTCACGTACATATGTACACTTAAATGCATAATTATGGCTACTGATGTTCATTGATATTTGGTTTAAAATTTACTTCATTACATTTGCCCTGTAAATTAAATACTTAATCTTTTTACAGCACTAGTGTAAATATTATGCTCAAGTGTACACCCATACAATTGTGTGTTTTTTTAGTTTGTAATGAAGAGCATAGCATAAATGTGTCAAATTAACCACAAAAATACATGTACAATGCTGGAAGTGCATTTTGCTCTAAAATTTGAGAAAAATAATACTTATTTATCGTCATAAAAGGCCATCATTAAAGGTTGGGCCAAATATAATTTGCACCCAAAATGACACGTTTTTGAACTAATTGAATATCATTCAAACATGAGAGCATCATTGAGTTTCGCTCACTTGTATCAGTAAGAAAAAAAACTAGCAGCCGATTTGATTCTTACTTATTTTTCAAGGGATAAAATGCTAAAGAACTTACTGCTGGCAGGCTGTTGCATCAGAAATCAACAGTTGTGACTTGCAGATTTTATGTTAGCCAATTCTGAGTTGAAGAAGCGACTGGGACGTTTAAATCTGATTAAGAAGTGAACAACAACTCAAGAAAGATCACATTCAAATGAGTTTACCAAGTTTGAGGATGCTAATGGTTTGACAATCAAAATATGGCGAGCTTTTAAAAATCGCAAAAATAAGAGAGAATTATGTACACGTATGGCTTGTGGGTCGCCGCCCCCAAAACCATACATTTCTCTTATTTTTGCGATTTTTGAAAGCTTAATTGCTAATGAGTTCGTATTTATCCAGACATTCTCAAACTCGGTAAACTTACTCATTTTAGTGTGATCTTTCTTGTGATAGGTTACTTTCTTAATCAGATTAATTGTTTACACTCGGTCCCAGTCGAAATGGCTAATTCTTGTTTCATTTTAGGATTGTTATGATGTGATGTCAACTAACGATGAAAACACACTGGGCTTCACGTTAAATTTGTACTCCCGTTACATGGACTCAGCCAAGGTTAGTTTAACACTGTCAAATGATTAAACAGTTAGCAGTGTTGATCTGGAGTTACAGGTGGTTTGACCTTCAATATCCTACTGGATAAGAACAAGGGAAGAGACTACCGAATGTGACGTCACATGTTGGCATTATCGTCAAAACGTAAAGAGAACAACATTTACGTTACTCGACTGCGATTCGTGGCGTTCCTTGTTCTCGGCACATTTTGACATCATGTACATCAGTAAGAGAACAGTCAAATCTAATCTACATTGTTATATGTACATAGCTATAGGTTTTCCAGATACAACGTACGCTCTTATTGGTTGAATCGGGGTCACGTGGCAGTCATCAAAATCTAATGTATCCCGCCACGTGATCACATCGTGATATAAGATGGTGTGATGTGTCGCGCGCGTTACTGACTTGCTAAAGGAGGGAAAATAAATATTTGTGCACCAAAATACAGGGAAAGGAATTTTATAATTGTTGCTAACTTGCTATATAACAAAGTGTTCCTCTCGGGGAACATCGAGGATCTCGGGCGAACAAAACTCACTCTTTTCCTCAGGGCCAGTCATCAATTGTTTAATGTATATGTATTTTTAAATAATACAGGCGTTAAAATTGCACAATTCACACCGAACTAAGCCTTGAAAAGTACACTATTCAACTTCGTTGCCAGAATATACAGAAGTTCGTTTAACGAAAGGTTTGCAAAAATTCGTTTACTTGCAGTGCGGACCGGACGCAGTTCTTATCACCGATGTTCATAATGTATTGACTGACGGACCTCGCACATGTGGGATGGGTAAAATCAAAGCGAATATGCAAACAATACAAACAAATTGTGTGTAGAAAATATTGCATATCATTTCAATCAAGCATTGAGGAAGGGAACTTTAACCGTTTGTAGCCAATTAACATACATTCATCGAACATTGACTCGAGACATGCGCAATACCATGACATAGCCCCTTTAACTCGGGTTTGTTTGTTTTGTTGTGTAGGATATGTTGTTTCGGCGGACGTGCAAGTTAGTAGAGTTTGAGAACGCCACCAAGGCCTTGGAAAAGGCAAAACCGCAGAAAAAAGAACAGGTACAAAATAAAAAGGTATTTTCTTTGCTACAGAGGGTAACAATTATTATTTTATGGAGAAGCTCACACTTGCTACATATTTTAAAATCATTTGTTTGTGTCTATTTAACAATTAAAGGGGTGCGCCTCATGGGCTATTTAACTCGTAGCCCATGAGGGCGAGAGGGCTAATTGTTTTAGTATAAACTAACTAGTCGGACAGTAGAAAATAATAGAAAGAAACAAATTGAAGTTGAAAAAAGTTATATTTTTTAGTGAAAATGCGTGCGGTTTGTCTCTACCATAGGCTATCACAAATAGACAGATAATAGGGTAGCCAATCAGAATGCAGGATTTGTAATAGTCCACTAGTTGGTTTATACTAATTGGGATTAGCCTATTTGGGATTTCGTGTTCGTTCGCTAACCCCTCATCAATCTCGTACTTGTCCAATTATTGTGTAGTTTTGTTTGATTGTTTGTATGCTGTACGACTGAAAAAAAATAAAAAAATAAAGGCGTTGTACCAATAATAACAACAGTTTATTCATAACAATAGTGCTAGAAAGAGAATATGCGGTATAAAGGTATGGTTACCTAGAAATAACTGGTACAGGCTGGTCACGTGGCCCAAAAATATGCCAATATACGGACATATCTTAAGGAGCATCTGCCATTTTGGATTCATCATCATTGGTGAACGGTTGAAGTGTGTTTGTTTTTACTTTTTCAATGCTCGCCTCTAAACGGGATAAAAGTAGAACGATGTACGTGTGGAATTCATTGGGTCCTACGTCAACCGGTAAAGTGCCTATGAAGTGAAATAATCGACCCCGTTTTTATTTTATTTTACTAAAGTTTAGTCTTCCCTTAGTCATTTTGTGTAATTAAAATTAAATTTGGAGGTCACGAACATTATTTTCCGTGTCGAAGTCGAGCATAATTGTCAAAATCATGCGACAATTTTTATGCCGTTATGCTAATCACATGCGTGACGTCACGTGGTTTGCACATCTATATTCGTCTTTGTAAATAATACAAAATACAGTGCGTTTGTTTGTCTAATTCTCATTCTAAAAATGTCTTACTTGAGGGGCCTTGCCATCTGTGATATTTTTACTTTAAGAAGCCTTGTTGTACTATTGTGAATATAAATGTACAAACCACTAACCCCTGGGAGCCCCCTAGATAAGCTTGTATTTGCTTTTGGGGCAAACACATCCGAATTATTAAAAAATACCCACTGACGTCACGCATGTAATTGGCATATCTTTAACGATTATGTATGTTTGCGCTCTACATATTTAATTTTAATTGCACAAAATGACCAAGGAAAGACTAAAATTTAATAAAATAGGTGATGGCGGATGCTCCTCAAAATATGCCCATTATATTGGACACATGACCAGCCTGGCAACGAGGTGATCGAACCCTGGCCAAAGAGGTCAGAGGCAAAGCGCTTACACCCAGGCTCCCGCGAGAGATGCTGCCGTTGGTTGCTAGGAACTTGTTTACTGATACTACTGGTTCCCATTTCTTGGCACTGTGGTATAGATGGTTTGCACTCAATCCCCAGAGATTCAAATGACAAGGGCATGGCGGCCATGTTGGTGTACAGAACAAAAGACGCTAACGAGGAATCTATTGTTAACTGTACACCAACATGGCGGCTATGTTGATTCAGGTTAATAGCCATGATACCAGAAGTAGCATTTATTGTTCATGTAAGTTAACTTTGATATATTCTGTCATATGTTCTACAAGTGTGAAGAAACCAAGAAAGAAACCGAGGAAGCATACAATGAAATTACAGAAGTCGCTGGCAAAGAGGTAGGAAACATAATATAAAATTTAGTTTAGCGATTACTTAAAGATTTAGCGAGAGTAAAAAGATCAACTTTCGGCGCTAAACGAAAAATATCGGAAAATTCTGGGAAAAGAGAAAAGAATCAGGCGAAATTTAGAGACCAATTGTTTGTAAACTGATGGAAGAG
This sequence comes from Actinernus sp. WN-2022, assembly GCA_030867875.1. Taxonomy (NCBI): domain Eukaryota; kingdom Metazoa; phylum Cnidaria; class Anthozoa; order Actiniaria; family Actinernidae; genus Actinernus; species Actinernus sp. WN-2022. The sequence continues at coordinate 31,738,603 of JAOWCC010001634.1, forward strand.
GAACATGATGTAGTAGAAATTGAGAATGAGGATGAATACATTTAGGCAGATTGAAAATATCAGGTAATTTTGGCGAATACAATTTTTGCGGCTACTAATTTTAGCGATTCACTCAAAAAATTGCCTTCAGGTATGTTGAATCGGACTAAAACCTCAATTGTAAAAAATGTTTTGGTTGACGTTAATCATAGAAGACGACAATATTAACGACAAAGTTTCATGATTTTTGTTCTAGATGAGCCGATTCAATCGGCAGCGAGTGCTGAGCCTACAGTCAAGCCTTATACAGTATGCAGAGTCTAGGATGAAGAATGGCCGTGACACGTACGCTATCCTCCTCAAACTAGTCAATGACATCAAGAAAGCAGACGAATCGTAGATCAATAGATTTCCCATGATGCATCTACCGTGTACTTGCACGTATTTCATTATTGAATTTAAGATACGGCGACTACGGTCTAGGACTACGGTTGGATGTGCCTAGCGCAACGAATGGCGCGAAAATGTCAAAATCCCCACATAAGCTTTGCCCATAAATGCTGTAAACTAGAACAGAAAGCAATTTATTGTGTAGTTTAAAGGTTGGCCATTGAAATATCCAAAATAGTGATGAATTTCTTACCTTAAATCTAACTCCTAACGAGTGTCTCGTCCCAGTCCTTTATTGGTGCGCGTCCGTAGTCATTGACCGTAGCATGAAATTCATATATAAATCAATATATATTTTTGTTTTTTAGTTTATTTTGCAAAGCAAGTGATGCTCCCTCCTGGTAATTGGAATGAATGTCAAAATGACTTCGCAAATTTCTCAATTAAAAAAATCAGTAATGAGAAAAGTTTCAAAAATGATAACATTTTAGTCTATTTCTCTCATTCAAATATCTTCCATCTAGTATTAAGATGTTTTATTAAATTGTTGCACGTTTACCTTTGTAGTGTACGAACGAATTATGCGTTGATTGACCGTATCCCAGAATAAGAATAGATGAATCGTCTGGAAATCACTGGTTCAGGCACATTTTACACTGTAAGCTACAAATACTTGCTGAAATGTGAGATTTATTATACATTTATTGTATATTCCAGTGGCTAAAATAATCCTTATTTAGGCGATTTGTAGTACATTTTGTGTATTCTTATTCTGGAATATGATCAATTTATTTCTTTTGTCTTTATCTCTTTCTCTCGTTCAAATGCCTCCCATTTAGTATCAAGATGAATTGGATTGTTGCACTACAGGAATCCCAAGCTCTGTTAATGGCTATTTTATAAGGGTTTGCATGGGAATTTTAAAATCTAGCTTTTCTTTAAATGTACCTAACGGTAATAAAATGAATAAAACTTAAAATAGCCATGAACAGAGCTTGGTCTTCCTGTGATTGCATGTACATTTCTAATGTTGAAAACGCTCCTTTTTCTACAGATTAGTAAATATGGCAATACTGATATACCAGGATCGATTAGTGGCAGAAGTTTGATAGTATTGACCTCACAATAAAGTAGTTTAAATTTGATCTTTAATTTGGCATCACCAGTATATACATTGTGTATCTACATTTCTATGTCGACTTTGTAAAAATATAGATTACGTGAAACAAATGTTCTGGCATCCACTTTCCGTTCGTTCCAGGCAATTTTTATGACTTTGCCTTACTTCCTGTATTGTGTGTATCATAGTGTGGTACATAATTTCAGGAAATCAGAGAGATCCAAAATGATAGACATTTCAATAAAGTTTGTCAGTTTGGGATAGAAATTTAGATATGGAGGAAGCTGTTTGTCAGTTTGGAATAGAAATTTAGATATGGAGGTAAGTGTTTGTCAGTTTGGAGTTTGGGATAGAAATTGAGATATGGAGGAAAGTGTTTATCAGTGTGGGATAGAAATTGAGATATGGAGGAAAGTGTTTGTCAGTTTGGGATAGAAATTGAAATATAGAGGATATGGTGGAGTTTGGGATATAAATTGAGATATGGAGGAAACTGTTTGTCAGTGTGGGATATAAATTGAGATATGGAGGAAAGTGTTTGTCAGTTTGGGATAGAAATTGCATGAGATATGGAGGAAACTGTTTTTCTTTTGTAAAATGCCATACTATTTTTTCCCGGTTCTCATCGTCCGTTCGCCCGCGACCCAAATTTTTGGCTTAAAAAGGTAGAAACTTCAATAGAAAGCAAGAGAGAGCCAAGTCACCTTGTGTAAGTTACCTGTGACCCCTCCCCCAGGTTCGAAAAAAAACCGAATGAATAGGAATAAAAATACCAAAAACAAAACCTACGTTAGAATGCAGGATATTACATTTCAGCAAAACAAATTTTAAAAATTCCCGAGGGATAATTCTGCCTACGCCCTGATTTCTTGGGGAATCGGCCAACTGGCATTGAGAGGAAGTGAGACCCTTGGCACTTTATGATTTAAACGTTCTCTGACTCGAATAAACGTCAATTGAGCTACTTGCAGTTTACACGGCTGATTAATGTATCCTAAGTGTGGTGTCCTTGACTAGGTAACTGTTATTGTACTAAGTACACAGGCTTTATTTACAGTGGTTAACACGTTTACTGTGAGTACAAAGCTGACTCCTCTACCACTTGGCCCGACTTGCGCGCGCACTCGCCGGTAAACTCGCGAATCCTACATTTGTACATACTGTATTCGTACATTTCTCCAAATCACGAATAATAAATGGCTATAGATCTGTTTTCACGAATTATGAACTCAATACTCCTTTATCAAATATTACGTTGTTTTTATAATAGTTGTCAACGTCAAACTAGTAATTACCCTAAAAAGTGCCACTTCGACGAAAATTTACTATTTCGATTTGCCACTTTTTCAGTGTCAATAGGTCAATCAGTATTAGAAATATCCGAAATAGAAAAAAATATTCCCTAATGGGCATGTTAAACCACAAAATTTTAGGAGAGTTTACCTGTAAAATTATGTCCTCCATGGAAGCCGTTCTCAGTATTCAGCGGAAGTGAGTGTCATACATGCACTCCGGTGGCGCGAAACTAGCGTGCATAAAAAAAGTAAAAAGTAGTCCACCTCGCAAAGCGGTGATAAATATAACTTTCTTCTTACGTACGTGAAGATGTTTTTAGTAGAAATATGCCTCCAGGCGTTGTCTTCTGCAGGCGAGCGTTAAGTGTATGACATCACTTCCGCTGAATAAACCTTTGTTTAAAACGGCCTCTTGTAATGGCGGACGTTTAGATTCAATATTCGGAGCTAAAAAAATAAGACTTCCTGTCGTTGTATTGAAAAACAATTTGAACTGGTAGTAATATATCAACTCTACTTTATGAATATGCAAAACCATTGATATGTCAAAATTTGATCGTAGTGGCACTTGGCTCTGTTTCGGAGTTTCAACGAGGCACCGAGTAAAATGCGCACGACTAACAATACATGCTTCTCACGACTTTCTTAGAGAAAGTGAGGTTTTTAAAATTCTTACTCTGAAATCTCCGCGATTTATTGGCGAAGAAACACAAAGAGGAGAGATCGGTAGTTTACAGTTCAAGGCTTGAAACTCATTTCAGTATTATTTTGGACAGAGAGATTCCGACAATCGACGCTGTTTACGTTCGTTCATTATTGGGCGATTGTCCGGGGGTTGGGGAGGGGGGATTGGACTCGCATATAGAAGTGACTGGATGCTTGTCGGAAATTTGAAAAGTACCAGAATCTCGTCCTATGGGCGTGGTTCACATTTGTTTTTTACATTAAAAAGTACCAATCTCCAAACACACATTAATTGCAATTGACTGAAAATAACAAGCTGCGAAGCCAGGCCAAGATATCATTAAACGATGATTTTATTTTTAATTAGGACAAGTAGTAATACCCTAAAAAGTACTAAGATAACCACGACTGCGGACGTTTCAAATTGAACACAACTGGTACCAAACTACGCATTTTAACACTTAGAAGGTACGACGAGTATCCCCGACAGTGCCACTCGTAGGGAAGACCGGTGATTTAACGCTACGGAGATCTCCAAACATGCCGTTCGTAACACAAATAGTGTGGCGTTCGGCATTAATTGCTTCCAGTTTACTCTGCTGCTAATTCTCAATGCGTTCTTAGGTGTCACCTCTGTATAAATACAGCTATTCGTTCTGCTGTAAAAATCTTACAAATTCGCAAGTAGAGTTTCTCCAAACCTCTTCCTGGGTTCAACTAACAGCATTGTTCACTCAAGAAAAGTGTTTTGAGTTTTCCCTGCTGTTTACACTGACTTGGAATAAACAGCTGAATTCTTGCCACCGGTAAGGTATAAAACAGCGAACTCCAACAGCGGAAGGACACTATCTTGTATTAGACTGCTTGTACCTTGTGCTAAGTCATAATATAGTTGTGCTCAAGAGGCTCCATAATGAAGGCTGTGCTGATTTCGTTGGCTGTTCTGGTTGTGGCAGTGGTCGCCGATGAGAGAGAGCGTCGATTCTTGTTCAATGTAAGTAGTTGCCGTGATATATATATATACAGCTATTTCAATTAATGTTGTCTGGGAGATAGGGAATAGGACATTAGGGAATAGGATATTAGGGCATTATAGCTAGGGACCAGACCGGGACCAGACGTGAATTATGGTTACGAGTCATACGACCTAGACGAAATAGTCGACCGCTTAGCTTGCGGTTTATTTATCCATTTTTAGCCTGTGTACAACCGTCCGATATTTTAAAAATGCGTTATCCCAGTTTCGTAGCCAGGTTTTTAAAATTTGTAGGTCCAAACAACCGCTCCGTAAGGGTCGCTTCTTGAGGAGTCCGGGAGCATGCTTCCCCGGGAAATTTTTAGATTTAGAATTTCGCAAATGCCTTCTGCTGCGCTTCCAGGTCATGTTTTGTGTATTTCGACAGCTCCTCAAGCCCAACATTCATTTGTAATAAGACAGAAGTAGGCTGTAAAATGTGTAGGCCCGGGCCTACGGGCCTATAGGCTAGATACGCCCTTGCGTTATCCCCTAATGCCACATACCTAATACAATGATATTCCAGAACGCCCTATTACCTATCTGCCAGACGACATTAATTGAAATAGCTGTATGACATTTTTTATTATTTTCCGCCTTACATTATTTTGTAAACACATTTCATGTACTAATCTTTGTTGTATCTCGTGACATTGAAATGGTTTCACCATGCACTGTTTCTGTCTTTCTGATCCAATCAAATTACAGACGGAGTTACGGTATAATAATTTTAATTAAAATAAGTGACAGTACGGTTAGGGTAACGCTACGAGCTTGCCGTATTTTTGTCCAGTTTTCAGTTTTTAATACAACTCCAAGGTGGCCGGAGAACCACCTCCAATGCTATATGGAGGTCTACGAGGGCCTTTGATTTATCGTCCTTATCCGAGAAGACGTGAAGGGTACATACATACATATAACTTTATTTCCGTACGCTAGCCACTACAACAGTAAGCTTGTTTCCACGCGGGGCGTAACAATAAATATATGTACAGATTAAAAACATATATTGATAAAAATCAGAAGAAATCTGCTATCAGCATAACTCGGTATCAGGAGCAGACACTCCTCTTGAATTGCCGTAAAGATTTGGCTCTTTTGGCCTCGTCTGGCAGGTTTATATTCCATAGCATAGCACCACTGTATTTGAAGCTTCGCTTGAGGAAACTTGTACGCGGTCTTGGAAGTGCTAGATCAGTTTCAGAGTTTCTTAGCTGATAGCGTTTATCGCAGTCACTTGTTTTAATAAAAGAGTTTCTCAAATATGGTGCGGATTGTTCATTTAAGATTTTATAGATTAATATAGATTTCATTTGTTTACGTCTGGCTTGGAGGGTTTTCCATTCTAATTTAGCAAGTATATCAACGGATCTTGTGTCGTAATTCGTGCCTGTAATCACCCTAGCGGCTCGAGATTGAACTCTTTGCAATTTGTCTTTTAGAGTCTTGCCGCAAGTATCCCATAGTGGGGAACAATAGTCGAAGTAAGGTTGTACAAGTGATTTGTAAATTACTTCGAGTGAATCGGTGGGGACAAATGGCTTAATACCGGTATATACTTCATGGTAGTATTCCGTTCCATATAGTCCCCGGGATATAGTCTCCCTGCATAATCATTTTTTCTACTGTTTTACAGTATTATGCAGGGAGACTATATGGAACGGAACACTACCATGAAGTATATACCACGTGAAGGTCTGACCATTTACATTTCGAGCACGAGACTAGTGTTTCCCAAAAGCAGCCGCACCTTCTACTCAGTTATCTGAAGAACCTGAGTGTTAGTCAGGCCGGGGTTTGAACCCGCGACTTTCCGCACGACAGACAGGCGCTTAACCAGCGAGCTAATCGGTAGGCGGGTTGCACTCATACGACTGATCCGCTCTATAATCTATGCATTAATAATTACCTGAAAAAAAATTATTTCAAACTATCAAACTCATTAATAATTCACAAAGCAAAAACAAAGGAAATTAATAAAATATCAGTGTCTTTTACTTCAAAATGGCCCGTTTGCTCGCCCCTTGTGAAAACAGAACTAATTTATTTCGCACTACAATTTTGGTACAAAAACAAAGATTGAAGTTATATCTTGAAATTTTGTGTTGTCTGCTTTCATACTAATAATATTATAACTTGTTCAGCTGCTATTATTTGCAATCATTGTTTTGGTTTTGGCCTCCAGAGATGCTCTTCTGAAGGTGATTGTGGTGCAAACAAGTGTTGCCTGTTTAACAAATTATGCTCACCAAAGCTGTTCAAGTACTCGACATGTCATCTCACGGTAAGACACTGCGCACAGTTTCACCATACTCGTGATTCTACGGAAAGTAGTATATTTAACAAATTAATGTTTGCTACCCTGCTTGCAGAGCCTTCTTCCTTCAACTCCACGAAACGACAAGAAAAGAGACTGCGCTAACGGTTCGCCCAAAATTCTGGGCGAATCAACGGCCTGTTAAACCGGTTTATCAGCGCGCGGCAATTAGTTTTGTTTTACTCTGATGACCAAATCTGAGCCCACTTGACCGCCATTGTTGCAATGGGCTCGGGTTTGGTCATCAGCGTAAAAGAAAATTAGCCGCTGATAAACCGGTTTAACAGGCTTGACACGCCCATAATCTTGGGCGCACTGTTGGCGCATGCTCAATACGTAAACAACACGAATATTACAGAGCCTACTTTTCTTCTCGTTTCTTCGAGTTGAAGTAGGGTACATGTATGGCTCCTAATCAGGCCTTTTGCAGGAATGCAATCACGTGGTTGTACTGGATGGCAAAAGAACCTTACTTCATTTATTTAAAGGGGCTGTGTCACGGTAAGACTTTACATTCGTTTTTCCGGGCCGGAAAGAGCTATTTCCACCGATTTTGATATGAACTAACGAACCTCTCGGCCATGTGGGATGCTTAAAATGAAAGCAAATATTCAAAAATGACTAACAAACAGTGTATATAAACAGTCTCCAGGGAAAATATTGAAAATCCTTTCAATCAAGCATTGAGGGAGGGAAGTTTAACTGTTTGTATCCAATTAACAGCCACTAAACGAGCGATTACTCGATACATGCGCAGTACCATGACATAGCCCCTTTAAAGGCCTTGTACGAGATCGGTAGTGTTTATTAACAAAACCTGTTTGTAAATGCTATTTTCCACCTCCAAGTCGATTGTCGATCTTTCTAAAACAGTTATGAAGTTTGTTTGCCATCCAGTAAAGCCTTTCCCAATGGGATCACGAGCTCAGTTCATTCATTATTGGAATGATATATCCGCACGGCACTGCTTCCTGCAAAAGGCGTATTTACCGCGTTTTGCCTCATCGCGTGGTCTAAATTCATGAGGTGCTAGTCTCGCGAGTCCACAGCAATTATGACCATGCGTGACGCAAAGAAGTGGTAAATAAGAGGACATACCAAGGTAAATTATGATAAATAATGTAGTTATGATATCAAATCATGTTTGCCGCGTAGCACTAGTAAGTGTAAAGAATGTGATGTAAAGTGGTAAGCTGTAGTGCTAAGTGTGCACGCCCTACGAGGGAAAGAGAAAAAATATCTGACCCAAGTGGGACTCGAACCCAACGACCTCCAGGTTACATGTCTGGCGCTCTACCAACTGAGCTATCAAGTCAGATGAGAGCAATCGTAGGTATTGGTGCGTTTTATGGGGTCACGGCGATTATTTATGTATATGTAGTTATGATATAAAATTATGTTTGCGCACCGCATAAAACGCACCAATACCCACGATTGCTCTCATCTGACTTGATACTGAGCTCAGTTGGTAGAGCGCCAGACATGTAACCTGGAGGTAGCTGGGTTCGAGTCCCACTTGGGTCAGACATTTTTTCTCTTTCCCTCGTAGGGCGTGCTTACCACTTACCACTTTACGTCACATTCTTAAATTATGATAACTTTGTTTCATACAACATCAAACTAAAAATAGTTAAAGTAAAGCCATTAAGAAATAAGCTGAAATTAACTTTTTTTCGCGCCCAGTTGTTACCCCAAAGCAAGGTCTCCCTAAAACTGCAATACTGAAAATAGGAAGTAGCTGCAATTTATAGTAAGTTACAGGTCCCGCAGCAGAAATATGCGCAATATCAGCATGATTGAGTAAACAGCGCCATTAACTGTTAGATCTAACCATAGTTAATAGAGTGGAATGGTTAGGAAACCCGGAAAATTTCAAAGGGGGCTAACAAAGGCGCTGCGGTTTATGTTGGAAGGGGGTAAGACAAAAGATTGTGCACGGTTATAGCTCATAACCAGGACGACGACGGCTGTGACGACGGAACGTAGAAAAGTGTTTTCTCCTGAGATTTGATGCTTACTATTTCCTTTACTTGCCTTAAAGTGCCTTTTATAACCATATTTTCGAAAAATGTGATCAGGACAGAGTTCCGTTCAGGCCGAACGATAAACGGTGCAATTTACTGAACGACTGAACCCACACGTTTCTATTGGCTGATTCATTAACACATTGGAATTTCTATTGTGTTTTGTGCACGGTCACGGTTGAAACAAGCGAACAAAGACATATAACAAAGAAGGTCGATGGCTTTTATAACCATTCCACTCTATTAACTATGATCTACTATATATGATCTAACTGTTCATAGCGAACAAATGAAGTTATTAAAATTATGCAGTACATTTACCAAACTTAACGTGGACAGTACTATAGCAGAATACGACGGAATATGTTTGTTGGGAACCCTAAAAGAACGTAAAAATAGCTACTTGCAGCATATGCATAAGAATATCTGAGCATCCAGAAATTAAGAATTCTTCATACTTTGGTACCTGTTGGCCAACCTTGCTGTGATTAAATATACGGAAGAAAAAAAGGGGGATCACCATCTGCGTTTCGGAGATATTTGGCAAAATATGGCAAGTGTAACTCCAAAACAGATTTTTCCGAGGAAGGACTGGGACGAGTTTCGTAAAAGTCGTCTTAAAACGCCCAGATGAACTTATTTTTCGTTGCCAACGCTAAATGTTAAAATATGTGAGATTCTGTAAAACACCCAAACAGAGTTAGATTTCACCAAGATGCGCATTAGGTATGCGCATTGCAAAAGAAGGGAATCATTTTAAGCGCCATTGATATTGGTAATAATAATAATAATCAACTTTATTTATAGAGGGTAGACACATAACAGTATTACAACTGAAAAACCAGTGGCCCTTCTACAATTAATATCATAAAATATAAAAACTCTGAATAACAATTACAAAATATAATTAATTTATGAGCAAGCTAAAAGACAAACGTATCAATATTGGAACTATATGTACAGTGTACCTATATTAAAAATGGTAAAAATGTGACGCCAAAGGCAGAGCTAATATTTAAATAGTAAAATGTTCTATATCCTTATAAGTAGCAATAAAATATTCAAACATAGCTTTCTTGAAACTACCTAGACTCGGTTTTCTTTTTATTTCATTTGGGATCGTATTCCAGAAACGTGTAGTGGTACATATGTGCTCTTATTTCCAATGGTAATTATGCAGCCAATTAGAAAACAAGAATCTGACCAGGGAGAATAGGACATTGCGTATATGGGGTTGACCCGAGAATCACGCTTCAGCCAAGTTTTGGTTGCAATTTTCACTAGAAATTTGAAGCATTTGTACAAAAAGGTTCGATTTTTTTGTATCTGTCATGAACCAGTCCTAAATTTAGTTCAACTCTGGGACCTTAAGCAACCACGACGACGACGTATAGGAGTAATATGGTCTCTCTGCTTAGCACGGGTTGCTAACCTTGCTGCTGCGTTTTGTACACGCTGGCGTTTGGAGATTTCCGTGGCAGGTAAACCATATAAAAGTGAATTACAATAATCAAGCTTGGTCGTAATAAATAAAAATGCGTGTACTAGACGTTCAGTGCTGGACCTGCTTAAATACTTCCTTATTCCACCTATATGTTTGAGCGAGTGTAAAGCAGATCGGCATACTTTGTTAATGTGACGAGACATAGTCAAATGACGATCGAAAATGCTTTGGTTTGTCATTGGTTCACAGGGAAGCCTTTTATGAGTTAATTGTGATTACTCGCTCCTATGATTGGCTGTCTGTGGGGAAAACCGCTCTAATTCTGTACATGTCTTTTGCTCTCTTAATACTCAGGGTATTACTCAATGCGGCTGCGGTGATGGTCTTGAGTGCCGAGTGACCAAGGAGTTCACCATCTTGGGACAAAGGATTCAACTTCGTCAATGCATGCCTTCAATGGAGAAACGCGAGGTTGAGCAGATCGAGGACGAGGACCTGAAGGCAATGATGGGACACGAAGAGAAGAGGTTCATCTTCGACGTGAGTCAACAGCTTTACTTTTTTTTGTTCGTTTCTCTGATTGGTTGATTTTTGGGTGCTTGCAAGACAGTCAACATCTAAATGACTGTCCTCGAGGGAAACAGTGAGTTTTGTTTCCCCGAGCTCGACATCCCCAATGTTCCCCGAGACGGAGATTTGTTATATAGCACTGAACATTGATTATAACATTCCTTTTGCCTGAGTTATTATTTTCCCGCCTTTAGCTACAATAGCCAGTGGCGTGCGCGAGACATCAAACCATTTTCTGCCACGAAGTTAATTGTGTGTTTTCCTGTAAAATAACACTCCTATTCTATGGGTTTCCTGTGGGTCCTTCCCACAATTCTGCGAATATTACCACAGGAAGCCCATATCAACGACTGAGGACGAGTCTGATCATGTGGCGGATACATTTGATTTGGCCTTTTCGGAATTGAAAAAAGGACTGGGACCGAGTATGTAACGTTAATCTAGCTAATTAACAAATGAACCCCGTCACGGGAAAGAGCATGTCGAAATTAGTAATTTCACTGAGTTTGGTTAGTGTTTTCATGGCAACATTACATTAGCATAATGACGTGTGTTTTCCTTAGTACCATACATGTGCAAAGTTTCAATTGTTCTTACCAACTATTTGCAAAGTTATTGTCCATTTTATGATTTGTCCCTCAGGCTTTGCAAACGAATGAAGTAATAGACCACCTCATTTCCATATTGAAAAAAATCTATATATGAGATATTGACAAATGGAAAACGCCACCCTTCCTCATTTCGAAAGGATTTTCATTAGATCAACCTATTTTTGGGGTCATATACACTTTAAGGTGGATCGCCTGGATTTCCCTGGGACGCACCATACCCACTTTGAACGGCTGATACTCCACTGTCAGAGCTCGGTCGGGCAAGCCACCTCTATTTACTAGAAATAGAATAAACTTTCCAAAAATGTAGGTTTGTTTGACATCGGTGTTACCATAGCAACACAGCGTTGACGTCATGTATTTTACATATTAATTTTCTCGAAATCTAGACCTACACTTTTAAAACGACCTAGTGTCCCTTGTAGTCTAAATGTAGGCCTTCAAGACTGCAAAGTTTAAAAAATTGTACGAGAGCGTTTTCGAGCAGTTCCGGCAGTAGCGAAGAGTAGCAAGCGTGTATGGTAAACTTGTTAGTTCAAAAGCACACAAGTATGTAGAATCTAGACAAAAGAGAAATTTCGGAAAGACACAAGCTATCAACAAAATGATACAGCAATGAAGCTTGCGTGGATGAATGTAAAAGTTCCCTGTATTTTTGTTTTTATTCCGCGCCCTTAAAATGATTCAATGCTATTGAAATTTACAGGGACAGGGTAGTACATGTTGAATTTCAGGTGAAAATATTAAAAATAATATTTATCGACTAGTTTTCGAATTACAGCTTCCTTAGCAAATACGTTACTATTTTGAGAAAAATGAGCATATTTATGACATTACTTATGATTCCATAAACCGAAATCGAGTAAAGCAAATTTAGTGGAATAAAATTTTCATCAGTGGGAAGTAGTCATTTGCCACAGGTATGAAATATGCTAAAAACCTCGCTTGAATCGGTCTGGAAAACACAGTTCTCGACGACTAAACAGGAAGTAAGGCGAATTGTATATTTTTTAAACGAAAATATTCAACCCAATTTTGTTCGAAAACGCTTTCATACAATTTTTTTAAACTTTGCAGTCTTGAAGGCCTACATTTAGGCTACAAGGGACACTAGGTCGTTTTAAAAGTTTAGGTCTTGATTTCAAGAAAATTGATGATATGTAAAATGACGTCAACGCTGTGTTGCTATGGTAACACCGATGTCAAACAAACCTACATTTTTGGAAAGTTTATTCTAATTTCTAGTAAATGGGTGAAGTGGCTTGCCCGACCGAGCTTTAACAGTGGAGTATCAGCCGTTCAAATTTGGGTATGGTGCGTCCCAGGAAAATCCAGGTGAGCCACCTTAAGAGCAGTGTACAGTGTAAACAAACGTACCTACTTTTTTCGCTAAATGTTTGATTTTGGAGTGATTTCGTCGCTTAATCGATCCACTATCGTAAAAAAGAGAGAAGCTATTTGTCAGAGACCTTTCATTAACTGATTTATTTCTGATTAAATTCAAATGTTCTTCATATACTTAAAACGCTTACGATATTTTTTTTGCGGCAAATGCGAGGAAAAACCACGTGCCCCATACCAGGATGCATGTTCCCAGATCAGCCTATTTTTTTAGAATGAAGTTGCCGCGAAAAAAGAAATGAGAAGCCTTGCGAACGGTAATTTTATGCAACGTTGCACTAGACAAACAATGTTTCCTAATTATTTATGAGAAGAGATAGTGTCTTGCGTACAATGAGAAAATCTCGCCGTAAAATAAGCATTTATTGCCTTCCGCTCGGGGTTTGGTCCTAGAAATAACCCGATCTGGGAATATGCTGACTCACAGACCAACCATCGGGAGATGGACGTTCCTGGTAACTGGACTCCTGGAAAAAAGGTATAAATTTGTTTACTTAAGAATGTCGACTGTGTTCAGTAGATGTTCAGTAGATTTTCTTCTCTGACAAATATTTTTCCCTTCTTTTCTCAGAGGTGCAGCAATGAGGCCGACTGTGGGGAAAACAGATGTTGCTTATTCGGCAAATTTTGCGCCAAGAAAATCCCCAAGTACATGACATGCTTTTTGACGGTAAGAGGTTGTCTTGAAGGAAGCGTAGTAGAGACTGATAATGCGTCCAGAATATAAAGAGCAGACAAGAGACGTACTTGGGTAGAAATGGTGCCGTATTTCCGTGGGGAATGGGTTCTAATTGTTGCTGAACTTCGTTTCAACGCCGTCTCAAAACATCACAACGTTAATCTATTGTTCACTTTAACCAATCGCCTCGTGTCTATGAATTGCAGCGCGGGGAAAACATTCGGTAAGCTCTGCTAGAATCATGCTGTGTTGCGTAACGGCAGCCAAGCGGCCAAGACATGTCACGGGTCACGAAAATATGCTTGGAAAGTGCTGCAAATAACATGGTATTTTCTCGTTGGAATGGTCCCGAATTTGTAGTTTCCTTTTAAGAGCACAAACTAAAGCACACTACTCTTAACTAAACAAAGACATTTAGCGCCTATAAAAAATCAAACCCAAACCATAACTCACATTTTAAACCAAACCCTAACCGTCACTAATCCCTTATCACTACGCCACGAGGGATTTCGCTTCCGACGACCGCTTTTTTAGAACTTTTATATTGCTTTTGTCATTAGCATGCCCATACAATACACAGTATTGTTTCGTTACTATATATTGTATTCTTACAACACTGCTGAAAGTATATAATTTGCAATTCAAATATTCGGGTTTCTTACACCGAAAAAGAACCAATAAGATACAACCTTTTCGATAAACATTGTTGTTTTGAATTTCTTCCACTTTTCTGTTACCAACAGAACATGCACAAGTGCGGATGTCAGAATGGGCTGGAGTGTCGCGTCACCACAACCATAACCATCCCTATCATTGGCTCAAAGATACCCATCAGACAGTGCGTGCCGCCCAAAGAGTAACCTGCCTTAAGTACCCGCTGCATCGTGGGACAGTTTCTTTGTCAATGATTGATCAGTGAACTAGTTGTTATGTAGCGTGTCGATACAAAAGGACTGGACAATAAATGAACAGTAGAATTCAAACAGATAGATTTGTCTTTTCCTTGTCTCATTGAAATGTTGTATTCTTTAGGGATTGCCATTATTTATGGCCTTTTGGATTCGAAACCAAGGTATAACATTTCACATTCGTGGCCATCAATCATCCCCCCAGTCAGTCAACACACAAACACCAATACCTTTGCTCACGCACGGGAACCATATCAGAAAACCGTATCAAAAGAAGACCTGCATGGTTTTAGGTTATTTTAAACAACGAGAAACCAATTAGAAGAGTAATGCAGTACCGCTCGAGACCTGTATTCTGATTGGAATCATTATACTGTAGCTCTATTGTTTTTGTACCGCTCGTTCTAAAGGTTAGGGTGTTTTGTATTGTTGGGTAAGCCAATACTGTGGCTCGTTTCGAGCCTTTCTGACTGAGTCAAAATGAATACAGAGACGGCACTGGTGAAGGTTTTTGTGGGACAGAGAACTTAGCGGCTGCAAGGAATTTCAAACGCTATTTGTGTCATTTTGAGTGAACGATATTTGATTTTTTTTCTCAAAAGTTACGGTAGTGCCGCCCTTAGTTATCCTAATGTCATATCGACTTCAGATTTCATCCACCGCACTTTCATTCAAACTTAACTAATTAAACTCCTTTCACTTGTGCCAAAATGATGTATTCCCAAATAACTTCATCAGTGCTTTCTTAGAATTTCGAGAAATGTACTATAATAATTGCATTCTAAACGTCCAACCACCTCCCTGTTGACTAAAACCTGGTTCACACTAGCAATGCAGTGATAAGCGCACGCAACATACGAAGACGCAGTAATGTACGTTGTCCACCGGATAAATCCCTATCCAGTGAATAAAATAAGCTAGTTTGGTTAACACTTATCCACTGGACAGGGATTTATCCAGTGGATAGCGTTATATCCACCCTTAAGAGCAAATCGTGAATTAATTAATATTAATAACTGGCTACGAGCAAACAAATTGCATCTTAATGTTGCCAAAACTGAATTTATGATGATTGGTTCGAGACAACGCCTATCGGCTCTGACTGATGAAGAAATGCCTTATTTAAAAATCGGAGACCAACTAATAAAAAAGGTATCACAAAGCAAAACAGTTGGTGTCGTGGTAGACGAGCACTTAAGATGGGAGGATCACATAAATCATATATCAAAAAAGATCGTCTCAGGTCTAGGAGCTCTAAAGAGAATCAGAGCATTCGTGTCCCAAGATACACTAATCAAGGTATACGACTCTTTAATTCAAACGCACATGGATTATTGTTGCGGGGTATGGGATACCTGCGGCAAAGTTCTCGCAGATAAACTTCAGAAATTTCAAAATAGAGCCGCTCGTCTTATTCTCAGGGCAGATTATAATACAAGTACAAACGCACTTTTAAGTGTCTTGGAATGGGACAAATTAGATGAACGCAGAGCAAAACATAAAGCCATCGTAATGTTTAAGACCCAAAATAGCCTGGCGCCAGCAAGCCTATGTGATTTATTCACTACTGTTGGAAACTCTACCCACTATAATCTAAGGGGCCGTGATACGAGACTTTGTCTTCCGCAACCAAAAACAGAATTTATGAAGAAAAGTTTCTCGTATCACGGCGCCAAGACATGGAATGACCTGCCAACAGAATTACGTGAAATTAAATCACTAGGCTCTTTTAAAAACAAAATCAAAACAGTCGCCGTCCTAAATGACCAATGATGTTTTGAAAATTGAATAGTATGTAGTAGTTTTCATAATTTTAGGATATCATATTATTAGTATAGTATATATATTTTTATATTATTATTATTATTACATTGACAATTCTGTATTTTTATATATATTTAATAGTAGTTAACACGGCTTCTGTGTAAATCAGTTTTTCTTATCTGTTAGAATTCCGTGTATAAATATTAATAAAGTTGAAGTTGAACCCTTCGGAGCCTGATCCGTCATTAGCGGTTCTCGTTCTTATCTCACCATTACGACACTGCTGCTGACTGTATATATTGTTTGCGCTTGCGTCGCTAGTGAGCCGGTAGACTCTTCCACAGATCCCGCTCGGCCGTTGCACATTCCCCACGCATCCTCGCTCTACAATTACCAATAATCAGTAAATGGCAAACACGCTTGAAATACCGATTATTGGTAATACTACGACAAATCCTAACCCGAACCATAAACCGAACCCTAACCATCGGACGAGTTCGCGGGTAAACGACGGGTTTCTCACTCACTAGAGCTAGGGTTCACAGGTAACAAGAAGAGAAGGTAAACGAGAAAGAAATGTTTTTTGAGCGCTCCTACTCGGGATTGAACTCGTAATCGTTTGCGTGTTGTGCTTGACAGTGCAGGCGTCACGACCACTATACTAAGCGCGTCTACCGCCGTTCGGATTTGGACAATTGTTTATCTTTATCCTTGACTGGTTTTAAGAATGTCATTGTTTAATTTGTGTTCCAGAATTAGCGATTATTGATAATTGAAGAGCAAAAGCCAATTACTGATTATTGGTAATTCTAGAACGAGGATATGTTGCACAGTACAATGGTATCCCGAATTTGATTGGCTAGTCTACCGGCCCTGTAACCGACGCTGCTATTGGTTGATGCATATTCTGCTGACTGGGCCACTTGTTTCTTTAACTGCCAGCTAGTTCACGAAGAACGGAGAAAGAAGCTTTGGAAAGTACGGTATTTCTTTAAGCTATCGCTTTCTAAAATAAACCAGACAAAGAACGATACAGTAGCTGAAGTCGAAGCAGTGCGACTGTGGGTTAGCAAGCCGGTCAAGTTGATATGTAAGCTTAATCAGTCACGTTTAGGTTAATACTCTAAATGAAGCCCGTTTCTGGTAGCGGTAAAAATATTTATGTTGCAGAGTCACTATTTCGGGGTCGCTTTACCGCCTGTTTTGGGGTCAGTATTTTAGTGTGCTGCATTCTTCAATCATTCAGTCAACCTATTTCAGTGGCATATTGCCTCGCTTAAAATCTACCGAGAACCGACTCCGGAATTTTCTCATTCGAATCATGTTGAATCCTTTCATGCCCTTTTAGTTTTAACTGATCGGTTTGCCTGCGTTTGCCTCGAAATGCCTGCTGGGTTCAGGATTTTCTGGACCCAGCATGCCTTGCCGGATTGTACTGTAACAGACCTTTTGCGTGGGAAAGTGCAACGGCCGAGCGGGGTCTGTGAAAGAGTCAAGTGAGCCGGCAGCAGGGGAAGAGTTTAATCGTTTTCCAGACTGACCAACATTCAATAACTGAATAGAAAGTGCTTTTATTTCGTGAAACTATATAGAGCTTGACACAGTTAGACCTCAAATAACTTCTTCCCGGAGATGACGAGGACGTTAAATGAAAGGCCCCTCGTTCAAGACTGTTACGAGTCATACCGGTTAAGTCTAAAATCATTTCGCTTCAAATAGATTCAAGATTCATTTATTTGCACATAATTATAACCATCGGTCCTTATCTTACATTAAAGTGCCTATGAAGCTTATTATTTTATTTTAGATATCAATTCTACATCAAGTGAATAGTAGAATGGTACAATATATCTTGCTTTGAATGCTGTGCCGCTGAGTTATGGAGGTTTTAATATCCAAAATGCTAATTACATGACGTCAGGGGAGGCATCAATTATTATACAAAATTGTTTGTTACAATTAAACATTTTTCAAATTATCAGTGTTATACCCATGGTTGACATAAAATGATGTTAGAAATTTGTTTTCCTATATCAATAGAAACGCCCATTCACAACCACTAAGAAGTGATTGCAGATACCTCCCCTGAGTCATGTAATTAGCATTTTGGATATTAAAACGTCCTTAACTCATTTTAAATAAATTCATGTAGTTATGTATAGATTTTGAAGGACATTACATTATTGTTAGATCTTATATTAGAAAAAAAAGAATAAAAATGTCAATATAAGTAGCTGATTTGTATATATTTGTCTTGCATATATAAGGCACTGTCTTGCATATATAAGGCATATAAGGCAATGTCGACTTTATTTTTACTCCAGAGTCATTATGAACACTGACTGTCGGGCTCCTAGCGTCCAACTATTTAATAGTCTTAAGTGGTTACCATTTTATGAAGAAGCTAAATTAGCTAAATGCTGTTTAGTATATAAACGTTTAAAGGACCTAGTGCCTACTTACATCAAGGACATGCTAAAGCTTAACAGTGAACGGCACACACGTAACACTCGGTACAGTAAACTTAACTTAGTTTGTCCTAAG
The DNA here is from genome assembly GCA_030867875.1 of Actinernus sp. WN-2022. Lineage (NCBI taxonomy): Eukaryota > Metazoa > Cnidaria > Anthozoa > Actiniaria > Actinernidae > Actinernus > Actinernus sp. WN-2022. The sequence continues at coordinate 31,757,348 of JAOWCC010001634.1, forward strand.
TTTACTCGCAAGACTGAAGGTGGTCGTACTTTTACAGTAACAACTTGCCAATTATGGAACAGTTTATCTTTAGAAATTAGAAATAGTAACTCTTATGCTACATTTAGAAGCCATTATTGGAACATGTTATTTAAGGAACAGCAGTTTTTAAATCATTTTTTAGTTTAAGTGTGACCATTTTTATTCGATTTTATCAACTTTTTATCATGTACTATTTTGTTGTTAGGGTTTCAATTTGAATTTTAAACAATTGTTTTGCTGATCGTAATTATATATTTTTAACGTTTTTCATCTATGATCCATGTATTTATACTATTAATATTTTATTATAATAACTATATTCATATAATTTTATTAGCTATAGAGGGCCACAGGTTTGTTAGTTTTTAACTATTTTGTGCTACCCTCGTGAAATAAAGACTATTTTTATTATTATTATTATTATTATCTGTAGACGCCAACGTGACTGAAAGTATATCATTGCCAATAGTCATGAATACTAAAGGCCCTATCACGTTGTACAATTTTTCGTGCAAGTTGTCTCGCAAAAATGAATGTTGCAAGTTGGATGCGAGCATGTTAGACGTTAGATTTTTTGTGTGCAAGTTGTCTCCCAAAATGAATGTTGCAAGTTGGATGCGAGCATGTTACACGTTAGGTTTTTTGTATGCAAGTTGTCTCCCAAAATGAATGTTGCAAGTTGGATGCGAGCATGTTACACGTTAGGTTTTTTGTATGCAAGTTGTCTCGCAAAAAAGAATGTTGCAAGTTGGATTGCGAGTATGTTATAGACGTTAGTTTTTTTTGTGTGCAAGTTGACCCCAGAAGTCCATGGATTTCTGGTTATACAATATTCAAAACATGATTGGATGGAATGTTTTAACGAGACAAGTAACGTTGCACGACCAGTGTTTCACGTTATTTTTTTGTGCAACTGATAAAAAAATGTTTCGGAAACCAAATCAACTTTTCGTGTAACTTGCAATTTTGAAAATAACGTTGCGCGGTGTTATACGCTAAAATTATTAATGTTAATTCCTGCAGCTTTGTGGTTTTGTGATACAAGCTTCAAGAATAAGTATACCGTGTAACATTCATGGCCTTTTAAGTTTGAAATTCTTTTTCGTTCAGGTTTTACGACCTGGTTTGTATGAAAATAGGATGAAAAACTACTTCGAAAAGGAATAAAATCTGCAAACACAACATATCAAAAAACGCCGACCGCGACCATTTGTAAAATTCAAATTAAGTCTCCTTCGCAACCGTTCTTAGGGCTAGCGTTTGCGTGCAACACTAAGGCCCGATTCAAACGTCGAACTTTTCATGCGCCGAACGCAATTGAAACAATAGATAATTAGGCGGCTTCTTTTGATCTAATTAGGTTCGGCGCATGAAAAGTTCGACGTTTCAATCTGGCCTAAGAACGGCTGCGAAAGAGACAAAAATCCTAATACGCTATGGAAATGTACAAACCTTTTGCACATACATACAATCAAAATTCGATTGGGGTTCAATTTGAATTTTGCAAGTTTCGTTTTAAAAATGGAAGTTTCAAATGAAGAATGAAATCAAATTTCGAATAATGAACTATTTCTTGCTTTACGGAGGAACGCTTGATCTGTATTGACTGTAAAACGGTACGTATTACGTAGAAGCGACGCTGCAATCTTGACCGTTTGTTTCCGAACTGACATCTCGAATCTTTATCCCTGAAACTGTGCCGAGTAAAAAGTTTAAAATTTAAGATTTGTCGTAAAATAATGACTTTGTAGTAGAAATTAAGATTTGAAGTCGAAAAACAATAAAAAGCAACTTACTTATTTATTGTAACATTTTGAATTCTAAAATAACTAAATAAAGAATAGCTGAATCAAATACATTTTACGTAGGTAGTAGGAAAGTTGACAATAAAAAGTCATGATAAAAAAACGTATTGACCGAGTTGTAAGATTGAAAAGCGGCAATCAAAGAGCATGTACTACTTTGAAGTATTTTCTTATAACTTTTATTATATAGTGTTCCATGACGGTGTTTCTTAAATGTACTATTTCCCCAAATCAATAAAACATGTTTCATTTTGGCTTTATCTTTTTAGGTATATAGTTAGCCCGAAAATCAATACTACCAAGATATAATAATAGTTAGTATATACAACACCAGTGAATATCACTTTTCGCGCGTTCCGATTCTATTTGGCTACTCAAACAGTGAAAATGATTTCATATTCACCTCCGAGCAAAGCAGCGATCATCTCGCGCGAGTTTTTGGCCATTTGACAGAAAATAAATTAACTATTTGGTGCCGGCTATTCACCTGGGCCGGGTTGTTCAAAGCCCGATTAGTGCTAATCCAGGGTTAATTTCCATGACAACCAATAGGTTATGTGTAGACTTAATCCAGGATTAACACTAATCGGGCTTTGAACAACCCGGCCCTGGAGTGTAGTATATACTAAAACTACCTTATTACTCGGGCTGCCTGTGGCAGCGCCGAGTCTTAAAATGCAAGTGGTTACTATTTTTTTTTTTAATCAGTGTCAGACGGCTTCTGCGCATGCGTTAAAGGTCAAATTCGAACCAATCAGATTGCACTATGCTGGTCACGCAAACAAAGGTTAGATTTCCTCAGGCGCGCTCAGATAAGAAAATTCAAAGCTCAGACTAGGCGAGACAAGGAGATATCAATTTCAAATAGTCATTGTCAGAAATCTATTCCATCGTGGGCAATGATGCAATACAACCTAAATTTGGGTCAGGTCCATGTTTTACGACAGAATAACCAGAGTCTTTCTACTGGATTCGGAGAGCTCGAGACATTATACAAGTCTGCTAATATGGGGAAAACTGAAACAAAAAATGAACTTTGACGGCAGAAACCCTCATATTTGAGCCAAGCGGAATATTTACATGATCCGCTAAGATTTTTACAAATCTAATTAGTTAAGCAGATGTACGCAGTGTATGCCAACTGAAATGCTGTGCTCGTTTTGTGGTTACGGCTCAGTGGGGCAACTACACGTACAAGAAGCATGAACTGCCAGCAAAGAGAGAGGAATTGATCGGAGACGTTAAATTACGTTACTGTGAAGAGGATCAAAATTCAAGTTTTGTAGCTTGAGACTGTCTTCTGCCGTGACTCGTGAGAGAAATTGGAAAAGATCTAGCTGTTTCATTCAGACACTGGCAAATTTATTGAAAGCTACGGGCTTACTTTATGAGATTATTATTCATTGTGGAATGAAAGGAAACAGGTTAGCTGAAAGTTAAGTTCGAGGTAGGCTTCGACTTTCATTCCGATTCAGTGCATATGTGCACGAAGGTGTCAGTTACGTAAGTACTGTAAGTAAACTCTTTTTGATTTGAATCAATTTCCTCTCAGTTTGTCTGTTAATGTACTTTTCCTTCTAATTATCGCTTTATTTAACATCTGATTTAGAGTATGCGTACCTCAGAATAAATTATTTGAAAGGTCAACTGAATTCTTGTGTCGATAAGCGCAAATGTTTTTTGTGAAACAGTCTGTGTATATGAGAAGCGGCTTAATAGAAGAGCTTTCTCATTTATAGGAATTACAATTGTTTTTCTTGCTATGAAATTTATGTTTCATTTCACATTTATTCATACAGTTTTAGCCGGACATTTCCCCGAGTTTTGATCTATTTTCAATCAAATTCAAAGTCTGAATATGTCATTGTATTGCATTTATACACTTGAATTTGCCAGTATTCTGTTGTTCGAATCCTGCGTTATCATAGTCATGCCATAAAAGCGATTAATAGACCAGTCTGTTTTTTGACGTTCTCACTGGCGAATTAAAGCACGACTTGATACTGAGAGGATTTCAAATGAAAGTGTATTTCATCTTCAATCTCATGTGGCCCGAGTGAAAGCCCAGACAACGCGAAGAAAATTTACGTTACACTAAATTAACGCGAATTTTTCAAAAGTTAGGTTTACATGCATTAAATTAACGCGAATTTTTCGATAAGCATCTTGCTTTATTTACTGCGATTTTCATAATTCTGCAAACTCGCACTTTACATTTCTGAACGCCAAACTGCGTTTTGGCTTCCGTCAATAAAACCTTCCAAGACAAGTGCACGGATGTTTCTAAGTTTTTTTTAAAGCCGAAAATTTGGGTTTGAAGCCTACCGTAACTAGACCCTATCAATTCAAAAGATCTTTCAAAGCCTCACGGTGAAATCACCAAGAGCTGCTCACTCGTTTGATTGACGGAAACCAAACCGCAATAGTGACTCTGAAGAGCCAATAGAGGAGTCATGAACTAATAAGGTTTTGAAATGAAATAAAGGTGCTTTAAAATAACAATGTTGTAAAATAGCGTGCATTAAATTTACATCGACATTAATTAAGATACATTAAATTAACGCGAATTTTGTAAAATCGCGTTAATAAAGTGCATTGTTAATTTCCTATAATAAGGTAGAAGTAATCATAGATTATCAAAGTGCGTTCGACATATTTTTTTGTATGAGAACTAACGCCTCTCGGGTTTCAATTGTTTTCTCAACATTTGTAATACCACTCCAATTAATGTTTTAAATAGTACATAGGAGTTAGTATAGAACACAATCAACCCGTATAAACTGCATCCCAGTTTTCATGACCAAGGCTGTCTCCATAATACTGACTAAGTGTCAGTGATTACACTCAAGTGTAGTCTGTAGAACATAAAATATATGTGCATTTATGTAAACTACACCTTCAGACTGATTCAAATTATTCTTCAAGGGAGACCAAGGCTGGCTGCAGAATGTTGAGTGTCCATTGTTATTGCAGAATAATTTCTGATCATATTAGGGCTCACCTTGTTTTGATATTTAAGTTCCTTGATATATCCAGTGTGGTTATAGCCTGAAGGCAGTGTTAATTTGTATAACCACGATGAAACCATCACATGCACACATGTGTAGTATTTAAAACGCTTCTTCACAACTCACTGAAATATTCATATCCCTGTATTTCTCTTCAGCCTTCGGGTATGATTCATAGCATCTTGACCATTTGCAGTTTTGGTATCGGCAAAACGAACAGCACAATTCAATGCAGCGAGCAAGCCAGCAGCATATTTTTTCGATCCCAGATTCACTCGGGTTCAGCACAAATAAATAAATAAAGTTCAAGGTAGAAAACAGACCATATTGGACTTTGTCAGTCCTCCAGACGTACTACACACTTTCCTCAGGCTTTGCTCAGTTGTACTTGCGAACCTTTGAAACATCATTGCATTGGATTGTCGGAAAATGAGGCAAGTAACTTACCGATCGTATCGTGAGCAAAACAGAAACCATACTGGCATTCACCAAAATGGCCGCTCGCATCGTGTACGTGTGGTTACCAGTTCCCCGGCCGAGATAATTTATTCTAAAAAGTACAAACAGAGGGAATCTCGATTTCTTTCTCCTGGGGAAGCACAGGTAGCCCACACATAACCACAGGGAGTCCACTGCAAGATTAGTATGCGTTATCCTTCGTCGAACGCAACAATTATTCACGTCAGTGTTGGTGAATAGTGGTGGAAATTTACCTCGCCGAAGCGGCTCGGTAAATGTCCACCACTATTCACCTCCACTTCGGTGAATAATTGTTAAATACACCATGAACATTGAGTTTTTGTGCCAAGTGAGCCTTTTAAAGTATTTACTGTTTTTAGTCTCAATAGCTTATTTAAACAGTTGGATCCTGTTTACGTCTTAGGAGTTTTTTTAACCTGAGTAAACAAGATTGATTCTGCTGTTTCTCCTTGTTATGCTTAGATTCGTGTCTTTTTTTGTACGAAAGTTACAAAGACCTTGCGTTTTTCTTGTAAATCCTGGTTTTCATTTAGGCCTTAAAATTTGCCTTTTCTTGTTTTTCCGTGTTTTTTTCTGTTTTTTTTTTTTTCAAACTCCGTAAAACCAAGAACAACATATCACACCAACATGAAAAGACCTAGAAGAACAGCAATAACCACGTAAAGCAATCGTCGTTCCTTGTTTTTCAGATAGATGGATCTCAGTCATTAAAATAATGGGAATAACTAGTTATTTTAAACATAATAATGTTGATGAAGGTGTGCAGTGGTTAAAGGAGCTTAAGCTTTCGAGTTAACCACTGCCACAAGGAAAATAAATAAGGCTAAGATTAGGTCGGGTTTACATGTAGTATGGACCTAAGACTAGGTCTGAATTACATGTAGTATATAATGTAAAATATGCAACGTGTTGAAACAATTACTGTAACTGATTAAATTATTAGAATAAGACTGCCTGGATAAGGTACTGAACAGTTTGAATTTTGTTTTTGAACTGAAAGAGAATGATCAGTTTAAACTTTTGAATTCATTAGGGATAGTTTGCCAAATTTGAGATAAAGAAAATTTAAATGTAGATGAGCCATAGTCCTTATATTGGATCGATACAGATTTTTATTTTTTGCATACCTGGTATTGTGTATTTCAGATACAGGCCGTAACATATTGGGTGAAAATACTTGGAAATGTTGATTTGTCAGTAATGATTTTGTGACCAAAGATTGCTATTCTTAATTTATAAATACTTTCAAGGGTTAGAATCTCCAACTGAATAGGTTGAAATAGGGAATGGCACACTCTCTGCTGAAAAACAAGAAAAGATAAGTTTTGAAAAACTATACACGACAAGTGAAATACACGGGAAAACAAGAAAGCCGGTTATATTAGCCTTTAGAAGGGACTGCTGAACGGCTGTGATGACGGGACGGGAAAAGGTGTTTTCTTTTGCATGAAATTTGATTAGGAGTTTCTTTTATTCTAGTCTCCTCCGCAGGAAACTCTCTTCGAAAAAAAAAAAAAAATTTCGGATTGGGATCCCTGTGGAGAGTGAGACGAAGAAAACAATTTTATCGCTTTTCATAACTAGTTTTTCGAATAATAGAATAATCACAGGTTTACTTAAGGCCGATAGTAAAACAAAGCAATTTACGTCAGTTTCTAATACGCTCGCGTCCTCTTTAACGTACAATTTAGGGTTTTTCAAGTCTCTTGTTTCTGCAGACAACGGCGAAAATGTAAAGTGAGTGATTACATGGATTTTCACATGTAGTTCATGTATTTTGTAATTATATAAGTCCATTGTTTAATGCTGTCGTCCTAGACTGCGTAAGGTCCCTAATCACATCACAGCATTGCATTGATTACTGTTAGTGTATCTAAACTGTATTTGTTGCAGTCTCTTCGTCGTTTCCGTACGGCTGAAGGAAGAGAGAAGCAGCCTTTTGATATATATGTTTAGTGAATATTAATCTAACATGTGGAAAATTAACCTACATGTATGAGTGTCATTACTCGGACCGGGTAAGCCGGTTCGCCTCTGTATATATATATTTTTTCGTCGTCGATCTGGCACAAGTTGGAAATTGCATAACAGAGCCATTACCGTGCTATCGATGTGTTTCATAGCACATCAGACTAATACTTACCCTTAATATTGGCTCTGTTTCGGAGTTTCAACGAGGCACCGAGTAAAATGCGCACGACTAACAATATACGTTTCTCACGACTTTCTTAGAGAAAGTGAGGTTTTTAAAACTCTTACTCTGAAATCTCCGCGATTTATTGGCGAAGAAACTGACAAAAAGGAGAGATCGGTAGTTTACAAGTTCAAGGCTCGAAACTCATTTCAGTATTATTTTGGACAGAGAGATTCCGACTGTCGATGCTGTTTTCGTTCGTTCATTATTGGGCGATTGCCCGGGGGGTGGGGAGGGGGGATTGAACTCCCATATAGAAGTGACGGGATGCTTGTCGGAAATTTGAAAAGTACCAGAATCTCGTCCTATGGGCGTGGTTCACATTTTGTTTTTTTACCCTAAAAGTACCAATCTCCAAACACAAATTAATTGCAATTGACTGAAAATAACAAGCTGCGAAGCCAGGCCAAGAGATCATTAAACGATGATTTTATTTTAGGACAAGTAGTAATACCCTAAAAAGTACCACGATAACCACGCTGCGGACGTTTCACCCTAACTGATGCCAAACTACGCATCTCCGACAGTGCCACATAGGGAATACGGGTAATTTAACGCTACGGAGATCTCCAAACATGCATTCGTAACACAAATAGTGTGGCGTCCGGCATTAATTGCTTCCAGTTTACTCTGCTGCTAATTCTCAATGCGTTCTTAGGTGTCCACCTCTGTATAAATACAGCTATTTGTTCTGCTGTAAAAATCTTAAATTCACAAGTAGAGTTTCTCCAAACCTCTCTTCCTGTGTTCAACTAACAGCATTGTTCACTCAAGAAAAGTGTTTTGAGTTTTCCCTGCTGTTTACACTGACTTGGAAAAAACAGCTGAATTCTTGCCACCCGTAAGGTATAAAACAGCGAACTCCAACCGCGGAAGGACACTATCTTGTATTAGACTGCTCGTACCTTGTCCTAAGTCATAGTAGTGCTCAAGAGGCTCCATAATGAAGGCTGTGCTGATTTCGTTGGCTGTTCTGGTTGTGGCAGTGGTCGCCAGTAATGAGAGAGAGCGTCGATTCTTGTTCAATGTAAGTAGTTGCCGTGATATATATATACAGCTATTTCAATTAATGTTGTCTGGAAGATGGGGAATATGACATTAGGGTATAAGGTGTTAGGGACCAGACCGAAACGAATTATAGTTACGAGTTGTACTGACGACCTGGACCATGGCCGTAAATATTGGACATGAGTGGGAGGTGTTATTATTTATGAGCAAAATCACCTGCCAATCATTCGAAAGAGATACTTGCTCGCTATTGGCCAGAAGCGGAACGTATTAAATCGAGGCTCTGTAGCAGTAATTCCAATATGGCGTCTTTTCGAGGAAGAAGTGGCCATTCGGTGGGCTTTTTTCGAGTCTTAAATTATCTTTCTACGGCAAATTTCTGCGAGGACAAGAAGAGAAAAAGAAAAACACTTGGAAGCCGGCTGTACAGTGTCGAGAAAATTATCACAAGGCGTGAGAGGAAAAAATTAAGTCCCGGGGTTTCGCCACGCGTTGGGACAAGACTGTGACTATAGCGATTGTAAGCCGATAGTTTCTAATATTGCATGTACTTGTACTTGTTCTTGATACGGACTACGATTACGATTGTAAATTAATTTTGCATGTTTGTCCAATAAACGTTGTTATTTAGGAAGTAATAATTTTAGAGTTGTTATTGCCTGCGAATATAATAATATTAATATGCTCATATTTGCAGTTTTGCATGTCTTAATTAATTTGAAGGGTAAAGAGTTCCTTATCAAGTGGTCGAATTTTGGACCATTCGAAGCTACGTGGGAAGCTACGGTATTTTATTTGTGAAGAACAATTTGCCGTGCAGTATCCTTGTTCTTTTCAACACATAGTCATATGACAGAAATTTGAGTATCCATTTAGTTAATACATCATGCTTCAGCTGGAGTGATTGATCCCACTTACCTGTATTGAATCTCACAGTTCAGTGCATTCCATGCAGCATTCAGTGAATAAAAAGTTCACAGCTCAGCTTTTAATCCACTGATAATTATTCGCCATAAATATGTGTATACCTTTAAGTAAAATTCGGGTAATCTCTATCATTAATGTTGATTCTAAGTCATGTGAATAGTAACATATTTGTTTATTATTTGAGTGTTGCATCTATTACCTTGGGTTCCAGAGATCTTTCTCTCTAAGATTACTGACATAAAACGACCACCTATGGTGCTAACTGATTGTGCCTTCAGCACTCTGTGTCAGTAAACTTAGTGAGAAGGACCTCTGGTCCCCATCATATGCATCTACATTTATGAGTTGTAAATTAAGGTTTATATTTCCAATATGCTAATTGTGTGTTATACAAGGTTTCATGCTGGCAGAGATCAATGCACTTTATACACATCCATGTTATAATATAACAGTGCATTGATATAAAGTGCATTGATCTCTGCCAGCATGAAACCTTGTATAACACACAATTAGCATATTAGTTTCATTCACAAGGAGAAATAAATTGACATCACATTATTATCATATTTGAAGTAAAAATTGTGAATAACTCATATAGGTACAACATCAAAATATATTTTACTCCACCTATTCACTCGATGTTGACTTTACATTAATGTGAAAACAAGTTAGGCTTATAAGCCCTTTAACTACATGTAGTCTGGCACTTGTAAGGCAGTAACACAGAAACAAGCATGTGTTATATCCAGGTATAAGTAATTAATACCTTGTCTGCTGAACTGCTTCACATTTTAAAATTGGGTGAGAGAATCCTGGATATTGTATATTGTTTTCGTATTCGGTCTCACTTGTCAGGGATGAGGTGGGGATAATAAATAAAATAAAATAAATGTTATTTGTTATGGCAGGCTGAGTATTACAGCTTACAGCTGGTGGGGGCCTGCTTTTACTCCTCACGCACTCTCCACTAATTGAATTGGAGGGGGGGGGGGGGGGGGGTGTGCACTGTTCTCATAGTCAAATGTTGACTAAGTGTGTGTAGGCACACCCAGACGTAAAATAAGTGTATGGGAAATAATATAACAAAATAAGTAAATAAATGAAAATATAAATAACATAAATATGAGTTAAAATGGTACAGAATAAAAACAAATAAAATAATGATTATATACCGAATATAATCGGACAGAAAAATAAGACCAGGAAGATATTGAAACGTATAAGATAAAAATAAGAGTAACAAAAATGTAAAAAAATGTATATATATCAAGCCATTATTTCACAAAATTCGCAGATAAAAAAAATGAGCTTACCTTAAGAGTTTGTTGTTGTCCTGTTGTTTCTCTGGGGTCTAGAAATGGTGGTTATGGGGCATTTCTCTCACTTTGAGTTTGTCTCTCTAGAAAAAAAAAACAGGACAACGACAAACTCTTAAGGTAAGTTTATTTTCTTTATCTGAGAATTTTGTGAAATAATGGCTTGATATGTAATACAAGTGGTCACACAGTGCAAATACAGAGCTTGGGCTGCCTGTGGTGAGAGACTGAGAATTTCGGGTAGAAATCTATTTCGCTAAACTCGCTAAATAGAAAACTTTTCCAGTAAAAAAAACACCATACAACACTCAAATAACTACTAATCTTTATATCTTGAGTATATTTAGAGCACAGTATTGCTAAATTTTCATTCCAGGAGTGAAAATCTAACTCCATATCAAAGTCTTTCAATTCGTAACCACAGGAAACCCACAACCAATTTTGAGGTACAAGTAAGCCTGTGATGCGCAAGTGATTATTATTTATATCTAAGCGTTGCATGGGTTCCCTGTGAATACACCAGGAAGGGCTACAAAGCTAAATTCGAAGCCAAGATGGCCGCAGAGCGAGAGAAAAACTTGTTGTTTTCCATACCTTTGCAGCCGTGTGTTGGCACAAGATATCTAATTTCCGTAACCGAACTTAACAGCAATTTGAACAAAATTACATCCAAATACCGTGGTGGATACTTACTGCAGAGGTTTTCTGAAACTTATGCCTGAAAGAGCACCTATTCGTGAGTAGAAAACCGAGAGAACATTGTGCATGTGTCTACGACTTCGTGGGCAAAACAGTATTTATTGAGCTTCAATTGTGGTATTTTCGCTACTTGTCCATACTACGACTGTATAATTTTTCACATACATTTACACTGATATACCGTGGCGAATACAACTCGATAAATTATAATGTTTATCTTGTCTGTTGGGTATGATGGTCTTCCAACAGATTCCGAGAGAACATCCTGTTATTTGGGGACGAGTTCAGAGGTATTCTGACTTTTATATTTATTTCCCCTATGATGTCTATATCGGCGGCGGCCATATTGCATGCATATTTAGCCAAAGCGGTGTGCCTACTGCGCGTGCGTGACCACCATTTACGGCCATGCGACTTTGTCCACTTAGCTTACGGTTTATTTATCCATATTTAGCCTGTGTACAGCCGCCCGACATTTTAAAAATACCTTAGTCCCTAATGCTATATTCCCTAATACCCTATTGCCTAATTCCATATCATGTAATACCATATTCCAGAATGCCCTGTTCCCTATATCCCAGACAACAATTGAAATAGCTGTCAGTATAGCATTTTTATTGTTTTCCGCCTAACATTTGTAAACACATTTCATGTACTAATCTTTGCTGTATAAAATCTAGCAACCGTTAATGGTCAAAGGAAACTAGAGCGGATTTCGTATATGATTGGGCAAGTTACGGCAATGACTTACAGGACGGTTACTGTGCGGCATACTGTGACAATGAAATGGTTTTCCCATGCACTGTTTCTGTCTTTCTGATCCAACGAATCGAAATTACAGAGTTACGGTACAATAAGATACAGTACGGTTAGGGTAAGGCTATGGTAAGGCTATGGTAAGGCTACGGGCTTGCAGTATTGTTGTCCAGTTTTCAGTTTTTAATACCACTAGGTCTACGAGGGCCTATGATTTATCGTCCTTATCCGACAAGACGTGAAGGTCTAACCGTTTACATTTCGAGCACGAGACTCAGTAGTGTTTCCCAAAAGCAGCCGCACCTTCTACTGCGGCCGGGGTTTGAACCCGCGACTTTCCATACACTGAGCTAACCAGGTGGCGGGTTGCACTCATACGACTGATCCGCTCAGTATAATCTATGCATTAATCATTACCTGAAAAAAAACTTTATTTCAAATTCAAAATGGCCCGTTTGCTCGTCCCTTGTGAAAACAGAACCACTTATTTATTTCGCACTACAATTTTGGCACAAAAATAAAGATTGAAGTGATATTTTGGAATGTTGTGTTGTCGCGGCTTCAGTCATACTAATAATTTTATAATTTGGACCATTAGTGTTGTTCAGCTGTTATTATTTGCAATTTTTTTTTGGTTTGGTCTCCAGCGATGCTCTTCTGAAGTTGACTGCAGTGCAAACAAGTGTTGCTTGTTTAGCAAATTCTGCTCACGAAAGCTGTTCAAGTACTCGACATGTCATCTCACGGTAGGTCTCCCAAATATTGTCTCTGATCGAATTTAAATAAATATAATCCTGGCTATAGTAGTATTAGCTTATATCCTGCCTTCATTAATCATCAGTATCACGATTCACTGGTCATTTTGTTTACCTCAGTTTGAGACGCCAATATAACAGTCATGATATTGGCGTCTAAGAATACCAGCCTCTGATTGGCTCTTGCGCGAGCCCTTGCAATTACATGGGTTCCCGGTCAAGTTCAAAAGTCGTTTTCAACGAGCGCGTCGTGGCAAGATCTCCACAATTTCACCTTCAACTCGTTGTAATTTACAAGATAAGAATTCTTCAATCCTAAAAGTAAGGTTGGCATCGTAGTTTTCGTCAGAAATCTAACACTCGTATCCGCTAAAAGTACAAATTTCACCGTCTCAAAGCAGTAAAATTGCAAAAGTCGTTCAAATCAAGCCTCAAAGTCAAAGCAAAAAGCCTTTCTTTCAAAGAAAAAAACAACAATTCTTTTAAAATTAGATAACCCTTAAATTCGAAATCAGTTATCATGTTTATTTGACAATAATTGATGTAGAACCACGGAAGCCCAATGCCGCGGGGGGTGGTCATTATTATCGGACTTTGTAACAGCGAACTGATTTTTATCGAAAATGTCATATATTTCTAAAAGAATGTCTTACTATTAAAGATATATACTTCACTGACCTAGTGTTGTTTTTGACTCTGTTTGCGATGATTTGGGGCTGTTTTAAGCCTTTCAAAAACCGATTCCTCACCAAAGTTCACTATATAGTACAGTAAAAATGACAAGGAGCGTTGCCAGCAATATTAATATGGGACAAAATGGCGTTGCACATGAAGGAACGTCAAAAATCTTTCAAAATGGCGGCTATAATATTACAATAAACGGTATGACGGTAAAATAAGAACTGCGATTTTATTTTCAAAGAGTGATTCAATGCAGTTTGGCTCGCTCGATTCTAAAATACATGAATAAGACCGTTCTTTCTGTTGTATACTCTTGACGAATCTTCTTGCGATAAAGTGGTTCCCCAATAAGCTGAAAACTCCAGTGAGGAGTCCATTTCATTACATACAAATGCACTAAAATTGTCAAAAATGCAATAATATAGGCCAGCCTACCATACACAGTTCATAATCACAACTTGGGCCTCCTCGATTGCTGTAGTATACTTTGTTTTGAACAAGTTTAACCGAAAACATCTTTTAAATAGTCGCTCCAAAGTGGTTCCTTTTGCAGTTAAAGACGGCATACTTCAAGTACAGTTCACGAGCCTCCTTTTGCCATTTTTATAGGGCCTCGAAGCAAACAATAAGGCGAGAAAATAATAAATCGCGTACATACTTTCTCGGAGTTCTCGTTCGATTTCTCCACCATGCACTGCATTGTGGGATGTAAATTAGTTTCCAGGGCCCGGTTCCTGAAAGCCGGATTAGCGCTAATCCTGGATTAACTCTCAACAAAACATATTAGTTGTCATGGATTAATTTATTAGCGCTAATCAGGCTTTCAGGAACCAGGTACACACGAAAATACAGCAAAAAGTCCACTTACTCTCCCCTCCCTCGATGTTAATTTGACCTGACACCGCTTCAGAGTGTAAATATGATTAGATAGATAGATACTTTATTATGCACAGAATTCAAAAAAGCTAACACTTATTTACATTGAAGCTGTGCGTCTAAGATATAATACAAATACAAACATAACAATAAATACAGACAAGCAATCATATCTAAGATAAAAAAAAACTAACCTAACTACTAATAAGTAACTATATATAATAATAATAATAATAATGTTAAACTACTGATCAAATAATAACAATAAACTATAATGATTGGTTAACTCTTGCTTCCGGTTGTAATTCAGATTTTTCTGGGGAGGGGACCGGAGGCTTTGCCTGCCACACCGTAGTGTCAGAAGTTAAACAGAAACCCGAAATGTCGTTTTAAATCGCCCCAAAAGAGTAGTTTTATTTAGAGTGGTACTCCAAATTTATAGATTTTGCCTCCACTACACAATTCAGACACACAGTTACGTAGGATACTTGGGCATGTTGGTCAGCCGAGCCCAACGACGTTTATTCATATAATTGCTCATAATTGCTTACAGGCATTCGTTCTTCAACTTTTGGTCTCAGTCTATTTACTACTATTATTAATTATTGCGACACTGCCGGATACGAAAACCCAAAACCACTGTGTGGACTAAACGGGAACGTACTGACTCCCACCAATGCAGTACCGCCAACTCTGGGAGCTGAGGTCATCTAAATTCATTTACTCCGATATGATAAATACGATCTTATGCCGATTTAAATTAAACTCGGACGATTCTAACCTAGCCAGAATGGTTTCCCTTAATGTTCGTTATGCCTCGGGCTTCTCGATCCAATCATTTAAAAAATGAAGCAAGGTAGCAAGGCTGACCGTAGACTGAATTCAAACTCTTAACAGTCACCTACTTATGGCACACTACATTACCCATAATTCTCAGCACTACTCTCCCCAGGCTTCTGTTCCGTGCCCAGCAAAATATTCACAGGCTGACATAAGCAATTGTTGTCATAACACCCAATCCTGGGAAAATGCATTTACCCCACAAGATCGTGGTCGATAATACAGAGTATTAAACTTTGGCACCTTAGCCTTGTAACAAGCATGCGAACCTATCACACGTGTGCGGACCCCATAAATGTCAATACTAGGAAATGCGTAATCATTAATAGGTCTTAATAGTATAATCGTCATAATCTATTATTCTACTAATTTCTTCTGCATGTGAATTTAGCTATTTAGGAATCCATTGTACCTCCCAAACTTATTCCCTTGATACAGGTCTGATAAATATCTAAAGCGATACCGGAACTGTAGATAAAATAAATAAATATTTTATTTGTTATAGCAGGCCGAGTATTACAGCTTAAAGCTGGTGGGGGCCTGCTTTTATTCCTCACTCTCCCCACAACTAGATAGGGGACCTCAGAGCCATTCGTGACAATTTTGGCTACGTTGACATTGTCTGTAAAATGCATTTACCCCGCAACGGTTCGTGGTTGCTGATAATGAGTATTAAACTTCGGCAACTTAGCCTTGTAACGGCATGCGAACCTATCGCACGTGTGCGGATCACATAAATGGTCAATACTAAGAAATCCGTCATCATTAATAGTATAGTCGTCATAATCTATTATATTATTCTACTAATTCTTCTGCATAACAATTTAGCTATCTAGGAATCCATAGGTCTGTGATAAATATCTAAAGTGATGAAATGTAGATATGGCACCTAGAACGTTCATGACAATTTTGGCTACATTTATATAAATGTCTGTAAGCCATGACACAGTTTATGAGCAAACGCTTTGAAAGACAGGGAGACTGTATACCACCGGCTCTATTAAGTAGAAATTTGAGGCATTTCAATTTCCGACCCATTTTGGTGGAAAAACCTTTCCTTCAAAGTCTAAGGTAGTTCCACATGCTGTAGCGGATGCGTCAGAATAGACTATCTTCAGTCAGTCTATGCTTAACAGGCCATAAAGGGATACCGTTAAGTTTATTAACGACCTAAGTTCTATAACAGACAGAATAATCCAAGTAACATACAACTGCTGATTTGGTAGCGGAATTGCGGAGTGATAACAGCGTGAATATTCCTTGTCATAAGTCTAGAAAGTTATTTCACGCAATTACAACTGAAATAACTTTGCCGCAAATAATGCCAATTTTCTTAACATGGAATGTCGAACTTAATGAATCGAACACTGCGGTAAGATCTTTTGACAAGCTTTGAATTCCTTTATCTTTAGCAGAAATGGTAGGATCTGACGCGTTAAATTAATTAGGGCACCAAACATATTTCCAATGAGAATTAACTTCATTAGGTAGGAACCGAACTTAAACAGATCGGAATGCACTTGTAAACTGGCAATTTGCAATTGCCGTGCTAGAATATAACTGAATGCTGCTACAAGTCCATAGTATATATACACTACAGTAGATTTCCTTCAGATCTCCACTTTTTAATTAACAGTTTGAGCAATTTGGCCTTAAAGAAATATGGTATTGAACTGAAACCGAAAGGCAAAACGCGCGATTCGTCTGTAAATATCCACGATAACGACCAATATGTCCTTTGTTCTTCAAAAATTACTACGTCGTAATAACCGCATTCAAGTCGAAAGACTGCACATGAAGTGCTCCAGGCTTAACACATTCCTTTGAGGACAGACTAGACAAATCTTCGCATCTAAACTTGTTCTTATATATAGATACACTTATTTGTATGTGGAAGATCTAGAATAAACGTGTTTTTTTTTTTTCAAACGGACTTCTGAAAAGAAACAGATAATGGTTAACAATATCCGAGTTGGTCTGACACTTCAAAAATACAATTAAGACACAATAGTTAAGTAATCGCTTCTTCTACAAACACGGCTTCATCAAGAGCAGACTTATTATTTTGTGCCTTGTAAGGACCAGGAATGTACAAAAACGGCAATAAGTAGCTATAGCCAAGCTAGACAACATATAAAACAATTAAACCGAGGCACTCCATTGCCACCCATTGTTTAAAAGCTCTACGTATTCTTCCTCTAACAGAGTTGCGCCTCTGAGAAGTTTTAAATTTAGTATTAATGTTTTCAAGTTGTTGGCATTCAACCTCTGGTACGTTACGTATACTAATACCATAATCAAGCTCTAAGGAACTCACAATGACAAAATCAAAAATTCCAGTTAACCAGAACATACTACCCCTTTTTCGTAAGTGTCGACACTTTCGCCTAGTCGTTTATGGAGCATTTGACGAGCGGCAAGGAAGTCAGGACAATTCGCCAACCAGCGTCCAGATAGCCTGCGTAGCAAGCCTTTCTGTGGGTTTTCCGATTGTGTCGTCTGTGTGGTATAAAATGGTAATCTGGGAGCCTGATTTTGGCTTGGAGTTTCCCTCACTCTTTGATGTTAGGCTCTGGAGGATGTGAAAAGCTTAGTCAATTTCACAGCTCTCGCTTCTGCTCTGTAGATAGTTTTCTCCTCCTCCTCATCTTTGACCGCTTCTAGTACGGCTTTAGCGGATTTGTACTGTTCCTCGTTGCTTTTCGTTTTTGAATGAGGGCGTTCCACCTGAAGTTTTTATCTGCTTAATTTCTCTAATCTGTTCTGCTGTACTTTGTGAGTCATTAGACCTTTTAAGGGCTGCCATAGTTCTTTATAAGAGTAATCACATCTGAGAAATGAGGTCTTCGTTGTTGCGTCCGGTGTTCTTTTTAACTTCGGTTTCTTCCAAAAATGAAGCAAGGTAGCAAGGCTGACCGTAGACTGAATTCAAACTCTTAACAGTCACCTACTTATGGCACACTCGATTACCCAATCCATAATTCTCAGCACTACTCTCCCCAGGCTTCTGTTCCGTGCCAGCAAAATATTCATTTCTGTGAATTTCGTACCTCAACTAACATAAATTACACTTCACATGTTGCCTGATAATGTGTCCCTAAGGAAATGGCATTTAAAAGATGAAAGACGTCTGGGAAGTGTGATATTTTGAGGTAAACTCGCCGGCTGGTTGGTGTCGCCGAGCGAGGGACTTTCACTCCTTGTCATTTTTACTGTGTACTATGGTGAACTTTGGTGAGGAATCGGTTTTTGAAAGGCTTAAAACAGCCCCAAATCATCGCAAACAGGGTCAAAAACAACAACACAAGGTCAGTGATGTATATATCTTTAATAGTAAGACATTTTCGGGATAGTTTACGCATTAAAATCAGTTCGCTATTACAAAGTCCGATAATAATTACCAACCATCGCAGCAATGGGCTTCCTGTGGTAGAACTAGAAGCATTGTAGAGATTTCAAAACACGTCGCGAAGGTTTTCTCCACTCAAGTCTCAAGCCGTGAAACCGTTGCCATGGATATACTAAGACGCCTTTAGAGAATTGAAATTACAATCAGCATGAGTTTGGTGCTTCATTCTCTTCTTTCTTCTAACAATTTCCGACTTAATTGTTGAATTGCGATGCAAAACTAATTGCGATTTTGAGACGCCGATACCGAATTATATTGCCGGCGTTGGAAGAAAATATATTTTTCGGTGTGCGACTCCGCCCAATACGAAATATATTTTCTCCCAACTGACCGGCAATATAATTCGGTATCGGCGTCTCAAAATCGCAATTAGTTTATATTATTTTGATAAACTTATAATTTTTCAGTTCTACGTTACAGAAAAGCTACTGTACTGTATTGTGTCAATTAATTGTTCGTGTAACCAAATTTATTTTTTCCCCGCCTAGAATAGCTCTTAGTTCGCTAATTGCGGGTGTCAATAAACATGTAAATTGTTGTTTATTATTAAAAAAAATTGTTGTCCCTTACATGACTCCTGCTTGGAGGAAAGCTATACGTCATCGCAATAGGCTTTGGAATAAGTACAATAAATTACCTACTACTGAGAACTGGGCAGCTTATAAAAAAACAAAGAAATATCTGCACATCTATCAGAAGGAAGTCTATTACAAACTACTATTGTCATAAAACATAAAACCTCTCATCCAAACCAAACTGAGAGTTCTGGGAAACGTTTGGGCCCGCACTCTTTCACACCAAACGCAGCCAGACAAATGACATTGTGCTCCAGGATGATGACAATAACTTAACTTCTGATAAGGCTAGAATTGCTCACCTCATTAATGATTACTTCACCAATGTTGCTGCTTCAATTTTTGAACCAGATACTCAGCATTATGGAACTGGCTACAGAGATCATCCAAGCATTCTTCTTATCAAGAATCATATTTGTACTGATAACTCCCATATCTTTAACTTCTCACCTGTTCACCCTGGCTTTGTCAGCGACATCATCCTAGCGCTTTCCTCCTGCATCCAAGGCTATGGGCTACGATAACATACCGTCTGGTTAAAGATGGCCTCTGTGCTATTGCTCCCGGCACCATTGACTAATCTGTTTAACTTCTACTTAACCGTGAATCATTTCCCTACTCGTTGGAAATATGGCCAAGTAACTCCTATTTTTAAGAAAGGAATAGAACTTTCAAGAACAAATTATTGACCTATTACTGTACTACCTATTCTTAGTAATGTTTTTGAGCGTGTTATGGCTTATCAGTTATATGATTCCTTCTCTGATAAGCTATCAGACTTTCTATCAGCTTATCGCAAATTTTACAGTTGTCAGTCTACCTTACTAGAGGAATTTAGATCTTCGCTAGACAGTAAGCAGTTAGCTGCTATTGTTGGTTAGGATTTATCAAAAGCTTTTGATTCCCGGCTTACAACCTATCTCATAATAGCCTAGCTCTACTTAATAGTTATCTTAGTAATCGTTTTCAGAGAGTCAAGATAGGTGATACTACATCAGATTGGTCCATCATTACTATAGGTATTCCCCACAGGTCAGTTTTGGGACCATTACTTTTCAATATATTTATCAATGACTTACTGTACGCGGATAGCTTTAACTCTAACATCAATTCTTATGCTGATGACACACAGTTATTTGCAACTAATACTGAGTCTGGTCTTTTACAACATTCTATAAATACTGATCTTATTACTGCTAAGGAATGGTTTGATCATAATGGCATGTTAATTAATGCTTCCAAGTGCTCCTCTATGTTTAGGGCCGTAATCAAGATGTAGATGATAATAGTGATTTGGCTTTCAAATTAGGCGATAACACTATTTTACGTTGCGACAGCATGCATTTATTAGTCATTAGTATAGATTGTAACTTAAACTTTAGTGATCATATTGCCAACATTACTCGCAAAGTAGGCAATCAGCTACAAGTGATCAAGAGGCACAAGAAGTTGATACCAGTTGGTGCTAAAGTTGTGCTATATAAAGCCTACATATTACCACAGCTAAACTACTGTTCGGTTGTTTGGCACTGCTGTGGCAAGCGTAATTCTAATAAGCTCGAGAAACTCAATCAACGTTGTCTACGCTTTGTATTAAACAATTACCACGATAGTTATGACAATTTACTTAGATTATTAGACCAACCTAGTCTCTTAAATCGAAGATATTGCGATACACTCATCTTAGTTTATAAAGCTTTGCATTCACAAGTTCCATCTTATATAACTAGTCTTTTCCAGAAGAGAACATCATCCTATAATTTACGTGGTCAGTCTACCTTGGCTATACCTAGAGTTAACAGTACTAAATATGGTCTTCACTCCGTTAGATATTATGGAACTCACTTCCCGATTATATTCGTAATCTACCTTTAAACCAGTTTAAATCCACTATCAGGTCTCTTAACTTTTCTAATGAATGTTGCTCCTTTTGTAGCACTTCATAACTTTATTTAATCTGTCCATTTCTCCCTTTCCCACCGACGTCACAACCACTAATATATTTGCAATTGTACATAATTTATTAATTAGCTTATATTTAATATTAATTTAGTTGTGTTATTTAATTTGTCTTTACTTATAATTGTTATTCTGTTTTCGGAGATATTAGCATGTATTTGCTATCTTAAATTGCAGTTGCTTGCCCGTCAGGTTCCAAGCTTCCTCAGCCAGAGTAGGGCTCCCAACACCATGAAGTCGTACGGTGGTTACTTTAAGAGATGGAAGTCCTGGGCGGAAACTTTCCCTGAAGTCATTTATTTTCCTGCTGAAGACATTCGCGTTGCCCTGTATTTAATGTCTTTAGTTCAGTCGGGTCACACATTTTCTACGATTCAGTTGGTATTTTATAGCATTAAATTCTTCCACCATGCCTGTGGTGTAGCTAACCCATGTCAATCATATTTTCTTAAGAATTTTTTAGAGTGTTGTAAAAGGCTTGCCCTGAGACCTGCATCTAAACATAGATTACCTATCTTGCCAGAGCATTTAATTAAGCTGGTTAATATGTTTGCGTCCGAGAGCGCGACTTTGTCTGATATTCGCGATGTGTGTTTCTGCCTAGTAGCTTTTGCAGGTTTTTGCGATTTGATGAATTAAGTAACCTTAAATGGTGCGATATTACTTTTCATGAATTCTACATGTCAATCCACATAGTTAGAAGCAAAACGGATCAGTACCAATTAGGTTGTACTAGGGTTATCACCAAAACAGGGAATCCGACTTGCCCACATAGCATGCTTATCAGGTACGCGTGCATGGCCCGACGTGATCTTAGTTCCAGTGAATTTGTTTTCCAAAAATTAGCTTACAATAAAGCACGCGGTTATTCGCTTCGGTCGGGATCTAGCCTTTCCTACTCTAGGGCCAGAGAGGTAATACTAGCAAAACTGAAGGCCATTGGTGTTGATACTAGCAGTATTGGTTTACATTCCTTTAGGATAGGTGGCGCTTCCGCAGCCTCGAACAATGGTGTTCCTGAGCATATTATTAAAAAAACACGGCAGATGGAAGTCCGATAGTGCCAAAGAACTGTATTGCCGTGAAGACCTTAAACAACAGTTGCTCGCGACTGCTAACTTAGGCATTTAATTCTGCACTGACTACAATATTTATATTCCTATTACCATTCCCACCGCGAGCTTTGTAATCTTGACATAACTGGTCGGCATCCTCCTAACACGCCTTGCTTGATGTGTATGTAGAATATACAACATAAATATTTTCTATGCGGCGGAGCGCAGTGACAGAGCATAGAAATGTATTTTTGTTGGGCATTCGTAATTAGCACCTAGTGTTCTTCCCTAAGGACTTGGAGTTGTTATTTAAGATGATATTTGCATATATCTTTCACTTGACGCCAGCCAGTTTACACGGTCGGTTATCCGAGCCAAAATTTATAGACACCATGTAATCCCGGCTTTATACAGCGGTTGTTTATGTAAGTAAGTTTTTTGATGACCCTTAACCTCCAGGGGTCTTGGCGAATTCGCATAGGGTTGGAGTATACGTTTCCAGAATAGTTTTTTCCTCAAAGTGAGGTTTTAACCTGGTTTTTCGTATCCGGCGATTCGTCTTTAGTTTAACATTAATATGTAATGTTTATACGGCAATAAACTTGACATAACTGGTCGGCATCCTCCTAACACGCCTTGCTTGATGTGTATGTAGAATATACAACATAAATATTTTCTATGCGGCGGAGCGCAGTGACAGAGCATAGAACAGTACTAAATATGGTCTTCACTCCGTTAGATATTATGGAACTCACTTCCCGATTATATTCGTAATCTACCTTTAAACCAGTTTAAATCCACTATCAGGTCTCTTAACTTTTCTAATGAATGTTGCTCCTTTTGTAGCACTTCATAACTTTATTTAATCTGTCCATTTCTCCCTTTCCCACCGACGTCACAACCACTAATATATTTGCAATTGTACATAATTTATTAATTAGCTTATATTTAATATTAATTTAGTTGTGTTATTTAATTTGTCTTTACTTATAATTGTTATTCTGTTTTCGGAGATATTAGCATGTATTTGCTATCTTAAATTCGAAGCAAAATAAAGGTTATTGTATTGTATGCGCCAACTCTGGGCGAGTCAAGCATGTTAAACCAGTTTATCAGCGCGCGGCTAATGTTTTGTTTTACGTAGCCTGCTTGCCAACGCTGATGACCAAACCTGAGCCCACTTGGCCGCCATTGTTGCAGTGGGCTCGGATTTGGTCATCAGCGTAAAACAAAAAAACAAAAAATTAGCCGTGCGCTGATAAACCGGTTTAACAGGCTTGGTTCAGCCAGAATCTTGAGCGAACCGTTGACGCATGCTCAATACGTAAACAACGTTTCGTGGAGTCGAAGAAGGTAGCCTGAATTTCAGCCGTCTCCTCTGGGTTCGTTCCTCCCGAGAGAGACGTCTGAATTCAATAGCCGCTAATGCCGTCCAGTGACGTCAAGGCGGATTAACAATTTAACTTATGCAAATAATACTGTCACGGCGGTAGTAAAAGTTCGTGAGAAATATTTATTTGAGATTATGCCGACCAAAATAAAAGTCTTACCTATATTATATATCTCCATCCATTTGCTTCTCAAGTGCCTCTTATGTTGTGAAAGCCTTTCCGAAGCAACAAATCGTTATATTATATTTGGAGGCAAAGTACAATTGATCTTTGTCTTTCCGTTGATCTTTGTACATGTCTCGCGATCTGCCGTTCGAATCGACACGGCTACGAGATATTACCTATGTAAATGATGCAACAGAAAAGTAGAAAAACATGAAAGGATAATGGAGAATTTTCGATGAAATACGAAGACTCATTTACGGGAAAGAACAGTTCCTTGAATAGAGTAGCGACATTCTTTACCACTGCGAGTGTGAACAAATAATCGATTGTCAACTGAACCCCGCAGACGCGACGCGATAAAATGTACATGTTTACAGGTTAGTCGGCCGGTCTTTCAATCCATTTCCAGATGTTTTCCTTACGAATTCAAGGTCTTTGCCAAAGACAATCACTCCACTGAAACTCAACGATCAACAATCGCGAGTCCAAAGTGAATCCTGCCGACTCCTCGGCTGATAATTATGATAATTATGCGAAATTATAGAATATGAACCAATCAAAAATCACTACCAGGTTTTCTGGTAGTGACGTCACTGGACGGCATTAGCGGCTATTGAATTCAGACGTCTCTCTCGGGAGGAACGAACCCAGAGGAGACGGCTGAAATTCAGGCTACGAAGAAGGCTCCGCTCGTAGGGTACATGTATGCCCCCTTATAAGGCCTTATGCAGGAATGCAATCACGTGGTTGTACTGGATGGCAAAACAAATATGGCTCCACCTCCAATCGATTGTCGATCTTTCTAAATCGGTGCTTTGAAATTTATTTGCCATCCAGTAAAATCTTTCACAATGGGATCACGAGCTCAGTTGAGTAATGCAATTAAAAAATAAGCTGAAATTAACTTTTTTGTAAACTTCGTGACCAGTTGTCACCCCAAGCAAGGTCTCTCGAAATACAATAAAACTAGAGGGTCACCATTCTCGTTTTTGCGTGAGGTAGGTCTAAGCTTAAAAAAAAAGTATAATTGGCCAGGGCTTATAATCGAATCAGTAGTCCATTCAATAGCACATCACACTAAATAATACCCTCAGTCCTGGATGAGCCGCTTAAAGGGGCATGGTCATCGGTTTATACGCATGCGCAGTAGAGACGAGTTAGTTAATATTCCGTGGGCCACGGGAAATTCAACTTATCCGCCATCAATGCGAGCGTGGTATAATCTGGTCCAATTTAACAACTTGTGTGGGCCATCAGTCCTCCAAACTTCGTACAGTATTTTAGATGTATATATTTATTAGTTCTATAGCCTTTTTTTGTTTGATTTGCGAAAATGAGCTAGAAAATTTCGAAAAAACTACGAAGTCAGCGTGGCGTTAACTAACGGTATGTTTGTACCAGTTCGATTTATCGGATGTCATGCACTTGAACACAATTGTTATCACTTTGAATGAATGTCGATTGTTCTCATGGTTATCCTGTGTGAGCTGCTGTAGTTATTTGGAATCAGGGAATGTTTGAACGGTGCATTTCGTACACTTTTGCAAGCCTAGTGTAGCGCGCTGTTTACTCGTAACGCAGTCTGTGAATTAATAACGAGCTTGTTTGTACTAGTTCGATCTATCGGTTTTCAACTCCAAAACAATTTCGATACCTTCAAATGAATGTAGATTGCTCAGAAGACTATCATGTGTGAGCTGCTTTGGTTATTTGGGCATCAGGAATTTTTTAAACGGGAGTTTGCCTACGGTTTTGGAAGCATACTGTAGCGCGCTCGACCATAGAATGTTTATTTGCAACGGAAGTCTGTTCATAACTAACAAGCTTGTTTGTACTAGTTCGATCTATCGGTTTTTATGGACTCCAAAACAATTTTGATAGCTTCAAATGAATGTAGACTGCTCAGAAGACTATCCTGTGTGAGGTGCTTTGGTTATTTGGGCATCAGGATTTTTTTTAATGGGAGTTTGCCTACGGTTTTGGAAGCATACTGTAGCGCGCTCGACCATAGAATGTATATTTGCAACGGAAGTCTGTCTATAACTAACAAGCTTGTTTGTACTAGTTCGATCTATCGGTTTTTATGGACTCCAAAACAATTTTGATATCTTCAAATGAATGTAGACTGCTCAGAAGACTATCCTGTGTGAGCTGCTGTGGTTATTTGGACTTCAGGGAATTTTTAAACGGGAGTTTTCCTACAGTTTTGGAAGCATTGTGTAGTGCTTGACACTACAATGTTTACTTGTGAAGAAAACCTTTGAGCTTTAAATACTAGCGTGTTTATACTAGTTCGAAATATTGGCTTTTATGGACTGGAAACGTATTTTACAGCTTCATATGTATGTCGGTTGATCAGAAGACTATGCTCTTTGTGTTCCTGTGGTTTGTTTGGCATCAGAACGTATTTTTAGTGTACTTTTTGTTCGATTTTCGTGCAGTGTTTGGACATAATTCACCGATATCAGATTTTATGCAAAAGTATCCAAATCAAACATGTTCAACATTCTAAGAACAGAACTATTTGTCCAAATGTTATCATATCCAACTCAACTTCTTCCTCCATCGACTCTGAAGCCATTGTTACAACGTGGTTCCCTAATACAGGGCCGTCAGCCTTCAAAATGCTAATACAAATCCTCCCCTTTGCGACCTTCTCACATACGCTCGCTCAACCGGGAAGATTTTGATATGCTAATTAGTACTTTCTGCACGCCTACTGCGCATGACTACCAGGTGACCATGCCCCTTTAATCGGGTCCGTGAACAACTGGGTCCTCGCTATTTCTTGCCATGCCCTTGATAGAGCGCATTTCAATTGAGTGTCGGAAGTATTTTGTTTTTGCGTTTACTAAGCTCTCCTATTGGCTGAGAAAGTAAACCAACCAATCAGAATCCAAAGTAAAACCAAATTTGCTTTGGTTTGTCATTGGTTCACAGGAAAACCATTCCAATTTATGAGTTACTTGTGATTACTCGCTCCTATGATTGGCTGTTTGTGGGTAAAACCGCTCTAATGCTGTCTTTTGCTCTCTTAATACTCAGGCTATTACTCAATGCGGTTGCGGTGATGGTCTTGAGTGCCGAGTGACCAAGGAGTTCACCATCTTGGGACAAAGGATTCGACTTCGTCAATGCATGCCTGTAATGGAGAAACGCGAGGTCGAACAGATCGAGGACGAGGACCTGAAGGCAATGATGGGACACAAAGAGAAGAGGTTCCTGATCGACGTGAGTCAATAGCTTTACATTTTTTTTTCGTTTCTCTGATTGGTTGATTTTTGGGTGCTTGCAAGACAGTCAACATCTAAATGACTGTCCTCGAGAGAAACAGTGAGTTTTGTTTCCCCGAGCTCGACATCCCCAATGTTCCCCGAGACGGAGATTTGTCAAATAGCACTGAACACTGATTATAACATTCCTTTTGCCTGAGTTATTATTTTCCCGCCTTTAGCTACAATAGAGGTTTTGCACCACCACGTGATGGCAGCCATGTTGGTGGCCAGAACAATAGAATGTTATTCCTTTGAGATTTAATTTTTCACATGATTGAACAAATCTCATTGTTCTGGCCACCAACATGGCTGCCATCACGTGGTGGTGCAAAACCTCTATAGCCAGTGGAGTGCGCGAGACATCTTGGATCTGAACGAGAAGACCCTGGGGACGAGGTTGCTACGATGTGTCACGTGGCAGGCTTGCGTGGATGAAAGCAAAGGTTCCCTATGTTTTTGTTTTTATTCCGCGCCCTTAAAATGATTCGGCAATGCTCTTGAAATTTACAGGGACAGGGTAGTACATGTTGAATTTCAGGTGAAAATATTAAAAATATTATTTATCGACTAGTTTTTTAATTACAGCTTCCTTAGCAAATACGTTACTATTTTGAGAAAAATGAGCATATTTATGACATATGATTCCATAAACCGAAATGGAATTAAATCCAGGCGAGCCACCTTAAGAGCAGTGTACAGTATAAACACTGATTCAATATCATAACTACATATACATATATAATCGCCGTGACCCCATATAACGCACCAATACCCACGATTGCTCTCATCTGACTTGATAGCTCAGTTGGTAGAGCGCCAGACATGTAACCTGGAGGTCGCTGGGTTCGAGTCCCACTTGGGTCAGAGATTTTCCTCTTTCCCTCGTAGGGCGTGTACACTTAGCACTACAGCTTACCACTTTATATCACATTCTTTACACTTACTAGTGCTACGCGGCAAACATGATTCAATATCATAACTACATATACATATATAATCGCCGTGACCCCATATAACGCACCAATACCCACGATTGCTCTCATCTGACTTGATAGCTCAGTTGGTAGAGCGCCAGACATGTAACCTGGAGGTCGTTGGGTTCGAGTCCCACTTGGGTCAGAGATTTTCCTCTTTCCCTCGTAGGGCGTGCACACTTAGCACTACAGCTTACCACTTTATATCACATTCTTTACACTTACTAGTGCTACGCGGCAAACATGATTCAATATCATAACTACATATACATATATAATCGCCGTGACCCCATATAACGCACCAATACCCACGATTGCTCTCATCTGACTTGATAGCTCAGTTGGTAGAGCGCCAGACATGTAACCTGGAGGTCGTTGGGTTTGAGTCCCACTTGGGTCAGAGATTTTTCTCTTTCCCTCGTAGGGCGTGCACACTTAGCACTACAGCTTACCACTTTATATCACATTCTTTACACTTACTAGTGCTACGCGGCAAACATGATTCAATATCATAACTACATGTACAGTATAAACAAACGTACATACGATTTTCGCTAAATGTTTGATTTTGGAGTGATTTCGTCGCTTAATCGATCCACTATCGTAAAGAGAGAAAGAGAGAAGCTACTTGTGAGAGATCTTTCAAAAACTGATTTATTTCTGTTTAAATTGAAATGTTCTTCATTTACTTAAACGCTTACGATATTTTTTTGCGGCAAATGCGAGGAAAACCCAGGTGCCCCATCTGATATGCATGTTCCCAGATCAGCCAAATTTTTTTAGAATGAAGTTACCGCGAAAAATGAAAAAGAGAAGCCTTGCGAACAGTAATTTTATAAACCAAACACGTTGCATGGCACTACCCAACACACGCTATGACGTAGCTAGCGTCTAAACGCATGCTCACATCTTATTACCGGTAGAGTGGCAACCATGTACAGCTGTTTCGTCCTTGTTAGGACTCATCAGCATGGCATAGCCCCCAAGACCGTCAGCCTCACTTTAGATCATAGGCCTCAGAATCTGGTTACTCTAACGGCGAGCTCGAAAGCTGCTTCAAACCCCAGCCACCACGCTTACACGTGTGGGAGCTAGAGATGTGAACAAGCGCTATAGCAATGTGGATATGCAACATTGTACTAGACAAACAATGTTTCCTAATGATTTACGAGAAGAGATATTGTTATTGCGCACAATGAGAAAATCTCTACGTAAAATAAGCATTTTATTCTGCTCGGGAATAACCTGATCTGGGAATGTGCTGACTCACAGACCAACCATCGGGAGATGGCGTTCCTTTCAACTGGACTCCTGAAAAAAAAAACGGTATTAATTTGTGTACTTAAGAATGTCGACTGTGTTCAGTAGAAGTTCTTCTCTGACAAATATGTTTCCCTTCTTTTCTCAGAGGTGCAGCAATGAGGCCGACTGTGGGGAGAACAGATGTTGCTTATTCGGCAAATTGTGCGCCAAGAAAATCCCAAAGGACATGACATGCTATTTTGCGGTAAGAGATGGTCTTGAAGAAAGCGTACTAGAGACGTATAATGCGTCCAGAGTATAAAGAGCAGACAAGAGACGTACCTGGGTGGAAATGGTGCCGTATTTCCGTGGGGAATGGGTTCTAACTGTTGCTGAATTTCATTTCAACGCGGTCAGTTCATCTGGTGCCAGCTACTAAAGTAGCACAATTGTTATTGTTCACTTAAACCAATCGCCTCGTGTCTATGAAATGCAGCGTGGGAAAAACATTCGGTAAGCTCTGCTAGAATCATGCTGTGTTGCGTAACGGCAGCCAAGCGGCCAAGACATGTCACGGGTCACGAAAATATGCTTGGAAAGTGCTGCAGATAACATGGTATTTTCTCGTTGGAATGGTCCCGAATTTGTAGTTTCCTTTTAAGAGTACAAACTAAAGCACACTACTCTTAACTAAATAAAGACATTTAGCGCCTAGAAAGAATTGAATCCAAACCATAACTCACATTTTAAACCAAACCCTAACCGTCACTAATCCCTTATCACTACGCCACGAGGGATTTCGCTGCCCACGACAATTTTTTTAGAACTTTGATATTGCTTTTGTCATTAGCATGCCCATACAATACACAGTATTGTTTCGTTACTGTATATTGTATTCTTATAGCACTACTGAAAGTATATAATTTGCAATTCAAATATTCGGGTTTCTTATATACACCGAAAAAGAACCAATAAGATGTAACCTTTTCGATAATCATTGTAGTTTTGAATTTCTTCCACTTTTCTGTTACCAACAGAACACGCACAAGTGCGGATGTCAGAATGGGCTGGAGTGTCGCGTCACCACAACCATAACCATCCCTATCATTGGCTCAACGATACCCATCAGACAGTGCGTGCCGCCCAAAGAGTAACCAGCCTTAAGTACCCGCCGCATCGTGGGACAGTTTCGTTGTCATTGATTGATCAGTGTACTAGTTGTTATGTAGCGTGTGGATACAAAAGGACTGCACAATAAATGAAAAGTAGAATTCAAACTGATAGATTTGTCTTTTCCTTGTCTCATTGAATTGTTGTATTCTTTAGGGACCGGTCATTATTTATGGCCTTTTGGATATGAAACCAAGGTATAACATCTCACATTCGTGGCCAACAATCATCCGTGTATCCCCCCCCCCCCCCCCCCCCCCCCCGCCCCCCAATTCTCAATACACAAACACCAATACCGCTAAGTAAAGTATTCACTTCAGTCCTCAACCATAGATTAGCCGAATATTTGGAGAGTAATGGCATTTAAAAAAAAGAACAGGGTGCATGGTTTTAGAAAACACCACTCCACAGTGGATAGTATTTTTATACTAAAAACTCTCATCGACAAATACGTTAAGAGTAAGCCTAAAAAGAAAAACAATTTTCTGTTTTCCTGTTTTGTTGATTTCAGAAAGGCATTTGATAGCATACCTAGGGAAAAACTATTTAACAAAATACAAAAAGCGGGAATCGAAGGTAATTTTTATAACGTTCTACGAACTATGTACTCAAATGACTTTTCAGCAGTTAAGATAGGTAATGTAAAAACAGAGAAATTTAGATGCCATATTGGCGTTAAACAAGGCTGCATGCTTAGTCCTACGCTGTTTAACTTATTCATTAGTGACCTACCCGACAAATTCGAACAATCGGGTGTCGAAGAGAGAGTCACACTAGGAAATAACAATATGAATTGCCTCCTTTACGCAGATGACTTAGTCCTGCTATCAACAACCTCTAAAGGCCTTCAAGATCATTTAAAGACACTTGAGGATTACTGTAACAGTAACCGTCTGGAGGTTAATATTACAAAAACTAACTAATGATCTTCAACAATAATGGCAAAAGAATGAATAACTACAAATTTTACTTTAAAAACAATCAATTAATAAATACCCAAATGTATAAATACCTTGGTCTCACCCTAAGTACATTCGGTAATTTTAGTTTAGCCAAACAAGAACTAAAAAAAACTGCGATGAAGGCATTGTACAAAATAAGGAAGGAAACCGGTGTCCACTTCAGATCGAACATAAGTCTATCTATAAAACTATTTGACACGCTAGTTAAACCAATCTTACTCTACGGGAGTGAAATATGGGGAGCGGATGATAAAGACCGCCTGATTCAAAATGACCCACTCGAGAACGTACATGTAAAATTCTGTAAAATGTTGCTTGGTACCAGTAAAACATCTGCCAACAATGGATGCAGAGCGGAACTGGGTAGATATCCAATTAAATTAGAATCTACTTTTAGAAGCATTAAATATTGGTCAAAGTTAATAACAAAGGAAAATTTTGAGCTTTCAAAAATTGCCTATATAGATTGTCTCCAGTCCCCAAAACCTGTATTCTGGGGAGAAAAAATAAGACATAAAATCTATAAACTTGGCTTTGGTCATATCTGGCTATCGCAACAAGACATATCTGATTACGAGGGATTCTTAATTCAAATTAAATTGAGATTACAAGACATGGAATACCAACATTGGCTAAGTGACGTATTTAACGACCAAAGAAAAAATCCCCACCACCGCAACAAACTTAGAACATATAGATTGTTTAAAACGGATTACAAAGTAGAAAAATATCTCAAGGCTGTCCCTAATATAAATCATAGAGTTGCTCTTACAAAACTCAGAATAAGTAATCACTGCCTACAAATCGAAAGAGGGAGGTACACTAGGCCCTACACGAAACTGGAAGATAGAATATGCCCCACCTGTAATAAAAACTTAGAAGACGAGTTCCACTTCATTGTTAAATGTGAAACGTACGATACGATAAGAAACGATTTTTATTGCACCCTTAAAATTAATACAAAATACAATACAAGTTATATGTCTGATGACCATTTATTTAATTTGGTCATAAATCCACCCATGGAAGTAGCTCGTTTTGCAGCAAAGTATGTCTATGAGAGCATGATCTTAAGATCATCAATTTTATCGATTTAGCATCTAAATGTTAATGTTTACACTAAATTAGCGCTATATTCCAATGTACCATTTGTTGTGCAAGGAGCTAATAAAAATATCTGTATCTGTATCTGTATCTATACCTTTGCTCACGCACGGGAACCATATCAGAAAACCGTATCAAAAGAAGACCTGCATGGTTTTAGGTTATTTTAAACAACCAGAAACCAATTAGAAGAATAACGCAGTACCGCTCGAGACCTGTATTATGTTTGAAATCATTATACTGTAGCTCTATTGTTTTTGTACTGCTCGGTTCTAAAGGTTAGGGTGTTTTGTATTGTTGGGTAAGCCAATACTGTGGTTCTGTCGGACTCAAAATGAACACAGAGGCGGCACTGGCGAAGGTGTTGGTGGGACTGAGAGAACTTGGCTGCTGCAAGGAATTTCAAACGCTATTTGTGTCGATGCCGGAACGATATTTGATTTTTTTCTCAAAAGTTACGGTAGTGCCGCCCTTAAGTCAACCTAATGTCATATCGACTTCAGATTTCATCCACCCCACTTTCATTCAAACTTAACTAAGTAAACTCCTCTTTCACTTGTGCCAAAATCATGTATTCCCAAATAACTTCATCAGTGCTTTCTTAGAATTTCGAGAAATGTACTATAATAATTGCATTCTAACCGTCCAACCACCTCCCTGTGGACTAAAACCTGGTTCACACTAGCGACGCAATGATAAGCGCCAGCAACATACGAAGACGCAGTAATGTACTGGATCTGGTTGTTCAAAGGGTGGACAACGGAATCCACCGGATAAATCCCTATCCAGTGGATAAAATAAGCTAGTTTGGTTAACACTTATCCACTGGATAGCGTTATATCCACCCTTTGAACAACCGGAGCCTGATCCGTCATTAGCAGTTCTCGTTCTTATCTCACCATTACGACCCTGCTTCTGACTTTGTATATTGCTTGCGCATGCGCTTCAGTATGCTTGAGTCGCTAGTGTGAGCCGGCAGCAGGGGAAGAGTTTAATCGTTTTCCAGACTGACCAACATTCAATAACTGAATAGAAAGTGCTGCTTTTATTTCGTGAAACTATATTGATCTTGAGCTTGACAGTTAGACCTTAACTTCTTCCCGGAGATGACGAGGACGATAAATAAAAGGCCCACAGTTCAAAACTGTTACGAGTCATACCGGTTAAGTCTAAAATCATTTCGCAGTGTGGACTTTATTTTTACTCCAATGAGTATCTGTAGACGCCAACGTGACTGATTTTTAGAAACTATATCATTGAATAGTCATGAATACTAAAGGCCCTATCACGCGGTACAATTTTTCGTGCAAGTTGTCTCGCAAAAATGAATGTTGCAAGTTGGATGCGAGCATGTTAGACGTTAGTTTTTGTGAGCAAGTTGTCTCGCAAAAATTAGACGTTAATTTTTTGTATGCAAGTTGTCTCGCCAAAATGAATGTTGCAAGTTGGATGCGAGCATGTTAGGGGCGGACCATTAGAAATCCTGGGAGGGGGGGTGGGTAGTCCAAAAAAAAAATTCGTGCAAGGCTAAATGTCCCAAAAGAAAATTCCTGCAAAGCACCAAGGCACAAAAAAAAATTCGTGCAAAGGAACCGATGCATTCTTCAATTTTTGTTTTGAAAAAATACTAGCAATTCAGTTTTACCAATTCAAAATATAGTTCTAAAGATTACCCACACAGTCTGTGTAAGGCCAGATAAAAACAAATACTTGGTTAGCCCGACCTGAGAAATGTCCCCGATCTCTAATTTTGTTTAATTTTTAATTTTTCATAAAAAAAACTTTAGAAAGTGTAATTAGCCACTTTGGAAACGAGTAGAGGCCTGGGGCGAGTCGAGGCTCGCAAAGGCGCTTGGGGCTGTTACCAGGTACACTTGAAGGAAAGAGATCAAGGAAAGTATAGAGTTGCGAAGCTATGAAACATAATTGTTGTGTTCCTGGCTGCACTATTAATACTAGAAACAAGCCACCCGATGTACAGTTTTACTGTATTCCTACGGATCCTAAATTACGAGAAATCTACCAGGTTATTCTTAAAAACGACAATTTAAAGCTGTCTTCTTCGCACACACGTGTCTGCTCGAATCATTGGGAAGGAAACAGAAAGCTGAGCCGAACACATCTTCCTTCTGTGTTTCCATGGACAGTCACCGTGAATAAACGAAGAGAACTGAACAGATTATCATATCAGGAGGCTTTGCTTGTTAGAAAGAAGCCAAGGAAAAGTAAAGCGGACTTTGCAGCGAACGAACCTGATTCTGACTATCCACTCACCATAACTACGTGGAATGCTGACTCTGTAACAATTGAAGAAGTAGACCAAGAAATATTGGTCGCGAACACCAATTGGTCGCGAACACCAATTCTTGTACCCAGACCCCTACGTGTACCACTTAAAATTTGCGCCGGCGCATTAAATATTTTAACATCGACGCCATTTTGTTTCTACAACACGAGGTGAGTGAATAATATCTGGTCAAGACAAAATAAACTTCACATAGAAAAAAACAAAACAAAAAAACCTCCCTCCCTACCTGGAAAAATTGAAATGGGTGGACGCTAAACAAGTATTTTTTTATCTGGCCTAACTGATTTTCAGGTATTTCCAGATGAAAACAACCTCCCCAATCTTTAGTCACTGTTGTCATGGAAATATCAACTGGCCTTAATTCCCCCGATACCGGTAGCAAACCACAAGAATAAACACGCTCATATGTTTGGCCAAGAGAGAAGTTTATTTGCGGTCTAAAATATTTTCATGTATTGTCTTGTGCAAAACATCGTGGATAATGAAATCTTGGGGTATGTATTTTTGATTTGGCCTGAATCGGAGCCAAGCAATGAAAGACCGGGACTATATGCATTCTAAGGCGATCAAATTAAATTCCTCATCACTGGGCTCGTTACAAAAAAACTGTGGCTCAAAGTAAATTAACAAGTCAAGGAATGTAAAGCAAATTACTATAAAGATCTGATTAGACAAAACAAAGAAATTCAGGTCAGTGCTCTATGGAAAACTATAAATGATTGACTTGCCATAATAAGATCTAATAATGGCTCTCAGCCGACCTTTATCCAATCTGAATCTGATGGAGTACAGTTAACAGAGCCAGCGTCGATCGATCAGACCTTTGTTAGCAGCAAAGTTTCAATCTCTGGTCGGCGCCATTGACATTAGTCCAGCTAAGACAAATAACAGTGAAATTGTCTTTCGCTTTTCGAACATTTCCGAGAGCTTTGTTTTAAACAATTAAGAGGTTTGAAAACAAACAAAGCTATTGGTTTAGACCGAATCAGATTTTTTACTACTGCTGATGCGATATGGGGTGACAAATACAACTCAACCCTCATAGACGATCTTCAGATTTTGCAAAATAAGCGGCCAAGATAATTCTTGAATTTACCTGGTTAAAGTTCTTCAGCACAAGCCTTGTCAAATCTTAATTGGCCTACTCGTTCCAAACGTCGTCTTGTACATCGTCATATTTTAATATATAAGTATTTTAATGGACTCATTGATTATGATTTTAATATCTTAAAGAACATTCACATGTATAATACAAGAAGAAAGAACGATTTTAGACTTCCAATAATCAAGCTTAATTATGGCAAACAACGTTTATTGTACAAAGGTTTTAGTGAATGGAATACTTTAGATAATTCGTTGCGGGAAATCGAATCCCTAACTCTTTTTAAACAAAATGTCAAAAGACATGTTTTTGAATTGCCTCATAAATTTTAGCTCTAGTCACTCTATTAATGTATTTTTAGCCTAGTTTTTAACTCTAGATTATTAATGTATTTTTATTTTTGTTTCTTATTTATGTTATGCAGGGCTCTATTAAAAAAACTCTTCGGAGACATATTCTCTGCTATAAATAACATTATTATAATTATATTATATTATGGTTGTATTCACAGGCTATAAATCTATATAGGATGTACACTGAAAAATCTCTATAGAATGTGCACTGAAAAAAAAAATCGTGCAGAGGTATCGCCTTAAAAAAAAAAATCTTGCAGAACTCACACTGCTAAAAAAAATATCGTGCACAAAAAGTTTTCCACCCCCCCCTCCCAGGATTTCTAATGGTCCACCCCTTAGACGTTAGTTTTTGTGTGCAAGTTGTCTAGCAAAAATGAATGTTGCAAGTTGGACGCGAGCATGTTAGACGTTAGTTTTTGTTGTCTCGCGAAAGAGAATGTGTAGTCCATGGATCTCTGGTTACATGATTGGATGGAATGTTTTAAATGTCACGAGACAAGTAATGTTGAACGACCCGTGTTACACGTTATTTTTTTGTGCAACTGATAAAAATATGTTTCAGAAAGTGGAAACTAAATCAACTTTTCGTGCAACTTGCAATTTTGAAAAAAAACTCGTTTCGCGAGGGGATGTTATACGCTAAAATTAACGGTTAATACATTTCTGTAACTTTGTGGTTTTGTGATACAAGCTTCAAGAATAATTATACCGTGCAATATGCATGGCCTTTTAAGTTTGAAATTATTTTTCGTTCAGGTTTTATGACCTGGTTTGTATGAAAATAGGATGAAAAAATATACTTCGAAAAGGAATAAAATCTGCAATACACAACAAGATATCAGAAATCCTCTACAAAATAATTTAGGCAATTTGGTCGGGATTCGAAAGGGATAATTAAAAAAATAATATTCCAAAGTCTCAACGTATCGGTACAACATCTACGCTTTTAACTTTTCGTCAAAACGGAATAAATATATGCTTTCTTAATATTGAAGACCTGAGCTAACCGCCTCCCGGTTAGCTCAGTGGTTAAGCTCCGGTCTGTTGCGCGGGAGGTCGCGGGTTCAAACCCCGGCCGGACCAACACTCAGGGTCTTAAAATAACTGAGTAGAAGGTGCTGCCTTTGTGAAACAACTACAAATGGTTAGACCTTCACGTCTTCTCGGATAAGGACGTAAAATCGTAGGTCTCCCGTCGGCCTCAAGTTTATCAGTCTTACTAGACTGTCACAAGTTACCGACGTTAAATAAAGTAGCTTTACTTTACTTTACTTTACTTTAAGACCTTTACTGTCGAAGCAGGTCAAGCCGCGTTCCTAGAGCCAGAAATGAAATTTGAATGGAATTCTTCGCTTCAAATTTCCATTCAGTTGTTCCCGAATGAAACTAGCAAAAATTCAAAATGAGCCTATTTGTAAAATTTAAATAAGTCTCCTTCGCAGCCGTTCTTAGGGCTAGCGTGTGCGTGACAACACTAAGAACGGCTGCGAATGAGACAAAAAACTCATAATACGCTATGGAGCTAGGCCGGAGATGTACAAATTTTTTGCACATAAATACAATCAAAATTCGATTGGGGTTCAATTTGAATTTTGCAAGTTTCGTTTTAAAAATGGAAGTTTGAAATGAAGAATGGAATCAAATTTCTATAATAATGAACTATTTCTTGCTTGCTTTACGGAGGAACGCTTGATCTGTTTTGATGTAACACGGTACGTAGTACGTCGATGCGACGCTGCAAGAGCGTTTTTTTTTCGAACTGATATCTCGAACCTTTATCCCTGAAACTGTGAGTACAACAGTTTAAAATTTACTTTTTGTCGTAAAATAATGTAGTAGAAATTAAGATTTGAAGTATAAAAAACAATAAAAATCAACTTATTTATTTATTGTAACATTTTGAATTCTAAAATAACTAAATAAAGAATAGCTGAGTCAAATACATTTTACGTAGGTAGGAAAGTTGACAATAAAAAGTCATATGATAAAAAACGTATTGACCGAGTTGTAAGATTAAAAGCGGCAATCAAAGAGCATGTACTACTTTGAAGTATTTTCTTATAACTTTTATTATATAGTGTTCCATGACGGTGTTTCTTAAATTTACTCTTTCCCAAAATCAATAAAACATTTTTCATTTTGGCTTTATCTTTTTAGGTATATAGTTAGCCTATATAGTTAGCCCGAAAATCAATACTACCAAGATAAAATAGTAAATACACAAAACATTGAGTTTTTGTGCCAAGTGAGCCTTTTAAAGTATTTACTTAGTCCGCCTGTTTCCAAATTTCTCAATAGCTTATTTAAACAGTTGGATCCTATTTACGTCTTAGGAGTTTTTTTTAACAGAGCTGCGTAAACAAGATTGATTCTGCTGCTTCTACTTGATATGCTTAGATTCGTGTCTTTTTTTATACGAAAGTCACAAAGACCTTGCGCGTTTTCATATGGTTTTCATATAGGCCTTAAAATTTGCCTTTTCTTTGTTTTGTTTTCTGGTTTTATCAAACCCCGTAAAACCAACAGCAAGCCTTCACTCTCAAAACCTTGCATTTTATTGTACCCCATGCATGCAGTTTGGTCCGCACTGACAAAGAATTCCATTGTTTTAGGGTTGTTTGTTTCAGGGTTAGGATCATTTTGTGTGGATAGCCAGTATTATTCCAGGTTCCGAGGAGGTGAATCGAAGTCCGCGTGCCCCAAAACCAAGAACGACATATCAAAACAACATGAAATTAGACCTAACCCATAACCACGTAAGGCAATCGTCGTTCCTTGTTTTTCAGATAGAAGGACTAGATCTCCGAAACAATTAACAAACGACACTTCTTATGCTAATAAATGTCAATACAAACACTCACAAATCAGGAAAATCAGAGAAACAGTCGAAACACACATGAAAAACAAGAAAAGAAAAAAGACGAGATACGATACGTGAAAAACACGGAAAAACAAGAAAGCCGGTTATATCAGCCTTTAGAAGGGACTGCTGAACGGCTGTAATGACGGGACGGTGTTTTCTTTTGCATGAAATTTGACTAGGAGTTTACTGTTTCTTTTATTCGTCTTTTATCGCTTTTCATAACTAGGTTTTCGAATAATAGAATGATCACAGGTTTACTTAAGGCCGATAGTAAAACAAAGCAATTTACGTCAGTTTCTAATAAGCTCGTGTCTTAAACGTACAGGGTTTTTCAAGTCTCTTGTTTCTGCAGACAACGGCGAAACTGTAAAGTGATTACATGGATTTTCACATGTAGTTCATGTATTTTGTAATTATATAAGTCCATTGTTTAATGCTTTCGCCCTAGATTGCGCAAGGTCCCTAATCACATCACAGCATTGCATTGATTACTGTTAGTGTATCAACATCTTGATTGGGGTGGAATGCTATTTGTTGCAGTCTCTTCGTCGTTACCGTACGGCTGGAGAAAGAGAGAAATGGCATTTTTTGATGTAAATGTTTAGTGAATATTAATCTATCATGTGGAAAATTAACCTAGGCCTGTCATTAAGCGGGTCCGAATCTTAAAATTTTGCCTCTCTCTATTAATTTTTTTTTCGTTGTCGATCTGGCACAAG
The DNA here is from genome assembly GCA_030867875.1 of Actinernus sp. WN-2022. Classification (NCBI taxonomy): domain Eukaryota; kingdom Metazoa; phylum Cnidaria; class Anthozoa; order Actiniaria; family Actinernidae; genus Actinernus; species Actinernus sp. WN-2022. The sequence continues at coordinate 31,797,343 of JAOWCC010001634.1, forward strand.
TGGGAAATTGCATAACAGAGCCATTACCGTGCTATCGATGTGGGATGAGTTAATTTCTCACACCGCTACCGCGCAGACGCGTTAGACTTCGATACTCTATTTACCTTTTAACTCCCCCGTAACCTTATAATTCTTATATAAAGGAACTTTTAGTGACCAAAAACATACATTAGCCATTTCAGAATTTTCCTGTAATTCTTGCTTTCTAATTGTCATTGAGCCAGAATGACCAAACAGAGGACAACGTGATACATTTCGATGGTGACGACAAGCGAGCCGTGATAGCATGATCTCGTTATCACGACTCAGATGGCTTATAGCCATCTGGTTAAAGCGAAGAAACAAACGTTACATGCTAAATAGATGGCCGATGCAGCTTGCCTCCTGACTTTACTCTTTAGTAATGTATCTTTTTTGTTTTTCTATATCCCACTGAAGAGGAAACGCATTTAAGTGTTTCCAGGTTTGTTTAAGGAAGTGCATTTTCCAATCCTTAGTATCCTATCATGTGCATCACAGCAGTTTTTTAAAAGTATTTTAAATTAAGTACTTACTTTGTCCTCCTGTTTCTAAGTTTCTTAGTCACGAGGCTCTTTAAAAAGTTGGACTCCATATATATCTTAGGAGTGTTTTAAACAGAGCTGGGCAAACTAAAAATTGATTCTGCTGTTTCTCCTTGAAATACTCGGATTCTGATTTATCAACCCAAAGGGTATAAAGCATGCGAGTTTTCCTTGCAGTAGCCACAACTGGTTGTACATTAACGAAGTTTATCAAACACTGTTTTTGAGCAAGCGAGAAAGAACTGAAGATGAAGTCCGTATTTGTTGCACTCTGTCTTCTTGTGGCTGCCGTAGTTGCCGAGCCAAGAGAGCGAAGGTTCCTCATTGACGTAAGCTTTGGAAAAACAACTAACACCTAACAATATTATTGTCTTCATAGCTCGTATCAGTTAAAAGAAATTATCGATTTATCATTATACGAAAATGTTGAAAAATCGTTCGATTTGTTTATTGATAATGTTTAACCGAACACAATTGATTTTCTTTAGAAATGTTCATCATCAGCTGACTGTGGTGCGAACCAGTGCTGCATCTTCAACAGGTACTGCTTACCTAGACTGCCTAAGTACGCATCCTGTCTCCTCACGGTAAGCAATGTGGACTTTTGTAAGTGTGCTTTTCACTGGATCTCTTCCATAGGATGGCAGTTTGTTGGAAATTTGTTGAAAAATAGTTGGAAGTTGGAATTTCCATGGTTTTGTACACTTCCAACGCATATAAATATGTTGGAAATTCCTTGGAAATTTTGTTGTGAATTCTAATTTATATAACAAAATTAACCCATGGGAGAGTTCCAGTTTTTCAGTGTTTTCCTCAAGTAACCATGTCATCTACGTTAGGACAATGAAAAATATACATGTACTGATACTTTCATATTCCGCGTTTCAGTTTCGGCATGACTGAATTCGTTTAAAATTACTTTAATTTGGCTAATTGTTGGGTTCCTTCAATAAGAATAATAAGTAGATAAGTGTTCGATTCAACTGAGTTTCTTCTTCTAATTTTATTATGATTTTTACTGTAGATAGCGATATAAAAGCTGAATTGTAGACAAATAACCCATAATAATTAATCCAAATAATCCCGATACTACATTTTAATTGAACATTATCAGCATGCCGTAACCACTCATACGAAATCCGTTATTTGGCGCACTGTAAAACCTTTTTTATTGGACCAGAAGTACCACATATCATTCAGCAACCATGCTGTAATTCAGATCATATCACTGGCTAAAATACTCTACTAGTACCCGTAACCACTCATACGAAATACGTTATTTAGCGTACTGTAAAGCCTTTTTTATTCTATAAACTACATTTTTACAAGGATTTCCAGCACTGAGTTCGAAACATCGTATCTGAACACACGTGAATATCGATAATTTTACGTGTGTGGATATCGCCTCTCAGCCAATCAGTGCTTTCCACGTCACGCGCTTTCCCTTGCTTCGAGCAACAGGGCCCAGGTCCAAGTATTGTTTATAAAATAAATAAAACAATACATGGACGCTTGGAGATATGGAATTTATCTTCTCGTGTTCAACTCTGTATCTCACTCGTTCGCTGCGTTTACTCGTGAGATATCGAGTTGAACACGAGAAGATAAATTCCATGTCTCCGCGCGCCCATGTATTATTCTCTATTTATTGGACCAGAGTACCCCGTATCATTCCGTAACCATGCCGCAATTCAGATAATATCTCTGGCTAAAATACTCTACCAGTACTGATTCTTGGCTTTATACCAATACAGAGCTTTCACAAATGTAGCTGCAGTGACGGTTTAGAATGTCGTGTGACCAAGGAGTTTGACTTCCTTGGACAGAAGATTCAACTTCGTCAGTGTATGCCAACTGGTGAGAGCTTCAGAGTTGAGAAGCTCGAGGACGAAGAGGTGAAGGAACTGACAGGACACAGACAGAAGAGATTCTTGATCGATGTAAGACATCAAACTCAATGTTTTGGCAGGTGTTTTTTGATTTTGAAATCCAAATTGTCGGTTTGACTTCTCGGGGTTGCTAATGAGCGTGAAATTACATTCATGTGAAGGTTTTTCTATATTATATATAAATAGACCAGTTTACGGTTCATGCGCAGTTCTGCCTGGTCTATAGAAGTCGTCCATAACCACAAGTCTCGATAAGCAATGAAGTGCGGCCCATCACTTTACGGTATAATCTGTTTATAGAACGTGCGGCGCTCAAACTACGTTCGTGGGAGGAAAACAATGGCAGCTATATTTCTTTTATAAACACAACATCAGTTCTCTCATTAGAACAAAGCCGGCTTTCATATTTTGGACCAGTCAGATTTGCTGGTGCAATGATATCGATTCAGCAAAAAAATCCGGCGTTTTCTGAAAAATAGATCAGTAATATTGTAAACTGATGGCGAGTTTGGCTGCGTAAATATGAAAAGTAAACTTGAAACAGATTGTGCGGTATATAATTTTGTTTATTATTCTGATTGGTCGATAACGAATAAAGGTTATTGAGTGCACAGTTATATATATGCTCTCAGCAAATGTTTGCTCAGTATCTTATAAACAAAGAATCACATGAACTGCTCGTGCTATATACTTGATTTATAGGCACTGAGTTATGTTTTGAAAATTCTCAAATTGCAGTCGTCCAAAGACTCGTGCAATTATCAGAACTTTCAAAACATCACTCAGTGCCTATAAATCACGTATAGCACTCGCTTTAATGCGATTTCCTCTACTTATACGACTTGCAGGTTGGCGTTTTCGAGTTCTAATACGGGTCAAATATGAAAATATATTACACGGGTCACGATCCGGTTTTCACCTATTTATTTGAAACACACTCGAAAGGTTTCATAATAAGCGCGCGAGCCAATTAAAATTGGGCTGCTGTAGTAATAGCCAATCACCTTTTAGTGTTGAAAGCATTCTTTTTTAGCGCCGTGCACGCTCTCGACGATCTTGCATTCACAGTGATCGGAGCTGCAAGTGAAATAATAAACTTTTCCTTTATTTTTTTCAGGCTTAAAAAAGAAGTGACTCGTACGAATATTCAGCCGTATTATATAAATTTCGGTGTAATAACCTTTATTTATTTTCTGTTTATAGAGATGCTCGACGGAGGCGGATTGTGGGGGAGATAGATGCTGTCTGTTCAACCAAATCTGTGCGAAAAAGCTGTCAAAGCTCTCCACCTGTTTCTTCACGGTAAGTTCTCGTGATTTCGATTCGTGGCCAGAGTCCATCTTGGCTAAAAACTAGGTAAATTCATCCCAATTCAATCCTCATGTAAAGAATATAAATTTAGTTTTTGGCCTAGAACCATACTTACCGTCTCAGTTCATGAACATGGACTCGAGAAGCAACTTTAGGTCAGCTTTAAGTAATTATCTTCTTGTCTGAGCCACCACTTCATGCTTTTTCTTTATGTTTTTCCGGACTGTACACATTTCTAAAAAAAATATATTTCATTTTTCACTGTGCACTGAAACTTGCGGAATATCCTTTTTAGGATCTTACAAGTTAACTATGTAGATGTACTGGAGTAAAAATCGTTTGCGAAATACTATAGCATTAATGCGCGATTTTGATCAAAGCAAATCGACACGAAAAGGCTTGATTGCATGCGTCTAGCTGTAGTATAAGTTGTATATATCGCGGACAAAGCGGTGATTTCGGATAAGTGACCTGTTGCTGCAATATCATTCTAATTCTTCTACTGACTACTTTGAACAAGTCATATAGCGATGAAGCATAAAACTACAGCATTAAATATCTTTGGCGAAAATACTTAAAAAAAAAACAGTAAGGCCATCCCAATAAAATGTTTCGTTTACCATCACCCGACCAAATTTTTTTGGATAAGTAAACAAACAAACAAAAATTGAAGACCAACCCAATTATTTTGGAAAAGTAAAAGAAAAGATTGAAGAATAATTTCATAACTACACCTCTTTTCCGAGCTCTCTACGTTTTAGTTTAATAATAATAATAATAATAATGTTTATACAGAGTGCACCATTCTTGCTGGCCCTGTTTCTTGCTGGTTTCTTGCTGGCCCTGTTTCTTGTTTTTCTTATGATAATTGTCAATCCACAACTAGCAGAGGAAAAATTTGTCGAGGAATGCATGCCAATTGTTACAAGAGTCTTCAAGCTGCTCAGTTTAGTAACCAGGCTTTACTTGGTTCCAGACCTGAGAGATTGACAGAAGTCATCAATGAAAATGTCCCAAAATTCATCACCCCCCTTCAATCAATGAAAATGTTCCAGAATTTATCATTTTGCCCCCCCCCCCCCCCAACCGAGTTCCAGGATCTGCCTACGCCCTTGCCTGACCGACCCGCCATCACGAGCCAAAGGACGAAACATTTCATTGGGATAGTCTAAAAAACTCTGCCTTGGTTCGTGACATCAAATTAAAGAAAAGTTAGCAATCACTTATTACTTTCTACGATAGCATGGTTGTTCTTGGTGGCTTTCTCGCTCATTTGTTTTCAGATTGGGCTTCCTGTGGCGCGCGGTAAAAAATGGGGCGAGGAGAAAAGGGAAGGAGGGGGAGGGGTAAAAAAAACCACGAAGAAGAGCTGTCAGCATGCTATTACTACAGTTAATCTAAGCATTCGTGTCCCTTGTTGCCTACAGAACAAACACATGTGTGGTTGTGCCAAAGGTCTGGAGTGTCGCGTCACTACAACCATCGTCCTTCCTATTGTTGGAACCCAAATACCCATCAGGCAGTGCGTTCCACCAGTCTGAAGTGATGTCTAGTGATATTGTGCGAAAGCATGCATCAGTCAAGAGAATTCCTATAGTGACGATTATTGATTATGTAGTATGGTTTAAGTAATGCAGCAAGTCATATTAAGAGGATAGAATATTAAAATTACAGTGGCATACAACGTGCTTTTGTTATTTATGTTTTAAGTTTAGAAAGGTTTTGGATAATCTCCATTTGTCGAAAGAGGCTGGGCGAGTATTGTGAATATTGCTCTAGGCGACTATTGAACAATCAAGTACGTTGGCTTTGTGGTATACACTATAACCCCGGTCAAACAAAAGTTTGAAAAATTACCAAAGTTGCAGTGTTTATAACGCAGAATTTCAATACACTTCCATAAACTATCAGCACAATTACTAAGTTCAAGATCCCTTATAGGAGTTTGGGAATCATTTCGACATTAAAAATATTATGCTAATTACGGCGGCCGCGAGGGGAGGTTAAAGCGGTATCAGGCCAAGCAGTAAATTATTATCCATCAAAAACCGGCTCCCCATTACTTTAATTGCATATCACATCAAACTTTCCAGTGCTGAGAAAAACTCCGAAGAAATGATTGCAGACCTGACTCAACCCATACGAATAAGGCTAAGTTTGATATAAGTTCAAAACTATTAGCTACTCAAAGGTAGGGGAAGAAAAAATGAGGACTGGCTGTCGTTGTTCTCCCCCCCCCCCCCCTCCCCTCTCCAACTCTCCCTTCCATTTGCGCCGCTACGCAGGCATGTATAAACCAGGGGTTGGTGTAGATTTCTAGGACGTCCGTAAATGTTTAAAATATCCATGACTGAGATCCCATGTCAATTAGATCTGGTGATGGCCAGTCATAGCCTGCGAAGCGGCGTAAAGGGCGAAGAAGAAGAGGGGAAGTGGGGTAGAGGGGGGATTGGGGAGAGGAAGAAGGGGGCGGATGGTTGGCGGATGGAGGTTCTTCCTCTCCCCAATCTCCCCTCTTCTCCCCCTCTCCCCCTCTTCCCCTCTTCTTCGCCCTTTACACCGCTTCGCAATTACATTCACTACAAGCGTAACATTTCGACAGTGCGAAGTAAGGGGGTGTACGATCACGAAATGTTTAAAGTGGTCCAAACCCCTATCGCAATTGTTATACCTATGAACCTGGTACCTTTTGCAACTGTTGCTCAAAACCTTTCAAAACTTCTGTGAAAACATTTTTGGCTTTCAGAGAATACTCTATGTTATACGCTTGTTTTGAAATGGTGAACATTTGACCTTTCCTGACCCATGACCGGGCAAGTAACAGCCCGGGTCGAGATATGTATATATATATCATAGGTATGAAAATAAGGGTTAGTGGCACTTTAAATAAAAATATGGATACAAAAAATCGACAGTAGCGGCCACGAGCCCTGTATGGCAAAAACAAAACATGCAAAATATAACAGCAGACAACGAAGGGAAAAAAGAAACAACATTTATTTAATAAACGTATATAGCAAATGTAACGTTTCGTGCATGCATGTCACTCTCAAATGAATGTTAAGCATTGCACTGTTGATGTTATCAAATGAGAACGTTTTCAGCTACCAGCTGATTTGCCTGGTCCAACTTCTTCTTCAGGACATCTATTTTCATTCTCTGTTCTGAGATCATAATAGACTGCTTTTTCTGCAAAGAACAATAAAGTCGTCTTTATTGACAGAGGTCTTTTGCTCATTCTGCGGCAATACTATTTAACAATCTTCATATTGAAGTTAAGTCAGCTCGCACTCTAAAGGAGATTTAATCTAGTTACTGGAGGCATTATACTGCGCTTTAAAGAGTTTTAGTCTAGTTATTGGTGATGTGTACCTTTTTTCTTGAAATTCTTACTATAGCTTTTATTCAAGTAATTATTATTTACCTATTATGCAAGTTGTTATCATTATATACTTATATTAATAATTAATATGTATTGTAATTAGTTCTTAGAATTTTGTTGCACAGCATCTTTGGAATTCAGCGTCTACTGAAAGATTTTCTGTGAATAATAAAGTTATTATAAAGTCATAGATGATGTATAGTGTTTACAGTAACATTCGAAATCAGGTCTAGAAGGGCGGCCATTTAGGAAGACTTTTGGATAACTCATGATCAGTTGTTTTACAAAAACGGATGTAAGGGGAAACGGTGTTGCTACTATGAAGCTAGATCTGAATTGAGAACAAGAATCCTTGAGAGATTTCATATTATTGTTCCATTCCTATTTTAACTTTATTTTTTTAATGTACAAACATTGTTCCGTATAAATTACGCAATGATTTCCAAATGATATAAGACATCGTACATCAGTAGCCTTATTTTCTTTCCCTGGCCTTTTATCATTAGAAAACAACAGTTATGTAATACATTTATAGATCGTATGCAACGCGAACAATTATATTTACAATGCGGCATAACGTTGTACCTGTTCTTGTCGAGCGAACTTCAAGTCTCTTTCTAGTTCACTGTTGCTCTGTTTTAGTGTATTTGACTTTTCCCAGGCCGCACAAAGCTGAAGTTCCAGAGCTTTTTTATCGAGCTTTTCAGGCAATTTGACATCGAGTTTAATCTAACGATAGAACAAAAACAGTGTCACAACAAAAATATCAACTAGAAATTAAGCAAGAGATTCTGGTGTCTTAAAGTGGTTTCAATGAAGGCTACAAAAAATGGTTTTGTAGCTTAATATTTGTGTAATTTGTAGTGCTCGGGTTTATTGAAACTAGTGATATGTCATTGCAAGTAGAAGTCGCATATAGAAATATCGGACTTCATTTTCTTATTCTTTCCGGAGTGATACTAGGTATTCTATTCAGAATCCCGAGGAGTTTAGCTAAAACTAAACTCTTATTAATAACTAAAGAAAAGTCAAATGGATGATATTCGATGTTTTTATCAATGAACGCCATGACATTTGGATTTCGTAAAGCGTTTTGAATTGTCTGAAGTTTTTCTTGAAATTTTTCAACCACTTTTGCTGACACACACCTTATCGCATGATCGAAGAATGTCCTCTTCTTTTGCTCCCATCAAGAAAATTAGAATTCTTAACTGCAATTAAACCAGAATACAACTAATGAGGTTGTATACAGTTAGTTCTCAGTCATTAATTATTCATGAGGTACTTAGCCAACCAGAGATCTCAATTTGTATCACGTGCCGTACTTTGTAACCATTCCAAACAGTACTTTGAAATACTCTCTCTGATTGATTAAACATCAGTGTCTGTAATAGGGTACAAGTACTGATATTTTATTAAACAGTTCGGGATCCAAGCTGGGGAGGTCTCACAACCGACAACTGGCTTCTCCTACTATTTATATTACAAACACATAACTTTACAAGTGCAATGGTGCAAAACTAAACAAAACAAAAAAATTAGTGCTAACCTACGAATACAAAAACATATTACAATTTACACAGTGCAAATTATCCTTTCAGCTCGTTTTAGCCAGTCATATATGGGTTGCCATTTCGTTTGGAATTTTTCATCTTTTTGTTTGTTGATGGCAGATTCTCTTTCAATGATTACAGCTTTCAAAACAGAAGGGCGTATTTCTTATAAATGATGTGTACATAATGAAGGAGGAGTTTCACACTGTGCTGATACTGCGTATGTCCGTGACACAAACATTTATTTCAACAGATTCTTCCTAAATAATTAATGGATTGAGTACGAGAAGTCGTTCCAAGGCCTCCAATTCCAACGGGGTTAGAAGTTCTCGCAATTATTCCCATTCCTCGGCTGCGCCTCGACCATGAACTAACTACGCGGATTTTAAACTCAATCCAGTCCTCGTTGTCGGCTTTGAAACATCATTTCAAACAGATTGTTCGATCAAAAGCAACAAGCAACAAACCGAAAAGGCCTCTGGGATTTATGAATATTTTTATGAATATTTCATGATCAGATTCGAATTAAAAATAAAAGTTCACCAGAAAAAGGTTAAATTTCAAGGTTGCATAATTTATGCATTAAGTTCGGCGCATGTAAAGAACAATGTTTGAGTCGACTCAATTCTACAATGCGTCTCATAATGCGACAATTAATTAAGCTGCACCTAATTCATCTGCCGCACCTAATTTTAAAATCCAGCGAGTGACTCATCACTCGAGTTCCACGTACTTTACCCTCCAGCTTGAATTTCGTATCAGGATCCAGTTTGTTATCTTCCACCATCAAGTCTCGGACGTCTCCAACGCATTCTACAAGAACGCCAATTCTTTTTTCCGTTTCTCTCCTGATGATTTCGATGTGTCTGTCATAGGCAGGCTTTAGAAACTCCAAGCCTACTCTAAGATCTTCAACCTCTCCCTACGAGGGAAAAAGAATGTAGTTGTAAATGTTTTTGCAGCTGCTTTTTGTTCGATGATATGATAAGGTAGATATATTTATGTGACTTCGCTGGGCTAAACTTGTCTTTGCTACCTTTGTATATTAAAATGCCAGCATATGAGCCCAATTTCGTATTGGTTCAAATCGATTCTACATCAAGTAAATACTTGAATAGCAAAATAGTTCTTAAATTTGAGTGCTGAGTCAATGAGTTATCAGATTGATATATTTCGAATATGCTAAACATGGCGGCTTCTGGCATTTCTTTCTTCTTGTGGATTTGGACACAATATTTGGTAAAATCAATCACTAATATAAGCTTCAAATATGACATGGTGTTTATAAAATGTCATTTATCTCTACACATTGTTGTATAATAATACGTGCCCTGTTTTACGTTATATCACGAGCATGCATGATTGGAAATAGAAACCTTGATAACTAGTAGAGTCCTGACGCAACACTCAAATCGATGTAGAATCGATTCTAATGATAAAAAAATGTCGGCTCATATGCACTTTAACTGTTTCAATTACATTTGGGCAAGTCATTACTATATAACAGAAAAACATATAGGCCCAAGAATAAATCTTTGTTAAATACCACACTTGACAGTGCAAGAATCTGACAAATTCCTTGTATTCGTGTCATTTGTGTGCTTTCGGTTGAACCCCGCAGAAATTTAATATTATTATGAGAATATCGTGATCAATAGTATCAAAAGCCTTTTTAAGTTCGAGATACAAGACTGCGTTTATTAAGCCATTGTCAATATTTATAAACCATTCATTTGTGGCGTCTAAAAAAACTGTTACAGTTGAGTGCAAATGCCTAAAACCTGACTGAATATATTATGTTGAGTTAGGTAATCATAGAATTGATTAAATATTACTCTCTCCAATACCTTGATTACAAGTGAAAGCACAGAAATATGACGATAATTATTAGGGTCTGTCTTTAAAAATTGGAGATACTCTAGCATTTTTCTAGTTAAGGTAAAACGCTAGTATCAAGAGCAAATTAAAAACATGCATGCATTAAAGATTTAGAAGTATAATAGCATCAAGACCACTGGCCTTGTTTGTGTGCAACTTATACTCATTATTTCAAGTACTTCAGTCTGATATAGATTTCTTAACTCAAAAGTGGAACTCACTCGATGAATATAATCTCTAATCCAATTTAGGCCCAATATTGATAAAATGATCATTAAATGCATTGCTAATATTAACAGAGTTTGTATATCAGCATCATTAACTACCAATTTGGTAGGCTCAACACAGGATTGAATTTATTCCACTCCAAGTTCTGCGCGTATTGCTGGTGTTTGTGGGAAAGAAATTATTGTAGTAGTGGGAGCTTTGCTACTTTTTATAGCCATATGTACTTGATTCCTAGTATGTCTGTAAGCCGTCCAATTGCATGCATTCAGTATTTTTAATTACAGCTATTCGTTTCAATCTGTCCATCTCAAAAAATTAGGCTTTTGATGTTAGCTGTTAGCCAGGGAGCAGCCGAAATCCTAACCCGTTTGGACTTCATAGGGGCGTGCCAGATAACTGAGCATCAAGGTGGGGTTAGGGGGCCGGTGTGGTTTTATCGGCATAAAGCTATGCGGCACATCATATGCATAACTAAAGTATCAAGGTGGGGTTAGGGGGTGTGGTTTTATCGGTATAAAGCAATGTGTAACTCGCCTCTTTCTTGCTTAACGTCTGGTGAAGAAAAGCCTCCGTGGCTTTCATCTGTTTTAGCTGGCTTTCCAGTTTCCTGTTATCTCGTTCTAGCTTTTCTGCCCTAAACAGCAGTAACACAATACAAGATATAATATGAAGTAAATATATAGTCACACTTGAGGCTTGAGTGGCTTTATCATAGTAACCGCAATGGCCACATCAGTTACACATTTTAAATAAATAAAAATAAAATGAACAACTGTACTTTATATACGTGTCTACTCTTCTATCCGTTCCTAGAATGGGAATACTAATCGGGGACACGGATTCCTCGATCGAATTGGATTTTAGGTTGCTTTTTAAGATTTACACGACAAGCATTTTGGGCGAGGGCGCTCCTAACTTGAGCACGGCGCTCCTAACTTGAGCACGGCACTCCTAACTTGAGCATGGCGCTCCTAACTTGAGCACGGCGCTCCTAACTTGAGGACGGCGCTCCTAACTTGAGGACGGCGCTCCTAACTTGAGCACGGCGCTCCTAACTTGAGCACGGCACTCCTAACTTGAGCACGGCACTCCTAACTTGGGCACGGCACTCCTAACAGGCGGACCGAGACTACCTTTTCACAAGGTCTCAGCACCCCTAGATTTTAGGGCACATCCAGTATCCAGTCATAGAAGTACAAGGACTACAGCAAAACTGATTGAACAACGGTCAAGTATATGTATTTATCATGGGTTACGCAACCCCGCCATCGGGGTATACGTGTTGTTTTAGTAACATACATCATTAGTGGCACATTACTATATAGTCAGATATGCGTAATGTTCAGTCATTCGAGTCCTTCGTCCGCCGCTTCGCCTTCCACATTAAATACCCAATGAGCATAAGGTTATATATTTTCATAAATCCGTATATGGTTCTAGTTTGAAACGAAGATATGGTTTCAGTTACTAGATGATTTTTGTAGCAGTTTTCGCTTTAATATACTAGATAATACTGTTATTATTGCAAGGCAATGTTTACTGAGTTTATTTGAATTTGCCAAGTGTTACTTATTTTCACGTTACAATAAGTCAACACTGTATTACTGTTATTTACATAGAAGTAACCAGTTTATTGGTTTAAACCGGTATAAGTTGTGTATTTACTCGATTTTCATATTTCACTAGACACTGTTTATTGTCAACTAGTGCATGTTCATGAGCTCAAATTGCTCTAGATTATCACCATGTATATTGAGTGTAATTTATGATAGTTAATAAAGAGGGCGCACGCGGTTCGTGTGGACACACCCCTATAAGTGGTTGCTTATTACATGATAAATGTTTTATGTTCGGTTGAGCGGGGAGCGAATTAGAACATAAATACGATGATATTGCGAAATGATTGAAACAGATGCACCCTGGGTACCAGAGGCTTGAAGAAATAAGAGAAGAATAAAAGAGCCTCTAGTATTATCCGTTGAGAATCTTATATATGCACACTTCCGTGCGCTGAGTTTCAAATCAACAAAACACATCAAATCTGTTTTGCTGGGCCATTGGTAAGCCAATGAAGATTACCGTTACATACAGCACTCACGGTTGAGCCTGGTAATGCGTAGATTATCCAATCAGGGACGAGGTTCAAATTCTGAACCTAACGTTCGCATGGAAGTGAGATTCTCAACGGATTACACTGGAGGCTTTACTTCTCCTTCTCTTCTCTCTCTCTTGCGTCTTCAGTCGCCTTTATTTTTTTCCGAGCTTCTGGCAGCCTGCAGGGTAAAACAGATGATGTACTAGTTTCATCATAATAAAGAGCGCTCATACTTAGGTATTATTTCCCTTCCTTGTCTCTGTAGTTCTGTTTCTAGCGATGCATTTTGTTCTTTCAGTCCGTCCACTTCGTCTTGAAGCTCAATTCTCTGCACAACGGAAAAATGGAAATGTTAAAATATCAGATTCAAACACAAGATAGCCTGATACTAGGCATAACTGAATTTATTGCCATTTGCAAATCTCAGGTTATTTGTTTGTTAAAACAGTCATCGAGAAACTGCCATGAGTAGTTGAAACCCTGTAAAAACTAGGCTCTTTGTCGACTCTATAAGTGCTGTGGAGTCTTCTTTGGAAATGGGAAAGTTGCAGGATTTGGAGTAAATTTAAAGCATTGGAACAAGATTAAGTACGAATAAATAAATAAATTTTAGTTTATACTACTCGTTAATTATTACATGCAGGTATGTTTTATGTACGCATTGTTTCTATTGTTTGTAATTAGGAGTACTGTCGAAATTTCAAGCGTATTTTGGGCTCTCCCTTCATGTAGGCACACATGAATTGCTACCATATTGTATGGTGTATTGTGTTCTATTGTATGGTGTATTTCGTTCTATTGTTTTGTATTGTGTTAATTCTATTGTATTTTGATAGCAACTCATGTGTGCCTACATGAAGGGACCGCCGGGTCTTGTTAGAAATTCAGAGTTGCCGGATTTTGAAACCCACGTCGAACCGGGGACTCGTATGTAAGTCAAATCCTATACAAGGTAGCACTAATATTTCAGTTACCTTGATAGCGCGATCTTTTGCATTCCATTTTCCCTCCGCTAATCTGCATTTCTTCTTCCCCTTTCGATCCTCAGCCATTTTTAAGGATACGGATTCCAGGAAGTAATAAGCGAACACACTTGAAAATGTTGTCGTTACTATGCTTATGGACGTTCCGTTGATAGCTTACGTGACAAAATGTGTTTGTTCGTTAATATACGCGCGCGCAATAAAGCTGTGACGTCAAGCTGCGTGCGATCGCCAAACATCGGTCAAAACTCGAATGTAAACGTCAAAAATAATCATGCATAATAAGCTTGTTTAATCAGCTTCGATAATAGGAGGAAACCAGACTGAATGTTTTTCAAGGCGTAAAAATATGGCACTTTTAGAAAAGAAAAGAGATAAAAAAACAGAGTTTTTAAGTTGAGATTGATCGCAAACTCTCATGCATCGACTCTCATGCGCTCTCATCGAATTTGAACCTGTTCATATGATGAGAGTTTGCTTCAGTCAACTCTCATGCGCTGTCGTGCTCGTTTGACCGGGCTGCATCATAGTCGACGGGGGTTCAAGAAAACTCTCATGAAAATTTGAACAGGTTCAAATTCGATGAGAGCGCACGAGAGTCGATGAGAATTAATTTGCTGTAAAACGAGAGTAGAGTTTAAACTCTCATGCGCTCTTATCAATCATGTGCACTCTCATGGTCGTTTGACTGGGGCTTTATGGAAAGATTCCCTTTTCGATTTGAACGCTACTAAGTTATCGTTCAAGTGAGAAGTTACTGATCACTTTTACACCTTTAGTTCTGAGTGAAATCAAGAGCATTATTTATTTTTGTCGCTTAGAGTCGTCGAAATATATTCGTTAAAACGGTTACTCCGGGTAGAAATGTTACAGTCTCAGAATCGTATTTATACATATTTCCCGTGTAAAATTAAAGAGAACTGAATATATTGTGCCTACAATTTATCCATTTTATAGAAAAGGGATTGAAGTTATTAACGCATCTGATCTTATCCCCGGCCTTTCATGGAAAATATCTTGAACTCTTGGATTATATTGAACAAGTGGAAATTGTTTTCGTATAAATACTAGTGGTTCGTGGTACGGTGTTTAAAATTATTATTTGTTATTGGAACTAAAATTCTGATATTGCTCGATATTTTGAGAAAATTATTGATTCTAAAAGAATTAGTTTAATTTCGTTTGAGTAAACATGTTTGTCCACTCAGCTTTATCGTACGTAACACCGCAATTGAGTTGTAGAAATCAAGTCTTATGGGCCTAGAACTAATTGGGAATCTTTTAAGTTTAGCCTATGTTCTTTAGACCTGTCAGTAAGCCTTGCCAAAACGTTGAAGCAGTTGAAGCTCAATTGCAGATTCACACAAAATATTAAACGTAAGCAGGTGCTTATGCGTATTAAGGAATCAAGATGAAATTGACCACTTATTTCTATCTTTAGTTCTACCTAAGATCTCTGTATACTCTGAGCTTACAATTTCAGTCTTCGTCGATGTCACAAACGCCGCTATATTTCTTACGCTATTTAACAATTATTCACTGAAGTCGAAGTGACTATTGGTGAATATTTACAGAGACGAAGTCACTGAGACTGAAGTGAATAATTGTTGCGTTCGACGAAGGAGAACGCATACTAATCTTGCAGTGGACTCCCTGTGGTCATGTGTGGGCTACCTGTGCTTCCCCAGGCGAAAGAAATCGAGATTGTGTATGTCCTCGTGTATGTTTGTACTTTTTAGAATAAATTATCTCGGCCGGGGAACTGGTAACCACACGTACACGATGCGAGCGGCCATTTTGGTGAATGCGAGCATGGCTTCTGTTTCTGTTCGCGATCGGCAAGTTACCTGCCTTATTTTCCGACAATCCAATGCAATGATGTTTCAAAGGTTCGCAAGTACAATTGAGCAAAGCCTGACGAAAGTGTGTAGTACATCTGGAGGACCTTGAACATTCAACTCGGCCATAATTATTTATTTATGCTGAACCGGAGTGAATGACAGTGTGATCGAAAAATATGTTGGCTTGCTCGCTGTATTGAATTGTGCTGTTCGGTTTGCCGATACCAAAACTGCAAATGGTCAAGATGCTATAAATCATACCTGAAGGCTGAAGAGAAATACATGGATATGAATATTTCAGTGTGAGTTGTGAAGAAGCTTTTTAAATACTACACATGTGTGCATCGTGGTGGTTTAAGTCAAACATGGTCTGTTTTGTCGGCGCGATGACGACACCAGCGAAGTTGAACAGAGAACTGAGTCAAACAACTCACCATAATTTGTAAACAACCGAGTGATTTCTGTTGGCTTGCTCGCTGTACTGGATTCTGCTTTTCGCTGTACATACAGATACCGAAACTACAAACAGTAAGATGAACTGGCTGAAGAGAAACAAGGTCTGAGTTTTCTAGATACCCTGTAATCGGCGTATATTGTGTGAGTTGCGACACTGTGTACATCTTGGTTATACAAATTAACGGATTCAAATTAACACTACATTCAGACAGAGTTAATCAAAACCGACACTTTGATATGCCAAGGAACTGGAATATCAACACAGTACAAGGTGAGGGAAATTTAAAGTACTGACTTCATTGCTGTGTTCAATTAATCTACACTAAATTTCTAACCGACCTGAAACAAGGCTGATCAAAGCGATCAAATACCAACATTGACCATAAATTATTCTGGAACTAACAATGGCGCTCAATATTCTGCAGCCAACCTTGTTCTCACTTGAAAAATACCCGGGAAGGCATAATGTGAATGATCTGAATCGAAGGAACTGCATGGGCTGTACTTTATACACATGCACATATAGTTTATGTTCTAGGAACTGCAATTCAGTTTATACACATCTGAATTGTAATATTTATTTATACATACTTTATATGAATCCCTTTATATATCCTGTAATATACTGTATTTTATATATCCTGTAATATAGTGTCCCCAATTAGCTTTACAGCTAAATACTATTGACACTCAAATAAAGTTCATGTATGCATGTATGTAGCTATAGCCTGGGTTGATTTGTGTTCTACACTAACTTCAATTATTGCTTTACACACAGCAAAATGTGCTACTAATTCTCAAATCAATGCCATAACCATATAAAACACACATGTATACATATAGCCCCATAAGCATCACATCCAATGATTTAATGTTACACAAAGATAATTACAGTTTTATACCCAGATGCATCCCCTTGTATATTAACATATAAGTCAAGACATCAACATTTTCATGATTACGTACACCGTCCACATCATTGCTGTCAGCAGCAATTTTTCAGCTTCTCTGACTGTTACCACAGTGCTTTCTCTTTCAAAAAATATGTCGAACGCACTTTGATAATCTATGATTACTTCTAGTTTTAGTATAATTTCATCAGTGAATATCAGAGAAATTAAAACTAGACAATATAATAACAGTCTGACTTCCGACCCTTTTATAATTTTTACAAGCGCGTGTGACAAGTTAGTTTTGTGACATACATTTGCATAATCACGTGCCGCTACGTTGGCCGGTTCATTGCACAAACCGACTCGACACGAGAATGGCAGGGACTACAAGAATGGATTTTCTAAAAGCATAGAAATACAAAAAAACAGTCCAAATGCACACTATAATTCAAGTTGAAGCAGCAATCTTCACTTTTGAGACCTCGTACCGTGTTACAAAGAGAGGAAAAATGAGTAGAAATGGACAAAACTGAAAATCTGCCACGGCGAGTGAAAATTTATCGAAAGGAACCGCTTTCATGAATTCACTTTCCTGGAAACTACGAACTACAGAATCAAAGAGAATGGTAAATCAAGAGGCAAATGATTTCGGTATGAGATAAAGCTTGAAAACACACGGAGAGCTAGAGCGGCGAGAGAAGAGCATAACACAAACAGCAACCGGCTCCCTGAATGAAACTAGAACTTGTTGTTTTTCTATCAAGAACCACGAAAAAAATATCTCAAGTAATTACTCTCTTTTTAAGTCGAACCGTTCTCAGATTTGTAGGAAAAGGTCTTGTTTTGTTATTTATTGCTCTAAGTAGACGTTATTTCCTTGTGAAAGTTTTTGATTCATGACTGACACAAGGACCGAATAAACTCAACCCGAAACTCGTAAGTAAACTTTGTTTGTGAAGGCTTATGGATTAAAAAAAAGCTTCAAGTTTAGCCATACTTATTTAGTTGCTTCTTTGGTGGGTTTTGGAAAAGCTTTTTCTTTCATATTATTTATTTCTTCGTGGGAAACATCGGTAAATATGCGAGCGGCCTTTTGGTAAATGCTTTGTATGTTATATTCACCTCCATGCAGGCGCTCTGCAGGTGAATATAGCGACATATGACGTAATTCTCGACCAATCAGAGCACGGGAATCTCTATATTCACTGATGAAATTATACTAATGATATATATGACTTATTAGAAAGAACGGACAGTTCCATCTACAGGAAAATAGGCAGGAAGCCTAACCATCCTATGCATGATGTTTTACCTAAAGTAAAGGATTCTTCTGACAAGAGGCTTAAAACACAAGCCATCCAGTTACCTAGATTAAACACCGAGCGTTTCAAAGCCAGTTTTATTAATCGATTTAGCTCTATAAATAGTATTAATCTATATATTTCCATCATATAATTTGTAAATAGATATAGCATATACGTAATTATCATTCTTGTCAGTAAATATTGCCTTATTGGTAAGCATTTTTACCACTATAATAAAGACATTAAACATTATTATTATTATTATGATTATTATGAAGGCAGTGCTCGTGGTCTTCCTTATGGATTTTGCCGTTGTTTATACACAGGTACTGTAAAATCACTCATATGCATTGTTTCAATCATTCTTTCTTTCTCTCTGGTCGTAGCTCGCTGAAAGGGAAACGTTACACTTCGCTAGCTGGACGTTTCTCGTGGAAAAATCGATATGTGCATTACGCTTCCGTTAACAATGGAAGTTTGAAATGAAGAATGAAATCGAATTTCGAATAATGCACTTCAGTTCTTGCTCTACAGACTAGGAACGCTTGATTTGTTTTAACAGCACGTAAAACGGTACATAGTACGTCGATGTGGCTTTAGCTGCGATAGCCCACTTCCGCGATATGCTTTACTTGTAACGCACAAAGGTTTCAATACGAGACTCCGTTCTAAATAAAATTTATTCTATTCACAGAGAAAAGAATAAATTTAATTTAGCACGGAGCCTCGTATTGAAACCTTTGTGCGTGACACTAGAAGTAAAGCATATCGCGGAAGTGGGCTATTATATTGCGACGCTGCAATACCGTTTTTTTCCCCGAACTGACACATCGAACCTTTACCCATAACTAAATTAAAATTGCGAGTAAATCAGTTTAAAATTTACGATTTGCCGTAAAATAATGAAGTAGCTAAAAATTAAGATTGAAGTCAAAAAGTAATTTTTGATTTTAAGCAATTTATTTATTGTAACATTTTGAATTGTAAAATAACTAAATAAAGAATAGCTGAATCAAATGTAGTCAAGCATTTTACGTAGGTAGGAAAGTTGATTATAAAAAGGTAAGATTCAAAAGTGGCAATCAAGAGCATGTACTGCTTTGAAGTATTTTCTTATAACTTTTATTATATAGTGTCCCATGACGGTGTTTCTTAAATGTACTCTTTCCCCCAAATCAATAAAACATATTTCATTTTGGCTTTATCTTTTTAGGTATATAGTTAGCCCTAAAATCAATACCACCAAGATATAATAATAAATACACAATGAACATTGAGTTTTTGTGCCAAGTGAACCTTTTAAATTATTTACTTAGTCCGCCTCAGTTTCTAAGTTTCTCAATAGCTTCTTCAAACAGTTGGATCCTATTTACGTCTTAGGAGTTTTTTTTAACAGAGCTGAGTAAACAAGATTGATTCTGCTGTTTCTGTGACTTGATTGTTTAGATGTGTATCTTTTTTATACGAAAGTTACAAAGACCTTGCGTTTTCCTTTTAAAGCCTGGTTTTCATATAACATTATTATTTGCCTTTTCTTGTTTTTCCGTTTCTTTTTTCTGGTCTTATCAAACCCCATAAAACGAAGAACAACATGAAAACAAGTGAACATGAAAAGACCTAGAAAAATACCAATTACCATGTAAGGCAATTGTCGTTCCTTTGTTTTTCAGATAGAACTGATCTTATCTCCGAAACAATTAACAAACGACACGAGTAATATATAACGCCAATATTCAATACAAACGCAAAAGCAGAAAAACACTCGAAAAACACATGGATAAACAAGAAAAGATAAGTTTTGATAAACGAGACACGACACGTGAAAACCACGGAAAATCAAGAAAAGCCGGTTATATCAGCCTTTATGAGGGACTGCTGTGATGACAGGAAAAGGTGTTTACTTATGCATGACATTTGATTAGGAGTTTACTGTTTCTTTTATCGCTTTTTCAAAACTAGTTTTTCGAGTAATAGAATAAGCACCGGGTTTACTAAGGGGGGATTACAGATGGATTTGTACTGAGGAAAAGGGGTGAGAATGGAGGATGAAATAAAAAGAGGAAAAAAGAAATTAGTACACATCTAATTACTTCACTATCCACTCGAGAGCACATCGGGTTGATAGCAGACAAAATTTGGTGCCCATTATTAATTATTAACCAAAAACCTCAATTCTTCATAAAACCATTTTTTCATATTTACTCAAAACAAATCAAATCCCCCTCCCCCAATTTTTCCTTATGAAAGCCATGAAAAATTCATAACCTACAATCCCAATGAGACTGAATAGCGTAAAAAACTACGCAAACGTGGCAAACTAATTAAGCGCATTAAACTGTAATCCCCCCGTAGGCCGATAGTAAAACAGAGCAATTTACGTCTGTTTCTAATACGCTCGCGTCCTCTTAAACGTACAGGGTTTTTCAAGTCTCTTGTTTCTGCAGACAACGGCGAAAATGTAAAGTGTTACATGGATTTTCACATGTAGTTCTTGTATTTTGTAATTATATAAGTCCATTGTTTAATGCTATCGCCCTAGACTGGACTCCTGGTGATAAAGTTCCTAGTCACGTCATAGCATTACATTGTTTCAAAATCGGTTCTTGATTGGGGTGGAATGGTATTTGTTGCAGTAACACTCTTCGTCGTTACCCATAGTACGGCTGGAGAAAGAGAGAAACTGCTTTTTTGATATATATTTAGTGAATATTAATCTAACATGTGGAAAATTGACCTAGGCCTGTCATTACTCGGACCGGATAAGCGGGTCCGAGTCTTAAAATTTGCCTCTGTATATTTAACTTATTTTTCGTCGTCGATCCGACACGAGTAGGAAATTGTATAACAGAGCAATTACCGTGCTATCAATGTGGGATGAATTAATTGCTCACACCGCTACCTCGCAGACGCGTTAAACTTCGAACTCTATTTACCTTTCAACTCCCCCCTAACCTTATTATTCTTATATAAAGGAATTGTTATTGACCAAAAACATACATTAGCTATTTCAGAATTTGCCTGTAGTTCTTGCTTTCTAAAGAGGAAAACGTGATACATTTCGATAATGACGACAAGCGAGCCGTGATAGCATGATCTCGTTATCAAGACTCAGATGGCATATCGCCATCTGGTTAAAGCGAAGAAACAAACGTTACATGCTAAATCTATGGCCGATTCAGCTTTCCTCCTGTCTTTACTCTTTAGTAATGTATCTTTTTTGTTTTTCTATATCCCACTGAAGAGGAAATGCATTCAAGTGTTTCCAGGTTTGTTTAAAAAAGTGCATTTCCCAATCATTAGTATCCTATCCTGTGCATCACCGCAGTTTTCAAAGTGTTTTAAAGTAGCCTAAGCCTGTTTCTAGGTTTCTCAGTCAAGAACCTCTTTTAAAAGTTGGACTCCATTTATTTCTCAGGAGTGTTTTAAACAGAGCTGGGCAAACTAAAAATTGATTCTGCTGTTTCTCCTTGAAATACTCGGATTCTGATTTATCAAGACAAAGGGTATAAAGCATGTGAGTTTTCCTTGCAGTAGCCACAACTGGTTGTACATTAACGAAGTTTATCAAACACTGTTTTTGAGCAAGCGAGAAAGAACTGAAGATGAAGTCCGTATTTGTTGCACTGTGTCTTCTTGTGGCTGCCGTAGTTGCCGAGCCAAGAGAGCGAAGGTTCTTCATTGACGTAAGCCTTGGAAAAACAACTATCTCCATCAAGTAAATAGTTGAACTTTAAAAATAAATAAATTTGAGTGTGGCATCTATGAGTTAGAGAGGTTTCTATTTCCAATATGCTAATTATGTGACGACATGTGAGGCTAACAAAAGGTCACTTCTTTCTCCTTGTGAATGAAACTATTTCTGATTTATACAAAATATTTGGTAAAATCACTGATATAAGGCCCAAATATTGCATGGTTGTTTAGAAAAATATGATATTTCTGCCAGCACGTTATTGTATAATAAATGAGTCCTCACAGGTCGTCACATAATTAGCATATTGGAAATAGAAACCTCTATAACTCATAGACGCCACACTCAAGTAAAAAATATATTAAAAGTTCAACTATTTACTTGATGCAGAATCGATTTTAATGATAAAAAAATGGGCTCATGTGCACTTTAAAAGAAAACGTTGTTGTAGTAAAGCTCCGGTGAAACGATTCCAACATTGGTGCAATGTTTGTTGAACTGAAGCCGATCTTGAAACTGTTTGAAATGGCCTGAAAACAATGTTGAAAGGTTGGAGAGAATTTGACTTCAGTTAAAGGTCATTTCAAACGGTTTCAAGATCGGTTTCAACAAATGTTGTCCCGATGTTGAAATCGCTTGACTGTGGCCGAGTTAACAGTGTGAAATTATTTGGAAATCTCATGCAATTAAAAAATGGAAACTTTGGATGTTATATTTCAAATCTAGATACGTTAAACTCCACAGCTTTCTAGTTTATCAGTTTACCGTAGTTCGTATCTGCTTCTATTTGTATCTCTTTTAGGATCTTAATTTATATCTTAAATTATCATCGATTTATCATTATCCGAAAATGTTGAAAAATCGTTATATTTGTTTATTGATAATGTTTAACCGAACACAATTGATTTTCTTTAGAAATGTTCATCATCAGCTGACTGTGGTGCGAACCAGTGTTGCATCTTCAACAGGTACTGCTTCCCTAGACTGCCTAAGTACGCATCCTGTCTCCTCACGGTAAGTAATGTGGACTGGAAAGACTGGATCCGTCTTCCATGGGATGAAAGTTTGTTGGAAATTTGTTGAAAAATAGTTGGGATTTCCGTGGTTGTAGCACACTTCCAACGTATAGAAATAAATATGTTGGAAATTCCTTGCAAATTTTGTAATGAACTCTAATTTATATAAAAAAAATAACGCATGGGAGAGTTCGAGTTTCTCAGTGTTTTCCTGAAGTAACCATGTCATCTACGTTAGGACAATGATCAAGGTTCATGGACTGATACTTTCATATTCAGCGTTTCAGTTTGGACATGACTGAATACGTTTAAAGTTACTTTTGGCTGATTGTTGGGTTTCTTCAATAAGAATAATAGGTAGATAAGTGTTCGATTCAACTGAGTTTCTTCCTTTAATTTCAGTATAATTTTTACTGTAGATAGCGATAGAAAAGCTGAATTGTGGACAACTAAGACATAATAATTAATCCAAATAATCCCGATACTACATTTTAAATGAACATTATCAGCATGCCGTAATCACTCATACGAAATCCGTTATTTGGCGCACTGTAAAACCTTTTTTATTGGACCAGAAGTACCACATATCATTCAGCAACCATGCTGTAATTCAGATCATACCTCTGGCTAAAATACTCTACAAGTACTGATTCTAGGATTTGTACCATTACAGAGCCTTCACAAATGTAGCTGCAGTGACGGTTTAGAATGCCGTGTGACCAAGGAGTTTGACTTCCTTGGACAGAAGATTCAACTTCGTCAGTGTATGCCGACTGGCGAGAGCATCAGAGTTGAGAAGCTCGAGGATGAAGAGGTGAAGGAACTGACAGGACAAAGACAGAAGAGATTCTTGATCGATACAATTGTAAGACATCAATCTCAATGTTTTGGCAGGGGTTTTTCAAATCCAAATTGTTGGTTAGATTTCTCGGAGTTGCTAATGAGCGTGAATTTACATACATGTGAAGGTTTTTCTATATTTGTAGCGGAGCACCGTTCATATAGGTTGACAGCAAAAATTGAACGACTTCCGGTTTACCTCGCGCCCGAACCCCGACGCGCGGCGCGCTGAATCCGACGCGCGACCCGGACGAGCAACGACGCACGACGTGCCTGAAAATGTGCTGTACATGCGCGCGCACTGCTAAACCCAGGCTGCCGGGAATCATTCTGCGTCATCTTGGAGATGCCTATAAATCACGTATAGCACTAGCATTCATACGATTTCCCGGTCTACTTGCAGGTTGGCATTTTCGAGTGCTAATACGGGCTAAAACGAGTGAAAATATATAGAGAATATATTACACGGGTCACGAACCGGTTTTCACCTGTTTATTTAAACACACTCGAAAGGTTTTGTAATAAGCGCGCGAGCCAATTAAAAATGGGGCTGTTGAAGTGATAGCCAAACAGATTTTAGCGCACGAAAACATTCTTTTTCAGCGGCCGCGCACGCTCTCAACGATTTCTTGAACTGAAAACTCGAAAGCAATTTCTTGCAATCTTTGATCATAGCTACAAGCGAAATTTTTTTTTTTTTTCAGGCTTCAAAAAAGAAGTGACTCGTACGAATACTTAGCCGTATTATACAAATTTCCGTGTAATAACCTTTATTTATTTTCTGTTTATAGAGATGCTCGACGGAGGCGGATTGTGGGGTAGACAGATGCTGTTTGTTCAACCAAATCTGTGCGAAAAAGCTGTCAAAGCTCTCCACCTGTTTCTTCACGGTAGGTTCTCGTGATTTCGATTCGTGGCAAATGTCCGTATTGGTATTCCCATCCAAACAAATTCATCCCAATTCAATCCTCATGTGATGAATATAAATTTAGTTTTTGGCCTAGAACCATATTTGACTGGAACAACTTACCGCCTCAGTTCATGAACATGGACTCGGCAAGCAGCTTTAGGTCAGCTGTAAGTAATTATTTCCACACTGTACACATTTCTAATATCTTATAATTTCATTTTTTACTGTGCACTGAAACTTGCGGAATATCCTCTTTAGGATCTTGCAAGTTAACTATGTAGATGTAGATGTACTAGAGTAAAAATCGTTTGCGAAATACTATAGCAGATTGATGCGGGATTTTGATTCAAGCAAATCGACTCGAAAAGGCTTGATTGCATGCGTCTAGCTGTAGTATAAGTTGTATATATTTCGGATAAGTGTCCTGTTGCTGCAATATCATTCTAATTCTTCTACTGACTACTTTTACCAAGTGCAGCATAAAACTACAGCATTAAATATCATCGGCGAAAATAATTTTAAAAAGGTAAGATCATCCCAATAAAATGTTTCGTTTACCATCACCTCGACGCAATTTTTTTTGGAAAAGGAAACAGAAAAAAATAATTTGAAGAATAATTTCACAACTACACCTCTTAGATCTCTACGTTTTGGAGGTGGTTTTCTCGCTCATTTGTTTTCGGATTGTGCTACCTGTGGCGCGCGGTAAAAAAAATGGGGCGAGGATTAAAGGGAAGGAGGGGGAGGGGGGGGAACCACCAAGAATAGCCGTCAGCAGGCTATTACTACAGTCAATCCTAGCATCCTAACCCTTGTTGCCTACAGAACAAACACATGTGTGGTTGTGCCAAAGGTCTGGAGTGTCGCGTCACTACAACCATCGTCCTCCCTGTTGTTGGAACACAAATACCCATCAGGCAGTGCGTTCCACCAGCCGGAAGTGACGTCTAGTGCTATCATCAGTCACTTAAGAGAATTCCTATAATGACGATTATTGAAATGTAGTATGGTTTAAAGAATGCATCAAGTCATAATTATTTGCTCATGGGGTCTGTAAGAGGAAAGAATATTAAATTACAGTGGCATACAATGTGTATTTTGTTATTTATGTTTTAAATTTAGAAAGGATAATCTCCATTTGTCGAAAAAGGCCAGGCGAGTATTGTGAATATTGGTCTGGGCGAGTATTGAACAATCAAGTACGTTGGCTTTGTGGTATACACTATACCCCCGGTCAAACAAAGGTCTGAAAAATTACCAAAGTTGCAGTCTGTGTTTATAACGCAGAATTTCAATACACTTTCATAAACTATCGGCACAGTTACTAAGTTCACGATCGCATTTAAAATGATATTATGATAATTACGGCGGCCGTGCGGGGATGGTTAAAGCGGTCTCAGGTCAAACAGCAAATTATCGTCCATCAAAAACCGGAACCACATCCTCATCGAGCATTCCAGTACTGAGAAAAACCCTAAAGAAATGCTTTCAGACTTGAAACAAACCATACGAATAAGGTTAAGTTTAATATAAGTTCAAAACTATTAGCGGCTCAAAGGTAGGGGAAGAACTCCCCACTCCCCCTTCCATTTGCGCCGCTACGCAGTCAAGTAACTTGGCCTTCGAACAAATAATTCCCGTAGGGGTTCGGGTGTAAATTTCTAGGACGTCCGTAAATGGCTATAAAATGTAAATGACAGAGATCCAATGTCAATTAGATCTGGCGATGGCCAGTCAAGGCCTTCAATTACATTCACTAAAAGCGCAATGTTTCGACTGTGCAAAGTAAGGGGAAATGTTTAAAGTGGTCTAAGGCCCCTTTCGCAAGTGTTATGAACCTTTGAAAGGTTTTGAGTGGTTCTGCGAATACATTTTTGGTTTACATAGACTATTCTATGTTCTACGCTTGTTTGAAATGGTGAAACTTTGCCCTAGCTTTTCTGACCAATGACAGGGTAAGTAAAAGCCCGGGTCGATATGTAGTATACATATATCATAGGTATGAAAATAAGGGTTAGTGCATGGCACTTTAAATAAAAATATGGATACAAAAAATCGACAGTAGCGGCCACGAGCCCTGCATGGCAAAAACAAAACATGCAAAATATAACAGCAGGCAACAAATGGAAAAAAATTAACAACATTTATTTATTAAACGTATATAGCAAATGTAAGGTTACGTGCATGCATGTCACTCTCAAATGAGTGTTAAGCATTGTACTGTTGATGTCATCAAATGAGAAATTGTTCAGCTACCAACTGATTTGCCTGGTCCAACTTCTTCTTCAGGACATCTATTTTCATTCTCTGTTCTGAGATCATAATAGACTGCTTTTTCTGCAAAGAACAATAAAGTCATAGAGGATGTATAGTGTTTACTGTAACATTCGAAATCAGGTCTAGAAGGGCGGCCAGTTTGGAAGACTTTTGGATGACTCATGATCAGTTGTTTTACAAAATGACTATTTGCGGGATGCAAGGGGAAACGGTGTTGCTACTATTAAACTAGACAAGAATCCTTGAGAGATCTAGATTTCATATTACTGTTCCATTTTTATTTTAACTGCATTTTATTTTATGTACAAACGTTGTTCCGTATACTAGTCATGCAACGATTTACCAAATGATATAAGACATTATACATCCATTCAGTAGCCTTGATTTCTGCGACACTTTCTTTCCCTGCTCTTATTTACATCTTATCATTAGAAAACAGTTATGTAATTTATACATTTATAGATCGTATGCAACGCGAACAATTATATTTACAATGCGGCATAACGTTGTACCTGTTCTTGTCGAGCGAACTTCAAGTCTCTTTCTAGTTCAGTGTTGCTCTGTTTTAGTGTATTTGACTTTTCCCAGGCCGCACAAAGCTGAAGTTCCATAGCTTTTTTATCGAGCTTTTCAGGCAATTTGACATCGATTTTAATCTAACGATAGAACGAAAACAGTGTCAGAACAAAAATATCAACTAGAAATTAAGCAAGAAATTGGGGTGTCTTAAATTAAAGTGGTTCCAATGAAGGCCATAAAAATGGTT
Organism: Actinernus sp. WN-2022; assembly: GCA_030867875.1. NCBI lineage: Eukaryota > Metazoa > Cnidaria > Anthozoa > Actiniaria > Actinernidae > Actinernus > Actinernus sp. WN-2022. The sequence continues at coordinate 31,825,219 of JAOWCC010001634.1, forward strand.
TTGTAGTTTAATATTTGTGTAATTTGTAGTGCTCGGATTAATTGAAACTGATATGTCATTGCGAGTAGGAGTCACTGCATATAGGAATATAGGACTGCGTTTTCTTATTCTTTCCGGATGGATACGATTCTATTCAGAATGATATTGGATGTTTTTATCAATGAACGGCATGAAATTTGGATTTCGTAAAGCGTTTTTAATTGTCTGAAATTTTTCTTGACCCTTTTAAAGCGATTTAGCTGAAACACCAAGTATACCTTATCGCATGATCGAAGAATGTCCTCTTCTTTTGCTCCCATCAAGAAAATCAGAATTCTTAACTGCAATTAAACCAGAATACAACTAATGAGGTTGTATACAGTTAGTTCTCAGTCATTAATTATTCATGAGGTAATTAATAATAATAATAATAATAATAATAATGGTTTATTAACAGTACTTCCACTGGGTGGCTCTTCGCCTGTTAATCTAAATAATGTAAAATATAAAATGTTGATAAAATATGACTAAGATATAGCTGAGATGTAATGATAACCGTACTAAGGATTAAAATATGGCTATACGTAACTATTGTAAAATTAATCAATGGAGTCTGTCGGCAGCGCAGTTCTTTAGATATCCTTTCGATAACAGACAAAATTCAGCAAAGGTTTCAGAGTTCCTAATATTTACAGGTAAATTATTGAACACGGATGAACTGGTATCCTGGAATGTGCCATTTTCAGGTGGGACCTTTAACTGTTTACTGCTGGCTGACCGTAGTGTTCTATTGGGATGTACAATTCTAATGGAAGATAAAGTGGCCAGTGACAAGCTTTAACAAGTGAAATGTTCTGCGTTCTAAGACGGGTAGCCAACAAAGTTTTAAGATATCAGTTCTACTAGCATAAACGATTGAGAACAAAACCAGCAGCAGCAAGTTGGACACGCTGTAAGCGTTTGACAAGATAGCCAGGAATTGGGTGTAGCACAACATCATTAAAGTCAAGCTTTGGTAAAATGAGACTTTCAACTAAATGCTTCCTAAGCATGAAAGGTGCTAAATGTTTCAGTTTTCTAATAATGGGTAAAACAGAATAACAAGATGATATAGTAGAGTTTACATCATCGGTCCACTTTAAGTGCTGTTGAATTTGTGTCCCGAGAAGGCGAGCAGAAGTCACTCTTTCAAGCTGTTTGCCACTCACAGAGAGACGAATAGTATAGTCATCCAGATTATGAACCCGGGAGAGCTGAGCAGTGGAGAACAGCATGACTTTCGTTTTTTTGGGATTAAGCACGAGGTTAGAAGCGACGGACCATGATGTTAATTGGTCAAGGGCATATTGTAGCCGGTCCTCGCACTAACTTTCATGGGCTTGCCGTGAGTGTATATCGTAGTGTCATCGGCATACTGATATGATGTCACCAACTTCATACGATCCGATAGGTCATTAACATACAAGTTAAATAGGACTGGTCCAAGGATTGACCCTTGGGGTACCCCGAACGTAACTTTAATTATTCGAGATGTCCTATCATCAATCTGGACATACTGTGTGCGTCCAGTTAGATAGTTGACAACCCATCTCAAATAGGACTTCGAAAAGCCTTGTTTGTGTAGTTTCACCAGTACGGTTTCATAGGCAACGGTGTCGAATGCCTTTGAAAAGTCTGCAAGTATCGCCATGGTGACCTCCCCGCGTTTCATAGCACGTATAATGTCATCTCTCATGGCAAGCCAACCAGAGATCTCAATTTGTACCACGTGCCGTACTTTGAAATACTCTCTCTGATTGATTAAACATCAGTGTCTGTAATAGTGATATAGGTACTAATATTTTATTAAACAGTTCAGGATCCAAGCGGGGGAGGTCTCACAACCGATCACTGGCTTCTCCTACTAGTGGCGAAACATGAAGATAAAACTCTTGCCTTGATGCATACAGACCGTCTCACCATTATGGGACCTGTTTTTGCACACTGCACTGACACTGCGTATGTCCGTGACGCAAACGTTTATTTTACGGATTCCTCCTGAATAATAATGAGGCCTCAAATTCCTCCAATTCGGACTGGACGGGGTTACAAGTCCTCGCAATTATTCCCATTCCTCGGCTGCGCCTCGACCTTGAACTTATTGCGCGGATTTTAAACTCCGTCCAGTCCTCATTGTCGGCTTTGAAACATCATTTCAAACAGATTGTTTCATCAAAAGCAACAGGCAACAAACCGAAAAGGCCTCTGGGTTATATGAATATTTTTATGAATATGTCATGATCAGAGTTGAATTAAAAAAAGTATAAGTTCATAACTTCCGTTTTGGTAAAAATACACGTACTGAATGTACTGGTATCCTTTTCGGTCTTGGTTTGTTGTATTGATCGGACAACCTTTATGGAAATAGATGTATTAAATGTAGTGGTATCTCTTGAGTGAGTGAATAAACGTTAGTTATTTTTAAATAGTTAAAATAATTAAAATAGATCAAGTCCTCTTGTTGACAAAGGCGTTCACGTCGCAAATTATTATGAAGCTAAAGCCGATGATACACGGTTCAAAATTTATTGCCAACATGTGAAGCATTTGTTAGCAACAAATGCTGAACCGTGTATTTATACCACGTTCAATGCTGAAATAAGCGAGTCAACATATTGAACGATGTTGCAGGAAATAGAGACATGCTCTATTCCATTCAACAAGTTGCAACATCGTATCGTTCAACATATTGACTCTCTTCTTTCAACATTCAGCATGGTATGATATACGGTTCAACATTTGTTGCCAACGGATGTTTCCCATGTCGGCAATAAATGTTGAACTTAATATTGATCCATTTCAGGCGGCGAACGTGTCATGCACTAAACCTATTGTTTCTGCTCATTAGAATTGGGTTTGGCGCACGAGAAGGAAGACATCTCATGCTCCGAACTTAAGGCTGGTTCTCATATAATCGTCCCTATCGCTTGAACCTTTTGTTCGGTGTGAATCGAAGCGTAAATTAATATGCAGAACAAAAGAATCAAACGATCGGGACGATTATATGAGAACCAGCCTTTAATAACATCAAGTTCGCCGTGGGAATAACTAGGTGATTCAGAGGGCGAGCCAATTGTAGAGAACAGGGAATCTGGTTCTGGATTTAAATTTTAAGGTTGCATAATTTATGCATAAAGTTCGGCGCATGAAAAGAGGAATGTTTGAGTCAACTCCACTCCAGTGTCGCATATTAATGAGTATGATCTGGGAACACTGAACATTTTTCAAGAGAACCAAAATATTTAATCGGTCAAAAGTTTAATCCATGATTAAAACTAATCTGGATTCCAGAAACTTAGGCGTGTATAATTTGATCGTGTATGGATAATTTTCTATATGTATATTAAATACATCAATACATAATTATTATTATTATTATTATGCACAGCAGCGTAGGGCTGAGACTAGACACGTAATGATGTATTAATAATATTGTACACGGTCTAATTGGCATCCACAAGTTACGTTTTCTCTGCCCAGCTTACAAACGAACGAGGCAGAGCCACGCATTTAAGTTTCGCATTCCACCGTTCTCTTAAGACTGCTTTAAATATTCTTTTTTTTCCAGAACAATTAAGCAATGGAATACATTATCTAAAGGGGTCGCAGAGGCCACAACTATATTAACGCTTTCAAAACTAACCTTTGTAAACTAAGATAGCATATACTAGCTCTTTATATTGCATTGTCCCAGCCATGCACCTCTGCATAATACTCCGATCGGAGTGCGCAGAGTATGTATTAGGATACGTTTATGCCTCTGTTATGTATAGCAATCAAGTATGTATTTTAAAATCCAGCAAGTGACTCATCACTCGAGTTCCACGTACTTTACCCTCCAGCTTGAATTTCGTATCAGGATCCAGTTTGTTATCTTCCACCATCAAGTCCCGGACGTCTCCAATGCATTCTACAAGAAGGCTAATTCTTTTTTCCGTTTCTCTCCTGATGATTTCGATGTGTCTGTCATAGGCAGGCTTTAGAAACTCCAAGCCTACTCTAAGATCTTCAACCTCTCCCTGCGAGGGAAAATGAATGAATAGTTGTAAATGGATTTTGCATCTACTCTTTTTTGATGATGTGATAAGCTATCTAGATGTATTTAATATGTGACTTCGCTGGACTAAACTTGCCTTTGCTACCTTTGTATATTAAAATGCCAGCATATGAGCCCAATTTTGTATTGATTCAAATCGATTCTACATCAAGTAAATACTTGAATAGCAAAATAGTTCTTAAATTTGAGTGCTGAGTCAATGAGTTATAAAGATTTATATTTCGAATAGGCTAAACATGGCGGCTTCTGTCATTTATTTCTTCTTGTGAAAGAAACTTTCTTATTAGGACATAATATTTGATAAAATCACTAATATAAGCTTCAAATATGAGATGGTGTTTATAAAATGCCATTTATCTCTACACATTGTTGTATAATAATAAGTGCCCTGTTTTACGAAATACTGAAACCTTGATAAGTAATACAAGCGCACTGAGTCAAAGCTGAATCGCACGAGTGCGTTTGCGAAATCAGACACTGACTGGCTGCGTGGTGATTCAGAGTGGAATCACCAATGTAGACTACGCGCGCTATTTATAACTTAGCAAAATATCAACTTTAAGTAATTCATCGGACTATGCGATTCAAGGAAAATCGCCTGCCCGACTCGGTAATTCCACGTTAAATTGCACTCGAAAACCCGATACGCGACTCGGGCGATAAAGGTTTTCTTGTGCAATTTAAACGTGAATTACCTCGTCAGGCATGCATGTTATTTTCCTATAGAGTCTGACGCAACATTCAAATCGATGTAGAATCGATTCAAATGATAAAAAATGCCGGCTCATATGCACTAACTCTCACCATCCAGTTTTAGGTATGCGTACCGTTACGGCCTATATAGGATTGGACACCACATCACGTATGCATATTGCTCCTGTCGTTTCTCTTTCACCACCTTTACTGAACATAATAAATCCTAGTATGTAGAGATGTACAACTTAGGGCGCGTTCGACTGGTCATATTCCGGAATAAGGATATATGGAACATTCCCTGGTAATCACTGGTTCAGGCACATGTTGCACTGTAAGCTACAACTGCTTGCTGACATAATTTATGATATTCAGGATATGTACATTCAGTATTCTAGTGGCTAAACATCCCAATACAAGCGATTCGTAGTGATTTTTCTGTGTATTCTTATTCCGTAATATTGTTAGCCGAATGAACCTTAAATATGTGTAATGTTTCGTTATATTTTGATTTAACTGTCACTTAATTGCCTGACCAATTATTTCCGAACCGAGTTGAATATCATGTCTTCAGTGAACCGAGCTCGGAGGCTACCATTATGATAGGGGATGGGGTGGAACACGAAGGGAAAGTTCCCCCTCCTCCTCCTGGGGTCGCCACCCAAGCTATGCGGCACATCATATGCATAACTAAAGTATCAAGGTGGGGTTAGTGGGTGTGGCTGTATCGCCATAAAGCAATGTATGACTCGCCTCTTTCTTGCTTAACGTCTGGTGAAGAAAAGCCTCCGTGGCTTTCATCTGTTTTAGCTGACTTTCCAGTTTCCTGTTATCTCGCTCTAACTTTTCTACCCTAAAAACAGTCGTAACACAACACAAAATAAAATGTGAAGTAAATATATAGTCACACTTGAGGCTTGAGTGGCTTTATCATAGTGACAGAAATGGTCACATCAGTTACACATTTTAAATAAATAAAATAAAATGAACAACAATTGTACTTTAGTACGTGCTGATCATAGAATGGGTCTACTAATCGGGCACACTCTCAATCGAATTGAATTTTAGGTTGCTTTTTGAGGTTTACACGACAAGTACGGCACTCCAAACAGGCGGACGGAGACTACCTTTTCACATGGTCTCAGTATCCCTATAGAATTTAGGGCACGCGTACCCAGAACATTGCCATTTACAAGACAAATAAGGGTGCCGTGCAGAAACATGCATTTGGGCACGCGTACCAAAAATGTAAAATTTAGGAGTGCCGTGCACAAAATGGTTGTCGAGTAAACTGAGCTTAATTTGAAATCTAGAACTTATTTTCAGGAGGTTGCGTCACGAACGGAACCGGTCTCAGTGGGAAGAAAGGTCACAGCTATACCAGTTGCTTTGCATAAAGTAATAGAAGTACAAGGACTACAGCAAAGCTGGTCGAACAACATTCAAGTATATACGATAATATTGCGAAATCAATGAAACAGATGCACCTTGGGTTCCAGAGGCTTCACGAAATAAGAGAAGAAAAACAAGGCCTGTAATGCAGTGTTATTCGTTGAGAATATCACTTCCATGCGCTGAGTTTCAAATCAACAAAACACATCAAACCGGTTTTGCTGGGTCATTCGGCCAATGAAAATTATCGTTACATCCAGCACTCACAGTTGCGCCTGGTAATGCGTAGATTATCCAATCAGGGACGAGGTTCAAATTCTAAACTTAACGTTCGCATGGAAGTGAGATTCTCAACGGATTACACTGGAGGCTTTACTTCTCCTTCTCTTCTCTCTCTCTTGCGTCTTCAGTCGCCTTTAATTTTTTTCGAGCTTCTGGCAGCCAGGGTAAAACAGATGATGTACTAGTTTCATCATATTAACAACGCTCATACTTAGGTATTATATCCCTTCCTTGTCTTTGTAGTTCTGTTTCTAGCGATGCATTTTGTTCTTTCAGTCCGTCCACTTCGTCTTGAAGCTCAATTCTCTGCACAACGGAAAAATGGAAATGTTAAAATATCAGATTCAAACACAAGATAGCCTGATAGGCATGAACTGGGAGTACTGGGTTGATTGCCGTTTACACATATCAGGTTATTTGTTTGTTTGTTAAAACAGTTATCGAGAAACTGTCGTGAGCAGTTGAAACCGTGTAAAAACTAGGCTTTTTGTCGACTCTATAAGTGCTGTGGAGTCTTCTTTGAAAAAGGAAAAGTTGCAGGTTTGGAGTAAGTTTAAACCGTTGGAACAAGATTAAGTGCGAAATTTAAAAGAATGCAAAGGACAAAATAAATTATAGTTTAAACTATTCATTAATTATTACATGCAGGTATGTTTTATGTAATCATTGTTTCTATTGTTTGTAATTAAGAGTACTGTTGACATTTCAAGTGGATTTTGAAACCCAGGTCGAACCGGTGACTCGTGACTCGTGTGTAGCACTAATATTTCAGTTACCTTGATAGCGCGATCTTTTGCATTCCATTTTCCCTCCGCTAATCTGCATTTCTTCTTCCCCTTTCGATTCTCAGCCATTTTCCAGGAAGTAATAAGCGAACTCACTAGAAAATTTGGTCGTTACTAATGCTTATGGGATTTTCTGTTGATAGCTTACGTGATAAAATGTGTTTGTTCGTTAATATACGCGCGCGCAACAACGCTGTAACGTCACAGCTGCGCGCGACGTCAAGCATTGATCAAAACTCGAATGTAAACACCAAAAATAATCATGCATAATAAGCTTATTTAATCAGCTTTCGATAATAGGAGGAAAACCAGACTGAATTTTTTTCAAGGCGTAAAAATATGTCACTTTTAGAAAAGAAAAGAGAGAGAAAAATTAGAGGTTTTAAGTTTCATAACTCACATGCGCTCTTAATTATCAGTCATGTGCACTCTCATGGTCGTTTGACTGGGCCTTGATGGAAAGATTCCCTTTTCGATTTGAACGCCACTAAGTTATCGTTCAAGTGAGAAGTGACTGATCACTTTTACACCTTCAGTTCTGAGTGAAATCAAGAGCATTATTTATTTTCGTCCTTTAGAGTCCTCGGAATATACTCGTTAAAACGGGTACTCCGGGTAAAAATGCGAGTCTGAATCGTATTATTTTATACATATTTCCCGTGTAAAATTAAAGAGAACTGAATACTTGTGCCTACAATTTATCCATTTTATAGAGAAGGGATTGAAGTTATATTAACGCGTCTGATCTGATCTTTTCATGGAACTGAATATCTTGAACTCTTGGATAATATTCATATGAATACCGAGTGGTTTCATGGTACGGGTGTCGGTATAAATATTATTTGGTATCGGAACTAAAATTCTAATAATGTTTGATATTTTGAGAAAAGTATTGATTCTAAAAGAATTAGTTCGTAGAAATCAAGTCTTATGGGCCTAGAACTAATTCGGAATCCTTTACGTTTAGCCTCATGCATTTTCTTTAGACCTGTCAGTAAGGCTTGCTAAAACGTTGAAGCAGTTGAAGCTCAATTGCAAGATGAAGGCAGTGCTCGTGGTCTTCCTTATGGCTTTTGCTGTTGTTTATACACAGGTACGGCTGTAAAATCACTCATATGCGGTATTGTTTCGATCATCATGCAGCTAGTTTCTTTCTCTCTGGTCGTAGCTCATATGTTATCAGTAAACTGGTACTCAGAAAATCAGAGAAAGCGTTAAACTGGTCTAAATGAATACTATATCTCTCACTAACGACTTTCTTGCTTATACAATGCAGATTATCTCTAGAAATGAGACTATTTGCAAAGAAAGACAAGATATAAACGACTTGCAAAACCCTCTAGCTTTATATTAAAATTGACATTTGTATTATAAGATTAAAAAAATTGTTTAGTAGTCTATAAAACGCTGCGTGCATAGAAAGAGTTTAAGCACTTACTATTTAGCCTTTATAGAAAGGAGTTTTTATCATTACCTTATGCGTTTCGCTCTTTCTTTCTTTCTTTCTTAGTTGACCTCTTGGTAAAGTCTAAACTCTCAAAACCAGTTGAATTATTCGAAAATAAATCAAGAGAATAGGGGACTAAGCGGTCGACAGCGACCTTGTCAATACAAGAAATGGTGCTAGTACAATATGCATGGAAAGAGCGAGCGTAAATTAGTAACCAAGGCAAGTAAAAACTTGTCTTTACTTCATATACATGTATATATGAATCTAAACTGACTTGCCTTGGCTACTAATTTTCACAACCTCTTTCCACTTTCTGGTATACGTACTAGCACAAGCATGGCGACCTCGACAGTTTAGAAGAAATTGCGCTAAATTTTCACTATTGTCATTATTTTTGCTTCATATCTGTTAAGCGTTCAGTGCAGAGGGTTTTCAAACATTTGGATTCTTATAGCCTTCGGGAAAGACGCTGAGCCGAGCTGTCATGAAAATTCCAAAATCCTTTAACTCCGACACAAAACACCTAAGAATCTAAGAATTCTTAGGTGATCGAGCTCATATCATGAGCTGAACTATAGGAGGCTTACACTAACATTGTTTTATGATATTGGCGTGGAAAGGTGAACGTTAACAAGTGCAATGAAGAAGAAAAGGAGAGAAAAGAAAAATGGGCAGAAGGCACTGTCGTTAATTATCATCAGTTTGCTCAAAAGTTTAGAATGTTCACTATGAGGAGCTTAGGCCTCTAAAAAATACGTCTCCGCCATATTTAAGAAGCGTTATGTTCTGTCAGTCATTTCCATTAATGCTTCTGAAATTGCTTCATAATAAACAGAAGCAATATGGCGGAAGAAGGAGCACCGGTTATTGTCGAAGATACCAACCATTCCGTTAGAACAAAAAAAATAGCTACAGAAAAAAGGTTCCTGAACCATTTATTTCTTTACCTGCCGGTATTTGCAGTGTGTTTTGGGAGAACAGTATCGCACTAACCCCAAAGGCATATATTAATTTGAATTTTGCGCCGTCTGTTGGCGAACAATGGCACTTGGTTTTCCTCTATCTTGTCTGCTCTAGAACGACTGTATTTATACCTGAGCCTTCAGGACTTGATGAGCCCGGTCTTCCTTATTTCAATAGTCATGCGCTTTTTTTTGCAATGACTAACCAGTTAAGACATTCATGTGCGTGTAATCAATGGCGGACTTTGTATATCAGTGATTTCCTAACTCGGCTAAATAGAACTAGCATCCGAGGCAGTTTTTCTCCTTAAAAATACCAAAGAAAGTGCACAAAACTTTCATTCATGTATATACTTTACTATGATGTGTGACAAAATGCCTACACTTTATAACAAAGTATGATGTGATCTTTGAAAGTGCGATCCCTATAGCCGCCGGAAGACCACCGCATATTATAAAACTGACTACAACCTCGAACTCTTTTTTCCGGTTGTTCGAGTGACTCACGCACTGATTTCTGTATTCATATATTCTTTGATTGATCCATGAAGTAAGTATGAAGTTTACACAGCGAAGAAAAAAGGAAGAAAACAAGTTTGTTTTGGTCACAGCGGATTACAATGAAGTTCAAACGGTTGTACATGACTAAATACAGAGCCGATTAGATAACTTTATATCTTGAAAGATACAATTAATACACTGCATGTTTATTCCTACTCAGAAAATGATTATTGTTATTTAATTTTCCAGTGAGAAAATAGAATAGGAAATAATGCAGCTGCTCAAAGGTTAGGGTTATAGGAACTGCATTTCACTAAAGGTTTACGGCAGGGTTCAAACGAAAGAGCTAGCGAAATCAAATAACTTTATCATATCGGAAAGATATGAGTAGACCGAGCAACGAATCTCTCAGGAATACCATGTTTCCGGCTCCCGATGCTCCAAGAGAAAAGGCGAATCTGTGTTAGCTGATATTAAATGGTTTAAAAAATGTCATGCTTCGCTTTCTGGATCTAGCTTGTACGGTGGCCCAGAGGTACAAAACACAACACAGATGTATAAAACACATTTGACAATCGCAAAACACAATTGAAGGATTCAGTGCACAACACTAAGAATTGAAAACACAAAGAAGCTTGTGTAAAACACATTCAAAACTATCGAAACACATTTAACAACACCAAAACACATTTAGAAATGCCAAAACACAATTGCAAAACTCGAAACACATTTGGAAACCAAAGAGGGGGAGTGGGTACTACTGTGGTGGGCTGCTGACCAGCAATATCTGTTGGCTTGTTGTTATGAAAAATGGCGGACATGCTCGGTTTATTATAAGTTATTCCACACTACTAAGGTAGAGCGGTTTTAGTTAGTTTACAAGATGAAATGCGAAACTTGCAATGCAGATGTTTTAGAGTCATTTCGATTTTGCCACAAATGTGGAAAATCGCTCAAGAAAACTGAAACGGCGGCCGAACAACAACCATCTGTGTCGAAAGCACCGGGCAAAGCTTTGTCTACTTTCGAAGATTTTCGTAAGAGATTATCTTCACAGAGGCAAGAAAGTATCAAGGACAAAGGGAAAAAGAAGAAAACAGACACCCCTAGCGAGGTCATGATGAATATTGGGCGCATTTAGCTGTTAAATGGAGACCTGAAACCTGTGAAGGGGAAGATAATGATCGTTCGTGTTCCTGTTTCAATAAGGAAATTCGAACTGTTGAGGAAAGGCATAGAGAAGCACGCCGCTCATGACCGCACTTTTCATCTGAGGGTACACAAATATATTTATGACGTCATAATGACGTATACAAAAAATGGGGCTTCAATTCAAAGCTGTTATACTCAAAAAAAAAAAAAAATATCTAAAAAGAACACGTTGTTATTACTAAAGAGATCTATTATTGTGCAAAATATGATGTACCAGTATTTCGAACTGTAAAAGTTAAAACAAGCGACATTTTCATAAATGGTTTTATGCTATTTATTTCCCGCCAATTTTTAGCGGGAAAATTACCAAAATTCAAACTTTAATAACTTTCGTTTACTTCAACCGATCGATATCGGGTTTTCGATTATTTCATTCTCATGAACAAGAGATTTTAAAAAGATATAATAAAACGTTTTTAGAGGTAATAAAAATTTAGAAGAAACCTATTAGAAAAGGATATATGACGTCATTGTGACGTCATAATGATGGCTATATTAGGTTAACTTATCAGACTATGTTTTGGTTACACTCCTTTATACACCTACCAAAATTAATTCTTTTATGTCGAAAACTTTTCAATATATATAAAACCCGCCGTTTTTACGATCATTTGTGCCCGGCGTGGGATCATGATCAACCTAGTACTAGTACTCATAGTGGTGATTGGCAGCAGGAGTCCTCCTTCTCTAGCACCATCAAGGATTCAACTACTACAAGAACTGCTAAGATTCAGACTCTGTCAGATATGTTTCCAGCCAGTGGTGAGCAGGAGATAGTGACTGCTTTAGATACCACACAGTCACTTGAGGAAGCTATTCACCCTATTTTAAATGGTAGTAACTCCCTTAATGATGCATATATGCTTCCTTAATGAGTGCAAATGTGGATGATTTCGATTTCAATAGTGATGATGACTGGCACGTCCAAGATTTTGATAGTGAAGCAACCACCTTCACATCAGATGATTCTCCTCTGGAGAAGTTGAAAGAGTTGAAAGAAGCTGAGCTTAAAAGTGAAGAATTTCTACGCTTGAAAGTGAGACGGGATGCTATTTGGGACGATACCCTCCTAAAATTGAGTCGTCTTCAGCCAGGGGAACTGAAGAAGCAAGTTAAAGTGCAGTTCATCGGTGAACCGGCTGTAGATCAGGGTGGACCTTCACGTGAATTCTATACTTTAATAAATTCTGCAGCTCAAGCAAAGTTGATGTCATATGGTGTTTTCAGGCATAACATTTCATCCCTGGCCAAGAAAGAATTTTTTGCATTTGGCCAGCTGACAGCCATTGGCCTTCTGCAAGGTTCTCCTGGCCCTAAGTGCTTTAGCAAGTCATCACTAGAGTATACATTCTATCTGGAAAAATAGATGATCTCCTGCCAACATTGGATGAGGTACCCTATGCTGAAGTCAAGCGGTTCCTCAAAAATCTCGATGCCATTACAGATGCTCAGGGGCGTTAAGGCATGGGTCTCCAATATGGCCGCCGCAAATCAAGAGGGGGTGGTCTATCTCTTTGTGCTTGTGAGATATAATCTTGACACTTTGACATATTTGATAAAGTCACAACCTTAACACATTTTTGTGACCGTTTCCATGGAAATGTGTAATGTGACCTTTGAACTTTAATTTTAAGAAAAATTGGGAAAAGGCTCCTGGAGGTCGGTAAAGGTTGTTGATATAGTAGATATTTTCATGCAAATGAATCAAGGTTAGTGCACACTTCGGTGCTCCAATTTGAAAAGTTGGTTATTATTGGAATGTTTGTTAATTCGGTGGAAAGTTGAGGATATCAAATTTCATATTTGCCGTAAATTGCCTTCCCCTTAAAATAACCAACTTTTCAAATTGGAGCAGGAAAGTGTGCACTAACCTTGATTCACTTGCATGAAAATACTCACTATATTAACAACTTTTACCGACCTCCAGGAGGCTTTTCCCAATTTTCCTTAAAATTAGAGTTCAAAGGTCACATTACACATTTCCATGGAAACTGTCACAAAAATGTGTTAAGGTTGTGACTTTATCAAATCTGTCAAAGTGTCAAGATTATATCTCACAAGCACAAAGAGATAGACCACCCCCTTTTGGTTTGCGGCGGCCATATTTAAATAGTTTGAGACCCATGCCTTAATGCCCCTGAGTGATGAAGAATTCAAACGTATGGCCTCCTTTGGCTGTGAATTCAGGTTTGAGGCAGGGTACTCCAAACCATTTGTTCACCTGAATGAGAAAGAGGAGTTATTCAGGTGCATTTGTTTGCATTATACTGTGTTGTCCTCCATCACAGAAATTAATCAATTCATTGATGGCCTCAAAACTTGCAATGTATTGAACTTGGTACGAGAAAATCCTGAAATAATTAAAAAGGTATTTCAAGTATCAAAGCAGCTAACAGCTGAACAGATTGATGACATATTTGATCCAGTGTACAGCCTCAAGGAGAGCAACAGGTACAGAGTTGAACAGAATATTGTATTCAACTTTAACCAGTACCTGGAAGATGTCGAGCAAGGGAATATCAAAACCCAAGTGGAGGGAAAGGATATGGTCATCATGCTCAAGCATGTCCTACAGTTTATAACTAGAGCTGAAGATATCCCAGCCATTGGCTTCACCCCTCGGCCCACATTGCATTTTTCACATGATGTTCTATCAAAGAGAAAGATGACTACAAACACTTGTGCAAATATTTTAAGAATCCCTGTTGCAAACATGTCTGACTATTCACAGTTTTCTGATGAATTCACCTTCTGTATGATGAATTCTCCTGGTTTTGGTGTCATATAACCCATAACAATGAATTTTAGAAAACAAGAGAGCAAACATGCTAACATGGCTTGTGCAATGTATGTGTGCATAGTCATGCATTTTATCATTAGTATATCATGATGTTTTTGCATAGTTAAAGTTATTTTCTGAATTTATCAGTAAGTTCCCATAAAATTGTTTGGGCACTGTAATATAATAATCATGTTTTTCTTATATTCCACAAATTAGCATGTTACAAGATAAGACTATTTTACTATTATTCAACCAATCAATTTCAGTTTCGACAGTCCGGTCGATGTTCAACTGCGTCTCAGTGTCGCGAGTTACCTAAATTCACACTTTTGACATGCTTTCGTCAAATCAGTGAGCCAGCTGACATCAGGAATGCAATTTAGTACAGGAGTGTAACAACATATCTCAGCATAATTAAATATAACATAACCCATGGCCCATCCCCCAATGTGTTGCATGATTTCACTTGACCCACCCTATTTTCTGTGCTTGGAAATGAGCCCCCCCCCTACCTTTTTTTTACCGGCCCACCCCCACCTGTACTTTATGACCAGTCCCTAAACTACTACTAAATGTAAGACTTTATTTAGCCAGGGTAGCCCATTCAGCAACGAAGCTGATATCCAGAGGGGCCCTGCATATAAAACTATAAATACAATTGTAATGTATAATTAAACTATTTCTGCTATGACTATAATACAATTTGTTTCTACATATATAATAGCTAGTATACAGCGATTTGCAAAAATTCTGCAAAAAAAAATTAAAAATAACGCTTATACTTATTTTTGCACAGATGTACTTCATAGACAAAGAGGGTTTAGATTCTATCTAAAGAAGAGCAAAAATCAAAGAATTAGGATTATGCAAATTACTATGTATTGATATAGTTGAATTTTACAGAATTTTTGCAAATCGCTGTATGATAAAAATTATATATATAATGCGATAAATTCTTATATAATTTACAAGTAACTACATACGATATATTATTTATACGCCAAAAAATGCTTCTTTATACGGTTTTTAAAAATACTCAAGGAGGAAGCCTCCTTGATTTCAACAGGGAGAGAATTAAATAAAATTTACCCCAAATATCTAAACGTTCTCTTCCCTAGACTTAATTTAGGTTTTGGTAAGTGCGGGTCGTTTTTGCGTCTGGTGTTATATGAGTGAATTTGATTAAAAGATAGGCTGGGACTAAATTGGGTAAACATTTAAAAACTAGAATACAGAAAAACTATCTCAGTACTACTACTACTACTAGACAATACTATTATGCCACAACAACAAGTTGATAGGTTCACTTAGTCCAAGCATAGGAAGTATCTCAGAAAAATACTTCTGATAATCATTAGAATCATCTGTTGTGGAAGAAGTTGCTTCATTTTCAGCTTCTGTTAGGTCAGGAAGGTCAAAAGCATGCTTGTGATCCACCCGGCCAAGACTCTCTGGCTTGAAAAAGTAAAGTTGGTCAGGGATACCTGGTACAGTATGATGTACAGATTTTCGGATGTAGTGATTATTCCACCTTTCCTTCACTTCATCCAACTCATTCTGGATAATTTTAGAAAAACAAAACCAAAGACATTCCATGTGGAGTTTGTTGCTGGTATCTAAATGTCCATGGCCTACTGTATCCTTGAAGAAATCAATCCACCATGAAGACCATGATCGCTTTAGGTAGGCCCACCAGGCTTCGATACGCTTATTAGTATGCGATGAACCGTAACGGTGCGCACTTATACCAGAGAGTGAGTCCTGGCCATTTCGTCTCAGAAAGCATCGAATCGTCGCCATAATGCCATTTTCGGTCCCCCTTTCACTCTGAACAAGTGTTGGGCACCCTTCCACTTCGCGCAGACTTTCAAGAAAAAAAGAACCTATAACATAAGGATCATTGTTTGTTCTGGTAACCTTAAGCCAGATGATATGTCGGCTAAACCCATCAATGCACCCGTGTATGGGAAAGCCAAAAGGCTTGAGTTTGAAGTAACCATCTGAATGCCAACAGTAGTTCGGCTCTGGGTTCAAGTATTTTCTTCTTTTGAGACGATGCTTTTTCCTTAGCTCTGAGCCTACAGGATCCAGTTCACGTAGAATAACCTGAACAGTAGACCTGGGTACACTTATTCCATACGTAGAGTGCAACTTCTTCCACATGGCTCTATGACCAAGTAAGCGCCCAGGTCCATCCATTTCCTGTAGAATACATTGACGAACTTGGTTTTCATCGACTTCATGGCCGCGGCGATGCAAACCGTACGCTTTCAGTCGATTAAGCAAGGTCCCTTTTGACATTCTTATATCATGATACTTCTCTAGAAAACTTAGAATAATTTTATATTCATAGTTTTTGTCGAAATAATACCTGATAATTTCTTCTTCGTCCGCCATTTTTCATAACAACAAGCCAACAGATATTGCTGGTCAGCAGCCCACCACAGTAGTACACACTCCCCCTCTTTGGTTTCCAAATGTGTTTCGAGTTTTGCAATTGTGTTTTGGCATTTCTAAATGTGTTTTGGTGTTGTTAAATGTGTTTCGATAGTTTTGAATGTGTTTTACACAAGCTTCTTTGTGTTTTCAATTCTTAGTGTTGTGCACTGAATCCTTCAATTGTGTTTTGCGATTGTCAAATGTGTTTTATACATCTGTGTTGTGTTTTGTACCTCTGGGCCACCGTAAGCTTGCTATTATAAACACAAAAAAGCAGTATAAACAAGATACCATTTTGTAGAATATGTGTCAACGCTATCATTCCAGTTAACACCTCGCCCTTCCTAACTCCATCACATCTTGCCAGAGTTTGGTTTTATATTACAATAATTAATTGGCTGAGGATAGCTGAGAATGAATCGAATGAATCACCCTCAGCGGATTATCAAACTATTTTTTTCTGGCCTAAGCTCCTCATTATATATAACTGAAAGAGCAGCATAACGGGGACAACTAAGAAATAGTGATTATGCTTTGTTCTGTTGTAGGCAGGAGAGTGCTCTAGCGATGAAGATTGTGGCGAAGACAACTGTTGCTTGAGGACACACGTCTGTGCACCAAACTATATCTGAACAGCGTCTGTTCACCAGCTGAGGTACGGCTAGCAATATCTGATTATCAGCCGTGCGTTTGAATGTCACATCTTCATTAGAAATAACACTAGGAAGAAAAAGCTGGATCATCTTTCACTAAAACTTGGATCACACTTTAATGGTTAATCATTAATAGAACGATGCATATCCAACGGAGGGGTGGGTGGGTAGGTAGTTTCCCAGTAACCGGGATTGAGCCAAAATTTTATATGCGGTTTCACGTTTCACGGACAGTTAATAGTCCCACTGAACAGTTCCCCCCGCCATTTTGAATATTTCATGTAAAGTTCTCATGAAAAGCGAGGTGAACTTTGAAAGGTGAAATGATCTTTAAAAAACAAAATTTATCGAGAAATTTGCCAAAAATCGTGTAATATTTATATCTACAGTACTTGGACTCTCATAGCGTCATTTGATTCACCGTTGGCCTCGTTTTGAGAGGGATCACAACAAAACAGTTTGATTAAAAAAATTCACGTGGAAAGAAGCCATTTCTCATTTCACAAACTAAAAGACAATCACGACTCACGGGAATATAATAAATCACGTTTCACGATTTCAAAAAGGGGTTTTCTCTTTTCCGGAGCAAAAAAAATATCTTAATGCCCTACTCATTTGAAATTTGATAAAGCTGGACACAATTTGCGTTGTGTGTCACTATTGACAACTGCATGTTGTGTTGTTTAAATAAAAAATCGCCGAGTGGGCCCTAACAAAGTTAGTTGCCATGGCGAAGCTCACCTCGGTGTTTTGTTTGACTAGAGCCGTATTTACTGTGGATGTGCTTATGGCTTGACGTGCAAGGTAACAAGAGAGGTGAAGGCCATGGGTTATGATATCAAGATTCGCCAGTGTCTCAAGTCTTGAGCTCATCACATGAGCAAACACCGCAAAATAAAGCAGCACTGGACGACTGTAAAAAACGATGTACTGCAAATAAACACTTATAAAACGAACACTGACAGTGACGTTGCAATGTTTTATTATTGTTATTATCGTTTCGGTGTACTTTGTTGTTGTTTATTGTTAACCTTTTCTTTGTATTTTGTTTCTTTTGTTTGTGTCGAATGTATTATATAGGATACATTTTGTTAACGGTATATCTAGCTGAACGGAGATCCGGGCGCGCAAAGCATGAATGGACAACTGACTGTACGGCTGCTATGTCGGCAAACAAGTGGTTTAACTAATAAAGTAAATACGATATTTCGGCATTCAATCTATCTAATAACAGATCTGATCAAGATCTGTTTTTTGATCCAACGTCTGGCAGGATTGATTGTACACGGTTTTTGCTGTGGTTTTCTAACCTTAACTATATATATCTAATAACAATGGCGGCAACATGACAGTTTTATACACTTCGTGCTCCCTGTCGCCATTGCTAGTCAAGGTGTTACTATCCCATACCGCCTTAATGCTAATCATCAGCAAGAGGGATAATGTACTATTTTCTTTAAATAATATTATTACGCACACCCGTCGTATTTTTTTGAGGGGCAATGATTCAATTTATTCCGTGAAATTCTTTATGGTGTCTCTAAATAGGACTTCTGGAGTTAGCTGAACATTTTTATAGGCCTAGGGGTCTGGAGAAATCTAAGCTTGAGAAAAATCGATAACAATAAAGGAATATATATACACCTTATTCACGCCCATCTTTTTCCATTTGGTGGTACGTGATTGGATTTTCCATACTGAATTAGAATTGTCCCTTCTATACTCTATACAAATTCGTGGGTCATATATTATTTCTGTGAGTGTCCTCATCATCGTTTTAGTCCATATCTGAAAATTACAAGGCGCGTACTTTGGTAGCTTGGGAAAACAAATCTTGTTAACAACAGCGTGCGCTGCCACAGTCCGCCTCAACGGCTCATTTCTGACAAGAAGAGGATCGATATTAGCCATTAAAGGCCTGGCATCGAGTATGTAAATTTATTCGAATTAAAAATAAACCACAAGAAATTAGTGTGTTGACTGAATTTGGGGACATTTAATTTGGACCAACATTAACGAGGTGGTGAGCTTTCAAGTCTTTCAAAAATCACAAAAATAAGAGAGCTCAGTATTGCAAACATCATTTCGATATAATCTTCCATGTGGTCGGGTTCATTAAAACACACTCATACTCGGTCGCACTGAGTCTTTTATCAATTTACGCCATGGCTAATAGAATAACAAATACAAAGCTGGTAAAAGATGAGTAATATATTTTTTTACTGCGTGTGAGCTGTCATGAAGCGAAAGTCTAACTCATAGTTTCTCGTATTTATAAGTCTCTTTACAGATGGTTTGATTTTTGAGTACAGAAACATTTCAGGTTTTAGCCTGCGTTGCGGCTCTGGAGTATCGGAGCGCAGCGAGCGGAGATTAGGGGGATTGGGACGAGGAAAAAAGAGAGGGGGAGGGGGTGTGGAGGAGAGGAAGAGAGAGCCTGCCGGCAACCCATGGTTATTTTGATATCCACCCACTAATTAAAATGCATAAAATTAGTAAGTCATTAGACCGATTCATCCAATCATCATGCGGCGGAAGTGAAAACCATGTTTAATATCTGTCAAACTCACGTGTGGAATATCAAGGAATCTCAACTCGAGCGTAAAATTCAAAACAAAAATTAACGAACTTGGAGAATGTCAGCTGAAACTCCGAAAAAAACATGTGAAGACAGGGCCTAAACCCAAACCTGTAAATGTCAACGACGTTTGCAGGATATGTAATGTATGTTTTAATTTGCAGAGCGGTGTGAAATTCTTTATTGCTATCAGTTCGGTTTTCGAAGAAATCACTCGACGTCACTCACGTTAACTCAACTAGTTAATAAAATTACGTCGGCCATTGATCGATTACTGCCGGTGTGTTTTTGGATCTTTCAAAGGCTTTTGACACGCTAGACCATCAAATTTTGTTTGCCAAGTTGGAACATTATGGTATCCGTGGTTTAGCTCTGCAGTGGATTAAAAGCTATTTCCTATCGGCCGTAAACAATTTGTTCAATTTAATCAAACTTGTTCCTCGGCGCAAACTATTAAATGTGGTGTACCTTAAGTCTATTTAGGTCCCCTATTTTTTTCACAATTGACAGAGTCTTTGCTTTTTGCAGATGACACTAGCATTTTTTATTCTCATTCAGATCCCAACCTTTTAGAGCTCGTGCTAAACGAGGCATTGTATAATTTTGTTAATATCAAGAAAACTAATTACATTATTTTTAAAACAAGACAGAAGAAAATTACCAACCAATTTTCTCTTTACCTTGGTAATCACTTACTCAAACAAGAAAATGTAACAACATTCTTAGGTGTGTATATCGATGAACACCTTACATGGAAACAGCACATGAGTCATGTTTGCAGTTGGTATAATATATAGGTCTCGCTTTTATTTACCTGCTAAAACAAAATTAACTCTGTATTATATATTAGTATACCCTGATATTAGTCACTGTAACATAGCTTGGTCATCCACGTATGTAACTAATCAAAATAGAATATTTAATTTACAAAAGCGTGCTGTGCGAGCCATGACCAATTCAGATTACCGAGCTCACTCTGCTTCTTTATTTGCTCAGTTAGATATACTATACATTTTTAAAGTCAACTCATTTCATGTAGCAAAGTTTATGTTTTGTTATCATAATCAGTTGTTGCCTCCGACTTTCCTCAATTTATTCGTAACTAGCAGTCAAGTACATAACTACAACACTAGATCAGTATCCAATTATCGATCTCATGCCTGTCGTACTAATCTTAAACAGTTTACAATTCTATACCAAGGTCCTAAAATTTGGAATTCCCTGCCAACGTATATCACAGGTTCAACCAGTTTTTCTAGTTTCAAGAAAAAAATAATGATTTCTTACTGAAATAGATGATTACTGAATCGATCATGCCGCACATATGCATCACTTTTTATAAACTTATTAAGCTACGAGGTGACCTCTTACTATAAGCCTGATGGTTTCTCGAGATCTCCTCGCCATACATTACATTCTACTGTATCTGTAATTCCTATTTCTGTGGCAAATAAACTAAACTGTTCAAGACTTCAGAAAGAAAAGACAGAAAAGAGAGCCGAAGCTTTAAATAATTCTAGCTGGTGCCTGCAAAACTGAGTATTGGTCTTCATATTCCGAAATCTGCTGCTCTAGGTTTTCTTTTATTTATACTTATACATTTACAAAGAAGACTACAGAAACTAACAAAATATAGGAAAAGAAAATAATCTGCTGCTAATGGTACTTAAGTTAGATGGAGTAAACGCTGCTTAGATTAACCATGAGGGCTATTCGAGCTAACAGAGCGAGTCTGTCTTTCCTGAGGAAGGAAGATTCGAAATGCAGTAGAGAACTACACCTATGTTCGTGAAGGTTTGCATGATAAAGATAACTAAGATAAAGAGAACTCGTTGCCGCTGAATATAAATTCGCCACCAAATCAGTAAAGAACACTGCCGACACAATAACATCGGAACGAAGTTCTGCCAAAAGAAGCGCTAAAAACCATCCACGCAGCGGTACGAAATCATCAAAGCAGCTCATATTTTCGGAAGCACAAGCCTGTTCCTCGAACACACCGGCCATGTTTCAACCGTGTGCGTTTCGTCGAGCAAGACGCTTGTGGAGTTCCGATACAGGGTTCTTCAGCTCATCGGGAAATTCGATCTCGTTACAAAAGATCTGTAATTATTTCTTTAAATTCATCGCTGAAGGAATTCTCGGTATGTTTGTCGCCATACTAATTGTTTCTGCTCTTATCGCATGCCAATGATTTCTGTCAATTACGCATTTTAGCCAATAGCAATACGCGGCCTTCTGAGGCCGAGATTTATCAAAATAACCATGGGTTGCCGGCAGGTTCTCTCTTCCTCTCCCTAATCTTCGCTCGCTGCACTCCGATACTCCAGAGCCGCAACGCAGGCTATTCAGGTTTTAACTCGTTCAGACCTTATATTCTATAATTATACTTTACGACTTGTTAACCTAATTTAAAGGCGTGTAGGACAATAAATACCTTGTTTTATTCACTCCAAAATATTAAATGAATAATAATCCTTTCATACGTTTATTCAAATAATAGTTTTTAACGAAGAAAGGCATATTTTTTTCTCTGTTTCGTTGCGATAACTTTCATATTTGCCATAAATTATTCCAACTCTTCTAGAATTTTTGAACTGTAGAAAAAATGTACGAGTTAGCCGCCGATCTCATAGCAACAAACAGACAAAGAACAATAAGGCTCTTCATGACTGGGTACAGAAATGACGTAATAAAGCTCTGAGTCTTATGTCGATGAATTTCGATCTAAATATTCTTTTATACCCGTAGCTTTGTAGTAAAGTACTCAAAAAGCTTTTCAGTTCTTTATCATGAGAAGTTCAGTATACTATATTGGAATCAGGTGATTAAATATAACACAACACAACTTATACAAATGTACTTTTTTCAATTGCATGTTATAACTGATCCTCTCAAGTTATCATGTGGTTGGGACCGTTGTTTCAGGAGGTCGATTGTTCTGTAAATGGATTTGAATGGGAGTCTATATTCAGAACTGTTTCTATCCCCTTGAGGGAAAATCCGTTTATAAGAGAAAAAGAAGATACGTAGGCCTTAAATAACACAGTGACTTTGTATAGTTCTGACATCCCAAGTTATAAATACAATAACCTATTTGTGGCGTCGAAATATGCCCTGATATTTTGTCCGCGGACATTATTTGATCCGAGAAGAGAACAGTTCCCGAGGGCGAAGCTCGAGGGAAACTGTGAGCTTCGAAGATCAGATAATGTCCAAGGACAAATATCAGGGCATATTTCTACGCCACAATGTAGGTTATTGTTGTTATCATCCTTTAAATATTTTCTTCGGACGCCCGCTTATACGCTCACAGGGGGTGTATTCGCTGATATTTGCGGCTCGCGGAGAGAAAATATCGGGTCACGTGACGCATTCAACCAATTACGCGCGAGATAAAATATTTGATGAGATTCATATGTTATTTCATGTTAATTAGTATCAATGCGCATACTCATACTAAATTGCGCGTTATATGTCAATGAGAAGCCGTGTAATCCGTGCGCTTTTAGAACATCATCACAAAAACAAAAATCCCTCAATAAAGTGATAAAGCCTCACGCATTCACCTGTCATAGCTCTTTACACCTTAAAGTGCTTATCAGCCCTGACCAGAAATAGTTGATTTGGTACAGTAAGGTGTTTTAAATCTTGTTCAACCATTTTTGGGTGATTTATATATGGTCGGATGCATTACAACCCCGTGAAATGACGTCATTTAACGAACATTATGCCAATGAGTTGAACATGAATTGAATCATGTATCTCCTCTAAAATTATTTAATCTTAATATAACAGCAAGCGTTCAAGTATAACGTGTGCCATATCATTTATTGATACATACATTAAGGACTAGCAAATGTGTCAACATTAGACTGTTTAAAACTCTTATACGGCTGATGTCAATACAACTGTGACAATATTCTTCAGCTGGCAATAGAACCCACTCAGTGGAACATACTCTTGTTTATCCTTATGCATTAAAATCTCGATCCATGAACTCACCATCAACATATTTTAAGAAGATAGCACTGTTCTACTCAAAATGATTGATATACATTAACACAGGATGTGCTATATAAGCTGGGCAAATAATAGATCCTCATTGCGACATTCTACAAGTTGTTCTGCGAAAGAGATTCACGAAAAATACGAAGATGAAGACTGTTCTAGTTTTACTGTTCTGTGCCGGAGTTGCCTTGGCTTATGACGTACGTACATTTGTGTTTTTGTACAAGGTTTTATTTTTGTTTGAGGTCTTTCATTTTTTTTATAATCATTTTATAATTCACGAATGTTATTGGTTTTCGTTTGTAGTCTTGTTCCAGCCAGGCTGAATGCGGCAGCGGACATTGTTGCCTGCTCAGTAAAGTGTGTTTTCCCAAGCTGCAAAAGTATGTTCCGTGCAACGGACAGGTCAGTAATTAAAAGTAGACTCGCTCTAGCTTTCTCAGTTTTATTTTTATTTTTTCCAGTCTAAAATGCGTGAAAAATGATCATGTGTAATCACTCTAAAGAGAGCATAACCGTACTTTATGAATAATATCGACCGATTTCTCATGAAACTTTCTCATCAAGCACGCGCAACAAAATGTGTTGTTAATGTGCAGGAAGCTGATTGGCTATTACTCTAAGGGAAGATGTCAAAACAATGGACTTCGAATGGGACCCAATTTTGTCAGGGGAGGTGGTGGGTAATACCCCTACCGATTTTTTCGAGGTTGATTTTCTCGCGATGTAAAATAAATAGGGATACGTGAATTTAATGCAGACACACGTTCTTTTCTGCCTGTAGTAACTAGAAATATAGTTACTTCTTCAATAAGTATTTTATTCAAGAAGATATTTGTAGTCAAAAATCTAGATTTTGCCAAAATAGGTGGTGGGTTCCGGATCTATAGCGAACTAATCAGAGCGTAGACGTTTTCCCACAGGAATATATCAAATCCCACAAATTAAACATAAACACGGTCTTTAGCATTTCACGGGTTTGGTGATGATATATGATTAGAATATCTGAAATTTAAACAAGACAAATAGTTTTGCTATTAATGTATTTTTTGCGCCACTTTGTGGTAAAATCTGATGGCTTGTAGGACGTAGCAGGAGTAACTATGGGGTCGTGGAACTATCAATTGATGTTGCACTGATACAAATTATCATGCTAACTAGATATACAAGCCTCTTACTAAGCTGTCTCAACTCAACTCGATGTCACCAAAGGCTTCGGTTGGTTACTTTTCAAATGGCTGTCTTGGACTATTGCTGGCTTTCACTTGACGCCATAGCCGCCATGTTGGTGCCCTTAAACAATAGATTCCTCGTTAGCTTCTTTTGTTGGGGCACCAACATGGCCGCCATGCCCTTTGTCATTTGAATCTCTGGGGATTGAGTGAAAACCAACAATTGGCCAGAGAGCTTACCAGGAGCTTACAAAACCTTTCAATTATTGAAGCGCGGTTAAAAACATGTCTTAAACCGTGTAATATCTTGCTTTTCCTCATATTCGAACCAGAAAATAATAAATCCAGATCCAACAATTCTAAAGTTCTAACTTTCTAACAATTCTAAAGTTCTAAAGTAGTGTCAGTGGAAAGAGCTACCATATATATTACATAACTTTATTGCGATAACTAAAATGTATCAAATTAAAAATGCCTGAAATTTCTTTGGGATTTACAAGTATGCCGGCGAACATTAATTTTGCAGGACATTCATAAATGTGGTTGCAAGGAGGGTCTCTCTTGTCAAGTAACGCGTGAGTTCACCATTGCTGGACAGAAGATTCAAATCAAGCAATGCATGCCAACTGATGAGCAAATCATCACAGAGCAGCTAACTGAACAAGATGTTTACGAAACACTCCAGCCAGGGAGTACCGCTGCAGCGGCGCCGGCCCCTAATGCTAGGTGGTACCCAGGAAAAGTGAGTCAGTACAACTATTAAGCAATTATTGAACTCGCAAAATATCACGATTTCTTCAGTTCGTGGCGAGCTGTCAGTTATTTAACGATGGACAGAGGCAAGTAACTGATAGCGAGACACAGATAGATCATAATATTTTACGGTAGCTGAGTTCAATAATTGTTTTGTCGTTCGTCAAAATATATACAAGCTACCTAGAGTTTTCAAACTGAAACTTTGAGTCACCAACAGCCCTGCAAATCCATCTGCCTTGTTTACCAAACGGAGTGCGGAATAGTGCGCAGCTCAGACAGTTATTTACAGCAAAATTGAATTATCACGACTGCGCAAGCTCAGACCATTATTTGCAGTCAGTTATTTGCAGGTGAATCAATACAATACAATACAATACAATACAATACAATACAATACAATACAATACAATACAATACAATACAATATAATACAATACAATACAATACAATACAAGAGGCTTTATTTAACGAGGGTAAGCACTTGACAGCCGATAAAACTCATAAATTCGTGGCCCTCAAAATAATAAAACATAATAAAAATATTTACAATGTGAATTATACAGTACTATGTGCGAAACCAGGATCAGTGACAATAAAAAACACTATGATACGATGCTAAGAACTACTTATAAATCTAAAAATGATAAAAAACATTGACTTGACACTAAGATATGTCGACGCCTAAAAATCGAGAAATTATGTTATTATTTCAGACAGATCGACTTAATGATAAGATAAAAATTGTAAGATTAACATCAACCAATCAGAATTCAGGATGGGAGAGATTCGAATAATATTATCATTAATTTGGGAGTAAACCAAAGGGGATCCAGGTTAGACAAACAGCAAGGTATAAAATATGCTACATAATTTATTGTAAAATTGAGTAAAAAAACAAAAGATACGATTTCAGAAAGTATTCATGGAGTAGCAGACCTTACATGGCATAAAGGAGCAGTGTCACTTGAGAGGCAGTCTGGGCTGGATACAGATATTTTCAGCGATTTTCACATGAACTGACTCGTGCACACGTGGCAAATATGCAAACATGCAAACATGATTAACAAACTGCGTATAGACATAGTCCTATAGGAAAAGATTGCGTATCATTTCAATAAAACATTGAGGGAGGGGACTTTAATTGTTTATTGCCAATCAACAGTCACCAATCGTACATTGACTTCATACATGCGTAACACCATGACATAGCCCCTTTATCTGTTTGTAGCCAATTAACAGTCACCAATCGTACATTGACTTCATACATGCGTAACACCATGACATAGCCCCTTTAACTGTTTGTAGCCAATTAACAGTCACCAATCGTACATTGACTCCATACATGCGTAACACCATGACATAGCCCCTTTAACTGTTTGTAGCCAATCAACAGTCACCAATCGTACATTGACTTCATACATGCGTAACACCATGACATAGCCCCTTTAACTGTTTGTAGCCAATTACCAGCCACCAATCGAACATTGACTCCATACGTGTACAACACCATGACATAGTCCCTTTAACTGTTTGTAGCCAATTAATAGCCACCAATCGAACAGTGACTCCATACATGTACAACACCATGACATAGTCCCTTTAACTGTTTGTAGCCAATTAATAGCCACCAATCGAACAGTGAGCCCATACATGCGCAACACCATGACATAGCCCCTTTAACTGTTTGTAGCCAATTACCAGCCACCAATCGAACATTGACTCCATACATGTACAACACCATGACATAGCCCCTTTACTTGTTTGTAGCCAATTACCAGCCACCAATCGAACATTGACTCCATACATGCGCAACACCATGACATAGCCCCTTTACTTGTTTGTAGCCAATTAACAGCCACCAATCGAACATTGACTCCATACATGTACAGCACCATGACATAGCCCCTTTAACTGTTTGTAGCCAATTACCAGCCACCAATCGAACATTGACTCCATACATGTACAACACCATGACATAGCCCCTTTAACTGTTTGTAGCCAATTACCAGCCACCAATCGAACATTGACTCCATACATGCGCAACACCATGACATAGCCCCTTTAACTGTTTGTAGCCAATTACCAGCCACCAATCCAACATTGACTCCATACATGTACAACACCATGACATAGCCCCTTTAACTGTTTGTAGCCAATTACCAGCCACCAATCGAACATTGCCTCCATACATGTACAACACCATGACATAGCCCCTTTAACTGTTTGTAGCCAATTACCAGCCACCAATCGAACATTGACTCCATACATGTACAACACCATGACATAGCCCCTTTAACTGGTTGTAGCCAATTACCAGCCACCAATCGAACATTGACTCCATACATGCGCAACACCATGACATAGCCCCTTTAACTGTTTGTAGCCAATTAACAGCCACCAATCGAACATTGACTCCATACATGTACAGCACCATGACATAGCCCCTTTAACTGTTTGTAGCCAATTACCAGCCACCAATCGAACATTGACTCCAACATGCGCAACACCATGACATATTAGGCTTTTTAACCCTTTCTGTGATGAGCTGGAACGAGCACTCAATGGAGGTTCATGTGGGAGAATTTGCTTGAAGCTGTTTAGAATAAGAATAGAATCCCCACATGAGCGCTCGTTCTCAGCTCCGTGACAATACGAATATTGCCTATTAGGATTATCTCATTACTGGAGTTTAAGTGAATGTTAATTGGTTATAACTATGTCCCTCATATGCGAACTTCAAAGCGGGAAGGGATGTGAATAGTCCAGTTTCGTATTTTAAAATCACCGCTGAATGCAATGACTATATACGCCGCATTTATACAGGGTTAGTCTCATTCTGAAGTTAAACTGTTCATAAATATCAGCGAGGTGGATTATTCACAACTCTGTGTATTGTTGTAGTTTTGAGTTTTGCACCTTCTCGCTGGTATTAGTATTAAACTTCAGAATGAGACTAACCCTGCGCAAATGCGTCTGTAGTCATCGCATTCAGCGGTAATTTTCGAATATTCGGTAGGTACTTCATATATCGTTAAATAAGCACTAATATAACGAATACAAACCAAGAATATAAGATATTAGTGCTTGGGACATTTCATTTAACGATATACTTCATATATCGTTAAATAAGCACTAATATAACGAATACAAACCAAGAATATAAGATATTAGTGCTTGGGACATTTCATTTAACGATATACTTCATATATCGTTAAATAAGCACTAATATAACGTATACAAACCAAGAATATAAGATATTAGTGCTTGGGACATTTCATTTAACGATATATGAAGTACCTAGGGAATATTCTGCGGATCTTTCTTGAGCATTTGTGAAAAAGGAAGCCAAGCAAGCAAGAATAAAAACCGCACATAGACAGACATGGCTATATATTCGAGTTTATTCCAAAAAACAAAAAACGAATTTTAACTAGACCTGATCATGACACAACCATATATAGCCTGGTTCTGACTTTGATAAACCCTTAGAGATTGAACTGGATTTTTGTGGAGGGAGGAAAACTGTAGAATCCGGAGAAAAAAACCCTCGGCTAGATACCAACAAAGTCAACTCACATGGGGCGGGAATTGAACCCGGCTCACAGCGGTGAGAGACGAAGCGCGCTCCTCAAACTAGTCATTCCCTCTCCTCTTCTTCTCTCCTCATTCCCCCTCCACTCCCCATCCCCCTCCCCCTGCGCTTGCCACGAAGACTACCTCAGACAAGTTAATGTCATATGGAAATTTAATATCTTTCAGAAATGTACCAAAGAGGTGGACTGCGTGTGGCCTAACACGTGCTGTTTGTTCGAGTCTCGCTGCGCCTTCAAGCTGCCAAAATATTTCACTTGCTACTTCACGGTAGGTATCGATCCATATCGCTCATTTGGGTTGTGTGGGTGGGGTAGGACTTATTGGCTTAACGGAGGGAGCCGGGGAGGTGCGCCTAAAAGAGGTCGCAATTTTGTGATCAAAGTGCATATAATAGTAGGGACAAATTAATTCTCGACATGGTTATTCATACGATCGGTACATTTTAACTTGTGGATTTTACGTCCAAGTGTGGAAGGGGTATAACTAAAGCATCTTACCATATCAAAAATAATGAAATGATGACATGAATCTGTTTATTGAAATGATGAGATCGATTGCCGTGGCAACTCATCGGCCTCGCGAACTGAAATACATTTTATTTAAAAAGTAACTAATCATGATGGCTCCGATTGGGTCTATGGCTTGTCATGGACAACATACTTAGTCCTATTATGTTTCATAATATATTGTTGTTGGACAGAGCAAGCATAAGTGTGACTGCATGAACGGCTACGTGTGCAAGACGACCACCTCTATCAAACTACCCATCATTGGTGTTCCTTTTCCAGTGAGGCAGTGCGTACCAAAAGACGAAGCATGAACT
The DNA here is from genome assembly GCA_030867875.1 of Actinernus sp. WN-2022. Classification (NCBI taxonomy): domain Eukaryota; kingdom Metazoa; phylum Cnidaria; class Anthozoa; order Actiniaria; family Actinernidae; genus Actinernus; species Actinernus sp. WN-2022. The sequence goes on from JAOWCC010001634.1 coordinate 31,855,379, forward strand.
TGTCATCAAGTGCATCACGTAACCACATGTGGCAGTCACGTGTTAATGAGAAAAGAGTTGAGCTTCATCGCTCTATTTCGGCTTAAACAGTGAAAACAGATTAATAAATCCTATATATATACTGACTATTGTTTCTCTATCTTCTTTAGCTGAACGCAGCGCACGTAAATTAGCTTAGATACTACTCTCGACCAAAAAGGAGAGTTCACCTGGTGGCCATCTTGGATTCAAAGCGAGGCAATCCTTTGTTTTTGCCAGGTTAGCCTCGTAGTGAGGGCTAGTCAAAACGAGGCTAACCTGGCAAAAACAAAGAATTGCCTCGCTTTGAATCCAAGATGGCCACCAAGTGAAAAGAGTGAATTAACGATCCGGAGAGATCATCTCTTATAAAATAAATATATTTTGATCGCATGGCTGCTGTTCATGGGAAGTTCAGCGGCTTGCTCTGCTAAAATGTTAAAAATGCTAGGATTTCTAAACTTAGCACGAAATAGGTATATATCGATATGTGCAAATACAAGTTTATTCTTGATGTGAGAGAATTTATCATTTGAGTTTCTTCCCCATATTAATCCTTGTCTAGTCCACCATTTTTAAAGGGGACCTCACAAATACCTAAATGTACTGCTGTTACGTAAAGTAAAGCAACTTTATTTAACGTCTGCAACTCGTGACAGGCTGGTGAGACTGATAAACTTGAGGCCGTCGGGAGGCCTACGATGTTAAGTCCTTATCGGAGAAGACGTGAAGATCTAACCATTTGCAGTTGTTTCAGAAAGGCAGCACCTTCTACTCAGTTATTTTAAGACCCTCAGTAATGGTCCGGCCGGGGTTTGAACCCGCGACCTCCCGCTCAACAGACCGGGCTCAACGACTGAGCTAACCGGGAGGCTTGCCTCTACTGTTCGCAACAAAAGAGCTATCGGTTTTCTGACAAGCGAGGCAACCGTATGACGTCATAAGATCCAAGATGGCGGCGCGCAGGAAATTCAAATGAGTTTTATGGACATACAAAATGGGACCATAAATGACATCTAGTGTACAAGTTACAGGAGACAAAAGTAGTGGGAAGAGAGGCGAATTAGCCGTTATTTTGGTGAGCTATGTTAATTTTTAGTGAGCTCTCATTAATTCAGGTGACGTCACAGTCCTATTGTCTTAGGTCATGAGTAGTATTAGTAGCTCACTGGGTGGCACATCCTCGGCCTCCTGATTGGTCGAGAGCGTGGGCGGGGCTTAAAATGACGTCACAGCGCACGTGGTGCCGCCAAACCTGTCCCCCCAGCTGGGGACCAAAGCCAGGCTTGGGATTGGCCGGAAGTTTAGGGGGTCCCGCCAGGGTCGAAGGAGGGTTTGGAAAGGAGGCCCAAGCCAGGCCTGGGATTGGTCGGCCGTGTCGGGCGTTCGGGAGGGTCTCGGCGGGGCGTCGGGGGAGACCAAACCCAGGGCGGGGATTGGTCGGCCTTAACGGGCGTTCGGGGAGGGGTCGGGAGTTTTTTGTCACGGCCCCAGGGGGTCCCCAGGGGAGTCCCCCGGCGGGGAATGTTGGGTGTTACGCCAAAGCCGTCCAAGGATTAGCCGGGACGCCAGAGTGCTTTCCAATGGAAGAACAAGCACTGAGAAGGGCATCGGATATCCACTTTGACGATAGCCTGAAAAGTGGCGAGTACTTCATGGATATGGATAGGTTGGCCGCAAAGCTGGAGAAGGAAAGAAGACCAACCACAGAAAAGTACTATGATATGCTATGTAAAATGGATTTCAAGGCTATGCAGGAAGGTTTGAACCACAAGCAATACCTGCAAAAGTACGAGAAACAAGCCTACGCTGGAATATATCCAAATAGGGTCCCCCGCCCACCCCCCTGGGGACAACCCGACCCGGGATCAGTCCCACGCGGCTCCAAGAAGACCTAGATTTTGGGGACAAGCCGGACACCCGGGATTTTACCCTGGTGGTCTTAGGGGAAGCAACCACTATGTCATACCTTGTGGTCTTATGGGAAGTAACCACTATGTCCTAAGCTACCTTGTGGCCTTATGGGATTCAACCACTATGTAATAAGGAGGCAATAAAAGAGACTTGTGTTTTGGTAACAACAACTTTGTTTCATAAATTAAATTAAATACATGGGGGAGTGGCATTTCACCAACACCAAAGAACAGATATTAATTCAAGTGTATTGAAAATAATTAATTATAGGTGTCCTTTCAACCAAAAAAAGAATTAAAAAAAAAGAATTAAAAACTATATACATGTTTACAAGGCCAACCGTAGGCCTTCAGAATGAGAAAGAATATCCGAAGCTAGAAAAAAACAATAAAACTTTCAAGAGGAACAACGTTGGGTGTCTGTTGTCTCTTTTCTAGGGGAAAAAAGTATAAGGGAGGTGTCGCGCGCTAGACTCGGGGAGAGTACAGAATGCCTTGCGGTGGAGGAGGAGGTCCGTCCCTCAAGTGCCATGGTATTTTGAAACGTGTCCGTTGTCTCTTGGCGTGTTGCGGAGGAAAAGTGATTATTCAGGGCTCTCATTTTGAGGATTATGGCGAGAAAGAAGAAAAAGAATCCTTCCGCGCTGCTCGAGGCATTGTATTACGACCCCAGCAGCCCTGCTGCCTTTGGGGGTGCTGCCCGTCTGGTGAAAGCGGCTAGCGAAGTAGGGGTGACCCGCACCACCACTTTAGCCTGGCTGAAAAAACAATTGACCTTTACGTTGCACCGCCCTTTTCGAAAAAAAATTCTGCGAGGGTGCGTGCGCGTGCTGGCCCTCGACGAACAATGGCAGGCGGATCTGGTGGACATGCAAGCCACGAGTGCCTTCAACAAGGCACCAAACACATTTTGACCATCATCGATGTGTTGTCCAAGTACGCGTGGGCGGTGCCCCTGAAGAACAAGACGGGAGAGGAATTGGTGCGCGCCTTTACCCAAGTGTTTCGCGAACGGAAACCTTTGCGGTTGCAGACCGATGCCGGGACAGAATTTACCAACCGCAAGTTCCAGGCCTTTTTAAAAAAGAATGACGTGGCCTTTTTCGTCACGTACAACGAGACTAAAGCCCAGATTGCCGAGCGGTTCAACCGGACGCTCAAGGGACGCATGTACAAATATTTCACGGCCACCGGGAAGAAAGAGTATTTGAAAGTCCTCCCCCAATTGGTGCTCGGGTACAACCGAGCCGTTCACAGCAGCATTCGACGCGCCCCCATCACCGTCACGCCCTTCAACGACCACGAGGTGCGGGCCGTCTTGTACCGGGACAAGGAACCGACGCCACTAAAGAGGAAACCGAAGAAACCGTTGTACCGTCCCGGCGACACGGTACGGATTAGCAAAACCAAAGGTCATTTTGAAAAAAGCTATCTGGCCAACTGGTCGGAGGAAGTGTTCACGGTGATAAAACGGCTGGACTACCGCACCCCTCCCGTCTATCGGTTGGAGGACCTGAGCGGGGAAGGGTTGCGGGGAACGTTTTACGAAAGCGAGATGACGCCGGTGGCCGTGGAAAAAGAAAGTCTCTTTATCAACGAAAAGGTGTTGCAACGCCGCGGCAAGAAGAACCAGGAAGAAGTCTTGGTGAAATGGGAAGGGTACCCCTCCAAATTTAACAGCTGGGTCCCGGTCACTCAGCTCCAGACCCAAACGTATGGGCGAAAGAAAAAGAAATAAAAGAGTTTGTTGTCCCGCTTGCCTGATTCATTTGTGTTTGAGTGGGGAGAAAGAGAGAGGATGCAGGAGGTTGAGGAGTTTTACATTACCCTAACCAACGGGACGAGTACCACCGTCTACACCAATGTCCCGTCCCGGTTCCGTATCAATCTCCCGGAAATGTACGAGTTGTCTTCGGCCTGGGAAATGGCGGTCACGCAATTGATCTTCCCCAGGCCCCAGAAGAAGAAGACGCTTTACATGTACTGTGATTTGGTGGAACCCAGTATTGTAGGGGATACGAAAGCCCCCTTGTTGAGAGTCCTTTTTTCAGGGCCCGGGGATGGCACGGTCCAAGAACGCAATTTTTACCCCCTGTTCTACAGGCGGCTGGCCAAGACGGTGTTTGAGGATGTCTAAATCCTTATAACCGACGAGCAAGGGAAACTCGTTTCATTTCCACAAACCTCTAAGGTGGAAGCGACCCTCCATTTCCGGAAAGAATGGACACCGACCGCATCTGGATGACGTTGCCTAGCGTGGCCAGCCTTTCACAATAACACGGGATCCCATTTTCGTATCCGTCTCCCGGAGATGTTGGTCTTGGACCGGCAGTGGGAGATGGCCCTCTGCCACATACAATTTCCACGCGCTTGGGATGAATTGTTCCCTCAAGAGCAAGACCGTCAATTTATACTGATCCAAGGAAAACTTCACCAAAATGAAGAGACCTCGACCACCCTCACCTTTGCTTCCCAACATTTCAAAACGGTCACCGATCTGGTTCATGCCATGCGCTGGGCTTTGGTGCAAGGAGGGTTCGAAGCGATCCTCAAAACATTTGACGGCAAGGCGCAAGTCACCGATAAAACATTGGGCAGGACCACCCTGGAATTGAAACACGAAGCGATCCTCAAAAGACTGGACGTCCGGGCGCAAGTCACCGATAAAACATCGGGTAAGACCTCCCTGGAATTGAAACAAACCGCGGCGAACGGTTACATTCTAGTCCTCCCCCCTCCCCTGGCCTACAGGATCGGTTTGCAGGACGATCCCAAAACACCCACCGCGCATCCCGTAGACAGGGTGAAAAAACCAGGCCCTCACACCCCGTTGATGTCCACTTTCACGGGGCTCAGTACGGGGGCGCAGATCCCGGACAAACCCATCCTGATCCTCCCATCGATTTCGGAGAAAGAACGCACCGTGTACTGCATTGGGAACGTGCCTCAATTTCAAAACCATCACAATGTCGAACTCACCTTTGTGGTACCGACCGGGAACTACGCGAACGCCAAAGCACTCCAAGCGGCCATTCCGTCCTACGCCAAGCATGTGACATGGTTTTGGGACCACACCTCTCCTAAAGGAAAATTAAGGCTGGCCATTGAAACCTTCACCTCTACAAATCATCTTGTCATGAGTCCTTGGTTGGCCAAGCTGTTCGGATTTGGCGACGGGCACACGCCCCAAATCTTTTCCGATGCAAAAGATAAGACCCTATGCCCCCTGATGGGGTACCAGCCCGAGTGCTGGTCCACCTATTACTCTGGCCTGAAAATCTCGACGACCAAACCCTACCCCCTCGACCGCGATTTTAAAGACCAGCCCGTACGCAGTTTGTACGTGTACTGCGATCTGGTCGAGCCGCATATCGTGGGGGATGTGAAAGCGCCCTTGCTGAGGGTCGTGTCGGCCCAGGTCCCTTACAACGAGGTGGTGGAACGAGACTTTCCGGTCATGCGTTACTTCCCGCTCGCCAAAACGGTGTTTGACACGTTGGAAATCCTTATAACCAACGAGGCAGGCCAACGCATCTCATTCGCCTCAACAGCTACCGTGGTGGCGACGTTGGAATTTATGAAGCGCTCTCTGAAAAAGAAAGGATGAAATATGGACCGTCTAAGGGATTTATGGCACCGGTGCCATCTATGGGGGACGTGGTTGGCGGAGGGTCTTCGATATCTGTGTTCCGGGCGCTCCCCGCACACCACACCAGCTCTCAACGCATGCCCACCTCCATTCCTGTCTTCCAGGGGGGCCGCGGAGAGCAAGGCGGCGGGGGACTCATCCCTATCCGTTGGAATGAACTCGGTCGTTACGAACCGGTCACAAATCAAAAGGGTGGACTCTTACCCTTGGCGCTAGCCCCCTTGGCCGTCATGGCGGGCAAAGCGCTGGCTGGGACCGTGGCGGGGGCGGTGGCTAAAAAAGGAGGCGAAAAGATACTCGCACGCCTGAAAAATAAATTTGGCAAGAGGGTGGTGAAACAAATCGTGAAGGACACGAGCAAAGGGGCAGCCCGCGTGTTCGGCAAGAAAACCAGTAAAACGTTGATCCAAGGCCTGGAAAAGTTAGCGGGGTAGCGCCGAAAAAGACAAAGACGAAGAAACCGACCCAGCCTACCGCCAACAAGAATAAAAGAAAGCAAAAACAGTCTCCCTCTCTCATTCCGTCGACGTCCGTCAAGCGTGCACGTGTGGAGAGAGATATATTTGACGACGATTATTGATTGCTACGGTCGCTGGCATGGGCAAGCCGCCTCTGCCCAACATAATGGGCGGCTACAACACCCATTTAATTTTTTTCGGCAAGGAATTGGCCCAAGCGGTCGAAGAACGAGGCTATTGGTCGGAGCACGCTCCCAAATCGGCCCTCTTGCCCGGGTCGCCCGTGGAATTTTACCTCCCGGCCAGTCCCTATTACACCGTGCTGCCTAGAAGTTACTTCAAGGTGACGGCCAACCTCGCGAAAGCCAACGGCGGGAATTTGACGGGCGATTTGAACTTGGCACCCGTCAACAATTGGTTTCATTCCCTCTGGTCCCAAGTAGACATGGCCTTGAACGGGGAATGGATGACCATGAGCACTAAAACCTACCCCTACAAAGCCTACCTCAGTACCCTCCTCAACTTTACTCCAGCCGCCAAGAAATCCTACCTGACCTCGGGGCTGTACTACAAAGACATGGCCGGCTCCATCGATGCTTTCGACATCACCGGGGCCAACACAGGGTTGACGACGCGGGCAGCCTACACGGCGGAAAGCAAAGTGGTGGAACTGACCGGGATGTTTTACATTGACGCGGCCTTCTCCAACAAACTGCTCCTCAATGGGGTGCCCCTGGAATTCCGCCTCACCCCCGCCAGCAACGCCTTCGCCCTCATGGGGGACAGTGCGGAGGCGGAAGTGACCGGGGATAAAATCGTGCTGAAGCGGGTCACTTTCTTCCGTCGCGTCAGTGTCTGCAACAAGGATTTCATGAAGAGCGTCGAAGTGAAACTCGTGTCCCAGCCCGTCCTCTACCCTTACAACAGCGAGGAAGAACGGATGTTCACCATTTCCCAGGGCGACACTACCTTTGAGAAAACGGATTTCCTGTGCGGACGCATCCCCCGACGCATGCGCATTGCCTTGATGGGGAGTGCGAACAGTTTGGGGGCTCTGAAAAAGAACCCCTTCAATTTCCAAAGGTTTGGAATTACCCGTGCGACGGTCACGGTCGACGGCACCCCCACCCCCTTCTCCCGCGTCGAATTTGCGACGGGGAAAACCCTGGACGGATACAATACCCTGTTCCTGGCCCAAGGCGCCATGAACGCCAACCATGGGATTGACATTACCCGGACCGATTGGGACAAGGGCTACGCCATCCTGTGTTTTGACTTCACCCCAGACGGCAGCGGTAACGCCGCGCACATGAACATACAACAGTACGGGACGGTGGGCATCCGACTTCAGTTTGAGGCAGGCGTCGCCGAGACCCTATCCGTGTACGTGAACTGCGAATTTGACGCCGCGTACGAAATCAACAGCAGCCGGGAAGTGAAAAAGTTCTAAAAGATGACCACCTACACATCACAATTGACGGTCTTGGCCCGTCACGATTGGTGGCTCCGCGCCTCGTTTCGGGGCGTGTTTCCCATGGACCTACGGCCCCGCCGCGTGACCCGCCCCGCCTCGTTCATTCTCAATACCGCCAACGCCGACGGCCCAGGCACCCATTGGTTGGCCTTTTATTTTCCGCGCCAAGGCCTGAATGAATTCTTCGACAGTTATGGCTTTCCCGCCTCTTATTATGGGTTGCAAGAGTACGTGCGGCAGAGAAACGGCCAGTATAGGGAAAACAACGTGATGTTGCAAGGGAACAAGTCCAACGTGTGAGGCAGTTATTGCCTGTACTACCTCCTGCGCCGAGCCCACGGACGGACCCTGGCGGAGGTCCTGCAGAACCTCCAGCGGGGACCGGGCCCTCCGAGCCTGGCAGCGCCAGTACCAGCGCCGGAGTGTGGCGCAGTGGCAGCGGCAAGGCAATTCCCTTCACGATCAATGTGTTATCAGTTTGAGAGACACTAAAAAAAAAAAAAAAAAAGGAAACCCCCCTCCATGTCTTGTTATTCTTGGGAAGGGGTGAGGCACGATGGATGTCCGTTTCCAAGCGCCCTGCAATATCTTGATCACGGGTCAGAGTCAGTGAAGACCCATTTTACCCACCCACCCCTCACGATCGTGTACTGCTATGGCAGTGCTTGGCAACCCCGTTTCACAGCCATGCAAAAACAATTGGGGGTGACCTTTGTGGCGGGGCTTCCCGACGACCCGTACGCTCCCTTTCGCGGCAAGCCAGGCCTCTTGATCCTGGACGATTTGATGAAAGAAGGTTCCAAGGACGAGCGGGTGGTGGACCTGTTCACCAAAGGCTCGCACCACCACAACATTTCCGTGCTGTACCTGACCCAGAACATTTTCCCGCCAGTCAAGTACGCGCGCACCATTTCCATCAACGCGAACTACCTGGTGGCTTTTAAAAACGCTCGGGATTCGTTGCAAGTCCGGAAATTGGCCGAGCAGGCCTTTCCGGGGCAAGTGCCGGCGGTGATGCGGGCCTACCAGGACGCGACCCAACGCCCCTTTGGCTACCTCCTCTTCGACCTGCACCCCCGGACCCCACCCCAAATCCGGTTGCGCACCAACATTTTCTCCGAGGAGGGACAACAGCATCGCGCCTACGTGCTGGAGGAGGATCGAAAGGGGATGGGCAATGCGTTGGACCTGTTGAAACTCCTAGCACAAACCCCCAAGGGGGTGATGCCTGGTTTGTCCTACCCCAAGCTCTACTACAAACTACAAAAGCACCTTGTAGGAAAGCCACTAAGAGAGCAACGAGGGGGTAATAAGAAAAAGAAGAAGATCCCCTCGGTACAAAGAGCGAGTAAATCAGGGGGTCGAGAGCTTCGTGGGGCGGTGTGGAAGAGACCCAACAAAACAACCTTCCATCCCCCTTTTTCCGTGTCGAAAAAGGTCCCGAACAAAGGGGGTTGGATTAACTTTATAGGCTAAGCTCCCCAGGGAAACCGTTCAGTTGTGGTGATGGCCTCTCCCTTGTTTCAACGTCACGCTCTGTTCATCCGACAATTTGCCAAAGCGGATCTCGGTCAGAAAAAGAAACTCATCCGGGCCGCGAGGCACACTCAAATCAACGCCGTCAGCGAAGTGGTGCACAACGCCTTGCGTGGAACTTTTCCGATAGGGGCCCGCGCCAAGAAAGTCTTTGCTCCCATCAAGGTGAAACTTCGAAAAATAGCCAACAAAGCCCTGCCGCCAGCCGTGAGGAAAAGGATTTTGCTCTCCTCCTCGACCGCGGTGCAGAAAGCCAAGCTTAAAAAGGCCGTGGGCCAGCGAGGGGGTTTCATTTTCACGACCGCTGCCCTCATTGCCGCCGCCGTTTTTGCTGCCAAAGCGGCCGCCGCCGGCGCTATCAGTGGAGGCGTGGCTTACGGAGCCAAGAAAGCTCTGGAGCAATCCAGAGGGTACAGGGCTCCAGGCTACCCGTCGACAAAATACCCTTCCCCGGAAGAGTACGCCCAAGAACTGAGTCAACCTTATATCTGTTTCTGAATGGTCCAAAAAATCCGCAACTTGCCGGCGCCCGAAGGTACAGACCCGGCCCGGTGGCAGTTGTTTTTAGCCCGCCTGCGAAAAAGACAACGCCAAACCGTGCCGGGAAAAAAAGTCAGCAGGACCGTGCGGGTGGCGAAGCAAATCCAAAGAAAGTATAAGACGCGGCCGCCCAAGAAGAAATCCCAGACAGGGAAAAGGAAGCGGACCCCACACCACCCTCCAGCCCCAGTGGGAATTTCCGTGACGCGATGGTCAGTGAAGCGACACAAACGAAAAAAGCGATGAAAGAGGCCGAGGGGAAGAACCCTATGCGCATGGTCTTGGTGCCGGAAGAGTCTATGCGGTGGTTGGAACATCAGCTTCGTGTGGACACGACCAAAGGGGTTAAAGTGCTCAGTCAGTACCAAACGGCCATGGCGCAGGTCCTAGAAAACCCAGAGAAACCGGCAAGCGCCGACCAGTTTCAAGATTTACTCCAAAAATACGTCCGGCGTCGCGAAACCATTGAGCCTAGTCTCTTCACGGCCGTGGCGGCCAAAGTTTTAACCCAGAGCCAAAGGGGCGCTTTGCGCCGCGTGCCCCCCTCCAGCAAACCTTTAGCGTCGGTGCTGGTCAATCTGTTGAAACTGAAAGGAGCCCAGAAAATTACCTGGAATGCGCAAGGGGAAGTGAAACTCTATGGGCAAACCCTGCCGGGTAGTCAAATTGCCGATCTGATTAAAGAAGCCATGCATCCTTCTTCCACCCGCACGTCGCCCGGCTACCGTGATTTCATGCAATTTCTAGCGGAAGAAAAAATTCCTAAAGATCTCATCCGCCACCCCCGGGATCTGATCTCCAAGAAGAAAGAGTACACGCCCCGGCCTAAACGAACCGCCGCGACTCCAGAAGAACTCCCCTACAAAGATCCCCCGCCCCGCCGAGAGGAAACACCGTTCTCCAGGACCCCCTACAAAGCCTTCTCCCGTGGGGGTCCCCGTGGGGGTCCCCGTGGGGGTAGCCGCCGCCTCTCTTTTGGCAGAGGCCCCACCGAAAAACCGCCTTTAAATTGGCACCCTTTCTAAATCCCCATTCATTAACGCCATGGCACGAACCCTAATGAGACCCGCGGGGATGGGACAAGCCCCCTGGCAACGCGTGTCGCCCACGCCACCGCAGTTAAGACGATGGCCCGGAAGAGGATGACCCGCCACACCGTGGTGGGTAAAAAACCCAGCAGGACCGTCCGGGCGGTAACGCAAATACAGAAAAAGTATAAGGCGCAAAAGAAAAAGAAAGCCCAGACAGGGGGGGACGCAAACGGTCCGCAAGATCACGAGCCGAAAATCGAAAGACGGCCGTACCGAAACAACGACCCGAACGACGACCACGTCGGGCAAGCGCCAAGGCAAGAGTATCAGCCGGTGGACCGTCAAACACCTGAAGAAAAATACTTGAAAAGACTTGGACACAATTCTCACCCATTACTCGTTACTCTTCAAGCTGTGAACGTCATGGGTCTAGATATTACTTTCTATGGAGCTGAGGAAGGCGACGATGTCATTGTGGGCGAGTGCCACCTATGCTATTCTACGTTTGGGTCCTGGATGGAAGATTACCTGAGCGACTGCGAAGGAACCTATTATGGATTCTATGTGGAGTTGGTCTATGATATTTGTATTTGGGAAGGATTTCTGCGCAAGCATCCAAGACTCAAACCTTACAAGATGGAGTTCCTCTAAATAAATGACTGAGACTTTGGTGTCACAGCTCAAAGGAACTGAACTATTTATTACAATAAAAGGATTTTCTTCTAGAGTCTCTTTGTTTTCTTTAGTAAGGGTAACTCTGGTAGCCGTGGAGCACCCTCTTTTCGTAGACCATCTTGAAGGTCTTGGTCTCTGGGCGGGTGTGCAACGTCCGGTCTTGGGTGTTGCCGTGGATGGCGTGCGGCGTCACCACCGTCCTTGTGGGTTCCCCCTGGCCTTGCACCATGGCCACCATGGTCTCGAGGTTCACGATCGCCCGATTTCTCACATTGAGGCGTAGTCCTTTCACTTTGCAGACGGTGCGGCCTTGACTCGTTTCGTACCCGTAACTCTTGGGCCCGGTACAGGCAAAACGGACAATGTGTTCGCCTTCTTTCAGCTCGTTCGTCATGTCGCCTAGAAAACGACCGATCGGGGGCGCCTCTTGACCCACTTTCCGCGTGTAGTAGATGCTGTCCGTATCGTGGTAGACGATGCGGTCCTTCAAGAGGTGGAGGTACGAATAGAGTTTCAGGCGTGCATGGGCTGTGGTGTAGGCCGCAAACACGACGTTGGTGTGGGGATTGGAGTCAATGTCATGGGGGGCGGCGTGGTAGTGGACTTGCACCATGTCCTCGTGGACGAACAGTATGTCCTGCACTTCTTTCTCTTCGCTCATCATGAGCTCGAAGTAGCGGTCCAGCTCGGTGACGTACTCCGACCGCCGAGGGTTCTGCCCGTATCCCCGCGTTGAACGCGATCTTGTCCCACTCCAGTAAAATCCCCGTGGCCCTCCGGTAACTCTCTATAAAAGAGGCTTTCTCGGCGTCGGTGTGACACCCGGGCGGCCACCCGCTCGCTTCCTGTTTCATCTTGAGGAAAGTGTTCACGTAGCCCGTGAACAACCCCTGGGTCCCGGTGGCGGGATCGTACTGTTCCGGCTCGGGATAATGCCATACCCGGTACACTTCCAGGACCCGGTAGCCTTGGCGCAGGGCTTCATGGAGTTCGTGGCTCACCCAAGTGCCTGTCAAAGCCCGGGCCTCGTCGCCGTGGGCGCAGGGGCCCTGGTTCTTGTCGTCGGCGCAGGTCCGGCAGAGGGTAAACAACAGTTTGTCGCCCACATGGGTCGGGAGGACAGGGAAAAATAGTCGGCGTGGCGGTAGAATCTTCAGGTGGATTAACCCCTCGTACGGGAGGGTAGGGTCTAGATTTTCTGTGAGGATTTCTGGATGGCCCAGAGGGAACCGTTGTGTTTTTTGCACCCAGGGGTACAGGGAGCACACATCCAGCGCCGCCATCCATTCTCCCTCGCTCGCTTCCCAGTAAGTCTTCATCCCGTTGGTTCGCCCTCCAAAGAACGCTTTCTTGGGGTCGAGGGGAAGCTGGGCTTGAGGGATGGGCGCTAGGGCCGCGATGGTCGGATCCAAGGCCATGGCCGCCCGGACTTCACACTCCCTGATCGGGACCACGCGGTACCGTTGCTGACTCAGGTACAACATTTTGTCTCGGGTCCGGTCGGCCAACGTACTCATCGTGCAGTGCAGTAGGGGATGGATCTTCTCTTGATGGTTGCAACGGTCACAGCCGTGCCAGAAACAGCCATTTATTTCGTACGCTGTGTGGGTGGCAGCGTGGTACCCGTCCAGTTTGTAGGGGCCCACGTACTTCTCTCCGAAATTGCCCGCGTGCTGGATCTGAATTCCATCCCGCCGCTCCACGTGGGCCAGCCATTGGAGTGCCAACGCCGACTGGACGTCCTTGGGGCGGTAACCGAGCCGTGGCAAGACCGCAATGGTGTTCGGTCTGAGGAATTTCTTGCGGAACACTAGGTTGCACATGGAGGCGAGGGTCACGGTCCTGGTAAAGGGGTCTATCCCCGCCGCTTTCATCATAATTGTCCGGAATGCCAAACAGGCCCGTTGTAAGATGGCCACATCCCGGTGGCAATAGAGGGCCAACTCTTTCTGGAAATCGAACACCGGACCCTTGTCCCGTTCGGCCGCATGCCAGGCCACCAGTTCTTCTTTGCCTTGCCGACTCAGCGAATCCGGTTCGTAATAATGCAGGGCGGGGAGCGGGCCCACGTACTGCTGATGCTCTGGCGTATTGAAAAAGATGGGAAAATCCAATTTGTTGAGGTTTTCGGCCTGGAACCCAAACGTGACGGGAAATTGTTTGAGGGCCATCGGGATGAAGAGCAACGAGTCTTTGATAACCAACTTGTAACCGGGGATAGTCACCACCATAACTTTAGGTTTTATGGCATTCTTGAAGAGGTATTCCAGGATGGGGTACGAGTCGTACCCCATGGCGTTGTGGGCCAGGCACACATACTTTTTGTGATCCCCCGAGAAGAGCCAGTCGCAGAATTGGGTGAGGGCCGTGAGGCCTCGGAACTCGACTTTCCGTGGGCCGCATTGAGGGCAGGTGGGTAAGTCTGACTTCAAGCAGAGATCGCACACTTTCGAGACCCCCGCAAAGTTGACCACGTGCTGCGCTTCCAGGGGCATGGCTTCGAAGTCAAAGAATAGGTACCGGAACTTGTCTCCCTCGTCTTCCGCGGCTGCTCGCTCCGTCTCTTCTTCTTCCGCCAGGAGGGACGCGTAGGCATCTTCTTCTTCTTTTTCATCTTCTTCTTCTCCTGGGGCTAGGCGCGAGAGTTTCTGGTCCGCCACTTGCATGGTGCACAAGTGGTCCGGGGGGACAACAGCTTGGCAACTCCGGCACTTGTATTCTCCGCACACGTGGACTCCGACCCTACCCCGCGCCAGATGGTCCATCATCACCCCGCACTGGTCACAACGCGTGTACCGTTCGCACTGGCTCCATGTTCTGGTGTAAAGGATCCCTTGCCCCGTCCGGTGGGGGAGGGGACGGCGGTGGTTCTCGAAGCAGGCCCCACTCTTGAACCACCGACGGCACTGGTCACATTTTATCCAAGAAAATTGCTCCCCAGGGGCGAGGGGAGAGTAATCTTTGACCCCACAACAGCCACAGGTCGTGTCACAAGCGTGTCGTCTAGGGTTGTTGTAGGTCTTCTGGCAGAGGGGGCAGAAGTATTTGGCATTCAGGAGACCCCGCATGTTGGTGAAGACGTCATAGTGGTGGTTCTCGGTTTGGTAGAGGTACACGCGGTAGCGGGCCTCAGGGAGGTGGCCCGAGTAGTTAATGCTATTCATATGCTCTCGGGAGACCAGATTCACTTCTACCCCTTGGTCTGCCAAGTACGCTTGGAATCGTTTGAGCTCCGGGATCCCACAGGGTTGAATAGGGACGCCTGCCTGGCGGTGGAGTTCCAAGGCTAGAGTCCGTTGTCGGGGTCTCCCTCGTCTTAAATCGTAGTAATGAGGATGGTTCTGCTCCCGGGCCAGGGCCGTGACCAATCCTCTGGCCATACATATTTCATCTAGATTTCGTATCCTCACAATACTTCGTTTGATTTTTTTAAATTTTTCCAAGTCGGTCGTACAGCAACGGGCCGGACGCCCTCCTCCCGCTCTCGGTATTTTCACGTGAAACACATGGATGTGGAAACGACCCCGCAGTAGGAATTCTTGATTCGATTGGGTGATCTCCCCAATTCTGGCCATGACCAGGGCGGGGGTGAGGGTGGACCTCATCAGGTAGGGAAAAGCCAACGGGTACTCCAGATGGGGGGCGTCTAGGATCAGGCGTACTCTGTCTTGCGGCTCGGCCTCCTCTAGGGTGGTCTCCAGGACCCTCTCTAACACGGCCGTGACGTCTTGAAGGGCCTGTCCATAAAAAATAGTACATAAAATAAATACACCATCAATACATTAAAAAAATTAAAAAATGAAAAATTTATTTAAAAAATTAAAAATTAAAAATTAAAAAGTGGGACCCTCTGTAGCTAGAGGAGATCAAGAAGAAAAAGAAAAAATATATAATTGGATTTCCTCACGGGGACTCGAACCCCGTGGGCTTGTAGCCTCTTGGAACAGGAGATTTAACGCTAGGCGCCACCTCGCCGCGCGCTGTGACGTCATGCCAAAATAGTGTAGTCAATCCTTACCTCAGGCAGAGTCGCGCGGGATCGCGTCCTTATGTTTAGTTCGTAGTCCTTACAGGTCGTCTTGAACTTTTTACACGCTCTGGTCCGGGTTTGTAGGAGTTCAAAGACTTCCTCCTCCTCCTCCTCCTCCTCTTCCTCCTCCTCCACGGCAGCGGCGGCGATGATTTTCTTCTTTTTCCCACCTCCCTGCTGCTCACTCCCTCGTTTGGCGCCGGGAAACAGGCCGTGGAGACATTTCTCCGGATCAAAATCGTCCTCGTGGTCGTCCTCGTGGTCGTGGTCCTTCCTCTGGGGGGTATTGGGCCCCAATTTTCCCCACAAGAGGTTGTGGTGGTAAGGGTTTCGAGGGTCCACGCGAAATGGGTAGTCCAAATCGTCGTCCAATTCTGGAAGCACGTCGGGGAGGTTCAGCGCCTCGACGGCTTTTTCTATTTGCTCCTCGGTGGTGGCGTCCTCTAGAGCCTCCATCTCGGGAAGTGTAAACGGTTCTTGCGAGGAGGAGTCCACCCCCGGGGGGAAATCCGTATCTTCCAGGAAGGCGTACAAAGCATCCGCGTTGTACCACGGATTAATTTCTTCGAACGTGAGCTCGTCCTCTGGCTCTCCCCCCGGGGAGGGATGAGGCGCCTGCCGGGCTACGGCATAGGGATTGTTTTCTTCTTCGAGAGTAATGCTGACTGGGTTGCCTTCTTCATCTAGATAATTCCAAGAGTCCATCGTGCTCGCATTAACCCAAATCAAAATGCATCGCTTCCTTATAATTTTTTTTCACTGTTCTCTGATTGGTGCCTTTTTCTCGGTAGGTGATTGGTTCCCCTAGAAGGAGCACGGCTTGTGAGTGGTGGAAATCGATCCGCTTTTGGTTCGACTTGAACACCTGGGGTCTAAGAATCCTCTGAAAAACATCTCCCCCTACCCCTTGTTCTTAAAAATTGTCTCGCCCCACCCCGGGGGGAGCCCTTCTTCCTTCCTTCTTTAAGCTGTAATCACTTTGCATTTTCTAAACGCCTTTTCTGAGCTCCTTTGATCCTCCAAGCTAGAACCCCTCGACAAACGCGCCCAGCTAGGAAAACAAAAACTAGTCCAACCGGTTTATCCCAGTTTAGGACCTCTCGTGAATGAGATGTTGTGAGGCAAAGGCGCGCGGCTCCTGATTGGCTGGTTAACGTACGGCGTCCTACCACAAAACTAGTCCAACCGGTTTATCCCAGTTTATCTCGTGAATGGGATGACGCGTGACAAAGGCGCGGCTCCTGATTGGCTGGTTAACGTAAGGCTTCCTGTAAGACAGTGTGCACGAGGTTTCGGCAGTAAAAGGAACCCTTTCCCGGTTCGCCGAAGAAGAAAAAAACAGGGGGAAATGTAGAAGCCCTTGAGAGCTAAGGCCACAGAAAATTTTAGAACATTTCAGGACTGTTTTGGGGGTGCCCTTGGCGATTCCAAAACCCAAAATCCACTGAACTTGAATTCGAACCCAAGCCGGATTGAACTACCCGCCAATCACAGCGTTCGCTCTGCTTAGCAAACCAATCGTAGGCTGAGCTTAGGGCACCAATCACAGCCCCTCAATATTTCCATAAATGCTGGCCCCAAACTAACTTCGGCACAGTTGAACCAGCCACTCAACCGGTAAGTTTACACAAAAGTTTCTCTTGAAATTCACCCTGAGGCTTGACTAATCTTTTCTTCTTTGTTTTTTTCTTTTTATTTCACCAGTCGAACCACAACAAACCACAAGACAACAAGAACAGGTGAGTTTTACACAAATTTCTCTCTGGAAATTCAACCTGGGGCTTTACTAATATTTTCTTCTTTGGTTTTTCCAGGAGCCCATTATCAGGAGCGTTCCTCTGTTATGGGTTGGGTCCCCAGCACAGAGGTAGATGATGCTATTTTTAGATTCGAAATTCCCGCGAAAAGAGGTTGCCGCCATGTTGGTGCCCTTAAACAATAAATTCCTCGTCAGCTTCTTTTGTTGGGGCACCAACATTTGAATCTCTGGGGATTGAGTGAAAATCAGCAATTCGAATTCCCGCGTTGAAAGTGAGAAGAATGATAATGAGAAGTGACGTTAGCTATCTGATTGGCTAAGAATAGCCTACCTTTGTTCTTTTTCGCGCGAAACGCAATGCTAAAAATAGCCTCATCTACCTCTGTGCTGGGGTACAGACACAGTGGGGAAGATGGACGCTCCTGGTAATGGGCTCCTGGTTTTTCCTTTTTATTTCACCAGACAAACAACAACAACAGAAAATGGCTGCCCGAAGGCTCGTCCGAGAGAGAGAGGTACTGTCCTGCGGACTTTTCTTTTTGGCTTGGAATACCACCGCTAATTGTTCTTTTGTTTTTCTAGAATATCCGAGGCGTACATGAGATGAACCTGGCTCAAGTATGTTGTGGATGTTCTCCCACCTCCCTAAAACAGTGTTAAAGTTCGGTTTCTGCTTCACAGAGCCGTTCATTTTATTGCCAAACATTTCCCCATTGAGTAAAGTTTAATTGGGTTAATTTTTTATAGGATTTTCTCGAGTTCCCCCCGGGGGATCTCCGCTCTCGTCAGAGCGCCTCTAGCGAACTAATGTCTCTAAAACATTATTCGGTTTTTAATTTTTTAATTTTAATTATTTTTTAACAGAGTTCACTTTTCAGTGGGGTCTTTTGTGCCATACCACCCTATACTAAGTACTACTCGGTTGCGACCAACCTCAAAGACTCCCACTTCATATCCCACGCCATTTGGTTGAGGCCCTTGGGTTTGCCAGTGGAAATCCTGGCTAAGATCGGCGCCTACGTGTGTGGGCAGCAACGCCACGACAAAAGAAAAGTTAAACACCAGCATTTATTTTTCCCGGCTTTACTTTTGGTCACGTGCCTTGACACGTGGGAATTTCGGGCCATTTACTGCTGGAACAATTCATTTCAGGAGATGCAACACAACCGTCGCTTTTGTGGAATGCCTCCCATTAATAATGCTATGTGGATCGAACCGTTGACAGATTCCGATTTTCAGTGGTGTCGAAAATGCCATACCAACAGGTCCTTTTGTTTACGCCACTGTAGCGTCGGAATCGTATACAAACGCTGTCCACACCACCCCATTTTCACTGAGGTTGTGTGGGACGAGGGGTGGGGTAGAATTCCATGGCGAAAACTTTTCTTTCATATTGAATGTTGAACCGTTTTTTCCTTTAACAAAAACATTTTTCCTATTGAAGGCTGAATCATTTTTCCTTTTTTAGTGTTTGATATGTGGTGACCTTCCGTCCCACCAGCTACCGCCTCTGCCCTGTTGTGGAGAAACGATATGCCCCACCTGTTTTGTACGGAGGCTTTCCAGAGTAATCAGGAAAGAGGGAACCCCCCGATGTTACTATTGCGACTCTCGCATTCGTCATCACTTTTACGTGAAGGCGAGAGCCATTATAGGAGGGGCTGAATGGGGGGGTACCAATATCAGTTAACAGCTAAATTTTTAGCTATTTATCAGTTATCAGTTAAATTTTGCTGTTATCAGTTAAGTTATATAAAAAGACTACCCTAACCTGATTTGAATACATATTTGCTGGTATGAAATGAATAATAACCGCTAATTCAACATCAAACACTACATTTTGTCTATTCAATAGATTTTTTTCTAGTATCAGATAACTCTGATGTGTCATGTTTAATATTTGACTATTATCAACTGGATCAAATCTGTCGAAAACCATCCGAAAAGCCAATAATAGCATGTGACGTTACGTCATTTTAATAAAAAATAATGAAATATCAGGTAACAGCTATCTCACAAATATCAGCTAACAGCTAAAAAAAGGTAAAATTCTCAGTTAACAGTAATATTTTTGGTCATTTCTCAGTTATCAGTTAGCCCCATTCAGCCCCTCTTATAGTTTTTCGCCATGGTTCCACATTTGGAAACATACAATTACCGCTTACTGAGGACTATAAAAGGCATTATCAAATGGTTTATCCCAATTGAAAGGAAAGTTTTCGCCATTGGTCTTTTTTATAAATAGTTTTTCCTAAGATGGGGGCTCATCCCGTGGCGTAAGTTTTATTAGACCTAAATCATTTTTTCTTTTTTAGTGTACAAAATGCAATGAATTACCGGACATCCAATTACCTCCTCTACCCTGTTGTGAGAGGACCATGTGTGCCTCTTGTTTTATAAATAGACTATCACGCCTTCTGGATAGAAACCAAACCCCACGATGCTACTATTGTCAAGTTAAAATTGACCATACATTTTATGTCAAATCAGGTAGCATAATTTTATTTCGGCACGGCACCACCTTTGGCATAATTAATTTACCGCTCGAACGCCTGTACAGACAACATTACGAAATAGTCTATTAAAATGTACGCCACGGGAAGCTATACTCTCTTTTTCAAATTTTCTATTAGAGTGTTTTGCTCACTTTTTAAAAATCATTTTTCGTAAAATAATAGAGCGACTGGCTCACCTTTCTAAATTTTCATATAGTAGAGCGATTGGCTCACCTTTTTAACAACCATTTTTCGTAAAATAATAGAGCGACTGGCTCACTTTAAAAAAAAAAACTATTTTTCAAACATACGATTATTTCACCTTTTTTAAATCATTTTTCGTAAAATACTAGAGCGAATGCTCACAAAGTTTCGGCTATTTTCTCTCTCTTGGACGGGCCCTCGGTGACCTGTAAATATGTAAATAGTTTTTATTAATTTCTTTTTAAATGTTTTATTGTAAAATTTCTTATCACTTGTATTAATATCTGTTCTTTGGTGAGGCTGAAATGGCCCACCCCCATGTATTTATTTTAACTGGATGACACAAAGTTGTTGTAACCAAACACAAGTCTCTTTTATTGCCTCCTTATTACATAGTGGTTGAATCCCATAAGGCCACAAGGTAGCTTAGGACATAGTGGTTGCTTCACATAAGACCACAAGGTAGCTTAGGACATAGTGGTTGAATCCCATAAGGCCACAAGGTATAGGGGTTGCTTCCGACCACCAGGGTAAAATCCCGGGTGTCCGGCTTGTCCCCAAAATCTAGGTCTTCTTGGAGCCGCGTGGGACCAGGAGCCCATTACCAGGAGCGTTCCTCTGTTATGGGTTGGGTCCCCAGCACAGGAGTAGATGAGGCTATTTTTAGATTCGAAATTCCCGCGAAAAGAGGTTGCCGCCATGTTGGTGCCCTTAAACAATAGATTCCTCGTTAGCTTCTTTTGTTGGGGCACCAACATTTGAATCTCTGGAGATTGTGTGAAAACCAACAATTCGAATTCCCGCGTTGAAAGTGAGAAGAATGATAATGAGAAGTGACGTTAGCTATCTGATTGGCTAAGAATAGCCTACCTTTGTTCTTTTTCGCGCGAAACGCAATGCTAAAAATAGCCTCATCTACCTCTGTGCTGGGGTACAGACACAGTGGGGAAGATGGATGCTCCTGGTAATGGGCTCCTGGTGGGACTGATCCCGGGCTGTCCCTAGGGGGGTGGGCGGACCCGTTGTAAGGGGGCCAGTCTCTGCCACACATTCCCCGCCGGAGGACTCCCCTGGGGACCCCCGTGGGGCCGTGACAAAAAACTCCCGACCCCTCCCCGAACGCCCGTTAAGGCCAACCAATCCCCTCCCTGGGTTTGGTCTCCCCCGACGCCCCGCCGAGACCCTCCCGAACGCCCGAGGCTTGGGCCTCCTTTCCAAACCCCCCTTCGACCCTGGCGGGACCCCCTAAACTTCCGGCCAATCCCAAGCCTGGCTTTGGTCCCCAGCTGGGGGGACAGGTTTGGCGGCGCCACGTGCGCTGTGACGTCATTTTAAGCCTAAACTTCCGGCCAATCCCAAGCCTGGCTTTGGTCCCCAGCTGGGGGGACAGGTTTGGCGGCACCACGTGCGCTGTGACGTCATTTTAAGCCCCGCCCACGCTCTCGACGAATCAGGAGGCCGAGGATGTGCCACCCAGTGAGCTACTAATACTACTGTCATGCATAAATTAATTAATAGATAGATAGATAGATAGATAGACAGAGATATGGTTTAATAACTGAACTTAGCAGCCCTAAGGCTGAATTACATACAAGTTTACATTTAAATAATTATCTTTACTTACTATAAAATAAGGTATTCTATAAAACTGGCTAATTAAAATATTTAAATTATATCTAAAAGTCCTATGAAATTGATACTATATACATATGTGTGTGATATAAACTTATATGTACAATATTACATCAGTTACTGCTACATTATTTTCTAGATTACTGGTAAACTAACATGTGCATAGAATGAAATATAAAGCTATTGCGAAATCTATTAGTTCTACATCTAGATGCATTCAACTTGTGCTTACTTCTAAGATCATGTAAGGAACTATTGATTGGAGGCAATAGATGGTGTAACCTGTGATCACTGTTACTAACGATCTGATTAAACATTTTATCACACATCTCCTTCCTACGCTGAAATAGAGGGACTAACTCTGATAATATAGTAAGGCGTTAGGATATGGTATAAAAGGGAAAATTATGCACAGCGCATGATAATAGACTTGGATGGCATACTCGGTAATCGGGCGAACTCAAGTGACGTAGACTGAACCAGTGCTTTGCTGGGAACTTTTGCGCGCTTCAGTTGACTTACGAAATAGAGCCTCGATGAGGCTTTCTTATACTATCTCATCAACATGGACATTTCAAATCGTTGGAGATGTTAAGACCTAAGATCTTTGAGCTAAATACACTCATTCTATGGTGTTATTATTAACGATAATAGGTGAAACAGTAACGTTATTGGTTGTAGAAAAGACACAGTTCTTTGCATTTAGGCTCATTGAAATAATTTAGGCATCCATAAGAACCGCGGATTTCTGGCCATGTGCTTTAATCTGTAACAGACAGCCGTCCCTTTCCAGGAACAAAACACAATCCCCCTACTGATTTTGCATTTTCATGGCGGTATTCAGTGTACTAACTCCCGGTTAGCTCATTGTTTAAGCTCCGGTCTGTTGTGCGGGAGGTCGCGGGTTCAAACCCGGCTGGGTAGACGTCATCTCATTTATGCATTATTCTCCTTGGCGCCTTTTTATCAGAACAACATCGATGCATAGAAAATATACACAGTTTTTCAGTTGTTAGTAAAGGAAAAAGTCATTTTAGTTAACATGTTAAGTATTTCTTCAAATGATTGCAAAGCCGAATTAATTATATGACGTCAAGATGACGTCTACCCAGGTTTCGACCCAGGCTTTTACTTACGCGGTCATGGGTCAGGAAAGGTCACATTTACACGATTTCAAACGAGCGTAGAACATAAAGTATTCACTTTAAACCAAAACTTTCTTCACAGAAGTACTCAAAACTTTTCGGAGGTTCATAAGCTATCAAAATTGCAAAAGGGTGATAGGCACTTTAAGCCCTATTGAGGTCAGTCCGTCCACCTTCGAGTGGTAAACACAACAAATCAAATGAGATAAGTTTTTCATCAGCGGAATATATTTCTGGCTTAACTGATAAAAAAAATGATTGTGCTGTCTAACTCGGTATAATATTTATTTACAGATAGGCAAAGATAATGTTCACAGCTCAATTTTTATTTAATGACTTAATTTCGTACTGAATTTCAGCAGGAGCCCATTAGATAACGATGAAGCAACTGTTAAATAAAGAAGCCATGCAGTAGTCACTATGAGGAGACGCAAGCGGTGATTTCCTGCACGCAACAGGGAACTGTAGTTGCTAGCGACGCTTAGGTTAATTAGATTGCTGCTGCCCTATTTTCCAAGCTCGCGTATATTACATTAACACATTACCCTTGCCGCAGAAGACGGGAGCTAATGACCAGATGACAGGAATGCGACGATCACGCAATGCAATGACAGCGATAGCCTGCTTGCCGGCATGGCGGGAAATAATCTCTAGCAGTTCCTATTTATTATACTTATTACTAGTTGCCGAGTGTAGTCCGCCTCGAAAATCCCAATTCAGTGTGCTAATAGTTTGTCTCGGATCCCTATATTTAATTACTATATATTTAAGAGTGACTTTCCGTAAGAATCGACCAAACCGTGGCACAAGTCGAAAAATTGTTTTCGCTCATATTCTCTCTATAAGTAGGCCCTAGAGTGAAACCAAACGAGCTGTTGTTAGTTTGGTAAAATTTTGCTTCGTTTGGCGAGAAAATGACAAATTCGAGTTGGCCAGAAATCGATCAGAAATCGGGTTTAAAAAAAGATGAAATTTTCCGAAAATAAACCCGGCTCGCGTCGCAAAACTATGACTCTGGTAGTTTCTACGATGGTTTCTATTTGATCTTTAGGCATCCCTCGTTCTGATGATTACCTAATGTTTTGGTTTCTGTATTGTTTTAGAGCGATAATTTTATTTTAACGAGGACCACAATTTGCTAGCTTCTATTCAGCAAATTATGTCACGGGAAAACGGCTGGCGTTAAGTATGTGCCCTGTCTCCAAATTCTTTAAAAGTGATATACGAAGCTGTGTGAGATAGCATTCTATCAGAATATGAAGAGAAATCTCTGGGCAAACTGTTTTATCCACTTCGCTCAGCGCGATTTTGATACTCTATTTATAGAAAAATTACGCTTGGGTAAACAATGGCGTGACATCAGATTCAGCGAAATTCTATAAGATATCCTCAAATTAATAAAACGAATCATTTTCTTATGTTTTTTTGCTTGAAAGTAAGTGATAGAGTTCATTGAAAAATATCTACAAGGTAAGTATGTATATAAATGTTACAGGTCTGACTGAGTCACTAATGTTGCGTGACAGCGATAATCTTACAATACTTTGCATCCTTTGACCAACATTCAGCAAGAAAATATATTTTAAACATTACATTTTGGTTTTAAGGTCTTAAATGTCTTCCATTAGATTTATATATGAATTGCTTTATATCAGTTTACAAGAGACAACGACACTA
This sequence comes from Actinernus sp. WN-2022, assembly GCA_030867875.1. Taxonomy (NCBI): domain Eukaryota; kingdom Metazoa; phylum Cnidaria; class Anthozoa; order Actiniaria; family Actinernidae; genus Actinernus; species Actinernus sp. WN-2022. The sequence continues at coordinate 31,879,615 of JAOWCC010001634.1, forward strand.
AAAATTAAAATTTGTTAATTTAATTTATGCACAAATAGCCGTGGGAATGCCATGTTCCTATCTCGAAATAAAATGAAAGCGTGTTGCTGGAAGCAGTCGACGCGACAAAGATAGTGCCTTTATTATCATGTACCAAAGAGAATTCCAAACCACAAGTCACTTTGCGGAACTTAAGTGGAACTTGCCCGGACGGCGGTGTTTGATCCTCCCAAAAACCTTGCGTCTTTAGCCATTTGTCCATCGCATCGTACGGCTATTGGAAATTGGATGGAAGAAAAAAGCAACCGTTGTAGTATTCCCCAAGAGATAACTGGTCACGGAAAAGACGAAAAAGAGAAATTACCGAAGGCGGATAGAGGTGTCTCGAAACTCCTCTCCCAAAGGAACAAGAAGTGCACAGGCATTTTTATCCCAGTTGCAGGACCTGGTCACGTGATCATTTTAGCCTGTCAATCAAAAACATTGGAGCTAGAACATGGTTGCCAGAATTGGTAAAATACCCAAGGTTTAGAAATGAACTGAAGGAATGGCATTTTTTTTAACTCTATAATTTAACTTTAGTTATATATGAGAGGGTCTCAATGGGGGGTAGCTATGACGGTAAATATTTTAGGGGGTTGACGGTTATTTGAAACAAAACACCTAGAAAATTAAATTACAGGTTTGACGGTTAATTTTTTTGACGGTTGACGGTAAAAAAAAAATAAAAAATGACGGTTGATGGTTAACCCCATTGAGGGGCTCTTGTGAGGCTGATTCCTATTGACTGGCAAGCCGTCAGTAGTCCCACAAACTCTATAAAATTTAGAGTTTTCAAAAAATTGATATTCCTTCAGTTTTAAAGATATGAACCTAAAACTTGGGATTTTTACTAATTTTGTCTTGCTCTTTCCATTTCTGACATCCATGTTGTTCTAGCGCCATTTTGTTTTGATCGACTGGCTAAAAAGGTCACGTGACCCGGTCCTGCAAAGGGTATATTGGTATCTTGCTTCTTTTACCCAATTAAACATACATTTTTATTAACACCGCGCGTGATTTTCTCTCATGTTCAAGGTTTGTTGCCGGTCATGCAGGGAGATCTAAAGTCCTTTAAAAAAATTGAAATTGATAAAACGACGGGAAGAAAGTTTGACCCATCTACAGTTGCAAAGGATATGAGATGTGCTAAAGATGGTAACGGGACTCGATTGTTTTCTGCGTCCGACTTTTTTACAAGTCAACAAATTACGAGTTTCTTTTCTAGCCTGGCGTCAAAAAGCAGTGTTGATGTTGAAGCTGTAGCGCTAGACAGGAGGGGCGACGCCTTAGAGGACATGCGAAGATGGGGAACGTGGAACTCCTTCATCCACATATAACATTTGCGACCTCGTCTCTCAAGGCCCAAGCTGAGTGGTGCATGCATTCAGCGTTTCTGCGTTGCGAGATATCTGCATTTATTTTAACCTTGACGTTTCCGATTATCACGACAAGACGCAAGAAGCCCTATACAGCTTTAAGCTGTTTCAACTGGTAAAGTTTTGTACTTGATTTCAAGCTAAAGGATAACACGGTCAAGGAAACACAGGAAGTGGGAACTGTAATTCTGTAAAGAGTTACAAGTCAGTACAAGTTATTTCTTTATAATCATACGTATTCCTTATCTTCATGGGCGGATCCAGAAGTGCTCGAGAAAGAGGTGTCCCTTTTGTACGCTTTATTGCCGTAGTACGTAATAAGAAAGAAATTGAAGAAAGGAAATTTAATTGCAAGCACTCTGAAATAGGTTCTGTTACATTTTAGGAGTATCACATTTTACTACCATTGAAGAATATGTATCAATTAGTATCAATCTCGTGACAGTGTATTGTGATTATTAGTCACATATTGCATTACAGGGAGGCTAAAAGTCAATTAGGGAAGGTACGTTTTTTTACTGAGCTGGTGGGGAGGGGGTGGTGATTGGAGCTGGAGTATTTGGGAGGGTCATCGGAAAAATTGTAACGTTTGTGAAGGGTCAACCTTTTATTTTTGCTTAGTAGGTGAGGGTCACCCCTTTTCCCAATTGTATTGGCAGATAAACGGCTTCGAAATTTCCTAGCCGTTTTCAGTACGGTAGTAGTACATTTACTTGATATAAACATGCGATCTGTAAGAAACAACGTCAAAGCTACTTGGGGAGAGTGATCCTTTTTCCGCGACTTCAAGTGAGGGGCATGGATTTCCTTTTAATAGCAACGGGGAGGGCCACGTTTTTCTCCTTGATTGAAATGAAAAAAGCTCCAGTCCACCCCCTCTCCCCTCATTAGAAACGTACCTTCCCTTAGTCGACTAAGACAGTTAGTTTGAATATTGATAAATTGGCCATAATCCAGGTTAAATCCCGGGGTTTAATTCATAGTAAGTCCATTTAGAACGTTATTAAAACGTTACTGCAAACATGGTTTTGTATTATGAATTAAATTATCGGATTAAATTAATGACCAATACGTACGACCGAAACTCAGTAAACTTTAGCGGCGAGTGAAATTAAAATAAGAAAATTAAATAAGACGACTTTGAAGTAATACTGGATATTCTCGCTATCGAGTCAGGATAGGCATGGACAAGTGAGGTTTCGTTTGAGCTATTGCTGCTCAGTGCAATTAAATGAATACAATTGTTTGCTTGTTTGTAACTTGATCGTAATTTAATTATGTATTAAGTTAAATATGACGAGGAGGAATATTGAAAGATAATTTGAAAGAGAGGCCTTGAAGAGAAGGTCGAAGTACCAAAACCGAAATAAAAATATTTAAAGGACAAAAGTTATTATTGTTAAGTTATTTACCTCTTTGTAAGGATTCTTTGGGGAATTTTTCTGGCCTTGTGGCCCGAAGCTCCGTGTCACGCCAGTGTTTACATTGTTTACCCAAGCGTAACTTTTCGCCAAAATGGCTATAAATAGAATATCAAAATCGCGCTGAGCGAAGTGGTTAAAACAGTTTGCCCAGAGATTTCTCTTCATATTCTGATAGAATGATATCTAACACAGCTTCGTATGTCACTTTTAAAGAATTTGGAGACAGGGCACATACTTAACGCCAGCCGTTTTCTCGTGATATAATTTGCTGAATAGAAACTAGCAAATTGTGGTCCTCGTTAAAATAAACTTATCGCTCCAAACGAATACAGAAACGAAAACATTATGTAATCATCAGAACGAGGGATGCCTAAAGATCAAATAGAAACCACCGTAGAAACTACCAGAGTCATAGTTTTGCGACGCGAGCCGAGTTTATTTTCGGAAAATTTCATCATTTTTAAACCCGATTTCTCAGCGATTCCAGGCCAACTCGAATTTGTCATTTTCTCGCCAAACGAAGCAATATTTTACCAAACTAACTACAGCTCGTTTGGTTTCACTCTAGGGCCTACTTATGGACAGATTATGAGAGAAAACAATTTTTCGACTTGTGCCACGAAAAGTCAATTTTGGTCGATTCTTACAGACAGTCGCTCTTAATAGCGCCGGAAAAAAAAACCGCAATCGAAGCCTGCACCGTGCAGTGGTCCCCCTACTTCAATCCCGTTCAACAGTCATGATACATAGATATTATACTGAAAATCCTGGACCGTCCGTTTGATTGATTGAGATATATAAATGTGTCCCGAAGTTGGCATATTACAAGCCCTACATATATACTGACTAAGCTGGCGAGAGTCCAAAACAGTTTAAAATAAACACGCACATACCGGCACTCATATCTCGAACTCGGTGAATTATTGTTGCCCTCTTGTTGTTTATTTGGCTTTAAATGCTGAAGATGCTAAGACTATTTCCCGCTATCTTGTCGATCTACAGGTAGCCAAATCTCGTGATTTGTATTATAAATCCGTCCAAAATATGTATGTCAGACAAATAAATAGACGGCGTCTACAACCATTGTACAACTGATGTTTCTGTTGTGTTAATTGTGACTTACTACTAAGCTCTGAACTTTTCTACCCCGGTCCTCGGTCGATCTCAAGGCAAACCGTCCGGCTTCGATTCCGTTCCCAAAACCACTAGGCGCTACATTTACGGAATACTGAATACTGAAATCCTGCAAACAAAGTTTTATGTTGTATAATCTGCACGAAAGAGAGATGTTGAAAGGCTTGTGGTGAGCTATATGGGGGCTATATGGTCATTTTAGATTTGCGAACCATTTTTGGACTACTTCTGGTACACAAGGCCTGCCAGTCAAAGAAGTTAACTGGATTATACTTTATTTGGCCTGCCATTCAAAGAAGTTAACTGGATTATATACTTTATTTGGTCATGTTTTGGGGATTTACAAGTTTTAACTCGGGACTCATATTCATTCATTCCAAACTCGAAGACGAAGTTATGCTAGAAGTAGAAGTAGAACTTTATCTTTTTTATCTTTAAATATGATAATTGCCTGGTAGCGGTGGAGCTAATCTGGCAATGAAATATAAGTTGAAGCATAAGTTATGAAAATGTCCGCCACCGCGTCTGATTTCAAGAACAGCTCACTTACATAGAGTGTTTGCGACAAATCTTAGTGAAGAAAATGCATGGTTTGCTATCAATTCGAGCTAAATACTAAATCAAGCTAAATACGTTCGAGATGAAGAGACCACTCGAGTGACGAGGTTTTCGTGTCATCGGCTTTTGGACTGGTGGCTGATCTCCTCATTGCAAAGAACGTAGAGAAATGCCCATTTATCCGAAATGACGAATTCGAAGGGCTCGTGAGGGCGATCAACCGCCTTGGATTTCCCGCCTTGGGCTTAGAACCCGATGTCTCTACCAAAGTCAAAGTAGCTTAAGGAGACCATCAGGCGCTGGCAAACACAGGCCAAAGTATTAGAAGTACAGTTGGCTTCCACGGCTAAGGAACTCCGTTCACAACTGCGTTGAACCACTCTGACTCCGCCATCAACCCCTTCTACATCAATCCCGCCACCACCATCTATCTGTCGTTTGGTCTGTCGGAAAATGAGACTCCATATATATAGAGACCTACCACAGCACTTATCATGCAATCTGAAGATGGATGGGCGCCCATTCTGTGGTAGGTGTGAATTTATAAAAAACACAATTTAAAAAATATATATATTCTGATATTGAAATATATTGTTTTCATTTGGAAGATTTCGAAACAGTATACTTTTGTTTGGTCCTAAATAATTACTATTCTTGGTGAAATATTTCCAATTAGCTGTGACACAAGGAGGTAGGGGTCGGGTAAATTTAAAAGTTTCCAATTAATCTTAACAAACATTATTTTGTTGCTTTAATTCAGTTATAGGCAAAGAACAAGTGACAATAGGGATTGTCCGATCCCCTTGTCGGTCGATGTGCAGACATCGGTGCAAAGTGCTAGCTAAGTCTGTGTACACACTTTCCATTGCCAACTGCAGAGTAAAGAGGTTGGTTTAAGCAAATAAATAAGCACAAATAAATAAATACTAAAAATGCACAGTTAATTTAAATGTTACTCTAAATGCAGAGTATTTTTTATATACAATAATGTATGCTACTGTTATGATATTCATTTTATTAGAGTTGTAAATTTACATACTGCTATGAATTGGGGATCAGGTTTGAAATCAACAATAACTGAAAAAAAAACTAAATTATGACTAATTTAGGCCAAAAAAAAGAAAAAGAAAATGACGTTGATGTTTTGGCACTGATTGTTCGTGTATCAGCAAGAAAGGCAATTACCTGGAGATTCTTCTCATCGTTTTCTTTAAATAAATAAAATTATATTACTAGCTAGCTGGCTAGCAGTGTATCACTTATGGCACTGATGTTTGAACCAATAATTATTATATAGTATGTTTTTGGTCTGATAATGTCTTTTTCTTTTATGAAAACAAATTGGTCTGATAATTAAAATTCTTTTTCTTTTATGAAAATTCTTTTTTGAACAATTTTTGAAACTGTAACATAGTCCACTCCTCCTAAGTGCTGAAAAGCAACAGAATCACTAGGTGTCTCGCCTATGGCTCTGTGATGTTTAGACTGTTTTACAATTCAAAATGTTTTTGGTCTGATAATTTTTGTTTTCTTTTATGAAAAATCATTTTTGAACAATTTTTGAAACTGTAACATAGTCCACTCCTCCTAAGTGCTGAAAAGCAACAGAATCACTAGGTGTCTCGCCCATGGCTCTGTGAGGTTTAGACTGTTTTACAATTCAAAATGTTTTTGGTCTGATAATTTAAACTCTTTTTCTTTTATGAAAATTCTTTTTTGAACAATTTTTGAAACTGTAACATAGTCCACTCCTCCTAAGTGCTGAAAAGCAACAGAATCACTAGGTGTCTCGCCCATGGCTCTGTGATGTTTAGACTGTTTTACAATTCAAAATGTTTTTGGTCTGATAATTTTTGTTTTCTTTTATGAAAAATCATTTTTGAACAATTTTTGAAACTGTAACATAGTCCACTCCTCCTAAGTGCTGAAAAGCAACAGAATCACTAGGTGTCTCGCCCATGGCTCTGTGAGGTTTAGACTGTTTTACAATTCAAAATGTTTTTGGTCTGATAATTTAAACTCTTTTTCTTTTATGAAAATTCTTTTTTGAACAATTTTTGAAACTGTAACATAGTCCACTCCTCCTAAGTGCTGAAAAGCAACAGAATCACTAGGTGTCTCACCCATGGCTCTGTGATGTTTAGACTGTTTTACAATTCAAAATGTTTTTGGTCTGATAATTTTTGTTTTCTTTTATGAAAAATCATTTTTGAACAATTTTTGAAACTGTAACATAGTCCACTCCTCCTAAGTGCTGAAAAGCAACAGAATCACTAGGTGTCTCGCTCATGGCTCTGTGAGGTTTAGACTGTTTTACAATTCAAAATGTTTTTGGTCTGATAATTTAAACTCTTTTTCTTTTATGAAAATTCTTTTTTGAACAATTTTTGAAACTGTAACATAGTCCACTCCTCCTAAGTGCTGAAAAGCAACAGAATCACTAGGTGTCTCGCCCATGGCTCTGTGATGTTTAGACTGTTTTACAATTCAAAATGTTTTTGGTCTGATAATTTTTGTTTTCTTTTATGAAAAATCATTTTTGAACAATTTTTGAAACTGTAACATAGTCCACTCCTCCTAAGTGCTGAAAAGCAACAGAATCACTAGGTGTCTCGCCCATGGCTCTGTGAGGTTTAGACTGTTTTACAATTCAAAATGTTTTTGGTCTGATAATTTAAACTCTTTTTCTTTTATGAAAATTCTTTTTTGAACAATTTTTGAAACTGTAACATAGTCCACTCCTCCTAAGTGCTGAAAAGCAACAGAATCACTAGGTGTCTCGCCCATGGCTCTGTGATGTTTAGACTGTTTTACAATTCAAAATGTTTTTGGTCTGATAATTTTTGTTTTCTTTTATGAAAAATCATTTTTGAACAATTTTTGAAACTGTAACATAGTCCACTCCTCCTATAGCTAAGTGCTGAAAAGCAACAGAATCACTAGGTGTCTCGCTCATGGCTCTGTGAGGTTTAGACTGTTTTACAATTCAAAATGTTTTTGGTCTGATAATTTAAACTCTTTTTCTTTTATGAAAATTCTTTTTTGAACAATTTTTGAAACTGTAACATAGTCCACTCCTCCTAAGTGCTGAAAAGCAACAGAATCACTAGGTGTCTCGCCCATGGCTCTGTGATGTTTAGACTGTTTTACAATTCAAAATGTTTTTGGTCTGATCATTTTCTTTTATGACAAAATCTTTTTTGAACAATTTTTTGTCTACGTAGACACTGTGTACTTCATGAACGCCAATCACTATATAATAATTTTATTAAACAGATACATTGGCAAAATGACAATAGAACATATACTAAATAAAGTCAAATACAATTTAACATCGACACTTCTTATAATAATTCTTTTGATAATTCCAAAATCTCATAAAAGTGCTTTGAAGAAAGTTTCATAATAGATTCATCTTTCATTGAAAGTAGATATAAAAAAATAAGGATTTATTATCGAAGAAACGAAAACTATCGTTACTATTATAAAGGAATTTGAGAAAAACCTCTCTCATCCTTAACGGGCGTTGGCGGGCGTTGACGGGCGTTGACGGGCGTTGACAGACGTTGACGGGCGTTGAAGGGCGGCGGGCGTTGGGTAGTAAAACCTATTATTGCTTTGGATCTTCAGATAAATTTAGTTGTAAGGGAGTTAATAAGAGATGTAATGAGATCGATAAAGAAAACTATCTAAATGTGTTGCTCGGGTATCCATAAGGGTTTTCGTGTTGTCAACAACACTATGTATACTTGTCCGGTGCCGAATTGTGGATCAAAATATTTAGTGAAACTTTCCAATCATTTATCGCAAGTACATACCTTATCACCAGAGGAGCACAAGTATTATTTACAAGAAGCAAAATTACAAAAATCTAAAGTGGTTCGAGTTTATAACCAATCAGCTAATTCATTGCTCTTTTCAGATAGTATAAATAGGTTTTCTTTATTACTCGGGCCAGGCCTTCGGCTGGCTCGAGTCAGAAATCGCAAGTTTTTATTTTTTGTGTCGAGATTTTGCGCCGTCAACCAATCAGATTTCGACTGGTCACGTGACACGTACGTTGCGCCAGCCATGTGACGTGAACAGTGTGGACAACATTTTATGGCGACGAGTGGGAGTTTTGACTTAGCAAAACCTTTAATATCAGCTGTTTTTTGTGTAAACCAAAGGTTCCTTTAAGTGCAATACCAAGATTTTTGTCTTTTCTAATAAAAGCTGAGAGGTGTTTCACGGGCTTTGGACGGGAATTTATCACATATCCAGATCCACTCAAGGATCCTCTCGTGACATAGATGTCTAAGATCTGATCAACACTAAATGACTAATAGCGATACTTACTGTGACGTCACACAGGGCAGTCACGCCACATTTGTTGCTTTCTGTGGTTGGCAGAAGCGAAGCGTGAACCCAGTCAGATGCTTATAAAATATCACAGGTCGGTGTTTATTCATCACCAAATTACTTTCTTGTTCTTCCAAAATGCAAGCAAGCCCTTTCATCGAAGCTTAAGTGCTCTTAACTTATAAGTCTTATAAAGGAATTAAGATTTGGAATCAGAATTGAGACTTTAGATGTATTTTCTGAGGCCTAAATCGCTAGTTCCCATACAAATCATACAAACACATGGTTTTTTTTGCCAACCACATTATATATGCAAATATATAAATGACGTCAGTGTTTACAAACAGTAAGTATCGCTATACTGAAGTAATAGGACTGAGACAACAGTTTGTAGATGTAAGTAGCTAAACTGAACATGATAACTTTTATACCAATTGACTGTGGTTGTGTTGTTATTCATTGTTATTAACCTCTCGGAAAGTATAGTAGAAATGACCCGATTTCTCGCGATTTCTCAGTTCTCGATCTGACAGGGTCCTTTTAAAATATTATATGCACATGTTTTTATAAATTCGGGAACGAAAAGGCGTGAACTCTACCCTGGGTTCTCACTTCGCAAAGCTTAGGCACTTCGCCTTCTCTTTCCGTTAACAATAGGAAATGGACAATCTGAAATCTACAATCGGAAATCTACAATCTGAAATCTACAATGAACCTAAAATGTTTACCGTCTCGTTTTTCTCGGCCAATGGAAATCGAGATACCGTGGTGCTGTAATCGTTTCGGCAGCAGAGGTAAGGAGTCGGGTTGAACTTCTCGAAACGAGCGATAGTATTGGCCTACCCAACAATAGAAAACAGCCTAGTGTTACCCTCTTTAAATAGTTATTTTCCAAGTGGTTTACATGCATGGAATCAACACACAATATTTTATTAAACATTAGGGACTAGTCAAAAACTAGCAGGGGAGATGCAGGGGGGGTCTTGCCAGTCAGCAAAAAACAGCCTCACAAACTCTGTTAAAGTAAGCTAAATTATAGAGTTTTCAAAAATTTCCCATTCCTTCAGTTTTAAAGATATGAACCTAAAACTTGGGCTTTTTACTAATTTTCGCTTGCTCTTGTCCTGCAAAGGGCCTATTATCTGTAAAACTTTGTAATTAGAAGCTCCCGTAAGGGACCATGACCACCTTTGGGGGTTGAGAATTGGAAGGTGGAAAATAGCATTTACAAACAGTTTTTTTTAATAACACTACCAATCTCATTCAAGTTCCTTTAAATATATGAATTAAGATTTGTTTGCCATCTAGTACAACCATGTGATTGCATTCCTGTAAAAGATCCATTCCATTATATGTAATTTATCACGAGCATGAGTAGTGAATCAATTATCCAATTCCCCTAGCACAAACCATGTTATGGCACAAAAATATGCTAGAACTCCATGTATTATATATTAACCTATTTCTAGGTGGCCCGAGTTAAGGCCACTCAGGGCCTCTTGTTAATTTATTAAAACGATCAGCTATCTAATTACAAGTATTTTATATCCCTTTCATCTACCCAAGAATTAAAACTCTCGGAATTCCACTTCCACTGGACAAGGTATTTAATCACGCTTTTTTAAGACTTTTTCTACCCGGTAGAAATCATCTTGCTTTTCGACTCTCTGTAACTCGGCTTCGTAAAATGTTCCTTCCAAAAGTTATCCATGATAGTTCTATAAACGATAGACAGGTGGCTGTCTTGGTATTCTTTCAGATATGGTAAATATATCTTCGGTCTAGTTTGAAAAATAACCTAAAACAACGATAACGCGTGTTTTATTCTTTACGAATAGAGTGTAGCCTGGGAATGACAAACTATTTGTTTTCCCCTTCTAATTGTTAGCTTATCCAAGTTAAGTAGCATTTGTCAACAAGGAAAAAATCAATGAAACATAAATCAGTGTAATATTGTAACACGGTACATTATATCAACCCAAGAACTGAGAAATAAGAAAGTTATCGACTCCGCGACTATAAGGAAAACGAACTGTAAATTGGTGTTTTCGAGATTGAATAAACTTTGTTTAATTTATCTGGTGGTTTGTACTGTTTCTATTCGTATGGTAATTATAGTTCAGTTTTAGAGAAGAATTTACATCTCAAGAGTTTTTCTCAAAACAATAGGCCCTTCAGTTATAGCTAATCCCTAAGAACAATAGCAGAGTTGATCTAATGAGTCACAGTGGCTTTTGTATACAATTATCTTATGAGTTATTAACTGTAAAGGAAAATAATAAAGACAGTCACGAGTAGTTTGTTCTTACTATTTACGATACAAAGGGGTTTAGATATTGCGAGATATTTATTACTTTTTTCATTCAACTTCGAATGGTTTCAGGGCCGATCGCTCCTGGTTTTAGAGACGACCCCAAACAATAGGCTTTAGCGAAACATGCCCGAATAGATCGATGACCTCATTCACAGAAATAATAGATAATCCTCTGAGTTAATGAGATTCCACTTTATTCATGAGAGCGCCTTAAAAATTAGCATAGCGCCTTAAAAAAGGGCCGTACGCCCTAATTAATTTATGCATGACCTAAGACAATAAGACTGTGACGTCATCCTAATTAATGCATACGCCCTAAAAATAGGGCTAATTCGGTGCCTCTCCTACTACTGATGGCCGTATATTTGTCAATATTATATACATGTCATGTTATAAGCCATACTGTAATGTACTGGAGCAGTTAAAAATTCATATTTACCAAGGAAAAGTTGTTTCTTTTATTTCGCGCGCAAAATCTGGTACCGATTGTCAGTCTAAAGTACATCGGTTAAGTATTTGCTCTGGCTACGGGCCGGTACTTTGTATGCTTACGAATGTGCAATATATGTCTCTATTTTATAGAAATATTTTGTTGTGGCGAGATTCGTTGTGTCTGCCACGCCGTTTTAGGAATTCTACGTGCGACGGAAATAGCCGATTCCTTTCCCTCACAAACCACACTAAACCAGACTAAACAGTCTACTACAGTGGAGGTCTACAGTGTAGAAGTGACAAGGGATTGGAAAATAGGTTCGCTATATATCGGAGGCTAGCTCGTTATAAACCGGCGAAACCCCGTTCTAACAATTTCTAACAACACAATATTTATTAGTTATAATATTATAATCAGACCTAGATTTCCACACTGGACTTCTAAATTGTATTCGTTATAACGGGGATTTTGTTATACCGGGATTCGTTATATCCGGATTTTCTATAACTTTTGCTAGGCTTCCCGCATAACATTTTTACACAAGCTTCCCAGCATTTAACGCCTTCTATCCGGTCAAATAATGAAGAGCTGACAGGTATTGGATTATTTCTGCTGTCAAGCAAGCCTTATTTCATGCGGATTATCACACTTTGCGCCTTTGCTTTAGACCAAACTCAGCGGGAGAACGGGTCGTTTGAAACGACCCGTCGCCCCGTATCCAAGTCTTGTGTCTTCTCATCGGCGGAGTGAGTTTACATCGGCGTGCAGAGTCGTGGAACTGCATGGCCTATAGATGAATTGTTAAAGTACGGTAGAAGAGCGACAGAGAAATCAATTAGGTTCGATATGTTTAAATTCAGTGCGGCCAGATGGATTTCGTTCGGCAGATGCTGTCGCCAAACTGGACGGCGTTGATTTAAACACCGCTCTTCTCATGTCCCGAAATAAATGCATAAATTGTGTCATATTGAAATTCAATTACAGCTATTTCTTTTAGATATTGCTTTTTTCTTAATTCGTTGCTGTCAGTAGTATTAAATATTTCAGTCATATTTAGGGCCATTTGTATTTTTATACCTTTTTTTTATACCTTTTTTATTCCTTTCTTCTTGCTAATAATTGCTTTTTTTTTACCAGACGCATTTCCTATCGAGTTTCTAAAAAAAGAGTTTGCATTGATTGGCACCCAGTAATGAACCCTTGCAGTATTATTTCAGTTATATTTAGGTCCATTGGTATTTGTTCCTATGCCAAAAACAGTATCTTTTCAGCTTGCTAATAAAAATTTTTTTACCAGACGCATTTCGTTTTGAGTTTCCAATTTTTTTTTTCCACTTAAGCTTAATAGATTGCCACCCAGTAATGAACTCTTCAACGGCCTGTGTCGTTAAACGGTCAATTTATAGACAAGTAGTCGCCAGACACGTGGCGTCGATTTTGTCGGAATAATAGTTCCGTATAGTCACTCGGCGACAAGAAACTTGAAACACAACATGCTGGACTTAAAACAGCTGTGTTTTGAGTCCGTACTTGGACTCTGCTTGATTTCCTGTAGCCAAATGCCACTTTGGGATTCATAATTCAAATCATACAATTCCCGAGTGTCACACTGGCAATAATATCTCAAACAAATATATTGCTGTGGTGCATGTGATGTCATCGCCGCCATCTTGGTCCCTTCAACAAAATATTCCTCGTTAGATTCTCTTGTTAGTTCATCCAACATCTTTGTTATTTGAATCTCTGGGAATTGGTTCACACCACCAATATTGGAGAATTTACATGCATAGCGGGTTGACAAAAATCATTAGGTTAATATAATAGACAAATAGTTGCCATTCCTGTGGTGCTTAATTTTGTTGACTTTAGTTCTTTGATAAAGCAATGTCTTTTAAAGAACTAAGTGAACCATAGTTAATAGCGTTTTAAACTATGAGTGAACTAAGCGTCAAGAACGATGAACCACTAAAGCCTGGGACGAGGCTGCCGCCGTCTACGTCTATTGACAAATTCGCCATCTACCATCTGATTGGCTAGCCAGGCGCCGTCTATTTAAGGATCGCGCGGAATATTGTCAGATCTTATCCGATGAGGGCCGATAGGCCCGAGTTGGCTAAAATCAGGTGATATTCCGCAAGATCGAGCAGGATAATTGTTTTATGATTCAACAGATCGATAACAAAACGCAGTCTTTACCAAATACTCGCAAAGAGTACATCTTTATTTCATAAAATGATTTTGGCGGGAATCTAGTGGCGCTCGCGTGCCATGTTCGTACACAATTTTCAAACTCAAAGTGAGTTGATGGTTAGAAAAAAGTTGGATAAAGCCTGAAATGCTCTTTTATTCGGACTCAAAGTATATTTCAGTTCATAAGACTCTTTATTTGAAATGTTAAAAACACAAGGAAAAAAGGAATCCGACACAGTGGCTGCTTGAGCCGCTTGTAATTGAACTTGACTTTCTCCACTTGAGCCGTTATACACTGTTTGGGGTCGAGTGGAACTTCTCGAAACGAGCGACAGTATTGGCCTACCCCAACAATAGAAAACACCCTAACCTTTAGAAAGTGCAGTACAAAAACAATAGAAGTATCGTATTATGGGTGCAATCAGAATACAGGTCGCTACTACAACTGTTAAAGGGGCTCTGTCATGAATAACATGCCTGGTTACTAAGCCGCCCAAAACTTGAAATCGTTCGCCAACGCTTTCAAGTTTGAAAAGCAAATATATCCCGAGGAGCTCACAACATTGATTCAATCCGTCTACATCGCAGCCATCTCTCATTTTAGTATATAGTAGTTTATCTTTCATATTTAGTTGTTCAAGTTTTATATTTACCAGAAATGTTCGTATTCAGATGTAGTTGTAATGAGATTTTGGGATGGCATCGACAAGAACTTCGAGCTTCAATGGCGGCTCAACTGCCATCTGGCCGTGATGGACGAAGAAAACAAATCTGGCCGCAGAAAGATTTTGAAGAGCCTGAAAGAACACTGGAGAACGTGTCAGGAAATCCCACAAGAGTATAGTCCTTGTCTGGAACATTTACGAAGCCTGAAACGATTTCAAACACCGAGATGCGAGTTTCGTGTTTACATGCAGTGCCCGGGTTTCGGCGGCCAGTGAAATAATTTACGCTTCGGTTGTTCATTTCTGCTTGCATTTGTCCCCTTTAATACGTTTCTGACTACAAGAACTCTTGCATTTGTAAGTAATTTTAACTCCCTGAAAGTTGTAGAGAGAATAGATGAGTACATTTTGTAGGTTCTCATCGAGAAAGCACAACTCGCATACGTAGAAATGTAGTTTACGGTAAAATACGGTAAATTCGACAACCGGTCACTGAAACTCGCCAGAATGTGTTTCTCTTCAGCCTGAATCTCCATTGCAGCAGTGATAACAATACAAATATGTTTTTCTAACTGAATGCCTTCGAGCAAGAGCCAGTTTGTATTATAATATAACTGTCGTTGTATCGCGATCGCAAGGAACTGAAACTCATTACAATTTTTCAAGTGTTATGCATATCATTAAATTGCTTGAAACCTGTTCGTGCGCATCTCATGACAGAGCCCTTTAAATTCGTTCGGATGACAACTATCGCAGGGTATCTGTCATGTGTAGGTGACAAATATTGAGGGTAAATTAAAATGACCATATTTGGGCAATGTTACGATGTGTTGAATAATAACGATCGATAACTGTCGATCTTGCGCGCGCTGCAGATGAAATTAACTTCTTTTGCTTGTTTTTTCCCCACAGTTTTCTTAATCGCTAAGTTGATAGAACAGTGGCTTGGTTATGCTAAAACAACTAGACTTCTCGCACTTTTGAAGTTGACTCGGGGCTACACTCCTCGCCGACCAGCTCGCAGTCTAGTTGTGAATTAGTCGACGTCCTTGAACTCATCAGCGACATTTGTGATTGCAAAGTGCCGTGCTTTTGTTTGGAGAAAAAACAAAGGCTTCAGTGTGACTGACTTTATTCCAATGATATATATTAATTAATAAATCCCGTCAATTCTTCTCTTGTGATACTCTCCGCATTCTGTATAACTTTCTTGTATTACCTTATCTACAATATGGAAACCTTATATGGGCATCAACTTATCCTACACATATTCAACCTATTTTTCTCTTACAGAAGAAAATAGTCAGAATTATTACCCATTCATCCCCACGTGCCCACACACAACCATTATTCAATAAACTTAAAGTGTTATCTGTTTCAAATATCTACAAGCTTCAGATCTCAGGCTTCATTTTCTCCCATATTAATAAACTATTACCTGTTCCATTGTCCTCCCTATTCAAATTCAACCAGGATTACCATCAACACTATACAAGACACCAGTGGACATGGATCACCACTTTCAAATCTTTGACTTCCCGAATCTTGATTAGTTATAACTTCTTTTTGGCATTTGTCTTTATTGTGGCATTAATCTCTTTCATTGCGTGGCTTCTCACTGTATTTAGTTAGCGTGCGAGGTACAATAGCGACGTGATGCCGGACATGATTTGGCATAACAATCTCATAGAACTTTGAATAACTTGCTGTTTAAAGCAATATCGGACTTAGCAAAGTACCAATCGTAGCACATCGAACGACACACTAACTAGACTCTTATATATTTCCAAACAAACGTTGTCACAGATAATCGGCAAACGGCGAACTACATTGACAGACCTGAGAGTCTGGCCATGAATTCAATCGTTTTGGGGGACAGGAACTTTAAGATGACTTTATTCAGTCCTATTGATTTAAAAATTTCTCTCTCACTATACTCTAACTGATACATCTATGTATTAATTAATACATTTATATCTTTTTGACTGATTAGACCGGTACCTACATGTAATTTTCTCGTTTTATACCTTGTCCAAATTTGTTTTAACTTTATAATTACTTTATGCCACCTTCTCATGACAATTTATTTTTCATATTATTAATTATGCTACCCAGCTCGATTAGCTCATTACAGTTATTCTGGGTATCAGTATTACCACTGGCCTGTCTAATGTAGGTATATAAAAAAAGAGATTTTTCCTATTCAGTCTGGGCTTATCGTTTTTCCTGCCGTTTGTGAGCAACCACCGTTCAGTTTGAAATAGGCGAATACAGTTGCCTCATAGCAATAACATTCATTCATTGTATATAATACATTTTATAGTGCTAGACAATCTCGATTTATTATGGACTATAGATTGTGCAGTACAAAGTATTTGGATTCTGTACAGTCAACTGGTTATATACAGGGGCACCCAACGAGAGTTTTCGCTAAAATGCTTTAATATTCCATTAAATTACTTCTAAAGCCGCACTTTTAATGGTAACTAATTAAATGAATTTCAAACTGCGCTGGTAAAATTTTATCTGTTCCGTGAACCTAGGGGATCTTAGACCTGAGTCTCGAATATTTTAGGCCGCTTTCATTGTCATTCCGAAATTCTTAGGTGTGGCAGAGGCCTTGACGTAAACATAAGATTCTGACATTTTGTCGATCAGTTACAGAAACTTTTAGGCAACCTTTTTCTCAGAATCTTAGCTTTCACTGATTATACCGAAACTTCTAGGGACTGTAAATTGGTTGTCGAATCTGACAGGGAAAAAAAATACATCCGAAAATCTCAGGTGTTTCGAAATACTCCGCATTCACTAACATATCAAGTTGACATATGACCTGAAAATGTTTTGATGTTTTGCGATATCCGAGAAATCGAAAATCGTAGAAATTTTACGATTATTACGAACATTTTAGGCGAGCATATTCAATGTTTTCTTTATTCCGCCGATGTTCCGAAAATTGTAGCCCAAAATAACTGTACTTGCAAATTTTAGCCCGCTACGTTTTCCAATTACAGAAAAGTATAGACAACCTCTTTCATCCGAACAGATATTTATCCGAAAGTGGCCCATGGGTGCCCCTGTATATACATCAATTCGTTTGATACTTTAATTTTAAACTTGCAGATCACTTGTTAAGTCAAATTTTATTATAATACAGAATACGTAGGACCTTAGTCTTGATTATTCATACTTGCGATTCGGTTCTAACTAATTCACCAGGAGATCAGCCAAATATAGAATTTAAGATTGAGCGAAACTGGTCGAAACTGGCTGGTCGCGAAATTTCTGAGAACAAGATATAGATCCCGGCAGTTTTCGCTCAGAACATACCCGCACACCCCGGCATAAATTGTCACTAAGTAGACTCGACCATAATCACTTCACTTTAGACTCTTGTAGCTTCACACTTGAGCCGTTTCCTCGCCGTTTGGACTTTTACGGCGTATAGCGTCCATTCTTGATGCATTTTCTCGATAGCTGCAGCTCCTACGAAATCTCGAAGAACTCGACGTAAAGGACATTCTCAGGGAATAGAAAAACATATTATTTTTATTTTTGGGTTGCCCTTTTTGGGTAGTCGATCCACATCGTTTTTGTAATGTTCCAAAAATGAATGGATTGATACAGCTGTTGGCATACACTAAAATGCTTGCAAAAGCCAGTAGGATGGAGAAATAAGGCGACTCGGACCCAGTACCATAGTCATGCCAAATCCACATGACATGAGTGGGTAAAAAGCAAACCGCAAAAGCGCCAACAGCGGAAGTGAAGATTTTAACAATGCGAACATTCCGATGAGCGCGGTACTTGAACGATTCTCTTCCTTTAGCAGATTCATCGCCGCCTCCTATAAGAATATTCTTGACTTGCTTGATGTCACTGTAAAGTTTGTAGCCGACTCTTGCATAAGCAAATGAAATGACGAGCAAAGGCAATAAGTACAGGACCACAAACACAGACATGGTATAAGCCTTGACGTAATATTCCACACTGGGCCAGTTCTCCGAGCAGTTTTCTCCATCATACGACAACACAGAGATATACGGCAACACAAGAGCAATACTTCCAGTCCATATAACACTAATCACAACCAGCGGCATGGTTCCCTTAATACGCGGTTTTAAAGGATGTAAGATGGCCCTGTATCGCTCCAGACTCATAGCAAGTAGGGTAGCCACAGAGACAGCCATAATAACAGTCTGCATCGGGTATACAACTTTGCACAGGAACCCTCCGAATGGCCAGGACCCAGAAATGCGTTCTATAATATCAAGGGGAATGCTAATGATGCTCGTGGCGAGATCAGTGATAGCCAAGTTCAGGATGAAGTATTCGCTAATCTTTCGTCTCTTTCGGCCGAGAACCGCCATGCAGATCAACATATTTCCAACTGCTCCTACTGCCATTATTAAAGAGTAGAAAAAGACTTGTATAACTTTGATGATCTCTGCGTGTTCGACCTCAGCGCTTGAGTCTGTACTGTTCGTTGTTTCGTTCTTTATAGTTATATCCGAAATCATTGTTTTGGGTTGTGTTTTGGGCTGAATTTAGAATGGTATTAACCCGATGCTAAGCCAGTATTCACAAAGGCGATGAAGATTCAGAATAACTGTCTTGTTGTTATCTCCTATCTGATCACCAATGAATCTCTTTAACGATGACAATGCTCAGGTTTCTGAAAGATAAAGACAAATAATATTTCTTAACCTGAATGTCTCGCTCACCCCCAGACCCTCCTTAATATCTTCAAGCGCAAAGACATCTTGGCACTTAAATGCATCATGCTTAAAGTACATTAAAGTTTTTTCTTTTTCCATATCGAAACTACAGGACATCCGCTTACACCAGGATGCTATGTAAATTTGAAATGGAAAAATAAAATAAACAAAACTGTTATAGGCACTTTATAAACCCACTCAACAGATTAACTTCATAGAGTCTATATTTGCATCATATCGCTTTATTTGTGTGTCAAAAGTATTCTATGTACCAGTAAACGGCTCTCGCTCGCTTGCTGTACGTTTTTGGAGTGCCTTTTTTATTTTCCTTTTTTTCATGAATGAATAATGCAGCGGTGAGCGGGCAAAATGACTTTGAATGCTGCAACCCGTACATTTTACATGCAAAAGCAATAAAATCCGTACATTTTAAATACAAAACCGATAAAACCCATCATTTACATGCAAAAACGATACAACCTTTTGAAAGAAATTGAAACCAATCAAATTGTCGTATGGAGCAAAAACTGACAAAAATTGAAAACAATGATAATAATCCTGTCGCCGAATTTCGTGAATTCATTCGGAACAACAACCTTAAAACACGAAGATCAAGACACAAAGCAACTTCAAAGTGCGATTATTTTCGCCATATAATAAATACCGTATGGACCTAGCTTGTTCGGTCGCATTGTTTTTTAAATGAAATGGGGCAATATAAATAACGGGTCTATTTACTAACTGCCCCTTGGTATCCGATGATGGTTTATTCCATGAACGCTGCGTGTAAAACAAAATGGAAAATAGAAAACATGTAATGGCGTATTAATTAGTATTTAGTTTACACTTCTTTTAATTTTATTATTAATATTTCATTCTTATAAGGGCGAGCGAATGGCCAATTCGAGTATTTGCGAGCAAGCAATCGTCTTGTTTCCAAAGTTAACTTTGTATTATGTCTTTTTATGATGAATGAGACGGTTGTGTATTCAGTGAGATTAATATTTTTAATAAGGTTTTGACAGCGGGGAATCATTCCCGGGGATCATTTATTTCCTTATCCATTATCCAAAATATTTTCCTTGTTACCATTTATCAGGTTTATGCTACTGAACTTAATGAAGTCTCTAAAGTTTAATTGCCTTTCTATGACTGATATATATATGTACCGCTGATTGCTGCAATCGGCTCCGACAAAGTAGCGGGTGACCGAATAAAACACACTATTAAAGTATAAAAATCCAGACAGGATCAAAGTTGCCGATCCCTTTGCTATGGTTTTCTTCATACATTATTAAACCTTACCTTTAATAACAAGATTTGTCGAACCACAGACATTGAGCAATATTTGCTAATTTTGAAGCAAAGAATAGTCGAGTGTAGAAACCCGCACGAACTTTATAGAACTATTTCCAGTACTATTACTGCCCTGCTCTCATTCACATATTTCGCCAATTCGAACATGGTCAGCCTCGCAGTTCAATCACAAATGTCCCACACTCCGACACCCTTTTCAAATAAAAAAATTGCATGTATTAAGTAACTCAAAAAAAGTTAATATGCATGCTGAGTCGTAGCCAGACCTAGCGCCGAAGGTACGAGTCACGAGAACATCAGTTTTGAAAATCTAAGTTCTCGAAAATGGAATTTCCAAACTTTTGAGAGCACTTTCGCTACGCCACTGGCATCGGTTTATGACTTCTTTGGAAATTGTTGTTAAGCTAGCCGCATCATTGATGTCTCTAATTGGTTTAAATATAAATATAAGTATGTAACTAGTCATGCCAAACAGTTGCGAATTTCCGAGACTATCTTTTTACAGGGTCTCGGAACATGCCATTTACACGGCAAAAATAAGGGTACCGTGCAGAACAATTTTGGCACGCGTACCCACGGGGTGTACCTAAAATATACAATAACATGATCCAATGGATTTAGGTAGGTTTGAAATTTAATTGTTGGTATATTTTGTTTTACTCTAAATATCTTGTTTCTTACGTTCTCCGTTCCGATACACTGCAGATAAAATCAAGCATCGCCTTCATAAAAGAAAAGCTATATAGTGCTAGCCATTGTGGCATTTTGAAATTGCGACATTGTTTTTGGGAACGTAAAACACTTTTAGAAAGAGCTTACATAATTTATAATGCAGAGTTGGTGGCTTTCATACGTCTACATTAGTCTCAGACGGTCGCCCACTGAATAGAGCCGGTTAAACAACTTGTTTGCCACATTTCGTTTGACGTATATGATAAAAGAAGCGCAAAGAGAAGGCGTTCTTTGTCTTTTCTCAGGGATTCTAATACTGAGTTTCTTCTATTATTGTGTTTAAAAACAATAGCCTCGACACGCAACGCCGCCCAGTTTAATTTGCATTTGGTTGGAAAACTGTATTTGATCATGAATGGAGGGAACATATCTCGAATTAAACGTGCACGTTACTTCATGAAACCAATAAAATAGTATGAGGAAAAGAGGCAAGCTGAATCGGTGTGTTGAATCCTCTGGAGAGCTAACATGATCCGAAATGGGGCAATAAAGCCTGGACAAGCATTTTCGGCGGAATTGAAGTTTGCAAAGAATTGCGCACTGAACACAAAATCATGTTTCTAAAATGTTGGCCTAACAGTCGTCAGTTCGTATTTTACCTTTGAGAAATACACGCTGTGTTCCAATAATATTTTATCTTGATGTAATCCTTAGGTTTCATGGATTACTAGGTAGCTCCTGTCCGTCGTATAATGCCATATGTGTCACTGTTCTCATTTAAATGTGTATACGTTTAAAAGTAAACGTCTTAAATAGCCGATTAATCTGTGAATATTCATGTCATTTATTGCTTTTACCATCATAATTTAGAATTCCTGTCAAGACATGATAAGGCACATAATCTTGGCTTCAAATTAAAAAGAAATTTTCCCCATTATTGTAACCGACTGGTGACCTTTTTTCACTTCTCAAGAATTGAATTAAGTAGTGATATGTTGGAATAAAAAGTTAACGTGTGCAAAATAGATCAAAATGATAATGACAGTGCAATGAGGCTGTTCTATCGTATTAACTAGACTGAAAGGAGTCCGTATTTTGGTGATATCGAATTTGATTTATGTCAAATATATCAGCGCGTACGGTTTATACGAAATAAACGGATACTCACGATATACAGTGCACCTATTTCAAAAAACATTATCCGGGACAAACGACAAGCGACAATTTCTAATGCACCAGTCAGTGTTTTCTCCGAGGGTGGGGGTGGGGGTGGGGGTTGGGGTATCGGGCATACCCACGGGTTTGACAGGAACTGCTCTCACCTGGGTACGGAATTTGTCAATGTTACGTGGCCCGAGTGTCGGATTGGAAAGTGTAACTGGTCAGCGGTATTTTCAGCTTCAACACGACTTTCGCGCCTTGCGCCCACAATCATGGAACAAGAGGTGAGTTAATTCGTCAATGACTTTTACATTGTATTCTCACGATTTGAGAATTTTATAACAATCAGAATTTTCTATGAGTGTACAGGATTCTTATTTTAAAAATTATATTTCAATAATGTCATGTTTTGCCTCTCGAATTTGACTTCAAATGTCAGTCCCAGGGTGAAAATTTTGAGATAAAAGTCAAACCCCGTGGGTGTGCCCGATACCCCCCTCCCCCCCCCCCCCCCTCCCCCCGGGGTAAACCACTGACTGTGCATAACTGTTCAGCTCTGCGAAACTAATAAACTACGGCGTATACGTACTTCGAACATCTATACTCGCACAACGCGTTCTCGAGGTTTAAAGTAACGATAATCATTACTAACTTTAAGATAAATCCTAACCCGAACCACAAAACTAACCCCAACCATCGGACGAGTTCACGGGTAAATGACGGGTTCTCACTCAGCTGGAGCTAGGGTCACAGGTGAACAAGAAGAGAAGGTAAACGAGAGAAAAAAGTTTATCGAGCGGTCCTACTGGGGCTCGAACTCATAACCCTTTACCTGTAGTATAGCGTAGTGCAGATAGCATGACCACTGCACTAAGCGGGTCTACCGCCATACGGAATGCGAACATTGTTTATCTTCACCTTGACTGGTCTTGACTGGTTTTAAGAGTAATGATTATCTCTGAATTTCTAACGAGACCTGCAACAACCACGATGGCTGATCAAAGCCAGGTCCCGGCTAATCCACAGATTGAATTGTAATTTAGCGATTTGACAAGTAATAATGATCATTACTTTAAGTTGACTCGCAGGTGCCAGTGATAAACTCCGGACAGTAAATATGTATTGCTCTGAGAGTTCATTTCGCATTTTCTCTAAATTCTCTCGTTTTTCCCCCCGTTTCTTTAGCTTTCCTATATCCTCAAATTTTATCACATTAGGTTTTGTTTCGATCTATATACATTTCCGGCTTTCTTAACATAAAATACCATGATGTTAAGCACACTTTTAGTTCAAACAGAGCACGGACATGTTTCGGAATTTTATTTCAGTAACTACAGTCAAGCAGACCTTTTTTACGGAAACACTAGTGGAACCATTGGAAAGGAAGTTAAAACGGATTAGGAAATATTGTCCAGGTCTTTTCATGCCATACCGCCCATACGGGTCTATGGTAATTATACACTAGAGCATACAGTGCGTCACTTATATTTCCGTCATTTTGGCGGGTGTATCTTCATTTACGCGGGAAACTGATGCCGCCTTAAGCTTAATGTAATCACAATGAGATAAACATGTACCTCGAGGTTTTCTTCCATTTCTAATCAATATGAAGGGGACGTAAACGAACCTGTTGTGCTATTTCGTGAAAGATCCCGGATGTTCTAACTGTAATAAACTGCACGACAGCACTTTGCGCCACAATAGCAATCCGTATCTCAAGTCCTCCCTTGTGAAGCGCATTTAAAAGAAACCAGAAAATATATTTTAAAAATAGCCTCATACACACGTGTATGCAACATTTCCGTCCACATCAAAATTAAACGATGTGTTGTTTTCGTGTAGACGGACAAAACGATCTGATTCAGTTTTCAGCAAACTTTTGAAAACGTATTTGTGTATATATATACATTGTATATACAGCAATTTTCATAAATTCTGACCCCCCCCCCAACTATATCGGGTGCATTGTGGGTAAATGACTGCCGATCGAGCCTCAGCAAAAGTACCAGTTTACGAGATGTAGAGATATCAGACCGGTAACCAGACCAAAACGTTTAACCAAGGATTTTTCTATATTAGATTTTAACAGATTTCCTATGTTAGATAATACACATTATATTTATTTTCTAACACAAACTCTTCAAATGTGAAATAACGAAACACAAGGAGAAATTTTAACCGGAGCAACTGCCTCGATTTACGCCACACGAACAGCTGGTTGTAGAATCCTTCGTTGTCATATTGCAAGAAATAGCATGGCAGATAAATACCGAATGCAACTGGCTGAGAGCCGGTATTACTAGTCTATACCTACTATTTCAAGAATACTTTGGCGATTTGGCGTGTTTGCCGTGGTTTCGATTTGTATTTATAAATGTCACGCAAACACATGAATTTTCGTTTTTAAAATAATTCTATAACAACAAATTTCACTTATTTTAGATAGCAGTATTCTGTTAACTGGTCTGCATTATTTGTATTCTGACGCATCCAGTGCAAATAAGTATTTAGCACTGGAACCACGCTGTGTTTACAAAAAACAATAGTCCTGGACTGATGTGATCTTGTGGGCTTTAAAAGGAAACAAAGTGCACCGGCATTTTATCAAACGAGTTTCACATCTCTGAATGTCACAGAAGAAAAGAATGGAAAGAAGGGAAAGAGTCAAATATAGAGCTTATAATGTAACACAGAATTACACGCTAGACAGATGCAATTTCTTAACGAATTAGAATCTAAATATTTCCGTTCATCCGTTTGCTGGCTCCGAAGCTTTTTGGAGCATACATATGACAGGATTCTCTTCAAAACAAACCGAGAATGATTCGAGATATTGTAATTTTAACCTGGCGTGTGTACCATTTTCTGCCGAATAAATCTTCTTTTAATTAATATGGAGCTTCTTAAAGCCATGAAGCAAATATAAATACTACTAATTTTAAGCCGGCAGTTAGTAGAAAATAAATATCTGCGGAGAACTGAAACTGAACTGAGAACAGAATGCAAATCGCAACTTCGATAAAGTGAAATAATTAATGTCAAAATTAAATCGTAAACCCTAGAGTGGTTATCTTTCTGCAAACTGCTATTCCACTGTTCGTGTTTTTGTCTGAGTGTGCATAACATTTGCACATCGGAACTGTGTTAAGTTTGGTTTTGAAAACCACATTTGATATTTTTCATTGAAAACAATAACTCTAATTAACGTTCTGAAAAAATGATTTTGCACGCAATTGTGTTACTTATATCAGTGCAGAGAACTAGAGCTAAGCTTTGAGAACTGTTTCTTGTTAAACTAAATCACCGAAGTTACCTGAAAAGTAGGTAGACTATACCGGCACTGTGCCAGTAGTATTATGTATTTATCTTCCATATTATTTCTTGTAACGACAACAACGGATTCTGTAAGATTTGTTCCATTAGTAGTGTTGGTTCCGGGTTGTTGTTCTCGGGTTAGGATAAGTTAGATTTGTTATGACGGGTAGTGGATGTGTCGTCTTTACAGAGCTGTACCTGAGATCAGTTCGCGGGTTTTCCGACAGTTTGGATGACGTGCAAAAGTGTTCGATTTATAGTAAGAAAACATATGGAAATCTTGAAGGGTTTTGGACTCTCGCACATAGTGAATATTTATCCAACAAACAATCTAACATTTCCTGTGTCAAGATTTATACATTTTAACTAGTGTAAGAATTTAAAGGCAATTACTTACCTACGTATAGTATGAGAACGTATTGATGAATGATTCGTGAAGGAAAAACAAAGGAAATTATTAAAACATCAGTGTTTATTATACAGACACTGATGTTTTCATCATCAGTCCTGTATCCAACAAACACCATGCTAGTGTCTGTTAGGGGAGGTCTCACAACCGATCACTGACTTCCCCTATCCCAGCTATGGACCTTATTCACACGGCGGCCATGTTTAATCCCAGGAGTATAAAAACCTTTGTTTTGCACGCGTGAACTCGTTCTGAAACTGCTCAGTACGAGGTTACACGTGGGAAATCTATTGTTTCAAGCCAATATGGCCGCCGTGAAATGTGAAGGAAAACTCTACTCTTTAATGCACAGAGACCAGTCTGATCAATGTGGGACCTGTTTTTGTGCACATTGCACATGACCGTTAGTATACTATAGAGCTGAACTCTCTTTTTTACGTTTTCCATCAAAATTACATATGTTTTGTAATTTTATATAGTTTCATTTGATAGGTAGTTTACAACATTCGTGTTCGTGTTGTATCAGCCTCGCCTCCGGCTCGAGATTGTATAGGCTGACAATAGCATCACAAAAGTTACTGAACATTTGATGCTCTTGTGTTCAATACTCACTGAGAGTCCAAAACTCTCCGAAATGTCCATTGTGTTTTCTTATGAATCGAAACTTTTGCACCAATATCAAATGTCGGAAAATCTATATTCTCAAATATCGTCTGAGAATTAAATTCAGATTTCGAAGTTTGGCAGACTCACACAAGAGCTTACAATTGACTGATGTCACTTGTGTTCATAATATATTTTTACGGTACCTAAATTGAAAGCCGAATCTTTCGCCAAAGCAGATATTAAAAAGACAGATTTCACATGCAACCTTTGATCATTAGCCCCAAAGTTTTATACGGTGAGGCTCCGCCACGAGGTCCAAACCGGCTTACACTTTTTTATATCTCAGGGTAAAACAAGGGGGTGCGGAACGGGAAAATAACGAACTCAGCCCTCCCCTGCATGTGTCTCCGCGCAGGCTACAAAATGTTTATAGCCACACTTATTAGATATGATACATGTTGGTATCTCGCCTTATACTTAATCATAAGCCTCTGGCTTGGGAGACCTGGTAACGGCTCCCTGTATCTTCGACGCAAAATAAACCATTTGGCATTTGATGGCATTTGCTCCGAGGGTTTTTATCCGGGTTCTCCGGTTTTCCTCCCTCTACCGCGGAAAAACCTACACGCTAAATTCCAATTTGAACTGTGGATTAGCCGGGTCCTGACTTTGATCAGTTCCTATGGATGGTTCAGGTCCCGTTAGAAATTCAGAGTACATATTATCATTGAATAAATATAAAAGCTCCATGGATCGAGATTCCAGTGCCGTGGAGTGCTAGTACATAATATTTACTTGTGGTATACCTCCCAGGGCCGTAGCTAGATCGATTTCCTGAACAAACGAGGCATCATTTATAAAGGCAGGGGTATGGGGGAGGTACACGCAAGCTCTTTTGTACTTCAGCATTTTGGTGTGTAAAAGTAGATTTAAAGATTATTTTAGATTTACAGTATAGTCTTTGCATGGGAAGAAACCTAGACGAGGCTTGCGCCATGTCTCCACTGTTCCAGTTTTAAAGGGTTCAATAAGCACCTTAGTTGGGTCAATCATACGGACTATTTAATTCACAAGTTGAACTCTAGAGTTTCTTTACTGAGTAGAGCAAAGGGCTACCTTACCCACTCCTGCAGAAAATTGCTATTCAATGCAATTGTTAAGCCCATATTTGAATATTGTTGTACAGTTTGGGGCAACACTTCTAATGAACAATTTTTAAGAATACTACGGGTGCAAAAACATTGCGCTAGACTGATTCTAGATGCAAGCTTTAATGCTAGGTCAGTAGAACTTCAGTTAACAAGCTGCACTGGATTCCTATTGACGATCTCGTGCGCGTGAAGAAGCTGTGTATGATGTTTAAGATTGTTAATGGAAAGTGCCCAGAGTACTTTAATACCTATGTAAATTATTTAAAAGACACTCACAATCACTGTACTAGAGCCTCGTCTAACCTCGGGTTAGTCGTACCTAAATACCGAACGAATTCAGGGCTTCGCACATTTCATGCGAGCGGCACTAGATTATGGAATGCCATTAGTAGCGATGTGAAAAACATTTCCCAACTAAGTAATTTTAAGAAACATTTATTCAACAACATTTTATCCAATAACTTCGAACATAAACATTTTAACATTACAAGAACATTTTAATTCAGTATTTAGTCTATTTTTAGGAAAATTGAAATTTACAAATTATCTTTAATAATTAATATTACTTATCTAGTTTCTATATTGTAATTCTTATCTAGTTTTAGTTTTTATAATGGGCCGCAATGTAAACTACTGGGTCACCAGTAATTATGTTTCTTACCCAATAAAGTCTATTACTAGAAGTTTCTAATAGAAAGTGAAGTGTTGCGAGGGGATGCATAGAGCTACTGTCTAGTGATATTAGTTCGAGTGTGAGTTGGGTAAACTAAAAATCTCTATGGCTCTATATTGTTCCACTTTATTTATTTTATTATCTTTGTTTCATTTTTTAATCGAAAATTATCAACTAGTGTTATGTCCACAATCATATTCAAATTTGTCCAACGCACTTGCCATAATCTATAATTACTCCTAGTTGATTAAAACTACAGAAACTTGCAAATCATACTTTGCTCAACCAGGGACTGATGTGTTGGGTTATTAGACAATGTGCATTTCGGACAGAAAATAACAACATCGATAACGGAAATATAGACGAGTAAATTAGTATAGATATTTTATTGAAATGTGTGAACAATCACAAACTATAACATTAATTTGCTGTATGGCAGAATTCAATGGGAGTGGAGAAAATACTGACCCCCAGTCTATGGACTCCCTAAATGTACTGGAGGTCAATTCAATGTTTTCTCACCACCCAGATCAACAATATTCAATAACATTAATTAATAATATTTGTGTCCGAGTCCAATGCTACAAAACAATAACAATTTTATGTATACACTCATTACAAAAAATGTCCTAGAAAAATGTAAAAGCTTAAAAGCAAGAGGAATTATAAATATGGGGTAAACCTGATACTTGATAGGGATGATTTTTCATTTGTTCGACGTTGGGCGACTTAGTTGTTTGCTACCGTACTCGGAAGGGTTCGTTTGCTGTCCCGAAGGACGATTTGTAAGTGTTAGTCGACTCTCCATAGATCAACATGCCTCAACGGGCAGACTGTTCAGCGATATTGTCTCTGCATCTGGGATGAGTCGATTGCCAAGCGAAACGAGATCAATCAGTCTCCTTCGATGAGGGTAAATTATTTGTATCGATTTGTGTCAGAGGTCTACTGCTGAACTGGTCAGTTAGATTTGGCACACGACAGCGCTGAAAATCTCAAAAGAGAATGTTGTCTTCCTCTCGATACATCACTAAAACGTTTGTGACCCTGATGAATAATTCCAGCTATGAATAAAGCGGAGTTTGACATGATAATTTGATAAAATGGTACTTCAGTATCCGGCCACTTGAAATCAGTGTTGAAATCGGCGAACACGAAAATGCTACATCCGGGACATATCCTCCGAGCCCAGGGCGTCAAAGCGAGGCGATTATAATAAAATATTTAAACATTGGTTACAAGAAATTCATCATTTTTGTAGCCATCAAATTTAGAGGTCAGATAGTTTACCATTACATGTTATATATTGAAGTCAGGTATCATCATCTGATAAGATTCGATTTCGGTAATTTATCTAGCTAATGTTTACGGAATGATATGCAGCCATCTCCTGGTCGGCTTGCTCCTTGGATTGAGCTCCCGCGACTGTCGAACAAAGAGCCTACACCCACAAAAACCACACGAGGTTAAATACACATAATCCTACGCAGCAGGTGTAGGATTTAAATTTCCTTCTAGAATGTTTAAACTTAAACAACACGGAACAAGATTTAGCCTAAGAAAAACAAAATGAATATTTTCTTTTTATCAACAGCTTTAGTGGAAAGGCAGAACAAGATTGTGTTGATTGAATAGTGACTTAACGATATAAAATGCCAAGGTATTCAATAATTATAGATATTACTCTTACTTGAGGCGGCAGGTGGCAAATAGCCTTTCATATTCAAATTGAACGCTTTTATAATAACAAAGTAATACAAATAATTCAAACTGAAGAAATTAAAAAAACGCCTTCAGTACATAAATAATTACATTATTATATTTACAGATATTTCGATAAACGTTGAACAAAAACCGGTATATACTTCATGGTAGTGTTTCGTCCATATAGTCTCCCTCCATAATCATTTTCTCTACTGTTGTATAGTATTGTGCAGGGAGACTATATGGAACGAAACACTACCATGAAGTATATACCCAAAAACCTGTCGCCTCCGCGACAAGACTGAAAGGGATCATGGGTACCGATCGCTGGTGCGCGGGGACTAAGGACGACAGCAGCATAGTTATAAAAAAGTGGCGGAAATTTTAAAATTTTGCGAGTACCTTGCGAGTATTATGTTTTCTCAGTGCGAAGAATAAGAGTTATATGGCAAGGATGAACTTAAAATACTCAAACCATTTCCTTCAGAAACTAAGAAAAATAGGTGTTTTGAACAGTGCAGTTTAAGTTTTGAACACTAGGATAAAATGTATCATTGACCGCGACAAAATAGTTTTTCCGGCAAAATTAGTAAAAATTCGGATTTACGTGTCGGCTCGCGCATGCGTGCTAGTTATCCACCCTGGCACGTCAGTTCAAGCCATAAATAGAGGGAGTGAATAAATTTGGGAGTGAATATATAATTAGGTAGGAGTGAATAAATTATCTTCACTGAGGTCATGGATCTATTGTCTTTCCGCATGAACAAACGTCATGCGCATGCGTATTTGCTATTTTTTTGTCGGCGCGCGGACGCCTCCAGTTTCCCGCGAAAACTGAAATGAAACAACAGGCATATACCGTGATTTTAAAATTTCTGCTTAAAAGTATCCATTTGTGAACTGTTATGTCAAAAAATAAGAAAACTACTTAAAAGATAAGCCTAAGACTTTAACAGGTTGAAGTTTTCTGAATTTGTAATTCACTGTGAGTTTACTAAGTTATAAAATTATTTACTAAAAAAGTTAAAGCCTCGGTAATTTGTATTTGATAGCAGAGCCGTCGTTCTTTTGGCCAGCGGAGCATACCGTTTTGCCGCGGTGTGGGACCGACCAGCTCCGAATCATTAAGTAATACAAACCTTTCAATCGGTTCTAGCCAAAAAAGGAACAAAATACCTCGCAATAATTAATCTGAAACCCCTTTGTAGCGGAAACCGGTAAGAACAAACTATTCTTGATAGGCTCTGAAATGCTTTTATTTTCAATTCTGCTTTACAATGACACCGTTACGGTTGTTATAGGGATTAGTCGCGTGCCAATTCACGTTAACGTTGAGTTGTAGAACTTTCTTTTGTGTGAGTGCCAGTGATTAGCCGTATGTAAATTATTCTTTCGAACAAAGAAAAATATTTATTCGTGGAAAACATTTAGGAAACACATTTATTCGTGGGGAAAAAAAATCTAAAAATAGCATCTGCAATTTAGAATCGCTTGCTAGCGGAGGTTTGTTACTTGTGACCCTTTTTTCTTTTCGTATATTTTAATCGAAAAAGGAGCATGTATAAAGCCAACGTCAGAAAGGTGGATACATCTTATTCACACGTGATTTTTTGTTGAGATCAGCAATCTGGGATCTCTAACATGGAAATAACTATTGTCATCTCAAAGACACCATAAATATTAATAGTATAGGATGAAATCCAGAAAAGATACTTTGATATATGGGATTCAAGGGCACCTAACGACGTTTTCGGTTAAAAAGCTGTTCGGGAGAGTAAGTTAGCCTAAAACTTTCGGATTTGATAAAATTGTCCCTAGAAAATTTGTTTTCACTCCCCTTGAATCCCTAGAAAATTATAGAAGAAAAGGGAGACTAAAAGGTTTCCCCTAAAATATTCGTACGTCCCAATTCGTCTGATCAATAGAGTCAGAACAACACATATTCATTCCCTAAGAATTGCCTAAAGAAAAAAAAATCCCTACAAAATTCGTACCTCCACAAAACTTTGCAACATGAAGTTATTTGGGCTAGAAAATTATTGTTTCTGTTCTAGACTACTAACAAATTCGTAGGCCGGGAATATTTTGCCATAGTATATTCGGTTGACGCGATTTCCACCTAGAAAATCCGATCAGCTAATAGCTTTCTAGAATACGTCAAAAGACATAGTAGGCGCCTTAAAATGGCTAGATGAGCTAATGCAACTGGTTTCAAACGAATTTCAAAAAGTACTCGTTGGGTGCCCTTGGGGATTTATAGACTTTTGTATGGGATTTTGAAGTCGTACGAACACAGTATCGTTTTGATGTTTTTTTTCAGATTCAAAAACGTCGCAGAGAAATATAATTTCGTTTTCAAACTTCTACAGTTTACCTATATTAGCCATTTCGGAGTTGAGGAAGGGACTGGGACCGAGTGTCAACAATTAATATGATTAAGAAATAAACTCAATCAGGAGCTACTCAATCACAAGAAAGATCACAGATCCCGTCCCCAAAACCCCTAAGGCATTATTCTCTCTTATTTTAGCGATATTTGAAAGCTCGCCACATTTGTATTATCAAACCACTCTTCCTCAATATCGGTAAACCTACTAATCTTAGTGTGATCTTACTTGTGATGGAGTTGGTTTCTTAATCAGATTAATGTTTGACACTGGGTCCCAGTCCCTTCCTCAACTCCGAAATGGAAACCTTCGCTTTCCCTGGTGGTATTTACCTTTAATTCTATGGCGATTCCTGGGCCGTATCCAGCTTCATCCCAGGCACATAATCCAATCTGGCGATTCTTTGAACACAGTGTAGCATGGAAGTTGATATTTCTGTGATCATAGAGGAAGACCTTTCAGTCATTTGTAATGCGTAGCGCGAGTGAACGGCTGTTCAAATCTGACTATATATCTGTGAAGTGACACGAATACATGCTGAGTCGGGCCCTAATGAACCGTTTGTTCTTATTTCAGGATGACAAATGAACAGCACAGCTGACAGCACGCCCACCACTAGTGCAACAGCCGGTAATGAAAATTCATTTCAGTTTGTGGTCAATATTTTACCGTCCCTGCTATTTGAAATCGCTTCGATCGTGAACTGGCGGGGGAAAATAAACCTATGCCCCCCAGTCGCAACATTGTTTGATCTAACCGCCGTCCACGATCATGGACGAATAAATTATAAGAATATACTAACAGCACGCATGCTTGTGTAAAAGATTTGCTGATTTAAATTTGAGCCCGCTATGATACCGTGCACCCGCCGACGTCAATCATTAGTTTGCATACTAATTACCGTGTGATAAACTTTCTTCTTATAGGTCAACCCGTCCAGGTTTTCGTGTCGCTTAGTAACGCTAACGCCTGCGCAACAAACAATGTTGAGACTGGGGGCAGAGGTTTCTTTCCCCCGCCAGTTCACGAAGCGATTACGAAAGAAAGGAAGCAAAGGGAACCTCTCCTAGCAGGGAAGTCAAGAGTAGTACACGAAGGTTAAAGTACATATAAGCCCTGGCTAATCATATTTCTTACGAAGAGACTAGAGGCCATAGACAAAGGATTCCGGAATAAAAAGTTGATTTGATTTATTTGTCATGGTGTATTGGCCGTTTAAAGTGCCCAAAAACGTGTCTTGGGTTGCCTGTGGACGAAAATCAAGCGGACGAGAGCGCTTTACAAAATTGGCACTGGGTCTAGTTTTGACGTCATCAACAGAACACGCTCGATGCGCCATTGCATTAAAGGCTTGCCGAATAAAGCTCTCCGAAACGTTTAGCGCGATATTATCATTCAAATCAGTTACAATGGAGCCAAAATATGGAATGAATTACCTATAGAATTAAGAACCTCTGAGTCATTAGCCCAGTTTCGATCAAAGATTTCCCCCGGCCTATTAGCGTAATTATATGCATTAGTATCTAACTATAGTAGTTAGCAGTTTATATATAGTAGTATTTATAGTAGTATTTATCATAGATTGACATGTATTAGGTTAGTTTTTAGCTTAGAATATTATTTTATTTGTACGAGTAGTGCACGCCCCTTCTGGAAATCAGCTTCTAGTTGTGAGGGTGCTGCGTGTGTTTAAATAAAGTTGATCTCATCTCATCTCATCTCATAGTTGACTTGGATTATTATTTTAAACGATGAAAACTTAGACTGAATTAAGCCGACTCGTGCGAGTAATGCCGTCACAGTTGGCGAAGCCATGTTTTCTTAAAGCCTTGGTCAAACCATAGCAACTTGTTGGATAATAACTGAACGTGAACGTGCTTTCTGAAGCCAAAGATGGCGGCCTCAACAGATAACAGGTAAGTAGCTGACTTCGGGAATATACTTTTCTTCCACGCTTCAGTAAATCGTCTTTATGTTCTAGAAAAATTATGTGATGACAGGAGATGTATATATCTATTACTCTACCATAGCCGAGGAGACGCTGGTGTTGTACGAACTGGAACGCGTTACAGGCTACAGGGATAACTTAAGTATGAATAACAACTTGATATAGGTTGTTGAGTAGCTGGTTTTCCTATGTGACAGGTTCTCTTTTATTTCCAGATCACTAGAGTCTGTAATCTTGAAATAAAGCTCTTCGTTACTTCGAATTTTGGTGATCCACTGAGACCTTAATCCCATGTCTTTACTGGGGAATTTCTGCGATGAAAGGAAAGTTACGTCCATCGTTGTAGCATGAATCACCACTGCATTGTGGCACACAACTGTGGTAGCGCGTTCCAGTTCATACAACACCAGCGTCTCCTCGGCTATGGTAGAGTAATAGATACATCTCCTGTCATCACATAATTTTTAGAACATAAAAACGATTTAAAGCGTTGAAGAAAAGTACATTCCCGAAGTCAGCTTCTTACCTGTTGAGGCCGCCATCATGCATGTTGCGAGTAACTCGCAGAGTCCGGTTCGGTTTTGGCTTCAGAAAGCTATTTCTGATCGTCTTACGGCTCTTAAAATCCTCTAACACTGATCTTTAAGATTTAAAGCTAAATAGTTCTGATAAATTTGGGCTGAAAACGAATAACAAAGGAACCGGCAGACCTTCAAGTAATGAGGTTTCACGCTCGCTTCTCTCACGCTCTCTCTGTTGTCAAGGAATGTTAGAATGGCTTGCCCTCCACCGACAGGCGTTGCTATGGGCAAATCGTCACGTGATCAATTGATGCAAAAGGCATGTTAGATAATTTTGTATGAGAACTAGTGCTGACCATAGCCTCGTTTTGGTGTTTTTCACCCATTTTAAACCTTCAATATTTCACTTCCATACTTATAAATATTACTAACATACACATTTCCTTTTAAATGGCAGAGTTTACTCTCCTGAAAATATCGAACTTGAACATTATGCAAATTAGCTACGGCCATATTCGCATTCGGTCACTGTAACTGTATTCCTTTTTCTGTATCGTTTGGCAATAGGCTTTTGCATGAAACGGTCACGTGATGAATGATATATAGATCACTTCAATAACCAATGAATTGTGCTCGTGATCCATTGGGAAAGCCTTTACTGGATGACAAACAAACTTCAAAACCTTCAAAACCTTCCTCATGGCAGTCTATTTGGCTAACTATATTCATCTGTTGTCGTTTCTTTTAGAGTTAAGTCTTTGCACTTTGAATTCAATTTTTTTAGTTTCGCTCCGAATGTTAATGGTCTTTGGTACTGGAGTAACTGTGCAGAAAGGTAGCTCGGTTTATTTATTAGATGGGGGTTAGCCTCACTGTTTATAGAGCGGCTATCGGGTTGTTTAATAACATAACCATTAAGTCTTCAAGATTCGTAATGTCATTATCATGGCTAGTACTTGGTTTAAATTTATGTATCGTTATTGCTATTTTAAAAGTCATACTCCTGCTGGCAGGAGATGTTGAAGTAAATCCTGGTCCCAAAATGTCATCTTTTATAATAGGACATATTAACGCTAGAAGTCTAGCTATTGAAGATAAATTTGATGAAATCTCCTCCTTTATTTTGGATCGAAAACTTGATTTATTTGCAGTTTCGGAAACCTGGCTAGATGGTAAAACTTCTAATGATGCATTGTGCATTGCAGGCTATTATCCTATTATGAGAAAAGACCGAAGAAATATGCGAGG
Organism: Actinernus sp. WN-2022; assembly: GCA_030867875.1. NCBI lineage: Eukaryota > Metazoa > Cnidaria > Anthozoa > Actiniaria > Actinernidae > Actinernus > Actinernus sp. WN-2022. The sequence goes on from JAOWCC010001634.1 coordinate 31,915,901, forward strand.
AGGAGGTGTTGCTTTATATGCAGCACAATCACTTATTATTAATAGACGTAATGATTTAGAAAAAGAACTACTTTGGGCTGAAATTATGATGCATAAATTCGTCATGTGTGTTGTAGACCTCCAAATAAGTCGTTAGAAGAAACCACGGTCTTCCTTGATTCTTTACAAAGTATGCTAGATCAAATTCAACAAAATTCTCAAACAGTTATCGTAATTTTTGGTGATTTAAATGCTCACTTTCACTCTGACAATTTAATAGGTAGTAGCGCTTTTGGCATTCGGTTTTACCAGTGGCTAGAATGTAATAGCCTTTTTCAGGTGATTAATGAACCAACCCGTGTGACCGAAGGCGGTGCTACTTTACTAGATCTTATTATTACCAATTGTCCCGGCTATTTTGTTGTTTCTGGCACGTACAGTCCACCTTTGAATTGCGACCATTCATACATTTATGGGAAATTGTCTATTTCGTTTGATAAGCAAAAGGCTTTTAAGAGACAAATATGGATTTTTTCAAATATTAATAGTAACAATTTGAACGAAGACCTACTGAATATTAGCTGGAAGGAATGTGTCACGGATGGTGTACACATTGATGATGTGTACTAGAAATGGTTCAATTGCTTTCGTTCTATAATTGAAAAACATATTCCTTGTAAGACAGTAGTCATACGCCCACGTGATAAGCCTTGGATGGTTTCTAAAGTAAGAAACGCAATTCGCAAACGAAACAGACTTTTAAAATCCCATTCTAAGAAAATGACAAGTTTGTCTTGGCAAAGGTATAAAAAACAGAGAAATCATACCACGTCATTGATTCGAGATGCAAAAACCTTGTATTATCATAAACTAAATAGCCAATTATCAGACTCATCATTAAGCCCAAAAAAATGGTGGAGTCTTATTAAATCAGGTTTTAATAACAAAACTCATATATCTATACCAGTTCAGTTCAAGAGGGAACTGAAACTATATTTGATTCAAAAAGAAAAGCTGAAATATTCAACGAATATTTCGCCAGCCAGGCTACGGTTGATGATCTCGGCCACCCATTACCTGCAATCACATTACAGTCTCAAGATAGCGTTAACAATTCGTTCTCTATAATTGAAACAACCAAACAGGAAGTATTAAAGTTAATGGGAAGGTTGACGTATCAAAGGCATGCGGGCACGATGGTATTGGAAACAAAATAATAAAAATATGTCGTCTAGGTATTTTAGAATCATTCACACATCTAATTAATTTAAGTTTTTTACAGGGAAAATATCCTAGCGAATGGAAAAAAGCTAACGTGATTCCTCTATTAAAAAAAGAAAATCGTCAATTTAAAGTTAATTATCGTCCTGTTTCGCTTCTTGTTTCTATTTCTAAGATACCTAGACATCGGATTTCTTAGTCGTTTTCAATCTGGTTTCCGACCTGGTGATAGCACTGTTTACCAACTTATTCTCATTACTCATAAGATTTATGAGGCTTTAGAAAAGGGAAAAGAGATACGTATGGTTTTCCTTGATATATAAGTAAGGCGTTTGATAGAGTATGGCATAAGGGTTTAATTTACAAATTAGAAAATCTAGGAGTTAAATATCCTCTTTTAAGTTGGTTTCGCGGCTATCTAAGGTTCAGAAAACAAAGAGTAGTTATTGAAGGGCAAAGCTCGAATTGGTTAAATATTGATGCCGGTGTTCTACAAGTTCTGTACTTGGGCCATTGCTCTTTCTCGTTTACATTAACGATCTAAGTACAACGTTTCATCCAACTGTTTTCTTTATGCTGACGATACGTCACTATTTGATGTAGTAGATGATCCATCTATTTCTGGTATAAAATTAAACAAAGATCTCAATACTATTAACATGTGGTGTAAGCAGTGGCTGATAACTATGAACCCTAGCAAATGTGAATGCATCACATTTTCAGTAAAGCAATTTAATATAATTCATCCTACACTTTACTTGGATCATATTGCGTTAAGTGAAGTGGACTCTCATACTCATTTGGGACTAACTTTGTCGGCTAATTTCTCTTGGAGTAACCATATTCTTGGCGTACATCAGAAAGCTAGTAAATGTATGAATGTTTTAAAAGAGGTAAAATACAAGGTCAACAGATCCACTCTTATTTCCCTGTACAAAATCCTTATTAGACCATTAATAATGGAGTATGCAGATGTTATATGGGATCGGTGTAATGAAGGAGAAGCTAATCTTTTAGAATGTGTTCAGTGTGATTCAGCTAGGATCGCTACTGGAGCTATAAAGGCAACTAATACAAAGCGACTGTTAAATTAATTATGCTGGGAGGATATGGTAACTAGAAGATTTCTACATAAATTAACTTTATTTTATAAAATAGTTAACTCATATACACCGTCCTATCTTCGTGAGCTTTTACCTGTAAAAGTAAGTCAAAGATCAAGATATGCATTACGATCAAATGAAAATTTTACGCTAATTTCTATGCGTACCGAGCGCTTTAAGAAATCGTTTTTCTCATCAACAATAGTATCACGGAATAATCTGGATATTGCTACACGTTCTGTCGAACCTCTGTCTTTATTCAAAACTAGATTACGTAATACTTTTGTGGGAATAAATATAACAACATTTATAAAGTTTCCTTGAGTCGATATAGCTCGATTTTACACACCAGATTACGATTAAATCATTGCGCTCTCAATGCGCACCTATATAGAATTAATTGTAAACCCTCTCCTTTCTGCGATTGTACATGGGAAACGATTGAAACTGTCCAACATTATTTTCTATATTGCCCCTGATATGCCGCCCAGCGTCAGCAATTAGTTTCCTTCTCTGCACAGTTATTCCATTCCAGATGGTTAAAGGGATACCCGAGTGAAAAACACATTGGGGCTCAAAAGAATCTTCAACATGTTCTTTGTTCAGAAAATGTATTAAAATTTAATCAAACGTTTTTAGTATTGAGAACGAGCACCTCAAAGTTGGCCCCGCGAAGACATGGGCGCCGCCATCTTTGTTTGCATTTACGGAAGTGACGTCACTTCGTCCCACCAGCGTATCGCGGCTACTTGTCTTTGTATGATTTTCACACGCTCGGAATTAAAGTGGATATATTTTCATCGAGATTGCAGAGGAATTCTTACAGAAACCGGAATTATGATGAAGACGACATTATGAGAAAAGTTCAGAAGACTGGGAGGAGGAAGAAAAGCATTGGGAAGGCGAGAAATTATCAGACGAACAACAAGGTCTCGTAACAGCCATTTAATAACAGCAAAACAACATGGCTTAAAAGACTCGAGTGACTTCTGAATAAGTATAAGAACTACAATGTATGTGAGGTACAGTTAAGGCGTTTATCATCCTAAAAACACCTAATAAGTGAGAGAGTGAGAACGCTGGTGGGACGAAGTGACGTCACTTCCGTAAATGCAAACAAAGATGGCGGCGCCCATGTCTTCGTGGGGCCAACTTTGAGGTGCTCGTTCTTAATACTAAAAAGCTTTGATCGAATTTTAATACATTTTCTGAACAAAGAACATGTTGAAGATTCTTTTGAGCCCCAATGTGTTTTTCACTCGGGTATCCCTTTAAGTTTATCAGATTCACAAAAAAATCATATATTTTTACACGGCTCAGAACAGATTGGCAATGAAGAAAATTATGCTCTAATGTGTAATGTTCAGTCATTGATATTGAAAACCAAACGATTTAACAACTGATCAGACAATTAACTGATGAAAATAGTAGCAGACCATTGACTTACGATTTAGTATTTTTGTCTTTTGTTTACACACTTTGTTAATACACTTTGTTAATATATTTGTTTATGTTTGTCATTATAGTCACTGTTAATTTAGTTAAATATTACTATTACTAAATGCACTCTCACTATTTATGTAAACAATACAGACATAATCTCCCTCGATGAGCTTTGCTCTTGGAGAAAATGTCGAGAAAAAATAAGTTTAAATTAAAAAAACCCTTCAAAACGCCGTTTTAGAAAGACCGACAATCGATTGGAGGTGGAAAATAGCATTTACAAACATGTTTTGATAATAACACTACCAAATGATCTCATGTGATTTTAAATAAATGAACTCAGATATTTTTTTGCCATCCAGTACAACCACGTGATTGCATTCCTGCAAAAGGCCCAGTTGGTTCGTTGTGCAATTTTGTATGCGTTTTATATAGAATCCGATACAGACTAGAGTTAAAAATAATAAGAAAACGTTCAACGTTGCTTGAGGTTGGTCAGCGGTATTGGTGGTATCTCATTTCTTTTAAAACCGGTGCCCCTGCTCCTCCTGTCAACAACATTTAGTTCCTTCGATGTTAGCGACAAGTTCCCGTTCAGTTATAAAGAAAAGATAGATCGGCACACACGAAGGGACAAGTCCCAGGGACAAAATTTTGTTCCCGCGACAATATTTTTCCTAGTTCAGACGAGGGGACAAGTGCCTTGTACTTGTCCCAGGGACTTGTCCCTTCGTGTGTGCCGACCTTGATGGTTGCCGAATAGAAAACGTTTCTCTCCTCCAGAGGCAGCTAAAACGTTTTTGTCTTGCGTTGTACGCCAATGCGCTGCGCTAACTTCTTGCACAGGTTGTCGATGATTTGATCTTTGAAATACTAATGGATGTGCCAATATAAGCATCTTCTTTCTTAAGAATGTCAAAGAGTATTTTGTGAAATTCTCTTTTGAATGCCTTTTTGATAGTTATAATCTAAAGTCGCATGGTATTCTCACACCAGTTTTCACATGAATTTGGGTGTATGTTTGGAGTGTTTGAGGGAGTGGAATCAGAAACGTGATCAATACGACTGAAGAAGCCTTGAAGGAAAGTAGTACAATAAATCGAAATATGATATCATTAATTATTCATGAGAACAAACTACCAATCATAGGTCTCTATTTGTACCACGTGACATACTTTGAAACATGCGTCGAATATTCTCATGAAGATCAGTTCAACTGCACCCTCGGCATTTGAAATTTCACGCGGATTTGAAACCCATGCACGTACAATCCCTGACTCGTATATGAAACATTACTTAGGGAACACCTTGAAGCCGATTTTAATCAATTATACATGACGGAGTTTCAAAAATCACTGTATATCCAATTATGGCTAATATTTATTACGATTCCAAGTTCGTTTTCAAAGATTCCGTCTTGCAAGGCGGAAGAAACATTTTCATGAACGAAAGTAAAATGTCGCCCCTAGCTCAATTTGCTCCTGGCTGATTTCTCAGTATTGTAATCATTCTTTACCAATCACCTTAATCTACTGCCATCTCGCAGCGAGAAAATTGGAGGAGGAAATTTTGAAATAACTATTCTCATGTCTCACTTTATCGTCAAGAAAATAAACGAGTTTTATATTCTAATGCACAGAGCATGATCACATTGCTTAATAATGTTAAAGTCTGAGTAAAATTAATGTCGCTCGTTTGCGTTTCCGAATGCACAAAGATTAATCTAGCCATAATTAAGGCGAATTTTAACCCAGAAGTGACCGGATCTGTTTATACATGCAATGAGCTCCTGATGACTCCCAATCCTGAATAATCTTCGAAATATAAATTATATTTGTTGACATTGTGCATGAACATCAGTATGAATTTTGTTTCTTTGGTTTGCAACAAGAAAGTTGGCCCGCACTGTATGCAAACTTAAGGTCGGCATCAACCTTCGTAATGATAATTCATTTTTCTTTTTAATCAGCAATTTGCCTTAAAAAGTTGGCGAAATAAGACTGTAATTCAGCGCAAATTTAAATTGCCAGGTTGTAACATAATCAGGTCACGTGACACACTGACTTTATGTAAATTAGTTAAGCACATAGTTCACTCAGAACATGAAGTTGTTTAGTTCGTTTTATACCGTGTCTGTATGGTCTCTTCAATATATAACTCGGCTAGCATACTACATGGCGGCAGCGGTGACTCTTAAGAAGGCGACTTAGTGAAGAAATTGGAGCAAAACACTTCGAAATACGGTCGTTGTCGAGTTTATCAACAGTGGATGTGAGAGTAAACTGCGAACAACAGACAAAATGGCAGAGAGATTCGTCAAACCTCCAAAGCTATTGCTCGAAGGCAATATCGCTGAAAACTGGGGGAGGTTTAGGCAGCAGTTTGAAATATACATAATCGCCTCTGGCCTACAGAAGAAGTCAAACAAGGAGAAAGTTTGCTATTTGCTCAATTTAGCCGGGCCCGAAGCCCTTGAAGTCTACAACACGTTTTCTTTCGGTGAAGGCGAAAGTAAAGACGACACGACGGTGGTATTAAACAAGTTTGAAGAGCACTGCACGCCACAGAAGAACGTGACATACGAGCGCCATGTTTTCAATACACGGGTTCAAGGGCAAACCGAGACCATTGATTCTTATGTGACCGACCTAAGGGTGAAAGCAAAAAATTGCGAGTTTGGATCTCTTCATGACGACCTCATAAGAGATAGGATCGTGTGTGGCATCAAGTCTGATTACGTCAGGAGGAGACTGCTTCGAGAGGCTCGTGTTACACTGCAGAAAGCCGCACTAGATATTTGCCGAAGCAGTGAGCTTTCGGAAACTCAAAACAAAGTCCTAGGAAATGTGTCTGAATCTGCTGAGATTCATAGCCTAGAGAGAGAGAAACGTCACAACAGCAAGCCACATAATAAGACATATGGTCGCCCAGCTACACAAAACAAACACAAACCCTCGAAAACGGTGTAAAGCAAGAAGTGTGGGAACTGTGGAGGCAGTCACAAGTAAGAAATGTAATTTCTGCAAAAAGTTAAACCACTTTGAGCGAGTTTGTAGGCTTAAGAACAGAGAGACTCATACAGTTGAAACAGCTGAATTGTACATGGGATCTGTAGAGGTGCTAAAAGTTCCAATTCATGTTGTTGATCAAGTCCAAAGTAGTGTGGACCCAGGGGAAGGAGTACACAAGACACAAAGAGAAGCTTTCTACACGGTTTAATCTTATCCGCCGAGCGATAACAACAACACACCTCCGTTCCTCTACCTCGTGGGCTCCCGATCTCCCATGACCCCTTGCGCGTGCTAATCCCATGGCAACGCATAACATAGGTAACATAATCTAGTCACGCAATACATCGGTCACACTCTCCCCCCGATGAGGAGATCTCTGCCACGACATCTAACTTTAACAAATATTTCTACATATATTATCAATGTGTCTCGCTAAAACATGCAATGTTATGATCATTCTCGGATCACTGTCTTTACGGGATGCACAGTCAATCCATGCAGTTTACAGAGATTTGCGAACAGGATTCTTCCGTAAGCCAGTTTCTTCTCATAGGCTGATGTTCCACGAGCATATTGACTGCACAAATAGTCCCTAAGATGTTGCGGACGCGCTTTCTTTCTAGTGGGGCGTCTGACGCTCTGTTCCGGTGTTTGCTTGGTTTCTGCTTGTTGTGGATTTTCTGAACCCTCATTCCTACTCTCCATTTTGTGTCCTACTTCTGTACTACTGTCATCTGACACTTCTAGTGTTTCTTCTTGTAAAGATGTCTGCAGGGCGTTGTCGACTTGCGCACAGTCACCTTGCAGTCTTGAGTCTGATATTACTTGAGGCTTTCGTAACCCTCGTCGCTCCGCACTGTCGCGTTACTATCGTCGACCTTCTTACTCGTCTCTTCAGTTAAGTCGCTGGTGATCTTTGCTTCGGTTTCTTTCATTACCTGTGGCGTACCGGGATCTGTCTCTACAGATGTAACGTCAGCAGTGGTATTTTGGTCGCTTGAAAGAAACATGCATTGGCGTAACATATTTCTGTGTACTGTGTGAAGTTCGTCACGGTTATCCTCCTTTCGAATTACGTACACTGGGCTGTCATGCATTTTCTTCTCTACTATATATGGTCCTTTCCATCTATCTGCTAGTTTGTGCCTTCCTTTGATGCCAGTCTTCACTGTGAGTACTCTGTCTCCGGGATTGAACTCTGACCCCTTCGCTTTACGATTGTACTGCTTTACTTGCTGTTCTTTTGCCTGTAGTGACGCTTGCTTTGCCAATTCGTAGCTTGATCGTAGTCGTTCTCTCAGCTCACGGATGTGCTCACAGTATTCTCTCTACTTCTCCGGTTCTTCTCTCTGCACACCAAAGCCTAGGTCAACGGGTAGTCGAAGATGTCGTCCGAACATCAAATAATACGGAGAATATCCGGTAGAGGCATGGGTTGTGGCGTTATACGCGTGCGTCATGGTTTCAAGGTGATCTTTCCAATCTAACTTCTTAATTTGGTCCATGGTTCCTAACATGTTCATCAAAGTGGAATTAAATCGTTCCGTGAGGCCATTTTCCTGGGGATGATAGGGCGTTGTGCGACTCTTTTCCATACCTGTAATCGCACAAAGTTCCTTCATAAGGTCGCTTTCGAAATTTCTCCCTTGATCACTATGTATTCTCTTTGGTATCCCATATACGCACATAAATCTCTTCCAAAAGACCTTAGCAACTGTCTTTGCCTTCTGATCCTTCGTAGGGTAGGCTTGAGCTAGTCGCGTGAAATGATCGGTAACAACAAGTACGTTCTCTATTCCTCCCTTAGACGTTTCTAGCGTAAGGAAATCCATACATACCAATTCCAAGGGCTCTGACGTGTGAATACTTTGCAATGGTGCGCGCTCTGTCGAAATAGGCTTTCGCAATCCGCATCTCTGGCATGCTTCACAAAACTTCTGGGCTGTGTCATACATCCGCGGCCAATAGAATCGTTCACGCACAAGTTCTAAGGTCCTTTCAACGCCCGGATGATTCACGTCATGAATACTTCTTAACACCTTCTGTCGTAGGGCTTCCGGTAAGACAACTTGTTGAACGGTGACCTTCTTGTGGTTTGAGTACTCTCTCACGAGGACGCCTTCGATTATCTTTACCTGATTCCACTGTTTTAACAACAGTTTAATGTCTGCTGACATGTTCCTCCGTTCTCGACGGCTTGGCTTCTTACCTGACACAACATACTCTAGGACAGCACCCGTAATCTTGTCTTCTTTCTGATGCACTCTTAGATCTGCTGTGGTCATTGTTGGTAACGTTTCGTGTCCTTGTAGGATATGGCTTTGTATGGTGGCCTTCGTTTTGTTGCTTGAATGTAGCACCGCGTCAAGCGCCTCTTTCACGTCTTCCTGGGGCATCCTCGATAATGCATCTGCGTTTGCATTGCTTTTACCTGAGCGGTAAATGATACTGAAGTTGTACGAGGATAATTCGGCCAGCCATCGCTGCCGACATGCATCTAACTTTGCTGTTGACATAACATAACATAGTGGGTTGTTATCAGTTAGTACCTGAAATTCATTACCGTAGAGGTAATCTCTAAACGTTTCAGTCACGGACCATTTCAGTGCAAGGAACTCTAATTTGTGGGCTGGATACCGTGCCTCTGCCGCTACCAATCCGCGACTCGCGTACGCAATCACTCTTTCTTTACCATCTTGTACCTGCGCCAGCACTGCGCCCAAACCTCTAGTACTCGCATCGGTCTGTACAACGAACGGCAGCGAGAAATCTGGATAACCAAGCAGTGGCGCACTAACTGGTCTCTCTTTCAACAACTTGAATGCTGCGTCATATTCCTCCGACCACTTGAAGGGTTCACTAGGTGGCTGTCGCCGATTACCGCGCTTCTTCTTCGACCCCTCTTCAGAAGCGAGCTTATGCAAGGGAGCTGCGACCTTCGAGTAATCTCGAATAAATCTCCTGTAGTATCCCGTGAATCCTAGGAATTGCCGTAACTCCGTTTTACCCTCCGGTGTTTTCCATTCCTTAACTTTGCGCACTATCTCGGGATCTGTAGCGATTCCGTCTTTAGACATGACATGGCCAAGGTAACGTACCTCTTCTTGAAACCAATAACACTTATTGGGCTTAAGCTTAAGATCGTGATTATGAAGACGGTCGAACACCAGCTTCAGTCTCTCTAAATGTTCCTCGAATGTTCTAGAAAATACGATTATATCATCAAGATATATGAGCACCTTCTCTATGTTAAGATCTCCTAGAACAGTTAGCATTAGCCTTTGGAACGTCGCCGGTGCATTCACTAGGCCCATGGCCATACGACGGGTGTTATATAGACCTACTGGTGTGACAAATGCAGTTTTGTACTGGTCCTTGGGGTCGACGCCTATCTGGTAGTAGCCACTGGTTAAGTCGAGGGTTGAAACAAATTTCGCGCCCCCGAGTGCGTCGAGCGCTTCATCAACACGTGGCATAGGGAATGAGTCTTTGACTGTCTTAGAGTTTAGCACTCTATAGTCAATACATATTCGCATTGTGCCATTTTTTTTCCGTGCTATTACTATGGGTGATGCATATGGGCTAGTACTAGGTGCAATGATACCTTTGGCTTCCATACCTTTCAGCGTTTCCACTAACTCCTTATGCTCCGAGGGAAGCACCCGTCTATGGGGGATCTTGAATGGGGTCTCGTCTACCATCGGGATCTGGTGCTCTATCGTCTTGGTGTAACCATAATCGTCTGAACTGCGTGAAAATACATCAGCACGTTCTTGCAACAATTGCTCTACTTGGTTTACTTGCTCCTCATTATTAAGTAAGCCCCTATTAAAATTCAGTGGTTAGTACCCTGAGTAGCTGCTTCATGTACCTCTTGGCACACAGTTCCTTTATTCTCGCTGTTCTCGATAATGCCATCAGTAACATATAAATCTGCTAACCGCGTGTTTCGCTTGATATGAAGGGCTTTATCTGTAGGGTTCGCGACTCGCACTCGAACCAGTTGGTTTGCTATTATGACAACTGTATTTGCAACCAGAAGATTATCGGGACCGTTGTACGCGGGCATCCTCTCCAACAGTCCCATGTATGGCCGATTTCCGGGTGCTTTAGGGACAGTGACCGGGACGTTTACTTCTCCACCGTTCGGGGGAATAACTATAGACTGGTGCCCAGTATACCTGGCGCTCCCCACAAAACCCGAAAAGTCACAATACACGTTCTTGTTATATTGCCTCATTGTAGTATGCCATGCTCGCGATTTCCCCTTCACACTTTCCATATATTTACCTCCATTCTCACTCTCGAAACTTATCTGCACAGCTCTGATTAAGGCTGTTCCCACTAATAACGGAACGCCCTTCCGGTACTCTGTTGCCGGTACTACAAAACCTTGGATACTCTTATACCGTCGGCCGAGTATTACAACATCTAGAAACACTTTCCTATTATAAGTCATTTCATTTCCCGACGAGTCTTCGAAAATGACATCGCTATGACTACGGGACTGTTCACTCAGTACAGGGTGCTGCATTACAAACTCTTCTGTTATTGTTGTCACAGCAGATCCCGAGTCAATAAGACTTTGACATAATACCCCATTTACTAGGATGCATGCCTCGTTCAATGGGTCTATCTCACACTGATGTAGTTCGGTTGGGGTTCCTGTGGTGTGGCCTGTAGGTTGCCCCTCCTCTACAGGCGATGGGAGTTTACATTTGGTCGGGGCTTCTCTCTCTCTTCTTCGCTCCTCGGGACATTGCGTTGTGTATTTTGATTTTCCTGGCTTCCACTTGCCCCCTGGGGGGTACCCCTCCTCCCATCTGGCACGTCCTCATAGCAATTGTAGGACATATGCCCCCCCCTTTCCGCATCTGTAACATACCCTTTTCTCTCTATTGGGTGTCCAAGCATCCCTGGGAGGCGTGGGTTGCTGGGGGATGGGAATATCAGAGTGATCCAATTTCCCTTTTATAACCTCTATTTGCTTCGCTTGGGCCTCGCACTTGGCCTCGATTCTGCTGAGGTCTGCTTTCAGCTCTGTTTTAAACTCCCTCAGCGCTTTTATTATGGGGTCTTCAAAGCTTGTGTGACCCCCCTTTGCAACTCCTGGGGTCTGGGGCTGACTCATAACTCTATCTATTCCCTGCTTGACCACCCCCTTTCTCTTAGTGTCATATTACAGCTTTAATAGCTCATCCTGTATCTGCTCGTATGAGAGTTCCATGGCCGTTAATGGCCGGAGTTGCATAACAACTTTCTCATCCCTTAGACCCGCTATCAGCACATCCGTCAGCATTTTCTCTCGGTTAGGGTACTTAAATCCCATGTTGCCCTCCCTTTCCGCGATTCTAGAGCTCTGCCAGCTCTATAGCATATTCGGCCGGGGTTTCTCGACCCGTCTCGCTGGGAGCGACAATAAAAAACTTGAAGGGGATCCCTACCCTGATACTCGATGCCCCCAAGCATGACTTGTAGTCGTCTTAAAACTTCCTTATAGGTCTTATCCTTGCCGGCTTCACTCCTAAAGACTTTCGCAGCTTGCCCGGCCACATACCGCTCGATGAGTTCGAGGGCTCCTCTGTTGTTGGTTTCCAACCGACACACTCTAACCAGGTAGTCAACTTCTCTCACCCAGTCGCTCACGCTCACCTTACTGTCTCTCCCCGAGAATATTTGCACTTGCTTGATTTGGTGCGATGTTTGCACCCGGCTGCTCTCTCTGTTGAACTGGAGGGCCTCACATCTCCGCCGTAGACTGTTTATTTCCTCACGGAGCTTTGCATTAGGGACTTTAAGCAACCAGTCGACGGCAATGACGACGGGACGTAGGAAAGTGCCTTTCTCCCGAAATTTGGTGTCTACTATTTCCCTCGTTCACCTTGAATTGTTTTTCCAGATTTTCGAAAAATATGACCGAGTATAGAGTTCCGTTCACGCCGAACAAAAAACGGATTGATTTACTTTCTTATACGTTCGCGTTCTCTTTAAAACGTACAATTTGGGGTTTTCACGTTGTGTTTTTGCAGAGAACGGTGGAAATGTAGGCGACCGTGCATTTTCATGTGCAGCTATTGTATTTTGTAATTAAAGCTATTGTTTTATGCCGTCGTCGAAGACATTGCCGTCGTGTTTTGCTTAAAGTCCCTATTGTCTTCGGCGAGCGGTATGCTCTCCAATGCCGGCCCCAAAAGCTCTGCTCTCCAATGCCGGCTCCAAAAGCTCCCTTTGATCATCAAACTTCATCCAGCTGTCCTCTTTCTCCTTCTTTATACTTATCCTGGTCACGGCACCAGTTGTGGATCCAGGGGAAGGAGTACACAAGACACAAAGAGAAGCTTTCTACACGGTTTAATCTTATCCGCCGAGCGATAACAAAAACACACCTCCGTTCCTCTACCTCGTGGGCTCCCGATCTCCCATGACCCCTTGCGCGTGCTAATCCCATGGCAACGCATAACATAGGTAACATAATCTAGTCACGCAATACATCGGTCACAGTAGTAAAGATGAATGGAACATAGAGCTAGACATGAATAGCAAACCTGTTCAATTCAAATTGGACACAGGAGCAAAATGCAATGTCCTGCCTCTTAGTGTCTTTGAGAGCCTAGGCATCACAGAAAAGAGAGTATCTACCGGCCCAAGCCAAGTAAAACTAGTTTCCTTTTCTGGTGACAGAATTGATACCTGTGGAGAAGTATATGTTGATTGTTTCTATAAAGGAACAGTACATAAGGTACATTTATATCTGATAAACAAGTTAGTCACACCACTTCTGGGCCTGTAAACCTGTACAGAGCTACAGATAATAAAGAGAATTGATGCACTGTTAACAGAGAATGATATTTTAAACAAGTATGAAGACCTGTTTACAGGGTTAGGAACTCTCCCTGGTAAACACCACATACAGGTAGATCCAGATGTGCAACCTGTAGTGCACCCACCACGTCGAGTTCCTGTTGCTCTGCATAGTCGAATCAAAGAAGAGCTTGATCGTATGCAGGGAGCCAGGGTTATAGAACCAGTCAGTCAGCCAACAGATTGGGTTTCTTCTATGGTGACTATTGTCAAGCCTAACAAGTTAAGGATCTGTATAGATCCAAAGGACTTGAACCGAGCGATTATGTGTGAGCATTATCCAATGCCTACAATTGAAGATGTAGTATCAAGACTACCACAAGCTAAGGTGTTCAGTAAATTTGATGCCAGTTCAGGATTTTGGCAGGTTCAACTGGATGAACAGTCCAGCTATTTAACAACATTCAATACACCATTTGGTAGGTACAAGTTCAACCGCCTACCATTTAGAATTTCATCTGCCCCTGAGGTATTTCAGAAAGCAATCAACCAAGTCTTTGAGGGTTTAAAAGTAGGTATTGCAGTAATAGTAGATGATATCTAGTTTGGGGAGAAGATGACCAGCAGCATTACGAAAGGGTGATCCACATGCTAAATAGGGCACAACAAGTAGGTCTAAAGCTAAACAAAGCAAAGAGCAAGATAAGAGTAAACTCACTCACCTACATTGGTCATAAACTGACATCTGAAGGGTTACAGCCTGACCCTGAGAAGGTTCGCGCTATTACGGAGATGCCGGAACCTGAAGACAAGCCTGCTCTTCAGCGATTCCTTGGTATGATACAATACCTAGCTAAATTCATTGCAGATCTGTCTTCAATAGCTGCACCATTGAGACAACTACTGCAGAACGAATCAGTCTGGTGTTGGGAGCCTGGGCATCGTACTACGTTCACGAAGCTGAAAACATCACTAGCAGAAGTTCCAGTGCTGAAGTACTATTATGTCAGAAAACCGGTGACACTGTCGGTAGACAGTAGCAGTACTGGCATGGGAGCAGTTCTACTTCAGTTCTACTTCTACAAACCAGGTATGCACAGATAGAAAAAAAACTTCTAGCAATAGTGTTTGGGTGTTCCAAGTTCCATGACTATATCTATGGACGTAAAGTACATGTGGAATCTGACCACAAACCCCTAGAAACAATTGTTAAGAAGCCCCTACACCAAAGTCCCCTGCGACTTCAGAAGATGTTGATGAAGTTAATGAGATATGATCTTGATGTTAAGTACAAAAAGGGCAAAGAGCTTTACCTTGCTGATACTTTAAGCAGAGCTTATCTCCCAGAGACTGGAGATGATCAGTTACTAGACAAAGAGCTGGAAGTAGCAGTTGTACCCCCAATGTCTGAATCCAAATTGAAAGAGCTCCAGGAACAGACAAAAACTGACCCCACCTTACAGGCCTTGAGAAGAACGGTGAAAAATGGATGGCCTGAGTCCAAGAGCCAGATTGAGGAGAACTTAATTTGCTTTTGGGACTATAAAGAACAGATATCGGTGTATGATGGAATACTATTCAAAGGTGAGAAAGTAATCATACCAGCAGCTATGCAGCCAGAAGCATTAGCAGCAGCACATAAAGCCCATCTAGGAGCTGAAGCATGTAAGAGAATAGCTAGAGATGTGTTGTTTTGGCCAAGTCTGAGCAGAGACATTGATGAGTTAGTTGAAAGTTGTGCAGTCTGCAATAGTCTAAAACATCATCAGAGTAAGGAGCCACTAAAGAGTTATGAAGTTCCAAGCAGACCATGGTCAACAGTTGGAGCTGACCTTTTTCATTTTGATAACCGCGACTACATAGTTATGGTTGATTACTACTCTGTTTTTTTTTAGATAGACTGTCTGCCTGGTACAACATCAGCAGCTGTCATCAAGAAGAACCAAATGTCCAGGTATGGAATACCAGATAAACTTATCTCGGACAATGGGCCGCAGTTTGCTAGTCATGAGTTTTCTATATTTGCAAACAAATGGTCATTCAAACACACCACAAGCTCACCTAACTATCCACAATCTAATGGAATGGCAGAAAAGGCTGTACAGACGGCAAAGCGCATCATGCTTAAGGCAAAGGAGGATGGTAGTGATGCCTACATGGCACTGTTGACCTACAGAAATACACCACGAGATGGCATACTAGGAAGTCCAGTGCAAAGACTTATGTCAAGGAGGACTAAGACTTTACTGCCAACATCTGAGGAGCTTCTAAAGCCACAAGTCATTGATCCAGTGAAGGTGAAGTCAAGACTACAAGATTGTAAACTGCAACAGAAGAAGTATTATGACAAAGGTACTAAGACTCTCCAACCATTGAGACAAGGAGATCAAGTAAGAATCAAGACAGACAAGGGTTATCAGCAGAGAGCGGTAGTCACAAAGGAGACCGATCAACCAAGGTCCTATGTTGTCCAAGTAGGAAACCGAGAGTACCGGCGAAACAGGAGGGATCTTCTGAAGGTAAAAGAAGGCTCACAGGAGTCCCTAGACAAGTGGAACAAGTCCTCCAGAAAGTGTTGAGGTGAAACGTACCCAAGAAAGTGTGAACCGAAAGTCTGAGCAGGTAACACTGAATCGTGAATACCTGAACAATGGTACATTAGCAACAACTAGTACTAGATCAGGACGAGTTATTAAGGTCCCAGAACACTTGAAAGACTATCTAGTTTATAACTGTGACAGTAGTCAGTAAGTTGCATATCAAGGCATAAAAAAGAAAAGGGATGTAACATAATCAGGTCACGTGACACACTGACTTTATGTAAATTAGTTAAGCACATGGGGATCGGCCGTGTTGGTTAGTTCAATTTGTATTTCCATTTATTGAATCTTATCTTTTTGTCACTTTAGATTATTCTAGAAGGGAGAAGAGAAAAAAAACGCAAAATGATTGAATGTTTGATCTGCATTACTTGCGGTTCGTAGAAATTTTAAACTCGAGGTCGTCAAAGAAACAATTAAATTGTTAATCGAACAAGGTATAAAAAAAATATTGAAAAAAGCTTATTTTTAATAAGACATTTCTTGTAGTGTTTTGACTAATCAAATAACAATGTCCCGTGGTCTATTAGATAATTGAGGCTTCGGATTATTATTAACAAATCAATAATTTCCAGTACTTTCGATCAGTGATAATTGGTTGTGCATTTTACAGAATTTAGTTTTGTTTAAAACTATACCGTTATCCGATTGTGGCTAGCACTGCACAGTTCAATACCCCCGAGGGATAAGTGGCTGATCCTTCTAACCTCTTTATTTTCTTCATTAGCAAGCTTTCAACATGTTACGATCTGAAGGGGAAACCAACGCTTTTTCATAATAAACGCTAATATCTTAAAACTGAATTTCAATTATTCCTTATGTTTCTGTACTGCATCCTGGACTATATAAACAAAGTCGAATTCTATATCTAGATTTTTCCTAGAGTCAAATGCGCTTGTGGTTCGTATTAGGTAAAATAACCCTTAACTTCTTTTCGAGTGTGCGATAAAAGGCCGATTTTTCTTTATTCTCTTTGATAAATTAAATTGCACATAAAGAGTGATTGAAAGGAATTTATATTTCGAAACTTGTCTTTTTCCAAGCGTCATTGTTTGTCTCATGTGTGAATACTTAAACCTTAACTAGTACAATCTAAAAGTTAAAACGTGGATCTTCCCATCGCAAGAAGAATGTCAAGGAATTAAATTTCCAACCCAATAAAATACTTTAGAGACAAGACGTCGCAGATACGAGTCTTGGTGACTTTCAATAACATATGAACTGCACTTGTTGTCGCTGTTACTTGATTAAATGTTATTACGCCGTAAAATATTACTTACTGTATTTGAGCTTTGGCCTTCAATGTTTAGCCATTTCTGTGTTTCTCCACGGCCCATCCTCACCATTACTTTGTTGAATTTTCACTGATGCCTTGTTTTTTTTGTCATGTAATTAAAGCGGTAATATCAACAATTAACCACTGAAATAAACATTTATGATACTTCCTGTGTGTTCATCTCATAGCAACTGTACCCCGCGTATTCTTATTGTAGTCGGTATAACTGCTTGAGAACATGTCGAACGTCGAATAATGCTAGTGCATTAGACGCGAATAAATGATAATTCAATATATAAATATATGGATAGATGAATAAATAAAGCTATTTACATAAATACATATATAGATATAGAATCATTTTTCAATTTATGTTGATGGATGGGAAGATTTGTCTGTGTTTCCTGTTTACAATACCAAACGCTAATTAGGCAATGCTATTGACTTTTGTATTATATGCCTTTTAGAGGCTTACCCGTCACTGATAAGCCTTTGAAGTGCTTCTGCGATCATATCACACTTCTCCTGTTTTCTTCAGCTTCGGAAAGTAAAAATACTAAATAATTACCATTCAAAATCTTAAGGTAAGTCTGATTATTTTAGCCATAATTTCTGTCCGCCATAATGAATGACGTCATCTAAATATAAGCAACCCAATAAAATAGACGTATTTTTATGAACGTACTCAAAGTTTAAACCTTATAAAATGCCTTCTAGTCGCGTAGCTGTTGCTAGATGTCGTCACGAACAAAGGATAACTCATCTGATGGAGATCAGTCTGACCTGAACCGCAGACTTCCCGTATGAATTTTGACTTAAGATTACGGTTGAATGAGCTTCAGTTGCCACGTTTGCGTAGTTTCACGAATAACCAAGTACACTTTTCTTCGATATTTGATTAATATCTTATTTGATTTTTTTGTCATATTTGAATCGTATTTCCACTGGTTATCTGCTTTTAGGTATATAATATTAAAATTCAACTAAACTACTTAGTCAATAACGACATAATTACACAGTGAGGTGCATTTCGTTTAATTGCCAAATTTATATATATTTATAATATACTCAACACAATATCTGGATTCTGATTGGTCAATAACGAGTGCTAAAAGGTTATAGAGCTAGTGTACAGTCGCTTGCTCTCAGCAAATGTTTGCTCAGTATACACGGTGGACACCGAAATCGCTCACGTCGAGCATGCCAAAAATGTATAAACTAGCAAAAAAATTAATTCGACCTCAAATTTAACGAAAGTTTGGTAGGTTAATATTAATATGAAATTACATCTTCAAGTTCAATCGGGTTTGTATATTGACGTCGTTGTGACGTCATGATGAACGACTCTTTTTTAAGGTCAAATTCTTCGTTACGTATATGTTTGCATGTTATCACAACAACATAAATATATATTTTTGAATGCCGCAATTTTGAAGTCTCCACGATAAATATTTGCAGAGTTATTAAGAACTTAAGTTTTCTGTGACGTCACATTTTCTGACGTCATGGGTATGACTTAAATTATGCTTTCTACATTGAAGAAATATAAAAAGACTATATTGAGCCTATTCAGTGCGCAATAAGTACATTTCTTCGTTAAAACCCGAAAAATACATATTTATTTTCTAAGAGACATTTGGTAAAATATATGACGTCATAATGACGTATACTCTTGTTCACGGTGCATTTTAAAGCAATTCCTCTCAAAAATTGAAAATTCTAAAAACATACGATTGTGGGTACAGATGTATTCTTTAGGTTGCTAGATTTTCATGAACAAATATTCTAAACTCTAAAAGATGAATGAAGAAGTTATTTTGTAAATGGTTTAATAACTTGTCTCCCTCTTAACTAATCGAACTCGGGTTTTCGATTTCTTTGTTGTCAAGATGATGGAATTCAGCAATATATAATTTACTGATTTTGAAAATATAGCAACGTGATATTATAACTGACAAAAAAAATCGCATGAACTGCTCGTGCTATACGTAATTTATGGGCACTGAGTGATATGTTGAAAGTTCTCATGCAATTATCAGAACTTTCAAAATATCACTCAGTGCCCATAAATCACGTATAGCAGGAGCAGTTCATGCGATTTCCGCTACATATATATATTACATGCATTGGTACAGAAGATACCTGCAATGATTTTAATACAATCAGTTGTCAAAGAGGTAGCCCAAAACCACATAAGCCTAATGGTTTCTATTTGGGCTCCCTCGCCACTTGCAACCGTATACTCATGTAATCATGGTATTTATATCTGTGGCAAATAAAGAAATAAAAATAATAAAAAAAAAAAGATAACTTGACTGAATATAGATGAAAAATCGAGGGTTGTAATTAAGCAGTAAGAGATCGAGATGCCTTCGATTGCAACTCTTATTAGACTACATCCTTACAGGAACTAGTTGCCTATTACATCCTTATATAATCAGGGGCGTAACCAGCATTTTGCATAGGGGGGTACTCCAACAAACTCACGAATTTCGCGACTGCAGTACTCCTTTACATAGAGAACGCGGTTTTTCGCACCAATCTCGTCTATTCAGGTACATTTCAGTTTTCTGTCACCAACCTTTTGCAGTAAGACTGTCGCATTGTTCACCGACTCCCGGTAAACTCACTTAGCTTATTAGGTGCGTTACTGTGACGCTACGTTTCAGTTCACGTCGGGCATAAAGTACGTCAAAATCGGCATCAGTGAGCGTGGACAAATAATTAAAATTAACACCATTTCTTTTCTTATAGTCTCAATTTGAAGAAATGTTGGTGACTTGTTAACAAACTGAAACTCCATATTTTAGGTGTTTTATGTTAGTATGATGACGTTGTTGTGACGTCATAAGTGATGCCTCCTTTTTTGGTAAAATTCCCCCTTTAATAGATGTTACAAACAGACTACACCATCAAAGGGCCTTCATGACACACATTCCTTTGGCGCAAATTTGAACGTTCTACGACTATTATAGCAAAAGTTATAGAGGAATGACTGTTGCTATGACGTCATATTTAGTGACGTCAGGTGTCATACCTAGGCCTAAATAAGGCTGCCTATTGTTAAAAAATCAAGAAAAGAAAATAATGTGGGTTTTGAGTGCCAGACTAGCGCATTTCATCACTAAAACTCGAAAATCACTCAAAGGATTTTTTTCTAAGGGCATGTATAAAAAAGTATGACGTCATAATGACGTTGCTGAAAATATGACTTCAATTTTAAGCCGGTTATGGACAAAAAATCAAAATTTAAAAAACATACGATTTTAGCCACCAACGTGTTTTATGATTGGACAAAATGTCATGCAACAATATTTACAACTCTAAAAATTGAATGAAGCGATGTTTTTATAAATGCTTTTGTGGTGTTTATTTCCCGCCAAATTTTGGCGGGAAAAAGGAAAAAATTCAAACTTTCCTAACTTTTGATTTCCTTAACCAATCGACATCGGGTTTTCGATTCCTTCATTCTCATCACGAGTAGATTTTAACAATATACGACATTTCGTTTTTAGAGATAATGAACAATTGCAAGAAACGTATTACAAATGGCTAAATGACGTCATTGTGACGTCACGATGGTAGTAACATAGCTTAAAAAATCAGGTTATATTCCTTTTGCGATTCTACATCCTTCTACCAAAATTCAATCGTCTGCATTGAAAACTTTTTAAAATATAGAACTGATGCCGTTTTTATGGTCGTTTGTGCCCACCGTGGTTGCACCCCCCCCCCCCCCCCCCCCCCCCTCTGGCTACGCCACTGATACTGTACTTCAACCAAACGCACATACCAGCATAACAAGTTATACGTAAATTGACAACATCACAACATGAAAAAAACATTAGATAACAACCATGAGTTCAGCCGGTTAAAGCCAACCAAAAAGCGAGTTATCACGATATACTATCGACATTTATAATATTAATATTCATAGCATGCAGGCTTACAACAATTAATAACAGTAATATAATAATAATCATCACTTTATTACAACAACAACAACTACTACTGCTACTTTATTACCATAAAATGAGACAAATAAATTTTAAATTGAATAACTAATTTTACAACTCTAAGGTAATAGCCGACTCAGAATAACTAAATATGTTAATCGAGCTGGGTGGCTTATATATTAAACAGACAATGTAAATAAGGTCGGAAGTAGCAAATTATTATGAAAAGCTTACAAAATAAGGCGTATACCTGTTAAGTTACAAATATAACGAGTTTAATAAGTAGAAAATATAGAACACAATTATATTTACCACAAAGCAGAGGCTGTCAAACGAGAGCGCCATTCGATACCTACCATCGAAGAGACCCTACAAAAACTACACGAAGCGTGCCTTTTCTCGAAGTTAGACCTTAAGTGGGGCTACCACCTGATCGAGCTTGCGCCTGAGTCACGCGTCGTCACCACGTTTACCACCTATACAGGAGTATGGAGGTATAAACGACTGATGATTGGCATCTCTTCTGCACCAGAGATTTACCAGCATGTCATCCAATAAACCCTACTGGGGTGTGAAGGCGCAAGAAATATCTAAGATGACATTATTGTCTACGGGAGGACGGAGAAAGAGCATGATATAGCAACCTGAAGCAAGTGCTACAGATCCTGAAAGGAAAATAAAGGCTTAGCTTGACCCTGAACAAAGACAAATTGCCTTTTCAGGGTTCCTGAGATAACCCTCTTTGGCTTCAAAATATCAGCCCATGGTATTTCCCCTGAGGATAAGAAGGTAGCTTCCATCAAAGAGGCACAAGCCCCTAGTAGTCCAGACGAAGTTAAGAATTTTCTTGGCCTCGCAACCTACTGTTCCCGATTCATTCCGAACTTTAACACGATCGCTGAACCTCTACGAAGGCTCACCCGTCAGAATAGTGAATGGCAATGGTTGGACGTGCAGCAGGCGGCATTTGACAAGCTGAAGAGCATGCTGACAAGCGACTGTGTTATGGCATATTTTGATCAAGCGGCACCAACTCTACCAACTCTACCAAGGGTACCATTATCCTCTATGGTAATTGTCTAATCATCCCAACAAAGCTCCAAAAGATCGTCCTTCTTGCGTCACATAAAGGTCATCAAGGGATTGTACGCACCAAACAGATGCTGCGTGAGAAGGTTACTTTGGTGGCCAGGGATCAACAACCAAGTTGAAGACATGATTAAGTCTTGCATACCGTGCCAGGTTGTTGCATCCTATACACAACCAGTACCATTAAGATGAACAAAAATGCCCTACAAGCCTTGGCAGGTTGTCCACATCGACCTCTGCGGGCCCTTTCCAACGGGTGAGTTGGGACATAAAACATTTCTTATCAATCTTTCTATACTTCTTTTGTATCGGCACCGAAAGTTTGGTTGCGATACATTTAATATGAAACGAAATATCAAAGCAACCCGACATTTCCTTGTAAAAATGTATCGCCATCCTGAAACAAATTGAGTACAATCCCCGATCCCCGAGATTGATGGTTATAACATTGTCTGTCAGTGTGACCGAAATCGAATAGGGGGCGGGGTATGCCTCTTTATACGTAATACTACAAACTTTACTATAAGAACAGACCTCGAATCTAAGCAACTAGAGAAACTTACTATAGAGATCAAGAAACTTTATTCCAAGCCGTATCTTGTTACGACCTGGTATCACCCTCCTGATTCACCAATAGACCGCCTAATAGATATACAAAATTATATTGAGAAAATAGATTTGGAAGATAAGGAATCTGAAATACTACTTGGCGATCTTAACTACAATCTCTTATCCCAACCTAGGACCACACTCACTAATGAGTTAATGTTTACGTTCGACTCATATCAGTATACACAGATCATTGAGGAGGCGACAAGAGTATCGGCTAGGAGTATGACCCTAATTGATCATATTTATACAAATAACCTCACGTGATTGTTACGAGTGGTGTGCTACATGTTGGGATAAGCGACCATAGCTTGATTTACTGTGTACGAAAGTTCCCATCCATCAAATCAAGTGAGAATACAACAAGCTACCGAATCTATAACGCTTTTTAGCCGATATAGAACGGGCTCCATGGAAACTTATCCATTCATTTGAAAATCCAAATGATATGTGGAAGGTGTGGAAAACCATTTTACTTCCATGCACCCATAAAGACAAAAAGAGTCAGAAGTACCTGCTTCCGATGGTTAAATAGATCATTGAAGTAACTCATGATAAACAGAGATTAATTCTTTGAAAAAAAAGCTATTAAGATTGCTGGAAAGCTTACCAAATTGCCAAAAACAATGTCAATAAAGCAATCGATAAGGTCAGGAAAGATTACTTTGCAACCAGCTTCCAGGCTTGTGACGGCAATATGAAGAAAACATGGAAGACAATTAATAAATTGCTAGTCCGTAAAAAGACCTCACATTCTAATATAAGTGAAATAATTACGAAAGAAAACATATCTCTGAATAATCCAACTGAGATAGCAAATGTTATTAATTCCTATTTCGCGGACATTGGTAAGAACATAGATGTACTGCCCACAGTTAATGACACTCTACCAGAAAACTACAATACACTGGCTGCACCAAATATGTTTTCCCAAATACGGTATTTAAAATTCTTAGAGCTCTATCAGTGGCAAACGCTACTGGGCTTGATGGGATTTCAAGTACTGTAGGTGCTTAAAAATAGCAGCACCATTTATCTCTCATTCACTATCAATAATATTTAATAAATCATTTAGTACGGGAATATTCACTATATATACAAAAAATAAGAAAGGTAACAAAAGAAACAACCCTGATCACTATAGACCAATATCTATATTATCAGCCATATCCAAAGTGGCAGAGAGAATTGTTTACGATCAGCTATATGTATATTTAACATCTAATAATCTCTTAACAAAATACCAATCAGGGTTTAGATCGTTACACTCAACAGTGACTGCATTGCCCCGTGCAACTAGTGAATATTTGGTGTCTTAACATCGACAAAGGTCTTATAAATGACGTAGCCTTTCTGGATTTTAGGAAGGCCTTTGATTCCATAAATCACGAAATCCTTTTGAGAAAGCTTGGTCTTTATGGAATAAAAGGTTCCTCCTTAACTTGGTTCAAAAATTACTTAAACAGAACATAGTCATGTTCTGTGAATAGCATTATGTCAGACCCAATTGAAGTAACATGTGGAGTCCTTCACAGTCAATACTTGGTCCATTACTTTTCTCGTATACACCAACGGTTTTCCTTGAGTCTTATTAACTCTACACCTGATCTATATGCTGACGATACGCAATTTGCTTCTGCTGCCACTGATATTATGTCTATTCAAAACCTTTTAAATGAAGACCTAGTCGAGATCAATACATGGCTTAGGGCAAACAGGCTATCGCCTAATCTCACTAAAACGGAATTTATGATAATGGTACTAGACAACGCCTAAAGGCAACAGATATAGAACCAAATATTCAGTTGGGAAATCATATGTTAAGTCAGGTATCCAAATCTAAAATCCTAGGAGTGACTGACCGTTGATGAATATCTTGACTGGAATGAACATGTCGCGGAGATTATAAATAAGGTCACTAATGAATTAAAATTACTGAGAGGAGTAGACGACATGCTGGACAGGGACACCTTACAAATGGTATATCGTTCGTTAATTCAACATTATTTTGAATACTGTAGCGCGGTATGGGATGACTTGTCCAATGATCTATCTACCAAACTTCAACGACTACAGAATAGAGCAGCCAGGATTATCACAATATCTTCCTTTGATACTCCGTCTGCACCTATTCGTGATGAACTTGGCTGGTCAGATTTAAACCAAAATACGAAAAGGGAAAAAGCTACTTGGATGTATAAGGTCATGAATGATATTGCCCCAAGTTTCCTTAAAGGAGTTATTCACTAACACTAGTCAGGTTCATAATTATCAAACAAGAAACTCTGATCGATCTGAATTTGGTTCCACCCAAACCTAATACACGAATTATGGTAAAAACAGTTTCTCTTATAGCGGGTCAGTACTATGGAATTATCTCCCGAGGAGGATTCGCTCTGCTGATTCACTCAACCAATTTAGACAAAAGATTAAGGAATATGGCTTTTTAGCTTATTGTTATTATTATCACTATTAATTACTGCTTTTTAACAAGTATTACTTATGTAGGCTAGATAATATAATGTATTAGTGTTAGTTTAGGATTGTTATTTATTATTAAGATATTTTTATATATTTTACATGTAAGCACGATGTTCAGGAAGAACATTTTATTGCAATGATGGACTTTCGTGGGTAAATAAAGATTGTACTGCTATACTACGCTGGGGCCAAAAAGACTCGTCAATTGCCATCAAATGCCCCACATAGCCCCACCTACCACCCGAGGGGGAGGGGGGAGGGGTTTCAATTGATAAGTGCATTTCGTATTCCATAAGTTACGTCCAGTATTACGCCACGCGAACAAATATTAGTAGGAATTTCTACAATGCCATGGAGAACTTTAAAAAAGAAGATAAGGTCTGCAATGTCTCTGCGCATATTACTGGATTGCACGTGACGTCGCCGCCGCCATTTTGGTTGACGTTAACGAAAGATTTCTCGTTCGATCAACCATGAAACCAAATATTTCACTGTTTGATTCAACCAACATGGCTGCCACGTCTTTGTTATTTAATTTGAATCGCTGGAGATTCAGTCATTGCAAACCAGCAATAAAGTGGCAACTAACCTATCTCTGGCAACCCCTTATCATGTGTTTTTGATCGTTCGAAGCTCTTCTGGGAGAATTTCGTGAGCCGTTATCTTGTCTCTTCACCGTAGTCGAGAAAATTCTAAGAGAGTTTTAGATCTTATTTTGCTTTTTTTGCCTACAGTGTTCATTTCTTGCTGCTAATTTAATGTTTAAATATTCCTCTGTGATTTTCGCAAACCTGCCGCCAACTTTGTAGTTCAAAATGCGGCAAGTATGATGTCATACATCCGTGAGATCGAGTGGCATATTTTCCATATCTTACTCCAGCGACTACGAATGGTTTAGCTCCTTATTCTTGGGTGGCAATCATTCCCAAGGGAATAAAATCACAAACGCCTAGAGGCGATGTTGGTTGGTAGGAACACAAGTAGCTAATGAGGTATCTTTTGTTCCTACCAACAAAAGTATTTGACACACCTCCGACCAAGATACTGGTCGGTAAAAAGTGACGTGTTACAGCTGAGAAAAATCCGTTGTTCTGACTTCACTACTCAGAGACACTTCATAAGAATTGGATTATTTTGGATGTGTACCATTTGATCTAATAGAACCTGGTGCACTTATCATACGACCCTGGAGCTGTGGCCAAAAATTGGAAACGTATTCCTCGAACCAATGCAGTAACTGACACATTCTCCGAGGTTTAGAGAATTCAGTATATTTCTAGCTACATTATTGTAATGTAAATATCTTCACGAATATTGTAAATAATCCGTTGAAAATGAACTTTATATACTAGTCGTAGAATGACTCAATTTCCCACTCAAACTGCATTTATACCATTAACACTATCCATAATACAATGCCCGCGAGGCTTAATCTCTTTCCCGTGCCGTCAGAATATCAATTTCTGACAAGATCGCCTCTGTCGCTAAGTCTATAGAAATTACGTTTTCGCCCAGATAACATTACTCTGTACTCTCACAAACGGACTTAGAGAAATTCCATTTGATTCACTGTCCTTTATGTTACTAATCTTCCTAAGGCTCGTGAATTATCCATTTTAATTCGTTTACAGGCAAATGTACATCAGCTCACCTTACATAATTCTGTTCTTTAGAAGCACCACTTCTCCTGGTCTTCAAAATCAAGTTGGTGTGCATGAAGTATTTTTCAGGATTCCGTGAGGCTAAGCGAATTGCAGTTAAATAATGACTTAGTCCTCGGTACCTTACATTTCGAAAGTAAACACCCCCAACATGTTTTAGTTTCATGACAAACGCACAGGAAATTCTTGATTTAAAAAGATAACTTTGTTGCAATTAAAAATAGGATCCAGCTTGAGTAGAGTTCTCAGATCATGAATAATTAACGAGTCAATTGGGTCATCCCATTTTGGTCAGGTGCATGAATCTTGATACCCGGTGAACGGTGAAACACTGTCTGGTTATATGAAGCTTGATACCCAATGAGATAACAGATCAAGATAGTAAGGAACTAAAGGAAAATATATATATAAAAACCTGATTATTGAGTATGACGTGCACCATCGACCTCATGAATGCTGTTGGGAACTCTTGTCGAAATGAACTAGAGAAAATAACAATGACAAGCTTTTTGAGCAATTATAATTGTATTCAGCAAAACATCAGGCAAACAATACGTCCTAATCATATATGAATACAGGTATTGTTTGAGAACTGAAGACATATCAAAAACTCGTTCTGCGTGTGCGCCCCTCGAGATTCATTTGCTCTTTCGGTGTTTTGATATACGGTCAACACTGGAACTCGTTTTTGATCTTCTGAATTGAAATCTTAAAATGGGACTAGTTCTTCTTACATTGCGTGTAATGGAATGTTGGTCATTAAACGATGATAAACTAATAGTAACCCCCCTCCCCCCAACATTTAAAACAATACTTTATAAACATACTTGACCCGAAAGTTGTTATTCCGGCCATTTTTGTTATTATCTCTAACGTTTTATTATTATTTTTACAAAAAAAAATCATATTTCCTGCTACGAATGGTATCAGGATCAACAAAACTCTTTAATGTTATACGTGTGTTTTTATGTACTACACAACGCCCATTTTACTTTTATTTTGCTGATCAAACAAAGCACAGCATTTCAGTAAGGAATTTCAAATAGAATCATTAAAATTCCCCAAATTATCTCTATATGATTTTAGTTATTAAAACGTCCTCGAAGAATTATAGTTGTACTAGCTAAAATTTGAAAAAAACCACAATAAATTCATCAAGTTATTGGCCAAAAGGCTGTGTGGGATCCTGTCGTCGTTCCATTAGACCCGCCTCTATGTTCATATTTCCTGTGACTAATTACA
This sequence comes from Actinernus sp. WN-2022, assembly GCA_030867875.1. NCBI lineage: Eukaryota > Metazoa > Cnidaria > Anthozoa > Actiniaria > Actinernidae > Actinernus > Actinernus sp. WN-2022. The sequence goes on from JAOWCC010001634.1 coordinate 31,944,373, forward strand.
TTGCTTTGTTGTTATAATGACCAGCAATTTCTGTGACGCACCTTGTATGTGTCAGTGTATGGGCGTTTGTATATGTGTGGGTGTTTGTATATGTGTGGGTGGGTAGGTGTTTTTCTTTGTGTAGTTAGCAATGCCTGATTTTATTTTGTTTTCACAGCTTCGCTTTATTGGTTAGGAATGTTATCAAAATACTAATGGTTCAAATTTTCGAGGTAAAAAGAAGATTGAAACTGGAAAAAAGATAAAATGCACAAATAATGCACATAATTAATTTAAGGCTTTAGAAAACTTAAAGAGGGCTTCTGGAATTAGAAACACATTAGAATCGAAATACTATACACCCCATTCCAATATGGCGGATACACGGCCGGAGCGTTGGGGCGGAACACGGAAACGAGGGTAGTTAGGCGGAAGTCGATGTCAAGAAGGTCATGAGGCGGGAATTTCGCGCAAGTTTTGAAGTGAGTTTGTTTTTCCGAGAGGGTTGGAATAAGTAGATTTTATCCCCAGAGAGTTAGAAAATATGGCGGATATTCAGGCTATCATTTTCACTGAGGGATATATTCTTCAGTGAAAACGATAGAAAATATGGCGGATATTCAGGCTAACTCTCTGGGGATAAAATCTACTTATTCCAACCCTCTCGGAAAAACAAACTCACTTCAAAACTTGCGCGAAATTCCCGCCTCATGACCTTCTTGACATCGACTTCCGCCTAACTACCCTCGTTTTCGTGTCCCGCCCCAACGCTCCGGCCGTGTATCCGCCATATTGGAATGGGGTGTATTTTATTTGCGTTTCATTTTTTTGTACCATAATCTATTTCTTTTTTAATTATAGCGTATAGGCAAACATAAAATACAAGTTAAAAAAAATGTAGAATAGAGGAAAAGAATAAGAAAACTGAGAAAGAAGAAGAAAAAAAAGGTTGGGCCTGGGTTCGAACCCTTGGCTAAGCCCGGTTCACACGACAAACATTCTGGGCACGGTACTCCTAATGTTTTGGTACGCGTGCCAAAATGTTTCGGCCGCGACACCTGTGATTTGTCGTAAAAATGGAAAAGTACGGGTACGCGTACCCGAAAATCTAGGGCTTGAGACCCTGTGAAAAGGTAGTCTCAGTCCGCCTGTTTGGAGTGCCGTGCCCAAATTAGGAGCGCCGTGCCCAAGATAGGAGCGCCGTGCCCAAAATGCTTGTCATGTGCACCGGGCGTTAGTCTCCTTTGGAAATCAAGGCGCGTTCTTACCGCTCGACCATAGAGCCGATTACTTCATGTAGTAACGGTGATTCGAAAATAAGCTATATGTATATAAGGTTCAACACTTTTCAGTCAGTCGCGCTGCAGGCCGGGTATGAATCAGTGGATTTTTACTCTCTTCCTATAGATACAAATCACTTAGAATAAATCTTGAATTATGAAGATAAAAGACTTACCAGACTGATTGTTGACATCGGTAAATAACTATCAAGTCGGCTTAGGGATATGTTTGAGCCTGAAACTAACCTTTTTGCTTAACGAAAATGTTATCAGAAACCTATTGGCCAGCTGAACGGAATAAGGAAAATCTGACCAATAAGAGCGCGTTTCGATATTGGGCCGAGCGTTCCTTGCTCCAGCTTCCTTTCATACCGAAATTAAACATAGGCGCGGTTCAACGAATAGTTCAAAGACGCTTCGAATCATACTCGATTATACTTAGACTTAGGTATTGCAAATGAAGAACATGGGATTTATTCATTTGACTAGCGATATGAAATAGAGCAGATTTCGTATGAGTGGGACAAACTACGGCACGGCATGGTTACTGTACGACATACCGTGACATTGAAATGGTTTCCCTATTGTTTTTGTTCTACTGATCCAATCAAATTACGGAGATACGGTACATCTCTGTTCGGTACTTCTAAGCCTACGGATATGCCGTAGTTTGTCCCATCATTCATAATCTGCTCTAACGACTTTGGACTGTTGCTTATAATTCGACTGTTGCTCAAGATTGTTCAGTTATTCTACAAGCCATTAAATACCGGGTCAGTTTACAGCCGACATTATTAACACGGCTGTGACGTCACACGTTCATGTGGTGTGTAGAACCCGGTGATTTATAGCTCGGTGAAAAATAAACAGAATCTTACATGGCAGCTAAAAACCGTATCTCCTCTTGACCGTATAATATCCTCAATATACCTATATGTGATATTGTTAGTACCGGGAATGCAAATAACGCAAACGTTTCACTTTAATTTATGGGACTGATCGTTAATCAATGCAAACAACTCCCTGGAAAAATAAGATAAGCGAGTTGCTGATTGGCATTATGTGGAATCCTCCGATCCAAAACAATCGTCATTTCTCCTACATTAAGTCGATCTGTCTGAAATAATAGCATAATTTCTCGATTTTTAGGCGTATACATATCTTAGGGTGCGTTCGATTGACCGTATTCCGGAATAAGAATACGCAGAATGATTACTACAAATCGCTCATATCTGGATTTTTTTAGCCACTGGAACACTTAACGTATCCTGAATATCCTGTGTCAGCAAGAGTTTGTAGCGTACAGTGTAAAATATGACAGAAACAGTGATTTCCATAGCTAGACTAATCCATATATTCTTATTCCGGAATACGGCCAATCGAACGCGCCCTTAGTATCAAGTCAACGTTTTTATCATCTTTAGATTTATAAGTAGTTATTGGCATCGTAATTCACTCTTTTCACCCGTGGCCAACTTGGATTCAAAGCGAGGCAATCCTTTGTTTTTGCCAGGTTAGCCTCGTTTTGACTAGCCCTCACTACGAGGCTAACCTGGCAAAAACAAACGATTGCCTCGCTCCACCAGGTGAAAAGAGTGAATATAGTATTTATTATATTATTATCATTGATCCTGGATTCGCACACAGTATTGTAGAATTCACATATGATTGTAATTATTATTATTATTTCAGTTTTAATTATCTACTGTCAAGTGCTTACCTTCGTCAAATAAAGCCTGTTGTATTGTATTGTATTGTATTGTAGTGCTGCCTACGCTAAAACCCCCCTGTAGCAATCACTGATATAAGCTTCAAATATAACAGATGTCTACAAAAGGTCGTTTATGCATATGTATACCAGCATGTTTTTGTATAATAAATGATGACTTATTTTACGTCACATTATTATCATATTGGAAATATAAACCTCCATACCTTATTGACGCAACAATCAAACTATTCAAACACTATTCACTTTCTGTAGAATCGAAAATTGGTCGTATACTTTTGGACACTTTATGATTAAAAAGCTATTTTCTTAATATGATTTCTCATCTCTCCAGTGTCTGTCTGTCCAATTTCCATTTGCTTGGGATGATTATTTAGAGGAGAGAGGCCTGAAACCTAGTTTATATCCCGACAAACATTGCTGGATTGAGCAGGTAAACAAAATCATGGCGGACGTGTGGAAGTTTCAGAGTTTATCGATGTTTCTTTTCTGACTGAAACTTACATTGCATTTAAAAATGGCTTCGCTCTCTTGCACTAACAAAATTCAAACACTTTTATTTGGACGTACCGTATTTTTGGGGGAATAGATCACTTAATTTGGCGATTTGGATACATCGCACATATTGCAGCATTTATTGAGGGTCGCACACTTGAAGTCATCGAAGTGTTCTTCCTCTAATCACAGGCTACCCAAGCGTAAGGGTTTTGATTAACCGTTCATTTTACAAGCCTTGACTGGGAATTTACAGAGTTTTTTAGAAATTGCAATAATTCTGTGTCCGTGTGCAATTTCAGCGCATTTGGGCGATTTTTTCTTCCCGGCAGAACCAGGCCAGTTCATAAGAGAGAGAAGGCAGGACACTAAAAAGACCGATCTCAAAAAACGAGTCAAACTCATAAAATATTTTCAACATTAAAATCAACGTCTGTGCCATTCAACTTACTGCAACTGCATCGGGGAGGATATACTGCTTGACTTTATGCTATTAGTTCCGAGATATGCCTATTTCTCGAGGAGCAAGCGGCCATAGCAAACCATTGAACTCCCACTGATCGCCATTTTTTGCATTTCGATCAGACAAGAAGCCGTTGGCGCGGCCAAGCTTGGGAGCTAAGAAAAAACAGTTTGTTTTTGTTAGCGTAAGTTGAATGGCACATAAAATATTTTCAACATGAAAATCAACGTATGAGTTCGACTCGTTTTTTGAGATCGGCCTTTTCAGTGTCCTGCCTTCTCTCTCTTATGAACTGGCCTGGTTCTGCCGGGAAGAAAAAATCGCCCAAATGCGCTGAAATTGCACACGGACACAGCCCAATACCTGACACTGCTGACACAGATAAAGTCTTGTTTCTTTTATTTCAATATTTACAGAATTATTGCAATTTCTAAAAACTCTATAAATTCCCAGTCAAGTCTTGTAAAATAAACGGTTAACCGAAAACCTTACGCTTGGGTAGCCTAATCGACGAGTTGTTTGGAATGGTTAAAGCAGCTTTTGAGAAAATGTATGGATGGAATGGAGTATATAACGGCGACCAAATGAGCAGCTCGAAAAGTAAGTAGCCCTCAGTCTAAATAGTCTCTTTTAAGAAAGTATATTAGATAATTAATAAATTAGTACAATGGCGTAAGAGTTCATAAAGTTAAGTAATTGGAGAATATGAGTTTCCTCTGGCCACCTTGTACGATTTCACCGGTCCGCCGAAATATTACCTTCTCTCCAACATCCGACACCCAATACACGCCTTTCATAAGTTTTACTTCCGGTCACGAAGACGAGGCTCCAGGTGGTTTGAAATCCAAGATGGCGGACAACTGCTCAGTCTCAGCTAGAAAGTACCTCCGAAAAGGACTCGGAAAGTGTGTTATTTAGCAGATCGTACCTGAATTTGGCTTCAGAATCACTGTATTTATGTTCATGTATAGTTTACCGTATATTAACTGATGATTTGCATGAAAAACGTCCACGTTTTGGGTAAAATACCGAAAGAGCGCGGTTGAAGCTTTTAAACTATACTTTTGTTGAAAATCTCCACAGATCAGTACCACAAACAGCACACGCCGTATGAAATACTGCATTGCTGTGTACACTATGTACTGGAATAACTCTTGAGACGTGATTTGTAGTGTAAGCCGACCCAAAACTGAGAAAGAGTATGGCTGATACGGTTGATTGAAATATGACTAACTTATGGTTGTTCGGTTAACGTATACCTTTGAGGGAAGTGGGGGTTTCTTGGTGTTACAGATCACCACATGTGTAACACAAAGAAAACTATTGTCTTCTAAAGCAAACCAATACCCTGAAATACAAAGAACCCTATCCCCAGAAACAATGAATCAAACAATGAATCTGCTTCACCAAGAAACACCCAGAAAAGTGATATTTGAAGTATCCCGGGCATTAGGCGTCGTATTAGGCACAGGCATTCCCGGAAAAATATGTCCCCTTGGTGTCAACGTACTCAAGAGAAGAGAAATCTTCAAGCATAATTCTGCCGCTTGGAAACAATGATAGCTACAGCTACCAGAATGAAGAAAAGACTGTTGATGATATTCAATCAATGGGCATCAGTCAAACGATGAAAATACAGATTCAACCGACCGCTATTGAAAAACCTGCTCGTTTTTCTTCTTCAAGGAAATAACAAATAATATTAGTTTCTACACAGGAATCTCATCTTCTAAAATATTTCAGGTCTAGTATGATTTTTATAATGTTTGAGAGAAGGGAGAAATATCATTTACTGAAATAAATGTTTAATTATATTGAGGCTAACAGTAATATGGGAAGGGAATACCACTTATAAACAGTGGCTATACAAGCAGTCAGGTCAATAAAAATATGAAAACATTAAGTACTAAATAAATTGTAACAAACATATTAAAACTATTAACTGGTAAAATAGGTGTTAAGTGGTGGTAGAAGGTGATATTAAAATTAGTCCACATGAAATTGGGGGAATCATAAGATGAGTGATAATGTGTGTATGGATAGCAGGGTTTTAGCACAGAAGGTTTGGGGTAAGGTGAAGCAAAATCAGAAATGAGAAAAACACTAAAAAAAAGGAACATTATGAGTAGTGAATGCATATATATTCGAGTGAGAGCTGCTAAATAAACAATAACTGATATAACAATGTGGTGGCCTGATGATATGAGAGTGAAGGGAGTGGGGGAAGTTGCTTGGGGAAAGGAGGGTATTGGCACCCCTGCCCTATCTCCACTTATTTGACTGGCTAAAACCCTAGATAGGGTGAGCTAATATACCACACAGAGCATGCAGGGATAGGGGAATAGGAACCACTACTAATTACAATCAGTTTGTGCTAAGCTTTTTTATTATATATAATTATCAAATTATCAATAATTGCACAAAAGAATATTCTGTACAAAACGGTAGTGTTAGAAATTTGAATTCCATTCAAAAAGCCCAAGCAGTGTCCAAAAGCCTCTGCTAGATATATTCTAACTACAAATAAACTTATTTTAATGGTATATGAATAATAAAATCAATACCGTATGCTGTTACACAATAATGTAAGTGATACAAAGTCAGGGAATATACATTGAAGGGTAGGGTATGAATTGTATACAATGTGAGAAAAGGTATGAAAAAATTGAATTTACCATATAATGGGTAGGGATAGGGGAAGGAAAACGTGCTATCATTCTTTATTAATGTAAAAGTTCTGTACAAAATGTAAGTGAAAACGGCTTTGGGGAACTATGAACGGATAAACCATATTCTAACTGGAACTATGTCTGGATTGTTATCCAGTATAATGGCTGCTGTTTCGGTATACTCGTTGCCTGCATCTTATCAGTTGACTCCAGCTTTTTCCAATGTTTGTTTTCTGTTAGGTGAACAGTAGTTACATTTCCCATCGATAGCACTTCACTTGCTGCATTAAATAGCAAAAGAGATTAGATATCATGACATGAGCTTATTAAACAGCCTATCAGAAATAAACTAAAATTTGCTTTGCACCTCATAAATCACTTTGCCTCAATTTTAGACCACAATACTAATTTACTTTAGGCAGAAGATATTTCCGACTCCTTTAAGTTAGCTTAGATATCTTCGACGGAAAGATGCCCCTGAAATAATTAATATCGTCCTCTGTAAGCTGCAAACGTTTTTTTAGATTTGCAACCTGTCGGGTGTACATAACATTATATGTAGTTATGATATTGAATCATGTTTGCCGCGTAGTACTAGTAAGTGTAAAGAATGTGATATAAAGTGGTAACCTGTAGTGCTAAGTGTGCACGCCCTACGAGGGAAAGAGAAAATATCTCTGACCCAAGTGGGACTCGAACCCAACGACCTCCAGGTTACCATGGCGAACAATATCGTACATCATGGCCGCCGCGCATGCGTAGAATGCATTACACGTCGTTCCAAAATTAGTGAAAACAGTGAAGACAAGGCTTACCTTTTCGCAATTTTTCAATTTGCTGCTTTAATATTTATATTTCTTGAGGTCCACAAGTTTTAAATTCAGTTATCATGCCTGCTCCTGCCCTCGACTATGATTGCTAACAAGTTGTGGATGATTAGACCGGTTCCCGATGCTCTGCTAAAAAAACGACCCAAATTAGCTAGAGCCGCCATACATCTTCTGTTAAATACTGTAAAGGCCAGTCAGAAAGCTCAATCACAAAGACTTCCGAGTAGTTCATGTTTGAGGTCCACAAGTTTGAATCTGTTCTGCAGATACCAAAGTAGATTCTAACGCCAGAAAAACTAGTTGAAATACTTGCTTTGGTGGTTGCATTTTAACGCCAAAACTCTCCTTCCCAAACCTACAAAGTTTAAAGGGACAGACCCGACTCGTTCAGCTGTTACATTTCCCTTCGCGCAGGACGTTGAAAACAGCAGCTCGTCCGCCATTTTGACTGTCGATGTCCATGTAACCTCTCCTCATTCTATAAACACTCATCAACGGCTTTCTTTTTAAAAATAGATTTTCACGTACGCGCCCGCAATGACAACCGCTGACTGTACGAAATTGTTCGCCATGCATGTCTGGCGCTCTACCAACTGAGCTATCAAGTCAGATGAGAGCAATCGTGGGTATTGGTGCGTTATATGGGGTCACGGCGATTATATATGTATATGTAGTTATGATATTGAATCATGTTAGTAAGTGTAAAGAATGTGATATAAAGTGGTAAGCTGTAGTGCTAAGTGTGCACGCCCTACGAGGGAAAGAGAAAATATCTCTGACCCAAGTAGGACTCGAACCCAACGACCTCCAGGTTACATGTCTGGCGCTCTACCAACTGAGCTATCAAGTCAGATGAGAGCAATCGTGGGTATTGGTGCGTTATATGGGGTCACGGCGATTATATATGTATATGTAGTTATGATATTGAATCATAACTACATATACATATATAATCGCCGTGACCCCATATAACGCGGGAAAGAGTCGAGTCGAGTTCGAGTCCCACTTGGGTCAGATATATTTTCTCTTTCCCTCGTAGGGCGTGCACACTTAGCACTACAGCTTACCACTTTATATCACATTCTTTACACTTACTAGTGCTACGCGGCAAACATGATTCAATATCATAACTACATATACATATATAATCGCCGTGACCCCATATAACGCACCAATACCCACGATTGCTCTCATCTGACTTGATAGCTCAGTTGGTAGAGCGCCAGACATGTAACCTGGAGGTCGTTGGGTTCGAGTCCCACTTGGGTCAGAGATATTTTCTCTTTCCCTCGTAGGGCGTGCACACTTAGCACTACAGCTTACCACTTTATATCACATTCTGTACATAACATTGTTCGGAAATGACTGATGACTTCACATGGACATAAATACAGTGATTGTAAAACCATACACAGGTATTATTTACTGAATAACATACTTTTGGGAGTATTTTCGGAGGTACTTTCTAGCTGAGACTGTGCAGTTGTCCGCCATCTTGGATTTCAAACCACCTGGAGCCTCGTTTTCATAACCGGAAGTAAAACTTATGAAAGGCGTGTATTCCCTAACATTAACATCCATAACTCGATTCCACAAACCTCCTGATCCAAAACCCCAAAACTCAAAGACCTAGATTGCTAGAACGCTGTTAGGTCTGATAAGAAAACTGACAAAAACGAAACAAGAGTCGTCTGCGTCTGAGCGACGGTCTGCGATGTTTTTTGTTAATCCCTTGCTGAACGGTATAAATTAAGCGCAAATCTGCAAAACTTGCAATTGGGGCTTGGCATGAAAGAACTATGTTATAGCGAAATTTAAAAAGCGAGCTAACGCTCTCCAAAATATTGCTTTCGCTGTACGAAATGCCTACACCTTCTGCCTTAGATAATGAGCCCCGAACTTGCAAAGCCCCTTCAACAAGAGAAGCAGCAGTCTCTGACGCATGCATGACTGAATAGATCCGGGAGTAGTAATTGGGTTGTCTCAGAACTACACCAGCCGACGTGTTGTGCGACTTGGCGCATAGAAACTCCTAATATATATTTATAGAGCAAGCTTCTCTAAAACTATGTGCCGCTTCGCCATCATATAAGTGCAACTCTTCAAGACTAGCAATGGCGGATGCGACTAAAGGGGAGGTAGAAATGTAGTTAACAGGGTAGTAGGCCTGAACAGATACCAATCTCAGAGTTGCACTTTCATCTGTCGCACAAATTAATATAATTATCTAGATTAGAGACTACGCACACTTCCGGAATGGAACACGCTTAATCACAAAGGTGTTGGTATTTCCCCCTAAGGTATTCCCGAAAGTGTGGGTCAATAACAAATCAGAATTATCTGGAAGGCGTAGGATTTTTCGTTTCAACTCTACCTAAGTCATAAGCTCTATCTCCGGAGAAAAATCAGTGGAGGAAAATTCTAGATCTCTACAGAATATAAATTTCGGAATAGGAAAGAGGAAAGCTCCAGGCGCGCGTAACTTTGCCTTAATGAGTTGGGCTAATTCAACGAGCTTGTACAGAAATAACGAGGAAGCTTGTTTGGGAGTAATAAAGGGTCCGGCTGTTCTTATTGTTCAGAGATTGTGCCATTTCCATTTTGCACTACCAGATCCTCTTCGGAGAGATCCACATTGCTATAGCGCTTGTTCACATCTCTAGCTCCCACACGTGTTAGCGTGGTGGCTGGGGTTTAAAGCAGCTTTCGAGCTCGCCGTTAGAGTAACCAGATTCTGAGGCCTATGATCTAAAGTGAGGCTGACGGTCTTGGGGGCTATGAAACAGCTGTACATGGTTGCCACTCTACCGGTAATACGATGTGAGCATGCGTATTAGACGCTAGCTACGTCATAGCGTGTGTTGGGTAGTGCCATGCTTCGTGTTTGGTGTATTGAATTAATATATTGTTTTACCGATATATGCGTGACAGGATTACCTATACACACGGCGTCATGCAATTCCTCACCTCTACCAAGACGATTAAAGATAATTCGGAGTTTTCCAATAAGGCTACTGTGGTTAGGCGTTTGGGGCAGTTACAATCCACTGAAGAGCGCAGACCAAAATTTTGGCAGTCATTAGTGTGTACAGGAGTTTTGCTCTACCGATCCCCATCGGCCATGATCATCATTCAGTCGCCAGATACAGACGTCCTAGTCTTGTGTGTTACTCACTTCAGTGATATCGGCTGCGAACAGTTATGGTTTCGAACGGGCGTAAAAGACCGTCAGCGCTACATCCCAGTCCATATCATTCAAGAAAACCTCGGAGTGAGACTCTGTCAGTCGCTGCCAGCATTCCATGCACTTACTGGCAGCGATTCCACGAGTAGTCTGGCTGGGATTGGAAAGAAGAAGTCCTGGAATGCCCTGAAGCGTGGTGTCGACCATCAGATTACCCTCACGCTGTTTGGTCAGCGACAGCAGCTAGACAGGACGACCGCAAAGAAGACGGAGGCTTTCGTCTGCGACCTGAACCCATCTACGAGAAGGGGTAGTAGCACCACGGATGACCTGAGGTACCTCATGTTCTGCCAGCATAAACACAAAAGTGAGATGCTCCCCCCGACATCCGACAGTCTTATGCAGCACATGAAGCAGGCGTGTTACCAAACCTATGTCTGGAGATGCTCGTTAGACGCCATGCAGGATTTGGAGGGCCCAGATGGTCATGGTTGGGAAGTGGAAGAGGAGCAGTTGAAACCAGTCTACATGACAAATGATCCAGCCCCAAAGAGCCTTATCGAGCTGACGACTTGTAAATACAACAAGTCACACTGCCAAGGGAACTGTTCCTGTTCCAATACTGGTCTCTCATGCACGGAATCGTGCTCGTGTATGGCAGACGATACATGTAGGAACCCCCACACTATTGCCGTGCAGCACCTCAGTGACTCGGATGACGGACTCGGAGACAGAGGGCGATGTGGAATGAACCACTTTGTTTCATAAGAGGTAAGAAGAACCGCTTTTACATGTATGTTTGTTGTTCATGTCTTTACACCTATATTTTTCCATGGCTTATTAGAAACGCTGAATTGAAGCCCCGTTCGATACTGGACCTTGATGTGAAGAGGCTGAGTCAATGGACATTGCTGTACAACTAAAGACACCCCCGAGAGTACAGATAGACAAGAAACATGTACAAGTCAATAGTTAGTGAGACCAGAGTAGTTTTGTATATAAATAGTACATTTTTTTGCTCAAACAGGGAGATTTCTGGAAGAAGTAGTTTGATTGGGTTGTAACAAAGCGGCCACTGTGTTTGTGACATGCGCAGAAGACTATTATGTGGCTTAATAGTGCAAAACTGGTTAGTAAGGAGTAGAACGAAATTAGATAAGGAATTCTACAGTGTTTTGTGCGTCACAGAAGCATGTAAGAGTGATAGAAAAATCGTTTTCTAAAAATCAGACTGGTACCCTGTGGTTTTTCAGCTGAAATAAAAACACCCTGTTAACTCGGGACCTATACCACAATTCAACTCTACTACCTACCGAGCAGTGTTCAAGTTCTACCAATATCAACTGTCAAACCTTTTCTACCTCGTGGGTTGAACGAAACCCCTATCTGCTACCGGACTATTAAATACGAATGATGTCGTGCGAGTCGCGGAAACGATAGACTTGGTGAATATAACGGGTACGTTGCCCTAACGGAAATTGAAAGATCTCGAACTTCTTGGCTCCAAAAACCCGCGCGAACTGTAATGGCGTCGCGATTTGGCGGGCAGATAATTCCTCCCACAACCATTAACAGAAGCGTCCGAGAAGATAGTAACCTTAAAGTGACGCTCGTCCTGCCAAGGTAAGTGACCCTTTCAGTTGTCGTGAAACCTTCAGTAGACGAAGTCCTGTTGTAGATCGCCGCAGACCTTGATATGGCTCTGTCAATCGCGCGGAGTACAACTGCGCAGCCGGGACAGCCACAGAGAAGGACTGGAGAGATTTTGCCACCAATTATTTGAAGAATATTAAAGCGACTGTATTTGATCTTAAGATCTTCTCTCTCAGGTTTGCGAATTTACCCTTTTATTATTTTATTTCATCCTATGGAAGGATAAAAGAAAGGCTGAATGAGTAGAAATGAAGGCTAGAAATCTCACTTGAAGTTCCGGTGATAAGGAAAACTTATTGAGGGCGATATAGTAATCCAAACTGGAGAGGACAGAGCATACTCTTCGTAAGGACTTATTTCAGGCATTCTTTTTAATAGCCCACCTCGAAGTTTTCGACGCCATTTTTAAAGGTTGCAAGATTTGCTAGCGCGGTTACTCAGTCTCCATACAAACCTTTGTAATCCGAACACGCTTCGTCAAAGCGCTCGGAAGAAAATTGCAATTACGGCAAGCTGACCTAATAATTATACAAGAACCAAATATCATATGTGAATTTGAACCCTGTGGGGTGACTTTTGCCCGATGATTTTTGATCGGACTTCTGTTCGGCACTCCGAATACAGTGCAAACTGTTCAAAAACATGGCGTCGTCGTCATAAGTACGTGGTGTGAGAGCAAAATATTGTTTTTTTTCTTTCTCTCAAAATTAATTTAAACCACATTAAGTTGTATTACATATATTTACTTTAACCCCTATTTTAATATTCAATTCGCTGTTTCAATACATTTGTGATCCGTCAATTTCTTTTCTTTCCCGGTTCTTTGCAGAGTCAGATCAAAAATCATCTAGCCTTTCAAAATGGCGTCGAAAACTGGTCTATTTTGAACCGAACTTTGCTGAAACGCTTTGACATCCAACGGACTAGGTAGGCGCCACGAAGAACAACTGACAATATTGTCACAGACTGGCCGAATAAATCAGTTTACTGGAGTGTATACGTAATCTACGTAAAAAGGCACACAATGTAGTTCGCTTCCTTCCTAAAGTGAAGGAAACAAGATAATTACACAAGCAACTGCGGTGAGTTCAAACAGTATTTGTTTTAGCTTTGCGATCAGTTTGCCGGCGGCTAATTTATTTGATGTTTAGCTGTTTTGTAGCCGAATACCATCTTCGCTGTTCAGTCTTCTAGTTGCGTCTTCTAGTCTTCGGGTATATAAACTCAAATAATACCTAGCTGTTCCTCTGCTCTGTTATGTGTATATCTAGTAGCTCGTTAGTGTTCAAAATAACTTTGCAGCCATCAATCCGTACACACTGTAATATTCTATAATTCTCCTCAGTGAGAAAATAAAGTGATTGTTGCTATTTCTATTCCTGCATGTTGTTGCTTGACTTTAAGAAGTCATATTAGTGTGATTATTTAAAAAATACACATTAGTGCTCGTAAAATTTCAGTGTTAAAATTCGCGTTGAATAATAAAATCCTGCATAAAGTTCTCTTGTAAATTCTTCCGTTATGGATGTTTGCAATTGATTAATGAACATAAAGTCTTAGCTTTGAACGCTGACTCGATTTTAAACTTTCTAAACCAGGCACCATGTAGGCTCGGTTTCAGCCGTTGGGGTGTCGTTTCTGCAAAGTCTCCCCCCACCTTAGTCTCGTCACAGTCGGTGAACACGAAACCAAAACAAAAAAAACACTGGTTTTACGCAAAGTATCACGGGAAGTGCTAAAGGTAAGACAACCTCTGCGAGCACCCCTGTATTCCAGGGGACGGCGTCTGCGGGACGGGCACAACCGCAGACCAGCACAACCGACGGGCACAACCGCGGAAAATGAGAGGGTTTCCCACAAACAAATATATGGAACTACTAAATGGCGAAAATCACGAATTTGACCACTATTGCTACTAAAATCAACTGAAATAAACATACTTTTGCTCTGTCTGTTGACCTTTGTCGCTTATTAGCGATTTGGGCTTCTTTTCCTTTCCGGATCATCGAATTCACTTTCCCTTAGGCTGCTTTCCCTGTAGTCTAACACGCTGAAAGTGTCCGGAACCACTCTCTTTTGCATCTTGGATTGTCATATGCAATCATTGCACTTACCTCATCTCGTATCCGGCACAAACAGTACAGCTGGAATTTTTGAGCAAGTCACGCTGGAACTTTGATGATCCAGTTGCCGAATAAAAAATACTGTATTTCTCCATGGTATGTTTTTTTGTATAGAAACGAAAACAAAACAAAAATCTAAAATCTAACAGCTAAAATCTTACCTGACGATCGCCACCACAGATGAACTGGTCTCCATTCAAATCCCCAATTCCCAACCCCTCCCACGAACTTTGAAAATACATGTTACTTGAAGCAAATCAAGTAAAGCCCCCAACCACCTGGGACAACAAAAACTGGTCAATCACCATCAAATCCCCCACATATCCCCACCTAGTCGGGAGGAGAAGAGAGGGGTCGGTATTTCAATTGATAAGTGCGTAAAGAAAGGTCCAAAGTCGGAACCGGGAAACTACAGGGAATCACAATTAATTTTATCCCATTTAGGAAAGCTATTTACCTCATTGTTGAATAACCGAATTTCTAGACGCCAATGATATCTTCTCTTCAGAACAAGCAGGGTTTAGGAAATCTTTTCGAGCCAGTGATAATCTTCTAGCACTAGCTAAAAGCCCTTACCGATAAATATGTAAAAATAAATCTACACCCATTTGATAGCATCTGAAGGGAAAAACTTTACGTCAAGAATTAAGCTTAATACAATTGGTATTACAGGAAACTTTCTATCCATTATAAAATACATGTATAATAAGACTCGGCCTGTATAAAACTAAACGATCGTATCTCTGAGCAATTCAACTGCCTCAACGGTGTAACACAAGGTTGTATGTTATCGCCAACGCTTTTTGACATATTTAAGTGATCTCCCGAGAATACTAAGCGACTGGGCTCGACAACATCAGTGCTAGACTGCTAATGGTAGCTGCTCCAATAATAGCTCCTTCCATTACCAAGATTATGAACTTCTCCTTTACGTCAGCTGTGTTTCCTCGCCGATGGAAGACAGCGAAAGTAACTCCACTGTTCAAGGAAGGAGATCGTGAAAATGTCACAATTAAGCTATCGCCCAATATTTATCGGTCTTGCCAATTCTGTCAAAAAATTTTGAAGTGCATGTTCAGAGACATCTGTATGCATACCTTTGTGAAAACAATCTCATATATTCCAGGCAATCAGGCTTTCGTAAGCATCACAGCACAGAAACGGCGCTAATCAAGATCATAGACCAACTGTTGTTTGAACTCGACAAAAATCGGGAAGGCGGCATGGTCTTAGTCGACTATCGGAAAGCTTTCGATATGGTTGATCATGCCATTCTACTGTCCAAGCTGGAAGCATATGGCTTAGATGAATACTCTCTTGCTTGGATTCGATCGTATTTGGAACGGAGACTTCAGTGTGCCTCCTTGTCTAGTGATCAGTCTGATATGCAGAGTATCATCGAGAGCTTGCAATGGGAAAATTGTTCAAACAACTGGAATAACTGCAGTAGTGATCATTTCGTACAGTTATCTTTCAAATTAGACGATATTAAAAACCGCTGGCAAATAAAAAGCTATTCTGTTTAACCAGGATGAAAATATTCGAAGACACTTTCCCAGGTAATGGGTTTATGTGTATTTTTCCCAGCTCAGAAGAAGTAGTCACAGATTCCCAGGAAAGTTAAAATTTTCTAGCCAAAAAACAAACAAATCCCAGGGTGGGTCAGGGAATATTACTTGCATGCTAAAAAAAAACTTCCAGGAGTCAAAACATGTTCCTGGCATGTTAGTCGCACCCATGCAGGAGTCAAGGTACTTTTTTTACCATTCCCAGGAGTCGAGGCATATTATTTCTATTGTATTCCCAGGAGCCAAAAGTAATTGTGAGCGGACCCTGTGAAATCTTATTAAATTTCCAAATTCCAAATTTTAAGGATCCCAGGACTATTGATGTTTTGCAACCGGAAATTGCCAATGAGCGAGCGATGTATTTTTCGAATGCTCCCAGGATCTATTTTATGTCAGAAAAATTCCCAGGGTAAATACCTCTGCAGAATAGCTTTTTGAAAGAATAGCTTCATTGCAAGCTCCTGTATCATACCCCATGGAATACCTTGGTTCTATTTTAGGACCGCTATTCTTCATCATCTTCATAAATGATCTTCCGCTGGAGATGAATACATCAAATATTGACCTGTATGCTGATGACACAACTTTGTCTTCTTCTGCCGACTACTGTGACATCCAACATCTGAAGGACTCCTTAGGCGAGTCCATCTCTAGTGTGGTCAACTGGGCAATTGCAAATAAACTGCCACTAAACGAAGGGAAGACTAAAGTATTACTTATTACAGGAAAACGCATTGCAGCCAAGATGGACCCTGAAAATATACAGATCAACCTCTCCGTAGATGGAACACACCTTGATCAAGTCCCATGTGTAAACCTCTTAGGACTAGAGATTGACTAGAGGTGACTTAGGTGTTTACATCGTATATGTTATAGTTATGCTTATATATTTATTAAATAGATCATATGAATAGCTTTATTAGTATATTAGTATTAAGCATTTTATATAAACTGTATTGTATTATTGTAATGAGGGCTACAGGTTCCTTAGTGTTGTACACTATTATGTATTACCCTCTTTAAATAAAGACGTTATTATTATTATTATAAGTGAAGACAAATGACGCCCCGAAATTATATAACAGAATGATTAGCTGTTTATTATATGCAGATAACCTTGTGAAGCATTGATAATATGCAAGGGGACTTTGCAAACTGGGCCCGGTTATTATTCGAAGAGATGGCAACTTTAGCTCGGATAGCTAAATCTGTAATTGTATACTGTACAGTTTACCCTCGGGTTAGCGATTTAACCCCGGGGTAGCGCTTACTCTTTGACCAACCAGGCCCATAATAACTTACCGCTTATAGCCTACAAATAAATGAAAGTAAGACTATAATATCAATATTTAACCTGAACGGAAGAAAATTAAGTCGCTATTAATTTTACGCAAATAATTACCTTATGGAAAATGTGACCTTATATATAAATACTTAGGTATAATGTTAAACGCATCAGGATCTTCTTCGACTGCAAAGCAGGAACTAAAAAACGTCGCGCTCAAAGGAAGCCTTTTACTCATTACGCAAGAGCATGGGAACTCATTTTAGGACGGATGTATTACTTTCGATGCATCTCTTTGATACATTAATGAAGCCGATTTTGACATAATTGTAGCGTAGTCTGGGGACAACAGGTGCACGTAAAATTTTGAAAACAACTTCTCGGTGTAACCAATAAATAAGCAGTCAATTAGGCTTGCCGTGCCGAACTCGGGCGATTTCCGTATCAGTAGTTAACACTAAATGAAAATGGACGCGTGAAAAATGCATACTTAGATATGATAGTCCAACGGAAAAATGGCCTCGCAAGTTAATACGTTTTAGCTTCAATACGGCTTTGCATATATGTGGGATTTACCAACAAACTGAATTTTTTGATAATATAGAATTTAAAAGATTTTCAAAAGTTTTTGAACAGAGGATGAGAGACATACATGTAGCATTAGAAAACTGGAAATCAAGCCTTTTCGACGATATGATCAATAGATCGGTCGCGGTAGAAACAAATTAAGAACATACCGATAATTCAAAAGCGATTATAAATTTGAGAACTACTATTATGTATCGCAAGTTATTATTACAGCTTAGCTTTAACTCAAATACTAGCTGTGAATACTTCTGAAAATAATCTGGAACATCTACCCAGATTAGCTTGGCTATCATCAATAACTAATACCCCTCACATAAGCTTGTCTCAATGTGATCCAGAGTATAATCTTCCTTCGAAAGTAAACTTTAAATATTATAATACACACGAATTTCATGCTTCGAGTGATATTCAAGACTCTTTATACCAACATCCTCTTTCTATTATTCATTGGAACATTATAATTTCGACAATCTAACCAATATGCTGAATGAACTTCAATATCCATTTAAAATTATCGGTGTGACCGAAACCTGGATTAATAGCAACAAGGATCCAATTTTGAATACAAAACTCCCTGGATACAGATTTGTTCAACAACCCACTGAACAAAGAGCTGGAGGTGTTGGTTTGTTTATTGATTCTGATCTTGTTTGCCATGTTAGGGATGATCTTTCTTCTACATCTTTAGAGCAGGAAAGTTTATGGGTTGAAGTTGAAAATTATTTTAACAAAAACATTGTGTGTTGTGTAATCTACCGACACCCAAATTCAAACCTAGAATGTTTTATTCAAAATTTGTATTCACAAATTGAAAAGATACATCTAGAGTCCAAATATTGCATAATTATGGGAGATTTCAATATAAATTTGTTAAATTATGAATCTCATGCTCTGACTGAAGATTTTCTTAACACCCTAAATTCTTATTTCTTTGAGGAAACAATAAGTGGAAATATTTTATATGACTTAACTGACCATCTTCCAGATTTTCTCATTATCAACAAATTCATTAATGCTAGATCAAAAAATAAGGTTTTCTGTAGGGATTTTTCTAAATTGAACGAAGAATCCCTATTGAATGACTTCAGTAGAATTGACTGGAATGATACATTTTCAGAGTGCAATAATGTAAATGCAATATTGGATTCATTTTACACAGAAACAATTAGAATAATTAACCGGCATCATGTTCCTATGAAGCAGCTTTCAAGAAAAGAGGTTAGGTTCAAACTTAAGCCCTGGCTAACTCCTGGAACAATTTATTCCATCAAAACCAAAAATAGACTTTTCAGACATTACATAAGAACAAGAAGTGAAATTGCCCATGAAAGATTTAAAGTATATAGAAACAAATTGTCTCATTTAATCAAGATAAGCAAAACAAAATATTATAAGGAATATTTCCACTACCAAGAAAAGGAGGCAGATGGCACTGAAACCACGAATGTTAAGGAAATAGCCACAGAATGTAACAACTTTTTTGCAAACATTGGTAATAAGATAGCTGCAGCTGTACCATTACCTGCAAAATCTTTTATGAGCTATCTGCCTTCCCCACAACCAAATAGTTTCTACTTATTCCCTACTGCTACTCAGGAAATAGAGTATATCATAGTATCGTTTAATACTGGGAAAGCTAGTGGCCCTCATAGCATTCCTACAACCTTACTGAAACTCCTGAGGAGTGTGATTTCATATCCTCTGGAGATTCTCTTCAATTTATCTTTTGCCTCAGGTATTGTCCCTGAGCAGTTCAAAGTATCTAGAGTAATCCCAGTATACAAAAAAGGTTCACATACGTCTCTATCTAATTATATAGACCAATTTATCTACTTTCAATTTTTAATAAGATTTTGGAAAAATTGATGCATAAAAGGTTAATTAACTGCATAGGAAAGCTAGATATTATGTATGATGGCCAATTTGGCTTCAGAGCCAAACATTCCACTGTGCATGCACTACTTTTATTGATTGATAAAATTCTAAAATCTATTGATGATAAAACTATTATTGTGGCATCTTTATAGATTTGAGTAAGGCATTTGATACTATTAATCATGATATTCTACTTAGTAAGCTTTTTCATTATGGTATTCGTGGAATAGCATACAATTGGTTTGTTTCCTATCTTGAGAATAGGAAGCAATTTGTTTCAATAGGCAATACAAAGTCTGAAATGTGCCAAATTTCATGTGGGGTGCCACAGTGATCAGTATTGGGGCCATTATTGTTTCTGCTCTACATCAATGATTTCCACAACTGCTCTAGCTTGTTTGATTTCCCTATTTTTGCCAATGACACTAATTTATTTCTTAGTGACTACAGTATTGTTAATCTTGAAACTAAGTTAAATGTAGAAGTATAGAACGTCTATGCCTGGCTTTGTGCTAATAAGTTATCCCTAAATATTGATAAAACTAATTATGTTCTGTTCCATCCACCTCAGAAAAAAATCAAGCATGCGTTAAATGTCAAAATTAGTAGCCAACTTATTAAGCAGGAATCTTATGTGAAATATTTAGTAATCTTAATTGACTCTCACCTTAATTGGAAACAACATATACATGAACTCTGCAAAAAGATTTCAAGGGGAGTTGGCATTATTTCCAAAGTTAAGTTAGGTATTTTCTTCCAACCAATGTCTTAATACAATTATACTATTCACTCATTTACCCCTTTCTAATATATGGGCTATTGGTATGGGGAAATACTTATGAATCGTCTTTAAAACCCATCATTGTTCTTCAAAAAAAGGCACTCAGGAGAATAACTTTCTCTAAACCAGACGAACACTCAAATCCTCTCTTTATATAGTGCTTTAAAAATATTAAAATTTGTCGATCTCATCCACCTATTTAATTGTAGCTTCATGTTTGAGTTTCACCATAATTTGCTTCCTTCAAGATTTGACAACTTTTTTGACCTAGTGCCATCTAAACACGATTATAACACCAGATTAGCTGCAAATACATCATATTATATAGCGCCTGTGAGAACAAATTATGGTAAATTCAACATACGATATTGTTGGATTCCCTTGACTCGTCATGATGGGGGAATATTCGTCGATTAGAAGTTAAGAAACACGAGAACCATGCGTTCGTATTTCGCCATTACCGGGGTCCTTTATTTCATTAACTAGTGAACATACGTACATCAGGTGATGCCCTTATTTGGCACAACATATTAACAATGAACTAATAGATCACATCCCAACACCCCCACTTGATCAAAACTCAAATTTAGAATACAATATGTTTGTGCTTGTAATAAGCTAGTAACATCTAAATATTAAATAACAATGTATATACTTCTACATTAATACAACTTGTTCAGTCTTGAAATCTTTAAACCTTTGCAATTTGTATCTCGTTGCAGGCTTAGTCATCATGTCGGCTGCCATTTCAGCAGTAGGGCAATACATGATGGTTACCTTGCCATTATTCACTTCAGTACGGATGAAGTGATACCGGATATCAATATGCTTAGACCTTTGGTGTCTAACTGGATCTTTGGATAATGCAATTGTGCCCTGGTTGTCTTCAAAAATCACAGCAGGTCCATACTGACACCCCCTATCAATATCGTTTAACGTAACAGTTGAGTAAGATATATGCCTTCCTGAACTGTTGCTGCCAACGCCATGTATTCTGCCTCACATGATGACAAAGCTACAGTAGGCTGTTTTCTCGATTTCCACGAAATCAGGACCAGTTTTAGTCAAGCTAAAACAATATCCAGTGGTACTACGTCTGTCATCAGGACACGATCCCCAATCAGCGTCACTGTAACCTACCAATGTTAGGCCATTCTCACACTTTCTATAGCATAACCTATAACCAAGAGTACCTTTCAAATATCTCAACACATGTTTGACTGCCACAAAATGTTCCTTGGTGGGTTTAGACAGATATTGTGACAGCTTGGTAATGACCCAACATATGTCTGGCCTTGTACATGTCATAGCATATATCAGACTACCTATCATCTCACGATACTTTCCAGGATCAGTTGGGTCCTCGCTGTCACATTCAAGTTTTTGCTCAGAAGGAGTGGATCTTGGCTTGCATTCAGCCATTCCGAATTTCTCCAACAATTTGGACAAATATCTACTCTGGTTCATTGTGACAAAACCATCACCTTGTTCAAAATCAATGCCCAAAAAATATGAAAGTTTATCTAGATCTTTCATGTGAAATCTCGTTTTCAACATCTGTTTGACATCACACATAAGTGTGTCATTACTTGCACCAATGATGAGATCATCTACCCATATAAGTACCACAATCATTCCACTCTCAACTTGTTTAGTATAAACACAGTGGTCAACACAGCTTTGTGCAAAACCGTTATCTATCAAATAACTATGCAATACACTGTTCCAATTTCTGTTTCAAACCATACAGGGATTTGTTCAGTTTGTATACTAGACTTCCTTTGTAAGTGGAGGGGACTTCAAAGCCCTCCGCCTGCTCCATGAAAATATCACAATCAATCGGAGCATTGAGATATGCGGTCTTTACATCCATTTGATGTAAAATCAAGTTATGCTGTGCTGCTATCTGCATCACAGCACGCACCGAGGTAAGATTTGCAGTTGGGGCAAAGGTTTCTTGGTAATCTATCCCTTTGATTTGGCTGTACCCTTTGCAACATACAACAACAACAACAGTAGTATATCCGGTAGTAAAATGATACCACTTTTTTGTTGCACAAGGAAGTCAAAGGGCGAATTCAGAAATCCACCCTTTGACTTCCTTGCACAACAAAAAAGTGGTATCAGTTTTACTACCGGATATACTACTGGGCCGCCATTGTTCATACTACTTTATCCACAGTGTTGCCCAAAATTGTCACTAGACATTCTTACACCTAAAAATCCAAACTTGATAACCTATTAGAGAAATGATTACTATACTGTATATCGATATCTTCCACTATGGATTATATATCGTACCTCCCGCTTGAAATCCTAGTCAAGATCGTAGAACACGCAGGTGTCAGATCATTCGCAAATGTAGCGAGAACGTCGAAGCGTCTGAATGACGCAACGTCTCTCACACACTATGAGAACGTAGACCCAGAGTTCCGTAGACGAGTACTCATTTTTGGTCTTAGGTCGGCTTGCAACGACGCCGCGCGAGATAATTTAGTTAAGATTTTCAATATTTCCACAGTGGACACAGACTATAACGATGGTTATGCGATATGCCATGCCAGTGAAAATGGTCATATCGACGTTGTTAAGTGGCTCGTTAAACGCTTCCCACCTACTATAGACTACGACTACAAGTACGATGCGATATGCTATGCCAGCAAAAACGGTCATATCGACGTTGTTAAGTGGCTCGCTAAACACTACCCCACCATAGATGACGAACACATCCATCGTGCCCTATATCTTGCCAGAGAAAAGTGCCATCTCAACATCGAAAAGTGGCTCATCAAGCACTTTCAGCCAATCCTGGGGGATTCCAACAACCGCGAACTAAACGATATCATCGAATTTTGTCTTCTTACCGCCCACGAAGATGGTCATCTTAGATAACTTGAGTACATGTTAAAGAAATGATTAGTATACTGTATATCGTCATCGAATGGTATTGGTATATATTCTCTATTCCACGATATTAGCATTCGTTGTCATCTTAGTACGCATTAATACCATACAGATCGAACGAACCGAAGAACCTAAACGTAGACGTCGCAATGACTGAGATAGTAACTTGTGATTGGTTGATGCGAGGAAAGGACACGAAATGCCCAAGGAAGCTTTCGAAGTCGACGAATTTCTGTGCCCAGCACAACTTCCAAATCTCAAAAGGCTGCGCCCCATTCGTGCCGTGCTTGAAGTGCGGTAAAGGATGTCGCACGAGTCTCGAGCTTTGCTCAGTATGTGGAGCACCTCAACGGCGTCTCATTCTCAATAAGAAGAACAACGACATAAAACGCGCTAAGGAGCAGGAGAAACTTGCAGAGCCAAACGTGGTGGAACCGGAGGAAGAGCAGAATGCTGCCGATGTGAGACGCGCTATGGAGTTCGACAAGATGCTAGAGGAAGACCTCATGAATGAGTTGATTAGGACTGCCAACGAGCCGGGGCCCGTCTACGACTCGTATCCAAGAAAGGCGAAAGCAGAGGAAGGTTTCGACGAGGCTCTTACGGTAGAATTGACCACGGAACCAAGAGCGCTGGAACCAGAGGAAGGTTTGAACGGAGCTCTCGGCCGTGCATTCAACGAGGTGTTGACTGCCTTGAGGAGCCGTGAGAAGGAAGATTAGTAACCACCACGTTAAAAAAAAAAAAGAATGAAGAAAGTCGTTGCGGACCCTCTTCATTCTTTTTTTTTTTTTTTTTTTTTTTCTTTCTATTAAACGTATAGCATCTATAGTTATATCATGGACGAGCTCATCAGATCGTTCGGGCCTGGAATTTGTAGAAGCCTGAATATCAAACCACTATTGCAAATCAACACCAGTGAAACGTGTTCCGATTGTCTCTGCCCCTTAGAAATACAAGGAACGGAATTCGTGTGTCCCGCATGTGGTCTCGTTTCCGAGGCCGAACCATATGAAGAAACGAAGATCGATATTGCTACTACTCGACTGCGTATAGTAGGTCCGGATAGATTTCAGTATCAAAGTGATCTAGACCGTGCAAAACCAAAGCAAAGTGATAACACAGAACTGCAACGACGAACGATCCTACGAGAACTACAAGCGTACAACGCTATTTATAAACAAAGTTATGATCTATCGTTCCCTACGAACACGTTAGGAATCGTAGCCGACGCCTTTGTCCAAGTAAGGAAAGTCTGTCTCAAGCGTAGTAATATTAAGAGAAGCATTTTAGCTGCTCTACTATACCAGGCATGCGTGCAATGCGGGTTTGTGCGATCTAGAGGTGAGGTTGCTCGCTTCATGCAACTAAATGGCAAAGATATCTGTAGCGGAGAGGTCTTCATACGTTCTCTGTATAGTGACGATAAGATCGATATGGACTTGAATGCCGAGCGCATACATTGTAGTTCCTCACATCGCAACGACTTTCCTTAAACTCGACCCTCAAGGAGTACCTACGGACGTTCAACAAATAGTCCACGAGATCGTTACTACGGCAATAGAAAGCAACATAGGCACCAAGTCGGTACTTAAGACGAAAGTCGTTGGAGCAAGTTACGAGGTGCTACGTCGTTTAGGATCGTCTATGTCTTTTAACGATGTCATTAAACTATGTGAAGTATTTGGATGTGCGATCAAGCGTTTTATCAAGGAGTTGCTTTCTCACCATTCCTACTTCGAACCAATCTACACTAAGCATGGGCTAACTAGCAGTAGGACTTGGCAAAGTGAAAGTGAGATCCACGTTCGTTCCTTTCATAGGAAACGTCGATTCTTACCCCACTAAGCTGCCAAGCTTTTTTCGCATTTCCTTTTGCACTTCTTGCTTGAGTTCTGCTCGAACCCGATCCGGACTTTTTTCACCTTCGTGACGAATTTCAGACCTCAGGATCTCATACTTATTTGCTTCGTCCAGGATGAGACCGTATTCAGAGTCGGATATGCTTTCGTTGCGTAGGGCCTTCGATACTAGATCGCGAATCGTATTGATTTTCGCCTTTGCCAACATGGTCGTTCTTTCATGTTTAGAAACCTTCATTCCTAACTTCTTGGCTCCGATGGTAGTAGATGCTGAAATCAATCCACATAGCCCACCAACAACTCCAAGTGGTAGACCAATCACTATTCCAACCCCAGTCAACGCTGCGCCCAATCCAGATCCAGACAAGATCACAGATAGACCTCCAGTTACCACTGCGATGCCATGAACCATTCCTTGAGAACGTGCATATTTCTTGCGCACACCTTCGTAGTGCCTTTCTTGAACTTCGAGGTCCGTAAGCGTGTCTCGGATCGTTTGCAGTCTAAAGTTCTTTCCAGTGTCACTAGCAATCGGTGGATAGATACTTGGTGCAGGGGAAACGGTTGAATCGAATCGCCTTCCATTGTACATTATACATATAACTTACTCAAGCTTCAACACGTATCTATACGTATGATTTACTCGAGTTTCAATACGTAGCGTATCGGTTGACCATGGAAGTCTACCACGTTGTCTTTCCCATCACGAATTGTAAGGCGAAGGCTGTTTCGCATTGTCCCTAGAGCTTGCAGGGCTTGGGGATTCATTGGAGGGTAGGTGTTTTTTTGAACCCAAGGACCTCGGACCTCTACGCTAGCCAGGACTTTCGATTGCTTTCCCTCTAGAAGTGAGAAACCGGAATCCACCGCATCGCAATAGACATACATTGTGTAGATATCTTCGATCTTCATAGGGTAATTACCAACATTTAGCAGAAACTCATTATTCTCTTCTTCTCCACCTTTGATACCTAATAGTGCGTAGAAATCTCTATTGAACTTGATTGGTTTCTTAACTATCATAACGTGGGACCTAAAGAGGGTATTTTTCTTAAAGTCCACGATACCAGCACTAATTGCAGGCTTTAAGACACTCTTGATTTTCTTAAAATTGTAAGACCCTACGGCAACATCGTGTGGGAACATGATACTACCGGCATTCCACCTGAACGAGCCCACCTCTGTTAGGTTCCACCAACTGTTCTCAAAAGTGACCTCGAGTAGTGTAATATTGTTGATACGAAGAGGCTTATCGAAGTATACAATATGGTCGGCCGATGTTGTGGTGATATATAAGAGAACCATCTTATGTGTTGAAGGTATAACTATATATGCGTATAGCTTCAACATGAGGAGGTCTGGAGGTCTTTTCAGTTACCATTACGAAGGGAAAGACGAAGAGGAAGAGGTCCCAACGCCGAATGCTAATATACGGTCAAAGGCTGAGAATCAAGCTAGGAGAGAGAATCAAGCTCGGATAGATAGAGAAGATGTGGAAAGTAGAGAGGTCGCAACATTGAATGCAGATCTATTAGCGAAGTTCAAGAAACGATACCCACATGCAGATCTTCACAAGTTCTATGCCTCTACGGAAGTGAACGGTCCAAACAAATATTCGACGAGTATTTGGTTTCGAGATGGAGATTATAGCTATATCGTTTACGGCGATGATGTCTCCAAGCTACCTGCAGTCACTCGAAAACGCATCGATGACGCATTGCAGGGAATGGTTGATGGTTTCCCATCTACGTTGACACTAGACAGGAGTGCGAAATATCCTATTACGGCAGTTCCTTCTACTGAACCGGCACGAGACATCGATCTCACTAATCTATGGATATATGTCACCCCAACGAAGAAGTTCAAGGCTGGCGTTCCTAACGTATTCAAGGAGACCGTTGTAAAGCATGTGACAGCAAAGGAGTCCCATGCGTGGTTGTCAGGTCTGGATTTCAAGTACTGGCCTCAACAATTGAATTTCGCAACGTGGTGTGCGACTTCCGGATGTGGAGTATCGTTGTTCGACCCTACTTTCAAAACGTATCCACCAGTCGTTCAGGGGTTCCTACGATTCCATGTTTATTTCACGATACGAAGGGTTCTACACGAACTTGGTTGCCCTCTACCTGGTGACAGTGCTTTCAAACAACTCGACAACCTCTACAGCAAGTCAGCTCTCGAGAGATTGTGCGTCGAATTTGGTATATCTCGAACGCCAGACTTCCGATGGCACGGAGGTAGGAATCACGGATTAGGAGACGTATTCCTTTTGTATGGTGATGGCTACAAAAACGTCCACGTAATCCGAGGCTACGACAAAGAAGCAGATACGTGGCCCAACCACAATAACTTATTTGCAGACGAGGGAGGCAGGGTGGACAAGGGCGATCTAGTATCCTTTATTCGGAACGACGAACACGAAGGGAAGCAATACAATTGGTTTACGCCACCAATCGGTAGAGGTTTGACGAACGCTGGGTTAGGTAGATTGAATCGATCCGTTGAGGCTTTTGGATACTGTATTCTAGGTGCTCAAAACGATCTTAACGAATCCATCGTAGATAGCTTCAACGTCAAAGAAAAGTTCAAGAGCTTAGTCGAAGGCGCTATTCTCGAAAACGACTTAGTAGTGAGCTACAAAAACTATCTTACCGCTATAATGACAACGCATAAGAGGCTCGATCTAGCAATAGCTATAGGCGTGCGATTATTGCCAAGCAATCTAGTGTACTATCTTGGTAAGAAAGATGGCTATAGGAATCCAACCCCGAAAGCCACGAAAGATATGACGCTAGGTACTAACGACATCAATGCAGAAGTCAAAGGACGTCCGCCTCCCATGGAAGGACCACCAGATAAGAAATTGGTGCAGCCTCTCGAGACACACAAGAACCGAGTTCCTGTACCAAAGTCTATTCCACAACATGAGATTAATCTCGCAGTGACATCTATTGCCGCAGCTGGAATCGCATGGACGTTGTTTCGTTAACGTCGTTTGTATTACTCTATCGTGATCACCACTATCGCTACGACGAATAACCAAACGTTCTCTGCTAGTACTCCCAGAGCTTTACCAGCCATAGTAAATATGAAACTCACAATCGATCCAATCATTCCAGGTAGGATCTGGCCAAGTTTCTTTCCCATTTCTTTTAACAACCCACCAGTCGTTTTTAATCCCTTCTTTGCTGTATCTGCTGCTTTATCGATACCAGCCTTTACTGGTTTCGGTACGGATCTCGATAACAGGGAAACTATCGTACTAACGATAGCGCCAATAGAAGTTACCACTGCAAGAACAGTCATTCCATGCTTTCTGAAAATGTATTTGATCCTTTCACGTAGCGATGTACGTTCTAGTATGGCTTCTTCTTGACGTTCAAGGAATTCTATTGACCTATGCATGGACATTAACTCCTTCTTAGCTACTTCTTTCTGAGCGTCGGTTGACGTTGGGTCTTGAAGTACGTTGTCTGCTAGTTTGAGATGTTCGTTAGCCTTCTCAGTAGCTAGGATGACTTCTGCTGCTGCTTCTTCATTCGTAGGGCCTAGAACGTATTTAAGATCCTTACCAATCTTACTATATATGACTCCTTTCGTGGTAGTTAAAGGGACAGGTTTTTCCTTGCTTCCGTTAGCGTGGACATCGATTCTGCCGTCTTTCATGGTCGCTACTTCGAGTATGCCACGAATCCCAGCATCCTTATAGTGCTCCAAAACTTTGTCGAATATCATCTGTTTAGCGTTTTCCCGTAAGCCTTGTGAGAAGTAGAATTGTCGAGTATTGAACTCTAGACCTTTCGAAGCGTAGAGTTCGTCGATGTAATCATCATCGTCTACTGTAAACGAGGTTTCCCGATTCTTTGGTCGAGCGCCTTCCTTCCTGTAGTCGCGTCTAGTTTTCATTTGGATACTTTCTCCTGGCTCTTTTGGAAACATCGCTTTCCACTTCTCCGCATCGATAGTATCCTCATCGTCGTAGTCTTCGCCTCCCGCGGCTTCATCAGGTCTTTCCTCTGCAGCGTCAACGTCCATGTTAAACATAACTATGTATCTATATATATTCAACATGATATCGTCAAAGTTGATTCCTGCAAAGGCGCAAAGAGAGCCTCTTGCACTCAAAGCTCAACGAACCTTGTATAGGAAAACTTTCACTCCATCATCTGCCAATCCAGGTGAGACTCTATACGTAGAAGTTCCAACGCTAGGTGAAGGCATAGTACTAGTACCTGGTAGCTTAGCGCTATTGGGCGACATCGTATTATCTGGTGGACATGCGAATAACAGAGTCGTTTCGAACGTTGGACGATGCTTGGTTATACATAGAATCTGAAAGATGGGGGCTGAAATAGTAGAAGACCTTGCCAGATCAGATCTCCTACAAACCTATTCCGACGTATATCTATCCACGCAAGATAGAGAATCGAGAATACAACAAGGCATCCAATCAGAGAACGCAAACAAGCTACGATCTAAGGCTGGCGATAAAGGTACTTCGGTCGCTGCAGACAACGCACTCCTAGCTGCACACGGTTCCAAATACAGAATTCCATTAGATGTCGATATTCTGACACAACATGGAGTTCTATATCCACATGCACTAGAAGATACTATTTCATTCGAGTTGACTCTAGCGCATGCCATCGATGTCGTAGTTGGATCGGATACGACAAAGATAGGTACGTACAAACTTACCAACATCCAACTAGAATACGAAGCAATCAAGGATGAAACTCTGGCTAGTAGTGCACTTCGCAAATACGAAATAGGTACTGCATTCCTATACGAACACGCTGTTCATTTCAAGACGGTACCTATCGCTAAAGCATCCGATGCTTTGATATCTCAAAACGTCAATGTTCCACGACGATCCTTTGCTGGACTACTTCTACTATTCGTAGATCCACACACTGCTGGTACGCGAGATAGCGAATCATTCTCGAATCCTGATATTTTGAAGATAGAAGTAGATGTCAACGGGATTCCCAACAGATTCTTTCCAAGCGGTATGCTTCCCCCAGATTTCTGGGAGGCTGCAAAAGGATGGTTTGCTACGTCCAATACTTCCATGACTCCAACGAAGTTTTACAACAATAGGTTTGCCATCCTAGTCGATTGTCGCACGGCAAAGGATTCCACAGTTCATGGTGATGGATTAGCACAAACTGGAGGTGGAAAAGATATCGATATTCGCATACATAGAACTGCAGGAGGAAGTGGAAACGTGAACATGCACATCTACGTTCTCGCAGATGCTCAGCTCATGATATTGAACAGATCTTTACATAGTATAACATACTGATGGATTCTCTCGTAGAGCACATTCCGTTCAACGCACTCATAGTCGGTCCAACGAATTGCGGAAAGACTGCGTTTCTCATAGAAAAACTTCGTGGATCATTTCGTGGCAAGTTTGACTACATAGTACTGATTTGTCCTACATATGCCCACAACAAAACCTATCGCGGATTCGCAAATCGAGATCCTCGTTTCTTCGTCATGTCACCACCGCAGGATGCCATCAACGCTACGTTAAGTATTTGCGCGACTTTTTGGTCAGGTACCAATACTCTATTGATTCTCGATGATTGCGCCGCATCGAAAGATGTAAAGAAAAGAACCGACCAGCTAGTGGACTTAGCATTTTCTGCACGACATATAGGGCTTTCTATTTGGGTGCTGTCCCAACAATTGACGAGCATATGTAAACCCTTCCGCGAGAACGTAGCTATCGTAGTAGCATTCCATACGGCATCGGCCGTAGATGGCAAAAGGATATTTGAGGATTATGGAGGCTCACAAGAATGCAAAGAGTTACGAACGATACTTGGATCTCATAAGTTTGCTCGCATGTGCTTCTGTCTACGC
The DNA here is from genome assembly GCA_030867875.1 of Actinernus sp. WN-2022. NCBI lineage: Eukaryota > Metazoa > Cnidaria > Anthozoa > Actiniaria > Actinernidae > Actinernus > Actinernus sp. WN-2022. The sequence goes on from JAOWCC010001634.1 coordinate 31,975,512, forward strand.
CATCCTTTCGAGGTAGTGTTAGAGCTCCCAGCACCTATGACATATTATGACTGATAAAGATATACTCGAGATATTCGGCGAGGACGTAACAGGCCCACCACCAACCGCCCTAGACGTCACATCAGACAATCGTGAATCGCTTTCGATCTTAGCCGCAACAGGCGTAACGAAAGAATACCTAGGTAAGAACTTCTCCCTAGGAGACATCTCTAGACTACCTGAAAAAGAAGTAGACAAGTTGTATAGGAGGTACCAGGCCGTTCTAGCTCAGCAAGTAACGAAAGGATTAGTCGACGGCGTGCCGCGTCTAGTTGCCCGCCTAGTTGCCTACATAGTACCTATAGATTCTCAAGAAGAACTGATCAAAGATCTACAAGAAGACCCTCTAGTCCGCAACGAGATCTGTGCTGCGACTGGTCTACTATCGCTTAAAGCAGGTCGCTTCGTAGCTCTAGCTAGCGTCTTGTTCCACGTATCTGGTCATATAGTCATTCCTGGAACGCCTGTTGAACCTTCACTAGTACTTACTATACCGAATCAAGATGGAAGGAGCGGACCAGATAACTGCGAATCCTCCGACGACTGCACCCACTGAGGTAAAAGATCCAACGCGCGTTACAGCTGGAAAGGCACCACGTAGGGAGAAACGTTGGTTCGAAAGCGCGTTCGCTAGGGACGTCCTCATAGCTACCAGAGCAGGCGTCATAGGGACTTTAGTAAGTGTTTCATTTGTTGGTATATACAATATATTGGTTGGACCGTTCTACCCAATTCGAAGAACGCCTACACAACGACGAACGTGCTGCCCCGGACCCAACTCCCCACGTACCCATCGAGTAGGCCCTGCTGGTACACCTGTTGAACCTTCACTAGTACCTACTATATCGAATCAAGATGGAAGGCCAGACGGATCAGATAACTGCGAATCCACCGACGACTGTACTGACTAAGGTAAAAAACCCAAAGCGCGTTGCAGCCGGAAGGGCACTAGCGTTAAGCAACAAACTCGCTAGAGAAGCTCAGCAGAGAGAGTTGACGCGCGAAAGCGAATCATGCAAAGAAGTAGATGTAGAGAAAGGTCAGTTCGAAAACCTGTCTATCCTAGCAGTCATCGGTACTGTCGCTACGTTGGTTAGCACGTACTATGCATACAAAAAGTATGTAGATGGCAACAAGTGCGTTGCCGTCATTAGCACGACACGACCTGCAGCTCCGACAAAGCCAGCGGTGCCAGATATGGAGTAACACTTAAAGACTAGAGACTATACTATATACGTTAAGGATGGAGAAAGAGTTTAAGAAAACGGCAACCGACGCAGCCACAATTGTAGGAATCGCCGCTGGTATCGGCTGGATAGTGAAGAAGACTATTAAGGAATCTATACTTAGCGATCCTTCTTCTTCCCTAGTAAATTACGCAAAGTGGACTGCCGTGATAGTTGGTAGCTTGTACGCGAAGCAGTACTCGAAGCAGTATCTCGAGAAACAAAAGATCGTATCATAATGGCGGCAGCAATTGCTATGACAGTTTTCGGAGCTGTTTTGAATGCGACGGCATTTACTGGTGGTGGTATACTAGCTAGAATGATTGGAAAGGGTGATACGAATGCAGAACGAGAGAGACACGATAGAGCCATTGAAAGACAAGAATCTGAAATGATAGCATATAGGCCCGAACGTCAAAGATTATACGACTTTGCACAAACCCAGGAAGGTCTTGAACGCGACGCCTACAACGTTCAAAGAGATACCAACAAAGCCTTCGTGCAATCCGATAAGTTACGTAAGGCGCTTAAACGGCTCAAAGGAATGAAAGAACCCCGATTATCTGATTACTACCGACCCTCAAACAATCAGAAGACTGGCGAGTTGATCTACGTTGGCGGTGGAATGCTAGGCGCTGGATACGCTATTAGTAGATGGCTATATATGCTACTAGAAACGTACTAGGTACTTCTAGTAGGCAACTAGTAGGCAACTAGTAGGCAACTAGATGCGTACTAGATATGTACTAGATGCGTACTAGATGCTACTAGGAACGTACTAGGTACTGCTAGTAGGCAACTAGTAGGCAACTAGGTAACTACTAAAGAATAAGAAAAGAAGAAAAAGAAAAAAGAAAGGAATGAGGCCTGGTTCTTATTCTTTTTTTTTTTTTTTCATCTGTTGAAGGTTAGAATGCATAGATGTACGATGGATGCTAAACTTGCGAATATCTTCTATGGTCCTATGGGCTATTGGAAAGGTCACTCTGCAATTGGCAAGCTATCGGTAGCAGCGAAAGCGTCAGAAGACGTAGCTAGGAGTTGGTTGGAAAAGCAATCTATGTGGCAAATATATCTACCACCACCAAAACACATTCCACGACCGCATTGGACTGTATCGAAACCAAATGAAGTCCACCAAGCTGATTTGATATTCCTACCTCACGATCGACCTGGACGGGGGCGAAAGCTATACAAGTACGCATTGGTGGTAATCGATGTAGCTTCTCGATACAAAGAAGCCGAACCTTGAGCTTCGAAAGATAGTGGTGAAGTTGCTGCGGCATTCGAACGAATCTATAAACGTAGTCCACTCGAATGGCCAAAGACGTTGCAAGTGGATCCTGGTAGAGAATTCATGGGTCGTATGTCTGAAACGCTAGAACTACATGGTACGAAAGTTCAACGAGGTGAGGCTGGTAATCATAGAGCGCAAGGCTTCGTCGAACGAGCGAATAGAACATTAGCTGAGAGATTGTTTGGATATCAATATGCACAAGAGATGGTACTTACTTCGGAAGGCTCGGATGCGCGTAGTAGAGAATGGGTAGTTCGTTTACCAATGGTTATCAAAGCCCTGAACAGTGAGGTGACTCGACTTACAGGGAAAGAGCCTTCGAATTCCGTAGTGATGCAACAAGTAGATCTAAAGACTCCTACATATTCGCGCAATGTTGGATTGAGAGAAGAGCGCCTACCATTCGACGTCTTAGTTCGATATCTCTACGCACCGGGAGAATTGGAAGGGGGTGAAAAACGTAGAGCTACTGATCCTGTGTGGAGTTTGCAGATATGCGTTATTTCGCGAAGCGTAGTATCTTCGGGACAGCCTGTGCTGTACTACCTTACAAAGCGAGAAGGGGAGAAGGACGCACCCAAACGTGGATTCGTTCGTGAAGAGCTACAAGTTGTTCCTAGGGATACGGAACTACCACCGAAAGGAATTCTGTTCGCACCCAGACGCTAGACAGCGTACTCTATTGGCTCGGTGTGGATTCCATCTGGAAGAACGTATCTTTTGTCGTAGTAAGCTGATAGCCCAAGCTTCTGTTGTTCGTAGGTTGCCATACCTTCTGGCAATAGTCGGAAGCCTCGGTTCTTCGCCATGTCGGTGCTACCTTGGAGTGCTGATTCGAATCGAGCCCACGAGATGTCGTTGTGCCTCTTCGACATTCCTTTGGTAGAGCATTTCCTGCTACCACCCGTGTCGACGTAGTAGGCTTTCGAGCATAGAGCAATGGCGCGCTGTCCTTCGAATTCTAGCTTGAAGAGTCCTGGTGTACGACTGCTCCACTTGTCCCAAGCTAGCCATTCCTTCCTACTGGCTTCGAAATCCTCTCGCAGTTCTGGTCGTACAACTTCGTCGATGCTGTTTCCAGAGATGGCAATGTACGCACTATCCGTGTCCATCTGTATGTATTCGAAGTCCTCGCGGGCGATGTACTTGTCGAGGAAGTCGTAGTAGAATTCGAGCATGCGAAGTTTGGCAAGTTGGTATACGGCAATAACCACTTGGAAAGGTCGTTTGATTCGGATATGGTCCTTTCGGCTCTCTAGTTCGTATGCCTCGCCAATCTCTTCCAGGTCTTCGAACCAAACACTCCGCAAAGCTTTGTCCACAATCTTCTCATCTTTCGTATAGGTGACATTTGTTTGGCGTCCCAAGTCTTCGATCAACTTTCCATAGGCGCTATTGCCGAGTAGCTTGAACGCATCTGCCAGCAAAGCTTTACTTTCGTCTACGTCTCCCGTGCGTCGCGCCTCGGTGACTTGGTCCACGAACCATCCGAAGATTGCCTTAGGTTCGTAGTCTATCGTGCGGTAGACAGCAGTAATCACTGCGCCATGCTCGACGTACCAAAAGAGGAGAGGCTCGTAGAGCAGCAACCTCTTCCCAGAAAGACTCCCAACTAGCTTCTTTTCATTGGATCTCTTTCGACCTGTCTTCTCGAGGTAGGCCAGCATTTCTGGAGGGATTGCTTCTTTGGGGATTTCCCGATTATAGAAGAAGGGAGGCATCTCCTCAAATTTCTTCCACAATGCTCTATAGGTATCTCGATGTCAACCTCTGCGAAGCCAAACCACGAATTGTTCCGTAGACATTCAACAAAGCCTTCGGCGGCTAGACCTGGTTCGTCGTAGTGCACAACCTCTTATTTTCCACAAGGCATTTCGAATTCCATGGTAGAAAGATATAGGGCGTTGGCATCGTATCCAAGAACTTTGCGACACACCTTGGTTCCACCCTGATGACTACGAATCTTAGTCACTCCTGCTTCGTGGCGTCTGGTGAACACTATTGGACCTCCCACGATAGCGCCTTTCAGCATGTGGTAGGCTTCCTTACCTGGAGCGTACATCTCAGCTCCCCGTTCTACACTACCTCGAAGAAGGAACTGTAGCGAGACTCCTGGGATGGACACTGCGTCTTTCAGCATGTCTACTCCCTTCTCGTGGTAGAAATCTCGCATCTTTTTGAGTGCCTCTAGGAATGGAACTACGTCTAGGTTGTTGTAGTACCGCAACCAATCTGCGAAGGTCTCCATTCCTTTGTCGAGAAAGGTGCGCTCGCAGTCTTCGAACTCTTCCCTAGATAGTAGGTGTTGCCCTTTCAGCTTTGATCCCCACTCTCGATAATCAGGCAATCCGATGTGATCCAATTTGTCTGGAGAATCAAACCACTCGTATGGGAAGAAACTCTTTTGCGACTCGCATCCATAGGCAGTGATCCAACGTTCATAGGAAGTACCTGGTCCAAGGTAGTTTATCACATCGAGGAAACGGAACTCGGGAGTCAAGAGAAACATAATGGTGTTGACTTTCTTTGCCACCCGGACCTTCTTACAGGTGTCGGCAATGGTTCCTACAAAGTGCTCCCTGATCAGGTTGAGATCGTACCTGCCAGAGTTGAATCCCAATACGGGAACTTGGCTGATCCATTCGTCGATCTTCGCTTGTTGTCTCTTTGGTAGGGTGTCGAAGGAGAATTCGGGCTTATCGAACCGGTACCATCTTGCCACGGCTACTTGGATTGCCTGTGCTCTTTGCTGGAGTTCTTCGACGAAGTCAGCTATGAGTTCCTTCGGATCTCGTCGACAGATATGGGTTGGTATTCGGTTGTACGTGTCCGCTATGGAAACGGATACTGGGACGTGGACGTTTTCGATGGTCAATCGGTCCGTTGGTTGTCTTCCTTTCGTTGTATCGAGATAGGCTTCGAAGTCGTACACTATGGCGTGTGGGTAGACAATTTGCGTTGGCGTGGGAACCGGTTCGTTTGTCTTCTTCGTGGAGCAGCCCCAAGCCTCCACCACTACGTAACCTGCCTCGCGTAGACTCTCCGTTCTTTCGCAGGTCTTGAGATAGAGCCTCCTTTCCCTAGGGAAGCATTTCGGGCAGCCGTGGAAATAGCATCCATGAAATTGGAAGATGGTTTTCGAAAAAGGTTCGTAGCCGTCGACCGGCGCTCCTTCTATCCAATGCTCTCCACCATGTCCACAAGCTGCGTGATGGATGTGTTGCCCAATCCTTTCGGCTTCGCGTTTCAACCAGCGTAGAGCGGCTTTGCTGGCTTTATTGGAATCACTCTCTGGCCAGAAAGCTCTTTCGTATGCTGACTGAGGTATCGTAATTACTTTTCCGGGGCAAACGATCTTCGTCTCCCCACGACTACAATGATCTGCGTGGCGTTGGAGACTGCCAGGTTGTGTGAACCGTTGCTTACAATCGTTACATACGTAGATGTGTCCTAGCTTTTTGACGTCCTTGATATAGAAGGCATGTCCATCGTATATCCCAATCGTCATCGTATGCTTGTAGTGAGCTGCATGTCGCATCAGATGCCAAGCGCCGGCCTCCGTAGGTACGTACACCCGAATACCGATTCCAAAGTGCAACTCGACTTCCTCCAGCTGGTCTAAGGAAGTTCTGGGAACGTCTTGCGTGGGTGCTGTCAGGCGATAGAAGTCCTGGGCAAGTTCCCGAGCCTTGACGCAACACCTATCTACTCGTGCTCCTTCATGCATGGCAAGGCAACGCCAAAGACATAGGTTGTCACCATATCGATCAAGGGCAATCATTCCTTTTTTCTGGCGAAGCCATTGGGGCAGTGGGCCTGTTCCCAACAGAGGCTGACGATCGATCACGACTTTGACATCCACGTAGATCCAACGCACGAAGGCCCATTGGGTATTTGGGCGATTGATATTGTCGGGATTCAATCGAGCTGTCTCTTTGCTATTGATCCACTCCTCTGCATTGCCTATGACATTCAACCATGGAGAGCCGGGGACAGTCTTGGAGAATAGCATCACACGTCCGTCGTTGACATTGCGAATGCGATAGGTGTTGCTGTAGCGCAGGTAGAAGCTGGTGGTTACCTTTGCAACTAACTTTTCCATGATCCTAGGGGTCAAATCTCCTGCCACACCTTGGAAGAAGCGCCACTGGATAGTACGGCGGCCTATCTCTACTCCCTCGAGCATTCCATCTCTCTCATCGAGAATAGCACCTGCCTCTCGAGCTAGACTCCGTGGAAGTGGCTTACTACGAGGCTCTTGCAGGAACCGTCGGATAACTCGTTGCCTATGGGGCACACGGCTTCGAGGGTTTACTATAGCCCGTTCTTCGACAGCTTTTGCCCTCAGGCTTGCCACAACCTCCTCATCCAACTGTTTGGTTTCGCGGGCACGTTGAGCTCGTTTGTGTAGATTTTCAGGATCGCCACGAAGAGCTGGGAACGTACCTGTTCGATCGGCTCGTTCGATCCTATTCTCCCATTCGAGAGCGCGAGCCTCAGCTATTGCCTGGGCGAGCTTGGCTTTGTCGAACCCCGAAGTGCCTCGCAACCCAAATTGCTTTGCTTGTGCGCGCAGTTCTCCTAGTGTGACCATCTTTTACCTTGCGTGTCGATGTCGCGGACGATCGGTGTCGATATACTATATGCTAATGATATCTCTAACAGATACTCAAGTTTGCACTCTTGGATTTTTTAGGTGTCGATATACTATATGCTAATGGTATCTCTAACGGATACTCAAGTTTGGATCTTTAGGTGTCTAGGGACAATTTGGATGTTGCGGAGACCCTTATAACCCCAGTAGTATATCCGGTAGTAAAACTGATACCACTTTTTTGTTGTGCAAGGAAAGAATGGAGTGGAGGTCTTCGTTTGTTTTCGCAGAAAACAACGAACGAAGACCTCCATGACATTATTTCGTTGTGCAACAAAAAAGTGGTATCATTTTACTACCGGATATACTACTACAACAACAATCTTTTATTGGCTCACACTATAAATTACAAGAATGATATAAAATACATTATAAGTTATAAAAGGAAAAGACAAAGGAAAATAGAATGTTTGTTTGAGCCTAGAGGCTAAGGGAACCGTGAGGTTTTCGAGTTAGCCCCTAGTAGCTATCTAAAGTTTGATTTTTTTTATTTTTATATAAAAGAAGCAGCAAGGAAGAGGAACTGGGACTAATAAATAATGTTTAGTGTAAAGGTAACTAATGACTTTTAAAAATGAAGAACGTATCTATTTAAGTTTCTTTGGACGTTGTTCTGACAGTAAATAATGTTTTATTTCTTTGGTAAAGGAAAATGTACTGAGGTCTTTCAGATGGTGAGGTATCTCGTGCCAAAGATCAATTGCCTGGTAGGAAAACATTTGTTTTCCAGTATTCGTACGAACACGTGGTTTACATAAATTTTGTTTGGATGCATACCTTGTGTTGTACGTATGCCGGTCACTGGCATATTGAAAAAGATCATCAAATAGGCTTGGCAAAAGCCCTTTATGCCACAAATGCGTAAATTTGAGGGCGTGGAGGCGGTAAACATTATTTACAGTTAGAATGTCTAATAGGTTTAGGAGAGGGAGAGCGCTTTCAGTATTGGGTCCAGACGTTACTGTAAAAAACATTAATCTTAGGACCTTATTTTGCTTAGATTGTAATATTTGTAAATGCGTTTTGTAAGCACTTCCCCAAGCTATTACAGCATATGATAGATAGGGGTAGATAAGGTTATAGTAAATTTGTTTAAGTTGATGAATAGAGAGATAGTGCCTTAGTTTTGAAACGATGTCAATATTCCGTGAAATACGCCTTGTGAGTTTTGGTGCCTTTGGCACTCTCTTTGATAGTACATGTATATGCCCAACGGCCCCCCACTGCCCTTTTACCTTCAGATAAAGTGGTCAAGGTAAATGTATCATTTTCCTTCAGGGAGCTCATTTCTTCTTCCATTGCTGTCTGCCAATTCTCACACTCAGGTGATTCAATGGCTTCCTTGTAAGTCTGAGGAAAAACAGACACCCCATAGCAGTAATCAATATTTGTCATTACCCGATCACTATCCTCAAGATCAGAAACATAATCATAGAGGTAAGTGGGAGGTTTCCTCTCTCCGATTAGGATACCTTGCACTTTCACCAGAGACTTCAGTATCATTATTTGTTTGATCTTCAGGAGTAGATACTGTTGTCGACTGATCAGAAACACCTTCAGATCCACCAACACTAGCAGAGCTACCAAGGCTCATGTTGCTATGGTTACGCTGTACTAGGGTGAAACCGTCATCATCAATTGACAGACTATCTGTTGTTCGCTAACACTCTTTGTGTTGAATTTTACGACTCTGTGTTTCATGACTTTTCCTGTTTCTGGAAAGTATACCAAATAAGCAGGACTACCCTTGTCGTATCCGACAAAAATACCTTTGGTACATCTGGTGTCCAACTTCTTCTTATCGTGCCTGTATGCATAACACTCAGACCCAAATACTCTCATATTAGCCAAATTGGGCTTCCTGCCTGTCAGGCCAAAGTACGGTGTTTGTTTCAGACGACTATTGTAACACCGGTTTCGTATATATGCAGCCGCCATTACTGCATATGGCCACATCTCTCTAATTAACTTAGCCTGTGTGAGTAAGCATCTGCCCATTTCAAATAGGGTTCTCCAATGGCGCTCAGCGGTCCCATTTTGATGAGGTGAGTAAGGTGCAGAGGTATCATGTCTTATGCAGTTCTTTCTAAGGAGTGACTGGAATTCTTTGGACGTGAATTCAGTCCCATTGTCTGACCTAATACATTTTAGATTCCCATATGGGGTCGAATCAGCTAAGAATTTCTCTGTAGCAGCGACAGTGCCACTCTTATTTTTCATGAAATACACAAATACTGCCCCTGAATAATCATCAGTAAATGCTATACTGTATCTGAATCCCTCCTTAGAAGCTGGCTGAATGGTACCAGCCAGATCAGTATGCACCAACTCCAATGGGACCGTTGCGCGAGCATCAGGTTTTCTACTTTTATCCTGTGTGAGCTTTCCTATTGTACATACATTACAGTCACTAAGTTTTTTAGTAGTACCCTTTACCTTCATACCATCTACTATACCCGGAAGCTTCAAAACACCATCATAGTTGCAGTGACCTAGAACTTCATGCCAACCCTGCACATCACATGTGTAACTAATAGAGTCAGTGACTCTATCCTTATCTACATTCAAATAGTACAATCTACCATATCGTTCTATATTGAATTTTGTACCGTCCTTAGTGACTAACTCAGCAGAGTCAGGCTTGAAGGTAACACTGGCACCCCTTTTTGTTGCAGCTTGCACTGAGAATATGTCCTGAGGGTATGATGGGATGAATAGAGCATTGACATGTCTCCCATCAGAATCAATGATTGACACGCTTACATCTCCTCTCCGAAGGGCAATGTTATTGGACTTAGTTCCGTCCGCCAACTCAATATAATGTTTTTCTGGATTGAACAGCTCATCGAATCTAGTAAATTTCGATTCATCTGTGATGATGTGGGACGTTGCACCACAGTCTACTAACAGCATATTTGCTTTCACATCACTGGTATCACTGGCCTTGAATGCAAACGAATGTTCCATTTCCTCACTTAATTCATCTGCAACCTGCTTAGCCTGATCATCGCTGTCTTTAGCCTTTGCACGACGACACGTATTATTATTGTGTGAAGAACTGCGACAATAATTACACCACAATTTGTTCTTAGGTCTACTCCTACAATTACGAGCTATGTGCCCGAGTAAACCGCACTCATAACATGTAATATTCCTCATGTCCCTCGCCTGGGGGTTTGGATAATACACAGGGGTATTCATAGTCTTCATAATTGAATCTTCATCTGACGCACTTCTGGCATGTTCGATATCATCAAAACTGCGTAATGCGACTTTGAATTCGATCGCTGAATACTTGCTACTTTTCGCTCTGAGTTACGACTACAATAAAGGATTTGTAACTGTAATAATAATAATAATAATAATTTATTGTAATAAGTAATATACAGGATTACAGTATATTGAACAGCCAAAGCCAGAGGCTTATATCGCATAGGGTCAGGGTATAATCTAGATGTGGAAGGATGTACAAAATGGTATAACAACAAATTATCATGCAGGACATGGATCAAAACAAATTACAGCAAACAGATAAATACTAAATAGACAGGGATAAATACAAGGTATTGGACACTTGGTAGCAGACACACATACAAGCTACTAAGTACTACATGTAACTAAACAATACAGGATGAGAAATACAAGTCATTGAGTACTAAATGAGGAGTATTAAGGTAGGGCCTTTTAATACCATGGCAATCAGCAAACTATCAGTCACATTTTCTCCAGCATTTCTAAGGGCTGCTGCCGCAGTCTCCGCCCTGATATCATAGTCAGTTACAGATTCGTTTGACGACTTTACTAACGAAGTGAGTTCTGTGTATAATGAAATGATCCTGGGTTTGCCTTTACCTGCATAATGAGTCCTCAAAATGTTCAACGCTTTTCTCCCATCGTCTATGGCATCTCTCATCACCAGTGAGAGGCTTTTATCATCGAGAAACTGAATTAATAAGTTCGGCGAAAGCTTCTTCGTTCTTGTTCGCGTTCACTTCATCGTCAGACACGAGTGTTTCTTTCAGTTTGTGCAATCTCATATACCCGAGGAATTTAACTTCCCATTGTTCGTATTTACGTTCATCCCCATCGAAAATTAATCTCGCATATCTTCCTGGAAGCTTTCTACTGGGCCCATAACCTGTTGGATTCCCTTGACTCGTCATGATGGGGGAATATTCGTCGATTAGAAGTTAAGAAACACGAGAACCATGCGTTCGTATTTCGCCATTACCGAAAGAACATCCGGGGTCCTTTATTTCATTAACTAGTGAACATACGTACATCAGGTGATACCCTTATTTGGCACAACATAATAACAATGAACTAATAGATCACATCCCAACAGATATAGAGGGGCAACGATATGGAACTTAATAAGTGAGGATCTAAAACATGAAAGCTTCAAAGCTTTCAAAAATAAAATAAAACATAATTTATTGGAGTCATACATCTAGTTTGGAATCTATTTCTTCACACATTTATTTGCACCTATACCATATCTTGCAGCCTATACCATTTTATGATTTTCCATATAAATAATTAGCTTTGATACCATTTGTGTGTGTGTGTTCTTTATTAAATTTCCTTCGTGTGTGTGTGTATGTGTGGATTTTGATCATTTCGACCTTTATCTTTCAAATTAACAAATAAGCCACCCAGCTCGATTAGCTCTTTATAGTTATTCTGGGGGGAAATTTACCTGTTGTGTCCATAAACAATGTAAATTAGATAAGGATTTGTGGAAAATAAAAATTGTTGTTGTTGTTGGAAGGTAAAAACACAGAACATCGAAGAGCCCTAACCAAACTTAGAATTAGCGATCACATTCTTGAATTGAACGTGGCCACTATAATAAAATGTACGTCAACCCGGAATTTAGAAAATGTCCCAATTGTCAATATTGCATGGCAGACGAAAAATACTTTTTAATTGAATGTAATCAGAAAAATTATCTGCAACAAAATAGGAAAAGGTAGAGTTTCATACAGACTTAATAGCCCAACAAAACATAAAGCTCTCATAAATAGCTAAATTAATTTTCCAAAACTTTGAAATTAGAAAAGCTGTATAATCTATTGGAGCCCAAACCGATGTAACATTTTCCAATACAAAATTAATGGTCTTGTCGTGTTATTCGGACCAGGCCTTTGGACGGCACGAGTCAGAAATCGCAAGTGTTTATTTGTATTTTTCGCCGTTAACCAATCAGCTCCATCCTTCAATTGGCAATCACGCCGTGTTTTTCTCCACCAACCAATCAGAAACTAATGTGCACGTGAACATGGCAAACATTTTATCTCCGTCAGATCAGCCCCCCCCCCCTGAGTGCCAGAGTGATAGCACACACAGATCGAAAACCATGTAGCTCGGGCAATGATGAAACGATCTAAGGGCAGTCTAGTATCTTCCAGTCTTCTTTGCAAGTGGGATGAGAGTTGCGTCAACTTATCCACGAAAAAGGACATAGCTTGTTTAGGTGTCACACGTGCTTGCAGTTGCTCAGCAGTAACCAGACGGAGATAATCCTTGACTGATTTGTCCGCTGCAGGATTACCCAAACCAAGTCTTTTGTCCCATTCCCCATCTCTGCCAATCGAATGAAATATGGACCTCAGCTTCCCTATGTAGGAATCGACTGTCTTGTAAGCTAACCCCATGGGGAAACCACAGGGATATTTTCCCCGTTGACCAATAAACTCACAACTATTACGGTATACTTGTGTTTTGCCATTCTTGAAGTTTCGAGCTGTTTTAGGCTGAATAGGCTGGTATATTTACCTTTTTATTATGGAATAGGGTATCAATATGAGAGCGCACATGTTCATTTGTTTCTCTTGTGACATTGATCAGACACAGATATTCGGGTCCGAGAATGAAGTGGCAAGAAACTGAAAGAAAATGAAGAGTATAATACAGCTTAAGCAATCAACCTCATTTGACAATTTGTTTTCGTGTTCGTAAGAATAACTATGTAAAATAATAAACAAACGACTTTAAGTTTTGAAAAGTGATGCTTTCCACATTTACACCTTGTGTTGTTTTCACGAAGGAGGAGGCAGCAGAAACAAAAGCCGCTATCTTCGTTGTCATTACCTCCATCACCTGTGCGTCAATCGAATTTTAGATCCAATAAATACAATGTTTGTGCCATTTTTGTTTCTGGCTCCAGAAATCGAAAACAATCACTCGAGGTATTTCAATAAGTGATGGTATCGGACCCTTTGTCATTGACAATTGATTAAAGTTGCCAAAACATTCGAATTTTGTATTTTTTGCCGTGGATGGTTTTATTTTCATCGGATTTCTTCAAATTTTACTACTTTCAGTTTAGTCTTGAGTTAGAAACTGATTTTCTCTTTGGATAAAATAGTGTAAATGGAGTGAAAGTTGGGAATCTTAATTTCACGGCAGCTCAGTTGAAAACATGTTTATTTACGCATGCTGGGATGAAAACCATAGCAAATTTATCGAGAAAATGTTACATGAGCTATATGATTGGAAAAATGTTGTTCCTTTTAATAAAAGCTGATACTTCCATAACAGTTATTCTAAATTAAGACCCCTTCGTTATTCATGTTGATGGAGTTTAATCGAATGGTAAATAAGTAAAGCTGCGAATCGTTTATTGACAAAAACATGTTTTTGATCTGTAGACGTTAAAAGTATATGATGAGTTTCAATCTTTGCAGGGTTCTCATATAAGGCCCGCATTGTTTGCTTTATTTGGCTTTTCTCTCTTCCTTTTTCATTATGTGCCGCAATAACCAAGCAGGGTCCGAAATTGCGCCTTATTTGGTGCCAATGCGACTAAATGTTGAGTGTTGGCGACCAAAATTTCAGAGTTAGTTGCCAGCTGGCGACTTACCTAAAGTCTTAACAATATTTTCACAATGTCCCGAAGTCACACGATGTTCTAAGTAAATTTAGCCAATAAAACATGCCAGCAAATGTTCAGTCTTTGTCGCGTGTCGCTTGAAACTCGAAATGTGGCGACCACAATTGGTCATTTGGCGACGAAACATTTTTGGCTAGTCGCCAGTTGACGCCTACGTGAAAAAGTTAATTTCGGACCCTGCGAAGCGATGCTGGATATTCACAACAGAACGAAGATATTGATACTTCAGTACAATAAGTCGGGTATTATTCATATTATTTGAATTTTCAATAATCGGTGCATACAAAATTGTATTATTGATATAAGTTCATTTGTTTCATTTGTTGATGACACTTATAACTTATCACTAGAACGTGGTTGCTAGGAAATCTTACAGGAGTACATGCTGATAGGACGTAATACATTTTATTTTTAATTTGCAGTAACTGGGATTGAAAATGTTTGTTGTTTCTTTTTCCAATGTCAGAAATTAACATTAGTTATTTTAAGACTGCGGAAATTGAATCAACAGCCTCCTGCCATGTTATAGACTAGAAGAGAACTGAGTCAACTATTAAAAAAAAGAAGGAAAACACAATTGTTAAATTCTTGGTGTGTTTTTCCAGACCAAAATGCATTTTAAAAATTACTCAAAATACCCAAATTAAGAGTTCTTAGAGCACCAGAAGACTTTGTGACATTCAAATCTTATATCGCCATCTTGCCGTATATGTCATAGCAGAAAATCCCAAAATTTAAATACACTAAATACCCATATTACGATGTAAAAATACCGCATACTCAATTTCAAATTTCTTGGATACCAGTATACCCAAAACCCCTGGCCGTTCAAGAAAAGGGGTTTACGTTTTGACAAACATTGCGTCCTTTGTGTGGTTTTAAACAAATGCCTTTCATACGAGTCAATGGACTCCGAAGTTCCGAAAAAGATCATACAGCGGTTTCATCATCCGTTCAACATTTGTTGAAGCCATTGGAAATGGCCTGAAAACATTTCCGAGTACAATAGCAGTTAATTAGAATGTTGAACAGACGTTGAACTGTTTGATCTCGGAATGTTGAATCGATGTTGAAAGCGCTTATCCGAGGCTTAACCCTAATCGTGCAATTGGTGGTAAAGTCAATTGATTAAAAAAAGGTTCGCATCTTCGATACGGGAGAATCCAGTTGTAAGGCGTGTGTAAATTGTTTACACATACGAATCGCTATCATTCTTCAAAATAGAAACTAAACAAAGGTTATTTCTTATGAGAGCTAAACTAATTTTTATTTCAATATGACTAAGGGAAATTCGGCTGTTAATTGACACGAATTGAACCACTAAACGTTAATATAGTGATAATAAATGAACAAAAATGAAGCGACAAGGTTGAATTTATCGATTTTTGTGTTGATATTTTCTACAGCCGAGAGTTATCCGTCTTAGTATCGAAACCCTTACAGGAAACTTTACAAAACAGTGCCGTTTTAACGTTAATAATTTAATACTTAACTACAAATTGGTATTCATAGAGATGGACCGGGTCAGTCAGTACCCCGGAGAGACTCTGAACTAATTTTGAAGCCGTGAAGCAAAACATCGGCAGAGCAAACGAAGCGAACCTGAGTCCCCTTGAGACCCGAACCATGTAAGTATTATCCGTTGTACATATCGAAATGCGTCATCATATATACGATTTTGTTGTGTATAAGAACTTATTACGAGATGCATATTGACTTTACTTTACACTTTTCTTATGAATCAACGTTACACACAAAATAGAAAAAAATCATGAAAGAATAAAAAGAAAAATACTACTATTACAAGTAATAATATACATTTTAAAACGTACACTAGAGGAACTACACAGACTAGGTTGAAATAGCCTATTGGATTTCGCGTCAACCTCTGCCTATCTCAGTTATGAAAACAGTTACAGGCAAAAACATTTGCAACGATTCACGAATTTGCGTGTTACCAAGCCTAACCAGTTTCAATGT
Source organism: Actinernus sp. WN-2022 (assembly GCA_030867875.1). Taxonomy (NCBI): domain Eukaryota; kingdom Metazoa; phylum Cnidaria; class Anthozoa; order Actiniaria; family Actinernidae; genus Actinernus; species Actinernus sp. WN-2022. Next base: position 31,991,603 of record JAOWCC010001634.1, read on the forward strand.
TTTTTGTTTCGAGTGGTTCAATTATTTCAAAAAAAATTTAAATCGTTACTCTTAATTTACCTTCCTTTTTCAATAGCGAGTTTGCCTTAAGATTCCTTCACTTACAGATAAATAGTTGTTATACGGTTTTATAAGTAATGAGACTTGGTTTTTGTTAATTTTCAAGCATTAGGCCAGTGCATTTCTTAAATTCCTTTAATTTACCTTCCATGAGAGAAACAAACAATTTAATACATTTATTGATTTCAGAATACCCTTCTCTACAAACAGCAAGTATGCAGAAGAGAAGAAAAACGTCTTCAAGTTGAAGGTAGGACACGGGCGCGCCAAGCTCATGTTACGAAAATATAACTGATAAGGGCTTGTATATATGGGAAGCTCATGCATATTATGAAAAATAAGGGTTTGTATGGGAACGTAACGAACTCCGTTTGCTAGCCAGAAATACTGTAAAAAAAGTGAATAAAAATTACTTACCTTGCCACTGTGATGTGTTGTCATGTTTCTCTCCTAGTTGGGTAAATTTTAACTGATTTCAGCCAGTTTTTATATTACAGTGGCAAGGTAAGTCATTTTTAATATATATTTTTTCCAGTATTTCTGGCTAGTAAACGGAGTTCGTTACGTTCCCATACAAACCCTTATATTTCATGTGTGCTTCCCATACAAACCCTTAAAAGTTATATTTTCGTAACATGAGCTTGGGGCACCTGTGGGAAGGAGTGTAAATTTAGTAGTAAATAAAATATACTTTCGGTTTAAAATAATAACACCAAGTTTACAGTTTTACTCTAGTCAAAATGCCTCTTATCAAAGAACAGAAATGTTTAAATCTATAACAAACCCATGCATTCAATAGGAAACTTTCTAGCAATATCTGATGTTTTCCCAAGCCTATTACGTTTTTAATATAAGTATACTGAAGTTGTTTTCGGAAAGATGAAATCAACCACAGTACTTAAAGTTTGGCTGAATATCAACAATAACCAGAGTCGATTTTCAAATAACAACCCATAGCAGCTGAGTACTGCAAATAAATAAATGATATAGCGTTATGGTTATTCCCTTGTTTTTGAATACAAGCATTATTGTTTTCTATAGCAATATAGTGAATCCTTTATTTTTTCAAGAACAAGAATCAGGTTTCGGAAAATGTAATTTCTGACGAGTTACGAAGGAACGAATTTGTCAGATGTTCGGGTATTGTCTAGGGATTCACTGTTACTATGACTGGTTGTCACTCCTAAATAAACTATTTCACGGCCGTGAAATTTAACCGGTCATAAATGCGGTAGGCCGTGGGTTCGAATCCGGCCCGGCCGCGTCCTTGGGTTGAGACGTAAAAGCCGTTGGCCTTGTCTCCCAACACTTTCATTTCAGAAATGGGGGACGTAAAGAGTTTAGAGTTCAGAGTTTATTCGCAGATTTAAGCATTACAGGATTTTAGACGTTAATTTGGTTGTACTATTCGTGAAGCGAACGGGATTGTTACCGGTGCATCAGACTGCTAAAATTTGTACCATCACGTCCTTGGGCAAGACGTTAAATCGTAGTCATCAGAATTGATTAATCTCGGTAATTAGATTGTATTATCTGGATGGAGGACTAATAATGTAGTCCGAGAATAAATAACTATCTTTACCTTTTTTTATTGCCGAATGTCTCGTAGTATAATGTAGTCAGAATTAACGAACCTCAACTGCTTAGGCTGTTGATAATAAATAACTACCTTTACCTTTTTTATTGACGAATGTCTCGTAGTATAATGTAGTCAGAATTAACGAACCTCAACTGCTTAGGCTGTTGATAATAAATAACTACCTTTACCTTTTTTTATTGCCGAATGTCTCGTAGTATAATGTAGTCAGAATTAACGAACCTCAACTGCTTAGGCTGTTGATAATAAATAACTACCTTTACCTTTTTTTATTGCCGAATGTCTCGTAGTATAATGTAGTCAGAATTAACGAACCTCAACTGCTTAGGCTGTTGATAATAAATAACTACCTTTACCTTTTTTTATTGCCGAATGTCTCGTAGTATAATGTAGTCAGAATTAACGAACCTCAACTGCTTAGGCTGTTGATAATAAATAACTATATACATTTACCTTTTTTTATTGCCGAATGTCTCGTAGTATAATGTAGTCAGAATTAACGAACCTCAACTGCTTAGGCTGTTGATAATAAATAACTACCTTTACCTTTTTTTATTGCCGAATGTCTCGTAGTATAATGTAGTCAGAATTAACGAACCTCAACTGCTTAGGCTGTTGATAATAAATAACTACCTTTACCTTTTTTTATTGCCGAATGTCTCGTAGTATAATGTAGTCAGAATTAACAAACCTCAACTGCTTAGGCTGTTGATAATAAATAACTACCTTTACCTTTTTTTATTGCCGAATGTCTCGTAGTATAATGTAGTCAGAATTAACGAACCTCAACTGCTTAGGCTGTTGATAATAAATAACTACCTTTACCTTTTTTTATTGCCGAATGTCTCGTAGTATAATGTAGTCAGAATTAACGAACCTCAACTGCTTAGGCTGTTGATAATAAATAACTACCTTTACCTTTTTTTATTGCCGAATGTCTCGTAGTATAATGTAGTCAGAATTAACGAACCTCAACTGCTTAGGCTGTTGATAATAAATAACAACCTTTACCTTTTTTTATTGCCGAATGTCTCGTAGTATAATGTAGTCAGAATTAACAAACCTCAACTGCAGCTTAGGCTGTTGATAATAAATAACTACCTTTACCTTTTTTTATTGCCGAATGTCTCGTAGTATAATGTAGTCAGAATTAACGAACCTCAACTGCTTAGGCTGTTGATAATAAATAACTACCTTTACCTTTTTTTATTGCCGAATGTCTCGTAGTATAATGTAGTCAGAATTAACAAACCTCAACTGCAGCTTAGGCTGTTGATAATAAATAACTACCTTTACCTTTTTTTATTGACGAATGTCTCGTAGTACAATGTAGTCAGAATTAACAAACCTCAACTGCAGCTTAGGCTGTTGATAATAAATAACTACCTTTACCTTTTTTTATTGCCGAATGTCACGTAGTATAATGTAGTCAGAATTAACAAACCTCAACTGCAGCTTAGGCTGTTGATAATAAATAACTACCTTTACCTTTTTTTATTGCCGAATGTCTCGTAGTATAATGTAGTCAGAATTAACGAACCTCAACTGCTTAGGCTGTTGATAATAAATAACTACCTTTACCTTTTTTTATTGCCGAATGTCTCGTAGTATAATGTAGTCAGAATTAACGAACCTCAACTGCTTAGGCTGTTGATAATAAATAACTACCTTTACCTTTTTTTATTGCCGAATGTCTCGTAGTATAATGTAGTCAGAATTAACGAACCTCAACTGCTTAGGTTGTTGATAATAAATAACTACCTTTACCTTTTTTTATTGACGAATGTCTCGTAGTATAATGTTGTCAGAATTAACGAACCTCAACTGCTTAGGCTGTTGATAATAAATAACTACCTTTACCTTTTTTTATTGCCGAATGTCTCGTAGTATAATGTAGTCAGAATTAACGAACCTCAACTGCTTAGGCTGTTGATAATAAATAACTACCTTTACCTTTTTTTATTGCCGAATGTCTCGTAGTATAATGTAGTCAGAATTAACGAACCTCAACTGCTTAGGCTGTTGATAATAAATAACTACCTTTACCTTTTTTTATTGCCGAATGTCTCGTAGTATAATGTAGTCAGAATTAACGAACCTCAACTGCTTAGGCTGTTGATAATAAATAACTACCTTTACCTTTTTTTATTGCCGAATGTCTCGTAGTATAATGTAGTCAGAATTAACGAACCTCAACTGCTTAGGCTGTTGATAATAAATAACTACCTTTACCTTTTTTTATTGCCGAATGTCTCGTAGTATAATGTAGTCAGAATTAACGAACCTCAACTGCTTAGGCTGTTGATAATAAATAACTACCTTTACCTTTTTTTATTGCCGAATGTCTCGTAGTATAATGTAGTCAGAATTAACGAACCTCAACTGCTTAGGCTGTTGATAATAAATAACTACCTTTACCTTTTTTTATTGCCGAATGTCTCGTAGTATAATGTAGTCAGAATTAACAAACCTCAACTGCTTAGGCTGTTGATAATAAATAACTACCTTTACCTTTTTTTATTGCCGAATGTCTCGTAGTATAATGTAGTCAGAATTAACGAACCTCAACTGCTTAGGCTGTTGATAATAAATAACTACCTTTACCTTTTTTTATTGCCGAATGTCTCGTAGTATAATGTAGTCAGAATTAACGAACCTCAACTGCTTAGGCTGTTGATAATAAATAACTACCTTTACCTTTTTTTATTGCCGAATGTCTCGTAGTATAATGTAGTCAGAATTAACGAACCTCAACTGCTTAGGCTGTTGATAATAAATAACTACCTTTACCTTTTTTTATTGCCGAATGTCTCGTAGTATAATGTAGTCAGAATTAACGAACTTCAACTGCTTAGGCTGTTGATAATAAATAACTACCTTTACCTTTTTTTATTGCCGAATGTCTCGTAGTATAATGTAGTCAGAATTAACGAACCTCAACTGCTTAGGCTGTTGATAATAAATAACTACCTTTACCTTTTTTTATTGCCGAATGTCTCGTAGTATAATGTAGTCAGAATTAACGAACCTCAACTGCTTAGGCTGTTGATAATAAATAACTACCTTTACCTTTTTTTATTGCCGAATGTCTCGTAGTATAATGTAGTCAGAATTAACAAACCTCAACTGCAGCTTAGGCTGTTGATAATAAATAACTACCTTTACCTTTTTTTATTGCCGAATGTCTCGTAGTATAATGTAGTCAGAATTAACGAACCTCAACTGCTTAGGCTGTTGATAATAAATAACTACCTTTACCTTTTTTTATTGCCGAATGTCTCGTAGTATAATGTAGTCAGAATTAACAAACCTCAACTGCAGCTTAGGCTGTTGATAATAAATAACTACCTTTACCTTTTTTTATTGACGAATGTCTCGTAGTATAATGTAGTCAGAATTAACAAACCTCAACTGCAGCTTAGGCTGTTGATAATAAATAACTACCTTTACCTTTTTTTATTGCCGAATGTCTCGTAGTATAATGTAGTCAGAATTAACAAACCTCAACTGCTTAGGCTGTTGATAATAAATAACTACCTTTACCTTTTTTTATTGCCGAATGTCTCGTAGTATAATGTAGTCAGAATTAACGAACCTCAACTGCTTAGGCTGTTGATAATAAATAACTACCTTTACCTTTTTTTATTGCCGAATGTCTCGTAGTATAATGTAGTCAGAATTAACGAACCTCAACTGCTTAGGCTGTTGATAATAAATAACTACCTTTACCTTTTTTTATTGCCGAATGTCTCGTAGTATAATGTAGTCAGAATTAACGAACCTCAACTGCTTAGGCTGTTGATAATAAATAACTACCTTTACCTTTTTTTATTGCCGAATGTCTCGTAGTATAATGTAGTCAGAATTAACGAACCTCAACTGCTTAGGCTGTTGATAATAAATAACTACCTTTACCTTTTTTTATTGCCGAATGTCTCGTAGTATAATGTAGTCAGAATTAACGAACCTCAACTGCTTAGGCTGTTGATAATAAATAACTACCTTTACATTTTTTTATTGCCGAATGTCTCGTAGTATAATGTAGTCAGAATTAACGAACCTCAACTGCTTAGGCTGTTGATAATAAATAACTACCTTTACCTTTTTTTATTGCCGAATGTCTCGTAGTATAATGTAGTCAGAATTAACGAACCTCAACTGCTTAGGCTGTTGATAATAAATAACTACCTTTACCTTTTTTTATTGCCGAATGTCTCGTAGTATAATGTAGTCAGAATTAACGAACCTCAACTGCTTAGGCTGTTGATAATAAATAACTACCTTTACCTTTTTTTATTGCCGAATGTCTCGTAGTATAATGTAGTCAGAATTAACGAACCTCAACTGCTTAGGCTGTTGATAATAAATAACTACCTTTACCTTTTTTTATTGCCGAATGTCTCGTAGTATAATGTAGTCAGAATTAACGAACCTCAACTGCTTAGGCTGTTGATAATAAATAACTACCTTTACCTTTTTTTATTGCCGAATGTCTCGTAGTATAATGTAGTCAGAATTAACGAACCTCAACTGCTTAGGCTGTTGATAATAAATAACTACCTTTACCTTTTTTTATTGCCGAATGTCTCGTAGTATAATGTAGTCAGAATTAACAAACCTCAACTGCAGCTTAGGCTGTTGATAATAAATAACTACCTTTACCTTTTTTTATTGCCGAATGTCTCGTAGTATAATGTAGTCAGAATTAACGAACCTCAACTGCTTAGGCTGTTGATAATAAATAACTACCTTTACCTTTTTTTATTGCCGAATGTCTCGTAGTATAATGTAGTCAGAATTAACAAACCTCAACTGCAGCTTAGGCTGTTGATAATAAATAACTACCTTTACCTTTTTTTATTGACGAATGTCTCGTAGTATAATGTAGTCAGAATTAACAAACCTCAACTGCAGCTTAGGCTGTTGATAATAAATAACTACCTTTACCTTTTTTTATTGCCGAATGTCTCGTAGTATAATGTAGTCAGAATTAACAAACCTCAACTGCTTAGGCTGTTGATAATAAATAACTACCTTTACCTTTTTTTATTGCCGAATGTCTCGTAGTATAATGTAGTCAGAATTAACGAACCTCAACTGCTTAGGCTGTTGATAATAAATAACTACCTTTACCTTTTTTTATTGCCGAATGTCTCGTAGTATAATGTAGTCAGAATTAACGAACCTCAACTGCTTAGGCTGTTGATAATAAATAACTACCTTTACCTTTTTTTATTGCCGAATGTCTCGTAGTATAATGTAGTCAGAATTAACGAACCTCAACTGCTTAGGCTGTTGATAATAAATAACTACCTTTACCTTTTTTTATTGCCGAATGTCTCGTAGTATAATGTAGTCAGAATTAACGAACCTCAACTGCTTAGGCTGTTGATAATAAATAACTACCTTTACCTTTTTTTATTGCCGAATGTCTCGTAGTATAATGTAGTCAGAATTAACGAACCTCAACTGCTTAGGCTGTTGATAATAAATAACTACCTTTACCTTTTTTTATTGCCGAATGTCTCGTAGTATAATGTAGTCAGAATTAACGAACCTCAACTGCTTAGGCTGTTGATAATAAATAACTACCTTTACCTTTTTTTATTGCCGAATGTCTCGTAGTATAATGTAGTCAGAATTAACGAACCTCAACTGCTTAGGCTGTTGATAATAAATAACTACCTTTACCTTTTTTTATTGCCGAATGTCTCGTAGTATAATGTAGTCAGAATTAACGAACCTCAACTGCTTAGGCTGTTGATAATAAATAACTACCTTTACCTTTTTTTATTGCCGAATGTCTCGTAGTATAATGTAGTCAGAATTAACGAACCTCAACTGCTTAGGCTGTTGATAATAAATAACTACCTTTACCTTTTTTTATTGCCGAATGTCTCGTAGTATAATGTAGTCAGAATTAACGAACCTCAACTGCTTAGGCTGTTGATAATAAATAACTACCTTTACCTTTTTTTATTGCCGAATGTCTCGTAGTATAATGTAGTCAGAATTAACAAACCTCAACTGCAGCTTAGGCTGTTGATAATAAATAACTACCTTTACCTTTTTTTATTGCCGAATGTCTCGTAGTATAATGTAGTCAGAATTAACGAACCTCAACTGCTTAGGCTGTTGATAATAAATAACTACCTTTACCTTTTTTTATTGCCGAATGTCTCGTAGTATAATGTAGTCAGAATTAACAAACCTCAACTGCAGCTTAGGCTGTTGATAATAAATAACTACCTTTACCTTTTTTTATTGCCGAATGTCTCGTAGTATAATGTAGTCAGAATTAACAAACCTCAACTGCAGCTTAGGCTGTTGATAATAAATAACTACCTTTACCTTTTTTTATTGCCGAATGTCTCGTAGTATAATGTAGTCAGAATTAACAAACCTCAACTGCTTAGGCTGTTGATAATAAATAACTACCTTTACCTTTTTTTATTGCCGAATGTCTCGTAGTATAATGTAGTCAGAATTAACGAACCTCAACTGCTTAGGCTGTTGATAATAAATAACTACCTTTACCTTTTTTTATTGCCGAATGTCTCGTAGTATAATGTAGTCAGAATTAACGAACCTCAACTGCTTAGGCTGTTGATAATAAATAACTACCTTTACCTTTTTTTATTGCCGAATGTCTCGTGGTATAATGTAGTCAGAATTAACGAACCTCAACTGCTTAGGCTGTTGATAATAAATAACTACCTTTACCTTTTTTTATTGCCGAATGTCTCGTAGTATAATGTAGTCAGAATTAACGAACCTCAACTGCTTAGGCTGTTGATAATAAATAACTACCTTTACCTTTTTTATTGCCGAATGTCTCGTAGTATAATGTAGTCAGAATTAACGAACCTCAACTGCTTAGGCTGTTGATAATAAATAACTACCTTTACCTTTTTTTATTGCCGAATGTCTCGTAGTATAATGTAGTCAGAATTAACGAACCTCAACTGCTTAGGCTGTTGATAATAAATAACTACCTTTACCTTTTTATATTGCCGAATGTCTCGTAGTATAATGTAGTCAGAATTAACAAACCTCAACTGCAGCTTAGGCTGTTGATAATAAATAACTACCTTTACCTTTTTTTATTGCCGAATGTCTCGTAGTATAATGTAGTCAGAATTAACGAACCTCAACTGCTTAGGCTGTTGATAATAAATAACTACCTTTACCTTTTTTTATTGCCGAATGTCTCGTAGTATAATGTAGTCAGTATTAACAAACCTCAACTGCAGCTTAGGCTGTTGATAATAAATAACTACCTTTACCTTTTTTTATTGACGAATGTCTCGTAGTATAATGTAGTCAGAATTAACAAACCTCAACTGCAGCTTAGGCTGTTGATAATAAATAACTACCTTTACCTTTTTTTATTGCCGAATGTCACGTAGTATAATGTAGTCAGAATTAACAAACCTCAACTGCTTAGGCTGTTGATAATAAATAACTACCTTTACCTTTTTTTATTGACAAATGTCTCGTAGTATAATGTAGTCAGAATTAACGAACCTCAACTGCTTAGGCTGTTGATAATAAATAACTATATACCTTTACCTTTTTTTATTGACGAATGTCTCGTAGTATAATGTAGTCAGAATTAACGAACCTCAACTGCTTAGGCTGTTGATAATAAATAACTATATACCTTTACCTTTTTTTATTGACGAATGTCTCGTAGTATAATGTAGTCAGAATTAACGAACCTCAACTGCTTAGGCTGTTGATAATAAATAACTACCTTTACCTTTTTTTATTGCCGAATGTCTCGTAGTATAATGTAGTCAGAATTAACGAACCTCAACTGCTTAGGCTGTTGATAATAAATAACTACCTTTACCTTTTTTATTGCCGAATGTCTCGTAGTATAATGTAGTCAGAATTAACAAACCTCAACTGCAGCTTAGGCTGTTGATAATAAATAACTACCTTTACCTTTTTTTATTGACGAATGTCTCGTAGTATAATGTAGTCAGAATTAACGAACCTCAACTGCTTAGGCTGTTGATAATAAATAACTACCTTTACCTTTTTTTATTGACGAATGTCTCATAGTATAATGTAGTCAGAATTAACGAACCTCAACTGCAGCTTAGGCTGTTGATAATAAATAACTACCTTTACCTTTTTTTATTGCCGACTGTCTCGTAGTATAATGTAGTCAGAATTAACAAACCTCAACTGCAGCTTAGGCTGTTGATAATAAATAACTACCTTTACCTTTTTTTATTGACGAATGTCTCGTAGTATAATGTAGTCAGAATTAACGAACCTCAACTGCAGCTTAGGCTGTTGATAATAAATAACTACCTTTACCTTTTTTTATTGCCGAATGTCTCGTAGTATAATGTAGTCAGAATTAACAAACCTCAACTGCAGCTTAGGCTGTTGATAATAAATAACTACCTTTACCTTTTTTTATTGCCGAATGTCTCGTAGTATAATGTAGTCAGAATTAACAAACCTCAACTGCTTAGGCTGTTGATAATAAATAACTACCTTTACCTTTTTTTATTGCCGAATGTCTCGTAGTATAATGTAGTCAGAATTAACGAACCTCAACTGCTTAGGCTGTTGATAATAAATAACTACCTTTACCTTTTTTTATTGCCGAATGTCTCGTAGTATAATGTAGTCAGAATTAACAAACCTCAACTGCAGCTTAGGCTGTTGATAATAAATAACTACCTTTACCTTTTTTTATTGCCGAATGTCTCGTAGTATAATGTAGTCAGAATTAACGAACCTCAACTGCTTAGGCTGTTGATAATAAATAACTACCTTTACCTTTTTTTATTGCCGAATGTCTCGTAGTATAATGTAGTCAGAATTAACGAACCTCAACTGCTTAGGCTGTTGATAATAAATAACTACCTTTACCTTTTTTTATTGCCGAATGTCTCGTAGTATAATGTAGTCAGAATTAACGAACCTCAACTGCTTAGGCTGTTGATAATAAATAACTACCTTTACCTTTTTTTATTGCCGAATGTCTCGTAGTATAATGTAGTCAGAATTAACAAACCTCAACTGCAGCTTAGGCTGTTGATAATAAATAACTACCTTTACCTTTTTTTATTGCCGAATGTCTCGTAGTATAATGTAGTCAGAATTAACGAACCTCAACTGCTTAGGCTGTTGATAATAAATAACTACCTTTACCTTTTTTTATTGCCGAATGTCTCGTAGTATAATGTAGTCAGAATTAACAAACCTCAACTGCAGCTTAGGCTGTTGATAATAAATAACTACCTTTACCTTTTTTTATTGACGAATGTCTCGTAGTATAATGTAGTCAGAATTAACAAACCTCAACTGCAGCTTAGGCTGTTGATAATAAATAACTACCTTTACCTTTTTTTATTGCCGAATGTCTCGTAGTATAATGTAGTCAGAATTAACAAACCTCAACTGCTTAGGCTGTTGATAATAAATAACTACCTTTACCTTTTTCTATTGCCGAATGTCTCGTAGTATAATGTAGTCAGAATTAACGAACCTCAACTGCTTAGGCTGTTGATAATAAATAACTACCTTTACCTTTTTTTATTGCCGAATGTCTCGTAGTATAATGTAGTCAGAATTAACGAACCTCAACTGCTTAGGCTGTTGATAATAAATAACTACCTTTACCTTTTTTTATTGCCGAATGTCTCGTAGTATAATGTAGTCAGAATTAACGAACCTCAACTGCTTAGGCTGTTGATAATAAATAACTACCTTTACCTTTTTTTATTGCCGAATGTCTCGTAGTATAATGTAGTCAGAATTAACGAACCTCAACTGCTTAGGCTGTTGATAATAAATAACTACCTTTACCTTTTTTTATTGCCGAATGTCTCGTAGTATAATGTAGTCAGAATTAACGAACCTCAACTGCTTAGGCTGTTGATAATAAATAACTACCTTTACATTTTTTTATTGCCGAATGTCTCGTAGTATAATGTAGTCAGAATTAACGAACCTCAACTGCTTAGGCTGTTGATAATAAATAACTACCTTTACCTTTTTTTATTGCCGAATGTCTCGTAGTATAATGTAGTCAGAATTAACAAACCTCAACTGCAGCTTAGGCTGTTGATAATAAATAACTACCTTTACCTTTTTTTATTGACGAATATCTCGTAGTATAATGTAGTCAGAATTAACGAACCTCAACTGCTTAGGCTGTTGATAATAAATAACTACCTTTACCTTTTTTTATTGCCGAATGTCTCGTAGTATAATGTAGTCAGAATTAACAAACCTCAACTGCAGCTTAGGCTGTTGATAATAAATAACTACCTTTACCTTTTTTTATTGCCGAATGTCTCGTAGTATAATGTAGTCAGAATTAACGAACCTCAACTGCTTAGGCTGTTGATAATAAATAACTACCTTTACCTTTTTTTATTGCCGAATGTCTCGTAGTATAATGTAGTCAGAATTAACGAACCTCAACTGCTTAGGCTGTTGATAATAAATAACTACCTTTACCTTTTTTTATTGCCGAATGTCTCGTAGTATAATGTAGTCAGAATTAACGAACCTCAACTGCTTAGGCTGTTGATAATAAATAACTACCTTTACCTTTTTTTATTGCCGAATGTCTCGTAGTATAATGTAGTCAGAATTAACAAACCTCAACTGCAGCTTAGGCTGTTGATAATAAATAACTACCTTTACCTTTTTTTATTGCCGAATGTCTCGTAGTATAATGTTGTCAGAATTAACGAACCTCAACTGCTTAGGCTGTTGATAATAAATAACTACCTTTACCTTTTTTTATTGCCGAATGTCTCGTAGTATAATGTAGTCAGAATTAACAAACCTCAACTGCAGCTTAGGCTGTTGATAATAAATAACTACCTTTACCTTTTTTTATTGACGAATGTCTCGTAGTACAATGTAGTCAGAATTAACAAACCTCAACTGCAGCTTAGGCTGTTGATAATAAATAACTACCTTTACCTTTTTTTATTGCCGAATGTCACGTAGTATAATGTAGTCAGAATTAACAAACCTCAACTGCAGCTTAGGCTGTTGATAATAAATAACTACCTTTACCTTTTTTTATTGCCGAATGTCTCGTAGTATAATGTAGTCAGAATTAACGAACCTCAACTGCTTAGGCTGTTGATAATAAATAACTACCTTTACCTTTTTTTATTGCCGAATGTCTCGTAGTATAATGTAGTCAGAATTAACGAACCTCAACTGCTTAGGCTGTTGATAATAAATAACTACCTTTACCTTTTTTTATTGCCGAATGTCTCGTAGTATAATGTAGTCAGAATTAACGAACCTCAACTGCTTAGGTTGTTGATAATAAATAACTACCTTTACCTTTTTTTATTGACGAATGTCTCGTAGTATAATGTAGTCAGAATTAACGAACCTCAACTGCTTAGGCTGTTGATAATAAATAACTACCTTTACCTTTTTTTATTGCCGAATGTCTCGTAGTATAATGTAGTCAGAATTAACGAACCTCAACTGCTTAGGCTGTTGATAATAAATAACTACCTTTACCTTTTTTATTGCCGAATGTCTCGTAGAATAATGTAGTCAGAATTAACGAACCTCAACTGCTTAGGCTGTTGATAATAAATAACTTCCTTTACCTTTTTTTATTGCCGAATGTCTCGTAGTATAATGTAGTCAGAATTAACAAACCTCAACTGCTTAGGCTGTTGATAATAAATAACTACCTTTACCTTTTTTTATTGCCGAATGTCTCGTAGTATAATGTAGTCAGAATTAACGAACCTCAACTGCTTAGGCTGTTGATAATAAATAACTACCTTTACCTTTTTTTATTGCCGAATGTCTCGTAGTATAATGTAGTCAGAATTAACGAACCTCAACTGCTTAGGCTGTTGATAATAAATAACTACCTTTACCTTTTTTTATTGCCGAATGTCTCGTAGTATAATGTAGTCAGAATTAACGAACCTCAACTGCTTAGGCTGTTGATAATAAATAACTACCTTTACCTTTTTTTATTGCCGAATGTCTCGTAGTATAATGTAGTCAGAATTAACGAACCTCAACTGCTTAGGCTGTTGATAATAAATAACTACCTTTACCTTTTTTTATTGCCGAATGTCTCGTAGTATAATGTAGTCAGAATTAACGAACCTCAACTGCTTAGGCTGTTGATAATAAATAACTACCTTTACCTTTTTTTATTGCCGAATGTCTCGTAGTATAATGTAGTCAGAATTAACGAACCTCAACTGCTTAGGCTGTTGATAATAAATAACTACCTTTACCTTTTTTTATTGCCGAATGTCTCGTAGTATAATGTAGTCAGAATTAACAAACCTCAACTGCAGCTTAGGCTGTTGATAATAAATAACTACCTTTACCTTTTTTTATTGCCGAATGTCTCGTAGTATAATGTAGTCAGAATTAACGAACCTCAACTGCTTAGGCTGTTGATAATAAATAACTACCTTTACCTTTTTTTATTGCCGAATGTCTCGTAGTATAATATAGTCAGAATTAACAAACCTCAACTGCAGCTTAGGCTGTTGATAATAAATAACTACCTTTACCTTTTTTTATTGACGAATGTCTCGTAGTATAATGTAGTCAGAATTAACAAACCTCAACTGCAGCTTAGGCTGTTGATAATAAATAACTACCTTTACCTTTTTTTATTGCCGAATGTCTCGTAGTATAATGTAGTCAGAATTAACAAACCTCAACTGCTTAGGCTGTTGATAATAAATAACTACCTTTACCTTTTTTTATTGCCGAATGTCTCGTAGTATAATGTAGTCAGAATTAACGAACCTCAACTGCTTAGGCTGTTGATAATAAATAACTACCTTTACCTTTTTTTATTGCCGAATGTCTCGTAGTATAATGTAGTCAGAATTAACGAACCTCAACTGCTTAGGCTGTTGATAATAAATAACTACCTTTACCTTTTTTTATTGCCGAATGTCTCGTAGTATAATGTAGTCAGAATTAACGAACCTCAACTGCTTAGGCTGTTGATAATAAATAACTACCTTTACCTTTTTTTATTGCCGAATGTCTCGTAGTATAATGTAGTCAGAATTAACGAACCTCAACTGCTTAGGCTGTTGATAATAAATAACTACCTTTACCTTTTTTTATTGCCGAATGTCTCGTAGTATAATGTAGTCAGAATTAACGAACCTCAACTGCTTAGGCTGTTGATAATAAATAACTACCTTTACCTTTTTTTATTGCCGAATGTCTCGTAGTATAATGTAGTCAGAATTAACGAACCTCAACTGCTTAGGCTGTTGATAATAAATAACTACCTTTACCTTTTTTTATTGCCGAATGTCTCGTAGTATAATGTAGTCAGAATTAACAAACCTCAACTGCAGCTTAGGCTGTTGATAATAAATAACTACCTTTACCTTTTTTTATTGCCGAATGTCTCGTAGTATAATGTAGTCAGAATTAACGAACCTCAACTGCTTAGGCTGTTGATAATAAATAACTACCTTTACCTTTTTTTATTGCCGAATGTCTCGTAGTATAATGTAGTCAGTATTAACAAACCTCAACTGCAGCTTAGGCTGTTGATAATAAATAACTACCTTTACCTTTTTTTATTGACGAATGTCTCGTAGTACAATGTAGTCAGAATTAACAAACCTCAACTGCAGCTTAGGCTGTTGATAATAAATAACTACCTTTACCTTTTTTTATTGCCGAATGTCACGTAGTATAATGTAGTCAGAATTAACAAACCTCAACTGCTTAGGCTGTTGATAATAAATAACTACCTTTACCTTTTTTTATTGACAAATGTCTCGTAGTATAATGTAGTCAGAATTAACGAACCTCAACTGCTTAGGCTGTTGATAATAAATAACTATATACCTTTACCTTTTTTTATTGACGAATGTCTCGTAGTATAATGTAGTCAGAATTAACGAACCTCAACTGCTTAGGCTGTTGATAATAAATAACTATATACCTTTACCTTTTTTTATTGACGAATGTCTCGTAGTATAATGTAGTCAGAATTAACGAACCTCAACTGCTTAGGCTGTTGATAATAAATAACTACCTTTACCTTTTTTTATTGCCGAATGTCTCGTAGTATAATGTAGTCAGAATTAACGAACCTCAACTGCTTAGGCTGTTGATAATAAATAACTACCTTTACCTTTTTTTATTGCCGAATGTCTCGTAGTATAATGTAGTCAGAATTAACAAACCTCAACTGCAGCTTAGGCTGTTGATAATAAATAACTACCTTTACCTTTTTTTATTGACGAATGTCTCGTAGTATAATGTAGTCAGAATTAACGAACCTCAACTGCTTAGGCTGTTGATAATAAATAACTACCTTTACCTTTTTTTATTGACGAATGTCTCATAGTATAATGTAGTCAGAATTAACGAACCTCAACTGCAGCTTAGGCTGTTGATAATAAATAACTACCTTTACCTTTTTTTATTGCCGACTGTCTCGTAGTATAATGTAGTCAGAATTAACAAACCTCAACTGCAGCTTAGGCTGTTGATAATAAATAACTACCTTTACCTTTTTTTATTGACGAATGTCTCGTAGTATAATGTAGTCAGAATTAACGAACCTCAACTGCAGCTTAGGCTGTTGATAATAAATAACTACCTTTACCTTTTTTTATTGCCGAATGTCTCGTAGTATAATGTAGTCAGAATTAACAAACCTCAACTGCAGCTTAGGCTGTTGATAATAAATAACTACCTTTACCTTTTTTTATTGACGAATGTCTCGTAGTACAATGTAGTCAGAATTAACAAACCTCAACTGCAGCTTAGGCTGTTGATAATAAATAACTACCTTTACCTTTTTTTATTGCCGAATGTCACGTAGTATAATGTAGTCAGAATTAACAAACCTCAACTGCAGCTTAGGCTGTTGATAATAAATAACTACCTTTACCTTTTTTTATTGCCGAATGTCTCGTAGTATAATGTAGTCAGAATTAACGAACCTCAACTGCTTAGGCTGTTGATAATAAATAACTACCTTTACCTTTTTTTATTGCCGAATGTCTCGTAGTATAATGTAGTCAGAATTAACGAACCTCAACTGCTTAGGCTGTTGATAATAAATAACTACCTTTACCTTTTTTTATTGCCGAATGTCTCGTAGTATAATGTAGTCAGAATTAACGAACCTCAACTGCTTAGGTTGTTGATAATAAATAACTACCTTTACCTTTTTTTATTGACGAATGTCTCGTAGTATAATGTAGTCAGAATTAACGAACCTCAACTGCTTAGGCTGTTGATAATAAATAACTACCTTTACCTTTTTTTATTGCCGAATGTCTCGTAGTATAATGTAGTCAGAATTAACGAACCTCAACTGCTTAGGCTGTTGATAATAAATAACTACCTTTACCTTTTTTTATTGCCGAATGTCTCGTAGAATAATGTAGTCAGAATTAACGAACCTCAACTGCTTAGGCTGTTGATAATAAATAACTACCTTTACCTTTTTTTATTGCCGAATGTCTCGTAGTATAATGTAGTCAGAATTAACAAACCTCAACTGCTTAGGCTGTTGATAATAAATAACTACCTTTACCTTTTTTTATTGCCGAATGTCTCGTAGTATAATGTAGTCAGAATTAACGAACCTCAACTGCTTAGGCTGTTGATAATAAATAACTACCTTTACCTTTTTTTATTGCCGAATGTCTCGTAGTATAATGTAGTCAGAATTAACGAACCTCAACTGCTTAGGCTGTTGATAATAAATAACTACCTTTACCTTTTTTTATTGCCGAATGTCTCGTAGTATAATGTAGTCAGAATTAACGAACCTCAACTGCTTAGGCTGTTGATAATAAATAACTACCTTTACCTTTTTTTTATTGCCGAATGTCTCGTAGTATAATGTAGTCAGAATTAACGAACCTCAACTGCTTAGGCTGTTGATAATAAATAACTACCTTTACCTTTTTTTATTGCCGAATGTCTCGTAGTATAATGAAGTCAGAATTAACGAACCTCAACTGCTTAGGCTGTTGATAATAAATAACTACCTTTACCTTTTTTTATTGCCGAATGTCTCGTAGTATAATGTAGTCAGAATTAACGAACCTCAACTGCTTAGGCTGTTGATAATAAATAACTACCTTTACCTTTTTTTATTGCCGAATGTCTCGTAGTATAATGTAGTCAGAATTAACAAACCTCAACTGCAGCTTAGGCTGTTGATAATAAATAACTACCTTTACCTTTTTTTATTACCGAATGTCTCGTAGTATAATGTAGTCAGAATTAACGAACCTCAACTGCTTAGGCTGTTGATAATAAATAACTACCTTTACCTTTTTTTATTGCCGAATGTCTCGTAGTATAATGTAGTCAGAATTAACAAACCTCAACTGCAGCTTAGGCTGTTGATAATAAATAACTACCTTTACCTTTTTTTATTGACGAATGTCTCGTAGTATAATGTAGTCAGAATTAACAAACCTCAACTGCAGCTTAGGCTGTTGATAATAAATAACTACCTTTACCTTTTTTTATTGCCGAATGTCTCGTAGTATAATGTAGTCAGAATTAACAAACCTCAACTGCTTAGGCTGTTGATAATAAATAACTACCTTTACCTTTTTTTATTGCCGAATGTCTCGTAGTATAATGTAGTCAGAATTAACGAACCTCAACTGCTTAGGCTGTTGATAATAAATAACTACCTTTACCTTTTTTTATTGCCGAATGTCTCGTAGTATAATGTAGTCAGAATTAACGAACCTCAACTGCTTAGGCTGTTGATAATAAATAACTACCTTTACCTTTTTTTATTGCCGAATGTCTCGTAGTATAATGTAGTCAGAATTAACGAACCTCAACTGCTTAGGCTGTTGATAATAAATAACTACCTTTACCTTTTTTTATTGCCGAATGTCTCGTAGTATAATGTAGTCAGAATTAACGAACCTCAACTGCTTAGGCTGTTGATAATAAATAACTACCTTTACCTTTTTTTATTGCCGAATGTCTCGTAGTATAATGTAGTCAGAATTAACGAACCTCAACTGCTTAGGCTGTTGATAATAAATAACTACCTTTACCTTTTTTTATTGCCGAATGTCTCGTAGTATAATGTAGTCAGAATTAACGAACCTCAACTGCTTAGGCTGTTGATAATAAATAACTACCTTTACCTTTTTTTATTGCCGAATGTCTCGTAGTATAATGTAGTCAGAATTAACAAACCTCAACTGCAGCTTAGGCTGTTGATAATAAATAACTACCTTTACCTTTTTTTATTGCCGAATGTCTCGTAGTATAATGTAGTCAGAATTAACGAACCTCAACTGCTTAGGCTGTTGATAATAAATAACTACCTTTACCTTTTTTTATTGCCGAATGTCTCGTAGTATAATGTAGTCAGTATTAACAAACCTCAACTGCAGCTTAGGCTGTTGATAATAAATAACTACCTTTACCTTTTTTTATTGACGAATGTCTCGTAGTATAATGTAGTCAGAATTAACAAACCTCAACTGCAGCTTAGGCTGTTGATAATAAATAACTACCTTTACCTTTTTTTATTGCCGAATGTCACGTAGTATAATGTAGTCAGAATTAACAAACCTCAACTGCTTAGGCTGTTGATAATAAATAACTACCTTTACCTTTTTTTATTGACAAATGTCTCGTAGTATAATGTAGTCAGAATTAACGAACCTCAACTGCTTAGGCTGTTGATAATAAATAACTATATACCTTTACCTTTTTTTATTGACGAATGTCTCGTAGTATAATGTAGTCAGAATTAACGAACCTCAACTGCTTAGGCTGTTGATAATAAATAACTATATACCTTTACCTTTTTTTATTGACGAATGTCTCGTAGTATAATGTAGTCAGAATTAACGAACCTCAACTGCTTAGGCTGTTGATAATAAATAACTACCTTTACCTTTTTTTATTGCCGAATGTCTCGTAGTATAATGTAGTCAGAATTAACGAACCTCAACTGCTTAGGCTGTTGATAATAAATAACTACCTTTACCTTTTTTTATTGCCGAATGTCTCGTAGTATAATGTAGTCAGAATTAACAAACCTCAACTGCAGCTTAGGCTGTTGATAATAAATAACTACCTTTACCTTTTTTTATTGACGAATGTCTCGTAGTATAATGTAGTCAGAATTAACGAACCTCAACTGCTTAGGCTGTTGATAATAAATAACTACCTTTACCTTTTTTTATTGACGAATGTCTCGTAGTATAATGTAGTCAGAATTAACGAACCTCAACTGCAGCTTAGGCTGTTGATAATAAATAACTACCTTTACCTTTTTTTATTGCCGACTGTCTCGTAGTATAATGTAGTCAGAATTAACAAACCTCAACTGCAGCTTAGGCTGTTGATAATAAATAACTACCTTTACCTTTTTTTATTGCCGAATGTCTCGTAGTATAATGTAGTCAGAATTAACAAACCTCAACTGCTTAGGTTGTTGATAATAAATAACTACCTTTACCTTTTTTTATTGACGAATGTCTCGTAGTATAATGTAGTCAGAATTAACAAACCTCAACTGCAGCTTAGGCTATTGATAATAAATAACTACCTTTACTTTTTTTATTGACGAATGTCTCGTAGTATAATGTAGTCAGAATTAACAAACCTCAACTGCTTAGGCTGTTGATAATAAATAACTACCTTTACCTTTTTTTATTGACGAATGTCTCGTAGTATAATGTAGTCAGAATTAACGAACCTCAACTGCTTAGGCTGTTGATAATAAATAACTACCTTTACCTTTTTTTATTGACGAATGTCTCGTAGTATAATGTAGTCAGAATTAACAAACCTCAACTGCTTAGGCTGTTGATAATAAATAACTACCTTTACCTTTTTTTATTGCCGAATGTCTCGTAGTATAATGTAGTCAGAATTAACGAACCTCAACTGCAGCTTAGGCTGTTGATAATAAATAACTACCTTTACCTTTTTTTATTGCCGAATGTCTCGTAGTATAATGTAGTCAGAATTAACAAACCTCAACTGCAGCTTAGGCTGTTGATAATAAATAACTACCTTTACCTTTTTTTATTGACAAATGTCTCGTAGTATAATGTAGTCAGAATTAACGAACCTCAACTGCTTAGGCTGTTGATAATAAATAACTACCTTTACCTTTTTTTATTGACGAATGTCTCGTAGTATAATGTAGTCAGAATTAACGAACCTCAACTGCTTAGGCTGTTGATAATAAATAACAACCTTTACCTTTTTTTATTGCCGAATGTCTCGTAGTATAATGTAGTCAGAATTAACGAACCTCAACTGCTTAGGCTGTTGATAATAAATAACTAACTTTACCTTTTTTTATTGCCGAATGTCTCGTAGTATAATGTAGTCAGAATTAACGAACCTCAACTGCTTAGGCTGTTGATAATAAATAACTACCTTTACATTTTTTTATTGCCGAATGTCTCGTAGTATAATGTAGTCAGAATTAACGAACCTCAACTGCTTAGGCTGTTGATAATAAATAACTACCTTTACCTTTTTTTATTGCCGAATGTCTCGTAGTATAATGTAGTCAGAATTAACGAACCTCAACTGCTTAGGCTGTTGATAATAAATAACTACCTTTACCTTTTTTTATTGCCGAATGTCTCGTAGTATAATGTAGTCAGAATTAACGAACCTCAACTGCTTAGGCTGTTGATAATAAATAACTACCTTTACCTTTTTTTATTGCCGAATGTCTCGTAGTATAATGTAGTCAGAATTAACAAACCTCAACAGCAGCTTAGGCTGTTGATAATAAATAACTACCTTTACCTTTTTTTATTGCCGAATGTCTCGTAGTATAATGTAGTCAGAATTAACGAACCTCAACTGCTTAGGCTGTTGATAATAAATAACTACCTTTACCTTTTTTTATTGCCGAATGTCTCGTAGTATAATGTAGTCAGAATTAACAAACCTCAACTGCAGCTTAGGCTGTTGATAATAAATAACTACCTTTACCTTTTTTTATTGACGAATGTCTCGTAGTATAATGTAGTCAGAATTAACAAACCTCAACTGCAGCTTAGGCTGTTGATAATAAATAACTACCTTTACCTTTTTTTATTGCCGAATGTCACGTAGTATAATGTAGTCAGAATTAACAAACCTCAACTGCAGCTTAGGCTGTTGATAATAAATAACTACCTTTACCTTTTTTTATTGCCGAATGTCTCGTAGTATAATGTAGTCAGAATTAACGAACCTCAACTGCTTAGGCTGTTGATAATAAATAACTACCTTTACCTTTTTTTATTGCCGAATGTCTCGTAGTATAATGTAGTCAGAATTAACGAACCTCAACTGCTTAGGCTGTTGATAATAAATAACTACCTTTACCTTTTTTTATTGCCGAATGTCTCGTAGTATAATGTAGTCAGAATTAACGAACCTCAACTGCTTAGGTTGTTGATAATAAATAACTACCTTTACCTTTTTTTATTGCCGAATGTCTCGTAGTATAATGTAGTCAGAATTAACGAACCTCAACTGCTTAGGCTGTTGATAATAAATAACTACCTTTACCTTTTTTTATTGCCGAATGTCTCGTAGTATAATGTAGTCAGAATTAACGAACCTCAACTGCTTAGGCTGTTGATAATAAATAACTACCTTTACCTTTTTTTATTGCCGAATGTCTCGTAGTATAATGTAGTCAGAATTAACGAACCTCAACTGCTTAGGCTGTTGATAATAAATAACTACCTTTACCTTTTTTTATTGCCGAATGTCTCGTAGTATAATGTAGTCAGAATTAACGAACCTCAACTGCTTAGGTTGTTGATAATAAATAACTACCTTTACCTTTTTTTATTGCCGAATGTCTCGTAGTATAATGTAGTCAGAATTAACGAACCTCAACTGCTTAGGCTGTTGATAATAAATAACTACCTTTACCTTTTTTTATTGCCGAATGTCTCGTAGTATAATGTAGTCAGAATTAACGAACCTCAACTGCTTAGGCTGTTGATAATAAATAACTACCTTTACCTTTTTTTATTGCCGAATGTCTCGTAGTATAATGTAGTCAGAATTAACGAACCTCAACTGCTTAGGCTGTTGATAATAAATAACTACCTTTACCTTTTTTTATTGCCGAATGTCTCGTAGTATAATGTAGTCAGAATTAACAAACCTCAACAGCAGCTTAGGCTGTTGATAATAAATAACTACCTTTACCTTTTTTTATTGCCGAATGTCTCGTAGTATAATGTAGTCAGAATTAACGAACCTCAACTGCTTAGGCTGTTGATAATAAATAACTACCTTTACCTTTTTTTATTGCCGAATGTCTCGTAGTATAATGTAGTCAGAAATAACAAACCTCAACTGCAGCTTAGGCTGTTGATAATAAATAACTACCTTTACCTTTTTTTATTGACGAATGTCTCGTAGTATAATGTAGTCAGAATTAACAAACCTCAACTGCAGCTTAGGCTGTTGATAATAAATAACTACCTTTACCTTTTTTTATTGCCGAATGTCACGTAGTATAATGTAGTCAGAATTAACAAACCTCAACTGCAGCTTAGGCTGTTGATAATAAATAACTACCTTTACCTTTTTTTATTGCCGAATGTCTCGTAGTATAATGTAGTCAGAATTAACGAACCTCAACTGCTTAGGCTGTTGATAATAAATAACTACCTTTACCTTTTTTATTGCCGAATGTCTCGTAGTATAATGTAGTCAGAATTAACGAACCTCAACTGCTTAGGCTGTTGATAATAAATAACTACCTTTACCTTTTTTTATTGCCGAATGTCTCGTAGTATAATGTAGTCAGAATTAACGAACCTCAACTGCTTAGGTTGTTGATAATAAATAACTACCTTTACCTTTTTTTATTGACGAATGTCTCGTAGTATAATGTAGTCAGAATTAACGAACCTCAACTGCTTAGGCTGTTGATAATAAATAACTACCTTTACCTTTTTTTATTGCCGAATGTCTCGTAGTATAATGTAGTCAGAATTAACAAACCTCAACTGCAGCTTAGGCTGTTGATAATAAATAACTACCTTTACCTTTTTTTATTGCCGAATGTCTCGTAGTATAATGTAGTCAGAATTAACAAACCTCAACTGCTTAGGTTGTTGATAATAAATAACTACCTTTACCTTTTTTTATTGACGAATGTCTCGTAGTATAATGTAGTCAGAATTAACAAACCTCAACTGCAGCTTAGGCTATTGATAATAAATAACTACCTTTACCTTTTTTTATTGACGAAAGTCTCGTAGTATAATGTAGTCAGAATTAACAAACCTCAACTGCTTAGGCTGTTGATAATAAATAACTACCTTTACCTTTTTTTATTGCCGAATGTCTCGTAGTATAATGTAGTCAGAATTAACGAACCTCAACTGCTTAGGCTGTTGATAATAAATAACTACCTTTACCTTTTTTTATTGCCGAATGTCTCGTAGTATAATGTAGTCAGAATTAACGAACCTCAACTGCAGCTTAGGCTGTTGATAATAAATAACTACCTTTACCTTTTTTTATTGCCGAATGTCTCGTAGTATAATGTAGTCAGAATTAACGAACCTCAACTGCTTAGGCTGTTGATAATAAATAACTACCTTTACCTTTTTTTATTGCCGAATGTCTCGTAGTATAATGTAGTCAGAATTAACAAACCTCAACTGCAGCTTAGGCTGTTGATAATAAATAACTACCTTTACCTTTTTTTATTGCCGAATGTCTCGTAGTATAATGTAGTCAGAATTAACAAACCTCAACTGCAGCTTAGGCTGTTGATAATAAATAACTACCTTTACCTTTTTTTATTGCCGAATGTCTCGTAGTATAATGTAGTCAGAATTAACAAACCTCAACTGCAGCTTAGGCTGTTGATAATAAATAACTACCTTTACCTTTTTTTATTGCCGAATGTCTCGTAGTATAATGTAGTCAGAATTAACGAACCTCAACTGCTTAGGCTGTTGATAATAAATAACTACCTTTACCTTTTTTTATTGCCGAATGTCTCGTAGTATAATGTAGTCAGTATTAACAAACCTCAACTGCAGCTTAGGCTGTTGATAATAAATAACTACCTTTACCTTTTTTTATTGACGAATGTCTCGTAGTATAATGTAGTCAGAATTAACAAACCTCAACTGCAGCTTAGGCTGTTGATAATAAATAACTACCTTTACCTTTTTTTATTGCCGAATGTCACGTAGTATAATGTAGTCAGAATTAACAAACCTCAACTGCTTAGGCTGTTGATAATAAATAACTACCTTTACCTTTTTTTATTGACAAATGTCTCGTAGTATAATGTAGTCAGAATTAACGAACCTCAACTGCTTAGGCTGTTGATAATAAATAACTATATACCTTTACCTTTTTTTATTGACGAATGTCTCGTAGTATAATGTAGTCAGAATTAACGAACCTCAACTGCTTAGGCTGTTGATAATAAATAACTATATACCTTTACCTTTTTTTATTGACGAATGTCTCGTAGTATAATGTAGTCAGAATTAACGAACCTCAACTGCTTAGGCTGTTGATAATAAATAACTACCTTTACCTTTTTTTATTGCCGAATGTCTCGTAGTATAATGTAGTCAGAATTAACGAACCTCAACTGCTTAGGCTGTTGATAATAAATAACTACCTTTACCTTTTTTTATTGCCGAATGTCTCGTAGTATAATGTAGTCAGAATTAACAAACCTCAACTGCAGCTTAGGCTGTTGATAATAAATAACTACCTTTACCTTTTTTTATTGACGAATGTCTCGTAGCATAATGTAGTCAGAATTAACGAACCTCAACTGCTTAGGCTGTTGATAATAAATAACTACCTTTACCTTTTTTATTGACGAATGTCTCATAGTATAATGTAGTCAGAATTAACGAACCTCAACTGCAGCTTAGGCTGTTGATAATAAATAACTACCTTTACCTTTTTTTATTGCCGACTGTCTCGTAGTATAATGTAGTCAGAATTAACAAACCTCAACTGCAGCTTAGGCTGTTGATAATAAATAACTACCTTTACTTTTTTTATTGACGAATGTCTCGTAGTATAATGTAGTCAGAATTAACGAACCTCAACTGCAGCTTAGGCTGTTGATAATAAATAACTACCTTTACCTTTTTTTATTGCCGAATGTCTCGTAGTATAATGTAGTCAGAATTAACAAACCTCAACTGCAGCTTAGGCTGTTGATAATAAATAACTACCTTTACCTTTTTTTATTGCCGAATGTCTCGTAGTATAATGTAGTCAGAATTAACAAACCTCAACTGCTTAGGTTGTTGATAATAAATAACTACCTTTACCTTTTTTTATTCACGAATGTCTCGTAGTATAATGTAGTCAGAATTAACAAACCTCAACTGCAGCTTAGGCTATTGATAATAAATAACTACCTTTACCTTTTTTTATTGACGAATGTCTCGTAGTATAACGTAGTCAGAATTAACAAACCTCAACTGCTTAGGCTGTTGATAATAAATAACTACACTGTAAAAAATGACTAGTTAAAATAACCTTTAATTTTGGTTGCGACTATTTTAAAGGTTTGTTTTGACCATTTTATAAATGGTCAAAATCACAACTATATATAAAAGTTATAACAACCTTTATTTCAGGTTAATTTCACCTTTTCTTTATTGGTTGTTACAAGTTGTAACTATTTTGATTGGTCGTAACAGTTACAATAGGTTGAAATAACTATTACTTTTGGTTGTAGCTATTGACAATGGTTATACTGACCATTTTACAAACGGTGAGGAACACAAACTATAAACAAGAGTAATAACAACCTTTATTATGGATTAATTTCACCATAGTGTCCAAATAAGTCTAGTGTCATGAGTTGATTCCTATGCCGTAGACGGCTGCAGCGAAACAGAGCGGTACGGAAATTTTCTCGGATGCGGATAACTATTTAAATAGTCTCTACTTTGTGAGGAAGTTAGCCTGAAATTGCTTATGCATTAATACATGAAAAATAATACTCTAGTACTAAATAATATTATGAAAATAGTCCGGAAGATCAATCGATCTACTCCGCAGTTGTTTCAGCCGTGTCTCCAGAGACTGGTAACTAACAGTACTGTAAATCGGTCAGCGGCAACGCACATGAGTATATCAGGTTTCGGCTGCGTGGAGGAAGAACTTCAACGGTTTCACGATGGAACAGCTCAAATATGGCTTTACAGACCAAGCTAAGAACTCATCAAGATGTCGTGTGGACCCTAAGTGGCTATTTATGGGCTGGTATCCTTGGAGGAAAACGAAACACTAAGACAGTTTGAAGATGATAGACCGGTAAGCCCACAGTACAATCGGCCCATCGATAATTTTTAAAGTAATTCCTAATTTACGTACAACTAAGATATGTTGATCAGTAGCTCCCTTAATAATACTCCCAAAAAGTAAATGAGTATATCATGGACGAACTAACTATGCAAAAAACGATGTACGTATGCATGTGGCCCAACTGCTGTGTTTGCTTTCTCACCTTGTTTGACGAGCAGAGTCAAAACATGAAGTCTCATTGCAACTTAAATACACATCGGCGACTCGAATTAACCATCTAGTTACAAGGTTAGGACATTGCGTTGTGTTTGAGTATATTTCTAAGTTAACAAGGACGTTTCTAACTTATAAATAGAAGCGAGTAAATAATGATAAGAATAACACAAAAGCATAGATAGTGAACCTCGTGTCAGCCCAATCCAGAAGTCTTTGCGGGCACCAATATGGTAATCATATGATAATTTCCGTCCCATACTTCCGGTAAGATACTAAAATTAATTGTCAAAATAACAATGTTACGGACAATGGCCACATGCATATAAACTTAATATACATTTTACTACAACTGTCTGTGTCTCAACAATCAAGTGAAAATCACTAACTTGCAAAGCAAACATTTTAGAACAACAAAATTCAGCATGATCTTTCTATCAGAACCTTTCTATCTCCTACATGTATGTGATATGAATGTTGTTGTTCTTAGATGTTTGTTAATTTTCAAATGGATTCCCAAACTAAACTTTTATTTGAATGGCCCATTTTCATGCCAACCCGTTTTACAAATTTGTAAACCAGCCATTGGGCCTTTGTGAATCCATATACAGTACATGTATTTTCGGGGTAGTGCTTTGTCTCTCACCTCTGTGACCCCGGTTTAGATTATCGATTGCGATACCATTTGTGAGTTGAGTTTGTTGGTATTTTGCCCTTGCTCCAAGGTTTTTGGGGGGGTTTCTCCAGTTTTTCTCTCTCCATAAAAACCAACACGCCAAATACTTATTCCAATTCAATCTGTGATTTAGCCAGGTACTGGCTAAGATCAGCTCCATGGTTGTTCCAAGTCCTGTTACAAATTCATGAACAGGTAAATGTCTAAGACTTCTTTTGTGTAGGCTGGACTGATTGTCTTACATTTGTCTATCGGTTGTTTGTCAGTATTTATTTATTTAGAAAAAGGTTTAACTTCAGCCCATTTCATGACTAAGAAACCAAAGTAATCCTTAGAATTTGAATTTTTGTTTTAATTTCTTAATTAAAATAACATTCAATACTTTTTTTGTTAGTGGGGCTTCCGATGGCAACACAAACAACTTGAAAATCAAAGTATTTATTTCCCAAAATTATGTAAATTAAGTGGCTAGAACACTGCTAACAGTTGTATTATTCCTTTTTTCAGCGTATATGTGTACAGTTTGGAAAGCACTTACATGTAGCAACAAGATTGCTGGTTGGCTGAGTACACATGGGAGAAGACCACAGATAAGACTTATAAAAAAAAAACTAGGCTATGTTAGGATAATTACTCATGTTTAAAAAATTCCTCTCCAGCTAAGGTATAATTTCTTAAAATTATGCTTACAATATTTTCTGGAATATTAATGCAAGGTATCTGTATGTCTTGAGCATGATGATTTTAAATAAATGTCCAGGGCATTTACATGTATTTAAGATGAGGCCTTGGTTTTTATTCGATAAACACATGTGACGAAACTTTTGGCCTGGGCTGAGTAATAACAAGTGAAATCAGTTTCTTGGACAATAAAAAATGTGTTTTGTGTTCATGTTGTTTGATATTTGACACTAACCCGGTTTTTTATTTTGTCAAAAATGTTTGCCTTCTATGCTATTAACAAGTAATCGCATGGGTCCCCGTAAAATAATAATTAAAATCGCATGGATCCTCAATAAAATAATTATTAAAGGGAACCTTGGCTGAAAACTGTTTGTTCTCAAGTGTTTGTTTATAGATGTCTAAATACATTGTTGTGTTTGTCTCCAGTAAATTGTACACTAGACGTTATTTTGCACTGATTTTCCTGTCGATAAAATGTCCTGCATGCTGCCATCTTGGATTTTATAATGTCAGTGTTGCTCCTATTGTCAGAAAAAATAGCTCTTTTGTTGTGTAACAATAGAGGCAACACTGTAACGTCATGAGATCCAAGATGGCAGTGCACAGGAAGTTAAATTAGTTTTATTGACAGGAAAATAGGTGCATAAATGACATCTAGTGTACAATTTATTGGAGACAAACACAGTGACAGACTTAGGGTAGGCATGTATAACAATCATTTGAGAATAAACTTTGTTTTTCAGCCTAGATTCCCTTTAAGAATTGATTTCACTTGTGTTAACTTAATTAGTCTTTAATTTTACTGTTTTCCAGAGCAAGTGAGGATCACTAATATTTTTTTCAAGTAAATCTTAAAGCACAGTAAAACTACATTTTGTATCAAGTGTTATCCACAAACTTAATTGAACAATAACTTTGATTTGTAGTCAATCTAAAGCTTGAGCTGAATAAGTCAACACATGATAGCTACAATGTATTAGTGTGCTGTGTGAAAATCAATGAGATTGTACAAGTGATTTTTGCCTGAATACTGAATAGTTAGAAAATAATACTACTTAGTTACAAATTAGAGAGAAAAATAACTGCAACATGTATATTGTGTGTACTGTACAAGTCATGTACTTTTGAGGAACTATACTGCCATCAATGTTAATTTTAAAGTAGGCTGCTGCTTTGTTGCATTGCTGTTAGTAGTGTGGTCAAGCTAATGCACCTTAATGGTGCTTATTAGCAAATCGTGCGAGTGATGAGTAATCAAGCGCTTGCTGACGGTTGGCCATTGCAAAGACAGGATGCCCTGAAGCCATAACATAAAGAGTTTGATTCTGGTTTGATGAATGCTACATGTACATGTATATATGTTGCAGTTAATTTTTGTTTTCAGTTGATATTTTTCTAACTAGTTATTTTGTTCTTATTAAAGAACTCATTGCTGACGGTTAGGATTTGTTAGGCTTTGAATTAGTTCACAGGATCATTGAAGAAGCATTATATTTATCTGTTGTTTATAACTTAGCCCTAAAAATCCTAAATTAGTGAGCACCTGTTGTTGATGGGTAGGGTTTTTGGTAGGCTTTGGATTAGTTCACATTTTTCTAACTGGTTAATTTTTTAGGTTTATTATCCTTATTACTTGGTGAACCCTAGCCATAGGCCAGTGAAAACTCTTTTTTTACCTGTGAACCCAAAACCACTGTGAGTGACTTGTGTAGCCCTAAAAACCGTAAATTAGTGAGAACCCATTGTAGACGGTTAGATATGTAGGATTAGGCTTTGAATTAGATCACATGGCAATTGAAGAAGCTTTATATTTGTGTGTTGTTTATTTATATATATAGTAACTTAGCCCTAAAAATCCTAAATTAGTGAGAACCTGTTGTAGATGGTTAAGGCTGGTTCACAGTAGTGATATAACAGTAAGCATAAGCAACATATGCAGACCCAGTAATCACATCTGAGTAGAACAATCACTGCTAATGATCAGTGCATTCACTGCATCTGCATGTATGTTGCCTGTGCTTATACTTATGTTACTAGTGCGAACCAGCCGTTTGTTTTAGTCTTTAATAGATAACAGGGCCGTCCCTTCATGTAGGACGACACAAATTGCTACCAAATTGTATTGTGTTGCATTCTATTGTATTGTGTTGTATACTATTGTATTTTTGGTAAAAATTTGTGTCGTCCTACATAAAGGGATTGCCGATAACATTATTATTATGCTGCCACAAATTATTCATATTCACTGTAAGATTATGACTTGCAAATTATTCATTATATTTTATGTTACAAGTGCAAATTTGATTGTCTTTTTCAGAAAGACTGTTCACAAATTAGTCAACATTCAAATCTGTACAAACTTATATATCTATTCATGCACGTGTATAGGTTGTTAGCTGACAACCTACAAGTTTTTGTGAAATAAAGGAAATTTGAAAAATAAATCAAGCTTTTTTTGTGATCAATGAAAGTATATGTGCATTCTATGTTTTGAAAACGTTATATTAACTTTTAGAAAAGGCTGATGAAACTCTTTTTTTTTGGGTTAACATAACCATATTATCAACCATTTGAAAAAAGGTTAAATTGGCCAAAGTTAACTAAAAAAATGGGTTCTCTCAGATGCATCCCAAGTACCATTTTAATTAGTCAATTTGACTAAAGAAATGGTTATTTCAACCTATTAAATAAGGTTCTTACCAATTTCGAATAGGTTAAAATAACCAACGGGAAAAAGTCAAAGTAACCAAATCTGAAGGTTACTGTTACTGATAAATAATGGGTGAAAACAACCACTAGAGAAATGTCGAACTAACCAAATTTAAAGGTTATAATTACCAAACGAATTGGTTAAATCAAACAAAAATTAATTGGTGAAAATGAATTTAAAAAAGGGTTCTCTCAGATGCATTTAATGACCAATTTTTAAAGGTTATTTCAACTGGTCATTTTTTACAGTGTACCTTTGCCTTTTTTTATTGACGAATGTCTCGTAGTATAATGTAGTCAGAATTAACAAACCTCAACTGCTTAGGCTGTTGATAATAAATAACTACCTTTACCTTTTTTTATTGACGAATGTCTCGTAGTATAATGTAGTCAGAATTAACGAACCTCAACTGCTTAGGCTGTTGATAATAAATAACTACCTTTACCTTTTTTTATTGACGAATGTCTCGTAGTATAATGTAGTCAGAATTAACAAACCTCAACTGCTTAGGCTGTTGATAATAAATAACTACCTTTACCTTTTTTTATTGCCGAATGTCTCGTAGTATAATGTAGTCAGAATTAACGAACCTCAACTGCAGCTTAGGCTGTTGATAATAAATAACTACCTTTACCTTTTTTTATTGCCGAATGTCTCGTAGTATAATGTAGTCAGAATTAACAAACCTCAACTGCAGCTTAGGCTGTTGATAATAAATAACTACCTTTACCTTTTTTTATTGACAAATGTCTCGTAGTATAATGTAGTCAGAATTAACGAACCTCAACTGCTTAGGCTGTTGATAATAAATAACTACCTTTACCTTTTTTTATTCCCGAATGTCTCGTAGTATAATGTAGTCAGAATTAACAAACCTCAACTGCTTAGGCTGTTGATAATAAATAACTACCTTTACCTTTTTTTATTGACGAATGTCTCGTAGTATAATGTAGTCAGAATTAACGAACCTCAACTGCTTAGGCTGTTGATAATAAATAACAACCTTTACCTTTTTTTATTGCCGAATGTCTCGTAGTATAATGTAGTCAGAATTAACGAACCTCAACTGCTTAGGCTGTTGATAATAAATAACTAACTTTACCTTTTTTTATTGCCGAATGTCTCGTAGTATAATGTAGTCAGAATTAACGAACCTCAACTGCTTAGGCTGTTGATAATAAATAACTACCTTTACATTTTTTTATTGCCGAATGTCTCGTAGTATAATGTAGTCAGAATTAACGAACCTCAACTGCTTAGGCTGTTGATAATAAATAACTACCTTTACCTTTTTTTATTGCCGAATGTCTCGTAGTATAATGTAGTCAGAATTAACGAACCTCAACTGCTTAGGCTGTTGATAATAAATAACTACCTTTACCTTTTTTTATTGCCGAATGTCTCGTAGTATAATGTAGTCAGAATTAACGAACCTCAACTGCTTAGGCTGTTGATAATAAATAACTACCTTTACCTTTTTTTATTGCCGAATGTCTCGTAGTATAATGTAGTCAGAATTAACAAACCTCAACAGCAGCTTAGGCTGTTGATAATAAATAACTACCTTTACCTTTTTTTATTGCCGAATGTCTCGTAGTATAATGTAGTCAGAATTAACGAACCTCAACTGCTTAGGCTGTTGATAATAAATAACTACCTTTACCTTTTTTTATTGCCGAATGTCTCGTAGTATAATGTAGTCAGAATTAACAAACCTCAACTGCAGCTTAGGCTGTTGATAATAAATAACTACCTTTACCTTTTTTTATTGACGAATGTCTCGTAGTATAATGTAGTCAGAATTAACAAACCTCAACTGCAGCTTAGGCTGTTGATAATAAATAACTACCTTTACCTTTTTTTATTGCCGAATGTCACGTAGTATAATGTAGTCAGAATTAACAAACCTCAACTGCAGCTTAGGCTGTTGATAATAAATAACTACCTGTACCTTTTTTTATTGCCGAATGTCTCGTAGTATAATGTAGTCAGAATTAACGAACCTCAACTGCTTAGGCTGTTGATAATAAATAACTACCTTTACCTTTTTTTATTGCCGAATGTCTCGTAGTATAATGTAGTCAGAATTAACGAACCTCAACTGCTTAGGCTGTTGATAATAAATAACTACCTTTACCTTTTTTTATTGCCGAATGTCTCGTAGTATAATGTAGTCAGAATTAACGAACCTCAACTGCTTAGGTTGTTGATAATAAATAACTACCTTTACCTTTTTTTATTGCCGAATGTCTCGTAGTATAATGTAGTCAGAATTAACGAACCTCAACTGCTTAGGCTGTTGATATTAAATAACTACCTTTACCTTTTTTTATTGCCGAATGTCTCGTAGTATAATGTAGTCAGAATTAACGAACCTCAACTGCTTAGGCTGTTGATAATAAATAACTACCTTTACCTTTTTTTATTGCCGAATGTCTCGTAGTATAATGTAGTCAGAATTAACGAACCTCAACTGCTTAGGCTGTTGATAATAAATAACTACCTTTACCTTTTTTTATTGCCGAATGTCTCGTAGTATAATGTAGTCAGAATTAACAAACCTCAACAGCAGCTTAGGCTGTTGATAATAAATAACTACCTTTACCTTTTTTTATTGCCGAATGTCTCGTAGTATAATGTAGTCAGAATTAACGAACCTCAACTGCTTAGGCTGTTGATAATAAATAACTACCTTTACCTTTTTTTATTGCCGAATGTCTCGTAGTATAATGTAGTCAGAATTAACAAACCTCAACTGCAGCTTAGGCTGTTGATAATAAATAACTACCTTTACCTTTTTTTATTGACGAATGTCTCGTAGTATAATGTAGTCAGAATTAACAAACCTCAACTGCAGCTTAGGCTGTTGATAATAAATAACTACCTTTACCTTTTTTTATTGCCGAATGTCACGTAGTATAATGTAGTCAGAATTAACAAACCTCAACTGCAGCTTAGGCTGTTGATAATAAATAACTACCTTTACCTTTTTTTATTGCCGAATGTCTCGTAGTATAATGTAGTCAGAATTAACGAACCTCAACTGCTTAGGCTGTTGATAATAAATAACTACCTTTACCTTTTTTTATTGCCGAATGTCTCGTAGTATAATGTAGTCAGAATTAACGAACCTCAACTGCTTAGGCTGTTGATAATAAATAACTACCTTTACCTTTTTTTATTGCCGAATGTCTCGTAGTATAATGTAGTCAGAATTAACGAACCTCAACTGCTTAGGTTGTTGATAATAAATAACTACCTTTACCTTTTTTTATTGACGAATGTCTCGTAGTATAATGTAGTCAGAATTAACGAACCTCAACTGCTTAGGCTGTTGATAATAAATAACTACCTTTACCTTTTTTTATTGCCGAATGTCTCGTAGTATAATGTAGTCAGAATTAACAAACCTCAACTGCAGCTTAGGCTGTTGATAATAAATAACTACCTTTACCTTTTTTTATTGCCGAATGTCTCGTAGTATAATGTAGTCAGAATTAACAAACCTCAACTGCTCAGGTTGTTGATAATAAATAACTACCTTTACCTTTTTTTATTGACGAATGTCTCGTAGTATAATGTAGTCAGAATTAACAAACCTCAACTGCAGCTTAGGCTATTGATAATAAATAACTACCTTTACCTTTTTTTATTGACGAATGTCTCGTAGTATAATGTAGTCAGAATTAACAAACCTCAACTGCTTAGGCTGTTGATAATAAATAACTACCTTTACCTTTTTTTATTGCCGAATGTCTCGTAGTATAATGTAGTCAGAATTAACGAACCTCAACTGCTTAGGCTGTTGATAATAAATAACTACCTTTACCTTTTTTTATTGCCGAATGTCTCGTAGTATAATGTAGTCAGAATTAACGAACCTCAACTGCAGCTTAGGCTGTTGATAATAAATAACTACCTTTACCTTTTTTTATTGCCGAATGTCTCGTAGTATAATGTAGTCAGAATTAACGAACCTCAACTGCTTAGGCTGTTGATAATAAATAACTACCTTTACCTTTTTTTATTGCCGAATGTCTCGTAGTATAATGTAGTCAGAATTAACAAACCTCAACTGCAGCTTAGGCTGTTGATAATAAATAACTACCTTTACCTTTTTTTATTGCCGAATGTCTCGTAGTATAATGTAGTCAGAATTAACAAACCTCAACTGCAGCTTAGGCTGTTGATAATAAATAACTACCTTTACCTTTTTTTATTGCCGAATGTCTCGTAGTATAATGTAGTCAGAATTAACAAACCTCAACTGCAGCTTAGGCTGTTGATAATAAATAACTACCTTTACCTTTTTTTATTGCCGAATGTCTCGTAGTATAATGTAGTCAGAATTAACAAACCTCAACTGCAGCTTAGGCTGTTGATAATAAATAACTACCTTTACCTTTTTTTATTGCCGAATGTCTCGTAGTATAATGTAGTCAGAATTAACGAACCTCAACTGCTTAGGCTGTTGATAATAAATAACTACCTTTACCTTTTTTTATTGCCGAATGTCTCGTAGTATAATGTAGTCAGAATTAACGAACCTCAACTGCTTAGGCTGTTGATAATAAATAACTACCTTTACCTTTTTTTATTGACAAATGTCTCGTAGTATAATGTAGTCAGAATTAACGAACCTCAACTGCTTAGGCTGTTGATAATAAATAACTATATACCTTTACCTTTTTTTATTGACGAATGTCTCGTAGTATAATGTAGTCAGAATTAACGAACCTCAACTGCTTAGGCTGTTGATAATATATAACTACCTTTACCTTTTTTTATTGACGAATGTCTCGTAGTATAATGTAGTCAGAATTAACAAACCTCAACTGCAGCTTAGGCTGTTGATAACATTCCAGAAAATACTTTGATGTATGTTAATCCAATATCACAATTTAAATTGCCATTGTTATACAACGTTGGTATTAATATTATAATTGGAATAATGACAAAAATATAGACAAGTTCGCGATTAATTCCGACATTTTGAATGGGGTGCAACTGACATACTAGCACGAAATACAGTGTTTGTGTGGAAATACGATGCCAAATAATTTCCGTAAAATCTAATTTCTGTGATAGTCACTGTCTGCAAGGTAAAAGATAAACGGCTGATCAAAATTTGATGAATGCAGCTGTGCTGGGAAGCCTGCAATCGCGTTTTCAGTTTTAAATACATTTGTACGTGTATGTAACAACGAGTCAAATTCCCCGGAAAATTTACAGACAAATGTATTTAACCAGAAAACACGATTGCACGCTTTCCAGCACAGCTAGCTACATCATTTGATCAGTTAATCTTTTACCTCCGGCTGGTATCTTAAGTTTGCAGACTGAGAATATTTCAGAAATTCGATTTGACAGAAATTATTTGGTATCGGATTCCTATACAAACACTGTATTATGCGCCATTTTTGCACCCCTTTCAAAATGGCCATTGACATATTTAAATCGGCCGTTGCTAGGGAAAGTTTGAAGCCACGTAAAACCCGGAAAATTAAAGAGTGGGCAATAATTATTGTCAAGGAGACTCCTAGGAGTAGGGTAAAGTCTTGTAGTATGATGACGTCACCAAGTGATGTCATGACGACGTCATCAAAATCAGAAAATTTCTAAACACTCCAAGGATTTTTGATCTACTAGAAATTTATGAATATTTTCCGGACCTACGAATTAAGGCGCATAAAACCGAGCATGAACTTGAACTTATTCAGAACAGAGTTCTGCATTGATATTTCTCTTTTCTTTACATGGATGTATTCATTATTCGGTGGCTTCACAAATCTCTATCGGCCATTTTCGAGGAGCCTCTGTATATTCGGCCAGCATGCCCAATGCGCGAACTTTATTATTTACATGACAAGTAACAATTATCCAATCACGATTAAGTATTTCGAATGATTCTTACGCATGCGTTATCATTTCAGCCAATCAGCAAGGACCAAAAAATGGCTGTTACCAGAGCTCTCTCTGTGGAGATGAGCTCTGGGTACGAGACTCGCGTTTGCCATGACGACAAAAAAAAAGATATTTTACAACACTTTTCAGTCCAATTTTAAGCTTTTTTGGCGAATGAAAAGCCATAACGTTGGCATTTATTGTCGGTTTCCAAAATCCAGTGGTCAACAACATTTTAACGGGAAAACGTTTGGTGTTTAGTGAAAGCGCGCAAAATGTTTAGGATTTTTAAAAACCGGAAGCGAAGAACTGTGTTGGCGGCGCCGTACGCTTGCCGTTACTTTTTTGCTCGGTACAAATTATTAATTATTCCCCTTTCTCTACGTTCAAGTACAGTTAGGCGCCTTTCGAGTCCTGAACGATTCCTTCAAAATAATCGGATTGAGTTTCTTGTCAAGTATTATTTTCTTTCACACGATAAACCAAGCTTTTCATTTTCCAGCGACCTAGCACCCGCTACGGCTTGCTCCGACTTTTTTGAACACTTTTATACTTCATTCATTCATTCATGAAAACCTTTCAGGTAAACCACGAATAACAGTTACAAACATGCGTAAGTATTAAAACTATCGGGTGATCGGTGGACAAGCATAAAACTAGCCTGAGAAAACAGCCGACTTATATCGCCCGAGTCGGCTGTTTTCTCAGGCTAGCATAAACCGGAAGTCAAAATCGCATCTGCTCCTGCGGGCATAGCAACGGTGTTGCGTAGCAACGGAATATGTCAATGGCCCTTAACCGCGAACTGGTCTATTGTTGTTTGTAGTATTAACATGCCTTAAAATTGGAAGATCATTTCTGCGGGAGGTTGCGGGTTCAATCCCGGCCGGATCAGCACTCAGGGTCTTAAAATATCTGGGCTCTGACATCTGTTAATAATGGTTAGACCTTCGCCTCTTCACGAATCAGGACGTTGGTAGTCCCCCGGCACTGAGGCGTAACCAAATCTCTGGCAGTGACCACCTCAGTGGTTTAGAGCTTATTAAAAACAGTGTCCCCAATTAGCAATACCATGCTACATTTGACATTCAAATAAAATATATTATTATTATTCCGTATGAGTGGGCAATTTACGGCACGGTTACCGTACAATATGCCATAGCATTAAAATAGTTTCCCTATTGGTTTTGCCTACGGACATGCCCATTCTTGTCTCACTCCGAGTACGAAACCACTCTAAGTCATATTACCTGTGATCAGTATCGACCATATCATATAGAGGGACGGTAATATTTATCAAAATACTTGCAAAGTGTATAGTCATGCCACACAACACAAGAGTGACTGGTATAACGTAAATAAGAATATTATTATAGGTTGTATATACAGGCATCCGAAAGCAAACATTGAAAAATTCACTGACCAGCTCGAAGAGTTGCTAAAGCATTTAAATAAATGTAAATATCAAGTAATCTTATTAGTAAATAACAAAATTGCAAAAAATACTGGAATTCTCAGTAAACTTAGATATTACATATACACTAATCTATCCATGTTGATGAGCTTGGGCAACACATATACTTCCTAAATTGACATAATCGCGTTCTTGACAAAATAAATGCATAAAAAATGTGTGTTTTTTTGCGCGAAAAAGAGAGAATGCCACTTCTTATTTTAATCTCCTAGGTATATACTAATGTCTTAAGCTTGATCACATTTTCAAATTAAAAATAGCTACTTTTGCATATAAAATTATAAATGAAAAGTGTAACGTTCCGATAATATTTTCTGAAACTATTAAGATTGCATGAGATCGACACTCCTACAATTGCCGCCAGACAGAAATTTAGCAGACCTGAAACACAAACAAATTACGGAATACAAACATTTAAATTAATTTCAACACAAATTTGGGAAGCCATTGATCTTGGAATTAAGCAGTCTAATTCAACCTCTACATTTAGGAAAAAATATACTCAATCTCTCCTTATCTCACATACACATTAATAATGTTTGACAATAACTCTCTTCATTTATTGAGGCTAAACTTTTTATCCACGTCCGTCCTTGTTTCAAGCTATGTTAGACGTAGGCAGAGATCAACACGAAAGCTTCTTGCTACTTTGATCACTGCGCACGAACAATTGATTATAGTTTCGTTTTAATGTAAATGTTACTATTGTTATGTCTTTTATTTATCCTGTGTTATTTCGAGAAAAAGTAAGAAATTGTCTCCCGACATAACAGCCTTGTATTCTGGAAGTATTAATAAACAATTGCATGACCTGCAAGCGGCTCTTCTAAATAAGTATTTTTTTATAGACAAAAAACTCACCCAAAAGAAGGATTAGTCATTATGAATCTTTTGTGGATCCTCTGCAGCCGCCCTGCTGGTTTAATCTCCTCGGCCTTGTGCCATAAGCCTAATGTTGAGCCCCGTCGAAGTAATGTGATAAATAACACGAGAGCTGGGGATGGGAGCGGAGAACAACTACTTTCACCGCATAGTTTGTTTGGAAAATGCAAAGTAATGAAAACAGGCAACGTTCATTCTTCCTCTAAAGTATTGGTTTTGTGAATCATTTTTGGGTGGGTCTGCTGGTTTTTAAAGCACCCAAAAATGACAATCTGCTTCTACATAAGTTGCTTGTATACCGTTTCGTCTTATCCTAAGTTTAAATAACACCAGAATCACTGGCTTCGTATGCTTACAACGGTGCCGCTGTAACAGGATTTTCGGTCCTACCTGATTTTGGTCCCTAGGAAAACA
The DNA here is from genome assembly GCA_030867875.1 of Actinernus sp. WN-2022. Taxonomy (NCBI): domain Eukaryota; kingdom Metazoa; phylum Cnidaria; class Anthozoa; order Actiniaria; family Actinernidae; genus Actinernus; species Actinernus sp. WN-2022. Next base: position 32,031,534 of record JAOWCC010001634.1, read on the forward strand.
GGTCCGGCCGGACTGAATCTCCTGAAATTGCGCCTGATTTCGGGATTTTATTGCCAAGGAATTTAGGTCCTAGTATTTTAGTTCCTACCACGTGACCTGGAAGAAAAACGCGAATATCTCCAAGGCATTTGGCCCTTTGGCAAGCAAACTTCACTTGAGGGGCAACAAACATGACACGTCAATCAAAATACGTGACGTCATACATCACGTGACCCTGTAGAAAAACGCGAATATCTCCAAGGCATTTGGACCTTTGGCCACCAAACTTGTAAACATTAACATTTGAGGGGCAACAAACATGACACGTCAATCAAAATACGTGACGTCATACATCACGTGACCCGGTAGAAAAACGCGAATATCTCCAAGGCATTTGGCCCTTTGGCCACCAAACTTGTAAACATTAAACACTTGAGGGGCAACAAACATGAACAGTCAATCAAAATATGTGACGTCATACATCACGTGACCCTGTAGAAAAACGCGAATATCTCCAAGGCATATGGACCTTTGGCCACCAAACTTGTAAACATTAACATTTGAGGGGCAACAAACACGACACGTCAATCAAAATACGTGACGTCATACATCACGTGACCCGGTAGAAAAACGCGAATATCTCCAAGGCATTTGGCCCTTTGGCCACCAAACTTGTAAACATTAAACACTTGAGGGGCAACAAACATGACACGTCAATCAAAATATGTGACATCATAGATCACATGACCCGGTAGAAGATCTTCAAGGCATTTGGCCCTTTGTCTACCAAACTTGCAAAGAATAACACTTGCGACTCGTCTGTTAAAATATGTGACGTCATTCACGTGATCTGGAAGAAAAACTTGAATACCTCCAACTGAAGGCATTTGCCCCCATGGCCATCAAACTTGGAAACAAACATGACTCGTCAATCAAAATATAGCATTTCATAGATCACGTGATCTAGTAGAAAAACACGAATATGAAGGAGAAATACAGAAAGAGTAAGTTTTAGAAATTAATCTATAACATGACTGTATAATTATTTGTTAAAATGATCTCAGAAGCATTTAGACGCAGAAGACATTGTATATTTTGTCACGCAGCACTTTTAGCGTACGCATGTAAAGATTGTCCATAAACTGGAGAAGATATAAATTTTTGGAAACGGACATACGATGCCGTCCACATACATTTCTTTGTAAAAATTATGTGTTTCAAAAATTCATATCTTCTCCAGCTTATGGACAGTTTTTACGAAACTTTACATTTTTACTGTTATTGATGTTACGAATTTGATATTTTAAACTTCTTTTGTCGTTAAATCAAATACTACATAATATTATGCAGGCGTGATATAGGTCTATTGGCTTCAGCTTAATGGAATCATGCATGGTATAGGGTGACGACCTTTTTCGTTTGCTACCTGATGTAACTGTAAAGTTACATCAAGTGCTAACCTTCTATGACTGACAAACGCTTGGAAATTTTAACAAACTTGAATTCCTTTGTATTGTAAAAGCAAGTTATGAAAATATACCCAAATAGCTACTTTTTGCCACTTGTTTGTCTTATAGGTCACGTGATCTATGCCGTCACATAGTTTTATTGATTGTTCATGTTTGTTGCACCTTAAGTGTTATTGTTTGCAAGTTTGGTGACCAAAGGTCAAAATTCCTTGGAGATGTTCACGTGTTTTCTACCAGGTCACGTGATTTATGACGTCACGTATTTTGATTGACGGGTCATGTTTGTTGCACCTCAGTTGTTATTGTTTGCAAGTTTGATGATTACAGGGCCAAATGCCATGGAGATATTCACGTTTTTTTCCAGGTCACGTGATTTATGACGTCACATATTTTGATTGACTGTTCATGTTTGTTGCCCCAAGGATATTGTTTATTGGTTTTAGGTAGATACATGAACTCCTATTCTTGAGCCATCAACTTTGTTTCTTGGTCGGACCAAAATTCCTGGTATTTTCGGTCCGGGCGGACCGAAAATCCTGACATTTATGGGGTAGGACCGAAAATCCTGGAATTCAACGCACCCGGACCAAAAATCCTAGGCCGGAACAAAAATCCTGTTACACCGCCAGTCAGATTTTTCGTAGACGAACGGTTCTCCGCCGCGGGGTTCTCCGGTTTTCCCGGGCAAGCTATTAATACTAATGAGTAATCGTGGTCTGTTAAACTTTTCTGAGTGAGTGTGTAAACGCCTTTCAGATCGTGTTGCGGCATCAGTCGTTATCGCATACCAACATTTACTTTCACGATGTAGATTAAAATTGATTTTTCATCTATATTAACGTTAACAATAGGTGTTAGAATGAAATCATTTATCTCATCTGTATCGTGGTTGTTAAATATTTATTTTTAACTTTATGTCAACATTTAGACAACTCCTGATGGTTTCACCAACTATGACGTCACAGCGCCGTTCATTGATAGTCTTCCTTGCAATCTGGTTTGCCTCATTTCTGCCATCGTACGTATCCGGCAATATTCCAACTAGGTCTCAGTCAAGCACACCAAATAATACGTGGAACTGTGCTAAGTATTATGTCAACGACACAACAGGTAAATAAAGAAAGTTGAGTAGTTTTCACCAATAATGAATTACCTAAAAAGGAGACTTCCACTGAAAAACAATATTTGCTCTCAAATGTTCCTTATGGATACCTAAATCAAATGCTGTGTTTGTCTCTTGTAAATTGTACACTAGATGTCAGATTGACTGATATTCCTGTCCATAAAACTGATTTGAATATCCCGGGCGACCCCATCATGGTTCTTATCACAGCATTGAATTCAGGTATCCATAACAAACATAGCAATATATTTAGGTATCCATAACAAACAAAGCATTATATAGATTTAAGTATCCATGCATAACAAAATACAGCAATAGATTTATAGGTATCCATAACAAACACAGCATTAGATTTAGGTATCCATAACAAACACAGCATTAGATTTAGGTATCCATAACAAACATAGCAATATATGTTGGTATCCATAACGAACATAGCAATATATTTAGGTATCCATAACAAACACAGCAATATATTTAGGTATCCATAACAAACACAGCATTATATAGATTTGAGAGCAAACAATGTTTTCAGTGGAGGTTCCCTTTATAGCACCGACAGTAACGCTAGATTGTAAAATTCATTAATAATTCCCGAGGGTGCAAACCAATCCCAGCACAGTATTCAGATCACATGTACACTACTGTAATCCCCAATACAACTCAAGTAGCTAAAAGCACGGGGAGGGTTTGATAAGACGGCAGGGAAAAGATGGGGTTGATGAATTATTAAACAGTAGAATTAACTTTTGATACAAACTCCTGCTCAGCTAATTAGTATTCATTAACTTTTGATACAGATCTCTACTAATTAAAATGCAAAACACAATGGACATATTTTCATCATATAATTTAATTTTATTTAACCCGTCAACTTTACTCTCTGACAATGTCTAACACTGTCTGGGTATTTTCTGTACAATCTCGTAAATATCAAGCAATCAATACATGAAGTGAACTATTCACTTCTTATAACTACAAAATTAATTGTACAGTTATTGTACAGATGTTCTCTACATTATTACTTATTGTAGTTTACGGCATTGGAATAGAAGCCAAAATATCATCAGACAAATCGAAATCAAAGTTTGACCAATCTTCGAGCACTTGAGTAGTTGTTTCAGACTCTTTACATTTCTCAATCGCTTGACTTTGACCAGACTTGCGTGAGTCATTGACCTGTTTGTCACTAGCCTTTTGATAACCGAAAAGTGCATTGGACCTGTGTCCTGTTTTCCCACTCGCCAATTTCTCTTCCACTGAATTCTGAAACAATCTATTAGCACATGTAACACGAAGGCAATGTGCTCAGTGTTTTGCGAGACAATCCTGCATTTCCCAACAAGTTTTCCGGAAGGATTTTGTTTAGAGTATATAAGCCAACCGGACTCTTCTCATATTAAAATTTCCCGCCCCTGTGGGGACGAAAGTAGAAGCTGTCGACGGATTCTGCATGCTTTCCCCGTTCTCGTGACAAATGTGTTCAATATAGCGTGGCTTATTTTTCAAATCTTTTAATCCGCCTTTGTACGTTTTCCTTCTAAACTCATCAAAAACTATCTTGTTTCCCTGGACAACAATATTACTCAAGCGAATCAACCTATGTTCACCGGCCCGTAGACCGAACAGCTTCCCATTATAAAAATAGACAGTATTCAATAACGACTCAGCTGTATTTGCTCCCAGTAGAGCCATGCATGTCCCACAGGATTGTTTCCTCTCTCTCTCTTATCTCCTCTTTGTCCGACATCTTTGATGCCTGCGCAACTCCGGTGGCGTCCTTCATTTCGCCATCTATTGTTTTTTTCGAAACACCATAAACCTTTACACTACAAACAATAAACTGGTTAAAAGGGAACATACAAATAAACACAAAATGTGATGAAGTATTATCTCCTATCACTTTTCTCCAGTATGTTGAACGCCATTTCCCCCCTGTACATTTCCCAAATGACGGTTAATGCCGCAAACAAGTAGGTAGAGCGTCTTAGGAGGGTACCATTCCCCGGTTTGCTTTGCCACTTCACAAATGAATTTGGAAAACCAGAAGTTTAAACCGTTTGCGGACATGTGCTAGAGTGGGACAGACAGGTTCTCGACATTGGTTGACTCAAGTCCGTTGCCTCCAGCTGTTTCCAACTGCGCTTTTTTGTTCATTCTCGTGTTCTGCCAGGCAACAAAAACGTTCACCGACCAATTTGTATTGTATTTCGTATTTTTAGGTACCCTTTCAGACAGTAGGGAAATTTCTTCCTCTTCAGTTTTCGGAGAACGAAAACGAGCTGTCGCCATACTCACGGTTTGGCAGTGACTGAAAATTATTAATAGTTCAATTATTGTCCCATGCACTCTCTCCTGTGGGACGTACAATATTTTGGCATGCATGTCCAATTACCGAATCGCATAACAATACTTTGCATTCAATTTATTGTTTCATTTCACAAGTACGATACAATATTCGCGTCCGATCTGTATTGGCTTTACAATGGCTCGCCGAAGCGGCTCGCCATTGTAAACGCCCATACAGATCTCTCGCTCATATTCTATCTACTACATAAAATGGTCATTAATAACAAATCCCACCTGACGAGCCTATAACCAGGAGCGTCCATATCTACTAAATAGCGATACTTCGTGTTGACAAACATTACAAACGTTATGCCACTGATCCATGATTTCAAAGGCCGCTTTGTGTCAGGAACCAATGGATCTCTGGTTGGACATTAAAGAACATGGATGACGTGGCAGTAAGTATCGCTATAGCTGTTAATTACAGCGTTTTCACAATTTAGGCTAATTTTGTATTATTTTTCCCGCCAATTAGTGGGTTGCACCAGTGGCGGAACAAAGGATACCTTATTAGCTTCTTTTGTTATACCAACTAGCACTAACATGGCTGCTACGCTTTTGTGAGTTTATTCCCTTATAGGAATGATTGCAATCCAAGAATAGCGGAAACCGTCCTAAAAATAACCTAACTTGTGAAAACGCTGTGATATAGGCCTAGTATGCGGGATGGACGCTCCTGGTTATGGGATCCTGATGGTCGGTTTAGCAATTAAGAATGGACAAAAGGAAGACTTTCTATAATAATACAATAATATAGCGCAATTCTCCAGAAACTGCACGAATGCGCTTTATAATCTTTAGCTTCATAAGATTAAAACTAATTACAACAACATAAAAAAACAATAGTAACAATAAAAAAATCATCTAATAGAATATCTTCATAAAATGATCAAACACTAACTATAGTAAACTAAATAAAATAAATAAATAACGTCAAAATACTTAAGTGATAGTTAATAAAACCCTAATTTAAAAAGATGTGTCTTCAGTTTACATTTAAACAACTGAACTGACTCGCTTATTCTTAGTTCTGTCGATAGTTCATTCCATATCTTTGGCGCACAAACGGAAAACGCTCTAGTGCCATAAGACTTGAGACGATGTGCAGGTTGCTGAAACAGTAGCTTATCAGCCGACCTTAGAGCACGTCGCGGAACATATGGATCTAACAAAGGCGCAACGCCATTAATAACCTAATAAGTGTATAGCAGAATTTTAAATATGATTCGCTGCTCCACTGGGAGCCAGTGTAAATCGAAAAGTATAGGTGTGATATGATTACACTTGCGCACCAGTGAAATAGGCTTAGCGGCTGAATTTTCCACATACTGTAATCGCTGAATAAGGTGACATTGGAGCCCGTACAATAGAGCACTACAACTGTCGATTCTAGATTTAATGAATGCATTGATAATTGTCTTGGTAGAGTCAAAGCTAATGAATCTTCTAATCTTAGAAATTTTTCTAATATGATAGAAAGCGCCGTTGCAGATTTCGTTAACGTGGCACAGATGTACGATGCAACAGACTGTCGACACTAGAGAAGAGTCCCTTGGGGTTACCTCGGTTATCTTCAGTACGATTTGAGTAGTAACTAATTTTCGCCCGGAAGACACATTTGTTTACCACATCACATTGTTCCCGATGGATCTCCTGGTCAACAGTCAACCCTGATTTCCTCCAGTGACGCTCCAACTTCCTACAGTTCCTTTTCTCATCGTTGATTGTATCGTTGTTACCAGGGGGCAGCTGGACGTAGTGTGATTGTTCGTTTAAGCAGGGGAGCATGCTTATCAAGAAGAGCAGAGAGCACAGTACTGTACTGGTTTGTAATGGCGTGCAATTTATCAGCTGGACTACACATATCAGCCAAATGAGAGCTTTGGATGTCATTAACGAAGTTGTTTCCTTTCGAACGGCGTTTAAGGGAGAGCTAACAAGCAGGACACGACAGAGTGACCTGATAACATTGGATCAAACACAGTGCAATTGCTAGCCACGTTCTTGTTGGCTCTAGAAATAATCAAGTCGAGCGTGTGGCCAGTCATCAGTAAAGATCCAGAAGCTATTACGAGCTATGTATACCATGCTCCTTGGAGATCTATCTATGAAGACTGCTCCTGTAGTGGACTTGGTACTATATACATGTAGATGGCCGCAGTGCATGATGGGTCGAGGAGTGATCCAAGATGGCGGTGTAAAGAACGTGGCCCTTTGGTTATTGTAATCTTTGAGAATCTCGAGTTATATTCGGCCATCGAACGTTACATTGGCGACGAGGATATAAATACCGAAATCACAGCTCGCGGAACGATGGAGAATTTGGCTTCAGAATTTTACATTCTTCGCTGAAGGAAAAGCAAATTTGCAAGCCCCTGGCCCCTTTACCGTTACAAGAGGTTAAGCTTTGGTATTGTGCTCCTGAACAGTATGAACATATTATTAAGCAGGCAATTTCAGGTTGCCCAGGAGCAACTAATATAGCAGATGATATTGTGGTTCATGGCAGCAGCATGGAGGAGCACGATAAGAACCTTGTAACACTTCTGAAACGGCTGGAGGAAAGGAATCTAACTCTCAACAAGGACAAATGCAATATGCAAATGGGAAAGATTGAGTTCATGGGATTGATTCCAAGTAAACATGGAGTGGTACCAATACAAGAGTAAGCGAGAGCAGTTCGAGAAGCTGTGGCTCCTACAAATGTGGCTGAGTTGCGTATATAGTTTCCTTGGTTTGATAAATTTTTCCTCAAGGTTCATACCAGATTTTGCGACTACTGCCGAGCCTCTGCGAAAGCTAATGCGCCAAGATACCAAATGGTACTGGGGAACAGACCAAGAAAAAGCATTTAAGGCAGATGCATCCATGATGGCGTATGATAAAGATGCACCAACTGAGGTCGTAACCGATGCCAGTCCTGTGGGACTTGGGGCCATACTTGTTAAAAAACAAGGGGGAATCAAGAGAGCAGTCTGTTTTGCAAGTCGCAGCCTCAGTTGTAACGTTTAGGTCTGTTTAAACGTCTTTATTGATCCATACAATCAACATAACTACACGCCCAAGTCTGCAGAGACATCTTCTCCTTGCTAACACACAACTCGAGTGCAAGCACATGGCATGATAAGTAATTAACGTAATTAGCATAAGTTAGCATAACGTCACATCTTTCAGTCCTTCGATGACAGAAAAGTAAAATGTAATAAAGTTTATGGTCCATCCGGTAAAATCTAATGAGATAAACAAACATGTATTTGGCCTTGGTGTATATGTCTCTAAACTTAAGTGACATAGGGAACTTGATCACTTATCACTTCTCGACATAGTCTTTCAGATACGATGGATTATTGATCTTCCTTCCACTCCGTGTAACCTGGGATTCAGGTTCAGCTGCTACTTCTGGTGGCTCTTCTTTCTGTTGTGCGGTATATATTCTCCTTCTACCACGACAAACTCTGCCCGGTATTTGGTTGTTATTCTTCGGGTTTTTTATGCTTAGTTTTACCGTACCCAGGACGGGCATACTTGATTTGGAGTACATTGTTAAAGGTTGTTTTACACTTCTCAATGCGTGCGCTTTGTGGCAGGCGATTGCTCGGTAAAACATTACACGAAGCACCGGAATCTATTTGCATATATTATGCGCTTTCCTGCAATCTCCATTGGGGTTATTATCTTAGTCTCAAACTTGGTTTTTGCTTCGTTGACACAGTGTGTTTCAATTCGATCAAATGTCACTGACAGTAGATCTTCCTCTGAGGAGGTTTCTACTTCCTCTACTGTGTTGACCTTTCTTTGACCTTGCTTATCCCCTTTTTCTCGCTTCTGGTCTTTTTTGTCCCTCTCACACTTTTCTGCAAAGTGCACGTGATTATTTTTCCACATTTTCTGCAAATTTTGCCAAATGCTGGGCACTTTTCTTTTGCCTTTTCATGTTTTCGACCACAGTATCGACAATCAATCACAACATTACTCAGGGTTTTCGATTTTCGGGCTTTCTGTGGCGTTGTTCTTTTGCTGACAAAATTGACCTGACCGGGGGAGGGTGCGTATTCTCCAGTCATGTTCTTAACTTGTTTACTTGTCGCTTCTGCAGCACGACAGAGATCCATGCATTTCTATATTGTTAAAACTGACTCCTGAAGTAATTTTCTTCTTTCCCCATTCTCAATAATACCACACACAATGCGATCTTGGATCATTTCATCTTTTAATGCACCAAATTCGCATGTTTCTGCTGGGGCACGTAAAGCGGTGGCGTATGAATCAATCGATTCATTTTGCTCTTGTACTCGGTTGTTGAATTTATATCTCTCATATATGACATTAGTCTTTCCTATGCAATACTTCTGCCATAGGTCTAGGACTTTGGAAATGTCTATCTTATCGTCTTCTGAGATAAACGGTAAACCATTGTGTATTGTGAGCCCTTCTGGCCCGATGCAAGTGATAAAGGCTGCGACTCTATACTTATTGGGCTGTTCATTTAGCTTAGTCACAAGCTCATATACGTCCCATATTTGTTTTCACTGCTTCCAATTTTTCGCTAAATTGCCCTTTACCACTAGCTTCGGTACTAGTGAATGAAGGCGGTGAAACGGCTGGAGCTGCTTGTACTTCTGGGTCCGGCATGGCGGCAGGAAATAGATTGTTCGCTCGACACTTTTATTTACTGCGCGTTGCTACCTGTTTTTCTGCTGTTTCTTCACTTGAAACTTCAGTGTGTCTTCACTTCTGACACCATGTAACGTTTAGGTCTGTTTAAAAGTCTTTATTGATCCATACAATCAACATAACTACACGCCCAACACACAACTCGATTGCAAGCATATGGCATGATAAGTAATTAACATAATTAGCATAAGTTAGCATAACGTCACATCAGTGATGTTGAACGTAGGTACAGTCAGACTGAGAAAGAAGCTTTTGCGGTCGTATGGGCATGCGAGAGATTTAACCTTTACTTGACTGGTCTAGAGTCGTTCGAACTGGTCATTGACTGTAAGGCTCTGGAAACGATCTATGGTCCCAGGTCAAAGCCTTCAGCAAGAGTTGAGAGATGGGTTTTGCGGTTGATGCCCTACAAGTACACCGTGCGACATATACCCACTGGTCAGAACATTGCTGATTGACAAGGATACCAGCATCAACACAGCATGACAGTGCATCAGAAGAGTACGTCAGGATGGTAGCGATCAATGCTACTCCACAAGCCCTAACAACCAAAGAGATGGAGAGGCTATAGGCTGATGAAGATGAAGAACTCGCTCTCTCGTTCGTCGAGTGTTGGAAGACAGGGGATTGGTTCCAAGCTCCAGGCAGCTACACATTGATACGCGATGAAATTACGGTAATTGTTAAACTGGTTCTCCGCGTGTCGCGAATCATTGTACCAGTTGAGTTATGTGATCGAGTATTGGACTTGGCCCATGAGGATCATCAGGGTGTGGTAAATACAAAGAAACGGCTGAGGAGCAACGTGTGGTGGCCCGGCATGAGTACCATGGTTGAGAGACACTACAGGAGATGCCTTGGGTGCCAGGCTGTGACCCCAGAAGTCACCATTCCAGCTGTGAAAACAACAACAACGCCGACTAAACCCTGGAGGAATTTCGCAACAGACCTAATGGGTCCCCTACAAAGCGGAGAGCACTTGCTGGTTACGGTCGACTATTACAGCCGATGGATAGAAGTATAGATGTAATAAGACGTACCACCAGCAGCACGATCATCAAGTGCCTAGACAAGCACTTTTCGCGTCATGGACTTCCAGAAACATTATGCACCGACAATGTGCTCAACCTTGTAAGCAGGGAGATAGAAGAATTTCTGGAAGAGCGAGAGATCAAACATGGGAAGACCATCCCACGTGGCCAAGAGCAAATGGCGAAGTTTAACGGCAAAATCGGTATTTTCTTAAGGCCATGAAGTCAGCTCAAGCTGAAAGGAAGCCATGGCAGCACGAGCTACATAAATTTCTACTTGCATACCGATCAACCCCACACAGTACAATTGGTGTTATCCCAGCGGAACTATTGTATGGACGAAAGTTGAAAACAAAGTTACCTCTGTTTGAAGAGAAGAGCAACTGAATAGCGATGTTTCGTTTTGATAAACATTGCAATTATTCTGCTAATGTGCCAACCATGATTTGTAAAGCCCGCTTTGTGTTAGGAACCAATGGATCTCTGGTTGGCACATTAATGACAATAGATGACGACACACGAAACATCGCTATAGAAAAGAAAACAAGCTAACTACACTGTATGACCCAGAACCGTACACATTGGTGTTCAGGAGAGGAGACATGCTTGTCATTGAGCAGCAATCAAGAGGAACTTGGCACATGTAAAACGGTTTGTGAGGCCACAATACCACCAGCCGCAGCTGCACGAGCCAACACTAGTGGAGATGCCGACAGTGCCTGGACCACCTGGACATGTACAGATTATGCCGGAGGCCAATGTGCAGCCAAACCCTGAGCCATATGTAGAGCAAGTACCTCTGCAGTCACCGAATGAAACACTGGGATTACGACGTTCCACAAGAGAGAGGAAGGAACCCGCCAGGTTCAAAGACTTTACTATAAATGAACGTTTAGCTAGATATGAACTGTGTGTTTATTGAACACTTGGAAACAAGACTATTGTTAGTTGTGGACTTTGGGAACAGAGAACATTATGTATCCTTTAGTTGCATTAAGTTATTATGTAAAAAAAAGGTAGATGTAGTGGACTGGGTACTATATAGATGGGTCGCAGTGCATGATGGGTCGAGGAGTGATTCAAGATGGCGGCGTAAAGAACGTGGTCCTTTTGTTATTGTAATCTTTGAGAATCTCGAGTTATATTCGGCCATCGAACGTTACAGCTCCTGTAAGAGGGTTATGAAGAAATATTGAACATTTGTGGAGGGACTAACAGGGGGAGGGTCAAAGGTTTTTTCAATCCCATTTATTGAATGTGTTTCAGTTCTGCTATCAATATAAACTGTTTCTTTTGTTTGTTTGCATTTGCTCATTCAAGATTTGTGGTAAGGCAGATGAGAAGAATGTTGACACTCATTTAGTGTTACTGTTCTAGAGCTGTATATATACTGGGCTAGAGATCACTAATTCCGAAGTCACTGATAAATCCAAAAAGTCACACAGCATTTTGCACCACCCACATGAACTACCAAATCTGATCATGAAGATATATTTGTACATCCCAACTGCGATATGCTGATCAACGGTTAGTCACATTCCAATGTTCTACCAGGAAACGTAATCATCTAGGAGTACCCGCTTGTTTTTCTCCCTAATCGTGACGTCGGTAACAGTTTCTGTACCAATTTCTTGCTGACGTTGGTTTTCAGCTGCTGGTTCACTCGATGATGTTTCACTTGATTTTGTTGAAGATCCAACGACTCTTTCTACTTCATTACTTTCTGAGTCAGAAACTGGTGTTCCCGACTAGTAAGGGTATCATTAAAAACCCTCCAAAAATCGTTTTTCGCCAGATTATAAAGGGGAGGGTCATACGTTTTCTTGTAGCTTTAAGTGAGGGGTCATGAAAATGGTTTGTATAGGGTACAGGGAAGGGGAGGAACGCCGAAAATGTTGAGATATTTAGTACAGATACCCCCCTCGATAAAAAAACGTACCTTTCCTAACTGCTGTCGCCGTCCTGGTTGCTTAAAGTGCCTATCACCCTTTTGCAATTTTGATAGCCTATGAACCTCCGAAACGTTTTGAGTACTTCTGTGAAGAAATGTTTGGTTTAAAGTGAATACTTTATGTTCTACGCTTGTCTGAAATCGAGTAAATGTGACCTTTCCTGAACAATGACCGCGTAAGTAAAAGCCTGGGTCGAAACCTGGGTAGACGTCATCTCATTAATGCATTATTCTGCATGGCGCCTTTTTATCACAACAACATCGATGCATAGAAAATATACACAGTTTTTGAGTTGTTAGTAAAGAAAAAAGTCATTTTAGTCAACACGTTGAGTATTTCTTCACATGATTGCAAAGCCGAATTAATTATATGACGTCAAGATGACGTATACCCAGGTTTCGACCCAGGCTTTTACTTACGCGGTCATGGGTCAGGAAAGGTCACATTTACACGATTTCAAACAAGCGTAGAACATAAAGTATTCACTTTAAACCAAAACTTTCTTCACAAAAGTACTCAAAACGTTTCGGAGGTTCATAAGCTATCAAAATTGCAAAAGGGTGATAGGCACTTTAAGTTACCTATCAGTGTTGCCGTCAGACAGCTGGTTATCTCCAATTTGGAAAATGAATACCAAAACAATTATTGGATTTGGATTTCGCGTGATATTAAAAATCAATTATCTGTGTTTATAGCCTCGGCCTTCGGGAAACATATTATAGTATATATCATACTATAATAGAATATTTTATGAACATGCTAATGAAGTTGATATAATTCTGGTAAAAGAAACGACTCCAATCAGCGAATTCTCTCGTGGTCTAATGGTTAGGGTTTGGGTTGGTGTTGGGTAAGCCATTGCATTGATTCTTAACCGGTCCGGGTTCGAATCCCGGTTCAGGCGGTAATTTTTTTTATAGTGATGATAACATATAATCGTTCTAAAATTTCTAAGTGTCGATTCCGATGTTCGTATAAAATTTCTGAGTCTCAAATTATTCATAGCGAACGTGGGTAACAAAGGGAATTTTATGACGCAGTTGGTTAAACGGTACACTACGATACTACCCTGTCGTCGAAGCGCTCGGCGAGCAACATACTGGAAATATGGCTCACAAAGCGCTGAATGTCCATCTTTTATGCTTGAAATTATTTAATAACAAGTAAGTACAGTTTTACTATTCTGAAATATTGGTGTGATTCAGCACAAGATTATTTTAGAGTCTGGCTAGATATTCGGCAGCCGGGAACGGTTTTCAAAATACTTGATACCCGGCAGTCTAATCTTTGTTTACTGAAGTAAACAGTCCCTAATATGGATGTCTGAGATTTCGATTAGAGTAATTCCCTTGTCCTCGGCTGTAGCACGGACACATTTCGTGACACTAATAATATTAAGCAAACATTGATAAGCTGGTGTTATGAGTCGAATTTAGGACTTATATTTACATTATTTTTTAACTGCTAATAGACAGTCTTAGGCCCGATTCAAACGTCGAACTTTTCTTACGCAATTGAAACAAAAGATAACAAGAGCCCATCTGGGCTTTCACTCGGGCCACATGAGATTGAAGATGAAATACACTTTCATTTGAAATCCTCTTAGTAACAAGTTGTGCTTTAATTCGCCAGTGAGAACGTCATAAAAACAGACTGGTCTATTAATCGCTTTTATGACATGACTATGATAACGCAGGATTCGAACAACAGAATACTGGCAATTCAAGTGTATAAATGCAATACAATGACATATTCAGACTTTGAATTTGATTGAAAATAGATCAACAACTCGGGGAAATGTCCGGCTAAAACTGTATGAATAAATGTGAAATGAAACATAAATTTCATAGCAAGAAAAAAAAATGGAATTCCTAATGAGAAAGCTCTTCTATTAAGCCGCTTCTCAAATTCACAGACTGTTTCACAAAAAACATTTGCGCTTTAATATCGACACAAGAGTTCAGTTGACCTTTCAAATAATTTATTCTGAGGTACGCATACTCTAAATCACAGATGTTAAATAAAGCGATAATTAGAAGAAAAAGTACATTAACAGACAAACTGAGAGGAAATTTATTCAAATCAAAAAGAGTTTACTAACAGTACTTACGTAACTGAACTTTCGTTTTGGATCTTTTGGTAGTGTTGTTGACAGCATCCCACCTTCGTGCACATATGCACTGAATCGGAATGAAAGTCGAAGCCTACCTCGAACTTAACTTTCAGCTAACCTGTTTCCTTTCATTCCACAATGAATAATAATCTCATAAAGTAAGCCCGTAGCTTTCAATAAATTTGCCAGTGTCTGAATGAAACAGCTAGATCTTTTCCAATTTCTCTCACGAGTCACGGCAGAAGACAGTCTCAAGCTACAAAACTTGAATTTTGATCCTCTTCACAGTAACGTAATTTAACGTCTCATATATTATATATATGCCCTACTTCAGCTAGCGCTGTGCATTTCAAGTACTGTTTCCTCTCTCTTTGCTTGCAGTTCATGCTTCTTGTTCGTGTAGTTGCCGCATTTCAGTTGGCATACACTGAAAACATCTGCTTAACTAAGATTTGTAAAAATCTTAGCGGATCATGTAAATATTCCGCTTGGCTCAATTGAGGGTTTCTGCCGTCAAAGTTCATTTTTTGTTTCAGTCAGTTTTCCCCATATTAGCCGACATGTATATAATGTCTCGAACTCTCAATCCAGTAGAAAGACTCTGGTTATTCTGTCGTAAAACATGCCTTAGCTGTACCAGTTAGGTTGTATTGCATAATTGCCCACGATGGAATAGATTTCTGACAATGACTCATTGAAAGTGATATCTCCTTGTCTCGCCTAGTCTGAGAGCTTTGAACTTTCTTATCTGAGCGCGCCTGACGAGATCTAACCTTTGATTATAATTCGATATCCGTTGATATCCAAACGTGTTTGGATATTGTATTTCGCTTACGTTTCTAAATGTACATTGGATCTGTCCAAACAGCGCTGATCGAATGTATTACGGCTCCTGGTTGTTCATGTATTTTTATGGTCAAGAAGAGCGCCAGTTGAAATATCCTGAGCCTGTTGGAAGGCTTTCGCCCTCGCGGGTCGACCATTTTGATTTACTGTATTAAATTCTGTAAATAAATTAACCTGGCGAGTGTTACGTGACCAGCACAGTGCGATCTGATTGGTGGTGAACTTGACCTTTAACGCATGCGCAGAAATTTTGCGACACCCAACACAAAAAAAAACACGAGTTTTGCATTTTAAGACTCGCTGCTGCCACAGGCAGCCCGAGTAATTAAGCGGCTTCTTTTGATCTAATTAGGTTCGACGTTTGAATCGGGCCTAAGTTTCTTTCCTTAAAATAATTTGCTGTCGACGTTGTCAGTCCTCCCTCGAACATATCCTGTTCAACCTCAGGCAGCCCAAGCTAATGATTTTTACAAGGAATGTATGGGAATTTTTAGAAAAAAACTAAACTGACTGTACTGAAATGATCAATAAAGTCATAAAATCTTACCTGTGTGTTGTGAAGTTGTTCCTCTTCATCACTGATGTGTTTATTTCTGGTTTGAGTCACTTCTGGGCTTTTTTCCCCTCCCTATATAAATATTGAGAAGGCAGGAAGCACGAAACGCCATTAGTCCACGTGGCGACTCTTCGAAGCCTCTTAATTCTTCGAAAATCCAAACTTTCAGAATTTTACCTCCAGAAACCCTTTCTTACATTCCTCTAGCACTCATTTAATCGATCCATCGCTTATTTCCTCGCTTTGTAAGTACTCAAATTCGACGGTTTCTGCAGTCAACCTAGCCTGTATCAAACTAGCAGCCCATGAAAAAAAGGCTAAGCTGATCGAACCCCGGATCGTTACGCATGTATTACGGACATGTCGCTTGTATGGGATACGTTTCATACGATACGGCACTGCGTCTGCGTGTGTTGTTTGTGGAGACAGTTTGTTTTACAGACAGGTTTTATTTCAGTTAACGTATTATATTGACAAATATGGCTGGCGCTCCTTGTCCTATATAAAAACGAAAATATACATTTACATCATTATCATGAGGAGGAGAGGGAACTTAGAACGAAATAAATACTATTATGAGTAACGACGGTATGAACGTATGTGTATATTACATCGATATTGTGAGGAACGAAAATTATCTTTTAAAAGTTAGTGCTTTTAGATTGGACATTATAGCAAGCGTGGGTATGACTATATAGGCGTCTTCTTAATGTCAAAAATATTTTTTTTAACTTTCGTCTTTTTGGGATGTTTTCAATGGGCAGCAGAGGACATATTTCCACAGTTTGGCTCCAAATCTTGAAAGGGATTTTTTTTGTATTTCAGTTCTATAATAATTATTGGATGCATAAGACCTTGTATTATACGAATGGATACTTGATGTAGTTTCAAGTAGACTTAACATATTTATCGGAGCTGAATTATTATTTATGTCGTACATTAAATTAGATATTGATTCATAGTATAGGAAATTTACTGGTAATAAGTTACCATCAATAAATAGGGGGATGGCGTGGTCATTACGTAGGATTACGATCAGCAAAATACATGAATCGGAGCACTCGTTTTTTGCAGAATTTGAAATTTGTTCAGATATGACTTAAAAGCGTGGCCCCAAGCTGTAATTCCATAAGTCAGGTAAGGGACAATTAAAGACCTATAGACATTGTGCAGGATATGCAAGAGAACGAAAGTCTTAATTTTGCAATTAGGCCTATGCTAATTGTTGTGGCTGCATGCATGGTCAGTATGATACTTCCAAGATAAATTACTGTCAATTAAGATGTACTAATATATTTTACATAGTTTTTGTGGTCCAAGGGAACACTTTTATTCAAATCATTATCAAATATTGCAATCTTTGGTTGATAGGTACAATGTAAGTTGTTTTTGATTGGGATGAAATATGACAAAATTTGATTTTTTAATATTGAAAGTTATTTGACGTTAGCCAATCATAAAGTTTATGTAGTTATCTGTTAACAACTGCTTCTAGCGTCCTAAGGTTTTTATCTGAACAGTTATGAACGTTGTTGACGTATAGTAAAAAAGAGCAGTGGGCCCAGGAGAACCTGAGGAACACTACAGGTGGTTATAGTTTTGGAAGATATGTATGGACCAATTTGTGTTGTTTGGACTCGTCCTTGCAGGTAGGATGTAAACCATTTATTTATTATTTCGCGAAAACCATAATGATTTAATTTACTTAAAAGGATATTGTTTGGGAAAGATCGTCATTGAAACGATCGGGAGAAAACTGCGAGAAGTCACGCTTTTTTGTTCTGTTTACAATTGGTTTATCCCTTAATGCTTTCGTTATACAAAATTGAGAAAAATGGTTACTTATATCATAAATAATGTTTCCACTGGCTAGGATTTGCTCAGGATTGTTGACGAAAATGTTGTCAATAAGAGTTGCTGATGTGTTACGAACACGAGTTGGTTTGTCAACTGTGGAATGATATAACAACTCTGCAGCGATAATATATAATCGTGGCTAAAATTAGAAGTCTCACATTTTAGAAGGTCTATATTGAAATCGCCCATTATATAAATGCGTTTCCCAGTAGAAGTAATTTTTTCAATTGTTTCTTCGAAGTATGATTGGAAGCGTTCTGGGGAATTGTGTTGTCTGTGAATGATGTCGCAAAGTAAATTTTTTTCTTTTGAACAAAGGATATTTCTATCCATATCGCTTGAAATGCTTCGTTACGTATTTTTAACACCTGGTAATTGAGCGTATTGTCTATAAACATTCCAACACCTGATGCTAGCGGCGATGGCACGTACTAACTGATGGTAAATACTACTTGCATGGTCAGTATGGTAACCATGGTAACCTGGCATTGTTGTGCAGCACACAGGAGCGTTTGTAGTGGTTATTTTAGTTCAGTTCAGTTATTCCAATTAGTCAAGTTCAGTTAGTCAAGTTCTTCTAACAAATTAGTTTGGAGGTTCTTAAAATTACGATCAAGGCTTAGTAAATTATTATGAAAGATGGAAAAACTGCTTTCAATATTATTCTTATTTAATTTGCGCTTCCACTTTCGAAGCTATTTGGAGATAAATATCGGCTTTGTATACGTTGGTGGGTCAGATGCTCGTAGGAATTTAGATTCTCATCATTCTCATAAGTTTGTATCTGAGCTAAATAAGTCAAGGTCGTTTAAACTAGACAATTTTTTCTGGTTCATCGCCCAGAATGAATGGACATATCCAGTTCTGAATATAATTAAGTCTCCGTAAGTACTTGAACGATTGCCCAGTTAATGAGGAGCGGGAGATTCAAATACAAAGAAAATGGCGAAAACGCTTCCATTAGCTTATGTTTGAAGCGCTCTCGAAGCTTCATTTTTGAGAGAAAAAATCATTTTCAATCGGCTTTTTAAAGCTAAAGGTCACATAAATCAGTAGAGCTATTGACCTAAGTTGTATCTTTCAAAAACCCATGTACCTTAGCCTTCTGAATCTAAGCGAGTTTTGACCGAATTTTGTATGGAAAACTGCTCAGTCCAATATTCAGGTCTCGATTTCTACTGAAATATAAGACGCACAAGTCATTTTCAATCGGCTTCTTGTAGACCCTAAAATAAGCTTTAAAATGATTCTTCAAGCTTCCCAAACGGTTAGAAAAAACCCTGTACCTTGGATAAAAAACTGTCAAAAGTTAAACTAAAACGGCATTTCGTGCCACTTATGATAATGTTTGTAGAAGCGGTTTGTCTATTGACAATTATCAAGTAGCGTGGTGTTTAGTCCCATGGGAGGTGATTAAGATCCTGAAAGCGAAGCGGGAACTTTAAAGCAAGCTAAATATATCAACTGCATTTTAGTTGCTTGGATACCAGTTTTGTTAGCAAAAGAAAAGAGAAGCTCAACAACAACAACAACATAATTTATTTGTGTCAATGAATTACAAAGTGATACTTAATGGCGAAAGAGAATAACAGGGTTGACACGAGCTGTCTGAAATAGCTAAAGAGCTAGTCGAGTCAGACAGCTTACATTGTTAAGATAATAATTTGTAGGTCGTTTGAAACAAATATTTATAAACACACATACATACACACATATATATAGAAATCAGGAGATGGAGGAGATTAAACTTTAAATAACAATAATAATTATAAGTCAATTCAACTAATAGCAATTCAAAAAATCTAATTTTAGATTATATTTAAATGCGGATTTTTTTAGGGATTTATAATCTTCTTTTATTTCATTCCATATTTTGACTCCAGTGAAGCGTAAACTGAATTTCCCGTAGTTAGTTCTAGTGGAGGGAAGATAAAAAGATTTTCTTGAGGCCAGTCGGGTGTTATAATTATGAATTTTATCAACTTTGGTAAAAAAAAATGAAAATGCATGAGGCAGCTTATTTGTATAATAGTCATACACAAATAATGCATTGCTTAGAGCTATCAAATCAGTGAGTTTTAGAATGTTAAGGTTTTTGAATAGGGGGCTACTATGTTCACGAAAGTCAGAGTGAGTCATAATTCTCATTGCCTTTTTTTGAAGAATGATGACTTGCTTTAATGTGGAATGATAAGTATTTCCCCATACTAGTAAGCCGTAAGTTAAGAAAGGGTATATCAGAGAATAATATAATTGTATTAGGATATTTATAGTTAAATATTTACGAATCTTAGATAATATTCCTACCCCTCTACGAATTTTAGCAGATATATGCTGAACTTGACTCTTCCAATTCAGATTTGAATCTAAGTAAACACCCAAATACTTTAGACTTTGTTTCTGTGTAATTACTTTTTGATGAATAGCCAAATTGATGGGAAAGAGGATTTTCTTTTGAGGGGGGTGGAAGATAACAAAATCAGTTTTATCTATATTAAGTGAGAGTTTGTTACAGGCTAACCATGTACTGACATACTCCAGATGACTATTAATATTTGACTCTAGAACAGTTATGTCCTTATTATCATAAAAAAGATTAGTATCATCTGCAAAGAGATGAAAGTCGAAAAGATCTGAACAGTTCATAAAATCATTCATATATATAAGGAATAGAAGAGGGCCAAGAACTGAACCTGAGGGACACCACATGAAATAGGTTGTTTGTTTGATGATACACTACCAATAGAAACAAACTGCTTTCGATTACTTAGGTAGGAAACAAACCATTCATTTGCTATGCCACGAATGCCATAATGGTTGAGTTTTCTTAACAAAATTGTATGATTGACAGTGTCGAATGCTTTGCTAAAATCAAGAAAAATCCCACAAGAGTAATTGCCCTCTTCTATTGCCTTTTGAATTTTATCGACAATTAAGATCAGGGCATGAACAGTAGAATGGTTTGATCGAAAGCCAAATTGTTTATCAAATAAAATATTCATCTTATTGATATAATTAATTAGTCTATTATACATTACTTTTTCTAGAAGTCTATTAAAAATAGAAAGAAGTGAAATAGGTCTGTAATTAATTAGTGTGACATGAGATCAACATTATTCACATTCTGATTCTAAAAGCGGTCTATCATGGCTGATAATAATATCGCAGCTCCGTTTTTTCAAGATTGCACTTTTCCCGAGCCTGTTCATCCGCCATTGCTTTAAACATATAAGTTCCTGCAGCTCTTTAAACGAACGAGGGAAATACATAAAACTGCGCAGTTATGACGTAGATAAATCCATAGTTCAGCAGTTAGCACATGAGTAAACTTTGAAGTTCATTATCAATACTAATGACATTGCAAACAACTTTCGTACTTCTTGAGCAAAGGGATTTTGAATCCCAGTCTTTAAGGGAATTGTTTGTGTTATAAAACACCGATGTTTGTGAATTTGAGCGGAATTATCCCCAATTTATCGAGCCTATACTATATACTCAGTTCAGTTTCATTGGGAGATTTTGTTTGACTTCTAGGACAGGAATAAGCTTGAATAACATCTCATTTTAAAGCTACATCTTCCAAGAATCTGTATTCAGACTTATTTGCGACGCGATTTGAAAACGACTGGGAGAAAATTGAGAACGGCTTGGAACACTGCTAGCCGTTTTGCCGACCGGCTTTTTTACTGGTTCGGCAACTAGCTCAGTTAAACTTTCTTTGTGGGTGATTTTGGGATCCGATTTTGTTTGACTTCTCGGATACGGATAAGCTTGAATAACATCTCATTATAAAGCTACATCTTCCTAGAATCTGTATTCAGACTTATTTGCGATGCAAGTTGAACACGATTGGGAGAAAATTGAGAACGAGTTGGAATTGCGGACCGGCTATTTTTACCGCTTCGACGCGAGTTGAACAAAAGTATACTCAGTTCAGTTTCATTTGGTGATTTTGTTTGACTTCTAGGGCACGGATAAGCTTGAATAACATCTCATTTTAAAGCTACAGCTTCCTAGAATCTGTATTTAGACTTATTTGCGATGCGTTGTGAACATGCTGTGAAAAAATTGAGAGCATGAGTTTAAGCCGAAGGGCTTTGTCGTTTTGTAGATAAACTATTGTTTGGCTCTTTCATTCCATTACCTGGTTTTACGAACTTCTATTGAATTGACTTTCACACTTGAGAGATCGGCTTGGGACTAGCAGTTCCCAAAGCTCGTTCCATTTCAGATCGGCTAGGGACAAGCAACTCCCAAAGCTCATTTATTTAAGCCAATCGTAGGGCAATCCTCTAACTCATTAATATTATAATTAGTTGACCTTAAAGACCCATGACGGACCATTACGCTTTGCGCGCCTCTGTTTTTGTTTTGATTTTCATGAAACCGAGGCTTCTATTGTTTTCGCCTCGCGCGCGATTCCCTCGGTTCGCGTGAAGTAGAAAATCGTCCTTCTACTCACCTGTATGTTAGCAAAACAAGGAAATGAACTCTTCGTTATCAATCGAGTGTTGATGGAAGTTTATCAACATAGTTAGAGTGCTTATGGCTCCATTGTTGCAGGCGAAGTAAATATCTGTGAGCATCAGGCCGGAGAAAATGAAAATGAAATTTACTCTCTTGGGAAAATGGTCGCTGTCGGTGTTTCCTTTTTCCTTTTACTAACCAAGAACCCGTAATAACAAAGCCAAGTCCAGTGTGCCATGAATGGAGGAAGGGGTGCTTGTATAAAGTTTCGCGAGAACAAGGCCAAATGTATCAAAACCTTCCAGCTTATTTCAGAAGCAAATGTAAAAATAAGGTAAGCGAAGACAACTTGTTTATTAGCGCAATCTGTCCATTTGTACGTTGCCCTAATAGAAATATCCTTTATGGGAATTTGCAGTTCGAACATGGCGTACATGTTGTCCAGAATGGAATAAAGTGCTCAGGTTGTTGTTGGGACAATGAGCAGCACACTTTCTCAACATTGCATTACATCCATATTCCAGTACAGTTTACCCACCTTTGATAAGAAATATTCTTCTATTTGTTTCAGGAAAAGGGCATGCATTGTTTTCTTCAATCTGTTATTAAAGTGTGGGAAGAGGAAGTATGGACTTTGCCAAGAAATTGACAATAAATAGTCCCCACCTTCAGATTCACCAGTGGTATATATGCAAATAAATGGGAATTGTCTGCTGTAAGAGGGATGACATACATCACCTCCTACACAATTTTTTACTAAGATTATTTTGTGTAGATTGGGACAGTTTGAACGTCGACTTTTATTATGAAGACTGCAAGGCTGATCGGATGGCTGAAAGTCCAATGCCATGCATACCCATATGTTTGAAAGATAAAATTATGGTATACAGGTATCCCCTTAGTACAGCACAGAAGCTAATGGTTTCTGGACAATAGGAGATATTGTAGTCGAGTCTACGAATAGCAGTTTCAGCGGTATTGACCCAAACGCCTCACTTCAATGTAATGAAGCGCCATTGAAACTGTGTATCTAAATTAGTCGTGCTTGTTTAGGAGGGTGTTGGTGTCGTGTAAGAATGATGGTTTCAATGGCGCTTCATTACATTGAAGTGAGGCGTTCGGGTCAATACCGCTGAAACTGCTATTCGTAGACAACTACAATATCTCCTATTTAAGAAATTAGTGACAATATCATCTATATTGTTGTTTTCACTTTGAATACAAAACAGTGATTACCAAGTTTGTGTTTAACATTTTTAGGGAGTGTTCATTATTTATGGCTTGGGGGGGTCTGTATTTCCTCCATGAGTGAAATTAAAACTTAGATGACCCCCCTATAAAATTGCTCAAAACTTTATTGACCCCCCCCCACAAAATAAATAAATAAATAAATAAAATGCATGGATGTACAAGAAAGAATGCAAACATCATATACATGTAACCTTTTAAACTTAATATTCTCTAGATTTATGGTATTTTCCATGATACATTACCTTTGTTTAGTAGAAAACATATATATACATGTATTCTTCTGGAAATCTCTACCTCCTTCCCAGATGGATACTCGAAATTGTACTTGTTAGTTCATGCATCATATTGCATTCTAGTGCATTGTTCTGTAGTCTGAAATAAATAAATAAACAAAAGAGTTCATCATTGGTATATATAACTAATCTCCTGGACATGAATGCATTATCTGTCCTGTGGGGATGTGCCTTTGATCATGAGCTTAGAGAATACCATCCTGCATATACAGGGAAAAAAGCAAACTGTCTTTAAATTAATGTTGTGAGGACTGAAGGCCCAAGCTGAAATATTTGAGTTTTGACTGCTCTCTAAAACACTGGTTTCCTGTGTTCTGGAGACTAAACATTGGCTTGGGATTACAACAATTTCGTTACATTTTCAGTTAAATTTTATTTTACACAACAGGTACGTCAACTTTGATGATCCCCCCCCCAGGAGTAGGTAAAATATTTAATGCCCCCCCCCCCCCTATAAAAGCACTACAATTTGTTTTGCCCCCCCCCCCCCCCCCCCTATGATTTAGCCAACCCCCCAAAACCATAAATAATAAACACTCCCTTAGCTTGTTACAGACACACAGAATATTACATACTATAATCACGAAACGCTGGTAACTTGATTTTTCAGTTTACACAGAAGCCCTTAGGCATGTGGAAACAAAGAAAAATAGTCAAGTGGAATATTCATGGCATACTATGAGAAAACATTGCATATTAACTATTTTATCCCATGCCAATCTAAATAAAGAACTCTGACCTCACCTGGCACACGTGGTGCATCAGATTCCAGTTTTCCTTCCAAAATATTGTGACGAGTGCACGTACAGCACATGGTGGTGTAAAAAACATTGATTCAACCTGTGGGATACCACCGAATGTGCAACAGATTTCCAGTCTTCTGACTGGCTGTATTTTTCATGGCATGGCCAGTAAACAACTATATCCCTTCTGCCAGATAAATCAGAAATATACAAAGAGGAGCCTCCTAATTTGAGGCTAAACTTGGGCCTGTGGACAGGACTCGGTCAGGTTGGGTACAATGTTTGGATGCTCAATGCAAAGTAGAGATAATATTGGCCCAAAGATAGCCAATTGGTTGCCAGTGAAAAATTGGACCATGAAAAAGCATTTGTGGGGGCCGGAAGATAACATCAATTATAGTATTTTTTTAACCAGGCAACATTTACATGTATTTGCCAATATTCTACAGTCTGGAGTTACCTTCATAGCATATATGTTGAAGATATAACTAATGGTTGAAATGGTGGCAGTAAAAAGGGTGTACGAAACTTTAGTTAAAGTTTTGATTTCAGCACTTTTACCAAAACCTTAATGAATTGCCATGTTTAGTTATCTTACTTATGATTGTAATAAATATTGTTCTCCAATTTATTTTCTGATTGGAACTACTGAAATACCAAAACAAATTGCATACACCATTCTTGCTGCGCATCCCTCCTATCAATAGGTAGCTGGGGTCTTGGACTATAAGGCCAGAAATGAAGAGGAAAGGATAACATAAATATGACTGAAGTTTTAATTATGGATAAGGTCAACATGTCATATTGTTTTAATCTCACTCCAGTATTTTATCCCTTTTTCCTAAAACTTGAAAACTAAAGAGCAGAGCCCCTGAGGATTCTGGTTCTTTTGGTAAAACATGTCATTCTGCACTAGTACTCTAATATTACAAGTTAGAAATGCACTACTCAATCCTCATTAAACCACAATTAGTTTTTTTTCTAAAATCTACATGTTCATCCTTATACAGTAGTTCAACATTTGTAGTGCTTTGTTTATAAAAACATGCTAGTATAATTGCGAACCATCATGCAAAAAAAATTCCCTGACTTTTCACTGACCAGAAAACAATTTTCACTGACCATAATAAGACTGTTCAACATTCTCTCGTCTAAAACAAAAGTCATTATCAAAACCTGTAGCCTCCCTTCGCAGATGTTTTGAGGCGTGATGAGGAGCCTGTGTGGCAACTGGAAAATAAAATTCCCTGACTTTGACAAGAAATTTAGAATTTCCCTGACCATATGCAAAATTCCCTGACTTTTCCCTGACCTTGAATTTTTTTTTCCTGACTTTTCCCTGACCAAGCTGTGGCAACTTCTGTATGCCTCTGAAGTTCACAATTGAAGGGCTGTGTGCAAATAGGGCATAAGTGATTCTTGATCACATTCTAAATTCTTCCTTGGAAAACAAAGAAATTGAAGGAGAATTTAGAATGTGATCAAGAGTCACTTATGCCCTTTTTGCACACAGCCCTTTAATTATAACACTAGGTACTCCTCTAACCAAAACCCATACAGACCAGCCTCAAGAACAAATTATGGACTTACAATATTTAAAGTAATCTCATCAAAATTATGGGAAACAGTACTAATCGAGATAAAATGTTTGCCTCATAACAGTTTTAAAAAACAATATAAGCTCTTCCTCCTTGGAAGCCAGATATAAAATGTTAGCTGCATCTATAATATATGTATATATCAACTATTATTTATAAATATTTACTGTAAATGTCTACATTATTCTGTATTGTAAAATTACCATATATCCAAACTTAGTTTGTACATGTAAACAGCCTTTATTTTCTTCCTCTTAATTCTCTCATTATAACCAACAGTCGTACTTTTTAAAACCCTGTAAAGATACAATCAAGCCTATTCATTTATTTATTCCTCCCCTCATTAACTTCAACATGGTAGTGGTTAACTCGAAAGCTTTGCTCCTTTGACCACTTAACACACTATCATCTAAAGATCGTAATTATTATCTACTATTTATTTTTCTCTTTCTTATGGCTTGTTATTATACAATTCAACCAATAATAATATTGTAACCTACAAACAAGTGTGAATAAATTGAACTTGAACCCTGAACACTCAAATTGTTCCAATTTCTTTGCCACTCCATAGTTAGAATCAACATTTTTATAAAAATACTAATGTGAAGTTTCTAATATTGTCAATTCCAACAGTCACTGAAATGCATGTCTCAAAATGTTTGGGCTATATAATTTCTTGCAGGGAGGTGGAAGGATTCTTGGCTTTCTCATCTACAATATTTATATTATAAAATTCATTCTCATGTTTCAGCTATAATAATTAACTTAGTTGTGAATTTAGAAAAGTCTCTGGTAAATATTTGTTGTAATGAACGTAACAGTATTCTGACTTTCTGTCATTTTACCATTTACTGTTTGTTGTTGTTGCTTCAGTTCAGTCCGCGAAGGCGACGGTTCACCTACATGTAATTCACAGACAAACGCCCAATCATGCCCATCGGCTCGTCAAAAATACGCTTAGAAAATCCACTGCACTTCTCCAGCATTGACTTGCAACGTATTAGGATATAGTGCCAGTGGCGAATCACTCGATCAGTTTATAAGATCACTGAAGACTGCTTACCGTTGATGGCGACAGTGGCACAGCACAACACAAAAAACAGATACTTTTCCTTGAAAAACCCAGATGTGGCTTCCTCTCGTTCCGACGGTCAAATACAGAAGAATAGAGTCATATTTGCCGAACAGAGCCTTCCTACCGACAGTCCGCCATGATGCCCTCTTCATATAAAACATACATCACATTCTTTGTAACAAAAATTTCGCCTACATTGTGGCCTAATTGTCTTTAAAATGCTACAGAAATGATGCCTTACAATTTGGCAACATGTGAAAATAAATATACTGAAAGTCAGATTGGAAAAACGGCCGATGGAAGTGGATTGCGTAGAGCGATTGAAACTTGTGCATTTTTCAACACCGACAAAAGATGGCGGCCAGCGTCTAAGCGCGCAAAGCGTAATGGTCCGTCGTGGGTCTTTAATGTGTCCAAAATCTCAAAGTGTCCCTCGAACAAAGGCCATTCTGCGCGATGTTTTCGCTGGGTTGTCCATGATACCAAGCTAGGGTTTGCTCATAAGTTAAAATAAGGTAATTCTTTTAGCAGTAGTTTTGAACGTTTTTCTTCGATTTTCGTACCTCTAGTTTTCATATTCAGAAAAATAATGAAAAATAAATGTGCCTATGTCGCTAGTGAGGACTAGGCTTAACTTTCCTCTTAATTGTTTTTAATTCCAGAAATGTACAGTCGCAACTCCAACTGCTACAATGCCACACGAGAACAAATGCCAATGAGTTCACTCGAAGGAAGTGATCCAATCTTGATGGGTCTGTACTCATCGCGATCTGATTCCAATAAACTGCTGTATTGTAGCAAGGCTGCAGCGGGGAGAGGCTTCAATGCTTTTATTCTTCATAACAACGGTAAATGCTACAGTAGTAGCGGAGCCATAAAGGCAATGTCATCTCTTAACAGGGGATACTGTACTTATGCAAGCAGTCCACAGCGATGCACAGCATCGACGGGCGATCCCTGTACTTTGGATGGGAGCTCTTGTAAGTGTGGTGGAGGCTATGGAGCAATCAGTTACCTAAATATATACAAATTCTCCAATGGTGAGTAACATATCAAAACATTAACAACCGTTAATTATTATTAACATTAATACAACCGTTAAATGTGAGCACAGTGCTGCTTTGAGAAACTTATGAAGGAGTATATCTTCCCTATCCAGGCGCGGATTTTTTGGTATTTAAAATCTCCGCGAACGTGAGGCAAAATATTATATTTTTTCTTGAGAGTAAATGTAAACTCCCGAGTTCATAGAAAACATTTCCCGTGTTTCTATACAGTTATAGAAACACGAGTGGGAGTTTGGGAGAACGAGAAATGGCAGTGGGAACACGAGCCCGAAGGGCGAGTGTTTCCACAGCGCTATTTCGAGTTCTTCCAAACTTCCACAAGTGTTTCTATAACTCTATACATTGCCAGAAATCTGGGACAAAATGGCCGCCGCGCATGCGTTTTACTGCATAAAAAAATCAAAATGCCTGCCGTTTTGTATAAGAAAATGTATGGGAAAAAATAACTTTTCAGAATTTGTAGCCTTCAGAGGTATACTCGTTGCTCGACTCGAAATTATTAAAGTATCGATCAAACGTTGCACTCACCTTATTACCGATCTACAACGAAGACCAGATTTTCTTCCCGAGCAGTTTGTTTTCTTCACCTTGAAGCTTCCAGATTTCCCATACATTTCCTGTTAGATCGTCCAAACCCTACGCAGTTATCGGTCAGTTTGAGGTAGAAGGCTTTGCTACAGCAGAAGTGCTCGACTCGATGTCAGTAAACCACTGTTTGATGCGTTCTAATCGCCGGTAAATATGTATATATCGCAATTCCATTTACTTCCCGAAGGCCCTGAACTTTGGATACAATTAAGTGGTAAAGACGCCATGTTGAAATCTAGTTTTGAGTCAAGATGGCAAGAAAACTCCGCTATACCTTCAATTTGTACCTTCGCCATCCGCCATTTTGTTGCTTACATGAGTTCTTAGTGCATTGTGGGATTACACACAGGGAGTCCGAAAGCTTGAAGGATATAATTTCGATGTTTTTTTTCGTGCAGAGACTTAGTGCATTTCTATGAGAACAAAGAGACCTTTGAGTTTCCGCCCTTATTCTTTTGCTTTTATTTCTATGTACCACAATGTTTTAGTGTTTTAATAAAGAAAGCTTTGGCTTAGCTTAAATAAAGAACAAATCTCTGGCCCTCTCTGACGTGAAATTTCCGCCACAACTCAAAACACTGTACAGGTTCGTGAAGACTCGTTTATACCAAAGTTCTTACAATATGATGTTAATAATGTCTGACCTGCTCGAGGATTACAAAGCAAAGGAGATTGAATGGAAGCTCAAAATAGGCACATAACTGCCCCTAGATTATATAAAGCAGCAGTATGTCTTAATGCAAGAGTATTTATTTTGTTTTATGGTGCTTAACCGCTAACATTATACCGCGGGCGCGGCAATATCTGAGCCAGAGGAAACCGCTGGCTCATGTCCCAGATTTCTGGCAATGAGAAGCAAGGGGAAATGTTTTCTATTTCCTTTATAAAATAACCCACAGAAAATAAGTACAACAAAGGAAAATCGCGCGTTTATTATGATCATCAAAACATAAATTCTCCTAACTCGTGCAGTCGTACGTCATGAACTTATCATATGACTAAATCAGTCAGTTTTGCCAACCAATTCAGTGAGTTTGAAAACAGTTCCCTAGCTACGAAAAACCTTTTAATTGGAGTCCACAATTACACAGAATGACGAAGAAAAAGAAGCTCTAAAACTGGATTGACAATACACGGAAGCATGTAATGTTCAACAGTTCAATTTGCGTCATGGACTTCACGGCGTGGATCATACCAAGACGCGTTGCAAGAAAGGAGGATATTTTGGATTTCTCTTTAAAATCTAGAGCTACAAAGCATGGTTCAAGTCATCACTCGGGTCATCAGTTGTTTTGTACGTTCTGTCTTCCAAGGACTAGAATAGTCCTTTGTCGATTCGCCGTGTGTCATGCCTCTCATGCGATCGCATACGGACGGCAGGTTGTTTCCATCAGACACTTCATGCTTGATCAGATTTCCTTGCCCTTCTCATCCTCTACGGCACCTGTAGAGAGTCATACTGAATCGTACATTCCTCAATTAACCAAGAGTAGTCGAAAGGGACGGCGTTGGATGGAGCGGTTTTAGCATCTGTACAAGACTGTAGCACTTGGATGTTGATTAACTTTCTGTCAGGTTTGTGCTCCACATTTTGCTGTACTTTTGAGTTCCATTTCTATTTCAACCTCTATTTTGTGCATCTAGATCATGTTAGAAATATTTAAGACAGGATTTTTTTTAAAGTTCTCCGGCTTAAATTTACCAAACAATAGTTTTTAATTGAGCTTAGTCAGCCAAAAGCACAAATTGCGAGCAACTCAACTTTGTCCACAGAAATGAATGTTCGTACTTTGAGATTGTTTTGAGTTCAATAAAACATCGGCTTGCTCCTAAACTAACAACACATTGTCGTTTCTTACAATACTGTAGCTGGTTCTTCGTCGAATTGACTTATAGTGTTCAATGTTTTTAGAAAAGTGTAGGAATTATTTCGCCGAGTTTTAAATTGAGTTCAAGGCCACGACGCCGGCATAATTTGCCATGTTTCTATAGAGTTTTAGTATAAACCAACTAGTGGACTATTACAAATCCTGCATTCTGATTGGCTACCCTACTATAGGTCTATTTGTGATAGCCCATGGTTGAGAAAAACCGCACGTATTTTCACGAAACAATAACATTTTTCAACTACAATTTATTGCTTTCTATTATTTTCTACTGTCCGACTAGTTAGTTTATACTAAAACAATTAGACCTCTCGCCCTCATGGGCTACGAGTCAAATAGCCCATTCGGCTGCGCCTCATGGGCTATCGACTCGTAGCCCATTCGGGCTGCGGGTATAATTGTTAAATAGAAACACGACTTTCAACCAATCAGAGCGCGTATTTTCTGTGGGTTATTTTATAATGTTTGGTATGTTGCACATAGTGAAGGCGAATAAAAACCAGCCTATCTTATGTAAAGTCACTCAATTATATATTTTTTTATGTATTACTCGCGCAAATGAAGTTCAGGGGGTTAAGCCATTTTGAAATTTTATTTTGTCTGTCATTTCCCCCTTCCCTCTTGAACTTCAATGTCAACCAAATTAAGAAGACCTCCTGCAGTTTCCTATGGGTAACATTTTGGTAAAAACCCCATGTCTCTACGATGTTCCTTTCTACCCGTAAAAATCCATCGCCCTTTCCGTTTTGGCCGCAAAGCATGCTGGGACAGTTTCATTTGCTATTTCCGAGTCCAGAACTGGATTAAATAACGTTGCAGCGTTAAAATCATAGTTTTGGTAGTAAACACGACGAACACAACATATTGGTTGCAAATTTGGGGTAAGATATGCGAACCATGCAAAACTGAGGGGGGAGGGGTGGAAAATCCTATGCATTTCCTGTTCATAACGGTACCCTCTCCATTTAAAAGTGGGTTGAATGAAGTTGCAGCTTAAAAATCATATTTTTGCAACTAAACACGACGAATACAACATCTTTTTGTGAATTTTGTGCAAGATCTGCGAAGCTTCCAAAAATTGGGGGATGAAAACCATTGTATGATTATCGTTAGCGGTACCCACTTGTAATAATAATAATAATAATAATAATAATAATAAATGCAACTGGAGACAAATGATAAAAAATGTGATACAATATTCAATACGAAATAAAGTATATGCCAGAATGATCCAAAAATTGATAAAGGTGTTGATTTTTTAACTTGTACAAGTGAATAGTAAAATATTTATTTATTTCAGTGTTGAATCTTTGAGTTATATATAGAGATTTATAATTCGAATATGCTAATGCATGTGTTGCACCCTCAAGTGTAATAATTACCCTCAAGTGTAATAAAGTAATAAAACCCTCAAGCGTAATAAGGAGTAATAAAACCCTCAAGTGTAATAAAACCCTCAAGTGTAATAAAACGGCTCAAGCGTAATAAGGATTTACCCTCAAGTGTAATAAGGGTGTGGCCACATATGTAATAACTGGTTTTAATTCGCAAAAAAAAGTTATTACATTGTTACATTGACTGGCGAATGAGCGTGGAAATTGGCCAATCATTATTTGTAATTGATACACAGTATGAGCCAGTCAGGTGATCAATTTTCCGATCCTCGAACGTTCTTCCGAATGTCGTACCTATATCTTTGATGCCATGATTTGAGGGAAATTAGTGCAGGCTTCCGGCTACAAATCCTCCCTTGGCTCGCGGGGAAATTTATCAGCTTATAACATGGCCTAAGAAATTTCTGCAATCTGATTGGCTAAGAGGAGTGGTATTTCAACGTAATAGTGAAATTACAAACTCCAAGGAGTGGTATTTCAAACTCCGGGGGCCCACTCACGTACATGACGTAAGTGAGATGTGCGGCGGTACCTTGTTTAGGTTTGAGCCCAATTTCGCAAATGGAGCAATTCAGTATCAATTCGGGTTGATTTTCCTAAATTCCATGAAAATTCTGGTTAATAAGAATACCTTAATTTGTTTTTTTGCAAACCCGGTCGGGCTCTGAATACAACACCTCACATACCTACTCTTTATTATGCAAGCGGTGCCCCCCGGTTTGAAGCTCGGTTACAGGTCGCCGAGCGGGTGCAGAAAACTACAAAGCTACGGAAGTTTACGGTGGGAAATGCCTGGTTTTTGATGGCTAAAATTGAAGAATTTGGTATAGAAATGAACAGCAATGTCATCTGTGTCTCTGGTAATGGAATCTTGGGGTGATTTTAGAGTGACCATGCAGTTGACAGACGAGGAAAGTTTGATTCAGTGAATGAAAACGGAACCGAAACTTGACGTTCATCTCGTTTAAACAACTGCCCAGGAACAGCTGACATTATACAAGGACAAAATACCAACAAAGTAAGCCAAGTTGACTTTTAAATTTTCTTTTAATTGTTTTCTTTTTAAGCCATTGAAATATTTGGAAACTCTGTCGCATGTGATCCGTTGCCGTGAGCAGTTGATTGAAATTATCTTGTTCAAGTTAATACCTAAAGAAAAATACTTGCTTGTACTATAAAGTTTAAAGAACTTGGAATTTCATTTCCAGCTGCGACAGTGTCGTTCAGTTTTCTGGTTTTGAGAAGTATTAACAGGTACTGTCTTTTAAAATAAAACAGGGAAGTGACAACTACATGCTTTATTGTTTGACTTCAGTTGTGCTCGATGAACTGCCTGAAAACAAACTTCGCTCTTTGCTAGTGTCAATGTACCAGAAATTGACTTTTTTCACAGGTTAATTATAGCCATTCTCTCTCAGCTCCAGCCGATTATTAAGCCTTTATTTGAGATTTGGCTGTTCAATTTGATAAGCTGAATTATCTGCCAAACGCACACTTACAGGATTTTCACTTGTCATTGGATTAGCTCAAACTCAAACCGACAAAGAAGTAAACAAACTCGGTGCACCAGTTGAGAGAACATCTGATTGTCTTTTTCAGTAAATTTCTTAGGCCGAAGCGGCTCGTGATATTACGAACAATTTTGAAATATCACTCGCGGTATTTATGCCAAATATCACTACACATCATGCTATTACCTATACTAATTTAACAACTAGTTTCACTGTAATTAAATTCACTGTGGAATGGCACCGAAGTCCGAAGTGTCTTAAGAACATGCCCACTTTCTTTCATGCATGTTTTTGTGTGCATTCTGTGCCACTAATAGGACACTTTGGAAACGAGTAGGGGACTGGGACCGAGTGTCGAAAATTAATCTGATAAAAATATAAACCCCAAAACAAGAAAGCTCATATCCAAATTAGTAACTTTAACCCATTTTAGGATGTTTGGGTGAATATGAACTGAATGGCAAGCTTATTTGTATAATTACAAATAATCGTTACAAACACAAACGTCAAATTGGCCATATGATAAATTGCCGCGCTCATTCGCCACAGTGTCAATGTAACAATGTAATACCAATATAATAACTTTGTTGGTGAAACCCTTATAACACATTTGGCCAAACCCTTATTACACTTGAGGGTTTTATTACACTTGAGAGTTTTATTACACTTGAGGGTAAATCCTTATTACGCTTGAGGGTTTTATTACACTAGAGGGTAAATCCTTATTACGCTTGAGGGTTTTATTACTTTATTACACTTGAGAGTGTAACAGCATGACGTAAAACAGATAATTTGCTGTATAATTTCATTTTCCTTGTGAATTAAATTTATTCAGTTATATATGATTTAGACAAAATATTTGGTAAACTCACTGATAATAAGCTTCAAATATAACATACTAGATGTCTATAAAAGGTAAATTATCTCTACCAGCTAGTTCTTTTATAATAACTTATTCACTGTTTGATGTTACATCATTAGCATATTCGAAATATAAACCATTATAACTCAAAGACGCAACACTTAAATCAAGAGATATTTTACTATTCAACTATTTACTCGTTGTAGAATCGATTTGAATGATACAAAATTTGGGCTTATAGGCACTTTAAACACACTCTTGCATGTTCTTGTTTTCCTTTCAGCCCGTGATTTAGATCTATGGGTAATAACAAACAACGTATCAATTGACGCGAGCCAGATGTTTAACGTTTCGTCGGAAATTCGAAAAACGGCGTTTGATGTATTAAAAAAGGATGTAAGTTGTCATAAGCAAAAGTTTGATATTTGACTCATAATGTATTCTGACAATTAAGAGACCATCACATGTGATGGTCTCTTGATTCTGAGTATGAAGGCATGGAAATGGTTGGGATAACGCTATTTTACATATTCTAATATATCTATTGAATAGTATGGGAAAAATAAATCATCAATCTATACACGGCGACTGCTGTGACGACGGGATATAAAAATACTGATTAATTCATCAAATCCTATGTTTATTATAATTTCTTTTATGTAACTTCTTATGTTCACCTTCTACAGCTATACGAAACTTGACTTAAAATCTTGAGTTTTCACCTTTCTTTGATGTATGCGACTGCATAAGGAGTTATTTTGTTTTGTAACCAACTCTGTTGTCTTTTTGCAGTCGTCCTAGACGTTAGTAAATACCATTTGTTAGGCCCATTTATAGACGTTCGCAGAACTGATACTAGGACTATTAGCCCGTTTCAGATGGCAACGAATGTTTCATGAGCCGAACTTAATACCATTTTGTCGAACCCAACATACCTTTTGCAGGAAAGGTCACGTGCTGATATATAACACTTCAATAACCAATAACCAAATGATTACAAAAGAAACCCGTAAAGTCTACTCAGTCGGCTCGACTCAAACGCATCTAGACAAATAGCCAATCAACTCCAAAGGCAGAAGGTTACAAAAGAATGAAAATGCAAACACTTTCAAATATGTCAATAGCCAATCAACTGAATAGAAGATGCAATCTTTAGTGTTGATTACTATTTGAAAGAACCATCGTGAGAACAAAACTGTGATTGCATGAGAACAACCATTTAATGACAGAAAAATATGATTTCAGAAGAACAATGAATTTGGAGCGTGATTGGTTGATAAACAATCGGACTTCGCCCTCGTTCTTGCATTTCCATGGAGACCGAAACAGTAGTTTTGAACCTATATATAAATACCCGGGTAGTTATACAGACAAATACCTTGCATTTATAATGAGCAAGTCTCTATTGTTCAGCCGGTCTTTATCGGAGATACTGAAGCCCAAGGAAGAACATGAGGTTTTCTCAGCATAGGGGAGATGTGAGGCTGATTTAGTTGAAAAGGTCGTCTATACATATAGACTAGTGTTTATAGACGATGGATATTTTAGTAGTTATGAATACCCAACGAGAACAAAGAAAACCGAATCAAATTGATAATAAGGATATTTATTGCATGATCGGCTCGGTTTTCAAATGGTACTAAGTCATGCACTGAGTTGTTAAAACGCTCCTCGGATCTTAGTGATATAGATTCCTCGGGCTGCGACCTCGTAATCTTTTTCACTAAGATCCTCGGCGCGAAGTAATAACCTGACATAAATACCAGCAGTGAGGTGGATTATTCACAACTATGTGTATTCGGTTGTAGTTTCGAGTTTTGCACCTTCTCGCAGGTACGTATGAATATTTAACTCAAAATGAGACTAACCCTGTATTAATACATCTGTATAGTCATTGCATTCAGCGGTAATTTTCGAATACGAAACTGGCCTATTAGAAAAATCCCTTCTTTATCAGATAGTGTTTTCTATATTTCAAAGTCCAATGACTTTGAAATAATATATAAAATATTCCAAAACGAGTGCGTATGTTTCATCATGGGATCCAAACACCAAGAAACAGTTGAAAGCACGATGCCGCAGGAGTCCCCTAATGAACCCGAAGCACGAGTTTTAGAAATTGCTTCTCACACGAATGGCTAAACCGAAAATTTATATACGCTTCTTTTTCAGACATCATTAGTAAATCCTGTTTTTCACTAGCGACATAAGCACAAGCAACATACGTAGACGCAATAATGCATTGATCATTAGCGACGCTTGTTCTTATCTCACACCTCTGAGTAGAACAAGTGCCGCAGGGGCGTTGCCCAGGGGTCACCCCCCCCCCTTTCGTTAAAAAAACGCAACTGAAAAGTAGCGTCACAGTAACGCACCTAATAAGCTAAGTGATTTACCGGGAGTCGGTGAACAATGGACCTTATTGACACGGCGGCGATGTTTAATCCCAGAAGTATAAAAATCTTTGTTTTGCACCCGTGAACTCGTTCTTAAACTGCTCAGTAAGAGGCTACACGTGGAAATCTATTGTTTCAAGCCAACATGGCGGCCGCCGTGTGACAAAAGCCATGCGACAGTCTTAGTGGAAAAGGTTGGTGATTGAAAACTGAGATGTACCTGAATAGACGAGATTCTCTATGTAAAACTGAGAATACTGCAGTTGCGAAATTCGTGAGTTTGGTGGAGTGCCCCCCCCCCCCCCCCCCCTATGCAAAATGCTGGCTACGCCCCTGTGCCGCCATACTATATCTTTGAGTTGGCGTATTTACACCAGGCTATTTATAGAACCAGGTTTCATTGTTTTATAGACAATGTACCTTCATTTGCTAGAGTTCGAACACTGAACGCATGTTTTCTTTCGAACACAGCAAAACATTTATTCGTGGACAAACACATTTAGGAAACATATTTTATTCGTGAAAAAAAATCCCAAAATAGCCCACCGTATTTGATCGAATAAGCGCCCTCTCTCGAATAAGCGCAAATTTGAAATAAGCGTCCCCTCCTCGAGTAAGCGCCCCCCTCCTCGATTAAGCGCCCCCTCCTCCTCAAGATATCACTATGTCCGACCAGGAATAGGCCAATGACGAGGTGAACGTTATCGAAAATGATGAAGATGGGGACGATGACGTAGATGTGGAATTAACTACCCTTGGACGTCATGTTTTTTTAACTAAAAGCTACATCATAGAAAACAAACTCTGAGTCCTAGTAATTAAGCGCCTCTCCTAAGCGCGCGGGGCGCTTATTCGATCAAATACGGTAGTACATGTAATGGCTCCTCGTACCGCTATTAAAGAAATGGTAGCTTCTTGAGTGCTTAGGCAAGCTCCCAAGTGCGTCCATAACTCGATGGGCGCACAGCTGTGGCGTTTACCATTTATTTTACAACATAACCACGACAATTAAAGAGCAAATAATGTTTTTGTTGGTGATGAAATATAAATTCTCAATACATCAAGCGCGCGAAAAAAACGCATAAATTAAGCTGAGCGCTGGCGCGACTGTTCCAGTGCATTGGTCTTGGTCTCAAGGAAAAGAGAAGATGTAGCCAGCTAAAAAGTTCTCGAACTGCAAGAAAACGACATTTATTCAGCTCCTTTTGTTGGAAGCAATCGCTTTGGTAAAGCAAAAATGAAGACAAGGGTTCATTCGTCTGTTGAAAACTGAATAGCTTTCAGCGGAATTAAAAACGATCTGCACACCAGAGCCAGAGGTTTGGAATTCGTCGTTTTTCCTATGCCTATGGATTGGAGTGAACTGTCAGCTGAATTTCTTGGTTTTGGCTTGTTGCTGTTGCCATGCATTTGTGCCAGTACGGGATATCCTTGAGACAAGTGAACTAAGTAAGTTTGTTAGTTGTTCTCTAAAATTGTAAGTTCAATTACTTTCACATCCAAAAGTGGCAATAAAATTATCTCGTTGTAAAATGAATTCACTGAATGTGGAGCTTATTCATTATTCTGTAGTTGCCATTAATATCAGTACACTAGAGAACGCTTTAATGAGGTTTATTCGTTTAATTCCACTTTGTACACCTCTGGCTCTTCGGCGCTTTTCGACTCGACTGATATAATTATAAGTTTAGTTTCTACCAAATAAACCATTGGCATTGTGGTTTCTTTTAATTAGCTCATAAAACGCGTCTGGATTTTTTAATAATCAAAAATGCTGTCCCTTTACCTCTAAATATCGAGATTGAACAGTATGTTGCTTGTGCTTATGCTTATGTCACTATATAGTGTGTATCGTTTGACTGTTGTATATAAATCCTGTCATTGGTGGTCTACGATATGAATAATTCATGAACTCGGTGGAACTCTGCATGAGAGTATTCGACGGGGTTTCAAAGTGATGGTTATCCTCACGAATAATTAATGAATAGTAGAAATATACTCACTTGT
Source organism: Actinernus sp. WN-2022 (assembly GCA_030867875.1). Lineage (NCBI taxonomy): Eukaryota > Metazoa > Cnidaria > Anthozoa > Actiniaria > Actinernidae > Actinernus > Actinernus sp. WN-2022. Next base: position 32,070,621 of record JAOWCC010001634.1, read on the forward strand.
CATGCATGCATAAAAGTTTCAATATGACGCTCCGGGATAAATTAAATGTATTCTATTCTCGGGGACCAGAATACATTTAATTTACACCGGAGCCTCATACTGAAACCTTTGTGCGTAACATGCAAATGAAACATGATGTCGAAAGTCATGTCCAGGCTAACGATTGCTGTTATTGAAAGTGTTCTTTTCTATACAGTTGGAATTGAAGATCCTTCAAGGTAAATTGTGTGGTCTCGGCTCCATCTCTTCAGAATTTATAATGAGGTAAGCCGATTACATAACGTATTTTTTAATAGAGCAGTTCTCGATTGAGTGCCAAAACCAAAACCATGCAAAGTAATCATAGAGCCAGTAAAGGCACAATGAGCCAATCACGAGCCAGTAAAAAACACAATGAGCCAATCATGAACTGAAATAATTCGTGATTGGTATTAGAGTGGTATTCAATTGAGTGACGTAAAACCAAACCCAAAGTAATTACAGAGCCAATCACGAGCAAGTAAAAACACAATGAGCCAATCACGAGCCAGTAAAAACACAATGAGCCAATCATGAACTGAAGTAATTCGTGATTGGTATTAGAGTGGTATTCAATTGAGTGTCGTAAAACCAAACCCAAAGTAATTATAGACCCAATCACGAGCAAGTAAAACCACAATGAGCCAATCATGAACTGAAATAATTCGTGATTGGTATTAGAGTGGTATTCAATTGAGTGACGTAAAACCAAACCCAAAGTAATTACAGAGCCAATCACGAGCAAGTAAAAACACAATGAGCCAATCACGAGCCAGTAAAAACACAATGAGCCAATCATGAACTGAAGTAATTCGTGATTGGTATTAGAGTGGTATTCAATTGAGTGACGTAAAACCAAACCCAAAGTAATTACAGAGCCAATCACGAGCAAGTAAAAACACAATGAGCCAATCACGAGCCAGTAAAAACACAATGAGCCAATCACGAGCCAGTAAAAACACAATGAGCCAATCATGAACTGAAATAATTCGTAATTGGTTTTAGAGTGGTATTCAATTGAGTGACGTAAAACCAAACCCAAAGTAATTACAGAGCCAATCACGAGCAAGTAAAAACACAATGAGCCAATCACGAGCCAGTAAAAACACAATGAGCCAATCATGAACTGAAATAATTCGTAATTGGTATTAGAGTGGTATTCAATTGAGTGACGTAAAACCAAACCCAAAGTAATTACAGAGCCAATCACGAGCAAGTAAAAACACAATGAGCCAATCACGAGCCAGTAAAAACACAATGAGCCAATCATGAACTGAAGTAATTCGTGATTGGTATTAGAGTGGTATTCAATTGAGTGTCGTAAAACCAAACCCAAAGTAATTATAGACCCAATCACGAGCAAGTAAAACCACAATGAGCCAATCATGAACTGAAATAATTCGTGATTGGTATTAGAGTGGTATTCAATTGAGTGACGTAAAACCAAACCCAAAGTAATTACAGAGCCAATCACGAGCAAGTAAAAACACAATGAGCCAATCACGAGCCAGTAAAAACACAATGAGCCAATCATGAACTGAAGTAATTCGTGATTGGTATTAGAGTGGTATTCAATTGAGTGACGTAAAACCAAACCCAAAGTAATTACAGAGCCAATCACGAGCAAGTAAAAACACAATGAGCCAATCACGAGCCAGTAAAAACACAATGAGCCAATCACGAGCCAGTAAAAACACAATGAGCCAATCATGAACTGAAATAATTCGTAATTGGTTTTAGAGTGGTATTCAATTGAGTGACGTAAAACCAAACCCAAAGTAATTACAGAGCCAATCACGAGCAAGTAAAAACACAATGAGCCAATCACGAGCCAGTAAAAACACAATGAGCCAATCATGAACTGAAATAATTCGTAATTGGTATTAGAGTGGTATTCAATTGAGTGACGTAAAACCAAACCCAAAGTAATTACAGAGCCAATCACGAGCAAGTAAAAGCACAATGAGCTAATCATGAACTGAAGTAATTCGTAATTGGATTTACTTGAACCAATCACGAGTAAAAGTAGATAACTCACTAAAACGAAATTCGAATTACCTGTCGGACCGAAACTGATAATTACAAAGCATTTTTCGCAGCCAATAGAAAAGGTAAGCAAATGCAAAACCAAAGCAATCACCGAATTACTTTCGACACTCAATTGAACACCACATGTTTCACATTTGCTGGACCCGATCGCAAGAGACAACGTACCTTCTTTGAAAAAGGATTCAGTGTTACGTGATCATGAATGAAAGGCGATTCACGTGTTTTACATACTTGCTCCAAGTGCTGTACTGTCCAGTTCATTAGCAAACAATAGTTTCGAAACCTTTCGCAAAAGATAGAAACTCGAACTATTATTTCATACTGAAAATGTTATAGGCACATGCAGAACCCATTGCAGCGGTCCAGTGGTTGAATCATCAAACAAACAAACGAACGATACTAGACTAGACTAGACCCATACTAGACTCTTAGGCTTAACTGTAGACAACAAGCTAAGTTGGTCTGACCACACCTGTAATGTCAGAAAGAACTTCGCAAATAAGTTAATAACTTAATCGAAAGACGTAAATTCCTACCAAGACAGGTACTTTTAAATTTATACTTCAAAGTAATACTCCCGTCTATAAATTACGGTATCACCGTGTGGGGAGGTTTAAACTGTCAGGACAACCTTAAGGCCCTGGAAATTCTTCATTGTAGGGCGGCTAAAATCATTTACCATCTCCACAGAGACACGCCCACTGATGAGGTCCTAACAAAGACCGGATGGGACACACTACATTTAGGCTACAAAATCTCTATTCTCAAGTTGATTTATATACTGTATTATAATATTACGCCATCACGTATGATAACACATATAAATAAGCGCAAATCAAAATACAACCATAGGAGAGTTAACCAATTAGTCACTCCTCGATTCAATTCGAACATTATGAAATACTCAATAACCTACAGAAGATCTGTGCTGTGGAACGCCCTCCCACGTAAATGCTACCAAACGACCACTGACTATTTCAGCCTTCACCGAAACAGCTTCTAAATATGATCTGATAAGAAATCTTGACTCTACCGATTTTTCTGTGCAAACTAATAGAAACGTAAGAGATATTTAAGATTTGAGGTTTTAGGCTTAGATTTAGCATCATCAGCTCTATTTATTGGTATTAATTATTATAATTTCAGTTTTTGTTATATACTAGCATTATTTAATATAAGTATTAATATTAGTATCTTAGTTTTACAAATTACCTATTTTAGCTCGTTAATAATTACATTTATGTTAAGTCACGACCCCACAGCTCCAAGCTTTAAACTTTATCGTGGATAAATAAAGGTCATTGATTGATTGATTGAACGAACGAACGAACAAACAAAGAAAAAAAATGTATGTACGCGTCCATAATTATCGTAGTAATATCTAAGATACAATCTATAAATAATAGATGTAGTAATCTTAAGTTATCTTTTAAAATAAATACTAATGACTACTTAGTTAAAAGTTCATTAATTAATCGTCGCTTAAAAATCTTAGGATTACTTATAACAAATGGTAAGGGGACACCAATATTTATAATTTTGGCGAAGATGAAAATAGCTACAGTAACTGACCAGATCGCTATCGAAAATGCCTTAGATTCCCACAGTAGCATTTATAACTTCAAGCGTAACACTTGAATGGCTTCCCCTTTTCTTCGAAGAAAGTCTTTTGCACCGTGCAGTAAGGATGACGATGACTTCCATTAAAAGGTAAAAGAGCGTACAACGTACCTGGTATTTGAACCTATTGTAATCGATGCTTCGTTGTTTGAAGATATATCGAGGCGTTACTGCAGCAACCCAACCAACACCGACCGAATTCGCTTTCATGATTCGCTCGTAGGATCCTGCAATGTGTTGTGTATGTGGTTGATTACGCTTTTAGTTCGAAATATTTTTGCGTCAACTTGTTAAATTCACTTAACATTTGATTTAAATATGCTATGATATTGAACAATTGAAAATGGTTAACTAAACATTATTTAACTCTATTCTTCTGCTTTGTATTATCAGACCCGAAAACGAATCTATAATGATCCATGTAAGATTTTCGTCGAAGTTTATTAATTCAACCCTGATGCACGAAAACCTTCTTGGCATCACAAATATCTCCTCTGGAAGGATTTACCGGACACAGCAAATACACGGTAAATTTGTATTTCATAATAATTAACAAGCTTACACGTGAAGAACAGAAGGTCGGCATTGAGTCTGTTTGGAATATTTCACATATTCGTCCTATTCTGCTATCTATTGTCTATAATTGTTCACACACTTTTAAAGTTTTTTTATAGTACCGATATCGATAGAACCCACAGCCCCTCTTGCTAAATGGGTGGTGGTATCTGTGTTGTATCTGAGCGATGGTTCCTGAGTGATTGTACCTCGGTTGTATTGTCCTGGTTGTGGTATCTGGGTGATGGTGGTAACTCGTTGTATTGCCCTGGTGATTGCATCTGCATTGGTAATGGTCCACTGGTGATGGTATCTGTGTGGTAGTACCTGTGGGATTGTACCTGCTGGTGATATTTGGATGGTGGTACCTCGGTTGTGTTTTCCTGGCCGTTGTATTTGGGTGATAGTGGTATCTCTATTGTGTTGTCCTGGTTATGGTATCTGGGTAACGGTACCTTGCTGATGATATCTGTGTGGTGGTACCCGTGTGAATGTATCTGGGTGAAGGCACCTAGGTGCAATGACTGTAATTTGTGACTACTCGTGATTTTATAATCGTATATATTGGTCTGCATTTTTCTTTCTTTTTCTTTCTATACCCAAGGTTTTCAAACTCCTTTTGCAGTATATTTGCATATTACCCAATAACTTTTACTTAACATTCCTTAAAGTGTCGGGAGCCTCGAAAAGGGCGATAAGAACGAGAGTCCACTGGAATTCCCGAGGACTCGGTCTCTTTCATTCGTAACTAAACAGTCTCCGCACTGGCTATGTTTTTTTTTTCTATTGTCATTTAGTAATGTTTGTACATGTATTTTCATGCTTGTAATTTTAGTTTTATTCCGGCTTCTTTAGTTATTATTCATGCAAGGATTCTTCATGTTACTTAGAAGGTTTAGAAGAGTCAGCCACGGTGTATTTGCTCCATAGATCGGTGAGAATGAGGAACAATGGACCAAAACAATATTAATTTTAAGTTAATCTCGCTGAACGTTCGCGGAATACGCACTTTTGAAAAAAGGAAAGCGATTTTTAGTTGGCTAAAAAAGCAGAAGGCTGATATTTTACAAGAAACATATAGTAGTAAAGAAGTTGAAAATCTATGGAAAAAACAGTGGGACGGAGATATGTTTTTTGCTCATGGCTCAAATCACAGTCGAGGAGTAACTGTTCTTATTGGGAATGTATCTGGGTGAAGTAAACTCTTGATTTTAAACTACAAACGTTGCAGGCTGATGTGAAGGGCAGGTTTGTTATCTTAGAGGCCATGATTCAGGATACCCCTTTTATTCTAATTAACATTTATGCACCAAACAAGACTACAGAACAACAAGACTTCTTTAATAAAATATCCGAATTCAGGTTACCGGATACCTTCAAAACGAAAAAGATGGGTAATTTTTTTTTCGTACAGAAATGTAGTAATGTTTTAGTAGTGTCATACATAACATAAACTCCGTTATAAAACGTGATCGATTGATGCAAAAGGCCTATTGATTCATCATAACCAAAATGCATTTAAGGGAAGAACAATATTCGATGCGGTTCGCGCAATCGATGATACCATTGAATTTACCAAACTTGAATATTGCTCTTGCTTATTAACAACGATAGATTTTGAGAAAGCCTTTGATTCAGTCAAATGGGATTTCTTTATTAAAAACCTTAAAAGTATTTAACTTTGGAAGCTCTTTTATAAGATGGATTACAACATTCTATAGAAACATATCTAGTTCTGTAACCAATAACTGTTACGCTTCACCTTATTTCGAATTACAAAGGTGTGTGCCAGGGGGACCCTCTCTCCCATATTTATTTATAACAGTACTAGAAGTACTCGCTATAGATATAAGGACCAACAAAGACATTAAATTAACTATTTTTGCTGATGATATGACTATATTTTCTAAATGATAAACCCTCATATCATACGTTAATGAAAACAATACTGAGGAATGTGGCACTTGTTCGGGACTGAAAGTGAATCGTGAAAAGACAGAGATCTTACTTTTAGGTTCGATGAAGGCGTCAAAGGAGGAGCTGCACGCCAAAGAAATTAAATAATTGTGAAAATTCTAGGTATCTTTTTCACTTATGACCACGTATTATCTCAGAAGTTAAATTTCGAATCTATTTTGAAGTCGGTTAAGAAAATCTTAAATAGTTGGACATAGAGAGGTCTCACAGTAATAGGGAAAATACAAATTATAAAGTCATTTGCTATTTCAAAAATATTATATCATATTGCCCTTTATATGGAAAGGTAAGGATAAAGTAAAAAGACGTGCATTGATAAACAAAATTGAAAATCGAGGTCTAAATATGCTTGATATTGAGTCAATGGTTGAAACACAGAGAATACTTTACATAAAGAGATACTTAGACGAAAACCCTTCGTGGTGGAAATATGTACGCGATTATTACTTTAAAAATGTAGGTTGAAAATTCTTATTTCATTGCACTTTTGAATTTTCTAAATTACCCCTTGCCTTGCCAATATTGTTTATGGAATATATCCAAACATGGTCATTTTTAAATAGGAACGCACATCAGAAGAAATAGCAAATCAAATTATCTTGAATAACAAATTTATATGTATTGATAAAAAGTCGTTTATTTATAAGCAAAGTTTGGTTGACTGTGGATTGCATAAAATTAGAGATATTTATGTTTGTGATGGAAATATCAGAGTAAGTACTATACCATTGGCATTTAATCTGTCACCTATCGATAATTTCTTACTTATATATGAGTCTTATAAATGAAATACCACGGCACAGGAATGGCGCAAGCTCATGAAAGAAATTCACCCTTATATGTTGAAGGAGGATTTCGATCTAAACGTTTTTTATTTGCGAATTGGCGATGCATATCTTGCCATAAGCAAATGCAAGTCAAGAATTATCTACAACAAAATAGTATCAATGAAAGTGACTGTGCCAACAGCCATGGGCAATTACGAACGAACTTATATAACACGGAGAAGTTTGTGTTGGACTGGAAAGTTATTTACATACTTCCTTTCAAATCTACATTGCATACCAAATTACGCGAGTTTCAATACAATATTTTAAATCGAATACTCTACACGAACGAGCTTTTGTTCAAAATTGGGAGAACTGCCTCCCCCGTTATGTTCCTCAGTTCTGCCAAAACGAAATTGAAAGTATAGAACATATTTTCGTTGATTGTGAAGTAGTTAGAATTTTTTGGAATAGACTGAACGGTTGGCTAGGACAATATATTAAAATTAACAATATTCCTCGAAGCTAAGGATATTCTTTTTAGAATGATTGATTTAAAGAAAAAATATATTTTAGTTAATCACTTAATCTTAATTGCAAAGTATTACATTTACACTTCTAGCAAACTGAAGAAAGCTCTACTGTCAAATAATGCTTTTCTACTTAAAATTAAAACGAACAAGAGCCCATCTGGGCTTTCACTCGGGCCACATGAGATTGAAGATGAAATACACTTTCATTTGAAATCCTCTTAGTAATAACCAAAGGGAAGAATTAATAGCTGAATTTAGCAGTCTTTAGGAGTGGCCGGTAGCGCGGTGACTTTCATTCTCTGCTCCCCTAGTATATATGTAATTTAATATTTTAGATTTTTCTCGTATGTTGACCTTTTAATTTAAACACTACTTATTCGTTTAACACACTGCATTTGAGCAGGCATATATTCATTGTTTTGAACCTGAGAATTAACCGTACTACCGTACTTCATGGTCCCATGGTCTTTAGTAGTGGGTTGTCGGTCAGGTGATTGTAAACTCTCGTCATTTAGCACAGAAAATATATTCTGATGAATAGGATCGGGTTGTCATGTAAGAAAGATGGCTCTTGAACAAAGTGATTCGTTGCTAAAGCTTCAGTAGGTTGGGTAGTCTCGGAATACTGGAGACCTTGGTCTTTCATTGTCTTCTTTTTTGTATTCTTGATTTTCTTTTTAAAGTTTGAAAGTCGGATCTCAGCTTTATTATATCCGCTTTCAACTCGTCATTTTCAACTTCTAGGTCAATAATACGCGATGACAGCATCTTGATTTCGGTCTTGTATATATTATCTTGCTGCACTAATTTGTCTTCCAAATGACTGAGTTTCGTTTTGATGTGACGAGAGTAAGAATTCATTACGCATATCAGTTAGGTCAGCCTCCATGTTACAAATCAAGGTCATTAAAGCAGCGAGAGAGCAGCTAACAATCCTCGTGAATAATCTAAAGAATTCCGTCTCTTCCGGTTTGAATTTGACTCATGTGTATGTTGCTTTTGGAGTTTCAAGGATATGTTGATCAAAAACTACAGGCTCTTGGGGTTTTTCATTGACTTGTGAACTTGCAGGCTCTGTAATTTGTTTTTGTTTTCTTAGTATAACATAAAGTGTTGAACATGTTCATGTTCTCAAGCATGTCGCGCGTGACCTCTGTTTCTTCATTCATTAAGTTCTCTACTTTCATCTGTAATCTGGGAAAATCAATCTTTGCCCATGCCTTGGCACATAACTATTCCTGTTGTTAAGTAGACGTGGATGATTATAAGTAAAATCCTTCGACAGCTTGTACCGTTTCTGCTAGGTCAATATCCTCGCTGGAACGAAATAACTTGATCTCAATACTCTCTGATCCAACTTATGGTAAATGTAAATCTCTGACAGTTTTTAAGAGACTCATAATATTGGTCTTGAAGTGCCTTCACCCAAAATAAGATGTTCTCCTCGGATGTTTTAAATGCAGCACAGCGAGCCGATGGCTTATAGATTCCAATATCTATTTCTTCGAATTTTAGCTTTCCGGATTCTGGCCCCTTCACTGGTCGTCGTACGTGTCGTATATAAAATCACTGGCCATCTGGGTAAAAAACGCGGTCCTTCGGCTCCGACAATAGCGCCAGTTGAAATATCCTGAGCCTGTTGGAAGGCTTTCGCACGAGTGAAGTTAAATAAAACATTAAACTGGCTTACATTTGAGAGATGGGACTCCAAATTAGAGAGAAAGTTCCTCGCGGGTCCTCCGCCATCTTGCTTTACTGTATTCAATTATGTAAATAAATTAACCTGGCGATTGTTGCGTGACCAGCACAGTGCAATCTGATTGGTGTGAATTTGACCTTTAACGCATGCGCAGAAAGCTTGCTACACTGAATAAAAACAAGAGCCCATCTGGGCTTTCACTCGGGCCACATGAAATTGAAGATGAAATACACTTTCATTTGAAATCCTTTTAGTAATAACCGAAGGGAATAATTATTAGCTGAATTTAGCAGTCTTTAGGAGTGGCCGGTAGCGCGGTGACATGCATTCTCTCGGCTCCCCTAGTATATATATTTCTCGTGTATGCAAATTAAAGAAGTTGACCTCTACTTATTCATGTACCGCACGCTTACAATTTAGTCTGCTGTTCTCCAGGTTCAGAGTACTAATAGATGAGTGTCTCAAATATATGTTTATATTTGTCCCATATTATAAGTTGTATCCTGTCCACCTATGATGGAGCTATCAAATGATATATTTCTCTACTGTTCATTCTACCCTGCGGCTCTTTATCGCAGCTCGCGTCCATATCAGGTATTTATTAACTGAAATGCCTGTTGGTTATATACCCTCCTTCCCAAAACTGATCTGCTCATTATATTACAGAACTATAAAGGGAACTGTTGGAAGCCTTTAATTTCTCGAACCAAAACCACGGCCGTGAGAGGATTCTTGTTTAAGTTGATATTGCTTCGCTCATCATAAATTATTCTGTTCTCCGGGGTATTTCTGACAGCCAAAAACACGCTCAAAATTATTTTAGTGCATGTTGGCCTACAGATCACGGTGTTTGCGCTGGTATGTATTATGACCGAGAGGCATAAAACCTACGAAACGTACCTCAAACAAGAATACCGTCCGATGGCAAAATCTATCAGCGCCACGAGGTCAACAAATCGACAAAGAAATGCAGATCTATATAAACACGCAATGATTTCAACCTCACCGTACCTCAATTCATGACCTGACAAGACACTGTTCAGTTTCACTTTCACTCTAAGCTTTGCTCTTGAGTTTGAGTTCGGCTTTGTTAAAGACTTCTTATTCAGTTGTATGGTATTGTGCAGTATATTTGAGTATACCAATCCACAGAGATTCCAATAACAAAGCCGTGGCGAAAGAGAAGCTTAAACGAGAAATATTTTGTCCTCCTAGAAAAACACACCATATTGCCCTTTCTATCGAAGAAGCCTTGGTTTCAGCAGAAAGGAAAACGCTAAATTCCAATTCGATATGTGTGGATCTTTGAGTCCTTCAGGTCCGGCGTCGTGTCGTATATAAAATCACAGGCCATCTGGGTAAAAAACGCGGGCCTTCGGCTCCGACAAGAGCGCCAGTTGCAATATCCTGAGCCTGTTGGAAGGCTTTCGCACGAGTGAAGTTAAATAAAACATTAAACTGCTTACATTTGAGAGATGGGACTCCAAATTTGAGAGAGATTTGCTCGCGGATCCACCAGTTTTGATTTACTGTATTAAATTATGTAAATAAATTAACCTGGCGAGTGTTACGTGACCAGCACAGTGCGATCTGATTGGTGTGAATTTGACCTTTAACGCATGCGCTGAACGCTTGCTACACTGAATAAAAATAAAAAAAACGACTTGCATTTTAAGACTCGTTGCTGCCACAGGCAGCCCGAGTAATAAATAAATAACGACTTGCATCTTAAGACTCGGTGCTGCCACAGGCAGCCCGAGTAATTATGAAACTGAACGTTTCATTGCGAGTAAAAGAAATACCCTAGAAGTTCATTTAAATACATGGGGACCTCTCATAGACTCTATAAAGGAACCGTGGCTGCCACCTTACAAACCCTAATGACTAGTAAAGAAATATTTGATTCTTTGGTGTTTTTTTTTCAGTTCGTTAAACTGAAGTATCTGTGTTGCTTGTTTTGTAGTCCTCATCGTTTAACTATGCAATACGAAAAAAGTTAAAAAGAAAACACTTGTAAATACCTGGGGGTTGTAACTCTATTGTGCTGCTATCTGTGTGGTAGTACCTGTGGGAATGCATCTGGGTGAAGACACCTGGGTGGTGATACTTAGATGGTGGTACCTATGTTGTGTTGCCCTGGTTGTGTTATATGTGTGGTGATACGCGGGTAATGGTAATTGGGTGGTTGCATCTGGCTAGTGATAGCTGAGACATTCAGTCTTGGTGGAATTACTTTCAGGTTGTTGGTATCTGCAAGCTGGTATATGAGTGGATGTACCTGTCCTTGGTAGTGCACTGCGGCGGTGGTGGTACCGTGATGGTAGTATCTCCCACATGGATAGCAAGGTCATAGATCTAGTAGGAAGGTAGTATAGGGGAGGAGTGGTACCGGCTTGTTACTATCTGAAGGGAGGTATCCTTGGTGCCTATCACGTCAGATATATATTGTATATATCTATTTGTCGTTCACCAGGGAGATGTCCAGAGAACAATCGCATGGTAGCAACGCTGTCTTCTGTGGGTTCCTCGCTTACACACCTGAAAACACATTACAGAAGCCAGGTTTTGTCAAAAAAAGTATCAATCAACTTTTATTGTAAATCTCCTCTTGTGACCTACTATCAGATGCAACTTGCCAAGTTATCCGAAGTAAGTCTGTTGCCACTGGCATGTAAATCATTATGGGCTCCCAATCAAAAATGGACCCCATTATTAATTCGAAAGATAATATATGTTCCCACGAGGTGTCTCAAGTCCGATTTAAACGACATGCATTTTGGGCACGGCTCTCCTAACTTGGGCACGGCTCTCCTACACTTGGGCACGGCACTATAAACAGGCGGGCCGACACTACCTTTTCGCAGGGTCTCGGCGTCGCTAGATTTTCGGGCACGCCCACCCGGGACACCATTTAAACAACAAAAGTAAGGGGTGCCATACCGAAACATTTTGGCACGCGTACCAGACTGTAGGAGTGACGTTCTAAAATGCTTGTCGTGTAAACCGGGCTTTTATATTTTAGAGACGGTTTTTGTAGAGACGGTTTAACTGCCAAATCCTTGGGTCACTTTCTTCGCGCCTGGTCATTGTTTTCCGGCGTGGAAACAATAACCATTTTCGTGCTATGCACGGGTAAAAGTTATATTGCATTGGCGCCTAGTTCACAATATCAAGGACGTAATTTATAAGAACAAAAACGAAACGTCGTTTTTAAAATATTGAGTACATTATTTTTCTTATCTATACCGCAGTTGTTTATACGAAATTAGTATTATAGGCGGCTACTTACGATGTTTACATCAATAGACCCATGGCATAAATGGTGTATAATTTGAATAACGATTGTTTACGAATTTTAGTCTCACATTCATATGAAAACGTAGGTGAAAACACTACGTACGCGGGCGGAAATAAACAATATCCTCACAAGTCATGTTATTCCCAGGCGCTGTTACGTTAGGCAATGTGCCGTGCAACACGTTTCGCAATTTTGTTGCTGCAAAATTCTACTTTTCACAACTATTGCGACAGCTATAAACGCTGCAACAATATTTTAATCGTTGTACAGTGTAACATCCCTCGTGCATTGCAACATTGCAGCATTGTAAGAGCGTAAGTCGATAAAATGAGTGTTTTTAAATAAAATAACCTACTAATATTTTATTATTTATATTTTCTAAGGACAACAAAAATTTCTCAAATTTCCTAACGGTGTGTAACAAGACAGCTATGAACGTCACATCTGTGTCTGACAGCACGTGCAGACTGGAGCCTCGATCATTAGAGTACGGTGTGTACTACGTAAAACTGGAATCCTGGACACCAGAAGACGTCGCAATGGTTGGATTTTATCAAGGATTTCTTAACGTCACCAAGGGACCTCTAATAGCTGTAATTGAAGGTGGATCAACAGCTAAGCAAGCTGCCAATGTGTTATTATTTTTTAACGCGTCTAGTTCTTATGATCCAGAGGTTTACAAATCAGGTGAGTAAGTTGTTTTATCATGTTCAGTGTTGGAAATTATTTCCTCTGATATTTCCCTGCTGATCCGGCAGCTTTTCTGGTTTCGCAAGAGTTGACGGTACTTATGAATGGTTTAACAAATTTGTTGCCTCTTTAGCTCCTTACAGCTATCGGCCTAACTCAACATAAACCTTGGGCGCTCGTCAGTGCGAACTTTTAGGTCGCTTCAATCCTTACGACAGCAACTGTCTAGAATAACTGGGCACGTGAACACTGCAATGTGGACAACACGTTAAGGCCGCTTCATTTAGCTACAAGCAGTTTTTCATTACATACAGTACTTTGCATTGTGCATTCAGTATGTCATACAGTATCTAATTATCATATAGTGTATCTAATTATCATATACTTTAATTATCATATAATGCGCTTTTCATTACAGCCTGTATTTACACAGTTGTTTTTATATATTGTATTTTATAATTTATTGTGGACTTAGTCTTTACGTCCTACGTGGCAGTGGTTAACTCGAAAGCTTAGCTCCTTTAACCACTGCACACTTTTCCTCTATATATCAACTATATATATAATCAAACTAGCCATTTTATAACTGCCGTTTAATAAAGAAATCTGAAATCATTCTCAAATGCATAAACAATTTATGTGGTCAATATATAGCCAATACAGGCGACGCATTTCGTCACGTGAATGAGGTTTGGGAGAAGAATACGATTGTCGGCAACAACAAACTTTTTCAGTCGTAAATAAATCTTAATTTTGATATTTTTTACTGAATTTCGTTCTTCAGCCTTTGAAGCATTCGACGTTCCGGACAGGAATTATACTTGGGTCTGCTACAAGAACGGAGAATCCGTCAGTCTGAGTACACCACAAGCCATTCACAGCCTCCCGATCGTTAAGTACGGCGTTACTAATAATGTAGGTGGAGGATGTTTTGGGTCCGGCCCAGGACGTCTAACGCAGAGAGGACCAAGAGGCTTTATAGATACCAGAAGTATGGCTCTGTCAAGTGCTTATGTTTTGTTCCTCATCATCGAGAAGGATACTCGTTTCAAGAGCGCCTCCAATACTTTCACTATTGTGCCAGCTCCACCGGCTTATAATACAACGTATGTAAAGGCGGGGGTGGGGGAGGGGCAGGGGGGAGGGGCAGGGGAGAGGGGCAGGGGAGAGGATATTGCAGGGACCACAAGGAGTGACATGTAATTGAACTGAAATTGCCTATATCTGGTTGGCTTCCGTCTTCAATTGATACCTTTTAATTGTAATGATTTTGATTCCTATCTAAACTACTTTAGTTTGTTCATTGTTGTAAAAAATATTTGGTGTCATAATTTACCGTGGTAGCATGCATGATCAAAAGTGTTGTGGATTTCACGAGGTGTTAGAAAACATTTTCCATGTTCTCAGTGAGTTATAGAAACACTAGTGGGAGTTTGGGAGAACGAAATATGGCGAAGGGAACACGAGCCCGAAGGGCGAGTTCCACTGCTATTTCGAGTTATTCCAATGTTTTCTATTTCCTTTATAAAATAAACGAGGAAAATACGGTAAAACGCTCGTTTATTTGATCTTATAATATAACTTTAATACGCCTATTTTATGCTGAAGCCAGAACAATGACTGGCAAAAATACACTGGGGGTTTCTCTGATTTCATGTACAAATTCATTTAAGAGGTTCCTGAATGTTCCTGAATGAAAAACGGGCGATAAAACTTGCGAAGAACCTATAATTTCGGAAGAATAGATCATGCGGCCATGCCAACGGAGAGAGCCTCAAAAGCTACGCGCCACACATCACTGAGCAGTTAAAACACTGTTCCTTGAGATAAAGAAAATACTATCTTCTTCAGACCACAGAATCAGTAACCAGTGTCAACGATGTAGTTGTCAGTATAGAAAATAGTCGGCAATCCTCAACTCATGTGCCGGTCCAGATCAACTAGGCCGCTAATTTGCTAACGCTTTCTCTGTGAATGCTTTTCCATCACGCATTTTCAACAGTACCGGCTATCACAATTTGCAGATTAGCTTCTCCTGTGCTGACCAGAAATTGTAAAAAGAAAGCACTTTGTTTCCTGCAACAGTTTTGATCAGTTGACAATTTTATAGCCCATTTGCCGGCTCTTGCAATTTCTGTCTTTCACTTTTATCGATTGACATGTTCTATTCTTAGCAGGTTATTTCAGCCAGTAAGAAACGAGCTTTCAGATCGTCAATGTCAAGCTGTCATAATTGAATCGATCAGCGTCGGGAAATGTTATAAACAAATCAACTACAGTAAAATGGGGTTTTTAGATTTTTACGCGGGTTCTTAGCTAGCTTACTTTCCTTCGTCTAGATTGAAGTTTATATTTTAAGACAAATAAAATATAGTTCTCCTTATATGCTCTATAACAAAATAATGCACTTTCGATGTCTTGAAAAGCCGCAGTTTTTCAAGACCTCGAGTGTGTATTATTTGTTATAGAAAAATGAGAACTATCTTTTATTTGTTAAATCAAAACGTAAATTATCCCAACTAGCTCAAGCTTCTATGTTTATATAGAGCAGTTTAGTATAAACATACCAGTATTCTATTGCAACAAAGTACATCTGAAATGATACTCGTGTATCCCTTAACAAATTTACGATAATTTACCGTGATAAATTACTTACTTACTCTTAATTACCACTTTAAACTTTTACGTCTTCGCAGGGCCAAATAAAATTGTTGTGGATTTAACGAGGCGCTAGCCGTGTGAATCTACAGCAATTTTGACGATACGATGACGAAAAACGTACGTGGTAAATAAAAGGGCATACCACGGGAAACTATCGTACTTTTGTTACAACAACAAAGTATAACTTAAATAGTGAAATGAAATAGCTTTGAAAACGATAGAAATTGTGAGAGAAAAATGATTCTAGCGCGCTATCACGTAATCCGTGACGCGAGCAATGACGCAATCCGTAGTATGTCCTTATTTCCTATGGCAATCAGCCAATTAGAACACGAGAAACGAGCAGTTGTTGTAAAAAATGTAATGACAGCACGGGTTAATATATTCCTTTTCTTTCTTTTTTTTTAACGATAACAGCTGCGTCAATAACTGTATGTCACAAATGAAGACTAATTCTCGGCTGGCGCTGAAGGCCGTCTGCATCTCTCCAAGTTGCTCTAAAACTACAATTCCTCATACAATCACCTGGATAATGTCAAAAGACAGTGGGAGACGTACATCTGAAGGTGAGCTAGTGTTTGAGTCCTTTAAGTGTTGTTTACAATATTTGTTGATTAACTGATTTACAATCTCAAGCCAGAGGCGAGCGATTGTAAATTAGATACAACATCGACATCAATATTGTAAATTGCTTATGAAATGAAACTATAAAATATTTAATAATATTATGAAATTTTAATGGAAAACCGTAACATTAGAGTTCAGCGCCGTAGTTTACATCACGGTAATGAGCAGTGTGGTGCACAAAAGCAGGTCCCACATTGATAAGACGGTCTGTATGCATCAAGACAGGTGTGGAGTTTTAACATGGCATTTCACCCTTGGGTAGGGGAGGTCAGTGAGTGGTTGTAAGACGTCCCTTGTATCAGTAACACAGTCCCTCGAATGCAGATAAGGAATCAACAACAAATCTAACTCACATACGGTGCCACTTGCACTAGCGGTGCTATTTGCGCTAGCGCTTTATTTGCGCTACCCCAGATCCCAACGAGAGCCAAATCCTCACATGCGATGTTTCTTAAATATGCCTTAAGTACTGTCTGAAATGGCCACAGTCAAAGTTATAAGCAGAAAATAAAAAGAAACGTTATGCTGTTGGTCATTTTTGCTGTGAAAACCTAACGGAAAACGACATTCAGCCAATAGGAAAGCTGGGGGAAGACAAAACATTGAATCACAAATGTAAGAACTTTCCTCACATAGGTTACGATTGACTTTGAAATCAAGCCAGAATTAGTTGCATTAAAACTGAGCTAAATTAAACCTTAAACTAATTTGTCTAATGAACATATGTTATTAACAAATATGAATCGAAATTACGAAAAAGAATCGAAATTACGAGAAAATGAACATGTACCTTGTACATTCCTTGATTTTCGAAAAGTTTCTTCACGTCCTTGTGACAACATTGCTTGTGTTCAGTTTTCACTAACCCTTCATTCTTTGGCGCCACACACTGAGCTGAATAAACTTTTTTGGCTGATTCCGTCAAACTCTTTTTCAATTAGCCAAGATAATATATTTATATAAATTACCAAATTCCAGCCAAAACACTGTATTCGCTAATGTATATTCACTTTGTAGCTTCCAGTCTGGCGTAGAAAACATAAAAACTGAGTTTTCTATCTCGAGGTTTTTTTTCACCTAGACAATCGTCGTTTAAAACAGTGGTTAGTTAGGGTTTTATTAATTTGCACAGTTGTCCTCGATAAGTTTATTTTTCCGGTGGGAAGCAAACATCTTCTATCATCGGAAGCCATTTTCACTGTCATTTCTTGCCTGCCTTTTTCGCCCGGATGTGACGTCACGCGATCATGGTAACATTACAGACACTATCAGTTTTCAGTTTCAGTTTTGTTTATTTGACTCATAAAGTCATATAATTTAAGTACAATTGAAGTACATACGATTTGAGTACAAATGAATGAGAGAAAAATAAGTTACATATTTTCAACAAATAAAAAAATTATACAAGTTAATATATAAATACGTAATAAAAATAATGAAGTAAGTTGTAAATGATACAGGTACGATAAACAACGAGCTAAGAACATCATAATTAGTAATTTAAATAAACGTGTATAGAAGACAGGGCATCCTGACTCGACAGCCGAATCATTTTGACTTCTCTACAGGTATGATCCTTTGGTATGCAGTAGATGGCCTTGCCTCAATGTCCTTAATGCCAATTACCAGCTCCAGTATCCTACTCAAAGAAAACTCCCTTGAGAAAAACACAACCTACCGACTCTCACTTAGAGCCCTCCATAGCGGAGGAGGCGAGCGCTTTGCACATTATATTTTTCACACGAACATCCCTCCACAACATGGCACGTGTTTATCCGACCGCACCAAAGGAGTAGCAGTGGCAGATGAGTTTACGTTCACGTGTGAAGGCTGGCAGGATGAGAACAAGCCTCTAAGTTACGAGTGCTGGGCTCTTTCGGGTGGATCTGGAGTCGATAAACTATTGTCCTTCGGATTGAACTCATCTGTTACAACTAGGCTTCCTGTGGGAAACAGCTCACAAAATTATAACCTAGTTATACGATGCACAACCTTTGATACGTTTTTCGAGGGAACTGACTTCTTGTTTAACGTGACGGTAAGTGATATTGAATGTATCGAAATAGTTCTAGGCAATATAAAGGAATACTTGCATGACGTGCAGGGAGTAAGGACAACACCAGCGTATATCATAAAGATAGTGCCGCAATGGGGAACTTGTGGATGTAAAGTGTATGTTAGTGTGTTCTCAAGGGTAAACATGTGGAAATGTTCACAGTTTAAGTTATTATTGCTGTTGTGATAGCCTCTGTAGCCTGTAAAACCACATGACGTCATCGTTACGACATCACCAAGTGATTCTTGGGACCTAAAACCATGTCTGTCAAAGTTTGAGCTGCCTGGCATTAGGAGTGAGGGAGATACGAGCATGCTCTTAAAATCACGTGATTGATGACGTCAACGTTACGATATCACCACTAAGTGATTTACTGGGGCCCAATTCCATGTCTGTCAAAGCTTGAGCTGCCTACTAAAAATCACGTTATCGATTACGTCATCAATACGACATCACCACTAAGTGATTTATGGGGACCCAATACCACGTCTGTCAAAGTTTGAGCCGCCTGGCATTAGAAGTGAGGAAGATACGGGCATGTACTATAAAACACGTTACCGATGACGTCATCGTTACGCCATCACCACTGAGTGATTTATGTGGACCCAATACCGTGTCTGTCAACGTTTGAGCCACCTGTCATTAATATTAATAAATGACAGGTGGGTATGCGAAGGTGAATGAGCACACACATCTCCCATAACACAGTTGCTCGCGATAGTACATAAGTACGCTTCCGGTAACTATACATGTACAGTTAGTAGCAAGAGGGGAACCGGCAATGAGGACTTGATCAACGTCAGTTATATTCCAACAGCAATTAATGTCGCCACATCGATCTCCAATTATGAATTAAACGAAATATCGATTACTATTAGCCATTTGCATTCCAAGCAGTGAGTGAGTTGGCAGAATGAGTGAGTTAGCAGTATGCGAGTGAGCGACACGATGTCCCCTACCATCCCGATAACTCGTTATTACGTTTGCACGCATATACGAGTTAAAAATGGCGGACATTTCAAAATGTTGCGAGTACCTTTATTAGTTTTCTGCGAATAATAAGCGCTTAAGCTTGAAATACTCAGGTCATCGCCTTCAGAAACGAAGAAAAAACATGTTTGAACAGTGTGATTTAAGTTTTGAATACTGGGATAACTTTTTCGACAAACAGATTGACATTGACCGACACGAATTTCCGCGTCAGCTAGCGCATGCATGCGCCCTAGCTCTGAAACGTGGGAATCTTTATGGCCAAAATACCTGCGAGCCACCTCAGTTAAGTACGTTAAGTAAGGCTGCGAAGTTTTGGTTCACGGCTATTCGCCAAGATGGCATTTTACGGTAACAACTTCTCATATTTGTTCTCCCATAACTCTGATCATGAAACGAAATGCTCTTCAAAATTTGGCCCAGAAATTAAGTTTTGATCTCTTTTCCTGCTCAAACCCAAAGTCAAACATAATTAAAATTATTTTTCTGACGTTATTGCAACCCAAGAATACTTGATTACATTATTCCGGAACAACCAGGCCTAGAACGACTCAGGTAGGTAGGTAGATAGATAGATAGATATATAGATAGACATTATTTATTTATCCTCGGGTGGATGAGGCTAATTAGGCCTCACGCAAGTGAAGCATGTTAACACGAAAGGAACCTTCCTGTCAAAGGCTATTTTTGTGTTAACGTGGTTCAAGTACATATGCTAATTTGCCGAGTAAAACTTTTAAATAATAGTGAGTACAATATAAGTGAAAAAGAAAACTCGATATGACCTTCCATTCTTTTGATGGTGAAATTAAATCATTTTGCTTAGCTAAATATTTAGCTGTTATTGGTATAAAGTATTTTTAATCCCCTCATTGGGGACACCCAGTTGTTACGGACACCTCGCTATTACAAACGGTGGCTATGTAAAGCCATGGCCGGATAGAGTAACACAACCTTATCGTGGAAAGACTTAATGGATGACTAGGTCTTGTAAAACACTAGTGTTGCATGATCAACGTAGGCGGGGAATATAAACACTGCTATAATGATCAACTACTAACAGCAGATTTCGTACGAGTAGGAGAAACTAACTCTGTCATTTGATTGGATCAGCAGGAAAAAACTGTAGGAATTAAACCACTTAGGGTCGCGGCATGCGCCGTACTGTAACCGTGTCGCAACCATTGCCGTAGTATCTCCCACTCATACGAAATCTGCTCTAAGAGTCGATTAAAGTGAGAAGCGGGTAACAGCTGACGATTCGGGCGTTAGCCATCCGTCTTCGCTCTGACGAACGTCATCTGCGGTTAGCATACCGCGTACTGAGTTGATTGCACCACTTCACTTGTTGATAACATTTTTCTCCCCAATAATATGACGGTTCGTTTAACGTTCACGTGTAAAGGCTTTACGTTTGAGGTAATAGTATGTTTTCTGTAAGGTTGAACCACCCGAGGATCCCCTAAAGTCTATAGGAGAACATTTGTCCGGACCAGACAGCGAACTGGAAGATGCAGACGACCAAAAGACGCTCCAGCTGTGTATTGCAGGTCTGAGCCTCTTAGACGACGAGTTCTCTGGAAATGCAACAGCTCAGAATAAAACGAAGGTAGAGGACAATTTTTATATAACTTTAATTACCTATAATGGAAAATAGACTCTGTTTCATGTGAGAGCCTGCCGGTTTATAGTGGGTACAATAAACCGGAAGACTACAAAACAAATATGTAATGGAAATTAAATTACGAAAACATAAATGCCCGTTTAAACAGGCGATTTTTTGTGCAATTTTTGTCGCGATTTCTACTGCAATTTTGCTCGCTAGCGAAGTAAGGTTGCACATTTAAATCGCGCGTGTAAACTAGCGGCGATTTTGATGCAATTTGTGTCGCCACCAAATTGAACTGGTTTCGAGCATGTTCGAAACTTGATGCAACTTGATGCAAATTTGCGGCTAGAAAATTTGCAGTGGAACGCGACAATTTTTTTATCAAAAATTGCCTGTGTAAACGGGCCTTAATAGTGAACGTGCAGTTGAGTTGCACGCGCATATGTAACGGAAAATGTAATGCGTGCGCGCATATGTAATTAATAAAATAAATACCGAAAGTGCAGATGAGTTGCACCTGCATATGTAACGGAAAAGGTAACGACAAACAACAGAAACAACATGACGCGTATGCGTGCACGCGGAGATGTAACGGAATTTAAAGTTGGAAAATTAATATTTTAACTGCAAAAATTCAGACTGATCATTGAGATAATTTGGAAAATCACAAATTCCCATAAACGCGAGAATTCAATGTAACCGCGCGAGCGAAGCAACATACCTATAGCATGAGAGTGAAATTTTTCTGGATGTGCACTATTAGTTTTTGCAATTTAATTTCCATTACATATATGCGCGTGCATCTCGTCGTATTTGATTATTAGGAGCTCCGCACTTTGGCTTGCCTATATATATTTCAGCAATAGACTACACATTTCAATGTGCGAAATAAAGCACGCGGGATGTTGGGAGAACACAAGAAATGCTTGTACATCACAAGCCGAAGGCGCGTGATTTTCAAGCATTTCTTATGTTCTCCCAACATCCCAAGTGCTTTTATGATATAACTACGACACAACGCAAGCAGGGGTGCCGATTTCTATGTGGTTACCGGCACGATAGACCATAGAGCTTTTCAGTCTATAAGCCAATCAGAGCGCTCGTACTATCTGAGTTATATTATAAATATATATATTACATGCAAGCATGCAAAGAAAATCAACGTTGTGTGGTTATACAGCTATTTCAAAGATGTCATTGTGCATAATCAAGAGAGCATAAGTTAGAGAGGGAATCTTGTAGCGCACGGTGTGCCATGATAATGTCTAGTAAAGTCTATTTTAGTAACCGGAAGCAGCTGAAACAATGTGCGCAAGTGCGCGAAACAAACACGGCGCGAACATATTTTGCTGCAATGAAATGTTTGTCGCGCGCTCAAGCAATTGTCAACTGCTTCCGGTTACTACAATAGATGTATTAGAGAGCATCGCAGAAGCGCGCGTATTGGAGATTACATGTGATCTCTTACTCAGTTATGCTCTATTGGCATAATGTAAGGCGCATGGTACAAAAGACAACCTTTCACGGTATAGTAATAATAGTATATACACCACGGGAACCTACATAGATCATGCAATTTGATTGGCTCGCTATCTCGGAATAATGAGCAATAGCCACCTACAAAACTCGGTATAATTTTGAAACAAAATGGCAGGCGTAAATTCACGTTTCGCGATTATTTCCGATGCGGAAATTTTAGATATTCAACAAAATGCAGTGCTCAAAAGCACTAAAAAAGCTACAAAATATGGCCTTCGAGTATTTCAAAGTAAAATGTTTGCATAAGATGTACTTTACAACTGTCACAACTTGTTTTGCCGTAGAAAAAGCTTTGTTTAAAAAAGTTACATTTGTCGCGCCTTATATTTAACAAATAAAACTAAAAAACACTATAATTCTCATTTTGTGTTGAGGTTCCCGTGTTGTATATACTAAAACAATTATTCGCTTTAGGCTCAGTCGATATTGGTGAATATTCCCCGAGGCGAATAATTGTTAAACATTATATAATATTTTTAATTATTGTTATCACTGTTAATAAAATAGCAGTTAATCTCTGTTAATTAAATATCAGTTAATCACTGTTAATTAAATAGCAGAAAGTGATACATAATAATAATAATAATATTTTAATAATAATAATAATAATAATAATAATGATTATATTTACATAGGGTGCACTCGTCACCGAAGTGTTTTTTCAGAGTGGCCCTGTAAATAGAATTATGCAAAAACATATATATATATAGATAGATAGATAGATAGAATTACAGTTACAAGGTAAAATATAATATATATGTATAGGATTATCGTTAAAAGTTAAGCGGAAGAGAATTTACCTAATTTAAGTTTGAACAGCAGGAGTGACTTGATATTTTAAAAATGTGAATCTAAGTATTAAAATTGTTCGCAGCATGGTAAGTTAGTTTATGTTTCCCCCAATTTGTTTTAGCTCTAGGTAGATGTATTATGGTCCTATTGGTGGTATTACATTGGCACGTGTTCCAAGTTTGAATCAATAAAGTTCAGAGATACATCGATGCGCATGGCGTCGTTCACATAAACGTTTCCACTTTAAGATCTCCAAGACTTGGTCACCAAAGCTTGAGTGGCAGAAGAGCGCATGGGTTTGTCTATTATTAACGTGGCTGCTTTGTTTTGCTGGACCTGAAGGGCGTTCATTAAAGTTTCATTGTTTTGTCCCCCCATATAACGTCTGAATAATCAAACAGAGGGAAAATAAGTGAGTTATATAATGTCAGGCGAGCATCGGTTGGTAATAGGTGCTTGCCTCTTCTTAAGAGTCCAATGCACTGGTTTATCTTGGACATAAGATTTTCAACATGATCGCTCCAAGTTAGATCCTCGCTTAAGGTTACTTAAGTTTACACGTCCAAGAGGGCATTCATTGATAGTAATTGAAACAGTATCGATATACTTTAGGCGACGTCTGCTTCCAAACAATAGGGATTTCGATTTGACACAATTAAGGGTGAGTAGGTTACGCCCAAGCCAGTGAGAAACTGCTTCTAAGTCACTATTCAGGTTGACTTCGATTTCATGGGCCAATTTTGCAGTAGTAGATTAGGGTATCCTCAGCTTATAGTATTGTTTTACAATGTTTAAGACAGCGAAGTAAGTCATTGACATAGATTAGGAAGAGTAAAAGACCTAATATGCTGCCCTTAAGGCACTCCGACCGTGATGGGCTTGGGACTTGAGTTTCCAATGGATGTAACTGACTTGCGTACGGTTTGAAAGGTAAAAATCAAACCGGCATCTAAGCTAAGATCTTTCAATTTGTTTAGAAGTAATTGATGGTCGACTGTGTCGAATGCCTTACTCAGGTCAAGGAAAACAGAATCAGTAATGAAGCCATTGTCAAGTTTATCCAATATATTTTCAGTTAAGTGTGCAAGAGCCATACCCGTTGAGAGGTTAGGACGGAAACCAAACTGTTCGGATGCAAGAAGTTTATGTTCCTGGGTGTATTCATATATGTGTGAATGTACAGCATTTTCGATGATCTTACTAGTTAAAAGTACTAGATAGGATAGTAATAGGTCTGTCATTGTTCGTGTTTGTCCGATCTCCTGACTTAAAAATAGGTACAACTTTCCCCTTGTTTTCAAATGGATGGAATAGTTGAGGAAGACAGACTTGTTAAATATAGAGGTTAAGCAGGGAGTAATAACATCAGCAGAGCCCTTGAGACTGCGAACGCTGATCCGGTCTAGGCCAGTTACCTTATTTGTTTTCAGAGTTCATAACTGTTTGTAAACAAAGGTTTCATTGATGTTCTTGAATCTAAAAACAGTACAGCACGTGGGTATAGAAGGTATATGGGTGACCAATAAATTAACATTGTCTCATGGCATTGGCAAGCTTAGATCCGATGGAGGTAAACTAATTATATAATAAGTACATTTATTGACGGTAGTCGCGGTCAATTGGAAAACTAAATACACAATATGCCGAATCCAAATATGGCGATGTTTAGATTCGCTTAGCGAAAGTACTACCGCTGCCGTATAAAATGTCACTTTGAAAACAATAATTTTGGAAAGTTTGGATGATATAGTAAGAAAGGATGTTGTATGAGAATAGGCAGTAATACCTGACTAACCTCGTTTTGGTGTTTTTTCACATACATATAACCTTAATAAATTCACAAGGGTTCATTGTTTCATATCCAAATTAAACTTATAAACCTTACTAACATTCACATTTACTTTTAAATGGCACAGTTTATTCTCCTGAAAACATCGAGCTTCAAAATTATGCAAATTACCGCCTCCCGGTTAGCTCAGTTGCTGAGCGCCTGTCTGTTGTGCGGGAGGTCGCGGGTTCAAACCCCGGCCGGACCAACGATCAGGGTCTTAAAATAACTGAGTAGAAGGTGCTGTCTTTGTGAAACAATCTAGTTCACGAGCTGCAAATGGTTAGACCTTCACGTCTTATCGGATAAGGACGTTAAAACGCAGGCTCAGTGGATGAAGAGCCACAATCAATCAAACAATCAAGCTTTTATTTATACTCATACTACACTTACAAAGAAGAATACACCTCGTGGATATGCCACTGATTAATCCATTATTTTTAATTTATTATAAATTAGCCGCGGCCACAGTTGGATTCGGTTAGTAAGATTTCGTCAAAATTATCCTAAAATAATGTTGTTATTGTTTTTGTTGCTCTCATATTTCAGACTCGGGATCATATGGTGACTGCAATCGCAAATATGTCCGCAAACGGAACTCAGGGTATAACTCAAATAACGGGCACACTGATCGAATGCACTTCAGAGAAGAAAGAACTGTCCGTTGAATCTCAGGTAAGAGAGTTAGTGAGCATTCGGTGTTTTCACATCTTCTTCGCCACCATTCGTAGGGTCGTCTTAATCGGCTTTTATCTCGCGGCGGCCATGTTGAGTTCCAGGAGAATATAAACCTTGCATTCTGAAACTTACCAGTGCGAGGCTACCGGGGCCAGAACCATTAATTGTGTTATCCAAGACGGCCAAACTGCGATAATAGCCCATGGACCTTATTCAAAGAGTTCCTAAGGAGAGGAATCGCTCACTTAATTAATTCATGAAATGACCATATAAACTAACATAAATTAGCAGTGGTTTTAAAATGTACAAATTTGACAGCAATTGAGCGACGATGGTTGTTTAGTGTAGTGGTTGCGACGTGATCCCGGCTAAACCACAGATCGAATTGGAATTTAGCATGTTTTTTTTTGGAGGTAGGAAAACCGGAGAACCCGGTAAAAACCCTCGGAGCAAGGACGAGATACCAACAAACTCAACTCACATATGACACAGTGTCCGGGGATCGAACCTGAGCCACAGAGGCGAGAGGCGAAGCGTTTAACCACTGCGCCACTCCGGTTATCACGTTGGCTTTGATGACAGAAGGTTATGGGTAACAAAACTATCTTATTTTTTCTCTCTCTCTACTTTTTCCTCTTCTGTTTACCTGTGAACCCTGGAACCCTAGCCCTAAACCCTTGTCGTTTACCTGGGAACTTGTTTTCGAAGTGTTTGTGTTAGAGATTGGGTTTGAAGTCTATTGAGCGATTCCTGTCATAAAGACCCAGGACGCACCATGATGCTTTGCGCGCTTTAATGCTGGCCGCCATGTTTTATGCGAGTCGAAAAATGCACAATTTCATGCGATCGATCGGCACCAACGGAATCTGGCGCGAGGTGAAAACAATAAAAGCCTCGGTTTCATGAAAATCAAAACAAAAATAGATGTACAAAGCATAATGTCCGTCCTGGGTCTTTAACACCGACATATTCAAAATGAAACAGTATGGAACTTATTCACACGGCGGCCATGTTCAATCCCAGGAGTATAAAAAAACCTTTGTTATGCACGCGTGAACTCGTTCTGAAACTGTTCAGTACGAGGCTAAACGTGCGAAATCTATTGTTTCAAGCCAACATGGCCGCCGTGTGACAAAAGCCCATTATGGGATGTTCAGGAGGCAAACTAAAAACAATGGGGAAAAAAGAAGCGTTGTCTTGAAACGCTTCGTTGCCCCTGGGCAACCCTTACGATTGTTTTTTACATAGCGCCGTTATCGTCAAAGAAGTGTACTGCATTGTCCACTTTCATAATGGCCGCCTCTAACTTGCATAATTGGGAAGATTATGCTGTAGAGGGGAACTGCAGAAAAAAACATGAAAGCGAGGCTAGAAGGCCTCCGTTGTTTTTCCCAAACAAATCTCTCTAATTTCAAATGGCTGTAATTTCACTGCTTTTTAAGCTACAACACTCAAATTTCTCAAGATCACTAATGTTGATATGCTCTTTCACATGGTAATGATTATGTTTTCTGTATTTAACAAATAGAACAGGGTTTGTTGTGCTCTGTACTCTGACAAAAACACGACTGGAGCTGTAGAACATGACAAAAGAGTACATCAATCAAAAACCTCGTAGTGGCGAGTGATTTATGTAACTTTGTGAATGTTATACAGCTTCAGGAGTGTTTTTGTCAGAGTACAGAGCACAACAAACCCTGTTCTACTTACTTTATTTAATAGATTTTTACGAACGAAATGCACAACCAGTCCTCGCAAGACCGATATAACGTTTTGTGTTCCGCCGAACAACGAAGTCATGAAATAATTAAGCCAGTTGTTAGCATTCAATTCAGTTTTAGCTTTCTCATTTCATTTTACAAACGTACAACTACATCAAAAATAATATCGGAATGTTGTAAGCAATTGCCAAAAATTAATCGGCAAATGCCGATTTTTCACACACAAAAGCAGAAACCAAAACAAAATGTCAAAAGCGAGATTTTTCTCTGTTACATTAACTTGGTCTCAAAACCTCATCTCACTGGAAGGAGGGCCCCAATAACTAGATATTATCATTCAGTTCCTTTACTAAAGCTAACAAAATCTTCATCCCTGGGCTCGCCAAATCATGTGTGCCTTGTAACCCACCGAAGGCCGAAGACAAAAAACATCCACTTTAAGTCCACTGTTCCTTCAATGCCTTATCCTTTGGCTTAAATTTGCGGCAAAAATTGTCTTGACCTCTTATCCTTTTCGGAAATTTTGTTTTAGTTCTCTTTCAATTTCAGCTTCAAAATAAACCACCAAAGTCCAGCTGCAAATGTGTCACTCCTCCATTTTGATTTTCAATTTTGTATAGAGAACATGGAAATCCGGATGAAATGACGTCATGTCTCAAGTAACACGCGCTCTGATTGGTACAGTTGGTTCATACTTTCTATGTAACTGTATCTATACTCTCGTAAACACATGGTTTTCGACAAATCAGTGAGCGTGTTAGTAACTATCTATTATATAAATGTGGATAAACTATCGAAACGGCCATTGACACATTTATGAAAGTGGTCTATGATCTGCTGTAATCTCCTCTAGATGAAATCTGTCGAGGCAGCTGCGAACATGACGTTATTACTAGAAGAGGAAGGGAATAGTACCAGTACGGACACAAAGGTTCTAGATACTGCAGGAGGATATCTGCTCCATCTTTGTGGTAATGTTATTGATGGGGCGTCGCTTACAAATGATAACGAAGGCGATGAAGACGATGGTGATGAAGACGATGGTACAGAAGGGTCGACGAACACGTCGAGCGTTACGAAACAAGAACTGGTAAAAATACTGAACAACGAATAATGACAACAGGAGCCCATTACCAGGAGCGCTCATCTCGTCCAATACTTGGTTTGTGAGTCAGCACATTACTCACCTGAGGTGAATACTTCCCATACACAGGAGCGGACGATCGAGGACATATTTGTTGTTTGTACGCAATAAAACATTGTTATGTTTTCGTAAGACATTTGGAGCATTGTTTGCCTAGTACATTAATTGTTGCATCAGCTAATTACTTTTCGCAAGCCAGGCTTCTGATTGTTATTATTTTTCGCGCCAACCTGATTCTAAAAATAACCTGATCTGGGAACACGCGTGGCTCACGAATTCATAACAGATGGACGCTCCTGGTAATTGTTCCTGCTTACGGTAAGGTTATGCGTACGTATTAGAGGTCTCTTCAGTATTTTTCCGAGAATCTCCACCCGTTGTATATCGTGTATAACTAGTTTCTGTTTAAAAAACTAGTGCTGATCAGCGTCTATGGTGAAGATAAACACTTGTATAATCAACTAAAAGTCGATTAAGGTATGCTAACCGCCGTGAAAAGCGAGTAGCAGCTGACGTTTCGAGCGTTAGCCCTTCGTCACTGAGAAAGAGGGAATTGTGGGTGGGGAAATGGTTTATAAAGTATTGAGTTTATGCCTACCGCTACTGAAACTCGATATCCCCCAGTGAATCACCTATAAAATTAAACCGATTGTTGAATACGTATATAGTTCGTTATGCCAAGTAATGAGGGGGTAAGGTATAGGTATACCTGAAGGTATGTAGTTATTAAAAAACCTATCGAATAAAAGGGTTAAGTATACACGATAGGACCGAAAGCGATCACGATCACTAAATATTACTAAATATCTAAAACAACCATGCCTTGATCGTACAGCACAAGCCACTGACTTCATGTTTGCTTCTGAGGAACTCTACCATGCAGTATGTTGGTCGATACATAACTGTCTCTTATTTTTAAGGACCGATACCCATAATCCCTTTCGGTCTTTGTCACATAGACTTAAATCCTGGTTCACACCAGCGACACAAGCACAAGTAACATACGCAGACGCAGTGCCGTATTTATCATTAGCGTTACTTGATTTACTCACCAGTGTGAGATAAGAACAAGTACCGCTAATGATCCATGCCGTTACTGTGTCTGCGTGTGTTGCTTGTGCTTATATCACTAGTGAAAACCAGCCTTGTGATTGAAGTAAACAACTCCGGTCAAGGTTTTTTAACGTTGTTTGAAATAGCAAAATGTAGTTTTCACCTCTTTGCGACTTTGGACTATTTAATTATCTAATTGAAACGCAAAGCGTATTAAAAATATTTAGTCTTGCCGTCAGCTAAACAAAATAAAACATGAAAACGCAATTTTGCTAATTAGATGGTGACTATTGCTAATGGTGTTGTTTACCTTTGTATCTTTTCCAGTTGAAATCCGTGTCCCAAAAAGCATTAAATAGCACTGATACTTTGGCGGAGTTTATTCTTTCGAAAATGCTTCCTGGTGAACCGATGAAAAACTTCACAAGTCCTACGTTTGGTTTGTCACTTACCAAAACATCCATTGACGCAATTCCAACCAGCGTTGATGTGAAAGGTTGCAGCATTGAAGTTCCTGATACTATATCAAGTCTACTAGAAGATAGTATCAAGGTATTGTAGCATGCTTCTGTTTATTTTTTGTGTGACGAACTATAAAGGAATAATCAATATAAACTTGCTTCTGTTTATGACAAGTGAACTACTTCAACCGTTTGTTTAAGAAGACTGCTCTATGCCCTCTTAACGGCCAGGGCAAATGAGGAAATAATTTGGGAAATACGACATTTGAAATGCATTGGTCAAATTAAGCATTGCAGGTTATCTTGTCTTGATAATTCGGAACCGAACTCAAAGGAACTCCCTGTTAGCAAAAGTCTCTCTATAGAATTCACCAGGAGAGAGCTAGACAAATGTACGCTAGCATGCATGCAGGACAGCCTTTGGAAAACTAAACAGGGTTAAGATTGGGGTTAGGGTTAGGTATCATAGTTGGTTAGGCTTAGGTATCATAGTTGGGTTAGGGTTAGGTATCATAGTTGGGTTAGGGTTAGGTATCATAGTTGGCAGGAATAGTGCGTTTCTTATGCCGCATAGAAGGGCCATTTGTGGCTTTCAATCAATCGATCGCGATCCCCAGAGATTCAAATACAAAGTCGGCGATCATGTTGATATACCCTGGGTTCCAGATGCCCTTAGGATGCAGAGTCGGAGCAGAGAAGATGTGTCTCTTGTCTCAAGAGTTCCCAGTCTCACTTTCGTGTTGAGTATGCTAACTAACAATAATAATTATTATAATAATTATAATAATAATTATAATAATAATTATAATAATAAACACTTCTATACCGCATATACATAAATGTTCTATGCGCTTACAATAATTTTATTAATTGCGCAAAACGATAAAGATAAATAAGGGCTGAGACGGAAGTACAAAGTGTGGCCGGTTAAGCCGGTCAAAAATGGGTGATTACCTATACAAACCAATTAAAGAGCTATACGATTTCGAGTGCAATTTGGGATTAATTTGCACGAGTGGGTTTTTCATAGAGTGTCAAAATTGCACGAGCCCACACGGCGAGTGCAATTTGAGCTCTTTGAAAAACACACGAGTGAAAATTAATCCCAAATTGCACGAGAAAACCGTATGATTATTTATTAATAATATACCTGAAAAATTGTCAGGAAGTGACGTTGGCGAGTCATGTGACAAAGTAATGTATTCAGTCAGCAAATCATAATAGTTCACACTTTCAAATTCATTCAAATTGTTTTCAGAAGTCGAAAGGAAATGTTTCATTGCTTTCCAAAGAAATTTGCATCGTATTTCCTTTTTTCTGCACTGTATTATTTTTCCTTTTTTCTGCACTGTATTTCCTTGAAATTGCATTGCCCTCAACCAATCAGAATCGATAATTTTTACCATGTATATTATTAAGATTTAAATACGACTACAGGCTTCACGAATACTTAAGGGCAACAGACGTTCCACAGCTTAGGCGCCGATATTGAGAATGCACGATGGCCATATGATTTGAGATTAGTTATTGGACGAATAAGGTGTAACGAGTCAGCAGATGAACGCAGTGTCCTGATAGGTCTATGAATGCGCACTAGGTCTAGTAGATATGTAGGAGCTAAGTTCTTCAGAGTTTTATAAGTAAGTAGTAGAAGTTTAATTATTATTATTATTATTATTATTAATATTATCATCGTTGCTTTAATCCCAAAAAATTAAAACCCATTTTACACTTTGATTTTAGTGCGGAAATCGGAGCTGCCAAGATAATGACATGCTTGCTGTAACAAGTCGATCTACACTCATGAAGTCGAATCCTTACTTCTGGGGAGAAGATAGAAACCAAACCAAGAGAGTTAACATCCCAGTTTTGAGCCTTTCATATACGACACCTTCAGGAGAGCAAATCGGTGTGAACAACCTTACACAATCCTTTAAAATCCAGATACCAATTGAGTCCGCGAAAAAGCCTGAAAACGCTTCAGAATTTCTTTCGTTTGTAACACCAGGAGAAGTATGTGCAATGCACAAGTTTTTGGTTGAAAACGACAACACGGTTTTCGATTTGGTAATAAAGCTAAAGGAGGAGGTTTATGTAACTGTATATGTTCGACGTGGCCTAAGGCCTAATTACAGAGACCACGATTACGAATTCTATCATCCAGATTTGTCTTCCTGCGTTGAGCCACCAGAAAGGGATAACTGTACTGGAGTGTACGACTTCAATGACTGCATGGGGATAGGCGCCAGAAAAGTGGACGGCAATAGTAAGAAAGCATGTGCAAATTTGACCGACGTTGACTTTCTCTATAATTCAACTGAAGCTCGTAACTTTTCAAAGTGCATTAGCTATGAGGATCAGGTGACTTGTCCACCAGTGACATGCGCTACCCCATGCGATAGTGATAACTGTAGCCATAGCAATTCGTCCAGGAACAGCACCAGTAACCTTGGCAACATCATCAACTTTGGAAACAACAGCAGCCTTGGGAATAGTAGTCATTTTAATTGCACTAATCCACCGTTGTGTAAAAACGTGCGAAACTTCTTGGCGTGTAGTAACATCTCGTACGAGAAATATGAAAAATGCAAAGCTCTTTTGAAGAAAAAGAATCTGTTCTACGGCAAGTATGAGAAGTGCCTCAGGAATCCATATCGGATTTATTTTGATCTTAAAATGTTTGGGAAAAAGGGCGTCTACTATGCCGCGATTTGCTATCCTGCGAAACCTCGACCTACCGAGGTCCCTAGTACAGCCATGCCAACTACTGATCAAAAGACGACAATTAGTAATCGAAATATGACCAATGGTGTTCAACATACTACTATACCTTACGATCGAAATGGTTCAACTACTGGAGGATATGGATGGCGGCCATGGTGGTTGCCTACTCCTGGTAATCGTAATACTCCTAATCGTAATACTCGTAATCGCAATACTCCTAATCGTAAGAAGAAAAGAAAAGGAAGAAATAAACGATCAACGGCCCTTGCTGCTGTCCGTGGAGACGCTTGGCAGAGCGATTTGGAACAAAAATATGTTCAAAAAGGTTCTAGAGATGTTACCTTTCGGAATGAGGGTGAACATATTCTCAGTGATTTAAGAAATGAGGAGTTTATCGGGAAATCAGAAGAACGGTGGAATATCGTAGAAAAAAACCACGAGTACAGCACCAGATCTGATGGAATCGTTCTTTCTAGTAGAGTATGGAAGAAACTCCCACGCACAGATGCAGGCAGTCATTCCCCAATCATCAATAGCTTACCACCGAATAAAGTGATGAGCGACAAAGATGATTCAAATTCAAGACGCGTACAGCAAACATATTTATATTCACGTACTATCTCCAACCAAAATAACAACCCACCCCTTAACAAATTCGAAGGATTGGTTGCTGAGAATGAGGATGCGTCCCCCATTGATGAACAGTTCGTTGTTCCAAGTGATTCATTTGAAGTACATTCTAGAAACAGACGAGGTCTTTCATCTGCTATTGCTACCGCCCCCACGCAAAATCGTCGATGCATTGTTGTAGAGGAGAAGCCCGCCCCTACTCCTCATCCACCGCCTACTTCCTTCCCACCTGTTATCCAGCAAGTACTTAATAAGTCAACATCATTGTATTACTCATTTAGTGTCAATTTATATTCATGCCTGTACTGGAATGTTGGTGCTGAAAGGTGGGACACAGATGGATGTACGGTAAGATGTTATATATATATGTATTATGTATTTTTTATGGAATGCCTCACTGGATGCAATCAATAGCCTTTGTTTACAACTCCTTGGGGAAAAGGTTCTAACCCAGTTTACAGCTCTATGCTAAAAATAACTCTACCGTCTACAGTCTTGTGTGAAAATAGAATTATCTGTATGAAATTCATAGAGAAGTAATGGCGCTTGATTGCCTCAGTTTAAAGGTCTTTCTATTGAATTGTGTTGTAACCTTAAGGTCACTAGCTAAATGTTCTTAGTTTCACTGCACAACAGGTAAACACTCTTTATGCTGCTGCAGTCCAACTTAACCCTAACCCTAACCAGGGTTTAGGGTGGTTAACGTTAGGGCTAATTAGTGATTCCTACAGTGATCCCTACAATTCATACTGATAGAATAATCCTTCATTATTAAACTCAACTATCGCAAAATATCATGATTTGTTCGTAGAGAGCTGTCAGTTATTTGACTCTGCCTTCGCTATCGTCAAATAACTGACATTTCGCCACAAATAAATCATGATATTTTGCTCAGGCTCGTCCAATAATTGCTTAATATTCGTCATATCCCAAGGGACCTAACGCCAAACGTTCTCAAGAAATACGTGTTCAATTTTTTTATTTAGTTAAAATGATCTTATTTTGTAACCGAGAATATGAACCTGATGGCGCCGCCATCTTGGATATTATGACGTCACACGTTGCCCCTAAAACTGGCCCCTAGCGGAACCACAAACCTAGCCCCTAACCATCGGACGAGTTCACGGGTAAACGACGGGTACTCACTTACCTAGAGCTAGAGTTCACAGGTAAACAAGAAGAGAAGAGAAGAACCTTTGGCAATTTGGTGTTCCGAAAAGTTCATGTACCGCCATAATTTGTTTCACCTTCAAACTCCACTAGACATTCCACGCATACCCCACTTCTCTAAAAATGAAACATTCGCCCTGATTAGTCGAAATGACAACAATGGTTGGAACACGGTTTCTGCCGAAGTCCCTCATACGGGGAGCGGGAGGAAGTGAGCGGACGACCTCGTACCGTCTGAAAACCAGGCTAGGGGAACAGTTTGTTTTGTTACTTTTCAGGTGACCATAAATCAACCAATGAGGGCGCACGTTATATTTGATAAACTGGCCATATAACAATAGCTCTTGTTGTTGTGTATATAGGCAAACGTATGACGTCATAACATTCAAATGACATTAATGGACAGGAAAATCTGTCCATAAATTACATCTAGTGTACAATTAATTATGTTAACAAACATTTGACAACAAACAATGTATTTTGAAGGTTCCCTTAAGAGCTGGGTCACACGTGCGACGCCAGCATACCTGCGATACGCACGCGCAGTGTTGCGATTTGGTCAGGAACTACACGTCGACGTTTCAAGATGGCGGACACTCTTGTCTTATGATTGTGATTGTGTTGTACACGTGCAAAATAACGACTCAAGCACGACTCACCCACGATTCAAGAACGACGCAAGCATAAGCATATGCACAAGAAGATAGAAAACGTTCCTTTTTCTTATGCTTGCGCTTGTACTTGAGTTGTCCTGGTTCACACGTACATTTTAATACATCTTATGCCTATGTAAGCTACCACTTTATAGTAATATCCCTGGCGCTCCTTTCTGATTGGTAAGGACCGCGCACTAGTGCATGTAATAAGATACGAAAGTGACGAGTTAGAAGCGGGCCGGCTCGCAGGCATGATCAGTATTGTAAAACATGCTTGCTGGTATAAATAAATAATTAACTGGTTCTGAGAAATTACGATGTTGTGTTTTGTTTCCTTCGTCTCACGCATTCTTGGAATTTATGGGAAGAATTCGTGCAACACTTATCCGTGTATCGTACGTGTGAAACGACCCTAAAAAGCTAGTCGGTAATGAATGGCAGTAACAAAGATTCTTCCTTTATTTGTTTCTAGCCACATTCAAATTCTACTCCGTCACTGCTGATCTGCATGTGTAACCACCTCACATCATTCAGCGGTGGGCTCATTGTAGCACCAAACCCAATTGACTTTGATGAGGTGTTCGCCAATTTTGCAAACATTGCAGAAACAGGAAATTTCTCCGTCCTCTTCACTGTCATTGGAGTATTTCTTCTCTATGTCATTGCCGTGATACTTGGAAGACGGGCCGACAAAAAAGACAAAATATTGGTAAGATTAAAAAAAAACATTATGTACAGGTTAGAATTATTAGGGCGAATTCGATTGACCGTATTCCAGAATATGAATAGTTGGAATAGTCTCTGGAAATCACTGGCACATTTTGCAGTGCAAACCATCCCGATGTAAGCGATTTGTGGTGATCATTCTGAATATTATTATTCCGGAATACTGTCAATCGAACGCACGACACGAAGGCTAGCTTCGTGATAGAATAGTTTTCTTTTAAACGAGATGATACTTTGTGAAAAGCAGGGCATCACGTACCAAAATTCCTTTGTAATTGAATTAGGAACAAGGAAATAAATGCCTACGTTAAATTGTTTGCGTTTTCTCTTCTTGTTGCCGTCATTCAAATTGTATTTTTAGACTTGAAGGATAGAGCTATGCAGCGGCTGCCTTAATTATGGCTAATCCTTCGAGGCGAAAATTAACAAAGTCAGAATAATAATAATATAATATGTAGATTTATATAGCGCTATATTCCTATAGTTCAAAGCGCTTCACATTCAATATAAAATAGAAATAATAAAATAAAATAAAAATAACATTAAATAAATAATAAAAATAACTAAAGTTCATACAAACGCTTGCTTAAAAAGAAATGTTTTTACATTAGACTTAAAATGTGAAAGTGAGCATGACCGCTTTTCCCCCATAGGAAGCGAGTTCCAAAGAGTAGGAGCTGTAATTTGAAACGCGCGGCTTCCATACGTCTTTAGGCGGTAGCATGGTACTTTAAGAAGATGCTTATTCGAGGAGCGAAGAGTTCTTACAGGTACATATTTATCGAGGAGGTCAGAAATATAATGATAGCGAAGAGTTCTTACAGGTACATATTTATCGAGGAGGTCAGAACTAATGATAGAAATCGCTCAGTTGTTTCCTTGAATAAGATATGATTAACAAGTAGATTATTCTCCATGTCCATCGATACTTCCTCATCTTCCAAAAATTGTGGATGTCCGCGTTCGTTTTCTCAGTACCTTGGACATCCGGATTTTGGAGCTACCTAAAAAGGGGCGATAATTATGTAATAAATCCAGAATCGACGGAGCTTGTACTTAGCGCAGTTAACCTTTTAAAACTATATTTATTTTTTTAAGGCGGCGAACGCTGTACTATCTGTACAAGAATCAAATCAAGGTGGTTACAACTATGAGATCAGTGTTTACACAGGAATGTTTCGAGGCTCGGGAACAACTGCCAACGCAGCGATGGTGATCTGTGGCGATCATGAAGATAGTTCGGTCTTCCCTTTGACGGACAGAAGTGGTAAATCAGAGGAACTTCTTTCACGCGGTAGCGTAGCACAGTTTATGGTTAACACGCCTCATTGCTTGGGTCCATTAAGCTACATCAAAATATGGCATAACAATGCTGGAGACGATCCTTCGTGGTTTTTGCGCCAGGTTGTCATTCGTGATGTACAAACGGATAATAAATACTTTTTCCTCCTCAGCGATTGGCTCGCAGTTGACAAGGGTGCCGGAGAAATTGAGCGGCGAATCCTTACTGCCACTAAAAAAGAAATGGCTAAATTCAGGAACCTTTTCTACACGCATACTGCTAAGAGCTTCAGTGACAAACATATATGGATCTCGGTGGTGCTACGTTCTCCTACAAGTCTCTTCACTCGAGTACAGCGTGTTACATGTTGTTTGTCGTTGCTTTTGTGCGCTATGCTTGCCAATGCCATGTTTTATGAAAAGGTTGGGGGATCTAAGAGTGACACCGTCAAGATTGGTACGATAAAATTCAGTTTAAGGCAGGTTATTGTAGGCATCCAGAGCAGCTTTGTTGTAGCACCTATAAACATATTAATCATATCTCTATTTCGGAAGGCTCGAGCTAAAGATGATAAGACCAGAGCAAGTAAATACGAATCCATAGAAGGGAATCCGTCCTCTAAGAATGGAGAGCTTCATGACGATGACAAAGATGTCGGTAATGCAAACGCTAATATGAGTCCGGATTCCAGCACAAAGACGAAGACTAAATGTAGTCTTCCGTATTGGTCTGTATACATCGCATATTCCCTCTGCTTCTTCAGTTCCCTAATATCAGCTGCAATTGTGACTTCTTACAGCATGATCTGGGGCACTCAGAAATCGAGCGAATGGATGATATCCATCATGGTATCTCTCATACAGGATATCTTTGTTGTTCAGCCCTTAAAAGTTATCGTCATTGCAGCTCTTTTGTCGTTCCTCTTCCGTAAGCCCCCTGAAGACGACGACGTGATTGATAAAAAGGAGAAAACATATGAAGGCAGTTTTGGTAACATGGACATAAGTGACGAAAATCCTGATTCATCGCCTTTCAATTCATATGAACCACTAAGTAAGGATGAGCTAACCGTTACTCGTGACCATACATCTAAGAAAAATAAAATGAAGACGGTATTCAACGAGATTGGTTCCCATTTGATCTTCTTTATCTTGTTATCGACGGTTACTCTTGGTGGCGAATCAACTCATCGCTACAGACTAAGAAATCATATGGAAAATGTTTTCCAGAAAATCGAAAAGGTACGTTTTAAACCTTTTGAACATATTAAACTTCGTGAAATAATCTTAATTAAAGTCACTTGAAAAAAAGGATAACCATAGAACGTTAGGAAATAAAATTAGGATACGATAATTAAAAGTGTAATTTGGACAAACAAGGTTTAAAATATAACATTGAGGAGGCTACAAAGATACAGGTATTACGACGAAGGGAACGCTTACTTTCCAATAGGATTATTTCGAATTAGTCTCCATGTCGTGCATGGCTCAATAAAAATTAGTATTATGCAAGAAGCGAATGAAACATTCCCCTGAACCAAGACATTGATTTTGTTTCGCGAGTAGTGAAGTGTAATTCTATGACGCAAGCCGGGTGTACACGACAAGTATTTTGGGCACGGTACCCCTAAATGTTTGGTACGCGTGCCAAACCTTTTTCGGCACCGCACGCCTGAAAATCTAGGAGTGTGGAGAACCCGTAAAAATGTAGTCGGAACCAGCTTATTTGGAGCGCCGGCGTGCCCAAGTTAGGACTACCGTGCCTAGGTTAGGAGTGTCGTGTCCAAATTAGGAGTTATGTGTCCAAAATACTGGTCATATAAACCGGGCAATAGTTTCTTATGAATCCAAATTGATGTAATGGCAATTTAGCCCAAGGTAAAGATTTTGTGATACGTATTCCTCAAGGTTTGGGATGCCAGACTTTTCTGGTGGTGGTGTGACAAGTATCTTGTTCCTGGACTTTACGACACCAAGTGGTACAACGGCAGAAACTTCACAGACGAGGAAGGATTTATGTCAACCAAGAAAGCTTTCCTGGTTGGGATGCCAAGCATTAGGCAGTCACGTGTGAAACCAGGTACGAACCCCTTTTAAAGAATAAAATCGACCTTCTTACAATAATACTTTTTCTGTAACAGAATATATTATCGGTTTTAATATATTCGCTCCAGCGGATAGGCTTTATGTTAACCTGTTTCGGGCAGTATATAATTTTAGTACGGCGGTACAATACTAACCTGTTGCGGTATTAGGTGGTAACTTAAAATGTTTAATTACGCTGGACAAATTCATAATAAAAGTTAGTTTTCCAATCAGAGCTCGGTAACGTGGTGGAAGAAACGGTCGTAAAGGTAAAGTAAGCTTATTTAACGTCGGTAACTCGTCTGAGAAACTTGAGGCCGACGTGGAGCCTACCATTTTACGTCCTTATCCGAGAAGAAGTGAAGGTCACTAAAGTGTAACCATTTGCAGTTCGAGAATGAGATTGTTTCACAAATGCAGTACCTTCTAGTCAGTTTTTTTAAGATCTTGAGTGTTGGTCCGGCCGGGGTTTGAGCCCGCGACCTCCTGCACGACAGGAGGTCTGTTGTCATCGACTTACTGCGGCAAATGTTGCTGATAAGTAAAGGTTAAGAACAACGGTACGATGTACAATAACACTCTATTAATGTCATAATAGAACATTTTTCGATTGAGTGTCGAAAGTGATTGCTTTTATTTTCCGTTTGCGTAGCTTTTCTGTTGGCTGTGAAACATGTAATAATAACTTTATGACACTCAATCGAAAACCGCTCTATGCACTTGCATTCCTTCGTGTTTCATTTGTTTAGCAAAACTTAATTTTATTTCATAGTTAAATGTGTCGCAGCGAAAGATTACCCCTTACTTCAAAGAATGTTTCCAAACTGTTACCCGAGCTACACACTTCTGAATATGGACGATTCCTCAGCCGTCAGCAAGTTGACTCAAAACGGAACAATTTCCCTCAATGATAGCGTCCTGAATGCCGAGATCGGTTTCGAAAGAATTTGCCTTCAACCATTTATGTTCCAAACCGCTGATGCTCTTGGGACGTTACCAGTTGTTACGAATGGCGCGACATACGCTCCAGGAGGCTTGGTTGCAGATTTGGGATACGAAAAGGATACAGCAAAAGAAGTTCTACTCAACCTTAAAGAAGACAACTGGATCAATCGGAAGACGAGGGGAATTTTCATTGATTTTGTTGCTTTCGAGCCAGCTTCCAATCTCTTTGCTGTTGTGCGATTCACATTCGAAATAAAAAGCACGGGGAAGATTCATCCTTCATATCAAATAGAAACTTTGTCCCTATACGGTACAGGTAGTGCGGCTTTTGATGTAATCCTTACTGTCTGCCAGATTTTGCTCGTGCTAACAATCATTTTCTTATTCATTCGAGAGATTTTGAAAATGTATAAAGAAAGGTTGTCGTATTTTAAGGATATTTGGAATGTACTAGACATCTTTCTTTTTAGTTTAGCTGTTGCAACAATGGTGTTGCACTACCTTAAAGTAACGTACGTTGGAAGGATGATCAGAAAGATCCAGGAAAATCCGTTTGCAAGAATGAGCTTTGACTACGTCGTGTTCGGGAATCACGTTTGGAAGGCGTTAGCTTCTGTTGTTATTTTCCTTGCTACGCTTAAGCTTCTCAAGCTCTTGAAGTTCAATAGAAAGATCATTACATTTGCTCAGGTGATGAAAGTTTCCAAGCCCCACTTGATATCGTTCTCAGCAATATTCATGGTTACCTTCATGGCTTTTGCGCAGCTGGGAAACCTAGTCTTTGGAAATGACCTAATAATGTACTCAACAATGCTCAGATCTTTTGTAAATGAGTTCGAGATGATACTTGGAAAAGGAGTTTCTTTTTATCAACTCACAACAGTTTCTCCCAAACTTGGACCGTTTTTCATATTTTTCTACTTCATGATCACAACATTGCTGCTGGTTAATTTTTTTGTCACAATTCTCAACGATTCGTATGAAGTTGGACGCAAAAACATCGAACAGGAAAACAGCGAGGACTTGTTGCTGGCCATGTTTATGTCAGCTTACTTGAAATCATCCCTGAAGAATATCTCAGATGACCTTAAGAAAATACAAGGAGAAAATCTGCGACAGGAAAGCAAAAGACTGAATCCTGAAACGGATATAGATTACTGTAACTTTGAAGAAGAACGAGATTACTTTCTCTACTAGACTGGTAGAAAACTTGTCATAGTGTTTACTATCCCTGACGAACATCTCACATGACCTTAAGAAACTTCAAGGAGAAATACGAGACGGGAAAGCGAAAGACTGAATCCTGAAATGGAATACCGTCACTTTGAAATTAAAGAAGTAGATTACTTTCTCGTCTACTATCCTAGAATAGAAAACTAGTACTTGTCATAGTGTTTGCTATCCCTGAAAAGCATCTGAGATGACCTTAAAGTGCAAGTAAAGCCATAAAACAACATTAACTCTTTTTGCCCAAATTCTATTTCTAATATACTTCAGTTGTCTAAATTAGTTTTCTTCGAGAGACTAGAGCAGCAATTCAACTAGAATAAAAGTTACCCGAATTGCGGGATTGATTCATCTTGTGATGTCACAATGGAAACCTACGGGATTTTATTGTAGTAATTTTCATCTTATGACGTCACAGGATCCATGAAAAGTAACCAAAATTTGGAATTAAATGCCAGAAATGTCACAACATTTGCAAGGATAAAGGGGCTGTGTCAAGGTAATAGGCTTCGCGTTCCGGGCCGGAATCGAAACAGCGATTTCCACCGTTTTTGATATGACCTACCGAAACTCTCGGCCATGTGGGATGCTTAAAATCAAAACAAATATGTATAAATGACCAACAAACAGTGTATATAAACAGTCTCCAGGGAATATATTGAAAATCCTTTCAATCAAGCATTGTAGGAGGGAGGTTTAACTGTTTGTATCCAATTAAAGCCACCAACTGAGCGATTACTCGATACATACGCAGTACCATGACATAGCCCCTTTAATATCTTTTTGTGCGAAACAAACACAAAAGTACAAAAAAAATATTTTTTTCGACATTATACTTGCACTTTAAAGTGCCTATGAAGCTTATTTGTTTTATTTTAAATATCAATTCTACATCAAGTGAATAGTAGAATGGTAAAATAGATTTTGCTTTGAATGCTGTGCCGCTGAGTTAATTAAGGAGGTTTTAATATCCAAAATGCTAATTACATGACGTCAGGGGAGGTATCTGCAATCACTTCTTAGTGGTTGTGAATGGGCGTTTCTACTGATATAAGAAAACAAATTTCTAACATCATTTTATTTCAACCATGGGTATAACACTGATAATTTAAAAAAATTGTTTAATTGTAACAAAAAAAAATGTATAATAATTCATGCCTCCCCTGACGTCATGTAATTAGCATTTTGGATATTAAAACCTCCTTAACTCAGCGGCACAGCATTCAAAGCAATATATATTGTACCATTCTACTATTCACTTGATGTAGAATTGATATCTAAAATAAAATAATAAGCTTCATAGGCACTTTAAGAAAATGCAAGGAGAAAATCCGAGACGGGAAAGCTAAAGAATGAATCCTGAAATTAAATACCGTCACTTTGAAAAAGAACGAGATTACTTTATCTGTTAGAG
This sequence comes from Actinernus sp. WN-2022, assembly GCA_030867875.1. Lineage (NCBI taxonomy): Eukaryota > Metazoa > Cnidaria > Anthozoa > Actiniaria > Actinernidae > Actinernus > Actinernus sp. WN-2022. Next base: position 32,113,844 of record JAOWCC010001634.1, read on the forward strand.
TAGAACACTTGTAATAGTGTTTGTTATTATATTAAGCAATGGGTTTTTTTCGCGCGCCGGCCATATTGGTTACAAACAATAGGTTGTGTTCCTTTAGCCTCACACCGGAGTTTCAGAACGAGTTTACCTGGAGTCAACATGGCCGACGCGTGATCAAATCCCATAACAGCAAGTACGAGTTTGTTTTGTTCTTGTAATTGAATTCGTGCAACTGTTCGATAGGCGTCAGAACGCAGTGGTAATGAAGAAAACGATTGTTATGGTATAGTTTGTGGTATCTCAAGAGGTTATTCTGGTAACTGTTCAATATTAATAGCAACAATTCCGTTAACATTTAAACACGCAAAACCTGAAGTGATAACTGAAATTTCAAGATGTCCGACACAATCCACATTATCGATTGCTATTCATATTTTTTTGCTAAAATACTACAAAATGCGATTGGAACCTTTATACCTTTTCTATGAAAAATAAAAACAATTGTATAAAGCATTTCACAAGATTGCAATGAAGAAAATTGAGTTAATTAAAACTTAATCTTTATTATCTAATCAAATAAGTCGTTCTTCTTAACGAGATTTAATTTTAAAGTCGAAAGGTGACGACCACTTAAACACGTTTCTATGCGCAGTAGGCTACGGTATCTTGATTCGAGATACATCTTTAGCCTCGAGTCCATGTTAAACGAAGTAGCTATAGGAACCCAGAATTATGCAAAGGGTCTATCCTTTTTATAACGAATTGATCATTGGATTTTACTGTTGTGTATTTGTATGTTAAGTAACAGTCCGCGCAAGAGGTAGGCACAATTCTATTGTTCAGATGCAATTTGCTTTCCCCACTTTAGTATTTTCTGTTTTTCATACTGACAACTCATCAACCCTTAAATCAGAAATTTCTGAAATTATACCCACTAAAAATGCATTTTAAAGGAGAGTTCTTTTGTGTGAAAACGTTTTGTCCAATCAGAAGAGTGCAAAACAATAACCAAGAAAACGTTCAATTTAAAAATGTTCCCCATATTGAAAGTTCGTCATATTGAAAGTTATGAGAGTTTTCAATAGATGCAATTCAAATCTGTTTACAAAATGAGAAAATGTTTTCTTCTTCTTCAATTTTAGATAGATTTTAATGTCTAAGCCAATGAGGTGGAAGATTGAAACAATACCACAATTAGCACCTTTTTACATTCCATGCATAACATAAGCCTACCTCTTGCGCGGACCATTACTTAATTGATGTACCAAATAATCGTTTCAATTTTCGTAATTGGTTTCCAATAAACAAGAGAAGATATCGAGGAATCGTTTGTTAAGTCCACCATCTTAAACGGTAATGACATAACATGAACTTGAAGAGTTCCTCGTAGTCATTTTAACTGCACGAAAATACAGATATCTAAACAATGTAACCAATAATCGAAGCTACATGTATATATCTTGTAGATAACATAATCAAATCAACTGGAAATTTGCCTCATTGTATATTGGCACGGAAAAGACGCTGAAATATTGCGCGCAACCTTTCCGGCAATTGTGCGAGAAGGGGATGATGACACATGCATGCTACAACATTGCCTGAAACATTTTCGGCAATTCATTTGAGGAGGGGTTCACACATGCTGCAACATTTCCTGCAACGTTGCGTGCAACAAGGAACCCAAAACCAGGAGCGTCCATCCCGTACACTTGGACTACGTCACAGCATTTTCACGAGTTAAGTTACTCTTTAGAACGGTTTCCCGCTATTCTTGGGTTGCAATAATTCCTAAAGTAAAAAATCACAAAAGCGTAGCAGCCATATTGTTGGTATAACGAAAGTAGCAAATAAGGCATATTTTGTTCCGCCACTGGTACAACCCACTAATAGACCATTTTCTCAAGTATGCGCACACAATAGGCTTGACGGGCCGGTAAATACTTCACGTGGGCAATCACGTAGTGGTTTCCTATAACCCTCCCTATTATTTCAACCAATACTAAATCCAAGCTGCCTACATGAAGTATTTCTTGGCGGGCCGTGAGTTTTGTTAGCTTTTGTTAGACTCGTTCTGATGTGTCAGCCTTTGTTATTCAAATTATCGGCTATTGTTCAAAAATTGGCCGCTATTGTTCAAAAAGCGATTTGGCGGGCCAATATTGCGTGCGCATACCTGAGAAAATGGTCTATTGGTGGTAAAAATTATCTAAAACTAGCCCATCTTGTGAAAACGCTGTGACAGCTATATAGGAGATATGGACGTTCCTGGTTATAGGCTCTTGGTGCAACATAGAAAGCGCGGCCAACATTTGATCACATTTTGGTCAGCGGTGTGCAATTCATTCGTTATTCAAATGACAGCTATTAAACCGGTAAAACCGGCAATCGATGACGTGGAGAACAATAATTCTGGGTAGTCTTTACTTGAGTACTTAGGCACGAGAATACTGATAACTATTTATTTTAGTTAGGAGAGGATCCAGCACCAATGAATGCTTACTAATACGACTAAAATAAGTAAAATGTATAGGTTTATTTGTTATTAAACCATCACGCAATTCACTCTTTTCACCTGGTGGCCATCTTGGATTAAAAGCGAGGCAATCCTTTGTTTTTGCCTGGTTAGCCTCGTTTTGATTATATCTCATGATCACAATGAGGTAAACCTGGCAAAAACAAAGGATTGCCTCGCTTTGAATCCAAGATGGCTACCAGGTGAAAAGAGTGAATTGCGTGACCATTTTATTTCAACTGAGTTGTGCGTTTTCTCTTCAGTGAACTGAGCGTGACCGCCGCGCATCACGGATATCATACTTGGGTAGCTCAATATCTAGGAGGGATGTATCGGCATAATTTTGTTTTATAAAGCTATGCTTTCTGTTATTCAAAGTTTCAAAATTATTGGCCGTTCTACTCCCTACGTTTATTAAAGAATGTGTTGCTATTTTCACAAACAATTACATTTAATGGTTTAAAAGAGAACTTCCAACCTCCAAAACGATAAACGTTTTTATAACCTAAGACAAATAATAATTAACTATTAAAATGTTTTACGACGTAAGCTAAAGCCAATTCGACAAAAACAAATACACGTGTATTTTACATGTCTGGCAATTGTTTTCAGGCGTTTAATGCATCAATCTATATACGAAGAGCCTTAGATTAGAATTCAATTTAATATGTTCCGCGTCGGAGAAAAGAAAATCTAAAAAAACTTCGTCACAACCTCCGCTATGTACTGATGGCTCGAGTCTTGTAATTTGTGACGTCAGATACGGGAAATAAATTAGTTTTGCCATGCTGTCCCAGGCATTGAAAAGCTAAACTAACGATCCCTAATTACGGACCATTGTGTTTTCTTTTTACTGGGGGTGTGATTGTTTTCCCCCCTTGATATATGTGACGTACGATATGGGGAAATATGCAGTGAATTGAGCCGCCACACAAGCTAGATTTATCAGCTAAGAATCGGTTATTTTTCGAACTTGAAAACTTAATATTTTCTCTTCATAGACACGAAACGCAGAGAAATAAAATAGCAGAACGTATTTCTTTCAAATACACTTTATATTATCGTTGGGTTGCAGAGGTGGATGCAGGGGTTGAGTTCAAGGGGTTGAAATCCTTTATGACTGCTTGAGATAATTGCAAATAGCAATTCAGAGTCTCTAGATTTAAAAAAGTTTCGTTATGCAACACCCTTAATGACTCGCTCAACCCCCTCCTCCAATAACTTGACTAGCCCGCTCAACCCCTCTTTTCCCACAAAATCCTGAATCCGTCCCTGTGTTGACCAAATTTGTAAAATACACGTGTACAAGTTTTATTGAATTGGTCCCAGGACTGATACAAGGTACTGATTCTGTCTGTAGTTTGTCTTAGAGACACATGGTGACGTGTCCCCGATCTCGTCGCTCGAGTATGTCCAGTCAGTCTTTGATCAGCGGTTATCGTTCTGGCGACAGTCTCGATTTTAAAGAAATGTTGAACCGCTGTCAATTGAAGAGATGTGGTTGGTGTATAGTTCCCGTGCATGTAGTTGTAGTTGCCGTAGTTGGTGTGACTGGAGTAGTATCCATGGTTTGAGTAGCTTCCATGGTTGGTAAAGTTGCCATGGAGTTCCGTGATTGGTGTACTTGCCGACCTTGGTGTAGATGGCGTGATTGCTGTAGTTGCCGTCATTGGTGTGGTTGCATGGTGTGGTTTCATGGTATGGTTGAATGGTGTGGTTTCATGGTGTGGTTGCATGGTGTGGTTTCATGGTATGGTTGCATGGTGTGGTTCATGGTATGGTTGCATGGTATGGTTGCATGGTGTGGTTTCATGGTATGGTTGCTGGTGTGGTTTCATGGTGTGGTTGCATGGTGTGGTTTCATGGTATGGTTGCATTGTGTGGTTTCATGGTATGGTTGCATGGTGTGGTTCATGGTATGGTTGCATGGTGTGGTTTCATGGTATGGTTGCATGGTGTGGTTCATGGTATGGTAGCATGGTGTGGTTTCATGGTATGGTTGCATGGTGTGGTTTCATGGTATGGTTGCATGGTGTGGTTGCATGGTGTGGTTTCATGGTGTGGTTTTATGGTATGGTTGCATGGTGTGGTTGCATGGTATGGTTGCATGGTGTGGATTCATGGTATGGTTGCATGGTGTGGTTTCATGGTATGGTTGCATGGTGTGGTTTCATGGTATGGTTGCATGGTGTGGTTTCATGGTATGGTTGCATGGTGTGGTTTCATGGTATGGTAGCATGGTGTGGTTCATGGTATGGTAGCATGGTGTGGTTTCATGGTATGGTTGCATGGTGTGGTTTCATGGTATGGTAGCATGGTGTGGTTCATGGTATGGTTGCATGGTGTGGTTCATGGTATGGTTGCATGGTGTGGTTTCATGGTATGGTTGCATGGTGTGGTTTCATGGTATGGTTGCATGGTGTGGTTTCATGGTATGGTTGCATGGTGTGGTTTCATGGTATGGTTGCATGGTGTGGTTTCATGGTATGGTTGCATGGTGTGGTTTCATGGTATGGTTGCATGGTGTGGTTCATGGTATGGTTGCATGGTGTGGTTTCATGGTATGGTTGCATGGTGTGGTTTCATGGTATGGTTGCATGGTGTGGTTTCATGGTATGGTTGCATGGTGTGGTTTCATGGTATGGTTGCATGGTGTGGTTTCATGGTATGGTTGCATGGTGTGGTTCATGGTATGGTTGCATGGTGTGGTTTCATGGTATGGTTGCATGGTGTGGTTTCATGGTATGGTAGCATGGTGTGGTTCATGGTATGGTTGCATGGTGTGGTTTCATGGTATGGTTGCATGGTGTGGTTTCATGGTATGGTTGCATGGTGTGGTTTCATGGTATGGTTGCATGGTGTGGTTCATGGTATGGTTGCATGGTGTGGTTTCATGGTATGGTTGCATGGTGTGGTTTCATGGTATGGTTGCATGGTGTGGTTCATGGTATGGTTGCATGGTGTGGTTTCATGGTATGGTTGCATGGTGTGGTTTCATGGTATGGTTGCATGGTGTGGTTTCATGGTATGGTTGCATGGTGTGGTTTCATGGTATGGTTGCATGGTGTGGTTTCATGGTATGGTTGCATGGTGTGGTTTCATGGTATGGTTGCATGGTGTGGTTTCATGGTATGGTTGCATGGTGTGGTTCATGGTATGGTTGCATGGTGTGGTTTCATGGTATGGTTGCATGGTGTGGTTTCATGGTATGGTTGAATGGTGTGGTTGGCGTACTTGGTACGTGTGGTTGGCGTAGTGGAAATCAGCTCGTGTCTTTCCTTTATTTAAACAGACTCACTTACTGATCGTAATAATTATCGGCCTATCTCTGTGTTGGCAATGCTATCTAAAATATTAGAGAGCCACGTGTTAATATATTTTTATTTGTTTTTGTTAAAGCATAATTTTATATTGCCTTGTCAATTGCTTGTACATACATACATACATGTTTTATTGAAAGCTCCCGACAGGGCTTTTCAGCTTCAATTTATAGTGATATTGAAAGTGTTATAACTACTGTACACGCAGTAATAGATTTAAAATGTCAAAAAATAAAATATATATATAAGACAAATCTGTGATTTAATACGAACCTAAAGAATGAGAAAGCAAATTGTTAAGCTGTTTCTTAAAAGTGCTAAGATTAGTAATATACTTCAAACTGTCATCCAAGTTATTCCATATATTTACAGATCTATAATTAAAAGATATTTGCCCCGTGGCAGTTCTAAAGAGCGGAATGCTGAGGTTTCTACTTCCTCGGGTCGCGTGATCATGTACTCTAAATCGTTTAGAGAAGTAATGGCTAAGATAAGTAGGCGCCATACCCTCTAGACACTTAAAGGTCATTATAGTATCTCTATAAAGCAATTGTTGTTCAACTGGCAGCCACTTAAGGTCTTGTAAGACGGGTATTATGTGGTCATATTTACGCGTATTTATAATGATACGGGCTGCATAATTCTGTACTAATTGTAATTTATGAATATTACCTAAAGATGTGTTCGACCATACAGTCGAACAATAAAACAACTTACTTAATATGACTAGAGATTGTATGATTAATGCTAACGTTTTGGTATCAAAACTATCCCTAACTCGATGTATCTGCCCTCATTTGGACATACATGATGATACGAGCTTACTAATGTGATCATCATAAGTCAAATGGGAGTCTAAAATATCACCTAAATCTTTGGCTGAGTCAACAGGCTTCAAGTTCTTGCCAAGAAAAGGTAAAGACATTTCTGATGATAGTCTCAGTAACAACTGTCTTGTTCGAATGAGTAGAAACTTGGTCTTGTCTGGGTTAATATTGAGTTTGTTCTCACAGCACCATTTTGCAACTTTGGAGAGGTCGTCCTCCAGGTTCTTTGGAGCTTGCTCGATGTTCTTGATTTGAAATGATAGGTAGATTTTAGAATCATCGACATACGATTGGAGTTGTCAGGAGGACGGAACCAACGGGAGATCATTCAAGAGGATACAGAACAGTAAGGGCGAGAGTATGGCACCTTGTGGTATCCCATTTGTAATTGGCAGTGGAGAAGAAGTTGATGTTCCGATTCGGACAGACTGCGTTCTGTCTGATATGTAGCTACTAACCCACTGCACTGCAGTGGGAGATGCTCCTACGTTGCTCAGTTTAATGTTGTAGTAAAATTGGGTGGTTTATGCTATCAAATGCTTTGGAGAGATCTCACAGGACGAGCGCAGTAAGCTTCTTCTTGTCCATTGCAGCGAGAATACTGTCTGTTACGAGAATATTTAGTGATTCAGTTGAGTGATACCTTTTGTTACCACTTTGACAGATTAGATTAGATTAGATTAGATTATATTTCTTTATTAAACACTATTTAAAGTATACACAGAAATTAAGTAAAGATTACTATTATAAAATGACTAGTTTGATCAGTTATATAAGTTAATGTATATAGGAAGAGTGTGCAGTGGTTAAAGGAGGTCAATCGACCTTTCGATGTTAAATAGGTGCTTGAAACTGACTCAAGACAATTTTCTCACATATCTTGGAGGCCACCACCAATAACGATAGGGGACGGTTATTGGATGGGATCTCGTGGTCACCCTCTTTCGGCAAAGGAATGACTTCTGCTTCTTTCCACGCAGTAGGAAATGAAGATGAAATAAGGGAGCAGTTTATAATATCCATTAATGCTGGCAAGATAGTAGGTAGACAATCTTTGATGACACGTATTGATATTTTATCCATTCCTGGTGATTTGTTAGAAGGCATAGACCAAACAGTACGTTGTACTTCTACAGTTGAGACAGCCTTAAAGTTAAACAGTTCATGTGTTAAGAAAATGGATCTTACGATTTTAGACAAAATACTACTTTAGGAGAAACATATAATAAATTAACAAGTCCTAGTTTAGCCCACGTTCGAAGCATCCAAAGTTGAGTTACTTTAATTAAATCGTTCTTTTGTTAAACTCGTTTGGTCACGAGCCTGTATTTACTAAGGTCGTTTTCGATCCATTGACAACATTGAATATAACTCATTTTCCAATAAACTATTTTAATTACAAGGAACTAGATAAGTTTGATTACATCTTAAGCTATCGGTACCAAGCGATCCCGACAACAAGCCAATAAGATTTGAGTATTTCTAATTACAGTTCCGTACTTTGAAAGGTACCAAATCCATTGAAGTTTCCGTCAATGCAAATTAGTTACCAACTTCAAGTTGGATTTTTTGGAACATATCTAAAGACTCGTATAATGTTTTACGCTCAAACTATGATATTTGATCTCTAGTTTCACCTTTGACATATCTTATTTATGTTGTCGATCGTTTGGAACATCTTCTTTCAAGGTCAGTTTTGCGTTGTTCGGGCCACGACCCTACTTACAATAGGAGTGCATGTAAAGACACCTGGTTCTCAATAACTATTGTTTGTAAATGACATATATACAGAAATAATATATTGTAACATAGAGGAAGAGCGGAGAGAAGAGCCACGCGTCATGGCTAGTCCATGATTCTTCATGGTCAGCCTCAATGCTTAGTCATGGCCAGTCATTGAGACCAGTAATAAAGTACGTTACGATCCAACCTTGGTTGTCGTCACAGCTCTACGAGAATCCTCTCAGCTCAGGAAAAGACTCACTGACACATGTGATGCATATTCTATGGACGAGGAGAAAGGGCATGATACTGAGGTGGTGCCATGGTCTGCCGCCAGCTCTGTTGCACTGTCTGACACAATTCGGCCAACAGACGAACAATATTGGTTGAATTCGTTAGCTACAGTTAGTGTATCTTTTGAGTAAACATGTTTAGTTTTTCTTTAGAGGGAATGCACCGTTTGATAACTTTCCACAAGGAGCTGGAATTGTCTTTATACTTATGTACTTCCTGTGAAACATAATATATTTCTGCATTCCTAAGCGAGGCCTTGACTTTGTTGCGAGTAATCTTGTAGGCGTCCCAATCTGTCGGGTCGACATCAATTTTCGATGAAGCAAATCTCTGATTTTCATAAGTTCCTTGATCTCACTGGAAACATGTGGGCATGGGCGATTCGTTATTTTCACCGTTTGGATTGGGGCATGGATGTCCAAAGTTGAAATCAGTACATCATTAAGAATGGTTAATTTATCATTAACGTCATCCGTGAAGAATATTGAGTTCAATAAATTACTTTGGAGGTCTACATCGTATGCAAAAGCTGAGGGGTCATAGTTCTTATAACTCCGTGTTGTTTTGTAGCATGATGAGGGCTTGGGTAACTTCAAGTTGAGCACATGCAGTAAATACTGGGTGGTGGTCACTAATCGATGCATGAAGTACACCAGAAGTGTTGATGAGTGTTGGAGACGAAACAAGTAGTACGTCAATGAGCGATGCACTAGTGTCGGTGACCCTTGTTGGTGTATTAATAACCTGAGATAGGTTCAGTTCTGAAGTGAGATCTTTAAGTGCTTTACTACCAGGGCCGATGTCGTAGGGATTTCGCCCCCCAGGGATCTCGCCCCCCCTCCCCCCGGGGGGCCGAGATCACTAGGGATTTCACCCCCCCCCCCCCCCCCTTAGTGATCTCGCCCCCCCCCCCCCCCCCCCCAGTGAAAACAGACTAAGCTGGGGATTTCGCCCCCCCTCCAATTGTCTCATACTAAAAGCAAGCTCGTTCGACGTTGCTTTAGCTAAAAACAGCTTTCGTGATCCAATTGATGTCATACTCGTACTCGTTCGCTGTGTTCACTCGTTGGATATCAAGTCTTAGATACATTTCATAAACGATTATCTTCGATCGTAATTCTTTTGGTGAAGACTTGATATTTTGAAATAAGAATTGGACGCATTTCAACTTTATCCGTGCATGTTGAAACAAACAACCAAATATAATCAAGCAAACTGCTCGATCATATAACAATTTTATTTAAACAATTAAAGTGATATATACACAGTTATTTAAATGTGGCAAGCTCTATTCTCGACGAAGCCTCTTCGATGATCGGGATGCGTACGAACTACAGAGCCACTCAACGCTTGTATCAAATTGGCCACCAACACACTTCTCGTGAAACCAGTCACCACACAGACTGTACTCCACCATGTCGCCGAACGCTTCTGGTAACTTGCAATTGCAGTAATTCTCGATGGCGACGCTTTTGTGTGCTCTCTCAATTACTCTAGCCTTGTGGGACTTTAATGGTTTGGTTTTTAATACAGGCACAAGCACGACTGCATAAAAAGCCAATTAACAGCTCTTAGCCAAAAATAGTGTAACAGAAGAACGACAACATTTGTGGCTTGCTCTACAGATTTGTTCTAATAAGTCGAATATCCCAAAATCGCCAGAAATGCCTCTTTAGTATAGAAAGCAACTAATAACTGATGCCGCGTGGGTTTACAAATAAGTGACAATAGATCGGAAACATTGCGGAGTCACTAAAAACTGAGGTAGAACTATTAATATGATTTGTTTGCTATTTAAACAGTTGGGTTAGTTGCTCTTTTAATTCTGCAATTGGACTGTGAGCTTTGTGAAAAATAAACGAGTCAGGCCCAGGATAACAAATGTTTTTGTCAATCCAAAGAAATCCCGCCTCTTTGTTTTGGGCGCGCTTGATTTTTAATACAGGCAAAAGCACGACTTGTAAAATAGTGTAACAGATCAACAGCAACATTTTCGGCCTTCCTCTACATATTTGTTCTAATAAGACGAATACCATTGCTTCTCTTTAGTATAGAAAGCGAAAAGAAGACTCCAAAGGCAAAGAATGTCAACAGCGCGCGCTAGCTTTGGGTTTAAAGAAGCGGCGTGATTATTACGTTTTTCAAGCGCTGTAATATAGTCAACAATCGTATTTCAAGAGTTCACTTTAGTCTAGTTCGCAGTCAAGAGGACCGCGATCGATCAATCGTATGTTTGTTTTATAGACGGTTTGTGTTGCAACAGTCTTAACAGTGAACATATATTAAAGTTCATGTTCTCTCAGCAAATCGTTAGGAGGGGGGGCGAAATCCCTGAGGGGGGACCAGTGAGGGGGGCGAGATCACTAGGGATCTTGCCCCCGGGGGGGGGGGGGGGGGGGGGGGTGAGATTACGGGGGGGGGGGGGGCGAAATCCCTGGGACACCGGGTTTAAGCATGTTGCGATTAAGGTCTCCGAGAACGAGTATGGGTTTTCCATGTAGAAAAGCTTGGGTGTAGTTAGGTTTGAATGTGTATTCAAAACAATCAAGTGCACAATCGGGAGGGCGATAAGCCATGCATATGACCAGAGATTTAAGTTTCTTCCATTTAAGTTGTTTCCAAAGTTGATGAAAATGAGAGTTAGAAACGTGAGAGAGTTCCTTTAAGACGAATGCTTTTATATTGTTCCGAATATAGGCGCAAACTCCTTCGCCTTTTTTATGAAGACGATCAAGTCTGTAGAGTTTGTATCCTTCTTAGGTTCAATCTCAGCATTTTTGACTGAAGTATTTAACCTAGTTTCTGAGACCTTAAAGACGTCAATATTGTTAGATATAACCAGGTTTCTGGTTTGTAGAAGGTGATCGATCGAGATCTGTTTTTCAGTGACCTGATGTTAACTAAAGGTGAACTATCTTGGGTTTTGAAACGGCTGGATTTCTGAATATGGTAGGAATATGCAAATTCTCATGTGCCGTTCCACTGTCGATGAAAACACCACAATAAGTTTGATTTAACATAGCAATTTCTTGTATTAGACTGCTTGACACATCAGCACCACAATCCGCTTGAAAAGTAGCAGCATGGTGTGCAAGGGAAGCCCGAGGACCAGTACGGTATATATTCGAACACTGTGCACCGCAGCGTTCTTTATAGAGGTCTCCGATCCAGATGAATATTTAATAAGTTAGTAAAATTCGATCTTAAACGACCAGGGCAAACCAAGTTTTACTCTGTGAGTAGAAGGGATAACTGTACGGATAGTCAAATTGTAGAGCCTTAGATGATTTCCACCTCGCTGGCCTCTTGTTCGAGCTAGCAAGTTTAGTGAAACAAGTTTATCCGAAACTTGACTTGGTAATGGCGGCTGCACTGGGCCGTGACTTGGAGTATTTAGAATCTTGTGGGATTTACATAGGGAAATGAGTACATTTCTTGAGTACTTCAGCATAATTGGAATCTTGTATGACAGGTAGTATTATCTTGCTATCGTTTTTCGTAAATGGCAAATGATAAGAAACAGTAATGTGACAAAATGTTAGAGCTAAAACGTAAGCAGCCGCTCGTGGCGCTAATATGCTCTAATATGCGCTAATATTTGGCTTTAGATGGAACCATTCCTGTGAAACTACACTGATAACTATTTGTGATTCAGTCTTGGATGCTATGGATAAAGGTATAATAACTGGATTATTACAATTGGACTTCACTAAAACCTTTGATTTAGTAGATCATGGAATACTTTTGGAAAAATTAAAGTTGTATGGTGTGAGTCAGAACACATTCCTCTGGTTCCACTCATATTTCACGGATAGAACACAGAGTAAAATTTAAGGAGGCTCTCTCTGAGTCGCGTGTGGTTACCAGTGGAGTGCCCCAGGCTCTATCTTAGGGCCACTCCTTTTTATAATTTCGACTGATTAATGGTATACCCTTACATGTTGAAAATAGTAAGACTATTATGTTTGCAGATGATACTACTTATATGCTAGCGGCAATGACAATTTTAGTATTGAGCATGATTTTGAGTATTGATTTAAAGCTTGTAACTATGTGATTGGGCTCAGCTGAAATGGTATGGTGGTTAATTTTAAGAAATCAAATTTCATATGTATGGGGACGTCAAAAAAGTTGAAAAAATCAAACCATGATACCATGATATACAAATGGAATACAGTGGCAATATTATTAACTCAGTTAACCAAAGTAAATTATTAGGAGTATATTTAGACACTAAGTCATATCAACTATCTTAGTAAATTAATTAGCTCTCGCCTTTTCTTGTTTAATAGAATTAAGAAGTTTCTTCCTTTAAATGTACGTTTGATGTTTTATAATGCCCTGATTTATCCTTATTTAGTTTACTGTAATACTCTTTGAGGAAACTGTTCTAGCTTAAATTGTTCTATACTCTTCTTAAACTACAGAAAGATGGCTGCCAGATCGATAATGGGTGCACCAATAGTGACACCGTCAATTTCGCTTTTCAATAAATTACACTGGCTTTCTCTTTAAGATTTGATTAAGATTCGTAAATTAATGTTGAATTATAAAGTCCTCAATGGTCAAGCATCTGAAAATTTAAAATATTGTGCCCTTCCAAGAGCACGCACTATTAGTGGACACAAACGGTTTTGTTTAGTGCAGTTAGTCTATTCAATTCTCTCCCGGTCGATATTTAAAATGTTGTTTCTAATGTAAGCAGCCAAACTTTCAGAAAAATGCATTGATTAACCACTTAGAAGAAAGACAGTGTAATTTTTGCAAATCCCAGAAATCCCAGGTCTTTATGAGCTGTAAATCTTATTTCTATTTTCATCGATTTACTTGTAATTTGTAATTTTGTAAATTAGCAAATTAGTAAATTGTAAATTTGTATTTTATGCAAACTGATTGTAAACTATATTGTTGACATATTCAGTTGAGGACTACGCCTTAAATTACTCTCTTGTGTAAGCATGACATCCTCACTAAATAAAGTTTACTACTACTATTGCGTAGTTGCCGTGTGTCGTGGAGTTCCCCTAGTTCCGTGGTGGGTGTCGTTGCCGTGGCTGGTGTATTTTCCATGGTTGGCGTAGTTGCCGTGGCCTACAATCTACAATCAGTCTACAATCAGTTTGCATAAAATACAAATTTACAATTTACTAATTTGCTAATTTACAAAATTACAAATTACAAGTAAATCTATGAAAATAGAAATAGGATTTACAGCTCATAAAGACCTGGGATTTCTGGGATTTGCAAAAATTACACTGTCTTTCTTCTAAGTGGTTAATCAATGCATTTTTCTGAAAGTTTGGCTGCTTACATTAGAAACAACATTTTAAATATCGACCGGGAGAGAATTTAATAGACTAACTGCACTAAACAAAACCGTGGTGTGGTTGCCGTAGTTGGTGTGGTTGCCGTTGTTGGTGTAGTTGCCGTGGCTGGTGTGATTGCAGTGGCTGGTGTGGTTGCCGTGGTTGTCGTGGTTAGCGTAGTTGCTATGGCCGGTGTGGTTGCCGTGTGTGGTTACCGTGACAGGTGTGGTATAGGTGTAGGTTGATTCCTTCTATATCTCATTTGCTCAACTCCTACATTGTAATTATTACTGTAGTTTTCCCCATGAACGAGTGACTGAATACACGCGAGGAATTTGAAACGAACTGGTGAACCGTACTTCAAATGACAAAGGGCATGGCGGCCATGTTGGTGTACCTAACAAAAGAAGCTAACGAATAATCCATTGTTAAAGGTACACCAACATGGCCGCCGTGACGTCATGTGCAACCCTATATACAGTACATGCAGGCATTTCGAGTAGGCCTAGACACAAATATCTCGAAAAATCGGCTAAATATTTTCCCGAAAATTCCCGAAAAATTCTAAATATCCCCAAAAATATCTCAAAAGTTCTAAAATAATATCTTAGAACGTGAAAAAAGGTAACAAAAAACGTTACAAAAGGTGACATTCCTAAATATCTCGGAATATTTCTATAATTTTCTTTTCCTGTCCGAGATGGACCTGGCTCCAGCTCGTCCCATGTTGTTGTCGCGCGTGCGCGCACTTTGCTTCAGCTTCTTCCGGTTACTAAAATATATTTTATTAGACATTAGGGCCATTTATACGTGAGAAATAAAACGCGGCTTACGTAAGACGCGAACTGATCCCATTTATACGAGCTAGGCTTGCATACGACGCGAAGTTCTCGTATAAATTGTGTTCGCCTTAGCTCACGCCTAGCGAGGTTTGTGCCTCATTTTCAGGTATGTTGTCATTGTTTTATATCGTGTCGACAACGTGTATTAAAATGGCGCGGGTAACTGAACAAGAACGCAAACTTTTTGGCGTTGTTAAAGATAAAACGACGTAAATATCAGTATCTATTCAGTCTTAAATTATCTTTTCGTTGAATTGAGGATGAGTTTGATTAAAAAGACTGTTGAATTATCAAAGTATTTTGAGAGCTATGAAAGAAATCCACGTCGTTCGTTTGGAGTACGATGAGCAGAAACAAAAGCAGCCGCCATCTTGTCCTTCGCTTCCAGCCGGGTAGAAGACTGGGCAACATCAAAAAAGGTACACATGCGCAGTAACTGTTCCCGTTTTCGAACAACTGTTGACCCCAATTTTAGACGCAGCCTAGCTAAGAACAGCTCAAAATCCTAGTCTAGAATAAGTCGCGTCCTATGTTAGACGTGGTTCAGTTGTGTTAGTCGCGAACAGAGGTTTTGTATCTTTTATACACGCAGTTCGCGTCTTACGTAAGCCGCGTCTTACGTAAGCCGCACAATTATCGCGCACTACAAGATTCCCTCTCTTACTTATGCTCCCTTGCTCGCATGTAATTATGTATTTCGTAATTCCGTTCTGCCTTACTATTCGTCAATATCAGGAAATACATGGTCTAGAAAAGGTCAAACACCGTCGCGTTGGTTTCAAAGAAAATTTCAAAGAAAGTTTCATAATTGCTTCAAATCGTCTGCCCTCTCTTTCCCATTTCTTATAGGATAATTTGGTTATTTCCTATTTTTCTTAATTATGAATACTGGCCCAAAATGGTACTTGAAGCCTTAGTAAAGACTCGTTCTATACCAAATAATATAAATTTTCGTGAAAGATTCGCCCGTATTCCATATAAAATCATGAAATAACGAGGAAATACCATGAATTATTATATACCACACTAGTTAATAGTGCTTTTCGCGCGCTCTAATTGGATACTGCGGAAGTGAAGACCTTTGCTATTCACCTCCACTTCGGTGAATAATTGTTCAAGACATGATCCGAAAAATCATCGACAAAGATCGGCCAAAATCTTCAGTTTTGCTTAAAAGTGCGAATCTTCATGATGCTCATTCGGCTTTCATTATAATTGCGGGCCACCTTTATAATATATAATATAATATAGAATGTTAGCATACTATGTTTGTATTTTTTATCTCAAACAGATTACTGGTTTCATTTGGAAACGATTTCTTGCAAGATATTCTACATTAATATTACCAGCTAACATGATTTACTGTTGCTGATTTTTTTTTGATCAACCTTTATTCTCAAACGTTTGTCTGGCGACGAAGCTAAACTAATAAATTAATGACGGGTTGATTTTTTCTCAATTTTATTCACAAAGGTCAACAAAGCTACAAAATAATTCCATTCATGTGGATCCGACATTACATCAGCGACTTTGCAAAATGAGTTACTTTTAGGGTCGGCACACACGAAGGGACATGTCCCGGGGACAAATCCCTTGTTGTGTTCAGACGAGGAGACGTGTTGCAGGGACATTGTGATTTTAGCAGACGCCATCTTGAAATAGAGTTCGCAAGGGCTTGTGGGAAAGTAAAATGACTCTTTACGATTGGTTTATTTTCATTTTGTCCCATGGACATGTTGCATGAACAGTTCACACGAGGGGACAAATTACATTTTGTCCCCGGGACTTGTCCCCTCAATTCAAACCAGTTTGATTTGAAGGGACAAGTCCCGGAGACAAAAATTTGTCCCTGCGACAAGATTTTTCCAAGTTCAGACGAGGGGACAAGTCCCTTCGTGTGTACGACCTTTAAGCACAACCTACACTGCCCGAATATGGAGTGCGAAGAAAAAAATAAAGAAACTTCCCGTAATTTCACCTGTTTCTTTTTTGGATAAATGTCATATTTATCTTAACTGGGCGGAAAGATAGAGAGATGTTTCTTTTCCCATCTACAACGTTTATACGTGAGTTTTCGCGTCTTATCTTAGACTCGGCCGAATGCGAAGTGCGAAGGAAAAAATGAAGCAACTTCCCGTAATTTTACCTGTTTCTTTTTTGGAAAAATATTGTTGAAAATTGAGTAAGGAAACTATATGACGGACTAAGAAGAACAAAATGAATTCAATAAATTATGCAAGCGAAGCAATAAACATTCAGTATTAGGCATTATCAGATAGCCAACAACTGCCTACTGAAATGTCATATTTATGTTCAGTGGGTTGGTAAGATAGAGATATTTTTCTTTATCTAAATAAGATATCGTCTAAGATTACCCCGCCTGAGAACTCCACACATAGGCATGAGTAAAATGACCATGGTCATCAACCATGGGACAATAAGAACTTTAAAGTGTATATAAGCCCTGGCTAATTATATTTATTACGACGAGACTAGAGGCCACAGCCAAAGGATTCCGGAATAAAAAGTTGATTTGATTTATTTGTCGTGGTGTATTGGCCGTTCAAACGTGTCTTGGGTTGCATGTGGACCGAAATCAAGCGCGCGAGTGCACTTTGCAAAATTGGCACTGGGTCTAGTTGACGTCAACACCAGAACACGCACAATCCGAAATTGCATGCATGAAAGGTCTTGCCGCCTGTTCAGTTATCTGTTCAATCATTTTGCAAATATTTCAGCGCTTTATAACCGCGAAGAGAGAAGTTATGTTGATGACGTCACGTTTCATTCTCGTCCCAGACCCCGGACGAGCGCGGAAATTAAGTATAAACGCTCAAAAAATTATGAAAACATTTTCCCCTAAGCTTGTAAATACTATCTTTTAGTCTAAGCTTTTCATAGCGGATTTCTTTCATAGCAGTTTGAACCGTGTTAATTACAATTTTTCAGTGCATCCTGATTGGTTAAAAGTGACGGCCTTTGTTTCTTCTCGCGGGAAACTCTATGCTAAAAATAACTCTACCGTCTACAGTGTTGTGTGACAATATAATGTGGGAAGAGGAACACTCCTCTGTAAAATACTCCTGATGCACTTTAATAATGACTGGCGAGACCCTCAATGTTTCCCGCGATGGAGTCGGGAGTAACATCGAGAGTCGAGGGAAACAAACGTCACTGTTTCCCGAGTAAGGCCATCCGAATAAAATGCTTCGTTTACCATCGCCCGACCAACCCAATTTTATGGAAAAGTAAAAATTGTCAATCCACAACTAGTAGAGGAAAAAAGCGATCGAGAAATCCACAGACGTTTTTACGCGAGTCTTCAAGCTGACTTAGTAACCAGGCTTTACTTGGTTTCAGACCCCCTAACGTCGATTTTTTCTTTTTCTTTTTTTGGCCCGACCGACGGACCCACCATAACGTGAACGAGGGCGATGTTAAACGAAACATTTTATTTGGGTGGTCTAAGTGTTTTGTTATGCCTCCCAAGTCAAAAATGAACAAACCGGCATACGCGCGTATGGTTTCCGAATTTCATTCAACATTCAGCTCGATACGACGTGACGCGCTACAAATTTCCCGCGGTCTAAAGACGCACGTGCAAGTTAAAGGTCAAACTGTTGTTTCCCCTGTAGTTGGACAAAAATACTGCCCGAATGCTACTCCAATGCATCGCTTACCAAATACTAAATATTAGATAGATAGTTTATTCAGTTTACACCTTGCAGCCGGCTGAATTATGATAAACTTTACAATAATAATAATGGTAAATAATGATAAAATATATGTATATATAAAAGCGTAATTGTAATGAAAATATAACATTGAAATACAAAGACAAAGGCCTCTAGGATGTCATTAATATAAAAATCATCTAGATCCATTAAACATGATGAAACTGTTCTTGTATCTGTTTGTCTTGCCAACAGGAACGTGAAATTTACGATTATTCCTTAAAGATACAGTACTTGTGTTCATGCAAGGTAAAATACGGTACAGCTTATGGTTTGTGTCATTTACAATTTCGACAAAGCGACGCTCCGTCAGAGCTTGCCTTCTACTATACAATGTAGTAAGACCTGATGTCTGTAGTGCAACCGAGTAAGATACCTCAGGAAACATAATACGATCTTCCGACAAATAATTGGGGAGCCGTTGTGAAACACCTGGCAGGCGTACTAAGAAAATATTCAGACCAGGATGTTGTTTTTCGTAAACCAAAAAGGTGGGAAGGAAAATGAAGAAACTTCCCTTACTCCCGCCTGTTTCTTTTTATGGAAAAATATTGTTGAAAATTGACTAAGAACAAAAGGAATTCAATAAATTATGCAATCTAAGCAATAAACATTCAGCATTAATTCTTACCAGATAGCCAACAAATGTCAACTGGAATTTGATATTTAAGTTAAGTTGGTGGTAGGATAAAATTATATATATTTTTCTTCTAAGTTTTCATTTACTCACCTGTTTCGAGCTTACACAACGGAATATATTTACAGCTTTGACATTTTATATATTCAGAAATTATTTCAATTGGCGGCTGGTTTCTTGATCATGAATGCCTTTTATTTCTTAAATTCTAGTAGTTTCACATTAAATACCATAGATCTATTGACCGTTCCTAACATCGTACTTATTATAACAACGGGAAATAAAGGGCATTGAAAACGAGTTTTATTTATGGTGATCAACTAGAATGCTTTGTGTTGTTTTCAATTCTATAAACTGTTATGGTTTTATACAAAGCTAGGATAGAGAAAGAAAGATGGAGAAATGGAAAGTTCAAAATGCTTTAATGTGTGGAACAATTATAGAATACCCGGCCATTTGGGTCATCAATAATTCATTTTCTCAAATTTTCATACAAATCTTCTAAAAACTTAACCCTGAAATAAAAAAACCTAACCATTTTCGACTCCAAATCATTCATAGAACGACCCTACATACACCTGCACTATAATGGAGAATTTAGCATAGTTTAGCACAGTTTTCAAGTGATCTTTATAGCACTGAATGAGGTAATTTAGTTCCCACTTCAAGAAAATTTAGCTCTCAGCCAAATAAATTAAGTTTTTCGCAATACTTTAATGAAGAACCGTCAGGTATCATTATTAAGTAAAACGAGCTACAGAATTACCAACTGTGGGGCAACATAACTTGTTCCCGCCAATATGACGAATAATGACTATAAAAAAAACGTTTGATAAGCATTTAAAATTTGGTCAAGCGATATTAAAATTGAACTAAATCGGTTTATTTTTTCCTAAACTCCAGCTCGACAGCAGGTGTCCATCCAAGCGTTGTGAAACTATTCTGGTCGTAAAAAGAAAGACAAAAGCTGTTGTGGCGATGTTTCGACGACCTGTTTATCGTACAATGATAAACTAGTAGGAAAGGTGGATTAATTTTGTGTAGCTTCAACGCTTTCATACGAAGTACTAATTTGCTTGTTTTGATAAGATAATTAAGTCAGGTCGGCAGTACAAACATTCATATATACTAAATAGAACCAGTTAATAAAACAGCAAGCAGGAAGCTTTTAGCACCATGCGACTTGTTTTCTGACGTCAACAAAGCACAATTGATTCGACAATCCAAGGCTCCTCCCCTAATAACAAATGTAATAAAATCAAGTGTCATATCTTAAGGCGGAAGAGAGACAAATAAGTTTATCTCACTTCATTTGAATGTAGTTCAAACGTTAAATTCACAAGTGAAGCTGTGGCAAATGTTTTCTAACCGGATGATCTGGAAACAAGGTACGTAAAATATACAATATATATTTTAAATATATTTTTTAAATAATATGCGAAGACAGATGACTACCTTCATGCAAAGCCTAAAGACATAGTTCTTATGACATCGCTGCTTAGAAAAATAGGAACGTATTTATATGATTTGTTCATTTCTAATGTGGAAGGGGATGTTTACTAGGAAATAAACAACTTGTAGAACTCATACGAAACTATACCCGGGTATTCCTTTTGTGGTGTAGTTGTATTACATGTGTCCCTTTTGAGGTGAGGGTTAGGGGGAGCTTATAAGACTTATCTTTCTCAATTATTTGGTTGATGTGTTGTGAAGCATTAAAATGATTACAGCTCTTTAAATAAGATTTACTTCACCGATTCTCTTGTGAGTAGAAATTATTGTTGACAAATACTACAGACTGTTATGTTTTCACCGACGAGAGGAAAGCACAATACACCATGCCATAGATATTTGAGACATCCAACAATATTTTTACATTAATGGGCTTTCGCAAAAAATACAAGGGTTATTTGTTTCTCTGCTGTTATTGTCAGGAGACTTTTTTTCTTCAACTTCTCGCCGCATATCTGACGCACTGCGAGCGCTGCCGGCGCACTACATAGATCATTACTTGGACGCCACTGGTAGAATTTCTTCTTAACAATCATATACTGTTCCGGTGACTATTATTAATGTAGTTGGCAACATAGAATATCGTAACATCCTTCCCGTTTAGAATGAAGGTTGGGTAACATAATGATCAAAAATCTAAAAGTATAATTCTGATAGCTATGTACATTAGAATCATTAATAAAGTCTCTGATGTATATAGTAGTATAAGTTCATGTCAATAATGTTTATTTCCTCTTGGATTAAAATAACTGACAAAATGTGCAAACAAAATAAAGCTTGACTTTCTATACACGAGAGTTTGGCTTTCTCTAGCGAACAACGTCCTTTACGTATCCTCCTCCCTGGCATCTGCTCGAGTTACAGGTATAACCTGGCTAATTTCATATTTGTTTTATCAGCTGTTTCCGATTCTAGATATGCCTGCGGAGCATAGTTAATAGAGTGGACTCTATTAACTATACGCTGAGTAGGTATCGTTTGGGTAAGATGGAGCTTGTCTTGTGCGCTGTGGTCTCACAAACTCCCTCTGCTGATTGGACGGTGGTTGAGGTGTTGTTTGTCCCTCAAGATCCCTAGGAGAATTACTAGATGAGGAGATTGGACTATCTTGCACCTCCTGCTCAGTTGTACTAGACTGCATGTGTCGTTTAGCCTTCTCTGTCGCTCTTACACTTAGTTGGCTTTATCAGGTGTTGTCATGGTTACTGGTTTCTCTGCAGTTTTCTTGAAATGGCATCGGTTTTGGCGGTATGTTCTCCCTCGGGTGTTTCAACCGTGTAAGATCTTACTACTACATGTAGTCTAGCTGATACTGTAGCCTTGCGCCAGGTTTTCTCTCCCATTCGGAACGGTTTCATCCGTATCACGTCTAGTTCCAGTAGGTCTTTCGATATGCGATCATATGGTACTTAGTTTGTAGTTTCTGTCGCTTGTCTAGGTTCCTGATTTCTCTCTCGGGATATATAACTCTAGGTTGCAGTTACGGGCTTCTGTTGTTGGTAGGAGTATAGTGTTTTTGTCCTGCGATTCATTAGCCGTTGTGCTGGGCTAGACTCCATACCTTTGGGTTGGTGTATTGGGATAATTTAGTATCGCCAAATACGGTTCTGTTCCGGCATCAAGAGCTTTGCGCAGTAGTCTCTTTGCTGTCTCAGGTACTGCCGTTTCAACTTTGCTGTAGGCCTTGCTGTAGCCGGACTACTCGTTCAATCTGTGCACAAAGTCCCAAACATTGGCGAATCGGCTTAGCGAAATCCTCTGCCGAGAATTGCGGGCAAAAATGTCGCTGGTTACTCCATCTGGGCAGCCGTATCTCGCAAATATTACTTTATCTTAAGGATTACCGTTTCCGCTCGGCCGAGGGTGCTGAGTAATCTGTCTATCTCCCTGGAAGTAGTTGCTGTAATAGTCAGCTGTTACCAGGAAGTCTTTGTCGTCGAAAGTAAACATATCGACTGTGGACTTGTCTCAAACGGTCCTGCAAGTCTCACACGAATTAAGCCACCATATCTTTGATTTCTGCAGACATCCCTGGCCAAAATAAGCTCTCCCTTACTTGTCTGAAACAGGATTAATCTGAACCTAAATACGAAGAGTTTCAGTATCTTCTGCTTCATCTCATAACGCAGGCTATATGGTGTGATAATTCTTTGCCTCTGAAAATATCATCCCGTATTGTACCGCTTAGTTCGTCTCTCGATCATACTGAAGTACGGTGTACCAGAGAGAAAACACCTACCAACACAGGGTGGCTATCCTTTCAGTATGACATTCTTGAGCATCTGCAACGGTTCATCTTTGTCGCTAACCGAATATCTTGGAGCCTTTCACTGGAGATTGGTCCATGTATACATTCTCAAAATGGATGGATAATTATCATGCCTTGCAAGCATAGTGGAGCACACTCAGGCGAGGGGTTCCTTTAGGATGATTTCTAGAGGCTTGTGGTCGCTTTGGATCTTGACATATCGCTGTTCCGTCCGTTGGTGAGTGCACGGCCTAGGGCTGCTCCTAGGCTTCTCTAGCTCGCATCGCACTGGACTTCTAGCTCGCTTTCTGGGTCATAATAGCTCAGCACATGTGCATCCGTGACAAGTTTCTTTATGCCCTCAAACGCTTTCTCCTGCTCCTCGACCCACACCCTGACTCTGTGTCTTTACGGGTTAGTCGGTGGATGCACGTCAGTTGGACTGGTCCTTTCTTGCACGGATTTGTTTTTTCCAGGGTCTATCTTGAGCCCTTTGTTGGTGAATATGTGACCCATGTACGGCACCTTCTTTAAGCGTAACTTCAAACTTCACTGTATCTGGGTTTCCGGAGCAACACCACGTTCTCTACATCTCTCAAGTAGACTCGTTAACTGCCGGTCGTGGTCTGCATTGGCTTCTACTTCCGTGGGGCCAACTCCGTAGAAGGCAGATGTCATCCGTGATACCTAGAATTACGTCTTAGACGATCTAATATATGATTTAAACTCTTTTCTTGAAGATTTCTGAGGAAACCGAGAGTGAAAATGGCAGTCTACACCATCGATACCTCCCGTAGGGTGTTGCGAACGTATATAGCTAGCAGGCTAGATTCATCGTCCAGATCCAGTAACCAGTTCGGAGATCCACTGTCGAGAACACTTTCAGTTGCTTTTAAGATGCATATCGACAACATTGCTGTTGGTCTTAGCACTAGGGCTATCTTCCTTGTATTGTAATCCATCGAGATGTTTTGCATAACCCCATTCGACAATAATGCTGCTGATCCTAGCACTAGTGTACACAGGCCGTAACAAATCTTCGTTTTTATCAACACAGGTCATGAAATACGCATAGCTACAGGGATCACAATGCTATTTGCATTCATTTTCCTGGTGGCTTTCATTTCTGAAAGCTGGGGATTCAACTCTACTAGGACGCTTAACAGTACTGTTGGATTGAATTCTACTAGAAAGCTTAATAGCACTGTTGGATTCAATTTTACTAGAAAGCTTAATAGTACTGTTGGATTCAATTCTACTAGAAAGCTTAATAGTACTGATGGATTCAATTCTACTAGAAAGCTTAATAATACTGTTGAATTCAATTCTACTCGAAATAGTACTGTTGGATTCAATTCTACTAGTAAGCTGAATAGTACTGTTGGATTCAATTCTACACAAGCCAGTTTGCCTAAGATGTGGAATTGTAGTCAGTACATTACTAAAACAGCAGGTAAGTAAGAGATATTATAATATTTGATAATTATATTTTTGGTTATTAAACATTCATGTTTACGTTCGTGCACGTCACAGTTTAAATGGAGAAGAAGGTTTCAGTATTACAAAGTAATTATTTAAAATTTTGATTAGTTTAAAGAGGAAAATAGTTTGAAATAATCACCCTGAGGGCTTAAAGGGGTACTGTCAATCAAATTGAACTTTCAAAGTTTCTTTAAAACACAACTACAAAAAATAACAGCATGGCATAGAAGAAACATACCATGTGAATGTGTTGATATCATGCTTTTCACACTTTTTCGATAGAGGATTGCAAAGATTAATTATAAAGTGGATTGCAAAAGCTTATTACAAACATGATTTCGGCGACAGTGAACCGATTTCGAGTTGCTCTACATTCCTCTTAAAAGTAATATGTTTCATCCACTCGAATCTTTGCCATCCTTAATCAAAATTGTCTGATCAAATTTTCTCCAGTATACCTGCAATTGAAAGCATACTCTGCTAATCGGAGTAATGAGTTATTTCTGTATTTCGTCACGAGAAAGTTAATAATTTGCGGGTTGAAAGTGACCCTTTAATGACGAGGAAATAGAGTTTATTAGGAGGAAAGTTGTGCTGGGTATTTTGACGAGTCTCTTTTGTTCTTTTGGGCCTGAAAGGCAAGAAAGATAGATTTGACAAGTAAACATTCACAGCCGTATCACCAAACATTCCGTGTAATAAATTGTTTATAATACGACGTTCGAAAAACAAAGAAATAAAACCTCGATCATTTATTTCGCCAACAGCTCCGCAAAAAGATTGCAGCAAACCAGGAGCCCATTACGAGGAGCGGCCATCTTTCCCATTGGGTCTGTTTCCAGCACAGGAGTAGATGTGGCTATATTTAGAATTGTATTTCGCGCGAAATAAACAAAGGCCATGCTGTCTTAGCCAATCAGATAGCTAACGTCATTTCTCATTATTATTCATTCTTCTTCTCACTTTCAACGCGGGAATTCGAGTTGCTGATTTTCACTCAATCCCAAGAGATTGAAATGACAAAGGGCATGGCGGCCATGTTGGTGCCCCACCAAAGAAGCTAACGAGGAATCTATTGTTTAAGGGCACCAACATGGCGGCTATGACGTCAAGTGAAAACCAGCAATTCTAAATATAGCCGCATCTACTCCTGTGCTGGGGGCCCAGCCCATGACATAGGAACGCTCCTGGTAATGGGCTCCTGAACAAACTGATATTAGTCATTTCGTAAACTGAGAAAGGACTTGGACCGAGTGTGTAAATTGAATCGAATTCAATATTTTTTTATGAACGCCACCATATGAAATATCTCATCGAAATTAGTATTTACTGAGTTTGAAGATGTTTGAGTAAATAATGGAAATCCCAAATTATAACAGTTCAGTATGGATTGGAGCTGGGGAAGGCCGTTCCCAACCAAACTCAGTCAACAGGCTAATTTGTTTAATTTGAACATATTTACATACTCGGTCCCAGTCCTTTTTCGTTCACGAAATGACTAATAGTGTCGTATCATTTCCATTTTTTGATGATCAAAACGCTACTCCTTCTGAGGTTGACAGTAATTCTTTTAATTTCTGTATTATTTTGTATAGGAACCTACACTCGTGAAGGACATTGCTTTGATGCAACGGCGCATACAATACGAATAACCACACTTGAAGGCCAAGACCCAATCCTTAATAATTCGTACTCGTCACGATCAGGAGAAGACAAACTGCTTTTCTGTAGCAAGGCAGCGACCGGAAGAGGCTTTAGCGTTTTTGTGCTCCACAACAACGGAAAATGCTACAGCGACAAATCCGCGTATCAGACTTACAGAAGCGTTCCGCGTTCCTGCACTAGTACTCGTTACGGTAAGCGTAAAAGGTGTAGGTCATCACGCCCAATTTGGTATCACTGTCAGCCGAGATCGTGCGAGGAATGTGGTACAGGATATGGCTCATCCAACTACATGAATGTATACACAATAAAACGCAGTGAGTTACACGTCTTTGAAGGCCTACATTTCGCCTCTGCCTGGGAGGGGTAGCTTTTAAAATTATCCAAATTAAGAGTTTTGAGGCAGCCCCAGAAGACTTTCTGACATTCAAATCATATGTCAAAATCTTGCTGTATACTTTATAACAGAAAATCCCAAAATTTGTATATACCAAATACCCATATTTCAATGTAAAATACCGTATACTCAATTTAAAATAATTGGATACAAGTATACCGGCCTAAAACCCTGGCCGACCCTGCCGGGCGGTATATTCGCTTGAGCGTGAAGGGGCGGGGACGTCCCAAATTTTCGTTACTGAATTATAGAAAAACGTATTTTTAGAGGTAATAATATAATACGCATGCAAGGTTCAAGTGCAATTCGGGATTACTTTGAACGTGTGAGTTTTTATAGGATCAAAATTGCATGAGCACGTAGGGGAATGCAATTTGAGGTTTTTGATAAATCTCACGAGCTCAAGTCAAACCCATCCTCGGCGACCCAGGGGCAGTTAGTAAAGGACGGGCAGTTTTTCAATATATGGTAAATGTGGAAATCTCCATGTTATTTTCCTTATTACATTGAAAACCTCTCAATTTTCTGCTTTTCTCTTTCAGATTATACACATGAAATAGATTTGTGGATTTTAATGAATAACACATTTCCGCCTAAGGATATAAAAGAAATGTTAAACCCCTCATCACCAACGGGAATTGCAGTGTTCAATTCATTGAAACATGAAGTAAGGAGTAAATAACTAGAAATCTTCCAACTTTTATACTAGTTGACCTTCTCGCATGGCGGCCATGATGGCTACAATACATTCGCAAGGTCAGCCTCGAACTGAGCAGTTTGAGAACGAGTTTAAAAGACAAACACATTCAAAGGTTTTTATCCTGCTGGGACTCAACATCGACGCCATGAGAGAAGAGTCAATTGTTATATATAAATGACATCTAAAATTAAGGCCTGAAGAGGTAATCTTCGTCATTATAATCACTATATACAGCCATTCTTTTTGAAATTCACTGAAATTAACGCTTGAAAACCGGTTCCTGGTCAAATCATACAGTTTAGCAAGTTTTCTTAATTTTTGTTCCATTAGTATAATCAAACGTACGTACCGCTTGAAGGACTCGAGAACTGTTAATGTTATGTTGCAAATCCGACTGCTAATTAAAGTTTATGTAACATTTCACATCGGGCAGCAGAGCAGACATATCTGAACGGGAGAAATAGAGTGGAAATGATAACGGAATTTTGGAAACGTCCTCCTGATTCCCAATTTCATAAACTTTGTCACGGAGACAGTACACAGCACATAAATGTAGTAAATGGGACAGCATAGAGCGGATTTCATATGAGTGGTCAAGTTATGGCAATGACCGTTGGAGCACGGTCAGCACGGTAACTGTACGGCATGCTGTGACATGCTGTGAATATGCTGTCCCTATTGTTTTTGTCTTTCTGATCAAATGAAATTGGAGTTACGATAGCAATGATACGTTACAGTACGGTTACGGTAAGGGTACGGACATGCCCTATTTTTTCCCACACACGAAATCCGTTCTATAGGACAATCCTAGATCTTGATGTATTCTGGTTATAGCTGAAGTTTATTTTTTTTCGGGTGGTCAAAAACTATAGGACAAATACTGTAGGTTTCCCTCATATTCGGTGTGTTCTCCAATCACATTGTACTGTATTCGTGTTATATATAGTTGCACAGTTATAACCGCAATCAGGTGCCACCAATTTATAGATAGGCCGACCTTTTGACAAATCGGTCTTGGAAATAAAACAAAATGTCTGACATTTTTTCTAAATGCAGTTGGAGTTGAAGGTCAATCAAAGCGGATATTGTGGACTCAGCGCTGAGCCTGAAAGTTTCTTCATGAGGTGAGATTTTTTTGAAGGGTAAGATGACTGGACCGAAATAAGACTTCTAACAGTTTTGTCTAAGGCCATCCCAATAAAATGTTTCGTTTAATTTACCATCACCCGACCGTTGAAGACCGACCCAATTTGTTTTGAGAAAGTACCTTTTTTCTACGTTTTAGTTTCTTGCCTTTCTTAGGCAAATTGTCAATCCTCAACTAGAAGAGGAAAAAGTAGTCGAGGAATACATAAAAAACGTTTACGTGTGAGTCTTCCAGCCGTCTTTTACCGACCGACCGGCCCACCATCACGAGACAGCAGGCGATGGTAAACGAAACAATTTATTGGAATGGCCTAACCTAAGGTGGCTCGAAAAGGTTATTCATAAGATCGAAACTCTTCTTACCTGCGTTTTTTTTGTGTGCGGAAGAGTTAAAACTATAGCAGCTTACCCGAGGGGAACCCGTGCGGAACCTGAAGGGAGAATATATCACATATATCATAATAATAATTATTATTATATCACATATCCCCGAGTTAAACCCTTACATGTTCTATGCTTGTTTATAAAATAGATTTGATAGTACGCGCGCTCTTATTGGCTGAAAGCCGTGTTTCTATAACACTATAGAAAAAAAAGAAAGTTGAGCGCGCGCTTGAGCTAGTGATCAGTTGATGACGTTTTGATTGCGTGGTTAGGAGAATTTACATTTTCGTGATACTAATAAATGCGTGATTTTCCATTGTTGTGCTTATTTTCTGTGGGTTATTTTATAAAGGAAATATACAACGTTTTCCTCTTGTTTCTATAGAGTTTTAGTATAAACCAACTAGTGGACTATTACAAATCCTGCATTCTGATTGGCTACCCTACTATAGGTCTATTTGTGATAGCCCATGGTAGAGAAAAACCGCACACATTTTCACGAAATAATATTAACAAATCGCACACATTTTGCCATTGTCTGTACTCGTATTGATCATAGAAATGACGCCATAAAATGTTCAAAACTCAAGTGGAATGCAGGAATGCATGTGAAATCCTTTCAGTGTTTTTTTTCTGGATCAGAAAAGTAATTGTTATATAATTCAAAACTTCTGAGCTCTGAGAGAACTAGTCACAAAGTCTGACTACAAGTACAAATTCGCCGAAACTTTCTCCACTCAAGAGAAAACTCTCATTTTGCCAAATGGCACACTACAAAGAAGTTTGACTCACCGATTGACTTCTCCTATTAATAAAATGCTTGTGAAATCCTCACTTTCTTGTTTTTGGAAGCGAAGTTAACATCCATCTGATTCATTTGAATTCACAAACCTCGCCGTGAAAGCACTTTGCAAAGCTACCACGGCTTGCGAGTGACGTCATTTCATTGTATGTACTTATTTTGCATATAGCGGAGAGCCAATCAGAACGCGAGAAAATTGGATGTTGTTGTAAAAACAGTTTTTCAACTTCAATTTGTTTCTTTCTATTATTTTCTACTGTCCGGCTAGTTAGTTTATACTAAAACAATTAGACCTCTCGTCCTCATGGGCTACGAGTTAAATAGCCCATTCGGCTGCGCCTCATGGGCTATTGACTCGTAGCCCATTCGGGCTGCGGGTCTAATCGTTAAATAGAAACACTTGTGGAAGTTTGGAAGAACTCGAAATAGCTGTGGAAACACTCGCCCTTCACTGTTCGGGCTCGTGTTCCCACTGTCATTTCTCGTTCTCCCAAACTCCCACTCGTGTTTCTATAACTCTATAGAAACACGGGAAATGTTTTCTATTTCCTAAATTGAAATGGTGAAAAACTGACCTTTCCTGACCCATGACCGCGTTAGAAAAAGCCTGGGTCGATTCCCGGGTAGACGTCATCTAATTAATTCGACTTTGCAATAATTTGAATAAATAAATACTTAGGATTTTGTCTAAAATACCTTTTTTTCTTTACTAAGAACTCACAGACTGTGTATATTTTCTATGCATCGATGTTGTTGTGATAGAAAGGCGCCATGGAGGATAATGCATTAATGAGATGACGTCACCCCGAGAATCGACCCAGGCTTTTACTTTGCGGTCATGGGTCAGGAAAGGTCTGTTTTTCACCATTTCAAACAAGTGTAGAACATAGAGTATTTTCTGTAAACCAATTTTTTTTTGCAGAAGTACTCAAAAACTTTCAAAGGTTTATAGGTAGAAAAATTTGAAGAAGGGTTAGAGGCACTTTAAGGATGCTGTTTCCATCCAAGGGATTTCCCTGCATTTTCTCCTTCGAGGAAGTATAGAACGTGGAGCGGAGTTATACATCCCAAGCAAAGAGGCCTACAACATGTTGAATGGCGCTATCATCGGCGGTTCCAGCATAGTCTTCACTCGCTACCACGAAGCCGGTTTGACAAAGATTCGCTTCCACCAGTATCAGCTGGAACGACAAGTCAACTCTGTCACCGTACATCCTCGGGTTCTATCCTGTGAAGGCAGCGCAGCGTCTCCCAAAGCTGCTGCTAGCAGAGAAATGGTTGGGGTATTCGGAAGTGGACATAGTATAGAGATTCCCAAAGAGCTCTGGCCCAAGGTGAAGGAGACGCCTTCCTTCTTCTACAATCGCGTGTTTCCGACTGAAGCGGTCCCAAATGAAATACTAGCTATCGCGAATCCACCAGCTAAATAAGACCTAACGATTCAAGATGGCGGATCTAAGATTCTCCTCGTGTTCAGCTAAACACGTCACTAACGTGATCACGTGACATCTCCCCTTTTAAATGTTACAGTGTAGTGACAACAGATATCGCCTGTTCCTTCTGTAGGCCGCACTATCTTCTGTCTCCAATATGTATGACCGAGGGGAATCGTTTTCCTTCATTACCATCATGTGTGGACCATTCTTTGTGCTGGTCCAGCTTGATCTTCACTGGATCTCCAGGTTTTAATCCAGGAAGTGGCTTTAAAAAATGATGTCTGTTGTAGCTTCGGGGGTATGTTCTTTTGCCAGTCTGTGTCTGAATCTGCCACTAGCTTACGTTCTGGCCACTGTGGTGTCAAGTTCGCTGGCATAGTAGGGATAGTTGTACGAAGTTGTCATCCCATGGGCAGTTGGACAGGGCTATACTTCATAGCCTTCATCGGTGTTGCCCTGTAGCTTAGCAAGGCTAGAAACGGATCGTCCTATTTAAGGATCCGTTTTGCGGTTTGGACCGCTCTTTCTGCTTCTCTGTTTGCTTGGGGATAATAAGGACTAGATGTGATGACCTCAAATCTATACTCCCTCTGGAATCCATCAAATACTTTTGATGTGAACTGTCTACTATTGTCCACAACAAGCTATTCTGGGATGCTAAATCTAGCGAAGATGCACTTCAGCTCCGGCAGGTGAGCTATTTCTAGGTATCTCGAGTAGTAGTCAATTACTACTAACTATTGCTCACCCTTGTATTCACATAGGTCGGCCGCACACCTTCCTGGTCTGTCTGTCTGGGAGAGGTGTCGTTACCATGCAGTGGTTTCTTGCGCTGAGTTGGTTTCTGGATTTGACAATGTTCACGCATTGAAACTTTCTCTTTGATTTCGCTGACTACTCAGCTCTCTCACGACACTTATTTAGGCCTTGATGTCCTTGGTGTATTTGACCAAGAACCTCCCTTCGCAAGAACACTCCAGTAGATCAAGTCATCTGGGCTGGAGCTGAACAGGGACAAATGCCTGTTTAGACAATCTCAGTTGGACTTTATGGGACACACACATCGCCAGAAATTCGAGACATGGTTATTGCGCAACACATATTGACCCCTGTTCACTGTGTGAAATGGGTCGTGAAAATTTACAGAGAAATGTATGGGATTCTACAGATATTATCAATTCAATTCAAAGCAATTCAAAGCCAAGTAGTACACTTTGATGATTCCTTTCTTTGATTTTAGAGGAAGCATAAAAAGTCGCATTTATTTACAGTGGACATTAAACGATTTCCAGTTAAAACATGCAGATAACAGTTTATAAAATGTATCTGCTGCAAATCTACAACCTTAGCAAAAAATGTGCGCACGAAGAGTTGAACACATAAACAAGACCTACCGTATTCTTCCCTTCTGATGTCCCAAAGTCCATTTTCGATGATTCCTTTTCCTTCTAGAAAACTCAGCTTTTCGACAAGAAACCTCAGACTCCATATTTGCACGCTAAAACCCGTAATATTGCTCGTCTTGAGACTGCCATAACTCTGACCACAAGTTACCAAATTCAATAAACATGGCAGCTTTGGAAACCTTGTTCTGTACTCTAGAAACTGCAGTGTGTTTGTTTAAACAGCTCATTAGCGGTTATTCAAGCTAATTTGTCCTTTTGGAAAGTAAGTCCTAAACGGACCAAAAGAGATGAGTCTGCGATAAAATTCTGGTGAGCGGTGTTACCCAATTACGTGTTAGTACTTTATGTATCCTGCGTTATAGTGTACCAACGTACCATTATGCTATGCCTACCATCTATATACTATCAGGCCTCAATGTCTCGAATTTCTGGCGATGGTGATTTAGCAGTGACGGGGTACAACCACATCCAGAGAAGGTAAGAGCCATACAAGAGATGAGAGCACAACAGAGTGTTACTAAGCTCAGGTATAGTGAACTATTTAGGAAGAATTTTACAGAATCTCTCCCTTGTTGTCGAGCCTTTAATGGCTTGTCGAAGGTTGACGTGACATGGGTATGGGGTTCCTCCCAGTAACATGCATTTATCAAGGATAAGGAGTTATAGTCTCAGCTACTCTCATCCTAGCATATTTCGAACCAGCCCGACCTACGGTGGTCAGCTCTGATGCTAGCAGCTACGGCCTTGAGGCAATTCTGATGCAGTAGCACGAAGCAGAGTTCAGTAAAGCCAGTAGCATATTGCTTCACCCCGTTCTATGATTCTAAATGGGTAAATTTAGAAAGGTGGGTCGTACCCAGGTTAGATGATCATCTCTCTCTGTCAAAAAAGTGCTCTCATTACAGTCAGAACATGTTGTTTACCTGTGAACCCTAGCTCTAGGTGGGTGGGACCTCGTCATTTACCTATGAACTTGTTTACGGACGGTTAGGGTTAGGTTTGTGGTACGGGTTAGGTTTATTATTTTTTAAAGTACCAGTCGTTCCATCGTTTATGTGGCTCATTGTGGTAAAGTTCTGGTTTTGCACACCGAAGGTGTCTGGTTCAAACTCCGCGGCGGGAAATCGATAGGTAAGATATAAAAGACAAACTTAGGGAGGAATAATGCTGAAAGGGGTTAGGATCCTAGGAAGGGATAAGGAGTTCGTGAAAGAAATTAAATCTATTTTTATGAGTATTTTGATATGCGAGATTGCTCAGACGATCATCTAACCTGGGTTCAACCCACTTTTTAAATTTAGAACGAGTGGGTGTTAACAATTTAGAATTTAGAATCCAAAAACAAGATACACTCATATAGAGAAAGAGGGTATTGCAGCGGTAACACGGAAAACTTCTAAAGTAAAGTAGTTTACATCCACGATTAGATCTGACATAGTGCGCAGGAATATCCCTGTGGCACTCGATATTCCAAATGGCATCCTGTTGAACTAGTAGCGCCTAACAGGGGTGTTAAATGTAGTCAACAGAGAACTATCCTTATCCAGTGGTATTTTCCAGAAGCCACTAGAAGCATCCAGCTTGGAAAACACTGTTGACCCTGCCAAATTGTAAAGAACATCATCCAGGAGTGGAAGAGTATACTTCGCACGTTCTACTGATTGGTTAAGCTTCCTTTGGTCCATTACTTTTAATAACTGGCAGCATTGGTGCACAGCATGCAGTTGGTTCTGTAACCTTCTCAATTAATATGGCATTGGCCTCCATTCTCTTTAACTCTGCTTCGACCTTTATCAGAAGGGGAATTGCGATTCTACGAGGGGTATTTACACTGTATGGATTCACGCCGTCCTTCAGTTTTATCTTAACTGGCTCACAATTGACAATGCCAATATCTCCAAACACATCCTCGACCTCGTCTATATTCTTTATCAGTTCCATTCTTACTGCTACCGCGCAACTCAGTAGGCCGTCAATCTTAGAACCCTCTACAACAATAACTCTGAATGAATAACTTATACTCTCTTTCTCAACTCGAGCAATAAACTGTTCTTTGCATGGGAGTGATACACCAGGACTTTCAAGCACAGTTTGTACTGTGTCGATTATGAGATTACGGTTGCATCTGCTCCAGAATCAAGCTTAAAGTTTACTGTCCCTTCATATAATTTTAAGGTAACTCTCCATGGAGGTAATGGAGGTAAGAAAGAATGTTTGTGGCTCTACAAGGCCTTCAGTAACTTCTGCCGTTTCTGTGTAAATATATTAACATGGCAAACAGCTGTAAAGTGGCCTACCTTTTGATATTTGTGGCACTTTGCTGTTGTTGCGGGGCATTGGCCTTTCGTTTTGTGCCTAGGACCACATCTTGTACATTTGCTCTCTGGCGCGGCTGATTTTTCCTCTTAGGTCGGCCAGCACTTAGTTCTTTGTAGTCGTCCCTTTGTCAGTTCTTTGCTCTGGCTTTTCACGATCTCTGGATGACGAGCAAACTCTATTGCTTCCTCCGGTGTCAGCTTGGATTTCATCTGGAGCTCCTTTGACACTTCTCGATCTGAAATGCCTATCACAATTCTGTCCCTTGTGTG
The DNA here is from genome assembly GCA_030867875.1 of Actinernus sp. WN-2022. Lineage (NCBI taxonomy): Eukaryota > Metazoa > Cnidaria > Anthozoa > Actiniaria > Actinernidae > Actinernus > Actinernus sp. WN-2022. The sequence continues at coordinate 32,148,780 of JAOWCC010001634.1, forward strand.
TTCGGCCTTCTTTTCGCCGAAGTCACAGTGTCCAGCCAGATCGTATAGTTTTCTGACAAAAAATTATACCGTTTCACCGGACATCTGTCTTCGCTGTTAGAAAAATTATCTTCGGTACGAAGTAATCATCAAACGTCCGTATAATCACGTTGAAATCTTGCCTCTGGTCCTGGCCATCTTCTCTTAGTTCTTCAAATTCGAAGGCTCTGAAGATGTGTTCAGTCTCCCATTGCGTAGATGAGATAACTGACTTGAACTTCGCCACTTTATTCATTCCGTCCATTCGGATGGTTTACCAAAGTTAAAGCTTTCGGGTTGTTGAAACTTCGGAATTTTGATATTTTCTTTTGGTGTGGATCCTCTCATGCTGCCACCATATCGCGAACTCAACCAGCTAAATAAGACCTAACGATTCAAGATGGCGGATCTAAGATTCTCCTTGCATTAGTTAAACACGTGACTAACGTGATCACGTGGCACTAGCCTACCTACACCAGACCTCGCCTTCATCAGGCCTTTGATCGATAATCGGATAAAGGGAACACAGCCGAGCTCGCCAAAATCAGTGTGATGTTCATGTCGTCGATGGTGGTACCAAGCGCGCGGTGCACCGGAGGCGTTACTTCCACGGTCTCCCGCGGTAATGCCTTGCCATGTTGTTCTTCCGCGCCATGCACTTGGGCAACTAGTCGTAAGGTTCGTAGCGAGTTCGGTCACCACGACGACAAATCCGAGACCCTGCGCACCCGGCGCATCCTAGCTGCCGACAACTGCGTCACCAAGAAGGATGACGAGGCAGATCGCCTTCTGGTCGATAGCTCCATCATCCGGAGGAAAGTGCCCACCGAGGCCAAGAAGTATACAATCCGCGATTGCTTCGAACAGTGGCGCCAACAAGTAGCTTCGAAGAAAGCGTCCCCGTTTGCCACCGACAACGGCACACAAGTAGAGGTAGTCGCGCAACGAAGCACTGCGTAGTAGAAACTACGAAAACACCAGGATATAACCTATCGGTTTACGGTTCGTGCAACCACCCCCACCTGGGTAGATATTGCGACTGCACTTTCACGGACTACGAAAGATCTGTGGTGGAATCGACCAGGACCTATCCCAGGTATGGCCTGAGATGCTACCTATTGAACCCAGGCTCAGCCTACCCATAGAAGCAAACATGCCACCGCAAATAAATTATATGTCCTTGATCTCGACGAAATCGAAGGCAGCCGTGGACTACTGTCCATTGCAGAATCGAAAAAAGCTTTGCCATTGGCTCGGATAGGCTACGGAAAATATGGAACGCAGTAAGCGCAGCCCGACGCACACAGAGCAACAGGCAGACGAAACGATTATTGCACAGGAGGACCGGCGTCCTCGCAAACCGTATCCCCTATGGAGGGCGCGGACTACAGCGTAAGCATTGCGCGGCTCTTTGCACAAATGGACGCTCTGAAGAACGAACTGATCGAAATATCCGCCAACGTGGTTTCGCTTTCCGACACTACAGAGGAAGTCGTGGTTACCACAGAAATTCTGCGTTATTTCAGAGACGCTCACAAATAGAGGAGCACAGGAACAGCTCAGTCGGGGCGACTCTTGTGAACACTATGTCAAGCATCTTGCAAACAGCTCAACAGACGAAGATGATGGTTTAGGTTGTGGCGACGGTGCTTACCATTGGGTGGATGGTCCGGCAACGCCGAAGCGCTCGCGCGCAGGCAGCTGCTGTTCCATCACCTACTCAAAGCAAAGCCTCACCCGTCGTGCGAGCCTGTTCAGATGGTGTCTGTGACTATCCGTTCCGTGCCAGCGCACAGGAATCTGTTACCAATGGGATAGGGCACACACTTGGTCGTTCTCTCTAGACACTGTATTTTCTCTCGCGCAAGCGCTACATGGGATGCTTTGCATTGAGTGCGTGGGAGACGTTACTAGTAGCAATGTGTTGGAACTTTCTTTTGCCTCCAGTATTACTTTTAAAATCATCCTCGCATAAACACATTGAATTTTAACGGAACCTGAATTTACTTACATAATGTTTTTTTAGAATCTATCTACACACTCTTTGGAGTTGCATGGCTTTGTCTACCAAATTAATGAAATTCCATCGAGCGCTTTTGACACTATTACCGAAACAAAAACAAGATGTTTTCGCGCAATTTCGCGTTTCAGGATAGGTTACCATTCTCAGCGCGGCGAGAAAGCCCTTTCGAGCCTCCTTAATATGTACTGCAGTGAACTAAACACGATTCAATTTATTATGTAGAATGGATATCTCCCTCCATATGTCTAAGAACGCACGTAAACCTTTATATTAGAATAAGTATTAATTAAACTCTGTTTGAATAATAAATACGTAGCGTCAAGGTAAATATTACTTCTTTGCCGTGTCTCAGGCCAGAGAACGCTTCTATCATGGTCCATCTAAGAATTAAGACGACGTTCGGTAATTTGAGAATGGTGCATGAAAGCCTTCGTAGCATCAAAGAGATCTCGTCTGGAAAAGTTTACCGAACACAGGAGATATCAGGTATGTATATCGATTATTATATATTACAGATCAAAATATATGATTTCCTATATCCTTTCTCAGACTTGACCCCGAAAATATGTTTCCGCTCAATACCGCACTCAAAGCGGTATTAATTGCGTTATTTATTCTTTTATGACATTTTACTTCATGATCATAGTTTGTTCTCTTTCTCGATTTATTTTAAAGATCAATCAAAAAAATAAGATCAAAAGATCAAAAGAAACTAAGAGAAATTAATGAATATGGTCGGCCTCATACTTCCATGTCATAATCATACCCTATTCCAGACTAAAAAGGTAACAATTGTAACCCTATTTCAGACTAAAACAGCTCGAAAAGCATACCCCCCTTTGGGGCGGTATATATCCGTATATATGCGAGTACACCCTCCCCGGATATTACGACTGTTATGTTTGGAATTAAGAAAAACCTCACAAAATTATCAGTTAGATGGGGAGTGTTGTCCTCAAAGGATGAATTACGTATATACCTCACGACCAAAGACAATAGGCTAACAGCTACGTGCTCCTGGTATATCGCTTCAATAACCAATAAATTGAGCTCGTGATCCCATGGGAAAGGCTTTACTGGACGGCAAACAAACTATAAAATGCAGTTTTAGGAAGATCAACAATCGATTGGAGGTGGAAAATAACATTTAGAAACAGGTTTTGCTAATAACTCTACTGATCTCGTACAAGTGCGTTAAATAAATGAAGTAAGATTTGTTTGCCACCAGTACAACCATGCACGTGATTGCCCAAATGCAAAAAGCCCTTTATAGTTCTATGCATGCTAGTAGAGTGTGCTATTTGTTCAATAAATATTGGACAAACGTGGAGACTAAGTTGATGAAAGATGGCAGAAATTCGACTTGAAATAATCACTGCCTTGAAGCTTAAGTTTATTTAGAGAAACTTAATTGTATTCCATGTCAGCCAAAATGAAGTCGCTAGAACGTGATTGCACCGCCATGTTTGAGACATTTACGAGCGATCGATAAGAATAAAGGCAAAATTTCTTGTAATGTAACATGTATGGGATCCATTTTATTTTGTTCTGTCAACGTGAACTGAGACACTGGTCACCTTAACATAACTACAAATCTAATCTAGTGGCACTTACATGCTGGAACTTTACATACATATGCGCGTCAGATGAGGCGTAATAGAACAAAGATACACAGACATGGTTAAACCACACATACAGAGACCCATTCGAAAAATGGCGTCCAATTTAATTAACTATTGTTTAGGACTGACTAGCCTCGCTTACACGTTCAAAAATATTTTGTTTGGACTGACTAGCCTCGTGTTCACGTTACCAGGACAATAGTTTTTTTTATTTTCGAATGGGTCTATACATCAAGAAAAAAAGAAGTCAGAAAATAGCTAATATATTTTGATGAATAAGCGAAAGCATTAAGCAGTAGATTGATAAGATTACTTCAAGGATACTCGAGAAGCTACATGACCCATTAACACCAATGAGAAATTACAAAATCAAGTAAATACCGAGATTAAGAATGCAAAATATATTATTACAACAGCGCTTTTGAAAATTATGCCGATAATTCACGTAAAACATTTATTGAAACTATTAATGAAATAACGTCGCGCAAAAATAACGAATCAGTGAACAATGGAATTGAATATATAGGGCAGCAATAAATAACCCGACTGAAGTTGCAGACACATTTAACATATACTTTTCAGAAATCGGACCGGAAGTTGCTAAATATGTTAAAATGCAAGTATCATGTCAAAAAGATAAAAACAAACATAATATTGTACTGTTGTGTTTGTTTCTCACAAAAAGGTATTAATTTTGCAAATTATGTAACATTTCTGGCATTTAATCCCTAATTTTGGTTAGTTTTCATGGATCCTGTGACGTCATAAGTTGTAGTTTTCTCTAGGGAGGGAGTTGATTCACAGTAGAATCCCGTAGGCTTTCATTGTGACATCACAAGATGAATCAATCCCGCAATTCGTGTAGCGTTTATTCTAGTTTAACTTCTGCTCCTGCCTCTCAAAGAAAACTAAGTTAGACAACTGAAGTATATCAGAAATATAATTTTGGGCAAAAAGAGTTCATTTTGTTTGATGGCGCTACTTGCACTTTAAAAATGTCAATGTTTGTTATAAAGAAACATTAATAAAACCGACACAATGTTTTATCACTGTTGGCTAAACTTTGTAAGTCAAAAGCAACCGGTCCCGATCATATCTCTGCTTAGTAAACTTTTGAGGGAATGGCCCGATTTAATTTCAGATTCACTGACTAGTCTATTTAATCAGTCCATAGTAACATGTGTCTTTCCCGATGAATGGAAAAATGCTAGGGTTACCCCACTCTATAGCGTGATGTCACGATTGTGATAAGTTACTACGCAAGGTATTATAGAATACTATATGTTACTTGATAGTTATAGGATCAGGTGAATACAAGAATACATGTATTGATTACTACAAGTATAAGGGGCTAGGATACCCCGGAGTGAAGAGAGTTGTACAGACAGCGTGGAAAGAACATTAATTGTTAATAAGAAGCAGTGAATATTAAAAGTCAGACGCACCAAAGGAAGTCTCCATGAGATATAGATCCTCCAAGAACCCGAATTAACATTTCTGGGGTCCGACCGGGAATATACTGAGGAAGTTCAAGACTGACTAGAAGTAGTAAATGCGGGGTCGAAACAGATTCATGGAGAGCAGGTTGTCGTGACATTCAGTAAGGGGACAAGGCCGTCCGAGTGTAATAAAGCTGCGTAGGTTCAACTCCGGTGGTATGTGTTCAATTTTGTTGCTACTTGATTTGATTTGAGGTTGTTCATCGGGCGTTTGTTGCTTGTTTGGCAACCTATTGCTTAGTTCAGTAGAAAAAAGCTTGCGCGAGAATCGGTCTAGGGCGTTGGTGTCGAAAGATAAGTGGCAGGCCGACAACACTCAATTGTAATAAAGTAAACCCGATCTCACGCGCAGCTAGAAGTGTGTGTGTGTGGTCACGATAGCGATAGATAAGATAATATTTGTGAATCCCAAATTCTCACGCAAGACGAAAAAGACTCACGGATTTAGCCGTGCATTTGGGAATTGCATCGGATAGTTGGGAAGGGAATAACAAGGTATAAAAGTAATACGACGAACAATTGAGAACAAAATGTAGAAAAACATGAAGTCGAAGAACAAAAAATAAAATACCTTTATGAAATCATTGAATTCTTCAAATATTTAACCCCGAACCGAACAAATAAAAAAAGTTAGAAACCCAACAAAAATCGCTCAAAGAAAAGCTCAGCAAAGTTTCAAAAGAAGCGCCAAGTGATAAAGCCGAAATCCCCAAGGTCTCAGTGCCAGAAAATAGTTACGTTTCGTGTAGGGAATTTAAAATAGTTGGTCAAGTTGGCGAAACCGGTGAGTGTGATAATTAAAACTAGCGTATCAGTCCCCCATCAGTCCCTGGCATCGCATGTTGATGACGGGATTGCGAAAGGGTTCACTGAAAGGTAAATGTTAAACGCCACGGTTCGCTTAAACCTTCCGTGACTTCAGTTAAGAAGTTACCTTGAAGGCATCCCAGACCTCAGCCTTCTGAGCCTACGCAAAATCCCGCGCTTCCACTTCTAAGAGAAAAGCGCAACAGAGCTATATCAAACATTGGCGAATGTGACACAGCTGCCAAATGAGGACGCCAAGTCTTTCCTGATAAGAACGTTAACAATACGACAAAAAAATATTGTTAGCGTCCAACGACAGTGACAGCGTCATCAAAAACCCTGTGTCCGAGCCCATGGTGCTTTGCGCGCGCAAATCATTTTCGTAGGCTACGAAAATCAGAAAGAAGTTGTTGTTGTGTGACTCTCGAATCTTTCGAAATCCATCTCTAGTTTGGGCCATCCTGTAAATATTTATAGATATATATGCTTAACTGACTTTCTTTTATCTTAACTTTTGTATATATACCTTTTAAAATGAAACTTTAGTCGAATATTTCTTCAAATCCCGGTCTCGGAGTGCAGCGAGGCGAAGCGACTCGACAAATAATCCTTCAGCAGTCCACATTTTGCGTTCTCTAGGTCTACATGAGAACACTTGTGGTTCAAAAGGACTACTACGTAAGTTTCCTGGAGATTTGCTGCACTAAGGGACCGGTGGGCTTCGTTGGAAGTACATTAAGCAACCACTTCTGCCATCAAGATCATTCGTAATTATACGTTCGTACGGCTCGGCTCCACTGAGGTGTAACGACTTATCTATATCTGTATATGTGTAAAACTTCACATTTGCATTTTTATTAGCAGAGAAAGCAATTTGCATGCCTTTCACCTTTTTTTTTCATCCTCCAGTACGTCCAGAAAGTATTGCTACCAAATCCACGACCGCGGGATCAAACTCCAATCTGCCGAGTTCAACTGTTTCTTCGCTGTGAGTTTGACTCGAGTGCGAGTACGACATTTCATTTTGCACTCAAAATATATCATTCGCAAGGAAAGTAGAGATCTTCAAAACAGCTAAACAATGCTGGAGACATGAAAACAAGCTACCAAGAGTATTTGCTTGCTTGTAGAGTTATGAAAAGTCGCACTAATTCGAATCTAAAGTCAGTACAACTGGCTTCCTGCCGAGTACTGTTCAAATCATATTCGAAGCATCCGGGGAAAATTCATGGGCTCGATTGGTTTTTTGTGTCTACTGCTTCTTGAAGAAGCTGTAGGCACTATGTCATCGCGTTGATTTGGTATATATTTTATGTATAAGATTTGATTGTTTTTGGGCAAATGTTTCTATCATGGGTCTGTTAGAAACAACTTACATCAAGTATTGCCGATGTAAGGATGTTAACATTGTCGATAAGCGTTCGTAAAGTTTTATTAAACGTTTTATTAAACGTGGCTATGGCTTTCGTGCATTACTCGAATCTTCATTTAGTAGCGATATCCAATCAGAAAATGGGGACGAAAAAGGACGACTATTCGCCGATGATGACGTGTAAAGGTTTGAGATGAAGTCTGCCTTTTTGCTCGCGACTGGCCAGCTTCTGCAAGAAATCGGTGAGTTTTATAAGTCCAAATTTTACCATGAATTTCCTAAGATTTACAAGCTTGATTAGCTGCAGCTTTCGCAGAGTGTGTATAACTGGTCAAATGAAAGGTTTTCAGAGAACTTTCAAGTTCTATGTCGATGTAATTATTGTAATTGCATGACTTAATGACCCTTTTCAAATAAGCCACTGGCTTCGTCTTTACATTTATCTATTGTAAACAAAAAAACGTATAGCTCAATAAATGTTCAATGTACTTCACAGCAATTGAATACCAAGAGCCATGCGATGTCGAGACTGAGAATGACGACGGCCTCGTGTACTGAGAGAGCTATAGCAGCTAGGAAAGGCGATGACCCCCATTTGTGTTTTAATCCAAATTTCGATTTGTTTCTCTGTGTTTTATCCTCCTCAAATAGCGGCTTAATTGTTTTCGTTGTTAACGTCGTAATGAAATAGGGCCATTTATTTAGCAATTGAAAATAAGTTGTTATTCAAAATTTGAAATGATAAAATGTATTACGTTCGATTTTAATAAGATACTTTAATAAGTTTATTGCAATCACTGTATTGAAGTCACCTTGTTCTCAGTGATTAGTTATACAATTTACGTAATTATTTCAGGAACATAAATTATCGAAGTAAAATAAGATGTTATTCAGAATTTGAAATGGTAAAAGTTATTATCGGACGTCTCCTCTTTTTTTTTTAAGCAATCGTAAACATATTTAGCTGATGCCTTTTGCAGTATTTTTTGTGGGTTTAACAGTGCGAGAAACATTTGTTTCTCTGTCATTGTCTCGGGATTTTTTTTGGCAAGTCTAAATGTTGAAAAAAAGATTTCTTAGCTTATTATAAATTGGGCTTTTTATCAAGAAGTGCATTATTTTCATCTTCGATATCTTTTTGACATTTTAAACAGATTCGTTCTTCCGGTTTTTTGTATGGCCTTGTGTGTCTGCCTTTTTCTATTGCTAGGTTAATTGTGATTACTAATTCTTAGTCTAGTAAGGGCCGTTCTGTGTTTCAGATTTTTAACTTCTTTAAGATAATTCTCATATGTATATGTTGTTTTAATTAAGCGGTATGTACTTAATTTATTTCGCTGTTGGAGTCTTTTCCTATCATCATTATACACTTCGCTTAGCCAGTGTTGGAATTCATTATCTCTTAATTAGTCTCTGTTTGATGTACTTAAGCCATACTTTTTGTTGAGTAATATTGTCTTGATCAGTCATACCAAACATTTCCAAAGCCGCAATGAAATAATATTTCTTACTCCAGTACGCTTTGTTATTTTCGTTTTTTGTTTCATGATAGATACAGTAAGATAATTTTTGGATGTTATCTAGATCAACAAGTTGTATCCATAATTTTATGCATCTATGTTTTGCATCCACATTTAGGGGAAATCGACCTAGCTCTGCACGGCACGCGTTATTGCTTGAGTATTTTCTGGCTCCAAGTAACATCTTGCAAAATTTGATGTGAACGACCTCCAAGTTATCTCTGTTTGATATTTCTGATTGGTCTGCACCCCATATTTCACTTCCATAGAGGATTATAGGTTTCACTAATGTATCAAAAAGTGACATTGTAAGTTTGAGATTTTATTAGGGACGGACCATTGTTTTTCGGAGGGGGGGGGATGAGAAATATTGAAACAGGATGCAAATTTAAAATAAATTGTTGGCATATGGAGTAATTCCTTTAACTAACTTGTAAAGTAGAAAAAATTGTTTTCCACATGAGCAGAAAAAACTGTTTGCATGCCTATATCCTCCAAAAAGAATATAGTTTGTCCCTTAGTAGAAACCAATAATGCTGTAATCTGATTGTCTTAATTACTGTCATCAGACGATTGATACAAGTAGTATAGTGCAAACTACATGCTAGCTCCTGAAAACAGCCCTACAAACTAGCTTTTCATATCAACACTGGTTCATTTCTACCTATTTCATGAAGTAGTCCACACAAGATGTAAACCTCAATTGCATGGAGACCAACATACAACATACCCTATGATGGACTATACGGGGAGGCTCTGCCCGAAAGCGGTACCTTTTCAGGCTGGAGGTATATAAAAGGGTAGGGATTTCACGAGTTGAAGTATAGAAAAGGGTAGGGAAAGCTGTCACTTAGGTATTTAAAAGGGCCTTTCAAAATATCTCGAACAGACGCACCTATAAAAATAAACGGGCTGATTCATCCAAGTATTTTAAGGGGTTACTCAAGTGAAAAGTTTAGTAAAAATCTGTCAAAGGGGTACCATTTTTTATGGAAGGTATATGAAAGGGTTACCTTTTCTGTCAAAAATGATATATAAAAGGGTAAGTGTTTGGACCTCGGGGCGGAGCCTCCCCATATAAAACTTTGTTGAGTAGGCCCCAGGGATGTAAACAAGACAAACGATTCCCAGGCTGTTTTTTTTAGCTCGCCACAAAGGCACTAACACTTTCAAAGACTTATTTCAGTCTTCAACTAGTATGATATGTTAACTATAACTACTGTATCGTTGAATATTTCAAGCCTGTAACTATACCAAATTTAAGAAGACAAAAATGCAGTAGACACATGTACCCTTTGGGTACCTATTTTTAAACAGGTAGAAATTATAAAATTAGTTACCCAAAGTGTATGTGTACTTCTTTTATGAAACTTATAAATAATCAAGAGCTAGCCTTTAATTTATGCGGCCGTTGATTAACAAACTAATCATAACATTGGCGCAAAGCACCATGGGCTCGGACACAGGGTCTTTAAGTATGATTAGTCGCTAGTACAAGGGTTACTTCCTCACGCATTGGATACGGGCCTAGTCGATGAAACAATTCGAGCTAAAAATAGACCTGTGTTGAAAACGTCGTCAGTAACTGACGAGAAAATCATAGAAGCGTTAAATATGGCGATGTCGGAAGAGAGCGAGCGCCTTAACAAATTCAACAATTCAACGGCGCGAAATTCTAAATCAGCGGTAAGGAGCAATTAGTAGCCGAGGACAATGGGCCAGAAACCCAAAAGAAGAAAGAGAAAAAGCAGTCTAACCACTCGGAAGAAATGATGCACACGGTCCCTAAACCACCGATACGCTGGATGTAGACATCATCCACCTGACGCTGGAAGAACAACGACTGGCTCAGGAGATGCTAATACAAGAGGCTGACTCGTTTGCCAAAGATGACGAAGTGGGATGCATCGAAGGAGTAGAAATGGAGATCAACTTGACCGATCTGTCCATTGCACGACCGCTATACCCGGAAGTTAAAACCTATATTGAAGATCTACTAAACCGAAATTAACTGCATTAGGAAATTCAAAATCACCCTACTCGAGTAGCGTAGTTTCTGTCTGGAAGGAGGACGGAGGGCTTTGGTTGTGCGTGGACTACGGGAACTTAATCAGAAGACCGTCCCAGACGGACATCCAATCCCTAGAATTTAAGAGACTCTGGATACCCTCGGAGGTAATTCCTGGTTTAGCGATCTCGATCAAGGAAGAGCCTACCACTAAGGCTTTATCAACCCTAAGAGCTAATCTTTCACTGCTTTTATAATGCCATGGGGTTTTACGAGTGGGTAAGAATTCCGTTTGGTCTTACTAACGCTGTCGCTAACTTCCAGTGCTTCATGGAAAATTGGCTTGGTGAATTGCGAGATTCCGTATGTATCCCATATCTCGATGACGTCATTGTATTTTTCAAAAACCTTCAAACGACCACTTAGATTACCTGCGGAAGATCCATCGCCGACTAAGGGAACATGGATTGAAACTAAAGCCGAAGAAGTGCAACCTACCTGTATTCAAACGGGAGGTATCCTTTCTAGGCCGGATTGTATCGCACGAAGAATACTGTATGGATCCCAAAGCTACAGAAACAGTCACCAAACTCAAGGGAGTCGTACCAAAGACAGTTGGAGACGTCAGGCAGATAATGGGCTTGCTAGGAGTCTACCATTGTCAGGTAAAGAACTTCTCCCAAGCACGTAGCTAAAGTGATCTATGATTTGTTGAAAGGAAATGGAGAGACCAGGCCAGGAGACAAGAAAAAGGCGGACAGTTGTCATCAAGAACTTCCATTCACGGGCACCAACAACACCAGGCTGCACTAGCTATACTAATCGATAAGGTAACATCTCCGCCCGTATTAGCTTATTCCGACGCTACTAGTCCTTTTATCCTAAACACTGATGCGAGGCAAGAGGGTCTAGGGGCTGTCCTATACGAACGACAAAATGGAGACCTCCGAGTTATTGCCTACACATTCAGAACACTCATACCAGCCGAAAACAATTACCATCTCCATTCCGGTAAACTGGAATTCCTGACGTAGAAATGGGCCGTGACGGAGCAATTCAGAGATTATCTTTATAATGCGCCGATATTTCTTTACTGATAACCATCCGTTAACATATGTCCTTACTACGGCAAGACTAAACGCAACAAGACCGGGGTACGTGGGTGGGTGAGTTTACAATTTCGTTGCCTGGAAAAGAAAATATCGAAGCTGACAGACTCTCTAAAATGCCAGGAAGTTTCGAAGGCTTCATGGACGATTTCCTACGAGAAGTTGAGCGTGTCAATATCCTTGATCAGTTATCTTGGTAGTCGGGAGGAGGTATGGGTTACATCCTTGACTGATGAGGTAGACATGCTGGAAGTAGACCAAATGTACTGCCGGGAAAACGCACCTGAGAAGATAAAGGAATCGGAAATGGCTAAGGCTCAGAGGGATGATAGGAACATTCGACGTGTATTAGAATACGTCGAGAGAGTGCGCGCAGACCGACACGGCGAGAGCGGCAACGTGAAACATCAGAAGTGCGGAAGTGTTTGTTCAAACTAGGCAAACTTTATATTTACAGGAAGATTGGTCAGGAGTTTTGTATCTCAAGGACCAAATCGTTCTATCGCACAAGTATCGTTCGAGTGTATGCCGCGAACTACATCACGAGATGGAACGGCAGTGATCGCGTACTAGACTTCGCTCGTGAAAGGTGCTTTTGGTCGTGCATAAGAAGGGACATTGACCATTTCATTACTCATCAATGCCGTTGTATTATATGGAAACGCCATTTGAAATGGTTTATATCGACTTCATGCACCTGGAGCGCAGCTCAAGAGGTTACGATAACATTCTAGTCGTAGTTGACCATTTTACTCGCTATGCCCAAGCGTACTCGACCAGAAATAATACCGCCAAAACAGCAGCCGAGAAGATCTATAATGATTTTATCCCGAGATTTGGGTTCCCTCACAAGATTCACCATGACATGGGTGCGGAGTTTGAGAACCGGTTGTTCCGGAAACTAGAACAACTGTCTAGAGTAAAACATTCCCGTACAACACCCTACTCACCTCAAGGGAATGGGCAAGTCGAACGAATGAACCGGACACTCCTAGGCATGTTGCGGACCTTGCCAGAAGCATATAAGTCCAACTGGAAGAACAATGTTCACAAGTTCATACATGCCTACAATTGCACCAAAAACGAATCCACCAGTTACTCGCCATTCTTTCTCTTGTTTGGTCGTTCTCCCCGCCTACCGATTGGCCTGGCTTTCAACCTTACTCAACAGGAAGAGAAGGCGTCTTATCTCCAGTATGGAGCCCAATGGAAAAATGCCACGGAAGTGGCGTACAGAAAGGCATCTCAAAAGGCCACAAAAACAACGATAGTGTAACCGTATTGATGAGTTCCTGGACTCTAACCCTGACAGTGTTGTATTGTGTGGAGGCGATATGAACCATCGGAACATTGACACTATATGTATGATGTCTGGCCTTACACAACTTGTGGACTTTCCTACAAGAGGAACTGCTACCCTAGATTTTTGCCTCGCTAACAGGCCTGAACTGTTCTGTAAACCTTATTCCCTTAAACCTTTGGTTAAGACGGATCATAAACCTGTCGTCATTCCCGTAGGGCGTAAGCTAAAGCCTATCAGAACTAAACTGTCCTTTCGTGATTATAGAGAGCACCGCAGGATAGAATTTGAAAGAAAGTTAAACGTGTGTGATTGGGATGATGTACTCAGAGCAACTGAAATTAACGCCGCCGTGAATAATCTGGAGAATACTATTTATAAACTGATTGATGACTGCTTCCCTAAAAGAATGGTTATACACTATCCACTAGGGACCCGCCATGGGTGTCACCTCTTGTGAAATTCCTAATGAAGAAACGAGCTCGTGCGTCTAATTCTAGCAACCACTCAAAAGCTAATGAACTTACTCAAAGGATCACGCAACCATTAATGCAATAGAATAAACCTGGGAAAAGCACACGTGACAGGGTCACGCAATTGGTGGCAGAAAGTTGACGCTCTTAGTCTTCGGAAAAACAAACCAAACGTCGTATTGGATCAAACCTTCCTAACCGGCCCTAATGAATATTTTGGCGATCTCTGCTATGATAATGACTACACAGAGCCTCGATCAGTTAACATTATGGAAAGTGATCTTATTAATATTCCTCAACTGTGTGAAACCAAGGTTTTTCTAACTCTATCTAAAGTGAAGAAAACTGCTATCGGACCTGATAGTATTCCATTCTGGGTATGGAGAAACAATGCTGCATTGTTTGCGCCAATTATTACTCACGTTTGGAATTTGTCTTTCTCCTCGCACACCTGGCCTAAGAATTGGAAACTTTCTAATGTTAATCCAATCCCAAAAGTTGACCTACCTGCCGAATTTCCAGACTTTAGAGGAATTAACATAACCCCGGTTATCGCTCGTTTGCTTGAGAGAACAGTATACACTAGTTTCTGTAAGAGAATATTTGAGGAACACACTGATGACAACCAGTTTGCTTTATCGTACAGGTGGAAACTGCACAGATGAGCTAATTAGGATACAGCACGGATCACTGAAGGCTCTAGACGACCCCGACTGTATTGCAGTACGAATGTTCGCAATGGATTTTTCGAAAGCTTTTGATAAAGTTAAACACAATCTTTTAGTAGAAAAACTTAAATCTTTACCGCTTAACCCTTTTATTATTAACTGGTACATTAGCTTTCTGAAAGAACGAAAACAGAGACTTGCTTTTAGAAGAACTTACTATGACTGGAAAAGTGTGAATATGGGAACAACTCAGGGAAGTGTCAGCGGACCTTATCTTTTCAGTTTATTTATCAACAATTTAGATATAACCTGTGAAACCTCGACATTAACTAAATATGCTGACGACTCTTGTCAAAGTTTTTAAGAATTGTAATGATACTACAGCAGAAGCTATAAGTAATTTAAACATTGGTCTCATGTTAATGAAATGTCTTTTAACACGTCAAAGTGCAAGGAATTTATTTTTATGAAGAAATCCTCGACGGGCACTTATCCGTGCATTGACAAATACAATATTCCTCAATGTTCAACTCTTAAAATTTTAGGAGTTACATTTCAATCGAATTGTAGATTTTATGACCATGTGCGTACTAAACTTAACGAAGCCAATAAGTGTTTATATATTTTAAGATGCCTAAGGCAAGAAGGTTATAGTCAGAAAGAAATCGATCATCTTTTTACATCTATAGTACTCCCTAAAGTTAACTCAGTATGGTTTACCAGTTTATGCCGCTTTTCCGCCTGAACTTAATACTATCCAAGCTTTTTAAACTCGCTGTCATAAACGTAGATACATATCCTCTCATGTAAATATAACTTCCCTTTTGGAAACCACTGATCGCTCTATATGTAAAAAGATCAGGAAAATTAATTCTCATCCACTTAGTGAATTGTTGCCTCGCATCAAGGACTCAACTTTAAGACTACGGAGACAAGAAAGCTTATGGCCAAGGATAAATACGGAACGTTTTAAAAATAGTTTTATAAATAGGTGTGTTTTTAAATATAACTTAGCTTTTTAAATATTGTATTATTAAATAGTTCTTAGATTTGTATGTAGATTTAATACTTTTTTATCTGATTGTCATTTTATCATAACATTGTAACTATTAGTAATAAAGACATATTATTATTATTATTAAACGAGAGTACGACAAGCGAATTAGATCATCGGTACTACAAGCGGGCGATAGAGTTATTGTTCGAAATCTAACACCACGAGGCGGTCCGGGTAAGTTGCGTGCCTTCTGGAAGGATAAAATTCATGTTGTCGTTAAGAGGTCGGATAGCCCTGTCTATGAAGTAAGACCTGAATCTGGCGTTGGGCGACATCGCATATTACACCGCAATCTGTTGATCCCATGCGACATTTTAGAACTAGATCAACCGGTAAGGGAAGAAGCTCGTTATACTGCAAGAAAATCTACATCGTCTCACATAGGCAATGCGGCAGAGGCTGAGGATGAACTGGGATCAGCAGATGAAGAGAGCTCGTACAGTCACTGTCAAAACTTACAGCCAGCTGGCAGAGAACCAGGCAACAGGCCATGGACGAGCGACTCATTGAGACGAACCGAGACTCTCAAACAGAAGGACACATGTTAGTAGAAGAGGGACAAGTCACGGAGCAAGAAGAAGGACGGCTGGAGAGCGAAGCAACTCAGCAGGATGACACTTCACCTCATCGGGAACCCGAACACGATCCGCCACGAGAACTGGAGGCGCCTCGTCAAAATAACTATTATCCGCGCAGACACAGGCAACCACCTGAACGCCTGATATACACTAATGCTGGGACACCCACTTACGTTATGACGGCCAATGCTACTGTAGCACCATACGCCGGGAAACGCACCGACTTTACTAACTACCGACCCATATCGATTATTCTAGTAGTGGCAAAGGTATTTGAACGAATAATTTATGATCAATTATACAAAGTTACTTTCATGTCATCAATCCGGCTTTCGTTCACTTCACTCTACTGTAACTGCCTTACTGGAATCAACCGATAATTAGTCTCTAAATATTGATCGCGGCTATATTAATGCCTTTGATACAGTGGACCATGCAATCTTGCTATCAACAATGAAAGTTGCAATACTACGGTATCACTGGACCTGAACAGAACTGGTTCAGTTCGTACTTAAAATATCGTACACAATAGTTAATAGTTGCAAATCGTCTCAGACATTCGTTAGGAGTGGCGTCCAATTGGGACCATTCAAGGGCCCCTATTATTTCTACTATTATTTCTACTATATATAAACGACCTCCCTAACAGTCTTTCACATGCACAGCCAAGAATGTATTCTGATGATATTAACATAACTTATGTCAGTAACGATATGTATGAGATAAATGATCGAATAAGTCATGATTTGCAAGGGATTCAATTTGGAGCCAATAAGCTAACCCGAAACATGATCAAACCAGAGTTTTTGCTTATTGGCTCGAGACAGAGACTATCTAAACTCACAGACATCCCAAATATTGTTATTGATAAAATCCCTGTCAAACAGGTTCTCTTTTCAAAATCACTAGGCGTCAACATAGATCAGAACCTAAACTGGGAAATCATATCCATAGAATCTCTAAAACAAAATCGCATCTGGTATAAGTGCAATCAAACGCATTAGGTATTTTGGTCCCATTGAAAAACTACGTACCGTTCATAATGCTTTGATACAACCTCATTTTGACTATTGCAGTGTCGTATGGGGAAACTGTAGCAAATGCCTTTCTCGGCAAAAGCTCCAGAAACTTCAAAATCGCGCTGCACGTATAACAACATTTTCTAATTATGACAGTAGCACAGACGAGCTTTTACGGACATTACAATGGCATAAATCAGATCACCAGCGTACAATCACTAAAACTTTACATAATGAAACGCCGGGATACCAAAGCTCCAAGTTTATCAACCGAACCGACATAACGTCATACCAATTAAGAAACACAGAGTGTAAGCTGGCAGTACCGCTCCCGCGCAGTAACTATTACGAACGAAGTTTCAGTTATAGCGGAGAGGTACCTTACCCGCAAATATAAGACAATCGTCATCGCTGGCAAACTTTACAACCCAAATACGTACGTTGCCATAATTTTCAGAGTGACTAGTCTTATTACAATAATTAATGTTTAACATCTATCACATGGCGTCCTTGTAAAGCAGAATATTTTTTGTTTGTTTTTAAATCTATAGTTGCATTCTTTTATGTAAATTAAGGTAGCTAATAACTGAATATATATATGTTAGTAGTAATAGGTTTATTAGTCTAATTATAAAGTAGTGAACGATTGAATTGAATGTTATCTGAAGGAACCACCGTGTATAAATAAAGTTATCGTATCTGTTATCTTATCTTATATTATTTTATACCACCCCCTCCTCCTAATGGCATTTTTTATCTGTTCAGCATGTCAGGATATAAGGTTTGTTTCCCATCTCAGCTCTTCGATATCTAATCCTACACGAGTTGCCCGATGGTCGGAATTCACTCTTACCGAGAAATACAAGTCTCACTATTGCAGACATCCATACCGAAGCTATTCCTATCGGTTGCAGCTTTCCAGATTTTCACGTGTAAGTAGTAATATTTGATATCGACTCGCTTGGAGGCACAAAATGGTCGAAGGCGAAGTACTTTATTTTATATCGCCAATAAACTAGTGCATGGTATAGTAGAAAACCACTATGCGTATGTTCTTGATCAGAATTTGAGTTATCCCTACAGTCTGACTTAGAGGAAATAATTAACAATTAGACCCGCAGCCCGAATGGGCTACGAGCCAATAGCTCATGAGGCGCAGCCGAATTAACTCGTAGCCCACGAGGGCGAGAGGTCTAATTGTTTTAGTATAAACTAACTAGTAGGACAGTAGAAAATAATAGACAGAAACAAATTGAAGTTGAAAACATGTTATTAATTCGTAAAAATGCGTGCGGTTTTTCTCTACCATGGGCTATCACAAATATACCTATAGTAGGGTAGCCAATCAGAATGCAGGATTTGTAATAGTCCACTAGTTGGTTTATACTAATAATCGATAGCCCACTTTTGATCTAATATGCTTCACTTGTCACGCACCAATATTTCAGTATCCATGGAGAAATTAATAAATTTAATTTACCCCAGAGCCTCATATTGTGACAAGTGAATTAGATCGAAAGTGACTTATTACCAGCTACTGTATGTTGTAAACTGAGACAGACCAAACTGCATCAATATAGGTGTCAGCAGGTTCGACAACTCATATGTTCATAACTTACATTGCAAGTACATAAAAATACATAAAAAGGAATTTCGAAAGGAAATCAAATACACATTCTCGGTTTGCAACCAATCCCACGAGATTCAAGTGACAAAAACATGGCAGCCATGTTGGTGGAACTAGCAAGAGGAGCTAACGAGACATCTTTTGTTAAGGGCCTCCATCACGGCGGCGAAGACGTCACGTGAAAACGAGCAACAGCCTCGAACAGGCGCTGCAACACAATCCACCTTTGCGCACGAAAAAACTTTAAATCCGTGATAATTTCGAGGAAGAGGTTTTTTATATTAGAAACAAGACACTGAGTACAAATGTTGTTGCCAATACACTGTCGATTAAGAGAACATAGGATGTCTTCGTGTTATTTCGACTTTGTTAGGTTCGCAACGGAGACTGCAACGTCTACATGGGAGAATGCTGAAAAACATTGCTACAAACTGTTTAAATAATTGTTCAAAAGACAATAGGGTGTGGCAATTAGCAATTCCCGATAACTATTTTGCTTCAATGTGCCTTAAGCTATCTGAGATAAACACAGACAAAGTTATAAACTTAAAATAAAGGAAACTGTACGCTGTTGGTCATTTTTGCTGTGAAAAATGAAATAAATCACCATCCAGCAAATCGGAAAGGGGCAAGACAAAATATATTTTAGTCACAAATTTGAAACCTTTCCCTAATAACGAGTTTCTTTGAAATCAGACCACAAGTAGTTTGATAAAAACTAAATTGAAATATATTGAAAATATATTGCCTTGATGGTTTTCTATTGAATGTATACGAGCATCAACCAATGCAATTAAGAATAGAAAATTAACACCTTTTTACATTCCTTGCCATTCAGTGCTCCTGTCCTTAGCCGGGGCATTAATTAATGTGTATTGGAACTGATTTTGATTCGTCTGAGTAATATCAAAACGAACACATAAAATTGCGGCTTTGGATGAAAGAGAAACAGAACCGTGTATCAATATTGGCTTAAAGTGATTATGATCTCTGGCGAGAAATCGTTGATTTGGGTGCAGTAAAGTGTTTTTAATTCTTGTTCATCCATTTTTGGGAGATTAATGGTCGTAATATTGCTTTAAAATGCAATACAAATCCGTGAAATGACGTCATTTTAAGTCACATTATGCAAACGTACGTGTTGAAAATGAACATGAGTCATAACATTGAATCTGTTTATTTTTCAGTTCTTTTTCAGGCGTCAGACATTTGATCCTTGCAATCTTAGGGAAATATATAAGTGGAGCTGACATATAGAAACAGAGCAAACGAATTAGATTAGCTTATGATTTAAATGACGTCATTGAAATTTGATTCTTTAAAAAACGAAAATGGCAGGCTGTAATAATGATTTTCTTGTCGGTCATTTTGTTATCCAGTTCGACCTATAGAGTGATTTTCGATTGAGTGTCGTCGTGTTAGCAAAACCTGAGCCAATCACGAGCAAGTAAAAGCGCAATGAAACAATCACGAACTGAGATAATTCGTAATGGTTTTACTTGAACCAAACACGAAGAAAAGAAAACGCAATCACGGATAACTAACCCATCATATTAGAAAGCAATCAACTAATTACTTTCCGACACTCAACCGAAAACCGCTCTATGCACTTGAAGCAATCTGAAATATTTGAACGACAATTCAGATGTCAGATTTCTTTTATTTCACACCTTTTACAAAATAAGTAGATATTTTAAATTAGTATATACCACACAAGTGACTCTGCTTTTCGCGCGCTCTGATTGGCTACTCCGGAGGTGAATATTCTTTGCTAATCACCTCCGAGCGAAGCAGCGATCACCTCGCGCGAGTTTTTGTCCATTTGACAGAATATAAATTTGGTGCTGGCTATTCACTTGTGTGGTATATACAAAAACAAGCGGCTCGGTAAATATCCACCACTATTCATCTCCACTTCGGTAAATAATTAATATCTGTACATCATACAGTTTTACGGATTCTTGTTTGGAGACATATGTTATATAACTGCCGTTCCTCTTGCCAAGGAAAATTGTTACATATACAGGAACGTGAAAACCAGTCGCAGAACAGACCGTTTTATAACAGCTACACTGATTAGGCCAGAATCTGTCGTTATCAAGCATCTTTTATTTCCTAGGCCTATAGGGCCAATAACAAGAAGCACATTGTCAAGTGTCAAATTGTGTAAGATATTAAAATTATCTTTCAGGACACAGGAACATTTTCAAATACCATAACAATCCGCAACAATACTGATGTACTTTCACGCGTCAAGATCAAGCCTCGCGCATTGAAGCACGGTTTGTACCACGTATATTTGGAAACCTGGTCGAAAACGGATATCATGAAGGGTGGATCTTTTCAAGCATTTATTTACGTCATCCAGGGGCCTTTACGTGCAACCATCGAAGGACGACCACGTGTGATCCAAGCTGCCAATCACAATATGTTTTTTAACGGCTCTGGCTCATATGACATTAATCTCTATGACTCAGGTACTGCAATCGTACTACAACAACATATTTATTGCACTTTTTACAGTGTATGTATCATTGAAATACCCGGCAAACAAAGGTATTCATTATATACGGCCGCCATCTTGTCCCACAAGCTCTTCCGAAGTAGATGACACACAAAGTTTCATTTCTTCTAAAAGATTTAAGAGATTCAGCGAAGGGTAGGAAATCGATAAACGTAACTATTCTGACTGTTACGAAGACTATCACCGAACTCAGCCTTTTTTGTCAATCCCCATATTGATTTTGATTTTTTCGGGTTAAAGTCTACGGCTTGTGGGACGTAGCAACAGTAACTAAGGGGGAGGAGCTAATTTTGCGGCTGTCAGAACTATCCATGCACGATGGCAAAATTAACCCTTTTTCCTCCCACTTGGCAAATAACTTAAACACGTAAAATTAAAATGACTTGAAACTTGGCGTGAGGATTAAGTTCAAGACAAGAGAACATCAAATGTGATTTATATACATGTACATTGGTTAAAAACACGCAACTAATTCTCGATAGCTATCGATATCACTAAGTGCGCATATGTACAATATTTTCTGCTAGCAGATAATACTTAGCGCTCGATGATAAGCAAATACGACAACTTTACGCTAAAAAGCAGGGCAATGATTTCGTTATTTTCAGCCATTTTGCTATTTTAGGCGCTCAGCGCTATGTTTCTAGTCTTTCCTTTCTCCTAAACTTGTAAAATAAATGCAATGTTTAGCTTGAATAAGAAATAAAACATCTTGAATTAGAAATTCAATCGTAACCAAACCAATTTTATACGACGTTTCATTTTGCTAAAACTTGAGCTGAAATATGTATAATAAAACAATTATTACTGAATTCGGTTTTCGCATGATAACGAAAATTATCAAGACCTCGGTCTGTGTTACACATACCTCTTCTGCCTTGATAATTTTTCGCTATCATGCTCAACCTTATCCAATAATTGCTTATTGTTTGACATTAGTGATTGACAATGGGACTTCACAGGGAACGTCCGAATTTCGCGTCAAACATACGACTGTCGAATAAGAAAAAGTGATGATTTTTTTAATGGAGAAGCTTGCCTTTATTAAGACAAACACAAAACCGAAAACTCGATTTGATTCGCATAAAAAGAACTAAAGTTATAAGGAAAAATAGATTTTGAATCTCCTACCAGAAAATAAGGAATTTAATTGATCATTACCATATAAAGTCAAATTTAAGGGTATTTTTCTATCAAGGTAATTAAATTAAGGTAATTAAGTCAAGGTAATGAGAAAGATATTGCATTTGAACAAGTATGAACATTAAATGTTCATAAATTAAAAAAAATACATTTTTTTATTTTTTTTTATTTAGGACTATATGACGTCATTTCGACGTAACGTATGTCACATTTACATCGATATGACGTCATGTGAAACATAATACCCCATGTTGTAAACTGAAAAGTGTACAAATTCCTTTTCATTTATGATCCAGTGTATCCTTCAGATTTAGTTCAACGTGTTCTACTTTAAAATACCCTGAACTTTGACTATATTTGGAAAAATACTGCCAAATTCTTAACTGAATATTGTAAAACTGCAGGGACCGACGGACGAAGTATAATACCGGATCACCTTGGAGGGATCTAATCAGCGAAAATGTGTAAACAGTAACAACGAAGAAAGGCTGATTATACGGTAATGGGTAATTTATATGAACCAATATTTCGGCTGGCACGGCCAACCTTCTTCAGGGTTTACAAGTGAACTGGCAAGAAAACGTTAAAAATTCAAAAGTATGGAATCTGACACTGTGGTTTGAAATTACAAACATGGTAATTACATGAGTCATGAGCGTGACGATAGACGGAGGAATAATAAAGGCAATAAGGAATATGATATACAGTAGATATTTACAGTTCTTCCTTTCTATTATAGTGTTTGACCTTTATCAATAAGATGTGCTTCGCGAGCTTTGCGTACACTATCTCGATTAGAATGAATTAGTTCTAAAGGAATTAATTGCATGTCATTAGGACAGTGATTATTGGTGAGGAAATATCAGAGACAACAGTGGTTTTAGACTGGTTAGAAGGTTTATCAACGGGGCGGCGGTGTTCTTTTGTTTTCGAGGAAAATTTGAACATCTTTACTCAGATCTAACTTAATCCCG
This sequence comes from Actinernus sp. WN-2022, assembly GCA_030867875.1. NCBI lineage: Eukaryota > Metazoa > Cnidaria > Anthozoa > Actiniaria > Actinernidae > Actinernus > Actinernus sp. WN-2022. The sequence goes on from JAOWCC010001634.1 coordinate 32,172,121, forward strand.
TTTTATTATATTTAAATTCGGTTTTCGCTGGACACCTCACTTAAAATGTAGAACATGTAAACAACAGTTTTAAACCCAAGTTAAAATCGTACATTTTGGCGCGAAATTCGAACGTTCGAAGTGACGTCACATTGTCAATCACTAAATTCAAACAACCATATTTTGTGTTCTCTTGTCTTAAACTATCCGCATGCCAAGTTTCAAGTCATTTGGTTTTACGTTCTAAAGTTATATAACGTTATTGGCCGAGTGGGAGGAAAAAGGGTCATTTTTGCCATCGTGTATCATTATTTTAACCACAGGGCTAAACAAGCCAGTTTGTAATACTGTATCAATAATAGAGGGTCGGTATTTAAAATGCAAGTATCATGAAGAGAAAATAAAATGCATATTTTACTATTGTGTTTGTTTCTCACAAAAAGGTATTAATCTTGCAAATTTTGTAACATTTCTGTAATTTAATCCCAAATTAATGGTTACTTTTCAGGGTTCCTGTGACGTCATAAGATGAATCAACTCCCTCCCTAGAGAAAACTACTACAATAAAATCCCGTCGGTTTTCATTGTGACATCACAAGATGAATCAATCCCGCAATTCGGGTAGCGTTTACTCTAGTTTATAAATTTCTGCTCCTGTTTCTCAAAGAAAACTAAGTTAGACAACTGAAGTATACCAGAAATAGAATTTGGGACAAAAATAGTTTATGGTGTTTTATGGCGCTACTTTAAACAGTTTAAATTCAATCTCTATGGAAATGAACCAGGCCCGATTCAAACGTCGAACTTTTCATGTTCCGAACGCAATTGAAACAAAAGATAATTAGGAGGCTTTTTTGATCTAATTAAGTTCTGCGCTTGAATCGGGCCTAAGGTACGAGGACAACATTAGGGTTAGGGTTAGGGTTGGCCGGGTTAGGATTAGGTATTATGGTTGGTAAGAATATGACGTCACCGTAGGAATCCTGTAGGTTTTATGTAGGTTCGATTTATATAGCTCAAAAAGTTCGGCTTTAAGAGAGATAAATTATCGAGAAGGAAGCCACTGTATTGATTTTGGAGCATCTGTATGATACATTTGTTAGTTTCGAGCGTAGCGAGTGCATGAGAGAATGCTTTACTTTAACTACCGTAAATCCTCTATTAAGCCCCCGGGGGGCTTATTCTTTTCCGAGCATCGTTGAGGGGGAAGAGGGGGGGGGGGGGGGGGGCTTAATAGAAGGGGGTCTTATGTCAATGGAAGAGCCAATGTTCAGTAGAGACCAGTGTAAAATTCCTTTTTATTCTCCACAAGGAACTGGTACACAAGGCGGGAAAACTAAAACATATGACATTAACCGTCAAGGAGCGAAAGTCCAAGAATAAAATATTGTTTAAATAGTATCGGGTACCGACTTTTTTTTTGGGGGGGAGGGGGACTTGAAAGAGAGGGGGGCTTAATTAATTTCGTCTCTTCAAAATGGGGGGCTTTTTAGAAGAGGGGGGCTTAAAAGAGAGGGGAGGCTATATAGAGGATTTACGGTAATTGTGATATCTTTCAGCCTTCGAAGAAGATGGAGAGGAACTGAACTATACCTGGGTGTGCTACAGAAGCGACGAAAGTGTTACCCTTAACACCATCGAGCAAGTGCAAAACCTTCCAATTGTTGAGTACAATGTTTCGCTCCGACATCGAACAGAAGGTTGTTTTGGATCAGGGCCAGGACGTCTAAGGGAGAGAAGACCAGTAGGCTATTTAGACACCAGAAGTATGATCTTAAATGACACCTATATACTTCACCTCTTTGTAGAAAAAGAAACTCGTTTCAGTGGTTATGCGCAGACCATCACCATTGTCGAAGCACCACCTGATTACAACACGACGTAAGCATTGTAGAGTTGAAGTTTCTCTTTTAATAGATCTAGCTGAACTGACCAATCAGAGAGCGTACAGCTTTTCGATGGTCGGCCCTCGATCCAGGCTCTTTTACATCATAACTGCACGGTCAGCCGCCATTGTTATTAGATCGAGAGAAATGCCTAGATATTGTGTGAGCACGCTCATCAGCATATTTATTCCGTTCTTTATTAGTTAAATCACTGGCTTGCCGACTTAGCAGCCGTGCGATGGGTCGGTCATTTTATCCATTCATTTGATGCTTCGCGCGCCCGGCTCAGAGCTCCGTTCAGCTGGATACCGAACATACACATAACGCTAATCGCTCCTATTAGAAGCGTTTCCTTAATTCTGTCGTTGTTGTGTCATCATCAAATAATGCCACTGCCATTACTACCTTTATACCTTACAAGTAATCCTCCAATCAATGTGTGTATTAGGGTCACGTGCTAACCCAATATTTGTTCATGTAGGACAGCTTATTGTGAATTGGCCGAAATGAAGAAAGGACTGAGTTCTAATGATATGCACAGTGCCTCATTAGTCATGGGTAGTAGTTTGGGTAGACAGGCCCGAAAACAACACAAGTCATGCGAGGGAAGAAGCAACTCGGTCAATATGGTCGATCGTTATCTCAAAAAAATTAGTCAACAATTAATTATTGAATATTACTAAGACCTTCATATATATCTAGACATTCGTACTGGAAACATTCAATTGAACCTGACAAATAACGACAACTAGTTCGTTGTTGATCGTATCGCAGTTGTTGTTAAATAATTATCATGCATGGAATCATGCGCTTCAGCACTTGAAAATCATGCTGATAACGATATTCTAGTATATCTCTTGCTAAGGAGACAACCGAGGACTTGTTTTTGACCTTTTCTTGGAGAAAAACTGTGATATTCCGTCACTTCTTCCCTCACCACGCCATGTTGTTTACGAACGTGTCTACCCAAACCCATGATGCACTGCGCATACCACTGGAACCCAGTCCTTTCCTCGTTACGGTCATGGCCAATTGCTCGCTGGCATATTTGTTTAATAGCCAACCTTGGTGATTGTTTTCTTTATATTTTTATAGGTGCTTTAATAATTGTGAATTAAAAGTAAAAACAATTTATCGCTTGGGGTTGGAGGCGAAATGTATCACACCGAACTGTCCTATCCAAACTCATAACCACACATGGGAACTGGCCAAGAACAGTGGAAAACGTAGAGCAGGTGATGTTTCAAGTATTTATTTTATGTATTTTTAAATCGGTTTGATCAGGAGTACATGTATATTATACAGGAGCGTTATTGTGCCCTTATGTGGGCCCCTAACACAATAGATGGTGTGTCTATTTTTCTTTAAAAAGTAAGCAGTTGGAAGCTATTCGTGTAATTAGTTTAGATAAGGACTGATTATGTGTCCTTCAGACCGGTTATGGGAAGTCGTTTATTTACCAAAGTTTACCGTTTGTGTTTGATGCACTTCAAGTTCAAGGATCTCATCCTGAACGCAATTACCGAGGACAAATTTCTAAACTTAGGGCGAAAGGACTTCAGTGTGCTGTGTTGAGGATTGCTGAGGACTTTAAAGTTACGGTAATTTGAAACACCAGATGATATGTGCCTGCCATTGATTCCGGATTGATTCAAGCTGAGTGCAAAGTGGATTTGTATTGTACTGGGATTGCTCTACCATTATTTTGTATAATTGCTATTGTCTTATTTTTCTACTTCATACAACAAGTAAAGCCAGAGGTTTGTGTAGATAAAAATAGTTTTCTTGAAATGAGGTAATTGTCGTCGTGCCAGTGATGGTCAGACTACATACTTTGTATAGCTTTTTGTAAATTCGATCAAATGTTAAACACAATTTGTGAACAAGATTTTGAATAACAACTAACTTAAAGTATACATGCTCCAAATAGAAGTCTCCCCTGCTGGTCCTCAGTGGTTGAATTTTATGAAGACATTTGAAATATGGGTTCAGAAATTAAAGTAAGTGTGTTCTGGCATACATACCCAGTTATGCACTTGTCATCGACTTCCCCGAGGGGGGGTGGGGACCCGATCTGTAGATTGGGGTATTTTTCATGGAAATACTTTAATTGTGGGCTAGCTGTATGTATATGAGGCACATCGCAAATTGATGGGAACAAGTCATGCTTTCAATCAAAGATGGTTCCCTTCGAAGGTGTTGAAAAGGTTATGTGCGCTAAACCTATGAGTTTTGTTCATAAAATAGGCCATCTGTCAAACTAGAGTATTTGTTGGCTGCTTCTTTCATTAGTTTATATTTTTTTATTTCAAAGAACACAATTTTGCATGGGCTTAGAGTCAGCATAGTGATTCTTCTATTACAACTTCGTTTGTAGTCAGTTTAGTACATTTGTTGCATGGGTTAACTCCTGCTGGGGACTTTGCAATACAAAAATATTGGGGATTTGCAATACAAAATTAGCAAAGTCCCCACATTTGCCCAGGGTCCCCCCCCCCCCCCCCCCCTCGGGGAAGCCGATGACAAGTGCATTAAACTAGGAGTGGCCATATACAATTTTAGCCCAGCTGTTTGTTAATTATGGCCTCTAAATAATTATATTAAAAAAAGGACTAAATTGCATTGTTTTCTTTTTGACAAACACGTTCTGACTATCAGGTTTTTCATCATCAACAGGCTTTTAAGTGTCATTATAATTACATTAAGTCCACTGCCCAAAACTTCTATATATGTAAAAAGTGACAGTATTTATAAGAAAATGATACTTTGCAGTAAACCTGGTAGATCTGATATTTAGTAGACATTTTTATAGTATTGCAGATGGACTTGACTGGCCTGCACTGATACAAAACGGTATTTCTATGAATATGGATAGCTTTTGATTATCATGCTAACTAGATACATTGCTATAACTAGGCTTGGTTGCCTTTCAAAATGGTGGTCTGAGAACTATAAATAGGACTATTGTTTGAACACGACTGAATATACCCAGTTTTGTTTTTAAGTTTTTTTTGTAAGTCTTTCAGATCAGCATACATTATGTGAACTTAAACTATCTTGGGGACTTTTCTTCCTTGAATATGTATAATAAGGGAGACTTTATGGGGGGTGAATATATTGAATGGGCTCTAAATAGTTTGGTCAGTTAAAGGGGGAGCTCTTGGAAATGGCTGGAGTTACAAGAGGGTCTTGGTTTTTTGCACTAGGATTGTTCAATGCTGCAGAGGTGGAAGTTGAAAAGATGGAAAGGGGGATGCAACAATTGTACACTCCCAATGTCAATACCTTCATCTCCCTCCTCCCTCCCCGTGCCATAAATAAACTTTCGTAAACATACATGTGGGAGAAAATTCATGATTTAAAATTCAATTTTAAAGATTTCTACCAGCATTTCCTGCAAAGATCTCTGCACTGCTAATTAATGCATGTGTTCACAGGGACAACACAGCCATGGGCTATAGCCCCCCTCACCCAAATATGTTGTCTAGTTACTTCTCAGTCAGTGTAAAACTATAATTTGGCAATACCAGCAATACCCCCCCCCCCATTAAACTTGAAATTTTGCTCTGCCATCCCTGGTTCAATGTAGACTTCCCAGCCTGTGCTTGATGGAGGCTAGGGCAAAGGGAAACTCGCATATTTGGCCAATTTCATGTATTAATTCAACTGGCTTGTTTTAAGACATTTGTTTACTACTGGACCTCAATATGCTATTAAAAAATAAAGATATGCTTCCACTATCCTCAATGCTCCAATGGACACCAATACTGGAGACCAATATGGCAATGGTGTATAACAATAGATTGTGTTGGGGAATGCAGAATACAGATTAACCAGACAGCTTTTTTAAATTGATGCTGTATAGGGTATTTAAATTTTACGACTATACTGACTTACCATATAAGTTTAATAATTATTTAATTGGATCTGTATTTCATGTATATATTAATTATTGTAATTTTTATATTATTATGGCAGTGGTGAATTCCTAAACCTGCCTTAACTCACCTTATAGCTCACCACATACACTAAATCTTGTAAGGAGTTTTCCCTAAAAACCCTTAACCCACCTTAACTTGCCACATACAAATTTAAGTATATTTCCTTATACTGCCTTAAATCGCCTTAACTCGCCTTAACTCGCCACATACAAATTTAAGTATTTTTTCTTAAATCGCCTTAACTCGCCGCGAGTTTAGATCCCAGAGTAGGCCTACTAGATCTCATTTTATTCTGTCGATAGCTTTGTATCGCTAATCATCTCTCAGGCAAGACAGGCACCTGATTATCTCATTTTTTATACTACCTTCTTTAAATAAAGTGTTATCTATCTATCTAAGACTGCTGCTTTGTACAATAAATCATTCAATGGTACACAAAATCCATCATCAGTAAAAAGGAGAGGTTGGGTCCATCATTGGCTGCGATGTAGGTATGAAGAATAGATTAATAGGCACTGATTACAAGACAATTTTAGTTTAATATGTTTTTAAAAACACTGGATGTACATTGTACCTGTTTTGTTGTGCCTTTTAATGTCATCCAGCTACACTAAACCTCGATGTTTCACAGACTTTTCAAACACTTTTAAAATTATTCATACTGTTTAACTGATCGTTATAGCCCTATAAAGTTACACCTAGAGCACAAGACTTGGATGAATTACAGAGTGCTCGAAAAAGATAATTATTTCAATTTATGGAGCCCATGTCTCACACTATTATTACAGAACTGCACAAGTGGTTTATGTTCGTAAGTTGAATTTTTATGTTGGCTAGCACTTACATGTTAGCAATTGAGCTCCTAGTTCCCTTTGCTTTTGCAATTGATCGTTTGCATCTCGGAAGATATCTTCATCAGTAAACGTTCGGTTTGCCATAACTCATGAAAGGCAACCCTGGCTCCATGACTGACTCCATGAGTGTGTTCACAAGAACGGCGCTATCAGTTTCGTTCGGTTTGTAGACAAAGAAAAACTTTAGCTCTTGACTTTTGAATACAATCGTTCTTTTGTTCAGTCATATTTTTAAACACACAACTTCTACTACTACAAAATACCCGTTCCGATGCCGGAGAATCGGTTTATCAGTACTAGAAGCAATATTTTTTCGTAAAACCGGAAGAAAGCGGTATGCGCAGCCGATTTGGCTAGCCAATCGAATTTGAGCCTGGTTTGTGTCTTTTTCAGTTAGTTGAGTAGGCACTGGGAAAGAGAATGTAGTGGCTCTTGTTCTTATCTCACGCCTGCGAGTAGAACAAGTACCGCTAAATAAATGATAAATACATCCTTATGTCGCTAGTGAGGACTAGGCTTTAAGCCTTGGTAAAACGGTTTCAACATCTCTTCAACATCGGTACAACATTTGTTGAAACCGATGTTAAAACCGTTTATATGGTCTGAAAATATTCCGAGAACAAACATACAAGTTAATTAAAATGTTGGAGATATTAAAACCGTTTGTCCTCGGAATGTTGAATCGATGTTCTCAAACTCATTAATAATTCATGACATAATCAGCCAACCAGGATCTCGTATTAGGTCAGGTGGATGACTTTGGAAACCCAATGAAACCACCAGTTGAAAATCACTAGTGTTTGAGAACTGATTTGAACACATGTGATAAAACTGTTCTTAATCTGCATATTCATAAACCAGTCAAACAAACTCCAACATGAATCAATACTTTTAATCGTAAATTATTTCAACAAATGTGGTCCATGAGTTACATTTCATTTAGATATGTCATTGACAAGATTCCATTGTGTTTCGGTAATTAACTTAAACATTTCAGATTAACTATTTCAAATTAAAGTTTACCGTTCAATTGTTAAAGTCACCGAAACAAAATGGAATCTTGTCCATGTTACCAGCAACTTGCTGTTCCACCTTCCCTTCATTACTCTGCACTACGCTAGTGGTCACAGTGGCTGTTGCAGTTTCGTATTTAGGGCCTAATATTGCTGCTACATTCGACTCGACCTTTTCACTAGCTTTTTCGTATTTCATCAAAACATCTGATCTGTGCCCAGTTCTGTCGCGTATTAACTTGCTACCTACGCCCGCATTAAACAAACTAGACGCACAAGTTACGCGCAAACAGTGAGCAGTTCTCGGCTTAATCCCTTCACTAGATGCTGTAAGGCTTTGTGAAGAATAAAAGTAGATGTAGATGCAGCCTTGCACAATGTCAGGCAACATACGATTGAGGCTATTAGCTACCAACTTGCATTTTATCAAAAGCGAACGTTTTCGAATTAGGCTTAAAATAAAAAGCGCTAACTTTTCTACCGTGACTCTGCACCAGGCCTATATATAGGCGGTAATACTCTACTAAACAAGGCTCGTGAATTTCATCTACAGAGTGGCTTATATGCCTTACAACACGCGGTTCATATTTCAAATCAAGGAGCCCTCCGTGAAACGATTTCGAAGCATTTTCTTCAAATCGGAGATAGTTATCACCATCACCTAAGAGAACCGATGCCCCATACTAGCCTCTCTCCCCATCATAGTCTGCGCCGATTTATTTTTAGCTTGCATAAATTAGTTCGACTATTTTTACCACTCTATCCGATTGGTTGTGGGTGTCACGTGTCCGAATGGCCCGGCGGGCGGCAAGAGCAGAAGAATGCATTCAGTGTTTTACTCAGTAATCAAAGCATTCACAATGTTCTACTTTCACGACAGTTACTCTACAGATTCATATTGATTACGGTGTTGCAAAAGCATGTCCGATTATTTACGATATTATAGGTTCTATTTCTAATTTCTTTAGCGAATTGTAAGCGTCTTTTTACGATAATTCCAAACAGTCAGTCAGTGTTTAGATTAACTGGATTTATAATTTCGCAAAATTGTGGTCAAAAGTCGATGCGTGCTTGCTTGCTATAAACTGAACGTTTCTAAAATTTATAACCTGATGAAAGAGCAAATAATCCGGTCAGTTCCCTAGGTATGTTATCTAGCTATACATGAATATGAACTACAGGGAACGAGTATCAGTATAAGGTAAGCGAAGTTTCAATAACAACGATACGGGTTGTTAATTTATTCAAATTATTGGAAGACTTCCATGCTCGCCGATCCGGCTACAAACTGAATGGAATACGGCTTCATTTCCTTTGATAGTTTCACGAAATGCAGGTCACTCTAGTTTCTTTTCACGGCTTCCAGGTCACATCCGAATTTCTTACGGGTCTGGCTTAATACAGCCTACAGTTTCCCAGTCAAATCCAAACGGCAATATTTTTAACGGGTTTTCAAATTACACTCCGTAGCTTATATTGATTAAGTCCAAAGTTCATTTTCTCGAGTCTTCAAGTCAGATCAGGTCAGATTCGTCCCATACCAGTCCGGGTAATAAGTTTATGGAGCAACACATAATTCAGAGCCATAATTCAGAGTTTTTAAGCTTCGCATCCATCGCCCCTCTTTCTTTGTTGAAATCAAGGTTGAATTCATGAGATGGTGCGATGAAAATCCGTGAGGAGCTGGAACCGAAACTTAAAATAGCATCGTGACGTCCACTGAGCCAAAAATAGATTGGCGCAGACTATCATAGGGTACGAGATCAGTTATCTTAAAGGGGCATGGTCACCTGGTAGTCATGCGCAGTAGGCGTGCCTAAAGTACTAATTAGCATATCAAAATCTTCCCGGTTGAGCGAGCGTACGTGAAAAGGTCGCAAAGGGGAGGATTTGTAGTAGCATTTTGAAGGCTGGCGGCCCTGTATTAGGGAACCACGTTGTAACAATGGCTTCAGAGTCGATGGAGGAAGAAGTTGAGTTGGATATGATAACATTTGGACAAATAGTTATGTTCTTAGAATGTTGAACATGCTTGATTTGGACAATTTTGCATAAAATCTGATATCGGCGAATTATGTCCAAACACTGCACGAAAATCGAACAAAAAGTACATTAAAAATACTTTCTGATGCCAAACAAACCACAAACACAAAGAGCATAGTCTTCTGATCAACCAACATACATATTCATGAAGCTGTAAAATAAGTTCCAGTCCATAAAAGCCGATAGTTCGAACTAGTACAAACACGCTAGGTAAGCTCAAAGGATTTTCTTCACAAGTAAACATTGTAGTGTCAAGCACCGACACAATGCTTCCAAAACTGTAGGAAAACTCCCGTTTAAAAATTCTCTGATGTCCAAATAATCACAGTAGCTCACACAGGATATTCTTATGAGTAATCTACATTCATTTGAAGCTATCAAAATTGTTTTGGAGTCCATAAAAACCGATAGATCGAACTAGTGAGGTTATAAACAGACTTCCGTTGCAAATAAACATTCTATGGTCGAGCGCGCTACAGTATGCTTCCAAAACTGTAGGCAAACTCCCGTTTAAAAATTCCCTGATGTCGAAATAATCACAGTAGCTCACACAGGATAGTCTTATGAGCAATCGAAATTCGTTTGAAGGCATCGAAATTGTTTTGGAGTTAAAAACCGATAGATCGAACTAGTACGAACAAGCTTGTTATTAATTCGCAGACTGCGTTACGAGTAAACAGCGCGCTACACTATGCTTGCAAAAGTGTACGAAATGCACCGTTCAAACATTCCATGATTCCAAATAACTACAGCAGCTCACACAGGATAGCCATGTGAACAATCGACATTCATTTGAAGTGATAAAAATTGTTTTCAAGTGCATGACATCCGATAAATCGAACTAGTACAAACATACCGTTAGTTCACGCCATGATGACTTCCGTTTTTTTCGAAATTTTCTAGCTCATTTTCGCAAATCAAACAAAAAAAGGCTATAGAACTAATAAATATATACATCTAAAATACTGTACGAAGTTTCGAGGACTGATGGCCCACACAAGCTGTTAAATTGGACCAGATTATACCACGCTCGCATTGATGGCGGATAAGTTGAGTTTCCCGTGGCCCACGGAATACTCAACTATCTCGCCCCTACTGCGCATGCGCTTAACCGATGACCATGCCCCTTTAAGTGATGGTCTCTTGTTATCACCTATCTGACAGTTACTTAGACAGATTCGCCTATGCTCGCCTCCGCCAACAACGACTTAGCTGAGTCCTTTTCTAGCAGTCCTATCTTCCAGAACTTTCTCTCCTCTTCTTCAGTCACTGGCTGCTTCTCTTCTTGTTTGGATCGCAATGCGACTCCAGTACGAGTTCCTTCTTTCATTTCAGCATCCAGTATTCTTCTAAAGATTACAAAGCTGACAATAACACAACGAAATGATAGGATACTTATCATTTAAAATTTCCAAAGAACACTGCGACATTAAATACTGCAGTAGAATGTTTAAACCCGCAAATGTACAAATACAAATACCTTTTATCTGAAGGATCCAGCGGATTATAATCCATGCTTGGGTTCTTTTCAGCTAAGTACCGGCGAATGGCACAAACAATCTGGTACAGCGTTTTAGGAGGGTACGGGTCTTTTGAACTCTTTGCAACCACCTGCACAAATTTCGACATCCAGTAGTTTAGTGTCAACGCGTCATGTCCGATAAAGGCTGACTAAGTGGCTGAACTTTATGAAAGTCATACTCCTTAAAAAGTCCGCAAACCTCTACTGAAGCAAACTTCACCCTTCTTGTTCGCTGCCATTCTTCAAAGAGACTAGCCGCCCACTTGTTTTTATATCGAGTAGAGTTCGGTACTGACTTTACTACACAAAGTTCCTCCTCCTCTGCTGTTTTGGGACAGCGAAACCTTCCCTCCGCCATCATGACAAACACAAATATGTAAATTCTACTAGCATGCAGTGATTTTTACGTTAAAATGTTGGTTTCATTAAAAACAACAAATACGTTCTAATGAGTTATGAATGCAGGTATTGTATTCGTGTGAGAAGTTATTTCACAAACTCGAGCTTTGTTGTTCATCAGGGATTCCAAACACCTCGAAACAATTGCTCTCGGTGTTTGGAACCCCTGATAAACAACACGCTCTCGTTTGAGAAATATAACTTGAAATCGTTTGACGCGCATGCGCATGCTTTCAACATCCTTCAACAAATGTTGACGAGATGTTGAAACCATTTGATGGCTTTAGATGGCCGCAACAGAATTACACTAATGTTACATATACAAACACATTAACGTCATTTAGGCTGGCAATAATATATAATTATAACATTAGCCGGATTAGACTAATTGCAACAACACTTTTACTATTTAATACTTTTAATATTAGCATGGTTCCTAATTATCTGAAATATTCACCTGGATTCATTGTTAAGCGTATTCACTGACAAAATTTAGATAATTATATTAATTATATGTTACGCTAGACTGAAATACAATTACTTACACCGTTTTAGCTTGGTATATGAGATCATTTTATTTCCTACATTAAAGGTTTATTTATAAAATGTTGGCTCGGCATCTGAATAAATCTGATGTGGAAATTGACCGCAATGTTAAATATACCAGTATCCAAACACATGACTTTAATAGTCCTTTGTACCCTTTGTTTTCAGGGATGATAATTTGGTATCCAGTAAACAATCTTCTTTCGATGAGCCATTACCAACTCACATACAAAAAGCTGCTTTTGAAGCAAAAAATGCTTGAAAGAAACAAGAATTACCGAATCTCACTTAAAGTCGTGCACAAAACTTCAGGAGGCGAGATTTTCGTACGCTTCCATTTTCGTACAAACGATTCACCTCGGAATGGTACCTGTTCCACCGACCCCAGCAGGGGTGAGGCTGTTATCGATACGTTCAAGTTCAAATGTGAAGGTTGGGAGGACGAACACCCGCCGTTAAGCTACGGCTACTCATTGGTTAGTTCTCAAGAATCTGAAGTTGACCAACTATTGTACTATGGATTTAATCATAGCGTCTCATTAAGGCTTCCTGTGGGAAACAGTTCGATGAATAACACGCTGAGCATCAGGTGTACTGTATATGATGTTTACCTTGAGGGAAGTGAATACTCCTTTAACGTGACTGTAAGTAAGAACATTTTCATACAATAGAGCGGTAAACCAAAGTAACAGGATATTTACATGATGACGTCACATACTACAACTATCAGAACTTCTTGTGCGGATCATTTTGTTTCATTTAGACCAATGCCTCGGAATTCCCAAAGGAGTTTAAAAATATGAATGCGAAAATGAATTTGAACAGATTCCTGTAGTTGTAGTTAAATGACGTCATAATGCAATTGTCGTATTAAAGATCCAATCACGGGAGCAAATAAAAACACAATGAGTTCGAGGAAAAGTAAATGCTATCGTGAATAACTCGATAAAAGGAAAATTGTTTGGTTTTAGTTTAGAACTGATTGGCTGATAATCACAAAACATTTTTCACAGCCAATAGAAAAGTTATAAGCAAAAAATAAACCAAAGCAATCACGCATTACTTTAGATATATAGTTTATTTGATAAATACATAGGCACCCAACAGGCTGAATTGCGTATCTAAAATTAATTACAACAAACTATAAGGAAAACAATTTCAAAAAGCAGCTATTAGGAATAATTACAATATTTACTTTGGACAGGTTGTCAAATGACAAGCTAGAGTAATAAACATGTATACCCAAGGGAGGGGTGCACAGGGTGGATATTTCCCAGACACCGTGATTTATCCTTAACTGAACTTTGTAACATGCTCACAACACGTACTGTTGTAACATGTAAGATGGTATTGCCTCTCATTCAAAAGGTCGATCCACCAGACGATCCAGTGAAGTCTTTGTCTGGAATTCTGTTTGATCCTGAGAGCGATCTGCAAGGGAATGACGATCAAAAGAAATTCCAGCTGTGTTTTGCTAGTCTCAGTCTTCTGGAAGATGAATACGCTGGTAATGCAACCACTGAGAACAAAACCATGGTAAAGTAAACTATATCTTGCAAGTGACTGTGCGACTACTGTTATCGGGGCCACTTGCACAAGGAGAACCAATCACATTACAGAACGAAAACAAAGCATTCTAACTTACGGTTAGTTGAGCCAATCAGGGCTGAGTACAAGACAATAGCATTTCAACTCGCTCGAGCTTCGATCTGGTAGAAAGAAAATTTTGGTGGACTGGTTCTGAAGTCGAGGTCTTTTGAATGAAAAAAATCGCGTGGATATGGTAGGATTTGGAATGCCTTATTTTCATTTTTCATTATTTAGTCGTTCGTAGTCGTTCGTAGTTCTTGAAAGGTAACCAAGCCTTAGCCTCGCATGGAGGATGGAGTTGACCCTGCACTGATACAAACCCTCTTCCTATGAATATGGATAATTTTGATTATCATACTAACTAGATACAATTAAGCCTCTAACTAAGCTGTCTAAACACCAGCCTCGATATTCCCAAAGGCTTGGTTATCTTTCAAAGTGGCGATTAAGAACTAGGGAACTACGAATAGGACTATTGCAGTGTGTTTAGTTCTTATTAGTTGTCTATATATGTGGCCCCGGTTAGAGTAGTCGCACTGTAAAAAGTATGAGCTAGCTCCTGATCAACCCAGAGATACATTAGAAAACAGCATACAAATTTCTTGACATTGTAAGGTTGGAATTCATTGGGATCATACTTCAACCATTATTCTGAACTATTCACCTACCTGCATGGAAAGATAATGGCTTCTTGGTCTCGCTCAGTTGTAAATGACGTTTTTAGCTAATTTGAGACTGTATGGCTATTTCACTTGTGTTGTCGGTAACTAGAAAAACAATAACCTATTTATTTATTTTGTGGCGTCGAAATATGCCATGATATTTCGTCCGCGGACATTACATTACTTCTGTTCCGAGAAGAGAACAGTTTCCCGAGAGCGAACCTCGAGTGAAACTGCGAGTTTCGAGGAAAATATAATATTTAAGGATAAATATCACTGCATATTTTCAAAGCCATAAATAGGTTATTGTATTTATCATCCATCAAATATTTTCTACCACGGGAGCTCTGTGTGGCACCCATATCATCCATGCAATTCTATTGGCTGCGAAATTCACCAAAAGTTCATATAAACCATTCAACGGACGATTTCAAATCAAGGCGTTCAAGAGAAGGACTTTGCATAGGTCTACAAGTTTGCTGTTGAATTAATGGTATGTTATAAAGTCAGTGAGAACAGTAATTGAAATTAAAGACACAGTTGGTAAACTGGCCGGAAGGAAGTGGCTGATTGCTAGTCGTCTGCTCAAGGAGAGAAATGGCCGGCTTCAGTTACGATATCAACCTCGAATCAACCTCGTGGCTCTCTTGGGTCGCCATCAGCGCTTTCTCGCCAGTAGAACGGCTTTCTGGCATGGCTGAACTTGAATTCTGAACCTGTACCAACTGTTTCTGCTCAGTTGAGCCTGGAACAAACTGACTAACAATCGCTGAGAATTGCACCGTCCTGTTGTTCAAGTGTTGGTCGGCTGTGATAGCTCTCGATTGTCGAGTCGCTCTTCTGACCTGCCAGCGTTTTAACTCTGGTATTTTCCAAGCCGAGGCCTTGTAGACTCGGTTTCCAGCCGTGGGGGTTTCGGTGAGTCCGCGATCTTCTCCCCACTCACGGCTGGGCGCGCGAGCTGAGCCATTATTGGTTTTAGCCAATCAGAAACTTGCCACTAAATTCCTGTTCGTGAAAGTATTTGCATAATTTACATTGTAAACTTTTTGAAAGCCGGACCGGACCAACAAAGGCTTTCGATTGCTGTTCCAAAATGCGTTTAAATTTGCTCTGGAAAAATTGTTGGTTTCGAAGAAATCAAGGATTCACACAAAGCAGCAGGAAGAGAGTTAGTTTTCTGGTGAAGACGCTTTGCCAGTAAACGCACCGGCTCTGGAAAGTCACTTGGGAAACCGTCAGCTCAAAGGTCGCGAAGCTCGTAATGTGCAGTCATTTCTCATTTAACTTTACCTATGCAAGACCAGGTAGCCCGGCTATTCTTTATACTTCAAAGAAAATTAGTGCTATCTTAATCGGAGCCAAGAAAAGACGGACGACTCCATATTAAAAGAGTTTATAGAAGATAAGAAATCACGTCTTACGCAGGCCGTGTTTACGCGTTCAACTCTGCGATCACAATTCACTTGAAAATCGCTGCATCGAACGAGTTTTTCAATTCTTCATGTCCTATGTACTAAGTTTGTACAATTTTTTAATGTCTCCAAGACATACTACACAAGTATTGGGCGGGAATACTCGACTCTAATTCAGAATAGTTCCGAGATAACATCTGAAGATCTCTGAACTTTATCCCCGTAAATTTCGGCTTTTAATTTCTGTCAGTGAGTGTCTTGATCGGCACTCACTGACAGAAGTAGTAGCCTGGTTTCTCAATGATTTTAAATGGCGTTTGTTCTTCAGAATTAATTTCACAGGAGTTTTAGTTTACAGAATTCCAATGTGTTTTAAAAGTTTACGCAATAAATGGTAAACAGCTTTGCTGATCAAAACACGCAAATAAATGAATAATATTTACTTTTAATCAGATGACGTCACGGACACGGTGTGTTGACCGCGCGCCCAGCCGTTAGTGTGGGGAGGCTTTGGAGAAACGACACCCCAACGGCTGAAACCGAGCCTAGAGGCCTTGAGTATTGTTACAGTTTCATCACTAGGGATGAAATCAGTTTAAACACTTGTGATTTTCAACTGGAGTTTCATTGGGTTTCCAAACTCATCCACCTGACCAAGTGCAGTCCTCTGATTGACTAAAAAGCTCATGAATTATTAATAAGTTTAAGAAAAATATATAAATTGTGTCTTTGGAGCTGGTTCCATTTTGACGTTTTTTTCGACGAAAAAATGTCAGTCTAGGCGCTTTGGTAAACAAATATTTTCCGCCTTTAGCTAGCCAGTGGCACGCGCGACACGTCACACCATCTTCTGTCACGATGTGATGACGTGGCGGGGCAACAATTGATGAATTGTTGCCTGCGCAGGATACATTGGATTTTGATGACTGCCACGTGACCCTGAATCAGCCAATGAGAACGTGCGTTGTGTCTGAAAAACTTATGACTATGTAACAATCGCTGATATTTATCGTCTGGCCGAAAGAAAATATCGGGTCACATGACGCATTCCACCAATCACGCGCGAGCAAATCATTTGATGGGTTAGAATGGGGGATAGTTACCTCGCGCTTATAATTGTTAAATATTTGGCATATTACAAGTAAATCTAAGGCTTATTGAAAATGTTTGGTGCAATTTCAGATTAGGGATCAAATGGTTTCTGCAATTTCTAAGGTGACTCCAAACTCAACGCAGGATTTGTCCCAAATAGCCGGCACACTCATCGGTTGTACTTCGAACAAAAAGGAATTATCTCTTACATCTCAGGTAAGGAAACATTGATTTTTATAATAACTGTTTAGATGTTTTCTTAGTGGCTGATTACTTAGTATTGGATTTACTTAGTATAATTGCTCTATAACTAATTTTGCCTAAATATTTAAAGGATATTTTTGAATTGAGGTCTGCTGCGTTTGGGCAACAAATGTTGTTATTCCTAGGGTAAACTCTACAACTTATGGCCTACATTATTTTAGATACACGACAGCCAGGACCTGGAACAACCAAACGGAACAACTTAGAACCACCATAAATCTGAAAGATTTTGATGTACTTTTTGTATCGAAATATTCAAATAACTTATATTTGTACTATATTTATATTTATTGATACTTACAAGAAAGTGTATTTTTTTATATATAGTTGTTTCTCACTTGATAATTTATTTATTTATTTCAATTATCTTATTAGATATTAGCATCTTAATGCTACTCTGTAAATTCGAAGTTAAATACAGTTTATGTAACTATGTATGTATGTGTAATGCCACGGAAAACGTAGAATACTATGTGAAGTGAATGCTGCCTGTATTATAACATGCCATAGTAAGTAATACTGAGCAGTTTGGAAGTTTGGTCTTTCATTGCTGCAAAGTTATATGTTGATATTTAAATACAGGGAAAATAACGAAAACGAGGTCAGTTAGTCACAACTGGTTCAAACCATATATAATTATATATGTTGACGTCTCAATAACTTAGTACAATTTTATGCTATCACCTCTAAAATTCAGAGTATTGCTAATCTTGGCATACTCTTTAACATGGTAGCATGCAACTGTCATTTACTGCTCTCTATACTATATTGAAATCTCGATAACTTAGTACCATTTTATGCTATCACCCCTAAAATTCAGAGTATTGCTAATTTGGTATACTCTTTAACATGGTAGTATTCTACTTTTTCTCCACAATTTCCCTCGTCTTCAACGTCCTTCCTGATTGGCCAGCCCTCGTGATCCACAACATTCATATCGCTGGCCACGAACGACCAAATCCACACAAAATCACACGGTTGGAAAGCTCGTTCTTTGCTTTAGAATTTGTTTAAGCGACCAGCAGTTTTTCAAGCGAATTTGTCCTTTTCGAAACTAAACGGTCCAATAGAGATGAGTCTGCGATAAAGTTCTGGTAAGCGGTATTACTCAATTACGGGCTGCGGGTACTTTATGTAACTTTATTAACAACAGTGTCCCAGTGTACATTTCTGGCGATGGTCTGTAAATGGTTCGATTTTTGCAGTAATACTTTGTGTTGATTTTGTGTTTTAGATCAATTCTATCAACGCAGCTGGAAATATGACGTCATCACTTCAAAAGGAAAAACAAAACAAAGAATTTGATTCGACGATTGTTGAACGTGTCGGGAGGGATTTGATGCATCTTTGTGGAAACCTCATTGAAGGAGCGGCACTCAAACCAGACCAAGAAAACAACACCAAAGCTACTTCGACAACGAACGATACGACAAAAGAACAGGTTAACATACCTTAATCATAAATACGTATTCATGGTTTACATGTGACGCCGGTTATCAACAATTCAAAATCTAAACTATAAGTCCTACGAAGACACTGATTAAACAGAAGTGTACACAGCAAATTTCACGTCGATAGGGTGTTTTGTTCCGGGGTAAATAAGTTTTGAATTTTATCACAGAATGGTCTATACAGCGTGCTTTTTGAACAGTATAAAAATCTAAGTTCTTACGCCATTCTCTTTTTTTACTTGATAAATCCTTATAAGTTGTATCCAAAGAGTTTTGAAGTGACATCCAATGATTTTGGTAGGTTTAATTAAGCTTTATTTGTAACGCCGTTTTATGGCCGCCATCAGTGGTGTCTCAAAGCAGGAGGCCTTCACCTCTCAAAACCTTGCATTTTATTGGACCCCATTTGGACTGCACTGACAAAGAATTTAATTGTTTTATGGTTAGGGTTTGTATTGTTTCAGGGTAGGCTATTGTTTGGATAGCCAGTACTGTTCCAGGTTCCGAGGAGATGAAGGCCGTCCCTCTCAAGATGGCGGCTGTATGGATACATGTGCAAAGTTATATAAAATTGTCATACATTCATTGCCACACAGATAAAATTGTCATACATTCATTGCCACACAGCTCCGTTAGGAAGTATAATCATTCTGTTGCAAAATGTGGGTTATAAATGTATTTTTGGTAGTTCTACAAGGGTCAACATCGGTTTTATTCAATTTCGCCAATGCAAACCAATTTTGTGATCGGGGGTCATGATGATAAAAACCACCAATTCCTGCGGTATCGTTATGTCGATATAAAATATTACAATCACCGTCATTCGAATTGAACCTTAACCCTTCTGTTAAAACAAAACTACAACAATAACGCTCAGCTATAGCCTGAGATAGAAGAGAAATAGCACGTGAATGTTCTGGCATGCTCTTCAAACATTTTCGATAGAGGTGGCAAAGATTACAGTGGATTACAAATGCTTCTTCTAGAAACCTGATGTCGGTCCAGTGCTACAGTATTTTTCATCCATTTCTCATGCCATCTTTGCCATCATGAGTAGGGCCAGTCTGTTCCTAACCAGTTCTTAGAACTGACGCGTTCCATTAAAGAACTGACCAATCAGACGGTTCGTGTAAATGGAAAGAACCCTAAGTCACAATATATCACTATAAATATTTTGATTACTAATAACCCTGAATTGTTTTGATAGCTCTGTGTATACATTGGTAGTTCTCGAACAAATAATTCCTTTCAGTGAATTATGTTATTATCCCCATTCTATTAGCTTCCTGTTTAATGCCGTGCATCCTTGTTAGATAGCTTTAGATACGAGTTCACTTTGCTGTCCTTAATTTATATTAATAATTATTCTTCAGCTGAAATTTGTCGCTCAAAGAGCCTTGAATATCACCGATGTCTTGTCAGGGATTGTGCTTAACAAAATGCTACCCGATGGAGCGATGAAAACCCTCACAAGTCCAGTTCTTAGTATGACACTTGCGAAAGCATTACCTGATAAATTACCTAACCACTACAACGTGACGGGTGGAAGCTTCGATGTGCCTTTCTCTCTGAAGTATTCTCTTCCGTCCCATGAAACTGGTAAGGAAACAAAAGAATCCCAAGGAACGCATAAAGATGAAGAAGGCGTCATTAATAGTCTAGCGATATTCTCTAGATTGAATCCCTACATTTGGAATATAAATAAACGAGTCACTTGTCCTGTATCAAGTCTTACTTACAAAGAGTTTTCAGGTGAGGAAATTGTTATCAGAAATCTTACCAATCACTTTAAGATGCAAGTGACGTGTGAGACTCCGAACAAGCCTCGTAGAATATCTAGCAATGGGTTGGAATTTCCTTACTTCGTTACACCAGGAAATGAGACATATGCTTTGCATAAGTTTTTTGTCAAACATAATGCCACTGCCTTTGACTTGGTACTGAAGCTACAGAAACACGTATTTGTTACTGTATACGTTAGTTATGGCAAGAAACCTACTTACAAGGATCATGATTACGAATTCTACCATCCCAACTTGGCTTCCTGCGTTGAGCCACTAGAAAGGAATAACTGTACTGGAGTGTACGACTTCAATGACTGCATGGGGATAGGCGCCAGAAAATTGGACGGCAATAGTAAGAAAGCATGTGCAAATTTGACCGACGTTGACTTTCTCTATTATTCAACTGAAGCTCGTAACTTTTCAAAGTGCATTAGCTATGAGGATCAGGTGACTTGTCCACCAGTGACATGCGATACCCCATGCGATAGTGATAATTGTAGCCATAGCAACTCGTCCATGTACAGCACCCGTAATCTTGGCAACATCATCAACGTTGGAAACAACAGGGGCCTTGGGAACAGTAGTCATTTCAATTGCACTAACCCACCGTTGTGTAAAAATGTGAAGAACTTCTTGGAGTGTAGTAACATCTCCTATGAGAAATATGAGGAATGCAAAGATCTTTTAAAGAAAAGAAAACTGTTCTACGGCAAGCATATATATAAAGACTGTCACAGAGATCCATATCGGATTTATTTTGATCTTGAAATGTTTGGAAAAGAAGGTTTCTATTACGTAGCAATCCAATACCCAGCAAATCCTCCTAATGTGGCTTCCGATGAGAACACGACGATGGCTCCTTCAACTCGTCGATGCGAAGTTCACGTTGAGGAGAAGCCCGCACCTGCCACTGCGCCTCCCCCCACAACGTTATCGCCCTTTATCGCTCCAGTCTATAAGATATCATCGTTGAATTACTCGATGGCTGTCAACTTTTACTCGTGCTTGTACTGGGATGACGGATGGTGGACAGATGGATGTCAGGTAAGACATCGTATTAACCTCTCTTAGAAGCCATAACAGAATAATCCTTAAAGTGTACATGTATGTATGGTGTATGGCAATATATTGCCACACACTGTACATTCTTTGTAAACCAGAATCCATGGTTAATATTTAATCAACGATTAACGCTAATTGGGCTTCGAACAACCGAGGCCAGGGAATTTTCGGAGGAAAGTGATTCTAGCGCGCGCTATCACGCAAACTGTATGTCCTCTTATTTCCAATGGAAATCAGAAAACGAGAAACTGAGCAGTAAAATTAATATCTATTTCTACAGCCTCACGCGAATTCTACTCCAACACTTCTCATCTGCATGTGTAACCACCTCACATCGTTCAGTGGTGGTCTCGTAGCACCAAACACTATCGACTTTGATGAGGTATTCGCTAATTTTGCAAACATTGCAGCAACAGGGAATTTCTTCGTCCTCTTCACTATCATTGCAGTATTTCTTCTCTACTTTATCGCTCTAATATTAGCAAGACGATACGACAAAACAGACAACATTGTGGTAAGAGAGTTCACCAAATTTTCGAACGTTTACCTAGCTTAAGCGAGATATAATGAATGTATGTAAATAAAATAAAATTTGCGAGTAAAACATGTTAAGTAACAGTCCGCGCAAGAGTTAGGCACACTTATATTGTTTAGATGCAATTTGTTTTCCCCACAACTCAGCAACCCTTAAATGATACATTTCTGAAATTAAATCCACTAAAATGCATTTTAAAGGTACATTTCTTTTGTGTGAAAACATTTCGTCCAATCAGAAGAGTCCAAAACAATAACCACGAAAACGTTCAATTTAAAAATGTTTCCCATATTGAAAGTTCGTCATATTAAATGTTATGGGTGTTTTCACTAGGTGCAATTCAAATCTGTTTACAAAATGAGAAAATATAATATTTTTCTTCAAGTTTAGATATATTTTAATGTCTAAGCCAATGAGGTGGAAGATTGAAACAATACCACAATTAGCACCTTTTTACATCCATGCATAACATATGCCTACCTCTTGGGCGGACCATTACTTAAATAATTATTGCAATATTTAACTACAATCTTAGGAAGCGTTATATTGACAGTATTCCAGAATAAGAATAGAAAGAATAGTCTCTGAAAATCACTGGTTGACGCATATTTTGCACTATAAGCTACAAATTCTTGCTGAAATATGACATTCAGGTTACATATAGTATTCCAGTGGCTAAAAAATTCCGATACAAGCGATTTGTAGTGATAATTCTATGTATTCTTATTCCGGAATACGGTCAATCGAACGCGCCCTACGTAGCGAAGCAGCTTCCCGAAGAGAAGACGAGAAACCTCGCGTGTATCATGTAATAAAACTTATGTCTATATAACGAAACACTTAATGACTGGTCGCTCGGGAAACCAGTGAGGTATGTTTCCCTCGACTCTCGATGTTGGAATTAAAGCGAGGAATAATATAGGCGGCGAGCATTTAGCAGTCCTTCACGAATTGTACGAATAACATGTCAAACAAGTTTACTTTTCATTTAACCCTTTTCTACTATTAAACGAGAAGTTCCGTAGATAAGGGTGCTCCTCCGTTTTCAGACATGGCGAACGCGAAATTTGAATTTCTAATTACAGAGCAGTGAAGAACATAGGCGAGTGAATCAGCCTCTCCTGTTAAAATACGAAATATCGAACAAGCTATCAAGATGACTGCTTACGAACTTTGTAACCCTAACTCTGAAGTTAAACATTCAGTATGTGTTTGATTTGATTTTCGCGCGATAAACACAAGAGATGTTCACTCCACAAAGGCTGAGTGACAACTCTAGGTGTCAGTTAGCCTACGTAGCAAGCGCAGGGGGAATGGGGTAGAGGGGAAAAGATGAGAGAGAGAAGGAGGAGAGGGGAAGAGGAGGGGAGGGGGAATGGGGAGAGGAAAGGGAAAGGAGCGCTTGCAGAGAACCCCCCGTTTTTTTCCCCTTACGCCCCCAGATTATAAATTAATTTTCAGTGTCGTCTGACATGTCATCTGTCAAAATGAACCAATCGACTTCCTCGTTTTTGACCTTCCATGAGAAGGAAGTTCAAAATGACCCCAAGGAAAAAACGAACTAGAACAGAAGTCAAAAATTTGGGCTAGAAAATTGATTTCTGTATGGATTTTCACCAAATAAAAACTCTGCAACCCCTAGGGTATCCATACTACATTTCCAGCGGGAAATTTTGGCTTAAACATAAGTTTTTCCACACGAAAAAAAATACAAGAGACTTCAGTTTCTACACCTTTAAGTAATTATTGCGCTAAGTAATTTTTAAACTCTCTATATAGAGACTAATCTTCGGTACATTTGCCTCAAAATAAAATACAACTTCGCATGTTCTGGTCCTAAAACGTAGCTATCCTGAATTGCTTGACATCCTAGTCGTAAATAATCTGCTTCTTATGGCAACCTAAGGTAAGCTAATTAGACTACTAAATTGGCCTAGCCTAGACATCGCTGATGTGGTTGGACAAGACCATTTTCGTTTCTCTCTCACTCAATCTGGCGAGCGTTTTGTACGCAAAAACACATTTCTGCACCGAATTGAGTGCGACAAAAGCTATTGACAGTCTATTTGGTAAATATTATCCAAGTGTAGTACAATATTCGGCTATACAAGTCAGTGTTTCCACATGAAGTTTGAATGTTACTTGTCGATTCACGACTTTCGCTTTGCCAAACACTGGCGTAACAAAACACAACCATTCAGTACATTTGCATCAAAGTAAAATAAAACTTCGCAGTTTCTGGTCCCGAGAAGTAGCTATCCTTAATCATTTTACATCATAGTCGTAAATGATATGCTTCTTAGGCAACGTAAGGCTGCTTAAGTTGGCCTAGTCTATACAGCACTGGTTGGACAAGAAGGGCCGCCATATTGAACTGCCTTTGCCACGAAGATCAAACATTTGGTCTAGAAAATGGATTTCTGCATGCATCTTCACCAAATAAAAACTCTCTGAAACCTCTAGTGTATCCGTACTAAATTTCCAGCAGGAAATTTTGGCTTAAACATACCATTTTTGACAAGCAAAAATTCACAACAGACGTCAGTTCTTCTTCGGTCTTCTTTTATTCGGAGCTTCGTTGTTTCGCCTGGGTCTCTGCTTTTCGTTTTTCCGACACCCCTGAAGCTATCGCTGTACTTCTACCAATAGCTCTATAAACTACAAGAAGTTGAAGATACTTTTGCCAAATCTGGTGGGTCAAATGGCCAACAATTCGGCTTCGTGCGAGTTCTAAAATTGAATTGAACACTTCTTCATCGAGCCATATTAACCGCTATTTTTATCACAAGTGTCAATCAAATGTCATTGAACACCGTTTTAGCCAATCCGAATTTTGCGTCCAAAAAATGAACGTTAAAAAGGAAGAAAACTGCAAGCGCTCCTTTTCCTTTCCTTTCCTCTCCCCATCCTCCCTCCCCTCCTCTTCCCATCTTCCCCTCTTCCCCATTCCCCCTACACTTGCTACGCAGGCTAGGTGACAGTGGCCTGGCCATGGTCCTTTATACCGGAATTTCCAGTTTAAACTTTCTGCTCTTTATCTTAGGCGACAACCGTTGTTTTACCTGCCTGGGACTCTAATGATGACGGTTATATCTACGAGATCAGCATCTACACGGGAACGTTCCAAGGCTCAGGAACGACCGCCAACGTTGCTATGG
This sequence comes from Actinernus sp. WN-2022, assembly GCA_030867875.1. Classification (NCBI taxonomy): domain Eukaryota; kingdom Metazoa; phylum Cnidaria; class Anthozoa; order Actiniaria; family Actinernidae; genus Actinernus; species Actinernus sp. WN-2022. Next base: position 32,197,317 of record JAOWCC010001634.1, read on the forward strand.
TGATTTATGGTGACCATAACAACAGCTCTATCATCCCTCTGACGGAATCAAGTGGCAAATCAAAGATGCTTCTTTCTCGTGGTAACGTTTCAAATTTGATTGTTAATACCGAACGGAAGTTGGGTCCAATTAATTGCATTAACATATGGCATAACAATGCTGGAGACGATCCTTCTTGGTTTTTACACCAAGTTGTCATTCGTGATGTACAGACAGACAAGAAATGTTTTTTCTTATACAGCGATTGGCTTGCAGTTGACAAAGGGGATGGGAAAATCCAACGGCGGATTTACACCGCGGGTGAACAGGAAATGACAAAATTCCGAAATCTTTTCTACGCGCATACTGCTAAGAGCTTCGGCGACAAACATTTGTGGATGTCTGTGGTACTACGTTCTCCCACAAGTCCCTTCACTCGAGTGCAACGTGTTACATGCTGCTTGTCGCTGTGTTTGTCGGTAATGATTGCCAACGCCATGTTTTATGAACAAGATGAAGGAATAGAGAAGATAGTCAAACTTGGTCTGATAAAATTTAATTTAAATCAAATTATCACTGGAATCGAGAGTAGTCTTGTGGTAGTCCCACTGAATGTTCTTATCATCACTCTATTCCGCAAAGCTCGACCAAAAGGTAAACAAAACAGAGATGGTAAAAATGAAACCAATCTTGAAAACGACAAACTCCCAGATCCTAATAAAGATGGTAACCTTGCTAAAAGGAACAAAAGGAACTGTGAACTCCCGCACTGGTTTGTATACATCGCTTATACGCTCTGCGTCTTAAGCTCCGTGGCATCAGCTACGTTTGTGATATTCTATAGTCTGCAATGGGGCACTAAGAAATCCAACGAGTGGCTAATATCTGTGATGGTATCCTTCGTACAAGACATCTTTGTCATGCAGCCCTTGAAAGTGGTGTTGATTGCAGCTCTTTGGTCTCTTATTTTTCGTAAGCCTCCCGAAGACGAACAAGTTAATATGAAAGACAGTAAAGAGGACCAACCTGGAAGAGCTGATCAAGTCCAAGATCATTGTAAAGAGGACAGTGATGGTATAATCGAAACATTTTATCCTTTGAATGATGATGAGGTGACAGCGTCCCGTGAGCATAAATTAAGAAGTAACAAGATGAAGTCGATATTCAAGGAAGTTGGTTTTCATCTGACATTTTACGTCTTATTGTCGACCATCTTGATTGGTGGAGAATCCGGCCATCGATACAGGCTGTCGAGTCATATTGAAAACGTATTCACGAATAAGAGTGAGAAGGTAACTGGTCTCTTTTTAATAATCCCATTTGGTTAATTGAATGTTGTTAAAGTTGTTTTTGGTAAATGGCATGGTAAAAGTTAGGTTTAAAGGAAAACAATGTTAACTTTGCTCTCAAGTGTTCCTTACAGGGGCGTAGCGAGCCTTATCGCAGGAATACATACAACTGGTGTGTCGAGTGCCGAAGGCGCGAGAATCTACGGGATTTTGGGGCATACCCCTCCCACCCTTAACCCTCCCACCCTTACCCCTCCCACCCTTACCCCTCCCCCAGGAAAAAAATGATATCTAGAGTCTCGGAAATGCTATTTTCAGCATTTTTCATGTCAACACCTTATGAAGGTCCATGTCCTTGTGTTTGTGTATATGAAGGATAGCGAGAGAGGACAATCTCTTATCACCCATAGTACTACGAAGTGGAGTTTTAAGTCGCTTCATCCCACTAAAGCTTCGCTCTGCAGCGCATGTAGAGATACGATACGTTAGGAGGGTTGACATGGTCAAGTGTTTATGATGATGATTGAAGTAAAGCAAAGTATGAGAGGTATAATATAGGTACGTGCGTATAATGTGGTTATGCTTGGCCTCTGCCTTATGGATACCTAAATCTTATGCTGTGTTTGTTTCCTGTAAATTGTAGACTAGATGACATTTATGCACCGATTGTCTTGTTCATAAACTGATTTGAATTACCAGGGCGCTGCCATCTTGGATCTTATGACGTCACCCAGTTATTGCTATCGTTACACAACAAAAGATCTATTGTTTTCTGACAATGCAGGCAACCGGTCACGTCATAAGATCCAAGATGGCGGCACGTGGGAAATTCGAATGAGTTTTATGGACAAGAAAATCGATCCAAACTGGGTCCATAATATGGGACACACTATGTTTGGAGCCACGCTCTGTTGTGTGGACCCTACTACGCTTTGTTTCATTTATTATTCTAGTTACAATGGTCTCTATTCGTCTCTATTCGTGGTAAAAGCATTATAAATAAATAAACTAACAAACGAACGAACGACCGAAACAATTTAGGTATCTATAACAAACATTTGAAACAGTGGAGGTTCCCTTTAAGAAACCTTGTTTCGCAATAAAAAGACCTATGAAATTTAAGATGTGCAGGATGTGGCTGAATTTGAAAGATCATAGTAAATCGTATACAATATAGGTTAAAAAAGTGAGGGAACAAAAGCCAGGTAAAACAACTTGAGCCTCTTACGTATGGCGCAGCTAATGCCCAAGGTTGAGCTGGCTTGATTCTCAATGTAAACAGCCAATGCCCAAGGTTGAGCTGGCTTGATTCTCAATGTAAACAGCTAATGCCCAAGGTTGAGCTGGCTTGATTCTCAATGTAAACAGCTAATGCCCAAGGTTGAGCTGGCTTGATTCTCAATGTAAACAGCTAATGCCCAAGGTTGAGCTGGCTCGATTCTCAATGTAAACAGGGTGGGCCAGGGGTTTTGGGTATAGTGGTATCCAATGGTTTTTAAATTAAGTATACGTTATTTTTACATTGAAATAGGCATTTGGTATATTTAAATGTTGGTTAGATATTCGGACTCATGATCAGGTGTTTGAGTTCTGGATGGGAGGGGGGAAGGATAAGGGATGGTAGGACTCTATATTTGGGTCAAAGATTTTGGGTAATTTTTAAAACGGGTATTTGGGTACATTTGGCTATAAGATGCGGTAAACAGCATGCATAATGCACGGGGATGTTGCTGAAAAGGGGTTCTCCGGAGCCATACTATCAACGCCGACCTGCTTACATCTTATATACGATTTACCATTTCTCGTATCAGCTGCATTCTGAACGTGCTTACTAGCCTTCATCGTGGTAATGGGCCTTCGTACAACTTATAGAGTTCAGCGTAAAGCCTGCTTAAACATTAGCTATGCTGCCTGTCCATGGCCGCTGATTGATCATATTTCTTTTTTTATAATTTTCCTCAATGAAAAATAATTAACGCCCTACTGTGAACTTTGAATTTCTGCCCACCACAACTTTGGCTTACTCTGTATACATAATGTATATACCTCATTAATAATTAATAAGAGTACTAGACAATCCTGTGCTTTGAATAATACTACATGATGGCCTCTACATATATGTACCCAGTACAGACCTGATTAAATATTCAGTCCATACTGCCACAGCTAGACACTAGTTCTTGTTGGATACATAACTGATTAATAAAACAGGTATGTACATGTATCTATGATACAGATCTGATTAATAAAGCATCAACGTCAAGATATCACTGATACTCCTGTATCGCTGACACAGACATACATGTATATGTTTTAATAATCAGACTGTTTTCAAATAAACACTGTTCACATCAAAATTTCGCTATTTTCTTATTTCTTCTTATAGTTTAAGGATTAAGGAAGAAGTATTATTTACACAAATCACGTTCGTGATTTATTATTTATTTAAAGTCATCGATCGTTCTCGAAAATATACCAAAGAGAGTATGCCAAATGACAACATGTCAGACCTGTTTATTCTAAAAGTCAAAGTGTATTTTTACCCTATTCATTTCTTCTGTAGGTCTCTGATACAAAGTCATTCTGGAAGTGGTTGGACACCTACCTCATTCCTGGACTTTACGACACCAAGTGGTACAACGGCAGAAACTTCACAGACGAGGAAGGATTTATGTCAACCAAGAAAGCTTTCCTGGTCGGCATGCCAAGGATAAGACAGACGCGCGTTAAACCAGGCAAGAACATTCTTCTTTCCTGTTAATTTGAGATATAGTATTTTTGTTATTGGACTTGACTTTCATTTTCAAACGTTTTTTAATACCGTTTCTAGTAATAGTAAAACCAACGGTCCTTCTTGTAGCTTCATTTCTGTTAGATTGTGCCCGGGGGTATATCGCCGATTCCTCCTAGAATCGCATAGTCACAGCTGAATCGCACTAGTGCGTTTGCGAAATCACACAACGAGGAGTGGTGATTCAGAATGGAATCACCACTGTAGTCCGGCTACGCGCGCTATTTATAACTTACCAAAATACCAACAAAAGTGATAAATACAGTAAACACCCGCATAAAAGAACAAGTGGATTAAGAACCTTCAGGCTGAAATTTTGTCAATAAAGCACCATATATATAAGAACCAATTCAGCCTGACAAATGAAACATGTTCTTATGTAAAAAAATAGGGTATCAAAAATTAGAAAACAGTGGGGCTGATCTAAGTATGTGTGCTGGACCATTACAAACACACAGTATTTCGCAGAAGGGATTGGAGTTGCTAGTTTTATGGTTTCATTTAATACAACAGTGATTGCATATTAATTAAACCTCTCAGTAATCTTGATCACTGTATCTCATTTCCAGAAACAATTTTAAGAACCTCTTAAAGACCCTTTAGCACGCCCCGTGATGCTTTGCGCGAAACAAGTATTTTCGTGGACCACGAAATTCAGTTCTGTGACCGGCAATGTCTACATGTAAAGAATCTGCTTGCATCGTCGTTGTTACCGCTGATAGTAACTATTATATACGCACATACGATGAATACTCTTCTAAAGAACTTATTTAGGGCATTCTTTTAAATATTGAACCAAAATTTGCTGACAGATTTTGTGTGACATCCATCCGAGATGGCGCCAGCGAAGAACAACCGCCGAGAACATTGTCACGGTCTGTCTTCCTTCCTAAAACGAAGGTAAGAAGATCATTCGCCGATAATTCTCCGATCTTCCAGTTAGGGAAATACAAGCAACTGCGGTGAGTTTGGAGAGTACTCTGCATTCTGGCATTTCTGAGTACATTTGTAAATAGCCGGCGGCTTAGTAGCTAGCGGCTTAGCGGATGCCGAGCGGATGACTCTGGCTGTTCAAAGGACTGTCGATTCTCCAACGGTATGATATTTGTGATTCAGTTTTCTAGTTGCGTGTATATCAGTGGATAAACTCAATGAATACCTTGCCGTTCCTCCGTTGTATCCGTGCTCACTAATTCCGATATTTAGTAATTTGTAAGTGTTCAAACCGAAGTCAAGCGGTCAACATAAATACTTTGTAGCGATCGGTCAGTACACACTATTATAATATTCTCCTCAGCGAACAAATAAAGTTATTGCTGCTACTGACTTTCTATTGCTGTATGTTGTTGCTTGACTTATTCCTCATCTAGATTATTAGTTAGATGTGTATTTGATCAATAATCGAACTGTTTGTGCTCTATAATCTGATATGAAATGCATGTAAGTAGTGTAAGTGTTCGTGCATCAGTTTACGCGCTGAATAATTAAATAACGTCCTGCATCAAGTTCCCTTCCAAGTTCTACCTTTGTGGATGTTTGATTAATGAATAAGTCTCAGCTTTCAATGCTGAATCGATTTTAGGGCTTTCTTAAACTAGGCATTATTTCCGTTTATATAAAGTTTCACAGAGGTCCATAGAATTTTGACGACGGTTGTTGAGTTAGGTGCTCGTCACAGTCAGTGAACACGAAATCAAAACAAAAACACGGGTTTCGCACAAAGTATCACGGGGCGTGCTAAAGGGTCTTTAAGAACATCTTCAGCCTGATTTCTCACTAAGCACCCGATATATAAGAAACGCATCAGCCTGAACCCCAAAATCAACTTGTTCTTTTATGCGGGTGTTTACTGTAATCAAGTAATTCATCGTACTATGCGATTGAAGTAAAAACACATGCCTGGCTCAATAATTCCATGTTAACTTGCAAACTTGCACTCGAAAAACCGACTCGGGCACGGTAATATCGGTTTTCTCATGCAATTTTACGTCGAATTACCTCCCACGATCATAAGGCATGTGACTTTCCTATAATATTACCAGTTCGTAATCTACTAAATGCATACTCAATTACGCACAAACCTTACAACAGCTGAATAAAAAAAAGTCGCATGTCACGTTTGCAGATATAACTGATTTTTTTAGATTAGTATTTTTTCTTACAACCATCTGTAATCATCTATATTTATTTTCTAGGCTTCTACCCAATTAACGTCATGTATGTTATTTATTTTGGTTTATTAGTGGAATGCGAGGCCACGAAAGACTACCCGTCTCTCCAGGAAATCTTCCCGAAGTGTTATCCGAGCTACTCTTTCTTGAATGCAGACGAATCATCACACGCACAATCCCTTAATGACAGCGTCTTGAACGGTGAGATCGGATTCGAAAGAATTTGCCTTCAGCCATTTCTGTTCCAAAATGCTACTGTGCTCGGGACATTACCAGTTGTAACAGGTGATGTGACATACAGTGCCGGAGGTATGGTGGCAGATTTGGGATACACCTTGTCTACGGCAAAAGAAGTTATCCTCAACATCAAAAACGACAAGTGGATTACTCGTCAGACGAGAGGCATATTCATCGACTTCACTGTGTTTGAACCAGCATCAAATCTCTTTGCTGTTGCACGATTTACATTCGAGTATAAAGAAACAGGAAAGATACGACCTTCATACCGAATAGAGCCGTTGGCGCTCTACGGATCGGGTAGCGGTGCGTTTGATGCTGTCCTTGCCTTCTTTCAAGTTATTCTCGTTCTAATGATCATATTTTCCTTCACAAAAGAAGTTGTAAAGATTACAAAAGAAAAATTCTCGTATCTCAAAGAGTTCTGGAATGTTTTAGAAATCCTGCTCGTTGGTTTTGCAGTAGCAACAATCGCGCTACACATCGTGAAGACGATATATGTTGGGCAAATAATTAAGAAGATTCAAAAGAACCCTTTTGCAAGAATGAGTTTTGATTACGCCACCTTCGGAACAGACGTTTGGAAGGCATTAGCGTCGGTTGTCATCTTCCTGGCAACTATTAAGCTCCTGAAAATTCTTAAGGTCAACCCAATTATCATTTCCTTTACCCTGGTAATGAAGCTTTCTAAGCCATACCTGGTATCAATGTCGGCACTTTTCGTGGTTGTTTTCATGGCCTTTGCACACATGGGTCACTTCGTGTTTGGACCTCACCTTCTTATGTACTCGACGTTCATGAAATCTTTTGTCAATGAGTTCGAGATGATACTTGGAAGAAGTGTTTTTCGCGAACTCACAAGTGTGGCTCCCAGGATTGGTCCATTCTTCTTTTTCAGCTACTTCATGATCACTACGTTGTTGCTGGTTAACTTCTTTGTGACGGTTCTTAATGACTCGTACGAAGAAGGACGCAAGATGATTGAAGACGAAGAAAACAGCGAGGACATCAAGGTGGCCATGTTGATGTCAGCTTACTTGAAGTCATCTCTCCAAGACATCTCTAACGACCTCAAGAAAATATCCAAGACAACTTCAAGAGATCCCGAGGTCATTTATGCTTTAACATCAGATTTTGACTATGACAGAGAAAGAGATTACTTTCTTTACTAGGATGAATTGCCGAGTATGGTAAAGTGTGTCCTGTATTTAGAGCCATATTTGAGGGCCAAAAGTTATTCAGTGTTTACTGTTTGGTGCCACCATCGAGAATTTGATTGGTCGGAGGTCGTCAAGGAAATATATATCTTTCGGGGCAGGCGTAGATCTAATGAGTTGCTCGACAGTAAGAGCAAGCACGTATGCAGTTTTTTGTTTAGTTTATATCTTTGCACCTTACTTATTAAATATGTCTGCTTTTTAGAACGATTAGCTCAAAAAACAAACAGAGTACACTCTGGCGTTGAAGGATTTCAAATTGTTGTGGGCCTCGTCAAGTTATGTAAGGCAATATAAATTTACAATATAACATTCAACTAAAGCTATCAAATAGTTAAACAATAGCTAAGTTACTGACTGTACGTGATTCAGAAAAGTTTTTCGTTTCTCCGATCCTCGTTAAACACACCGCTCTCGAGTTGTGACGTCATCATGAGAATTGGAACGCACTTTTCAGCCAATCAGAAACAAGAAACAAGTCACTTGTATATACAGTGTATAATAATTACTATAACAAAAACGTTTATAAATAGTAGCTATGAAACAAAAGGTGCGATAGGAGTAACCCCCCCCCCCCCCCCCCCCCCCCTCCGTGTTATAAAACAAGTCTATCCGTGATTTATAGAAATAATTGAGCTATATATATTCCCTTGTACTTGTCAGTTTGTAAATTGTTGAAGACGTGAAGAATAACTCTTGTGAACAGCACGCTTTGTGTACGGTAACTCGTAAACAGCGTATAATGAATCAGATGTATACTGGTCATTATACAGTCCGTATACATCAAGATCAGTACACGTCAGTATACCGGTCCGTGTACGGTAACTCGTAAACAGCGTATAATGAATCAGATGTATACTGGTCATTATACAGTCCGTATACATCAAGATCAGTATACGTCAGTATACCGGTCCGTACACAAGGTGTATACGGACTCAGCATACTTCATTGTACATGCCATTTCATGCAGTGTTAATATTAGGGACCTTTAGCAACCACGACGGCAACGTCTTGGACGACGGCATAAAACAATAGCCTTAATTACGAAGTCCAATAACTGCACGTGAAAATGCACGCAGTCGCCTACATTTTCACCGTTCTTTGTAAAAACACAACGTAAAAACCCCAAATTGTACGTTTTAAAGACAACGCGAACGTAAGAAAGTAAATCAAATCATTTTTCGTTCGGCGTGAAAGGAGCTCTATTAAGTCATTATATTTAAAAAAAAATCTGGTTGTGAAAAACAATTCAAGGCGAACAAGGGAAATAGTAAACACCATATTTCGGGAGAAAACACTTTTCTACATCCCGTCGTCACTGCCGTCGCCGTCCTGTTTGCTAACGGTCCCTATTACTGTATATAACAACACTGTTCCTTTACAAATAAGTTCAAGTTCAAGTTCAATTTTATTTTGCACTATTTACAAGTTCAGTTTTAACAATTAGTAGGAAAGAGTGGAGAAAAAAAAAATAGGTATTCAAGGTTACAATTTCCAGGAAATGTGCGTAGTGGCCAAAGGAGCAGAAGCTTTCGAGTTGGCCACTACCATGAAGAAACTAAATGAGGAGAATTACCAAATGTTGCAGTCACTTAATTTTTTTAAAATACATATATGATTGAAAGTGAGTTTAAACATGGTTGAGAAAAGGAACAAAAAAATGGAGTGGAAAGAAATATATATACTGTATATGTATATATATAAGAGAGATAGGAAATTACTTATATAATAACCTTTGTACAATAAACCCAATCTAAGAATTAATTTACAATAAATTTGGTAATACTGATAATCTAAATTTACATTTAATATTTACAAATACAATGCAAATTAGGTCTGGTTTTCAAGTAGAAACAACTTATATTGTAATTTGAAGTTGTTGTAGGTTTGACATTTGATCTCAATTGGAACTTTTTCCCATATTCTTGAGGCCAGGGATTTAAATCTTGATAACCCATAATTTGTTTTGGAAGCTGGTCTGTACAAATTTTGATTAGCAGCATATCTGGTATTATAATTATGGATATCGGAAGCTGATGAGACTAGATCAGAGAAGACAATTGGAACATCTTTTTTTAACATATTTGATTTTATAAATTAGGGATGAGATTTTCATTTTAAAAATATTGTCAAATTTAAGAATTTCTAGAATCCTATAGAAAGGTGTGGCACTTTCTAATTTATTAGCAAAGAAAAAGCAGCGAACACATTTATTTTGTTTTGTTTTAATCTTAATTAATCTAGATTGGGTAGCAGTACCCCAACTCATCAGGCCATAGTTCAGATAAGGAAAAATAAGGGTATAGTACAATTTTTCTAGCATTGTAATGGAAACATAATTTCTTAGTTTATATAAAATCCCTATATTCTTTGCAATTTTATTATTAACATGCTTGATTTGAGGATCCCATTTTAAATGTTCGTCAATAAAGACACCTAAATATTTTATTTGTGTTTTTTGTTCTATGTTGCAAGTTGTTATTGTAATTTTTGTTTTTTTTCTAGGAGAGGTTATTAACATATAGTTTGTCTTTTTAAAATTAATTGATAACTTATTTGCTAAGCAAAAATTTAGTACATTATAAAGCTCATCATTTATGACTATTTCTAGTTCAGCAGGGCTAGTTGAAGAATAGAAAATATTCGTGTCATCTGCAAATATTCTAAATAGAAGCTTTTTTGAAGAGTTTGGAAGATCGTTAATATATAATAGAAACAAAAGGGGCCCTAGGAATCCTTGAGGAACACCGCATGTTATACTTTTTAAGCCAGATTCAGTGCTACCTACTTTTACATATTGTTTACGATCGTCAAAATAACTAGAAAACCATGCATGTGGTAATCCACGAATTCCATATTTGTACATTTTCATTAAAAGAATGTCATGGTTAATAGTATCAAATGCTTTTGAAAAGTCTAGAAAAATTCCACAAGTTATCTTATTTTCATCTATTGCAGTCTTTAAATTTTCCACACTTTCTAAGATTGCATGCTCAGTTGAATAACCTTTCCTAAATCCAAATTGATAATCAAATAATATATTTTGTTTTTCAAGAAAAAATATCAGCTGGTCATAAACTAATCTTTCCAAAACTTTGCTAAATGAGGAGATAACAGCTATAGGCCTATAATTTCCAAATTCTATAGCACTACCACTTTTGAATGTTGGGGTAACTCTTGAAATTTTAAATATTTCAGGTACTCTTCCTGTTAAAATAGATTCATTGTATATTTTGGTAAAAGGGATGGAGAGTGGTCCACTAGCAATCTTAATGAGTTTATTAGGTATATTAATGCATGTCTTGTTTTCATTTAAACTAGCAAATAATGTAAAAACTTGTGTTACTGTTACAGATGATAAAAAAATAGCTAGAAGATGGAGAATAGGAAATATATTGGGAAGGGCTGATGTCAACATTTCTTAATTTACTTGCCAGATTTGGACCTACATTTACAAAGAAATTATTAAATTGTTCAGCTATATCAGCCGGATGAGTTAGGGTTTTATTTCCATGAACAATTCTGGTAGGAAAGATCTGGCCCTTAGTTTTTCTTTTTATAAGAGTACCAATAAGTTTCCAAGTAGATTTGAGATTATCTTTGTATTTTGCAAATTGAGTCGCTCTTAAAATAGTATTCCTCTTAGATTGCGTAGGGTGAATGATATTTCATTCTGTGGTTCATGTTGTTGTTCCAGTGCTACAGTATCTTCAAAGCATGATGTGATATAGAGTGATTATTCTTTCCAGCGAAGACAATTTTCTTTTATAGTTTGCTATTTTTTCTGGTCCATTTGGCTGTCGTAATCTCTATGATTTGTTTTATCAGTGTGTTTTATTGTAGCTGTAGGAGAAATTATAACCAAAGCCAAACTGAAATACATTAAAGATGCCATGAAAATGTAACTATGGAATCAATATTTATGCCGATACACCCCCTTAGATATTGTGTTACTCAAGCATGATATCGTTGTTCTGCCTGCGAAATTTAATGTTTGACGTTTTTGAAAATAAATAATTTTCATCGGGAAAAAAACGATTTCTTATTTTGCCGGAAGTAAATTTACAAGCTTTGATTGACAGATTGTCATGCGAAGTGTACAAGTAACGCCCACGAAACTAGCACAGTAAACCTTTCAAATCAGCTCCGATTTTGATATTTTACGTGCTTTTTCCCCTAAACATTTTAATATGTGCCTTACTTTATCATTCGAGGATATTATATCAGTGAAAATATTTGAGGAAACGGCGACATGAATAGTGAGAAAATCCGTTGAAATCAAAACCCCGCAATAAACGCCTTTCATAATTTTTACTTCCGGTTACGAAAACGAGGCTCCAGGTGGTTTGAAATCCAAGATGGCGGACAACTGCACAGTCTCAGCTAGAAAGTACCTCAGAAAATACTCCCAAAAGTATGTTATTCAGTAAATCATACCTGTGTATGGTTTTACAATCACTGTATTTATGTCCATGTGTAGTCTGCATTATTTTAGTATATTGTTTAGCGCACAGAAAAGTACTTTTCTACTTGATCAAGTCATCAGTCATTTCCGAACAAATATGTACACCCGACAGGTTGCAAATCTAAAAAACGTTTGCAGCTTACAGAGGACGATATTAATTATTTCAGGGGCATCTTTCCGTCGAAGATATCTAAGCTAACTTAAAGGAGTCGGAAATATCTTCTGCCTAAAGTAAATTAGTAGTGTGGTCTGAAATTGAGGCAAAGTGATTTATGAGGTGCAAAGCAAATTTTAGTTTATTTCTGATAGGCTGTTTAATAAGCTCATGTCATGATATCTAATCTCTTTTGCTATTTAATGCAGCAAGTGAAGTGCTATCGATGGGAAATGTAACTACTGTTCACCTAACAGAAAACAAACATTGGAAAAAGCTGGAGTCAACTGATAAGATGCAGGCAACGAGTATACCGAAACAGCAGCCATTATACTGGATAACCATCCAGACATAGTTCCAGTTAGAATATGTTTTATCCGTTCATAGTTCTCCAAAGCCGTTTTCGCTTAAATTTTGTACAGAACTTTTACATTAATAAAGCATGATAGCACGTTTTCTTTCCCCTATCCCTACCCTTTATATGGTAAATTCTATTTTTTCATACCTTTTTTCACATTGTATACAATTCATACCCTACCCTTCAATGTATATTCCCTGACTTTGTATCACTTACATTATTGTGTAACAGCATACGGTATTGATTTTATTATTCATATACCATTAAAATAAGTTTATTTGTAGTTAGAATATATCTAGCAGAGGATTTTGGACACTGCTTCGGCTTTTTGAATGGAATTCAAATTTCTAACACTACCGTTTTGTACAGAATATTCTTTTGTGCAATTATTGATAATTTGATAATTATATATAATAAAAAGCTTAGCACAAACCGATTGTAATTAGTAGTGGTTCCTATTCCCCTATCCCTGCATGCTCTGTGTGGTATATTAGCTCACCCTATCTAGGGTTTTAGCCAGTCAAATAAGGGGAGGTGGGGCAGGGGTGCCAATGCCCTCCTTTCCCCAAGCAACTTTCCCCACTCCCTTCACTCTCATATCATCAGGCCACCACATTGTTATATCAGTTATTGTTTATTTAGCAGCTCTCACTCGAATATATATGCATTCACAACTCATAATTTTCCTTTTTTTTTAGTGTTTTTCTCATTTATGATTTTGCTTCACCTTACCCCAAACCTTCTGGGCTAAAACCCTGCTATCCATACACACATTTAATCACCCATCTTATGATTCCCCCAATTTCATGTGGACTAATTTTAATATCACCTTCAACCACCACTTAACACCTATTTTATACCAGTTAATAGTTTTAATATGTTTGTTACAATTTATTTAGTACTTAATGTTTTCATATTTTTATTGACCTGAATTGCTTGAATAGCCACTGTTTATAAGTGGTATTCCCTTCCCATATTACTGTTAGCCTCAATTAAACATTTATTTCAGTAAATGATATTTCTCCCTTCTCCCAAACATTATAAAAATCATAAGTTAGACCTGAAATATTTTAGAAGATGAGATTCCTGTGTAGAAACTAATATTATTTTTTATTTCCTTGAAGAAGAAAAACGAGCAGGTTTTTCAATAGCGGACGGTTGAATCTGTATTTTCATCGTTTGACTGATGCCCATTGATTGAATATCATCAACAGTCTTTTCTTCATTCTGGTAGCTGTAGCTATTATTGTTTCCAAAAGTCAGAATTGTGCTTGAAGATTTCTCTTCTCTTGAGTACGTTGACACCAAGGGAACATATTTTTCCGGGAATGCCTGTGCCTAATACGACGCCTAATGCCCGCATACTTCAAATATCACTTTTCTGGGTGCTTCTTGGTGAAGCAGATTCATTGTTTGATTCATTGTTTCTGGGGATAGGGTTCTTTGTATTTCAAGGTATTGGTTTGCTTTAGAAGACATTAGTTTTCTTTGTGTTACATATGTGGTGATCTGTAACACCAAGAAACCCCCACTTCCCTCAAAGGTATACGTTAACTGAACAACCATAAGTTAGTCATATTTCAAGCAACCGTATCAGCCATACTCTTTCTCAGTTTTGGGTCGGCTTACACTACAAATCAAATCAAATCAGGAAATCAAATCAAGGTCTTTCTAGGTGTATCAACGTCCTGAAATTCAGGACAATGAACAACTCTATTGTTTTCTTTCGTTCTTTGTATTTCAGGGTATTGTTTTGCTGTAGTTCATTGTATTCTGGGGTTAGGGTTCTTTGTATTTCAGGGTATTGTTTTGCTGTAGTTCATTGTCGTTGATACACCTAGAAAGAGCCACAAATCACGTCTCAAGAGTTATTCCAGTACATAGTGTACACAGCAATGCAGTATTTCATACGGCGTGTGCTGTTTGTGGTACTGATCTGTTGAGATTTTCAACAAAAGTTAATAGTTTAGAAGTTTCATCCGCGCTCTTTCGGTATTTTGCCCAAAACGTGGACGTTTTTAATGCAAATCATCAGTTAATATACGGTTAACTATACATGAACATAAATACAGTGATTCTGAAGCCAAATTCAGGTACGATCTATTAAATAACACACATTCCGAGTCCTTTTCGGAGGTACTTTCTAGCTGAGACTGAGCAGTTGTCCGCCATCTCGGATTTCAAACCACCTGGAGCCTCGTCTTCGTGACCGGAAGTAAAACTTATGAAAGGCGTGTATTAGACTTCAGATTTCCGCCGACTTGCAAAGTCTCATCGATCCATGGTACTAATGAAAGAAAGGCGAAAGAAAGTAAAAAGCTGTCAACAGTTTCGATAAACGTACAACGTAATTATTAATGACCCAAATGGCCGGGTATTCTATAATTGTT
This sequence comes from Actinernus sp. WN-2022, assembly GCA_030867875.1. Taxonomy (NCBI): domain Eukaryota; kingdom Metazoa; phylum Cnidaria; class Anthozoa; order Actiniaria; family Actinernidae; genus Actinernus; species Actinernus sp. WN-2022. The sequence continues at coordinate 32,212,368 of JAOWCC010001634.1, forward strand.
CCTTATAACTAAGAAGAAATACCCAATCTGTTGAAGCGTTTACTTTCGCAACATCGAACTTTACTTTGACATGGCCGTGCTTCGTAGTATTGTTTCTACTCCTGCCTTTCTAAACTTGCTCGGCTGGAAATTTTGTTATGATGGTTAGACTTCTGAACGACTATTCCTGATTTCGATTTCCTTTCTCGCCATGATCAGATCACTTCTCCGGATCGATCCAGAACGGAACGCAACACAACACTTCCAATTCACAGGCACAGAATGAAAGAAAATTACACAATTAAAATCTGATCTGATTTGATTCAAGGGCACCCAACGAAGTTTTCGGTTAAAAAGCTGTTCAGTTTAGGTAAGTTAGCCTAAAACTTTCGGATTTGAAAGAATTTTCCCTAGAATTTTTTTTCTGAAATACTGGCTAGAAAATTAGTTTTCAATCCATAGAAAAATATAGAAGTAAAGGGAGACTAAAAGGTTTCCCCTAAAATATTCGTACGTCCCAATTCGTCTGATCAATGGAGTCAGAACAACACATTTTCATTCGCTAAGAATTGCCTAAAGGAAAAAAGAACCCCTAAAAAAATCGTACCTCCACAAAACTTTGCAACATGAAGTTACTTGGACTAGAAAATTCTTGTTTCTGTTCTAGACTACTAACCAATTCGTAGGCCGGGAATATTTTGCCATAGTATTTTCGGTTGACGCGATTTCCACCGAGAAAATCCGAACAGCTAATAGCTTTCTAGAATACGTTCAAAAGACATAGTAGGTGCCTTAAAATAGCTAGATGAATTGCAGACAACTGGTTTCAAATGAATTTCAAAAAGTACTCGTTGGGTGCCCTTGTTGATTTGCCAGCTACTGGAGAAAGTGTCGAGGAGGCGGGCTAGACATATTTGGGCGTGAAACGTATTTTTCTTTCAATCGGCTTTTTCTCGGCAAACTTTTTTGAGCTACAGAAAGAACTTTAAAAAGCTAAACGCGAACACGAATTTATCAGAATCATTTAAAAAATGGCATTCTAGTAGATTAATGTTCTGGTAACAAAAGTGTGTCTGGGAATTGTAAAATTTACATTATTTATCGTTTTACGACCAAACGCAAGTCCATTCAATTTCTAATGATATTGTGTTTAGCTGAAAATAGTAAAACTTTTCATTACTCTACAAGTATTTGGAATATTGACAAACCCAGGCAAACATTTGTTGCTGTGATATCTTACTACCAGACTTTCAAATTTCAGACAATTCTTGAAAATAGTGACGGACACCGGTACCACAGGCAGCCCAATCTATGGGTTTGTTCATGAAAATAAAAGATATGTATGGAGTTTTATAAATCCTTTCAAATTGCCGTACAATGGAGGACAATGTACAAATAAACATATTCTGCTACAATCACCTACAATCTTCACCTCCAAAATCTCACTTTTCGTTATCGATGCCACAAAACTCCTGTCGTCCTAGAATGATAAATAAATTAAGCCCTGCCTGAATTTTAGGATCCAGCGATCCCTCTTTCTGGAAAAAAATCGAATACTATTTCGCGACTTTCGACCAACTGCAGGCCTCCATACTAATGAATTTGGACACGGAGCGCCAACCGTCAATCACCATAACGAAAACAACATGGAAGGGAAAAGGCATGTTTATTTGTACATTGTCCTCCATTGTACGGCAATTTGAAAGGATTTATAAAACCCCATACATATCTTCTATTTTCATGCACAAACCCATAGATTGGGCTGCCTGTGCCGGTACCAGCTCCTCCGCATTTGGGACAACACCTTGCAGTCACGTGGGCCGAAAGCCCGTGACTGCAAGAGAGCGTGACCTTCGCACACTTGTGATCAAGCTCTCAGTTTAAAGTGAAAGCTTAATTAAGAGTTTAATATTTCAAAAATAAATTGTGCAGAGTCTCAAACGTTTTAATTTCATTCGAGAATTGTAAATAGTTGTTCGCTTTTAGCATTTTGAACTAGAATGAAAAGCTTAATAAACAAGAGCACTATATTTTGTTTTCGTTCATTTTTTTACTGTAGTCTTGTAGCCAGTTATATAAGCTTTCCAACGATATATAGGTTTTGGTATGTGCGATAAACGATAACGGCCGGAGCGCTATAATGTTTTCCCAAAAACGTACCCTGAAGGTCTACAGTAAAGACGAAGTGAACCCTAAAATCATCCCAACGTCTATAGCGATACTTACTGTGACGTCACACAGGCCAGTCACGCCACATTTGTTGCTTTCTGTGGTTGGCAGAAACGAAGCGTGAACCCAGTCAGATGCTTATAAAATATCACAGGTCGGTGCTTATTCATCGCCAAATTACTTTCTTGTTCTTCCAAAATGCAAGCAAGCCCTTTCATCGAAGCTTATATGCTCTTAACTTATAAGTCTTATAAAGGAATTAAGATTTGGAATCAGAATTGAGACTTTAGATGTATTTTCTGAGGCCTAAATCGCTAGTTCCCATACAAGTCATACAAACACATGTTTTTTTTTGCCAACCACATTATATATGCAAATATATAAATGACGTCAGTGTTTACAAACAGTAAGTATCGCTATACAAAGGTGTATTCGAAAAACAGTTATGCTATTTTATTTCTCTGTGTTGCGTGTAGAGAAAATCTGAAAACCTTCCTCACAACCTACGCTATGTACTGACGAATGACTGACAATGATATATTTTTATTTCTTATGAACCTTCCAATCAAACAACCAGCTATACAGAAATAAATAGCAAAATACATATTTGAATGTTGCTATATAGAAATAGCGTCAAAATCCAGGCCGAGATAGGATAGCACCACACCATGTGTGCGAATACAAAAACAACCCTTTAAACTAAGATGTAATTATTGTAATTATTATTTAATTTATTTAAGGTTATTTGGACGTTAGTCTATATACTCTCTGTGTAAGACTCCAAATAAAAAATGTCTATGTCTATGTCTAAATAAATTAGTTTTGCCATGCTGTCTCCAAAATTAATGGTGAATTAACGAATTAATGGATGAATTAACGAATTAACGGCTAATTGCGGATCACTATGGTTTTTTTTTACTGAGGTGTGATTACTTGGTATGTGTGACGTACGATATGAGAAATATGCAGTGAATTGAGCCGCCACACAAGCTAGATTTATCAGCGGAAAATCGATTATATTATTTTCGAACTTGAAAACCAATTTTCTCTTCATAGCCGTGCAACACAGAGAAATAAAACAGCAGAACTTATTTCTTTCGAATGCATCTTCGTATAATCGTTGGGTTTATTTTAGGGTTCAGTTACATTCCTTGGGGAACATCGAGGATCTCGGGGAAACAAAACTCACTCTTTTCCTCGGGACCAGTCATTAAAAAAAGTGTTTACTGTCCAAATCCGAAACACGGGATAATGTCGTCCATTTTGTTGCAGTTGCTTCGCAGCGGGAACTTGTATTTTACCACTGATTCAGAGTGGAATAAGGGACCGGGCATTATATAGCGTTTGGGGGGGGGGGCTACTAGATTTGTAGGGGGGCTCACGATTTTATTATGCTCCCATTTAGGGGGGGGGCACAATTTTATATGCTCTTCTTTTATAGGTTATATATATTTATAGGCTTATCTAAGGGAAGGGTCATTCTTTTGTGAGACCAGAGAACTGCAGTGTCGCAGTTTTTGGGGTTAGCCACAATGCAAATCTAGTAACCCCCACCCTCTCTACCGCTAAATAATGTCCGGTCCCTAAGATACAGTACATTTGGTCTCAAAGTTTTTTCTGTACTGAGTAAAGGAACTATTTGAAAGTATTTTGAACACTGCTTTACAGATGTCAAATATTTCAGCAGATAGTTGTCAATTGATGTTCACTTTGTAAATACTACATTTCCTTACTGCCAGTGTTATCTTATTTGAAAATATCAACAAATCGAAACCAAAATTTGAGTAATTAATGTAAAAAACTGAGTACCTGTCTTTAACAATTGTTAGCAGTTAAACGAAAACAAACCATCGTCCACACTTTTGGCTTTGCGCTCTGAGTTTGTGGAACTCTTCGGCATTCTGACAGCCATCTAAATGCTCTTTAAACTTCTACTTACATATCTGAATTGTACTGCACGAACGTCTCTTTTTCCAAGTGCCCGCAGTCAATCCAAATACAACAATAATTAACCGCTAATAGAAGCAATGATTATATTTTGAAATAAAAAGCTAAGAGGAATATCTCCCATTCTGATCTGGGATACTTTTGTCTAATGCCCTGCATAATATTCCTACATTATAGGGGACACTAGGGAGGGCAGAGAGGGCAGGGGAGGAAGGATTGACAGAGAGGACATGAAAGGGGAGACTAGGGAGAGCAGCACGCCCAAGGAGGGGAGGGGAGGGTCGGACGGCAGTAACTAACAACCTGCTATGTTATTCGCTCGCTACCCCAACACAACAACAATAGAACGATTCAAACACAATAGATTTCTTTATAGTGCAGCCCAAAAGGGGTCCAATAAAATGCAAGGTTTTTAGTAGCTCCGGTCTTACCCGCAGGAAAGGGAAGGTTTGACAGAAAGGGTACCCGAGTAAGGGGTTGGAAGGGAGCAGGGCAGGGATGAAGGGGATCGAACTTCTATAACTGCTCTCGGCACCCGAGAATTTGTCACATTTATATATGTAACCTCTTGAAAACGGCGAATACAACTTGAGTACAAAGTTTACAATTGGACTCTCCGATTTTTATGTGAATATCACGTAATGTGAAAGGTTTTAATCCATAGCCAGGCTTCGTTCCCAGCATAATTGGCAATTAATAGCTAGTTAGTCTTGATTTGTTTTGAATAATGTCTTCATCTACCTAATTGATAGTAGTACATGTTCTTTCTTAACAACAAAGCACAGATTTGAAAGGCTGGTATTTGATCAGTTTTATGATTATCTTCAAGAACATAAAATCCTTACTAATAGCCAATCGGGATTTCGCACCCTCCACTCTACGGTGACAGCATTACTAGAAGCCACAGACCAGTGGTACTACAGCATTGACAAAGGACATGTCAATGCTGTGTTATTCCTGGATCTGAAACTGAAAAGCGTTTGACACTGTCGACCAAAAAATCCTTCTTGAAAAACTTAAATAGTATGGATTAGATCAAGCCTCTTTGAACTGGTTTGACTCGTATCTTAGTAACAGGCAGCAACGATGCAGGATAAATAATGAAACATCTAGCCCCAGAACCCTCAATTGCGGCGTGTCCCAATGAACGATCCTAGGGCCCCTTCTGTTTTTACTCTACATCAATGCATGGCGTTCCTCAAGGGGCAATACTATCACCTCTGTTGTTCACCATTTACTTAAACGACTTACCTTCTGTGACCCGTCACTGCTCTCTAGAATCATATGTAGATGACTCTAAATTGTTCTTGTCATTCGCGAGAAACGATATGAATGACAGTATCAAAGCACTGGAAGAAGATCTGCAAAGAGTGGCCCACTGGTGCTGTAGCAATAGTCTATTAATTAATCCCGATAAGACTAAGGTGCTTCACATTGGAACTCGCCAGATGCTAAACCTAGTGCCCCAAGATGTAGCTTGTATTAACCTTTTAGGAAAACAACTCACCCCTGTTTCATCAGCGAAATATCTAGGTGTAATTATTGACTCCAACTTAACTTACGATACGCATATCTCTCACGTAGTATCTTCTTGTATGTCAAGCCTCTGTCAAATCAACAGGGTTAAACACCTGTTTAGCCCAGTTTCTATGAAAACCATAATAAATGGTTTAGTACTAAGCAAACTGTTCTATTGTTCGTCCGTGTGGGCAAACACCTCTGACAAAAAATTTAAGAAATTACAGCTCGTTCAAAATTTCGCCGCCAGAGTCATATTAGGTATACAGAAGTATGACCATATTTCTTCAGGCTTATGCCAACTGCAGTGGCTACCTGTTAGAGATTATTTAGTTTATAGGGACACTTTAATGACATTCAAGTGTATAAACGGAGTTGCCCCAGAATATCTAGCGAGTAAGTTCTGTAAACGGTCTGCTATCCATAATCGTAACATCAGGTCCCGTAACGACCTAAACATCCCTAAACTTCGCACCTCAAGTGGACAAAGATCTTTCGCTTATAGGGGTGTTAAGATCTGGAACTCATTGGAAGCAGACCTTAGAAAGGAACCTAATTTTGCTAAATTTAAGAAACAACTAAAGTTAGCGCTTTTAGAGTAGTGCTATGTACCATATTACTTAATGCACTTCTACTTCAATAGTTTTAACTCACCTGATTATAGTTAGTACTTGTATTTTACTATTTCATTATTTTGTTACTGTTAACGTTGTTACATTGTAAATAGTTGTTGAAAAGCCCCTATGGGAACTTCTATTAAAGATATGTATGTATGTATGTATCTACCCAACTGCCTATTAAAATCTTTTCCTCGGATGTACGCCGATGATACAAACTTAACAGTAACCGGCGAGAGTCCGAGAGAGATAGAAGAATACATAGGACTCGACCTCCAAAATGTTAGAAATTGGCTTTGTGCAAATAGACTAACCCTAAATGCAACAAAAACTGAATTGTTGCTAGTGGGTTCCCACCAGAAATTGACAAATTTTCCGAAAGATTTATCTTTCACCATTGATGGTAAAGTCATAGAAAGAGTTACCTCAACAAAATATCTTGGTGTACATCTAGATGAAAATTTGTTTTGGAAAACCACATTAACAAACTCATGAAGAAAATCTCCTCAGGTCTAGGTGCACTCAGACGTATAAAGCCTTTCATACCCCCCAAAGCACTGCTAAGTGTCTATGATACTCTCATACTCCCTCATTTTGATTACTGTAGTGTTGTATGGGAAAATCTAAACAAAGGACTTGCCGAGAATCTACAAAAGCTGCAAAACCGAGCTGCCAGAATAATAACCGGTTTACCCTTTGATACTAAGATTGATGAGCTCCTAAGTACTCTAAATTAGGACAGACTATATATTCGACGAATCAAACAAAAAGCAATAATGATTTATAAGGCTTTAAATAACCTGTCTGTTGAATATTTATCCTCAAAATTTATACCACGTTCAGCCTCTACAAATTACAATCTTAGGGGCTCATCAACAAAACTAACCCTCGTACGGCCACGAACCAATTTCGGTAAAAAGGCTTTTCGCTTTAGTGGGGCTAAGTTATGGAATGAACTGCCTGAGGATGTAAGGCAATCAACTAGTTTAAATAACTTCATTTTTAATCTTACGAAATCGAGTTATTTTAACCTTATGTAAATATTTCTTATATATGACATTCCTATTTTTCTTATTCGTCCCTGCAACATGGCTTTCATGTAAAACAGTTTCATATTTTAGTGTTTTTTATCTATATATGTAACTGATGATTTGCCATGTATAAATAAAGATGTACTGTACAGATCGAGGTGATACATTTGATGAATGAAACCTACATTTAAAACGGAGGGACGAACATGCAGACATTTATATATAATGCTGTTAATAATGCTGCATCGCATCAATAGTCACCAGAGACCACCTATTGCAATCAAAGGTACCCTTTGGTGATGACTCACGGTGAGACTGGATTCCTTGGGTGACTCACGGATGAGAATGTTTAATAAGTCATTGAAAAGAACGACCAACTACACCCTGAATATTAGGCGTGCTAATGTTCATGAAATTAGAAGAAGAATTAACTAAAATGTAAATACAGCTTCTGCATAAAAGGTTGCATTGTGCGCTCAAAGACAAAAATCATATTTTATGATGTCTCTTTAATGAAATATTCAGATTAATAACACTGTTAGGAATTCACTATTTCTCAATTTTGTTTGCATGTTCTTGACCGTCTTTAAATGCAATATGTGCAATGCAGCATGCAAGAGACTAACCCTTTTGAAATAGCTGTATTTTTTTTTGCAATACAAGTACCTCGAAATCAAACCACGCCCCTTCATCACAACAAAATATCGATGTTAAGTTGAGGTTAAAAACAAAAGAAAATTATGTCAATCAAGACTTGTTTATTGGAAAACTTTCTTGTATTTATCAGTCCATTTTTTTCATTGACAAGAAATCATACATATAATATGGAACGCCGGTCCATCATGAAAATTGGTCAAACATAAGCTTATTGAGTTTTTCGAAGTTGGTGAGGCAAATATTCTCAACACAAACGTATTTCACATGGGATAGACGCACAGATCCTGGACTTTCTATACTTCTTAGCGGGTGTAGACGCAACTGATGGAAGAGGAAACCGGAGATTGCGATTGAGTTTATACGTCTGCGCAATAACACACTTTCGTATTCGAAAATTACCGCTGAACGTGATAACTACAGATACTAATACAGATTGTGATGTTAAAAAATCATAAATACAAGCGACAAGGTGTAAAACTCGAAACTCGTACAATACGTAGAGTTGTGAATAGTCCACCTCGCTGCTGGTATTAATGAATATTTACTAACTTCAGAATGAGGATCACTCTGTATAAATGCGTCTGTAGTAATCGCATCCAGCGGTAATTTTAGAATGCGAAACTGGACTATTTTAGGTCTAATAAATACTTTACACATTAATCAGGGACACCTTCCTTCCTCCCTTCAAATACTACCCCCCCCCCCCCCCCCCCCCCCGATTTCCGCGGATCTGCTAACTGAGTACATTGGAAGTAATAGAGATTTTGCAGGAAACAGTCACGTGCTGATACTTCACTTCAGCCATAATGAATGAATTGAACTCGTGATCCCATGGGGATGTGGAAAAGTAAGTGTTTCATACTGAGAACCGAGGTTCTAAGCCCTAAACATCCCGAGGGATGTAGGTATGAAACTGACTTATATCACATTTGGCGAGGTTAAAAACTGAGTTATAAACCTCCCTGTAAGAGTCTATTGTTGAACGGGTTTATACCAGAGTTTCACCCCTATGAAGAACAAAGAAAACCGTGTCAAGTTTGATATAATGGCATTTACAAACTGGTTTTGCTAATTAATAACACGATCTCGTACAAGTGTCTTTAAATTGCCTATAACCTTTTTGCAATTTTTATAGCTATGAATCTCCGAAATGTTTTGAGTAGTTCTGTGAAGTAAGTTTTCGTTTACAGTGAATACTTTATGTTCTACGCTTGTTTGAAATCGTGTAAATGTGACCTTTCCTGACCAATGGCCGCGTTTTACAAGTAAAAGCCTGCGTCGATTCCTGTATGGATGTTATCTTGACGTCTATAATCGATTCGGCTTTGTAATCATTTCAAGAAATACTTAACATGTTGACTTTTTTCTTTACTAACAACTCACAGACTGTGTATATTTTCTATGCATCGATGTTGTTGTGATAGAAAGGCGCCATGGAGAGTAATGCATTAATGAAATGACGTCTATACAGGTATCGACCCAGGCTTTTACTTACGCGGTCATGGGTCGGGAAATGTCACATTTATACGATTTCAAACAAGCGTAGAACATAACGTTTTCACTGTAAACCAAACTTTATTCACAGAAGTTAATTGAAAAAAGGTTATATAAAATATAGGCACTTTAAATAAACGAAGTCAGATCTTTTTAGCCTCCACTAGAAGGTGTGTACAATTCGTCAGGGGAGAGATAAAAGTAGCACCGTCATTTCAATTTGCAATTCAAGTCAGACTCTCAATCAATAGTACAAATTAAAATTAACGCTGGATAGAAGAAATATTTGTGGCTAGCCTCACATACTTCTTGAACCTTTTTAAATACGGATATATAGGAGTGATAATTAACAGATTTAGAAAATAGTTTCCTTTCTTTTTCGTCCACTGAAAACTGAAATGAAGTCGCTCAATTTTTGTATCTTAATAATTGTTTTCATCGTGTAGTAATATACAATTATTTGATATGATATGCTCTTTAATAAGCTATTATTCAACTTCAATTCAATCCCTTATGAAACTGGCATTCATCCATTCATTCTACTACTATTATATTATTAAAATATTGCAACAATTGAGCAGCATGCCATACTCGACCTTTACCGATTCCTATAAAACCTTATTTGAATAGTCTGACAAAGTCTCAGTATCACTCGATTTGCATCACCCTCAGATATGCAAATGACAAAGACTGGTCTCTTTTGTACACGTCCACCAACATGGACGTGAGAGGTCAGATGCAACCGACGAATACCGCTGACCTTGGTAGTTATTTTTTTGTCATGCCGAGATAGTTATTTTTGTTTACGCCGGGGGGAGGGGTGGGTTTTGAGTTGAATGAAGACAGTGCCCCTCTAAGTGTAGTACACAAATGACTTAATTTGTCAGAATTAAAGAGACATAACTCAATGTGTGGAGGAGGTACTTCAGTACTTAAGTCAGTATAAACACTACACTTCAAGTCTGAGATCAATTTGCCATGAATTATTAACATCGATGGCATCTGTGAATTTCTAAAACTCTGAATTTCTAACGAAACTTGCATGAAACAACCAAGCGGGCTGATCAAAGTCAAGACCTGGCTAATCCTCAGATCGAATTGGAATTTAGCGTGTTGGTTTTTTTCGGAGGGAGGAAAACCGGAGAACTCGGAGAGAAACCATCGGAGCAAGGGCGAGATACCAACAAACTCAACTCACATATGGCGCCGCGTCCGGGAATAGAACCTGGTTACAGAGGTGAGAGGTGAAGCGCTTAACCACTGCGCCACCCGGCTCCCCGTGTGTAGATCCGGCAGTTGTAAAGTCTTTATTGCATACATACATACATACATACATACACGCATATACATAAACTTTCTTTATCCACAGTGTCTCCTCATGCTCTTCCCGAGAGCCGTCACATCTCGCTGGAAACTATTTCGGTACACGTAATTTAATGCCATAATTAAAACTTGTGAAACAACTTCAACTTAGAGAAGACATCTAATGCGCATCTTAGCTCAGTATTGAGTTAAATTGTAAATACAATTGTGAATACATTTGCACCTGCTCCAAACTCATATAGCGATTATTTAAAAGCTGAAGCTAATCTTCAGCTAATAGACATTCCGTTGCTGAACTGAGAATAAAAAACAGAGAAAAAGAGGAGAATCAAAGCTTTAAGGTATGGCTGTTTCATTTATTTATAATTATATTTCTAATAGGTATTTCATATGCGTCAAGCATTGCTTCAGATCTGTTATATACGTATGTTTTAACTTATGTTTAAGTATTCCGACGAACTCCATGGTCGAACTGGAATTTAGGTTGGTTTTTGAGGAGGGAGGAAAACCGGAGAACCCGGCGAAAAACCCTCGGAGCAAGGGCGAGATACCAATAAACTCAACTCACATATGGCGCCGCGTCCATGATTCGAACCTGGGCCACAGAAGTGAGAGGCGAAGCGCTTAACCACTGCACCACCGTAGCTCGCCAAAATAACAATAACTAGCTCCCCAAAATAACCACCCTAACTCCCCAAAATAACAATTGCAAAGATTCTGTGTGTCAAGTAAAGCCACCTTTAAACCAGAGATGTGTAACATTTTCTAGGAATATCTTCTCGTTAGCTGCAATTTGCAATGTCCCTTGATGACTTAAAAGTTTTGTCCACATTTCAATGACAACATTTCTTTTCTTTCGACTATCCGGGGCATATATTGACATATCTAAAGCCAACTAAGTTAAAGCGTCATTCTGCCAAGGGATAACTTTTAACTGAGATTATCAACAAGTTCCTGGGTCCAATTGCAATTTATGTTAGTTTTTAGGGAGCGAAGTAAACTCGAGAGCATACTGAACTCGCGAAAAAAGGGACAGATGCATGCCAAAGAACTGAACACCGCCTTATGATTCGTACGTTGCGCTCGGGGTCGAGCTCTGGCCAAAGGAATCAGAGGCGAAGCAGTCATTTGGCCCGAACTCGCTACTCGTGCTTACAGTTTTTGGTATTCCTGAAATAAAGGAACAAAATAATGCCTAAAGGAGAAGTTCCTATTGGCTGGAGGGAATCGGTATTTGATAAGATAGTTAGTATCTGGCACTAACAGTCAGAGAGCCACATGTTCGAAACGTTCAATAACTGGTAGAATCGTAACAGAAAACAAAGAGAAAACGAAGAAATAAGATGGCAGATTCGGGGAACATCAGTGTAAACGGCGACTTTAAAAAACTTTAGAACAGAGAAAAAGATTAATAAAACTGATAAAGAAGAAGAACTAAATGGGAAGTTTTCCTGGCCCTGGATCCTGCGAACTCTGGGCTTAGTTAATTGACGGCTCCTGTGGACTCGACGGCGCGCGCTCTTACCGCTCGGCTGGTCACTAGTGAAGGCTAGAACCTATAGTGTGCAGTACTTTTCGGACACGCTGGCAACGGCCATGAATTAGTGGATCTCTGTACTCTTCCTATATCCATGGTTCTCCGTTCGCGTGGGCCTATAATGATTTACGTTGTTGCATTTTGTTTTAAGGGCAACACCTTGAGTCAGCACTAGCTTGGCTAAGACGTTTGTATGTATCAATTACTAAATTACTGACATAATATGTATTTTATAAAAGGGCTAAGAAACAACAATAGATACAGTCCCATTGAAGTTTCGGAATACGTGTCAAATAAGAATATGGTAAAAGCTTACCTAACATTTTCCGTCACCGATCAACAAATGCCACAATGTTATCAGTGTTTTCGACAAGGCTTCCGCCACACCTACGAATTTTGGGATGGTAATAAGTCGAGCGCCCTAACAAGTTCGAATCGATCTAAGTTCCTCTAGATTCACCTAACAGATCAAAATCTACCAGCGCAGTTCAAAATGTATTTAATAAGCGTTATATAAGTGCTTTACAGAAGCAATCGAATGACATGTTTAAATACATTTTTGGGAAAACTGTCGTTGGGTGCCCCTGCTGTATACTGTCCTATAATGATATCTCCTTCATCGAAGCCAAAAAGACACGTAGCACTCGAAATGTCAGCTGCGCGGATAAGTACCTTTATATATGGACCACCTCGTTGATCGTGGTGATCAATATACAATTCATATGACTTAGAATTCTTATGGATCATGAATAACATTATCTCAATGAAATGTCACACAGCTCTGAGTAGTGTTCTGTATGTAGAAGAAACCCTTTTCAAGACTCGTAGCAAATGAGCGGGTCGATATTTATGTATTCTGTTGGGGTATAAAATATTCTCTGTGAACACATTTTTAACTCCAAAATGGACTTCACCTCGCATTGGTCCTCTAAATCTATATATAAGTTATATATTTTAGGTAAGGATTAACTTTAGGTAATGTATACCTTATATATATATATATATAGAGAGAGAGAGAGAGAGAGAGAGAGAGAGAGCCAGGCAGCAGTTAAGCGCTCAACTTAATAGCCACTTTAAAAGACATACGGACAAAGGACATATATATTGTTGAGTAGATTCGTATTCTGCAACCAATATTTTTGGTACCCGTGCCAATTTTACCCGTGCTCGGACTACCTATTTAGAAGGGCCAGGCACGGGTAATTGTTTTTGGTTCGGTACGGGTAAAATGAGGCGCGGAAAACCATTTACACTGCAAAATGTTATCCGAGCCGTACCAACAATTCAGTGTAGTATACTGGGCCTTCACTCATGTAGTAGCCACAAGAGATACTTTAAACTGTTTTAATTTCTTGTTCACAACTGAAAAGTGTTCAAAAGGGAAACTGGTATACGATCAAAAACACCAAATAAAACTGGAAGTATGACTAAAGAAAACGAGGAAACACTTTCGACAAGCAACAAAACTAAGTAAATTCGGGTGCCCAAGAATCCTTAATAAACACACATCAGTTGGTACTCGCCGAATTCTGGCTTCAAGATGGCTAGCTGAAGAAAACTGTCATTATCAAATACGAGCGCTCACTCCAGAATATGACTGGCCAATGCACCGAAATATTCAATTCAGTCGCTCAATGACGACAATAAAACGGGCGAAGAATTAAGAAGTCCAAATTCAACTTTCCATGGAGATTTTCCGATTTCCAAGAGATACAACTGCCGGGCCTTGCAACTCGTTAAATTCAAACCTTGGGCTATCTATTCCAGCCGTAATGAGTAGACAAAGCCAACTAAATGCTTCACAATGCGAGTTTCCTTCAATTTTGGTCAGAGGAAATGGCCATGTTTTGATGTTCCACCTCAAATCAAACATTGACCAAGTTCGTTGTACTTGCAGTTCTTCCAAACTGTAATACATTTGGCACAATGTTGACTAGATTGTCTCAAAATTTGCACGCTGCTAATGAAACCTCTTCCTTTGGTGAGACGATTTCCCCCCGGGCGTAGCTAGAGGGAGGTTGAGTTTGCGGGGTCATATAAATGAGTCAGCGGTATGTAATATTTCCGTTCATCATACATGATATTGAATTGGTTACTTCCGGTGCACGGCCCGCTTTAAAGGCCCACATTCATCCTAGACGCATTGCGGCCGTTTGTTTTCTTTTGAAAATTGCGCTATTGTTTGATATATGCTTCGCCTCTCACCTCTGTGCCCGGTCGCGGAGCCATACATGAGTTGAGTTTGCTGGTATCTCGCCCTTGCCCCGAGGGTTTTTCTCATGGTTCTCCGGTTTTCCTCCCTCCTCAAAAACCAACCCAAATTCCAATTCGACCATGGAGTTCGTCGGAATACTTAAACATACGCCCCTGGCTTGGGAGAACTGGTAACGGCTTCCTGTATCTTCGATGTAAAATAAACCATTTACTATTTATTATTATTATCAAGTCTTGCTCTACGTGTACCATTTTTCGACTGCAACAAAATGGCGACTGAACGGGTGTGCGTCTGGGTGACTGTGGGGCCTTAAATCACGCTTTCTATTTTCAAAAGAAACGACAATAGCTAATGGTGAAACAAAAATACATTTAATCATATTCATGAGCCGGTATTTCCACCATTTTCTGGATCTGTCTTAGGTTTTTAAAAATTATAGTGGAAATATGTCTGGGATTCCTTCAGTATGGACTGATATATACGGAGTGAACTGATTCAAACGAATTAAACAGCCATTGTTTTAATTACATGCACGACTAGATAGCGTAGACAAATTAGGCCTTCCTGTGCTGTTACTGAATGAATGGATTTCTTCGAATTTTATTTTATATTAGAATGAAAAAATACGTCTGGTGTAGCAGCCCACGGGGGGGGGGGGGGGGGGGGGGGTTTACATCCCAGGTCTGCATGAGATGGGGTCCCAGTCAGTCGCCCTCTAAGAGCGCTTTCCATTTACGCGAACTGACTGGTCTAATCGGTCAGTTCTTAAATAGAACACGTCAGTTCTAGGAACTGACTGGACCAGTTGTCAGACCTGTTACGTTCCATTTAAGAACTGGACGATCAGACCAGTCAGTTAAATCGAAAGCGCCCTAAGTCTGAAATGCGGTACACGTGCATGTTTTCTGTTCAATTTTCAAACGCAATATTTTTCTCTTTATTTTTGCCAAGTACTTTTTGGGAACTTTGAAGTTTTACGGGTGCTTGATTACACAACGGCTGACAGATAACGCTCTTAGCTTAACAGCGCTGACCTAAAAAGGCGATTTTCAATACCCTATCCCAGACCTAAACTCAAAAATCAATACCTTATCCCAGAAACGCCAGGAGTTCAGATTTGCTATTAAACTGCAAGTAAGTATGCCTTTTAAAGATCCGGTAAAGATAAAAGAACCTTGTAATGTTTAAACAATCTAACACATTGACATGATATTTTTACAAATCGTTTTCAAAGTGAATTAAAATAGTCCTTGTAATGTTTACTCAATCTGACACATTGACAATTAAATAGAACAGATATGGAGTACGTCCGTGTCGTTGCAGTTATTTTACTGGATTTGTAAAAGTCGTAGGCTGTTGTGGATCGCGCGCGAGCGTGATCGGCGAAAACCGTTCCCTATCCCAGACCGAAATGCGTTTCTATCCCAGACCGAAATAGGTACACTATCCCAGACCAAAAGGACAAATTAGCTACCCTATCCCAAACCTAAATAGGTGACTATCTCAGACCAAGAGAACAAATTAGATAACCTATCCCAGACCAAAAGGACAAATTAGCTACCCTATCCCAAACCTAAATAGGTGACTATCTCAGACCAAGAGAACAAATTAGATACCCTATCCCAGACCAAAAGGACTAATTAGATACCCTATCCCAGATCGCGGAGCTCGAAAACCATACCCTACAGCGCGACACATACCCGTATACTTTATATAGGGGAGTAGCCCCCCCCCCCCCCTCCCCCCGGGGGGTTTAAGGTGAACGTCTGCTAGTCGACCTTTTCCTTTTTGTGAGGGACTTTTTTTCTTTGGCGCTTTTTTCTAATGAAATCTTATACATAAAAGTTCTCCAAGATACTTTAGCTGGTTGTAGTTTCGAATCTGGAAGTTTTGAATGTTTTTATTTGACATGTTTGACATTTTACATGCATGACTGCGTGCATATTAATTAGGGGCGAATTTCAAAATAACAGGGTTTTGCGGCAGGCCCTTTATTTTTTTCCTCTCTCCCCTCTCGTACGGAAGGGCCAGCTAGCAGGGTAGGGTTCCCTTTAAGATTTGATTTAAATTCTGGTCTTCAACTGGCATGTGTGCGTGTTAATAATTATATTACTTTTTACCATACTTATTCGTGTTCCTGCTTTCTTCTATACCTAGGTCATGAACGAAGCATATTGACACGGAAGATGATGTTAATAGCATGCATATGCCTGCTTGCAGTGGTTGCTTCCCTTTCGGTAAATCTGGACCTTGTTTCTGCAACCAGTTTAACAGCAGCCAATCACAGCTCACCTAAAATGTGGAATTGCTCACATTTTGTCGATAACAATGGAGGTAATTAAGAATAGGAATGACAAACACCTAAATGACCATGCACTATGGTTTTAACAGATGCTGGGACCATCATGCGAAATATAGGCAGTGATTTTTAAATGTAATGCGTGTCTGTTTCCTTGGTACTTGGAAAATACTTGGCTCGAGGTCATAGCATACAAAATGACCGAGAGCCAAATAAGTTTCCATTCGGCACGACAAAGGAGGATATTCACAGCTTCCCATCGTTCTTAGAGCTTCCATGTCAAATGAAGCCCACCTTTCAATTTTTGCCCGGTTTTCTGTCGTTATACTTTGGTAGATTGTTCATCCTTTTCTTTGGACTTTTAGTTTTCATAAATTCCCAGATTCGAAAGAATAGTGTTGTATAAGATAATTTGAGGTGTTTTGACTTGATATATGCATTATTTACCAATGCATATGTAATTTATGCTCATAATTATGCTTATTTTGGTTGTCAGCTTTTGGGTGTCGCAATGTAAAGAATTGTTCTCCTAAATATTTCAATGATAGCGTACAAAATATTCGAGACTTAAACATTTAAACCACACATTGAAAGTAATAATAACTTTATGAAAAGTCTCCTTAAGTCTACAGGATTAAATTAGCTGTGGGCACTCTGATATGAGGATAAAAACGTTCAAAATTGTATTAAATTTACACTTGTTCCTTCGAAAATGTTAATCATTGCATTTGTACGGGATTAAAATTTTAAAAAGTAAAATGATTTTAGGAAAAATCGTGAAAGTTTTCTAATCTAAAAAAAATTGATATAATATTTATTTAGCGCTAGCAGTCTTAAGGCACAGACTTACCCAATCTCGTACCCAGACCCCGTGTGTTTCTTACTGCGCATGCTTGATGGAAAAATGTGTATGGGAATGCAACGAATTCGAATTCAAGCCTTCAAGGAGCTAAAATACGAGAGACTCGTAAGTAAAAATGCCTTCACTTGCTCCTAATACACGGTGTATGTATTCACATTGGGCGTAGGAAGGTTCTAAAAACTGGGGAGGGTGGAGGGGGGGGGGGGGGGGGGGGGGGGGGATGATGAATTCTGGGACATTTTCATTGATTACCTCTATCGATGGGACTGGGCAGAGGAGGGAAACTGCGCAACCTCGCCCCCGGGACACCGGGAGTCCGTAATTCGCTTCCTTTCACAATCAAACACTTTCTCTGCAGCATTAAAACTTAGCAATCCTCACTTAAAAAAATATCTTCCAAGATGCTCTGTCAATTTAACAATCTTCTCATCATTCCTCTCATCTATACAGAAAGCCTCCATTGCAGTTTCGCGAAATATTCAAGGTAAAAGTCTAACAACGGCATGCATTCAAACCAGTGCTTGCATCGTTCACAAAGTCTCTTACAAATTTATTCTTCATTTGGCATGAAAAGCCGTTTCTTATCAAATGTATTTCTAATGAATTCAAACATGTGCTACTAATATTACTCTTCCACTTTTCTTTCATTTTTATCCGATTCTTTGGTAGCATGTGAACCGTTTACTCTACTAAATTCAAAGTAATTTGCTTTTGCGCGTTTTTCTCGAAATGACGTCATTTGTCGTAAGGTACCTTTCCGCTTGACGCAGCCAATCTTTTAATTCGTAGCCACAGAGAAACCAAAACAAATGTTGAGGTACAAACCTGGAGAATGGTAAGCCTGTGTACTAGTCCTTTCCTGTCTTTTCTGATTTCATAGATAAACAAGAAACGGCTGGTACATAATCCGTGGGGTGCTCCCATATATAGGCTATACGGGTACGTACCGCTCGACAGGGTATATTATGGTTTTTGACAAGTAATTCTTAGTCTGGAACAGGGTATATAAATCACTGTTTTGGTCTGGAACAAGGTCGTAATGTTTTGGAAGGGACTCAGGACGGTTTTAGTTATTCACGGTTCCTTGCCGCTGCAAACGCAAAGTCCGTTTATCTATTTAGGATTCGAGTGGCGAGTGGAGCGTAACGTCTCGCGCGTATCATATCACTAAAACGCTAGCCTGGTCTGGAACAGGATATCTTTTTGCCATTTTGCCTGGAACAGTGTATATTTTGGTCGTTTCTAGTCTGGAACAGGGTACCTTTTTTGCCATATTGTCTGGAACGGGGTACGCAAAAATGTAAATTTTTGGTCTAGAACAGGATATCTTTTTGCCAATTTGCCTGGAACAGGGTTGGCAAAAATACAATTTCTTGGTCTGGAACAGGGTAAGGGTTTCAACGGCTAGCGGCACACCCCCATCCTGAACCTTGATTTCCTACCCAAACTGCAGTTGTAAAGCGGAGCCTATTATATGATAGAAACATAGCAAAACTGGATCTTTCCAATGCGATAGAAGGTAGCAGCGCTCATACAGCAGCTGAATCATAATTGAATTGAGTCAATTAGTGTGTTGAGGCATTTCTTCTAACTATATGACGGCGTCCTTGAAATTCACTATTGCTTAAAATAACATCCTGGTTATAAGCACCTCCCAGTTATAAGACTTATTAGGCTAGACCTAGTGATATTAAATCTCTTTTGGTTATATTTAGCCTCCTCCTCCCCAACCTGTCTCAGTCTATAGAATTGGTGGAAAACATGGTTTATTACCATGTTTTATGCATGATACTAGTAAAGCATAAACTTTCACAAACACTATAGCTATTAACTAAATAATGATTGTGTGGATAGTGAAAAAAACTAGTGAGAGGATCCTGTTCAGTGCTAACTCAGCTTGTCATTAACATACTGCTGGACCATAAAGCCAAGGGCTCAAGCTTTCTGGTGAGTGATTTTCAGGTGGATTCAGTCTACATCAGTCTACATGAAAGCAACAGCTTGTAGCAGTTTCTCTTTTAGGGTTTTGAATGAAAACTGCTCTAAGTTAAGTCAAATCAGCCACTGAATCAGTGACGCAGGAGATAATAATAATACTAATTACATTTAGCGAAGATACTTGCATCCACTAAGTGCCCATGACGCTTTACAATCATATAATAGAATAAATAATTAAATAGTTAATTTAAATAATATATAGAACATAAAAAAAAACATTAAAAAAATTGACAGACTCGTAATCAATAAAAATAGAAAAAAGATACGTCTTGAGCCCTCTAAAAATCGTCTAAAGAGCTACATTTACGAATAGTAAAAGGAATATTGTTCCATAATCTTGGGGCATAAACACAAAACGATCTGTCCCCATAAGTATTTGAGTATATTTTCTTTGTGGAAATGTATGTGTGATTTGTCGCACATACCTATAGTTTATTTTGTGTTTATTTTAGTTTATTTTTGTCCAAACTTGCTTATTTTTGTCCAACCTAGCTAGTTTATTTTGTGTTCAACCTAGTTTATTTTTGTTCAAACTAGATAATTTTTAGGCTATTTTAAATGTAGGTAGCATTATATTTATCTTTTGTTAAGTGACTTAGCCGTAAAAACCCAAAATTTGTGACTTAATTAGTGAACACCCGTTGTTGACGGTTGTTTTTAAATGTAGGATTAGGGTTTGGATTAGTTTTTATTTTTTTAACCTGCAACATATATTTAGACTTTTTAATTTCATTCCCCCTGATAATTGCTCACCAGTTCCTTAGAGCATCTACAGAAAGACATTGGCAGGGCAAAGCAAGATGATAATATGGTCAGGACTTTTTCCATTTTTTTTGGAGTGATTTTCATTCCGCATTTTATTAAATAGGAGTCGTATTGGAGTCGTAAGCTGGTACACTCCTTGATTCATCTTGATTACGAACGACATTGAGAAGAAAAAGTCAAAATAAGTAGTATATATATTTATAATTACTTACCTCAAACAATTGCAAGCAGCTAGATAACACTTTTATGATGACCTACCGAAGGATTACGATTGCTCAAGACATGCTTCCACTACGCTGACGACACGACGTTATATATAGTGCTCCTAAGGATCTTAGTGCCTGCGCACACAAGATGATCATAACTATGTTGCTCTCGAAAAGTGGGCAACAGAATCTAACCTACTATTTTAATTTAAAAATGGGAAGAATACTAAGTAAAGTAAGCAACTTTATTTAACGTCGGTAAATCGTGAAAGTCTGGTAAGACTAAGCAGATGCTAGTAACGACACAACAGATGTCGAGGATACATGCATGTACGCGTCTCAGTGAGCTCATTTACCATCTCTTACTGTAAAAGGTCAGACTTTGGAAAACTAAAAGAGTCAAGACATTCAAGCTCTTGGGCAATTGGCTTAATGAAAATCTTACATGGTGAGACCACGTAAATCACGTAGACTCGTCGTGTTACGGAGTCCTGCCAATTAAGCAGATGCTGCGTAGCACACAAAGAATATAATCAACTAGCAGAAAGCAATGTCCTTTCCAAATTAAATTTTAATGACACTGTATGCTACCCGCTGCCCTCATATCTATAGGCTCTCCACTATAGGAAGGGCTCGAGTTCACCTACTTAGAAGTGCCGATCAAGCGATCTGCAATAGCGTCTTGGCCGGACTACTTCTCCTTAAAGAAACATGAACCGAAGAGGCAGCTTAGCCTGCGACGCAGGCTAAGGCAGCTGCGATCTTACTATAGTGTAGCTCCACAATTAAGTGTAACCCTAATAAAGGGAACGTTTCAAGAGAGTATATATTGCTCTACGGCAAAGTTATTTAATGAACTCCCTGCTAACATAAGATCATGTGTTGAACACAACCCATACAATCGTCAGGTTAAACACATTTTAATCAACGGAGCAAAACTTCCGATTGAATAACTCATTAGTATTTTTCCTCTCTCTTTTATACATTAGTCGTACATATAGTTGTATATATAGTTCACCATATTGTATATGGGTTTCCTTATTATTTCCTTTCTTTTTTACAGTAATATCAATTAAGTTATAGCTAATACTAATAATACTCATTAGTATTTCCCCTTGCCTTTTATACATTAGTACGTTGTACATAGTCGTATATAGTTCACCATAGTTTCAATAGTGCCTCTTTTATTTTTTTCTTATAGTAATATAAAGTTATAGCAGTTGTAGTAAGATTTTTTTTTTATATTGATCTCACAGGTGTAACCATTATTATCTTATATAATAATACGCTAAGTGTGTGTGTGTGTGTCAGTCAGTGTGTGTGTAACGCTCTTTCCCAGGGTCCCTCGATCGATTTCCTAATATGGAGGACACGCGCGCGCTCGCGTCCGAAAATGGCGCCAAAAAGTGACGGCCACAGGTATTCCAACGAAGACGACGAATCATGCGAAAAGTTGCTTTCTGTCTTGGTCTTGGTTGCATTTGAGGAAAGAATGTTAAAAAGAAATGAGTTTTCTCAAGTTCTACACTTACTTGGGCGAGCGAGCCATCGAGCTTACGGGAATCTGTTTTAGGGAAAACCTGGACGAGCAAGCCATCGAGTTTACGCGAATGTTTTAGTTAGAGTTTAGGGAAAACCTATCGCCAAGCGAAGCGGCCGAAGTCAAACGACCGAACGAGGTAAGACCAGGTATTCAAACACAGTTAGAAATGTTGTCCGTGGAAAAGGCTGTTATTTTTTTTATCTTACAACTCTATGATGTGTCTAATAGTAAGATATTTTGTCCATGTCTGTTTTCTGTATCCAGTTTCCTGTGTTCTTAGATATAAAACCAACTGTTTCGGCGGCCAGATTTGTTTTCGTCACACGAATTCATGTCTCCAGCTGCCTCAATCTCGTACCCAGACCCCATTTGTTTCTTACTGCGCATGCTCGACGAAAAAATAGGGCTCTGGAAGAATCCGATTTTTGTGTATTCTGATTGGCTGTTCTGAACAATGCAATTTCACCGGAAGTCAAACATAAAGTAATTTATTTGGACAAATGCATTGAAAATTGGGGGTATCTAAACGCTAAAAACCGTTGGATTTTACCTAAATGGTTGTCGATCTCTTCAGGGATGCTTAGATATTTGCTTGCATCCTATCGGGAGTTCAAATCACTTCAGCGGCCAATTCAAATCGCATACAGTACATGAATTCGAAAATCGAACCCAACCGGCAGTAACAGTTGATATAGCCGAGGGATTTACCGTAACAGATAGGTAATACTACGCATTCCCATATTAACAACATGTTCGTAAGTGCTCTATAGGCAGAAATCTCTTAAACTTGTGAACTGGCACTGATCGCTTAAATATAAGCGTTTGTACTGATCAGTGAGAATGCAACGAACTCCAGCCTTCAAGGAGCTAAATACGAGAGAATCGCAAGTAAAAATGCCTTGACTTGCTTCTATGGTGTATTCAGTTGCTGTTTCTGTGGTCATCGGGCTCAGGTAAGGCAATTTCAGCGATCAGTTTTCGATCCCCATGAATCCTCTTCACGTGTGTACTGGAATCTGTGATGTCTGATGAATCCACCGATACCGAGACACGAGCCTAATGCATGAAAATAAAGCCTTAAACTCCAATCTAAAAACGGCAGAAGATGAAAGAGACTCCCTAAGGCTTGCCCTGACACTAGCAAGCAAAATATCACTATCAAAATACCGGGCAAACTTCCAAATCTAAACCAAAACATAGGTCTGAGGAGCGAGAATCGAACCCGAAGAAACGACTTCTCAGGTGACGTAATGATAAGCATGCGCAAAGTTGCCGGAAGTCCGTGATTCGCGGACTTCCGGAATCGGATTCTTCCAGAGCCCTATTTTTTCGTCGAGCATGCGCAGTAAGAAACAAATGGGATCTGGGTACGAGATTGCAGCTGCATGTGACCGTCAGTTTTGGCACTTTTTGACAATAATTGTGCTCATCGGTTTCAGAAATTAACTGAGATCCGTAAGATATTATTCCCTTTAAAAAAAATCAAAATACAACCTTGAAAATATTAGCCTGGGAAACTAGCCGACTCTTATCGCTCCCCACTCGCGAAAGAGACGTCTGGGAAGTGAGGCAGAAAATGCCATACTGATGACGTAGCAGATAGCCGTTTCACGATGCATAAATTAGTTGCAATTCTCAGAAGCCGAATGCGAACAACAGAGTTCTTTTCAAGGAATATAACTACCGAGGCTGCTCGTTTGCTTGGCAGTGGATTACCGTCATGAACAACCATGAAATTCAAGCCTATATACTTAGCGTGTGTTGGTAGCTCGCTTGCTTCGTTCTTTCAGCGGCTCGGCCCGGTCAAGAGAATTTGTCCTACGACTGTCAAAACATAATAGTTGTTTATAATTTCAAAACCTACACACAGCACAGCAGGCCACTTTTCAAGCCAGCTCTTTTGTCAGGTCAGTAGCTGAAGAGGTTAGCTACAGAATGCAGCGGTTATTTTCAGGTATACTACCAAGGCTGCCAGTTTGCTTGGGTAATCACAGGCCGCCCAAGTTCTGACTGTGTAACAAGGTTTGTATGGGAGTTCTTCCGATAACTCAGAATAATAACATAAATCTCCTGTAATACGGGTAGGTACAAAACACTGACCCCCGGTCCATGGACCCCATCGTGGACCCGGTCCATGGACCCCGTGTGGACCCGGTCCATGGACCCCGTGTGGACCCGGTCCATGGACCACCTGTCCATGGACCCCCTATAACATTTTCTCAAATTCTAAAAAAAACATAAATTTTGCGAAATGTTTCCGCTTCGGCCAGGAAATAAGGTCATGCTGAGAAATAAGTCTGATGAGGAGGTGTTAAAAGCCTCCTTCAACATCGGATATTGCGCTGAATCAATCAATCAGTGTTTATATTCACGAAATTACTTTTTTCACAGTATCATCATACATGTAACTGATACGGCTAAAGATCAGAAACCCTTACGGGCTTTTACAAAGTACTGTAGCTACATTCAATAATATAATATACAAGCTTATACAGGCAATCAGGTCATGGCAGATCAAGACTACATACATGTAGTATTAAATAAATATCCAATATATAAAAATATATACAAGATGAGAATATATGAAACATCGACCGACATCGCACATTTCATTTCAGTGGCGTAAAATTAGACTTGTAAATAAAATCATTTCACAATTATAGTCCCAAAACTCAACGACGAATAAACAGGAGTTTACTGACCCGATCGAAACTCGACATGTCACTTTGCTTATGGCAGCTCAATGGAAGAATAACACTTTTCGAACGTCCTGCCTCGATAAGGACTTCTGAAGCTTAGTTTTCCTCTATAATTTATCGTGAAAATGTCTAAAACGCAATGTATCGCAGTGCAAAATTGCAACTGATGCCCAAAATTTCATAGTCGAGCGTTGCGTGACAGAGCGACGGCAGTAATTATTCACTATATCATTTTCGTCTAGTAAGTGAAGTATGCAAAGAAGCACCGCTCCGTTGTCAATCAAAATAACATGTTCTCACGATCCTTATCGCACTTCGTCATCAGACTTATTTGTGAGCATGACCTTAGTTGTTGTTCGAAACATTTTCACCGAAGCGAAAATCGTAAGGAAAGGATAACGTACATTCGCAAAACTATGTTTTTTTTTTTAGAATTTGAGAAAATTTTATAGGGGGTCCATGGACCGGGTCCATGAGGGGGTCCATGGACCGGGTCCATGAGGGGGTCCATGGCCCGGGTCCATGAGGGGGTCCATGGACCGGGGGTCAGTGTTTTGTACTTACCCCTGTAATACAAGGTAAGTAAAGGAAGAAGACTTACTTGAAGTTGTTTTGTCGTCCTATGTGTATTTCAGGTCGCTAGAACGGTGACCTGAAATACACATAGGACGACAAAACAACTTCAAGTAAGTCTTCTTCCTTTATTTACCTTGTATTACAGGAGATTTATGTTATTATTCTGAGTTATCGGAAGAACTCCCATACAAACCTTGTTACACAGTCAGAACTTGGGCGGCCTGTGGGGTAATTGATTCATATCACACTTGTTTCGTGATTCATAGCACACTTACATGTAATTATGTTTATTCATAGCCCAGATTCACTGTCTGAACGATTTATCCGCCGCAACAACAACTCATCCAGTGTTTTGTGATAGCTCAGTGTATGTAGGTTTACTGATATGAAATTATAAACAACTATGACAGTAGTCAGTACCTTTCTTGTAAATGTTTTGACAGTACGACATTTCGCTTTACTAACCGCTGAAATAACTCGGTCTGCAAAGGAGCCAACAACAGCACCGGCACACGCTAAATAGGCTTGAATTTCATGAGTTGTTCGTGACGGTGATCAACTGCCAAGCAAACGAGCAGCCACGGTAGTTATATTCCTTGAAAAGAACTCTGTTGGTATTGCAACTAATTTGTGCATCGTGAAACGGCTATCTGCTACGTCATCAGTATGGCATTTTCTGCCTCACTTCCCAGACGTCTCTTTCGCGAGAGGGGAGCGTCTGCCGATAGATCGATTTCATGTGACGTCATCAAATTGCTAACTTCGAAACTATGAACTCTACCAAGTTCTGCTTTTGATACAGTTTAGAGCTTACCTAAGCGAGTCTTCACACCAAATTTCATCGGTTTCTTTCACTTTGTTCCGGAGATATCGATGAAGCGATTTGAGTCACGCAACACCCAGTCACGTATTTTGAGGAGTCAAATTAGTGCAACTTTCAGCTAAAATCTTTCTAAATACAAACCAACATGTTGAATAAGTGAATATCTATGCAAATAGATATATTTTAGGTCAGAATTCTTGGTAATTATGGACTTTAATGAAACTTGGTAATCTGGCCGCCATCTTGGTGTACCTTAGAGGTACACCAAGATGGCGGCGCCATACATTTTACTGTAAACATGGCGCACATTTGATCGCTTATATTTTGGGCGGGAAATATCCTAGATTGATAAAACTTGTCAAAAATACGTATTTTTTAGTTCTCTTTCAGAAAAACGCACCTTGATTCTATTAGAATCAGCAATAAAGGTTTTTAGAATTCACGTGACCTAAGTGAAATCGATCTATTCCCAGGCTATGAAAATATCAACACGCTAAAAACATTGTGCCAGGAGTCAGTCAGCCGGCTAGACTATGTTACTATAATTTATCATATCTGTTGATTTCCCGTGAGTTCCCACGGGTCCCTGCTAGTTATTATTATTATAACAACTGGATATAGATTGTTGTCGTAGGAGAAAAAGTATCCTCTTTATTTCTCAAGTCAAGTTACAACTTACGAGTCAACTTATTACGAAGAAAAACTTACGTTTCCCAGCTTTAAAGGAGAAATAGCACTGAATTCATAGTCTAATCTACGGAAGCCTAGAAGGGACATTCAGTTCGAGAACAACAAAAAATGAAAATTGTTCTTGTTGGGAAATTGTTTTTTGTTTTATAATACCGCTGCCGCATTTAATAATTTTTTTAAAAAAACAATATAAACAAATTATTTTATTTTGCCAGGAGCCCATTACCAGGAGCGTGCATCTCCCAGATAGGTCTGTCCAACAGCAGAATAGATGATGTAGCTATTTTTAGCTCTGTGTTTCCCGCGAGAAAAAACAAAGGCTGTCACTTTTAACCAATCAGGAGGCACTTAAAAATTGTAATTAACACGGTTCAAACTGCTATAAAATACTAAAGCCAAGAGAACAAAAGACAACGTAATCGCATACCAGAACTTCGCGACTATAAATAGCCACATCGTCTACTCTGCTGTGGGCGCTACCCATCACATAGGTACGCTCCTGGTAATGGGATCCTGATTTTGAAAAAAAAATCGCATATTTTTGAAAAATATAAAAAAATATATAAAAAAATGATTTAAAAAAAAATTGAAAAAAGAAATTTATTTTAAAATATTTTTTTATATTTATTTTGAAAAAAAGTTGAGGAGCCACGTGGTAGGCTGTTGCTTGATCCCGGAGATCAAAAGATGGCGGCGAGGGCATCGACTCCAGCTCCATCGAGCGACATTCAAGGATCTTGGATATTTACTTCCATTCTAGTATATAGTCATACTAATTTTTTTCCAAAAAAACAATTTTCAAATATATTTTTTCTCGAACTGAATGTCCCTTCTAGGCTTCCGTACTAATCTCCCTCCAAAACCTTTGAATTTGCCATCTTCGTATGTGGTGCTACTTCGATGAATGCTGAGCGAAAATGAAAAGATCACGTGACCTTTCCATGTAATAATATAGTCTGACGCGGTGCATGCTGGGAAGCTGTGAATATCCTCCTTTCGGCACGACCTAACCCAGTCTAATCTTTTAAATTATATATATGACCACTTAATTTGTTTTAATAATGGCAAAACAAGAAGCAAAATATCGAGCAGGGTCCGACGGCTTTTCCCGCCTGCCCGCTCACGTCAACCACGTACGGCCTCCATCTAGCGACTTTATTTGTAAATGGTTTTGAAAGGAAAGCGCGCGTAAGCCCGTAAGGGTCATATGACAATTGGAGATAATTCATCGAATCCATGTAACGATATCATTTTGGTAAACGTTGAAAAGTACTGCTTGCTCTCCAAGGTGCCTTATGGTACCATGATATTTGAATCACTCCAACTTCTGTGAAGTGATTTTTGAAATCAGAGGTAGGAGTGAAAACCAAATATTTTTAATAGCTAATTACCGCTTACTTTAATTCGTTTGCCATCCTAGAAAATTATACTGTTCAACCGTATTGCTACTCAGTGACAGCAAGCACAATCCCAATAAGCTCTCTGGAAGGTAAAGATCCAATCCTCAATAATTCTTACTCATTGAGATCTTCCGGTAACAAACTGCTGTACTGCAATAAAGCGGCGGCCGGAAGAGGCTTCCGAGCTTTTATGCTACACAGTGATGGCAAGTGCTACAGTGATAAAACCGCTCGGGAAACGTATACGACTCTATCGCCTGTTCATTGCACTATGAATTGCCGTTCTACAAGCAATGGAATCTTTCCATGTATCAATTGCCAATGTGGCACTGGTTATGGATCAACAAACTACATCAATGTATACCTCATGGATAACTGTAAGTGATTGTTTTAATGTTTTAATTCTAACGTACCCGGTGGGCATAGGTATGTGCGCGGCCATGAGGTACAGGACTGGACCCGGTGTTACGAGAAAATAATTTCCAAGTTATTGTGAAAACGAACTGGGATTTTCTCTCTGTTAGATTATTATGATCGTCTATAATCCGGAAATCGAAATGTGGCTCAAACCCAGACCTGGTTCCGCCGCACATATATCTATGACGTCATAAGCAAGAGAGCAGCCCGGGCTAACGTGTAACGTTTTCTAATGCAGTGATACTTTCAAAATAAAAACCGCAAGGCAGAATAAAGCATTTCTAATTTACATATGCAGCTATTTCAAAACAAGTTGTCTCATACTTGTCGTGTGTTGGATGTTAAATTGTGCATATTACATTGCCGGTTACGTGTCTGTTTAGTCAAGTCCCGTGCATGTGTGTTATAAGTATTCAGTTCAATAACAATATAAACGATTCACTATTTCTGAACTCGATCCTTTTGGTACTGATTTGCTGCCTCCCCCCCCGTCCCCCCGTAATCTCACTAGGGATTTCGGTATCCCCGATCGCCCCTTTTAGGGATTTCGTCCCCCTGAAATGATTTTCTGAAGGAACATGAACTGAAAAAATAATAAAAAATTGGAAGTCTTAAGAACTCAAGAGATTTGAGATTTGCGAGATGACACCCTTCCCCTGCAGCCGTAAACCAGCATCAGATACGGGGAGGAAGAACAACATCATCGCTGTAGAGATATTTTGCCTGACATGGTGGCGTTCTGTCTATGTGGTAACTGGTACAATGCGTCAAGTACCATTCGAGTGCGAGATAACTACAATCACTGTGTACGAAAATGTTGTGAGCTTAAGACATCATCGAATGAGTTCAGTTTCTACGGTATCGCACAGTTTCAAAAGTTATAATGTTCCAACATTATCAAAAGCTGACATTGTTTCCGATAATTCTGAGTCAAAAATCCCGTAAAGAACATTGAATGTGAATGTTAAGGAGAGGGGGCCGAAATCCCTAAGATAGTAGTGGGAGGGCGAAATCCCTGAGGGTGGCGAGAATCCTAGGAGAGGGGGATAGGAGGTGATCCCTGCGACACCGGTATTTGTATACACAATATAACGTGCACGAGATATGCCTCTTTTGTGTATAGTTGTATACGTGCATTTTGTGTTTGTATTTTGCCTTTGCATTAACCACATGTCCGCGGTGTCCGTTTAGGTTTACGTGTAAATTAAAGTGTACCAGTTCTAGCCGGTTAGCTCAGTGGTAGAGTACGCGGGTACGAGTACGTCCTTGAACAGGGGCGTAAAGCCATTGGCCTAATGTCTCCTTCGGAACTTTGTTATGCAATCCGTTTCGAGTGGTATACCGTATAAACCAACTAGTGGACTATATTACAAATCCTGCATTCTGATTAACTACCCTACTATAGGTATATTTGTGATAGCCCATCGGGTAGAGGAAGACCGCACGCATTTTCACGAAATATATATTTTTTAACTTCGATTTGTTTCTTTCTGTTATGTTCTACTGTCCGACTAGTTAGTTTGTACTAAAAAATAGACCTCTCGCCCTCATGGGCTACGAGCTAGTTAAATGTTGACTCGTATCCCATTTTGACCGCGCGCCACAGGTAGCCCAATCCGAAAACAAATTTGCAATAAAACGCCCATAAGAGCAGCTAGCAGGCTTCCTATTATTGCTTTTCAGTTCGTCGAATAGATTTGTGGATTCTTATCAACAATACGTTTGCTAACGATTCAGCGGAGATGTTTAACGTTTCCTCTCCCACAGTGCTTAACATCATTGGTTCACTAAAACGTGGGGTAAGTTGCAAAAGTAGTAAAGATATGGAAAACCGTGTGACGTCATAAGAACCATTTGCAATATATAGGTGAAACTAAGCGACGCCTCAAAGACAGATTTAATGAACACAGACGGACAGTAGACAAGCCTAACATTAAATCTAAACCTACACTGTATCTGAACATTTTCTTTCTAAACTGACCTAACCACTCTTACACCGACATGCAACTTATCCCTCAAGAAATAATATACTCCTCAAGAGACTCGATACGTAAAGCCAGAGAAGCGCACCTTATAGATAAAGCTAAAACTCTAGAACCATATGGTATGAATATACGTGATGAAGCATAGTGCTTATCTCTTATACTATTTTTGCTACTTCAAGTTTTGGTCTACGTCACTTCCCGTTTCCGCAATTTCTATTGCGAAATTTACCACATTTATAGTTCTTCTTACCTTAGAGCTCTTCACTTGTAACATATAGTACCTGAAGAAGGCTGGTTTGGCCAGCCGAAATATTGTAATATTCAATATAAAATCCTACGTTGTGTCAGCTTTGCCGTAGTCCTTGGACTTCGTATTCATTTTCATTTTGGCTGATTAGATCTGACTTAGATCCAACGTACAACCAGCAGGATTTTCGTCCACGGTTCTTTGCCGTTTCTCAAGTTTATCTTCATAAGATCCAAGATGGCGGCACCCGGGAAATTCAAATGAGTTTTAATGGACAAGAAAAGTGGACCATAAATGACATCTAGTGTCCAATTTACAGGAAAAAACCAGCATTAAATTTAGGCCGCATCCACAGCAAACATTTGAGAGCAAGCATTGTTTTTCGGTGGAGGTTCCCTTTAATGCTTCTTCTGCTTTTTCTGTATACAGCTGGAGTTCAGAGTCAACCAAAGCAGATTATGTGGCCTCAGTGATAAACCCAAGATATTCTTCATGAGGTAGGACTGAAAAGTTTAGGTAACACAAAATCAATTGTAAAAGAAAACGAATAATTTTAATAAAAGAAGGCGCTTGTAAAAAGGAAGCTGCTCTTGTACTCATTCTATATATTATTCTTTAAAAAGTAAAACGATAAAAAAATGTTGTTCATTTATGTAGCGTACATGCTATATGTGTATAACAAAATACGCTTCACAAGGGGAACTTGTTGTTAGACAATGTATGTTATTTTGTTCGTAGCGAGTTTAAACTCTATCATTATCGGACTAGCGCTATCAATATTAATAGGGATAAAGTTACCCTTGTCTAGAAGAACCCCAGGGAAGAACCGGTCCCAAGAAGCATCAAAACATGCAACATGCAAAACATGCAAAACATGCAAAACATGCATACTTGTTTTTGATAGGTCAATAGACATTTATCATGCCGCGGCCATTTTGGCTACGAACAATAGCTTTTGCACTTCCAGCCTCGTCTCTGACTCTAGTTTCAAAGTTGCATCATATCAAGCATTGAAGTATTTGATTTGGATTTCGCGCGATAACAAGAGGCAGGGATCACTCAAGCGGAGCATCACATATTGCAAACCACTCCAGGAACAGAGGTGCTCACTTGACAAAGTAACGGTGTATTCAGCCTGGTTGAGGCCCTTTCATATACAGACGCGCTATGTATATACAACTTACTAACTAGCGTTTTTTTTATGTGCTCAGACCCGAGAATGGTTCTATCATGGTCCACCTTAGAATCAGGACGACATTCAGTAATTCCAGGATGATCCATGAAAGCCTTCGTAACATCTCAGAAATCTCGTCTGGGAAAGTTTACCGAACACAGCAAATCGACGGTAGGCGTTCCGGGTTTTTTCTATTTATTGCAGTAATAACGTTCAGAATTTGTTTTCGATATTTCTCTTTCTAAAATAAACCTTTATCATGTACACCGCGGCCATTTTGGCTACATACCATATATTTTGCACTTCCGGGTTCTATCATGGTCCACCTTAGAATCAGGACGACATTCAGTAATTCCAGGATGATCCATGAAAGCCTTCGTAACATCTCAGAAATCTCGTCTGGGAAAGTTTACCGAACACAGCAAATCGACGGTAGGCGTTCCGGGTTTTTTCGATTTATTGCAGTAATAACGTTCAGAATTTGTTTTCGATATTTCTCTTTCCAAAATAAACCTTTATCATGTACACCGCGGCCATTTTGGCTACATACCATATATTTTGCACTTCCAGCCTCGTTTCTGCCTCAAGGAAGCTAGCGAGGCATCTGAGGCAGCTGAGGCATCTCTTGTTAACATCAACCAACATGGCGGCGATGAAAACGAAGAATTATTTAACAAGACGTATAGACCTTATTCATAACTGCATATTCCCATTTCACTAGTTTATCCACAAGTACAGAAAACATAAACATCACCATGTGAAAGAGCATGTAGACATTAATGATCTTGAGATATTAAGTAGTAATCTTATCAGTTCATAAATGCGTATTCCCGTTTCACTACTTTATCCACATGAACAGAAAACATGAACATTGCCATGCGAAAGAGCAATGTCCACATTAGTGATCTTGTGAAATTAGTATATACCTTATTCATAACTGTATACTGATTCCCGTTTCACTAGTTTCGGTTATCACATGAACAGAAAACATGAACATTGCCATGCGAAAGAGCATGTCGACATTGGTGATCTTGTGAAATTAGTAAAGATCTTATTCATAACTGTTGTTATAACGCGACAATAATCACTCAACTTATATTTTTATTATTTTTGTCATTTACTATGAATATCATGTTAATCGATTGTAGACAGTCTTCAAGTGTTAGTGTCTCAAAATGAGCAACCTTTGGAACTAGGAGAAAACTTGCTAACTATACTTAGGTTGTGATTAGTTCAGTTACACTTTACACTTGGCTACGCAGTTGATTTTGGCGGAGCACTTCAATAAGCTTTTGTAATTAAGTGAGTCCATTTTGGGATACCATGAATTACTAGGAGCGTTTATGAATTAGTTGCCTATTCTCAGTTGTTTTTATGTCAATCCAAAGAAAAAGTTGGAAATTAATGATTGACGTTTAAGCTTGTATAGCCTCGACATCAAGCTCGTAGCCTCGATATCAGGATTGTAGCCTTGGCCGTTTTAGGAACAGGCAGTATCACACCAGCGTGCGTACCTACGTTAAATTGGCATCATTGACAACATCAAAACTATGCGACCTAGCTTATTTGGTAGAAAATTATTAAAATAAAAGGAGAAAAAAAGCTCCTCACAAGTTACCCAATCTAAGGACTCCCGCGGCATATTGTCTGGTCCTACCACATAAATAAAGCCAAAACGTTATGTAATATATAGTTAGTCAATAGTTAGTCAGTAGTAGTAGTGTAATGTCATGCCATGTGCAAGAAGAAAGTAAAAAAAAGAGGCCAGAAGTGAAGATCACTGTGTATACCCGTCTTAATAGTTCATGTATTTATTTCTATTTGTATTTATTGTATTCGTCATACATAATAATGTTAATAACAACTTATTACTAAAAATAATAATGAAAAAAGAAACAAGAAAGAAAACGCAAAGCCAAGTGATAGTGGAAGAAAACAGAGCTTGCGCTCCAATTGATATTCTCCCCCTAACAAAATAAAAAGAGTAAAATGAGAAAAATACAGAGTGAATTACATGTAGAAATATAACAAAAATTAGAAGCTAAATGACACCAACTCATTTCTTTGCCTCCAAGCAAGAACTTATGAACAATACATGCGACAGCTCTGATTTGAGTTTAAAACTGTCACTGGAAGCAATTAATAGAGCGATGAACACAAAATTTAGGGTTGTCTTTATTGATGAAAATATTTCATGGAATGACCAAATCAGATTTTGTTTCGCGCAAAAATGCCAAAACAATTGTAGTATTGTATATTAAGCCCGGAATTACCTTAATCTTGATATTCTTAAAAAGCTTTATTCTAGTTTAATTTACCGTACATGTATATCCTAATGTACGTTGACCTGGGGTAGTACTTATAAATCAAAGCTGAAGCCCATTCACATTTTACAGAAACGTTTGCTTCGAATAATTACTTTTTCCGAGTCCAGAACTCCAAGTAAACCTTTATCCAAACATTTAGAATTACTTAACATATTTGAAATATTGGACCACCAACTTGGTGAATTAGCTTATAGGCATCATACAAATCAATTACCAAATAGTGTTTTCTTGTTACTTCAATGATCTTTCTGTAGTACATAACTACAGCACTCGTTCAAAATCAAATATATATTTTTTATTTACCTCGCCAAAGGCTGAACTATATATGGCAAATTTGGAGTTAAATATACTTCCGTCAAAGTGACCGAGGAACGATATCCCCGTAGATATAAAAAGTAGTTCAACAACTAAATCATTTAAAAAGGTGTTCAAAAACACCTCCTTTCTTCTTCCTAACAAAAATATCAATATATCAATATTTTTTTGTCTTTATGTAGAATAATGCAAACCCCTGACATTTCTTGTAAGTTCCTTTATTATGCAGTTTCTGTATACAATAATTATTTGAAGTTATCTGTTTCTATGTTAGAGTGATCTGTAATTAATGCCGATCGCTAGTGAAATGTACTCGTAATTCTTATTGAAATCGTCGCGCCTTAGAAAATAGAGGAAGTACATGTCAACGCACTGAATAAAAATATATTTTTTATATAAATCTTTTATGTCTTTTTTTAAATATACTGATTAAGTGTAAGACCTCTTTAGCTACTATTACTACTACTGACTGCACAAATACGCGAGTCGGTAACACTGCCTTTCTACGGAAAGTCATTTCAAAATATTTCCGCATTTGAGTGGATTACACTGCTAGAAAATTGCAAAACTTACCGCCGTTTTATTTTCTCATTAGTTAATAAGCTGTTTATCCAGAAATGTTTTCCAAGTTAGAACTGATCTAATTACCGAATTAACAAGCGCCGTTAGCTCAATAGCGCTGCGCGTGAGTGACGTCAGACAAATTTACGACTTTTGGCGTTAGAACTTACAAGAATTACCCTATATCATTATGACGTCACGGCTTGTTTATGAGGGGGACAGAATCGACTTGAACAATAGAATTTTGAACTAAATCTGCTCTGCTGAGGAAAATTTAACTTCTAATTGTCTGGTTTCCAGATATCAGTTGTATCAATGTTTAATCCACAATATTTACCGTATTTGGTGGCTGTTACCGCTATTCTACGTTCTTCAAAATTCATTTGATAGCGATTTCCTTTGTGTTGTTGCTGTTTTGTCCCTGTTTTGTCCCCCTCCCAGGACCGTGATCCTTAGCGTTTAAACAATAGATTGTTTTGATATGACGTCATAGTGATATAGGTCAATTGACTAGCACTTCAGTTCGTCGTCTGACTATTCTACCAGAAATGATGGCTTTCCTGCATTATACTTCGAAAGAGAACCTGATCATTGTACTGTCGAACAGCTTAAACGTTGGCTAAAATACAGAGGATTGAAACAAAGCGACAAACAACGATCTTATCAAGCGAGTTTCGCGTCTGGGGGTGCAAAGATGGCGCGAAATACAGTGTTTGTATGGGAATCCGATGCTAAATAATTTCCGTAAAATCGAATTTCTGAAATATTCACTGCCTGCAAACTTTAGATACCAAGTAAGAGATTAACTGATCAAAATTTGAGGGATGTAGTTGTACTGGGAAGCGTGCAATCGTGTTTTCAGTTTCCCATACATTTCGGCTGTTTAAAACAACGAGTCAAAGTCCGCAGGAAAATTTACAGACAAAGGTCTAGAAAACTGAAAACACGATTGCACGCTTTCCAGCACAGCTACGTCCCTCAAATTTTGATCAGTTAATCTTTTACCTGGTATCTTAAGTTTGCTGACAGTGAATATTTCAGAAACTCGATTTTACGGAAATTATTTGGCATCTGATTCCCATACAAACACTGTATTTCGCGCCGTGTTTCCCCGGCTCCTACAAAAAGTGGTGGAAATTATTTTGTACTGGCCTATTCGTTGCCGCAAACCACGTTTAATATAGTCAATCTCTAGCTGAATCCCAAACCTATCTTTTCCCATTGAATATCGTTGTAAGACTTCACCTAAACTTTGAAAAGTCAGGTTTTTCGTAAGAGATTCATCGGCGAATGGGAATATTGACTGTATATTGTAGCCAGCAGGTAACTTAATATTTGAAATTCTTTAAAATTAAATTTATCGGAGACCAAACTAATGTAATGGCTGGAAAATATAGATACCAACTGTGCAAGATTTTGAACAGACTAACAAAGGTACGACCTAATCATTTATGGTTAGGCCATCCCTATTTTTCTTCCCGTTTCTCATCGGTGGGGTTTTCAAAAATTGGGTCGGTCAGTCGGGTGAGAAAAAAAAATTGTAATAAAAAATACGCGGAGAGACTGGAACTAATAAGGCGCGGTTGCACAGGCGAGGTTACAAACCAACATGGACGACGAAACCATCGAT
The DNA here is from genome assembly GCA_030867875.1 of Actinernus sp. WN-2022. Classification (NCBI taxonomy): domain Eukaryota; kingdom Metazoa; phylum Cnidaria; class Anthozoa; order Actiniaria; family Actinernidae; genus Actinernus; species Actinernus sp. WN-2022. The sequence continues at coordinate 32,249,372 of JAOWCC010001634.1, forward strand.
GTCGTCGTCCGTATGCGCTACAAACATGGAATTACAAATGCACCGCCGAAACTATTGTGTAACCTACCCTCGAGCATGAGCTTCCAGGAGCTGCTCTAGGGTTTCTTCACCCCCACCCCTCCCCCCCAATTTTTTTTTATTTCTACAAAAAGCCACAAAAATGGGTCGGTCGGACGATGAGAAACGGAAAATAAAAAAGGGATGGCCTTAGACAAATCTTCACAGACAAATATGCCCGGAATTTTCTCTGTAATATTTCTCTGTACAAATAAATATTTTTGTTTGCAAATTTATAGCTTTGTAAAAAACATTTTTACCCTAAAATTAAGCAGTCTTGCTTTATATTTTGGTGTGCTCTTTCAAGCTATTATATTATGTTTTGCATTTGTCGAGTTTTCAAATTACCTGCAAGATACCGGGCAGGTTTAAAGTACAGGTCACAATTCACAGGTCAGGTCACAGATCAGTCACTTCTTGTTTACCTGTGAACCCTAGCTCTAGCACAGGCAGCCCAAGCTCTAATATCTAGCTAATACTTACAGCGTTTGTATGGGAATTTTAACGAGCTAGAAATACGAAAGAATTAATGAATAAAATGCCTTACCTTGCTTCCATAGTGTATTACTTGCTGTCTGTGTGGTAACAGGGTTGATATGAAGCGATTTTAGCGAGTTTTCAATCGCTTCAAATCAACCCTGTTACCACACAGGCAGCAAGTAATACACTATGGAAGCAAGGTAAGGCATTTTATTCATTAATTCTTTCGTATTTCTAGCTCGTTAAAATTCCCATACAAACGCTGTAAGTATTAGCTAGATATTAGAGCTTGGGCTGCCTGTGGCTCTAGGTGAGTGAGAACCCGTCGTTTACCTGTGAACTCGTCCGATGGTTAGGGTTAGGTTTGTGGTTAGGGTTAGGATTTGTCTTAGAATTAAGTAATGGTCCAGATAAGAGCTGTAGTGTCTACGGCAAGGAATGTTAAAAGGTGTTAATTTTCTATTATTCTTTCTCGTAATTTCATTGGTTGATACTTATAAATTCAATAGAAACCTAATGCATTTTCATTCAATATTTTTTTGTGGTTTGAAATTATTTTTGATCAAACTAACTATGGTTTAATTTCGAAGAATATCGTGTGTGGGGAAAGTTCTCAAATTTGCGATTGAAAAATCCTTTGTTTTCTCTATATCCGAGTGGCTTCTCTGCGTTTTCACAGGAAAAAGAGCCAATAGCATAAGAAATACTTTATTTTCTAGATGTAGTTTGGACTGTAGATACCTCCTAAAGCACTTAAGGCATATTCAAGCAAAATCGTATGTGGGGGAGGCTCATTGCCGCGGAACAATGGATTCTACTACAGTTCTTATCTGGACCATTACTTAACAACCTGACCTGTGAATTGTGACCTGTACTTTAAACCTGTCGCAAGATACCCATTCGAATTCCGTGCGACATTTCGGAAAGATATTTTAAAACTTCATTTGTGTTCGTAAAATAAATCAAAGCATTGTAGATGTACATGAGTCAGTTCGCTTCAAAACTTTATTTCAAATCCATAAATTCAAGTAAACTATGGTTGAACTGTAATTCCTTCTCGCTATGTTTACTGGCGGGTAGTGTATAGTTCAGACAAACTCCCCTTTGCATTTCAATGCACTTGTCTCGTTATTATTCTGTGCTTTTGAAGTCTCCTGTAAAAACATTTATCCAACGCTGAGCACTGAGAAAAGATGAGAAACTCTGCTAGCGGTGTACCAATCGATGCTTCCATCTCCGAGAGGATATCTCTTTCAGCGATTTATGAAGGTTTTTATACATCTAGAGTCACTCTTACATCTTCCCCAGCAACAGTGCTCATTACTGATATGACTGGGAATCTTATTTCAGGTATTTCTTCTTTTTTTGATCGAAAAACCTATGAATCATGTTCTAACACGACTCTCAAAGTCACTGAAATACTGTAAACAGCCGCGTGTGTTTGTCTGAGTTTTGCGGGGGGTCTCGTTTCAGACAATCTATTTTTAGACCTCACGCGCAGCGCTATTGAAATAGGACAAAGCACGCGAGTCGGTATCACTCCTGTTTATTCGGCAAAGTTCTTTCAAAATAGATGGATCGACACGAGCATTACGAGTTATAAAAACTTATATACCACGATAATTACGTCAACTTAATTATGGTTTTCATGCATGTAAAAATCATCAGGTTATTTGGTAGTTGTTTCCAAATATGAGTTCCACTCGCTACATGCTAGGGTAAGTTTTAAACTTCCCGCCGTTATTAAATTTCTCTTGAATAATTCATTTACTCAAATTTTCATACATATGGAGAATATATTTGAAAAGTCACCACTTTACTCGAAAATAAAACTGCATGCAGATCTATTTAACATTTAAAACAACACATCCCTAAATATTCACAAGCGATAGCTATTAGCTAAAGGAAAAGTTACATGTACATGTATGCTACAATAGTACCTGCTTTGACATTGAAGTTAGAAATAATATTATCAGTCCATGAATCCTACTGAAAAGCAAGCATGTCCCAGATGCTGATGTTAATGAAAGAACCAGCAGACACGGAACATTAAAGCTAGTCTGCACCCGATTCAAACGGGAGACAGAGGGAGGGAGGTCGCTTGTAGTGTCGACTACACGTTTCTGGAATACGATCCCAAATGAAATAAAACTGAAGAAAACCGAGTCTAGGTAGTTTCAAGAAAGCTTAATGTTCGAATATTTTATTGCTACTTATAAGAACATAGAACATTTTACTATTTAAATATTAGCTTTGCCTTTACCATTTTTAATATTATAGATACACTGTACATATAGTTCCAATACTGATACGTTTGTCTTTTAGCTTGCTCGTAAATTAATTATATTTTGTAATTGTTATTGAGAGTTTTTTTATATATTTTATGATAGCCTCTGGTTTTTCAGTTGTAATACTGTTATGTGTTTATCCTTATAAAAAAATAAAGTTGATTATTCAAAACGACATGATAGATTTAAAAAAATGTTACTGTAGATTAATTAACAATCCCATGAGCTTTGTTACTAAATAAATGAGTTACAATAAAATCGATGGAGTCGAAACATTTACAGCAAAATAGATATAAATAATGTTACCAAAAAATATTATGCAAGAATATTTCTTGCAAAATCTCAGACACCTATAAATTCCGCTTCCAGTAGACGAGTTCGCGGTTAATTCCGACATTTTTAAAGTCTGTGGTAGGAATGTGATGCCAAAATAATTTCCTTAAAATCGATTTTCTGAAATATTCACTGTCTGCAAACTTACGATACCAGGTAAAAGATGAACTGATCAAAGTTTGACGGATGTATCTGTGCTGGGAAGCGTGCAATCGTGTTTTTACTTTTCCACACATTGGTCTGTAAATTTTCCCGCGGACTTTGATCGTTATTATTAGAGAGCTTAAGCAACGACGACGGCAACGTCTAGGACGACGCCATAACACAATAAACGTAATTGCAAAATACAGTAACTGCACATGACAATTCACGCAGTCAACTAAATTTTAACCGTTGTCTGCAAAAACACAACGTGAAAACTCCATATTCTACGTTAACAAGAGAACGCAAACGGTCGAAAGTAAATCACTCCGTTTTTGGTTCGGCGTGGACGGAACTCTATGCTTATCATATTTTTCGAAATTAATGATGTGGAAAGTAATTAAAGGCGAACGAAGGAAATAGTAAACATCATATTTCGGGAGAAAACACTTTTCTACGTCCCGTCGTCACTGCCGTCCCCGTCGTCGTTGCTTAAGCTCTCTATTCAGTGCTATTGAACGGGTGACTGGATACACGTGCGGAATTTGAAAACACACTGTGAATGTACGATTTGGTGCATAATTAGAAAGCTCGGAGGAAAAAAGGGTAGGAGTGATTTTGAAGATTTCAACCATCTACCACCTGGGACACTTTTTTTCGTGTCACAGTTCCCCCCATGCACCCGTTTGTCAAAGTCATAATTTATGATCCCAACATTAATCGGGGGAGGGTGTACGTTTATTTCTTGATAAATTGTCAAGAATGTAGAGATTAGGGTATTAATTGTTCGAGATACATGTAGCATACAAGTGATAAGTGTCCCAAAACCGTTTGGCCACAATTGTAGCCAGTATTTTTGTCCAACCTAGTTTATTTTCGTTTAACCTAGTTTATTTTTGTCCAAACTTGTTTATTTCTGGCAGGATCGTAGGTTGGACAACAATTAACTGGACAAAAATAAACTAGATTTTAAAAAATCAACTAGGTTGGACAAAAATCAACAACTAGTTGGAAACAAAATAAACTATTTGGACAAATTTAACCAGAAGCATTTTTTAAACTGCAACTTATATAACAATATCTATTGCTGCTCTAAAACAGATGGTAAAATGTATAATTAGTTTGTTACAATTATTGCTGATTATTACGACATGCATGATTAAAAGTGCATTATATTCTGAACAATACGTCTAAATATTTACATTAGCTGCAGACCTTGTGGTATTATTATACATGGTAAAGTGGGTATATCTGCTCTCCTCAAGCCTAGCTTTTCACTTCTTCTAGTTCTAGTTATTTGTTTACTTAATATGATATAAATACAATAACCTATTTGTAAATATGCCCTGATGTTTCGTCCGCGGACATTATCTGATCAGAGAAGAGAACAGTTTCCGAGAGCGAAGCTAGAGAGCTTCGAGGATCAGATAATGTCCAACGACAAATATCAGGGCATATTTCATAATGTAGTTTATTGTTGTTATCATCCTTCAAATATTTTCTTTGACGCACGCTTACGTTATTGTTGTTATTATCCTTCAAATATTTTCTTTGACGCGCGCTTATACGCTCATTCGCTGATATTTCCCGCTCGCGGAGAGAAAATATCGGGTTACGCGACGCATTCAACCAATCACGCTCGTGAGAAAATATTTGATGGGTTATAACGTCTAATACACATTTGTCCCCAGGGCCATGTTCAGGGGGTAACCATCGAATGGAAGCGTCGTTGACCCCTCCTCTTAAAGACCGACACACAGCCATGGATCGCAAGAGTGTAAACGTTGGCCGATGGACAGGATACTCTGACTTTACTATAAGCATCTTGAACCACTGCGCAAAACCCAATGTGACACATTACCAATTACAACTGGCTAGATTCTCAGAGGTGATTTAGAATTTATTGAATGAAATTCTCACTGGCATGCCAGCCACGAAATACCGCCGCGCAAGCGTTATATAATTAGTTTATCACCCTTCAGCCCGTGCTTACACACCCGTGCATCCCAATCGGCACAATCTAATATCTTTATGCCGATACATCCCCCTTAGGTATTATGTTACTCAAGCATGATGCGCGGCGGCCAAGCTCGATTTGAACACTGAATACAAAGAAAAAATGGTCACGCAACCGCGTAGCCTGAATAGGACGCAGGTTAGCAATTGCGTGACAGTTTAATAACAAATAAACTGATATACATGTAGTTCTCAATTTTAGTTGTATATTAACCATACATTCGTATTCAGTGAAGGTGGAGGAACGAAAAGCTACAAGCCACAGAGATGTGGCACCCCACCCGAGCTGGGGCGGCCTTCACCTCATCGGAACCTGGAATAGTACTGGCTATCCAAACAATGCCTAACCTTGAAACAATACAAACCCTAACCCTAAAACAATGGAATTCTTTGTCAGTGCAGTCCAAATGGGGTCCAATAAAATGCAAGGTTTTGCGAGGTGAAAGCCTCCTGCCCGAGCTTGCCTGTTGCTGTTTAGAGGTATTGCTACTCCAGTATGTACTGAAATTCAAATTGCTGAACTGACACACACTCGCTTAACACAAGGAACGCTGCCCACAACTTTATGCTACCAAAGGTTAAACAAGCAAGAAAACTTTCAGTTTTAGCGCTGCTTCTCTATGGAACAAACTACCTACTGAACTAAAACAAGCATCTTCAAGAGCTTTATTCTCATTCAAATTAAGTCATACTATGCAGATTAGCGTCAATGGTTTCAATGATTGTAATTGTAATTTGAAACTGTTTTTATTGGTGCTTTAGTTGTTACAACTGTTATTAATTATCTATTTATTTATTTTCTTTATGTTGAGGGCCACGAGTATATATATATATATATATCTGTATGATATTAGTTAAATGTTACCCACGATAAATAAAGCAATATTATTATTATTATATAACTGTAACAAACAATGCCATATGCCAGCAATGTCAGTCATTGAGTCCTAATGACCCGATGAGGATAGACATGTCATATACCATATTACAGAATGTCAAAAAGTAACTTTTCTTTTAAAAATAGCACCTCCAAAAGAAACAATACAATAATATTTATTTAAACACGATAAAAGTTTAAGCATCACTGCTTGTGGAGTCGTGTATAAAAATAACATAAATTAACTAATCATAATTATATATCTATTAAAACTCTAAAAATGCTTACAATTAATATTAATTAAAGGCTATAAAAATCGTGTGATAATACAGGAATCTAAAAAATCTACTTGAAGTACGGGTACGGTATATATGATGTATTATAAAAGTTACATGTAATTACTGACATAGATAATAATATCTAAAATGTCCGCTAAAATCAGGGACACACTGTACAGATGGTGCACTAAAGGCCAGGTTGCGAAGTGTGTTTACCATCTTAGCCATTTTCTCGTACGATTTGACAGATAGTGTCGTCGCATAAGTGCGCTGTTAGAGCATTCCAAACTATGGAGCCCGCTCTGTGGGCTGTAGAGTTTTTAATAAGATATGTATTGAACCTTGGCACCTTAAGTTTATTGGAATTTCTAAAATTATAATTATTATCGGGCTTATCAATGATATGCGCCATGGTCATCGGTGTTAAACCATCGTATACCTTGTATGTTAATTTTGCTAAGCTCAATTTATACATAAAAAATAGCCTGTCCTAAACTAAACGTTTCTTACACAGCGGCCGTGTTCAGTGGTAAGAAAGTAACGCCGACACGTTTTGCAGCTTTTCCAGAATAAGTTTTATAGAAAGCGTTTATTTGTTGTCCTCAATAGGTCCATTTCGTAAGAACGGAATGTCATCAGCTTCTGTTTTTACTTTCCAATTATAGGAGTATCGTGCCTTTTCAAACTTCATAACAATATGCGAGAAGACGGCCGTAAATGTCACATCTATATCCGATAGCAACTGCACAATCAAGCCTCGCAAATTATGGTACGGTGTGTACTACGTAAAACTAGAATCCTGGACACCCAATGACGTCATGATGGTTGGGTTTTACCATGGCTACCTTAAGGTTATAAAGGGACCTTTGATTGCGCACATCGACGGCAACTCAAGTGTGGTGCAAGCTTTAAACCATGCTATGTTTATTAACGGATCTGGTTCGTACGATCCAGAGGACTATATGTCAGGTAATGGCAGAAACAGTCTGTAAATGTGTAAAACGAATGATACGCGTAAAACATATAATCATGAGACTAATCAACAGTTCATTTTCAGAATTTTATCCAAAAGCCATAACCACTATTAAGATCATGAGAAATCAGTTCATGTCTTTTATGTTTCAACTGGCGGCCGGGCCAACTATTGTTTAACTTATCTACCTGCCCGCGAAATAAACAAAGTATTTGCACACTGCGCATGCTCCTGAAACTGGTGTATAGCTATCAATGGTTCGTGTGTCGTCATCTATTGTTATTAATGTGCCAACCAGAGATCCATTGGTTCCTGACACAAAGCGGGCTTTACAAATCATGGTTGGCACATTAGCATAGCAATAATATTGCAATGTTTATCAATACGAAACATCGCTACTGAATCATTCTAACTAGACGATTGGTCAATTAGGATCAATATATATCTGTTAAACTCTACAAAGTAGATGACTACCTTAGGGTGACCCACAGTCGCCCTCATCTCATCGTTGTCACGCGATCAAGGTTGTTGTTTTTATTTTCTAAAATTCATTTTTCTTTACAGCCTTCGAAGCAGACGTGAACGATCTAAACTTCACCTGGATCTGCTACAAAAGAGGCGATACAGTCAGCAAAGAAACCATGGATAAAGTGCGCCAACTCCCAGTCGTCGAGTACGGCGATCCTATTACAGGTGGAGGCTGTTTCGGGTCCGGACCAGGACGTTTGAATCAAAGTGGACCACTAGGCTACATAGATACCAGACGTATGGCCCTTGGCGGCGTATATTACTTGAACATGTTTGTCGAAAAAGATGTTCGTTTTAAAAGCCGATTTCAGGAGATAACAATTGTTAGGGCTCCGCCAGTGTATCGCATAAGGTATGTATTGGGATTTCTTGCAATCTGATTGGTTGAAAATAGACGATTACAGACCAAATCGCATCATTTTGTTCCGGTGATGACATATCATGCGCGGTTGTGCACTTATGTTTCAACGCGCACAACTTGAGACGAAATTGCACTCCGCTCAGTTCTAGTGATCTATTCCCATATCATTAATTATTGCCGTATATTATACGATGATCAATTATTGTTACATTCTGTAGTTCTCATATCTTCATCACAGTGACTGTGAAATCATAAAATTTAATCATTGTATTTTGTACAAGCTGTACGACAATACTAGAGGAAAATAACATGCCTCACACGGTAATTCCACGGAAAAATTCACGAGCAAACCGATATCGCCGGAATTGCGAAGTGCGATTATTCACTGGCGTGTCTGATGATTTCTAACTTTTATTGGTATTTTGCTAAGTTTTAAATAGCGCGCGTAGCCTACAGTGGTGTCACCACTCCTCTCACGCAGTAGTGCGATTAACACTGTGACTAATATGCGATTCTACTTCGTATCCAGTGATGAGAAAATCTGCTAAAAAAGTGCTTATGGGACGTAGATTTAAGAAGCAATATTTAAAGAGTTTATATGTATGCAACTTAAGATTCCAAACTGTAGGCGATGTTTTGCAGTTATTGTGTTGTTATTTTCATTTCAATTTATTTGTTATACCCTGTGATGTCATCGATTTAGGAAGTGTAATTGCACCATCAAAGTACCCGTGTAAAGTTCGTACTGATCAATTACTTTATCCACAGCTGCTTGAAGAACTGCTTGTCACGAGTGAAGACGGCTTATCGCTTACAGCTGAAAGCGGTCTGTTCCAATTGTTCAATTACTCATACATTTACATCGGAAATGTACAAGACCACTGGCAAACGTACAAGAGAAGGTAATAGGTCTTTTGCAGGAAACAGTCACGTGCTGATATATCACTTCAGTAACCAATGAATTGCGCTCGTGATCCCATGGGAAAGGCTTTACTGGATGGCAGACAAACGTCCAAAAGTGGAAAATAGCGTTTACAAACCGGTTTTTTCTAATAACACTATATGAAGTCAGATATTTTTGCCGTCCAGTACAACCACGTAATTTCATTCCAGTAAAACGACCATTACTTGAGACTTTCAAGTCCATTTTGTTCTGCTCGTATTGTGTCTAGTCACTTTCGGAATGATGGAGTTTTCTCTTTTTAGTAAAAATCACTAGATTACGCTACCCCACAGGTAGGAGAGACTAATCAAGTCGGAGCGGGTAGTGATATTCAAGAATATTTATTTTTTAGTAGTAACCAAGGGCTTAGCCAGAGTTTGAAGTTGGGGGGGGGGGGGGGGGGGGGGTGGAGGATCCTAACCGCGAACACCATGAACGCAGGGCTATTAGGACTATTATATTTTGAATTTCCTGCATTTTAAGAGTAAAAGACACGCTACTAGGTTTCCCTTCTGGCTTGGAAAAAGGAGGGAGAGGTTATTTTGTCTCAGGGAAAAAGTGGTTCTGGACCCTGGCCATACCCCTTTTACTAACAGCGGTTGATTTGTATTTCTCAAACTCATTAATAATTCATGAGATAGTCATCCAATCGAGGAACTGTATTTGGTCACATGCATGGGTCTTGATACCGGGTGAAACCCTTGTGTTTGATCATGTTTCCAACCCTAGTGATCAATATTTCTTAATCATCATATTCATGAACCACTAACTAATTACATACTGATAAACTACAAGTAAGGAGCGAAGAAGTAAAGAAATAAAGAATGACATAGAAAGAAAAAGTCTGCCTCCACTGGAGTTCGAACCACGACCCTTCCGACTGCTTGTACTAACTCTTGTCCACTACTCTACTAGTAACGCTAGTTGAAATCACTGCTATCAAAAAAGAATAATAAGCCATCTATCAAATAATTAGATACAACAGTCAAATGGTAAACAATACTTGCTAATGAAGTTTGAAAAGAAACGTATGTAAATTGTCGGTTTCACATTCGCATGAGAAGACATGTCAAACACTCATTGTTCGTCTTTCATCAGGGGATTCCAAATATTTCGAAAACAATAAAACCCTCGAGGCTACGCCTCTCGGGTTTCAATTGTTTTCTCAATATTTGGAACCCCTGATGAAAGACTCCAATTCGTGTTTGACATAGTTCTTCAACAACAATCTGACTGGTTATATTAATACTACTAGGGAAAGCTGTCGTATCAGTATTTCTTGCAGCTGAAAATATAATTTATTGGTGATTATCGTTTCTCGATTCATTTAGTATTTAAATGAATTTAAATCATTCTTAAAATTCGAAACAGGTATTCTTTAATATTTTATTACAGGTATATTGGTTTGGAATAAAGAAGAGAACCTTAATTCCTGGCGCATCACTAATATAATGAGCGATCTAGACTTATCACTGAAAGCAAACGTTCTTGAAAAAAACGTAACCTACCGACTCGCACTTAAAGTCATCAACACTAACTCCCGAGCCAAGCTATTTGCCCATTATGATTTTCGTACAAACCTTCCACCTCTGTATGGAACGTGTTTCCCAAACCGAATAAGAGGAGTGGCATTATTGAGCAAGTTCCAAATCAGCTGTAAGGGATGGCAAGATGATCCTGACAGCCTACCATTTTACTACGAATGCTGGGTGCTATATCACGGATTGGTACTCGACAAACTTTTGTCCTACGGATACAACTCTTCTGTTTCGTTAACGCTTCCCGTGGGGAACAGTTCTACGAATTACACCTTGGAATTGAGATGTACTGTATTCGATGTATTCCACGAAGGCACTGACAACTTATTCAACCTGACAGTAAGTAGGCTACTCGCTCAGTTAGGACTTAAAGTGCCTATGAAGCTTATTTTTTTATTTTAGATATCGATTCTAAATCAAGTGAATAGTAGAATGGTAAAATATATTTTGCTTTGTATGCTGTGCCGCTGAGTTAAGGAGGTTTTAATATCCAAAATGCTAATTACATGACGTCAGGGGAGGCGTCTGCAATCACTTCTTAGTGGTTGTGAATGGGCGTTTCTACTGATATAAGAAAACAAATTTCTAATATCATTTTATTTCAACCATGGGTATAATACTGATAATTTAAAAAAATTGTTTAATTGTAACAAAAAAAAATGTATAATAATTGATGCCTCCCCTGACGTCATGTAATTAGCATTTTGGATATTAAAACCTCCGTAACTCAGCGGCACAGCATTCAAAGCAAGATATATTGTACCATTCTACTATTCACTTGATGTAGAATTGATATCTAAAATAAAAAAATAAGCTTCATAGGCACTTTAAAGGAAACCCTACTTTGGGTGCCAGAGGTCCTTCTCGCCATTACCAGAAATCACTGCCATTTTGCGAACGCGATTAAGCTGGATAGGGGGGTTAACACAGGGAACAGAGCATGCGCATTATGCCAAAAATAACAAAAAATGGCGTCGTGTGGCACTCGACCACAGGGAACCCAAATGCTGCTCAATCCCTCGTTTTATCATATTAAAGCCTGCATTTGGTCTAAATAGAGGTAATACCTTTGAACAATGAGCTATCCGCTATTTTATCCGTGATTTATGATAATAAATTAACTGACAATGGGATTAGCTCTTTCTAACAGCCTCACTCATTGGCTAACAAAAATAATCTGTATTGTGGTATTCGTGCATCGTGCGCAGGATGTGACCCTTGTCATATAACGGGGAACACCACTGACACGAGTATAATTATCTCTTTTTTTTACCGGCTTAGATTGTGTCAATCAAATATTACGTTGGGGGTCAAAGTCCATCCAGAAAATAAAAGCTTAGCGCTCAGTTGCAGAGGTTCATCTCGCACCCCCGGCACTCGCTGATCGCGTCTTCGGCGCTCTTTGTGTCAGTAAACTTAGTGACAAGGACCTCTGGCAGCCAGGGTAAAGGAACCACGACAGCTAACACGTGACCCTTTTAGGGTACCACTTAGGGCATGTTCATTTTTTTATCGAGGGGGGGGGGGGGGGGGTAGGGTGGGTGGTGAAGGATTTGAAGGCTTTATTCCCCAAATGTTACAAGCCCCCCCCCCCCCCCCCCTCTCCCGTTTGAATAATATTAAATTTTCGCATGACCTCCTGAAAATCTCTGATCATGACTTTTGCCTAACACCCCACCCCACCCCCTCCCACTCCCTACGTTACAAGTAGATATTACAGTATGTTTGCCGTTAGAAATAGAAAACAATCGAACCGGCCACTTTTTCACAGCTCTTCCGGATCGTGACACGGTTGTGTTGTATCCCTCACATCACCAATGACGGAAAGAACAACATCTTCCTCGGATTATTCCTCTATCTCTTTAATTTCCGCACTCGGTTTCTCCCTCTACTTCTTCTTCATCTTTACCTTCCTCCTCTCCTTCTTCCACCTCCTCCTCTACTGTTTATGATCCCAAGCTTTGGTCACGGTTATTGTACTAGTGCTCTCGAATTGCACACATATTATCTGGTTTGGCTTTCTTCGTCAGTCAAATGGTTCATAAAATGGTGTACCAAATACTTATTTAATTCTGCAACTAGAAGCTTTTTGATCGAAGCTTCATCCTTCGCCAGTGTTTCCCAATCGTAATCGTGGTAGCTCCGCTCCCTTGCCGTTCTCAGCCCTTAGCCCTTTCCTCTTTCCGTTTCTCCTTGCGAAACGCCTTCGCCTCGAGATGATGTAGATATTCATGTACCAGCTTCGGTTTCACAATAAACTTGTCAGCAAATGCTGAAACAGTCTCGAGATCAAATGTTGAAATGCTCTTGTCCTGGATGGCTTTCGTCAGCTGCACCCATGCATACATGATACATACATAAGATTTTATTTTGATACGCTGAGCCATTACAACTCTCAACTTCAAATTTACAAGTAGAAGGCTGATTTCGAAATGGGGCGTATAAAAACAGATTCTATATGTTTACAATAAAAATATAAATTGTAAATTCATTTCGCAATTGTATAAAAAATGATTTCGAAATGGGGCGTATAAAAACACATTCTATATGTTTACAATAAAAATACAAATTGTAAATTCATTTCGCAATTGTATAAAAAATGAGGGCCAGCTTAAAAACTGAGTGTGCAAAGCCTTTAAAAACAGTAGTCAGTGTAACTCAGCATCAGGTAATAAAGCAACTTTGCTTTTAAATTGTCGAAGTAGTTGACAGTGAAAGATTAAAAATAAAAGTTAGTGAAGGTGCGATTACATCAGACGCAATTTTCAAGACTCTGGCTGGGATCTTGTCAAGGCCAGTGCTCTTGGAGGCTTTTAGCTGCTTCAAAGTAGACTGCACGTTTTCTGATGGTATAAACAGAAAAACCAAAGGTTACATCGGTTTTTCTGCTGTCGATTAAATACGTATTAATGTTTTTATTGGATTGTCTCATTGATCCTGCAGCTAGCTAATTTTGGTCCAATATTTATAAAACAAGTCGTTAAAGGTCTCGGAAATGTTTTGAGAGTCAGAGATAATATTGCCATTATCATTTACGCAAAGTTCTTTTACATGATTAGACTTGCAGTTTCTCCCAAGGAGAGAATTAATTAGTTTCCAGGTTTTTTTAGAGTCTGAACTCGAACAGTTGTCAATTTTATCGCGATAATAACTTGACTTCGCTTTGCGCATATCAATATTCACCTGATTTCTGGCAGACTGATAGAGCTGCCAATGATTAACGCCGCCGTATTTTATAGCGCGTTTCTTATGGTAATCTCTGTCTTTCATTTTTTATTTTTTTATTTGGGAAGTGAGCCAGGGAACCGAGAATTCCCTGACTCGCAAATGTCGTAATGCCGCGTGTCGATTTAAAACATCATCAAAATCAGTCTTCGAAGCTTTCCAAGCAGCATTGGGGTCATCAAAATGTTCAACGTTTTGCCACGGTACTCTGTTTAAATCTTTAACAAAAACATATTCAACGAAGTGCTTAAAATTGCGTACTTCTTTAATGATAGGCCTATGTTTGGGGACAATGAATTTTCTGGTCGCATAAACTAGACTATGATCAGACATTCCAATGTGGATGACACCCGATTTTGAAATATTTTCCCGTTTGTTGGTAAAAATCAAGTCAATTGTTGTAGCTGATGACATTGTGACTCTTATCGGCTCTTTAATCGATTGTTTAAGCTGGTAAATGGAGCAAAGGAAATTTAAGTGGCGTGTATGAGTCTCGAGAGGCGTCTTAGAGTAATCACAATTTAAGTCGCCATTATTATTAACTCTTTGTTTTCGTGATCGTATTTTTTTTAATGAATGTATCGTAATCATCAAACAATTGCATAACAGAGCTTGGTGGTTGGTACCAAGTACTGACAAGGAAAGATTTACTGTGTGGAAAATTTATTTCTGCGCAGATAATTTCGAGCGAATCAGGGACTAAATCGCTTCTATTAGAATAAGATAAGCTTTCACGGATAAACATTGCAACGCCCCCGCCGGATCAATGACGATGCTTACAAATCACATTGAACATGGAATATGTATTTCCGTATCGGATACGTAGTCATCAAGTTTGCTTTCATTGATACTTAGTACATCCAAAAGGTGAATTGATCAAAATATAATGGATTTCATCAATATGTTTAAGAAGAGTATAAATATTATTTGATGCAAGCAAGCTTGACGCCTTTAGAGTTAGTGATGCTATACGAAGGTGAATTAGTATTACCTTTTACGGAGGTACGCTGATTCGTAGCTATTGATGGCGATTTCTCCTTTCGTACATTGGTGTATTTCCCAGCTCCATCAGAATCTTGCCGAGCTCAGTGTTGGATACTTGACACCTGAAAACCCTTCCTGTGTTGGGCAGTATAGTTGATACCATGCAGATCTCAGAAATTATATAAACTGATCATGAACTGCCAGAAGTGGCAGTACCTTTAGAGTTCAGATGCAGTTTGCTACTATTTAGACACGAATGATCAATGATGGAGTTATCAACAAAAGTAAAAGTATTAGGCCCAGAGAGATGTTTAAGTTTCTCGTTCACATCAGAAACGTTGAGGTTCAGGTTGAGGTCCCTGTATGCAATACCAGAAACGCCTATTCTTGAGCCTGGAAACTTTGACTTTACTGCCTCAGCCAGGGAGCTTATCTGTTCAGCACAAGAGTCGGGAGAATCTGTCGTTAGATTATTAGCACCTGCATGTACAATTACATGCGAGGGTTCTGTAGGCATGTTAAGATTCACCAGCGCTTTGGTTATTTCGCCGGCAGATTAACTTCCGGCAGGTTAACTTCTTAACTTGTTTTTTTTAGAGCTTCTTTGGTTCGATATGCTTGATAATAGAATCTCCAATAAGTAGAATGGGTTTAGAGGCTAGTTCTCTCGTACTTTGGTTAATAGACCGGTTACAGCGTCATTGGTTACCGTTGTCAAGTCCGAACTGGAGGTCAACCACAATCAAAACAACAGTCAAACCATGGTCAAACACAGTGAATACACCGAGCTAATGCAGCGAAAAAAAGCACCGTTTATTTCTTAGAAATGCCATCCAAACGTTTTTTTACTGGGCTATGTTATAGGTTTACAACCTAAAGAGTCTCGAGAAAGATATTAGCAAATAATTTGCCGAAAAACGTATGATGATAGCGACGATCGTCGCGTCGTTGTTTACTCGATCGAGCGAACGTGAAATCTGATCGACAATCAAACGAAATAAAAACATTATCTCTTCTGCAGGTTAACCATTCCCAAAGAATGTCGGAAAAGCCGCTTACTCCATGGGTTGTCTGTGAGATTTGGCAGCTCACTCAGTGTGACTGTATGGCTGGCCTTGGGTATGCATACGCAGCAGAGCGATCCCAGAATCCTTTGAGCGAGTCACATCGTTTGGCCCCACGAAGCTTCTCTTCAGTTGGGTTGTTGAAGCTGACTGCAGCTTTCCCCAAGGCCAAATCAGTTGCTCAAGACTTCCCTGATCCAGCCATTTGCAAAGTTATAGTATCACTGAAGGCTTTTTCAGTTGGTTGCGATTCAGGACGGCTATAAGTGTTCTCTGTAAGCCAGATTCCAGGAATGTTCGTGAGGTGACAGGTTGTTGTACTTGTCGGTCAAGCTTGGCTCTTAAATTCGCAATTTCGGTTCTAAGGGCCGCGTTTTCCTTCTCAAGTTCCTTAATTCTACAGTTAAGGTCGTACACACTAGGCGATGGCGATGGATCAGCAGTACCAGAGGAAAGGCTGTTTAATTTCGTCCATACCTTGTCGAGTTCACTCTTGAGCATACTAACCGTTACTATCTCCTCTACTTCATTGAGTTGTTCAGAGTCGGACGACGTTTCATGCAGTAGAATCATCCTGACCTTGTTGAAATGGCTGGCTTTCGGAACATACATCGTCTTGACCTTGCTGCGATGGCTGGTTTTCGATACATGCAGCTTTCTTGTTCTTTACGGCAGCTAATCGTTCTAAAATAGCTTGCTTAGTGCCCTTCGTGTCGAGGCCGAGCTCAAACAGTTCGGATCGTAAATAATCTTTTTGAGCTTTGCTAACTCTTCAGGAATTTCTACACTCATCTTTGATGTATTAAAATCAGAATCAATTTATATAGTTAAACTTCCGCTTAAAAACACTGTAAAACGAAACAATTTTGAGATATGTCGATATCGCTTATCACACACGACGTCCATAGCTGACAAACTTTCTGACAAGCTGGGAGTAGACAGGGGAGTAGCCAGCCATTTTTTCCCCATTTAAGCCCCGAAGGTACAAGCCAAAGGAGCGCTGAAGGCGCGAACTTCTTGGGGGGTCTGTGGGCATGCACAAGCTCTGAAACGCTATTTCCAGCGTGCTCAGTGACTCAAGGGATAGAGTTGAGCTTCTAATAAAAGTTATACAAAACAAAAATTCACTGCTACAGCAAAAAAATAACCTGTTAAGCCCGGGCTTAATGGCTTAAAGGCAGCTACGCCCTTGGCACCCTAGGTTCGAAGTCGTTGATGGTTCTTTTATCGGTAGGGAGCTTGTTGTACGTCATGTAATGGTGATCTTGCAGAGATGATGAGTCAGGAAATGGTCTTTGACATCTATTCATCTCTGACCCAACCCAGTCAACACAGGTCTCGCACACTGTACTTCTACTCGTTTTGCACTTTAGAAATTCTTTGAAGTTTTCTCCTTCTTCGTAGTGATCTGTTATGAACTGCTCAACTTTCCTGAAGTCATTCTGGCCTAGTACCAACAACGACCCTTTCTTTGAAACTATTTAAGAGCTGATTTGTTTTTATGGATGACCCCTCCCCCCTCAAATCCACCCCCCTCCCCCCTTCCGATAAGAAATGAACGGTCCTTATATTATAGTGTATATTGAATGTTTGACCAAAATAAGCGAAAACAGGAAAAAATAAGTTTAAATTTTGAAAACCTTCATGTGAGAGAACGTGCATATTTAGCGGGCGCTGGCATGTTGGACTGATTAGGTTTCACGGCTGCTTTGGTGCAAGACAAGGCCATAATTTCATATCTTCTTACTTTCTAAAAATATTGTATATATATACGATACATCATTATACCTTACAAATAATCCTCCAATCAAATGTATGTTGGGCCAGACAGCCCAACGTTTTGCCATGTTTGATAGCTACATATTGGACCGTCGCACGAGGTGTTCTTGCTATTGTGTTTCGATTGGAGGTTAAGTAATTCGGTATAACAAAACACGTATAGGTTTCATCCTCGCCCAATATGGCAATCTTTTAAATCTCAACTTTTAATATTAGGCTCAACCTTCGGTCTCGCGCCCAATATTAGGATGACGGCATAACACAATAGCCTTAATTACAAAATACAATAACTGCAAGTGAAAATGCACGAAGTCACCTACATTTCAACCATTGTCTGCAAAACACAACGCGAAACGTTTTAAAGAAAAGAGAACGCGACCGTATGACAGATAATCGATCCGTTTTTTCGTTCGGCGTGAACGGAACTCTATGCTAATCATATTTGTCGAAAATCTGGTTGTGAGAAACAATTAAAGGCGAACAAAAGAAAGGGTAAACACAGAAACAGAAGCAGAAACACTTCTCTACGTCCTGTCGTCACTGCCGTCGCCGTCCTGGTTGCTTAAGTTCCCTATTGAAGTCTCGCGGGCTAATATGTCTCACTTTTTAACCTATAGGGCGAGTAAATGTCTCACTAAACAAATATGTTTCACTGTTTAGCTAGGGAGTGATTGCGTCTCGCTCTTCAGCTACGGGGAGCGAGTGTATTTCACTAAGTTAATGTAAGTAACGATAAACATCGAGGTTAATAAACGTTTCTATGTGCTTAGCTCTTTATATGTATACTAGGAGCGAACGGTGTCGTCGCTAAACCTGTTTATTTTTTCGGCGCTATTGACATGATAATGTTTTCATTAAAGAGTATTTTGGGCTATTACATCACACTGCCCTGTTCTTCGTTAGATTTTATTTTTAGCATAACATAGCACAATTTTTTTTTTTCATACAAGATATGTTCAGTATTGGTCTCCTGGTGCAAAGCTTCTCCGATGGGGTTGTCTAATACCTTCATTGCTCGGTCCCTGTACGGGGTATTTGCTTCGCTTCGGGGCTATACCCTTCCTTCGTGTACATCTAATTATTTTGAGTGCATCGGTAATGGATACAAATGTATTGATTTTTACTCGAGATTATTTCTTTGTTCGATTTGCGTCTATGCAGTGGCGTGATTGCATGGAGGAGTATAGTCCCAAGAATTGCAACTCCAGCGCGCTCGTCATATATGGTCTCCGAACTTATTCATATCATCATTGAATAGGCGTGGCGACTAAGTGTTTTAGTACGTTCGTCGTTATTTGCTCCTTATTGATAATTTTCAGAGCATGTTCATCACAATTCTATCCAGGATAAACAAAATTACGATATGGTCAGGCCCATTGAGTATTGTTATTCTGACCAAGTTATCAGCTCCTTGTTCAGCGGCTGATGTAACTGAGTCGTCGAGAATACATATTTCGCTTTTCCTCAAGTGTTTGTGGCTTTATGTGTCATTCCGTAGCTTTTGAATTTAGCGCTGCTGCCCGTAGAAAGGTCCCGGATGTGTCGCAGCAGTTCTGGGCGATCTGAATTTATTAACGTCATCGCATCGGTTTGGGATTTGATTTTTGGACTTTCCGAGTTTTGGGAGGAAAGCACCGGATTTATAGTGGTACCAATACTATTACTGTGCATACGTCCTCTCTACTGGAGTGGTGCCAGTTTGAATGTAGAGTTTCCAGGGCGCGGCCGCCGTTGGGCTTCCTCCCATTGATTAGTATCACCCTTGGCATTGTTTGTGGATGCTCTCGGTGATAATATATTACTATTCAGCAAGGACACAGCAGGATTTAATTATGTACATCTTGTGCAGTATTTGCTCCTAATTTATCCTTGTGTGTATTTGACTGAACCTTAGTTTCTAGAAACGTAACGGGTGTATATAACGTATAATATGTATATTATGTATAGTTTACATGAACATTGGTTAAGGGTATGATACAGATGAGAAGAGAAAGGGATTGAGGAGTACACACGAGAACTTGCATTTGATGTGTCTGTAAAATGGTTGTAACACACTATTAATTAACTAATATTATTCAACAGGTTGATCCTCCAGATGATCCACTACACGCTATTAACGACTATTTGTCCAGATCAGACAGTGATCTGAATGGGGACGATGGTCAGAAGATAAATCAGGCCTCTTTAGCTATTCTTAGTCTCCTCGGAAACGAGTTCTCTCAAAATTCAACAACAGAAAACAAAACCGAGGTAAGGCGACAGTTTTCTTCAACAAGTTGTATATTTTTTCCATGTCTAGTTTTCCAGTACTAAACCCCGTATGGATTTTCTCTGTAACATTATTACCAGGGCTTTCCTTTTTCAGTTGGCCATCGACCGTAGATATAGACAGCTGTAGAACCCCCTTTCAGTGATATCTACATCTCAAGTATTCCGCATCTTTTCATGATCATCTTCAATCATTTCTACTCTCGTAGCAAACTATTCTACTTCAGTTCTTTTTCAACGGAAAGCCCTGCGTTACGAAAATCAAGTGACGTCGTTTGAGCTCCTTTTGTAAATAATATAATAAGTTTTAGTAATCTTCAAGGTATAACCTAAGAGTTGGCACGATAAAGGAATTTCGTTCGCACTATTATAATGTCTTTTTTCGGATACTGTTAAACTTTGTTTTAGCATTGATAACAATAACAACAAATGGTATAAGGCACAAAGAACCTTAGAAAGTGCACTGACATTTAAATTAGTTTACCCTTACTTCCCTTGGATCATGTGACAGTAGTAACCGTTACCAAGGCAACAGACGTCCTAAAGAAGTCCATCACCAAAAGTGTCCATCTCTACTAGGGTAGCGGCCCATCAGTTTACAGAGTAGTCTATTTTTAGAGTGCGAAAATATCAAATTTCGCGGGGGGAAAATGGCCGACACTGAGGCAGATCCAGTGGAATCGAGTCCAAAAGAAAGACCTATCTCCACTTTCTTCTGTTCCAATCCGAATATTATTTTCAGAATTTACCCAGAGATCGACATGGTCATTAATATATCCCATGATTCCTTACAGACTCATTTTCTTCAGATAATACATTTACTTGTGGCTTTCTTTTCCGTTGTACCATATTACAAACAAATGGATTATCTGTCTTGGCCAATGAGATGCTGCTCACCAAAATTCGAAGAATGTGATTGGCTGCGGGCTTTCTATAAATAGACTATGGGCCAAGACCAGCCAAGACCTAGTGTAAGAGATGGACACTTCTTGCTTCCGGTTACATCAACATACATCTCTAGCCTCGCTTCCATGCAACCAGAAGTATGCAAGATACCCTTGGCATATTATCAGAAGTCTATAACCAGTAAAGGATCTATGTTCTAATACATTCAACTGTGTTGGTAATTTCAGGTGAAGGATAGAGTGGTGTCATCGGTTGCTAGGCAGCTTATTAATGGGATACAAGGCATATTCCAAACATCAGGCACACTGATCGAATGCACTTCCAACAGCACAGAGCTCTCAGTCGAATCGCAGGTAACACACAAAGATTGAGTATTAATGATAAGTCATATGGATTATCAAATCAACACAGTTGTTAATGCCTTCACTTAACAGAATTAACCCTTTCACTCCCGTGGGGTTTTGACTGATTTTTGGCTCTTTCTAGACTGCAAAGAACCCTCCCCCTCTAAGTAAACTGTAGTCATTGTTACCATGGAATTTTCATATGACCAACAATACTGGGGGCTCAAAGTTTTTTGTCGGCCATTTTGGATACGTTGACGTCGCATTGCTACGGAGCTGGAGGGAAGTTTGTTTGGGGGAAAACAGAATTTAAGGCTTTTTAATGCATTTTTTTTTCATTTTTAGAGTGCTGGAGGACATCATTAAGTCTGATGAGAGCTTGAATCAGTACTTTCTCGAAGAACTGAGTCTGTGCCTGCTATTGTGATAGAGAAAGAGCCTCATTTTCCACTCGTGAATGGGCCAGGACGTCTTCTGTCACTTTAGCGTGAGCTTTATAAATGGAGGTCTGGAGCCACCTATCATAGCTTTTATGGAATATTGGACAACATTTACTTGCCATTGATTCCAATATGAAGCTATTAGGTCGAAATGGCTTTAGACTTAGTATATATTTTGAAGAATGAAGATGGGGGAAGGGCCATGCCGCTGTTTGGTAGGATTTCCCGGCATGCTTTGCGGAATTTAGCTTGCTGTGAAGTGCTTGTGGACAGAATGTCTTGGTTCTGGGCAAGTTTAGGTGTTGGGAGGCAGAAAGTGAGGTTAGTGCAACCATGAAACTCTAAATGTTATGTGAAATATGCATTTTTGAGAGAAAATGTAGAATCTGAGGAGAAATAATTATTTTTGGAAGTGCTATTTTAGTCTTTTTTTCTGAAATGAAATAATGTCAACTATAGTTAACTTATGCAAAGAAAGGAGGATTTAGATGAAATTATTCATTTTTAATATGCCTAATGCAGTTCAATAGGATCATTGGTCTATACATTAAGGTGTGTGGGAATCTCAGGGCATTGCTCTTTGAACTTATTCAGATTTAAACCCTCAAAGCAAGTAACCAGTAATAGTGCCATATGGCACTCTTGGGAGTGAAAGGGTTAAGCCGTGTTTGTAATCAGAATAGACCTTAATTACTTAGCCTGTGTAGCGACCCTAGCATGACCAGTCAAGTGTAACAACAACATATCAAAATAAACCAATCAAGTATAAGAATAAAGCTATTTTCATTTCCGCTTTTTGTCTGTCAATCAAGCGGTCGAAAACCAAAGGAAAATATAAATCCAAATCAGTATTTGTCGATGTCTGTATGGACCCTGTGCTGCGAAAAGTTGTATTTAAACGATCAGAACGTGAATGATTTCTAATAGACTTAATTAGGCTTTTCAAACGTCGAAAATTTCATTGGCCGAATGTAATTGAAATATTCAGTGCAGCGTAGATCTTCTAGAATAGAGAGCTTAAGCGACGACGACGGCAGTGACGACGGGACGTAGAAAAGTGTTTTCTCCCGAAATATGTTTACTATTTCCTTCCTTCGCCTTTAATTACTTTTCACATCCATTTCTTCGAAAAATATGATAAGCATAGAGTTCCGTTCATGCCGAACAAAAAACGAAGTGATTTACTTTCGACCGTTCGCGTTCTCTTGTGAACGTAACATATGGAGTTTTCATGTTGTGTTTTTGCAGACAACGGTTGAAATGTAATATGTTCATATAATATGTAATATGTTAAATGTATATCGTTCGTAACGACGGAACGAACATCTATGCTAATTAAATGGAAGTGACCATCTTTGTCTGACCGCCGCTTAATGACCTGACATGTTTTATAAAATCCAGAACAACTTTGTAAATATCTCTTTTTCACCTAAAGTAACTCGGAACTCTGCTACATCAAGATGCAATCGTGACTATAAGGTAAACCGTACTGTAAATCCCTACAAATACTCCTTTTTCTCGTACTATTCCCATGACACACAAGTAACACTACTAATACAATAATTACGGAAGCCGATAGGGGTCACACGTTGGCGCTTCCACTCAGGCGCTTCCACTCAGGCGCTTCCACTCAGGCGCTTCCACTCAGGCGCTTCCACTCAGGCGCTTCCACTCAGGCGCTTCCACTCAGGCGCTTCCACTCAGGCGCGTGACATAGATGGCTAAGATCTGATCAACACTAATAGGACTAAGCTTATAAGACTAAGAGTGAGACAACAGTTTGTAAATGTAAGTAGCTAAACTGAACATGATAACTTTTATACCAATTGACTGTGGTTGTGTTGTTATTCATTGTTATTAACCTCTCGAAAGTATAGTAGAAATGACCCGATTTCTCGCGATTTCTCAGTTCTCGATCTGACAGGGTCCTTTTAAAATATTATATGCACACGTTTTTATAAATTCGGGAACGAAAATCTAGCAGGATATGGCGTGAACTCTACCCTGGGTACCAGAGGTTCTCACTTCGCAAAGCTTAGGCACGAAGCTTTTCCACCGAGGAGCGAAGCGACGCTTGCTCCTCGACACTTTGTCCCGGCGCTTCGCGTCACGCAGATTTTTGTTTGCCGACGATTGATACGAACGGGCTTCAAACTCCGGCTTTGACTTCATCTTATTTTTCTGGACTGCACAGATCGAAGACCTTGAAATTGCCGTTCAACAAATCTACCTTATATATCCTAAAGAAACTTTTGATTTTATATACCCTCGAAGAAGGAATTTATTTTACTTTCTTCACTTCGCCTTCTCTTTCCGTTAAAGGGGAACTCAACCCTAAAATGAACCCAATGTCTATACAAACATGTATTCGAAATAAATTGGTTCTGCTATTTAATTTTTCTGTGTTGCGCGTCTAGCAAGAGAAAATCCGAAAACCTTCCTCACAGCCTCCGGTATGTACAGACGGCTCAAGTCTTGTAATTTGTGACGTAGTATACGGGGAATAAATTAGTTTTGCCATGCCGTCCCCTACATTGAATAGCAGTCCTAATGGCTTCTAATTGCGGACCATTGTGCTTTCTTTGTTCTAGAGGTGTGATCGTTCTTCCTTGGTATGTGTGACGTACATTATGGGGAAATTTGCACTGAATTGAGCCGCCACACAATATAGATTTTTCAGCGGAAAATCGAACTTGGAGACTAATTTTCTCCTCATAGACGCGCAACACAGAAAAATAAAATATCAGAACTTATTTCTTTAGAATACATCTTTGTAAAGACGTTGGGTTGATTTTAGGGTTTAGTTCTCCTTTAACAATAGGAAATGGACAATCTGAAATCTACAATGAACCTCAAATGTTTACCGTCTCGTTTTTCTCGACCAATGGGAATCGAGATACCGTGGCGCTGTAATCGTTTTTCGGCGGCAGGAAAGGAGTTGGGTTGAACTTCTCGAAACGAGCGATAGTATTGGCCTACCCAACAATAGAAAACAGCCTAGTGATATCCTCTTTAAATAGTTATTTTCCAAGTGGTTAACATGCATGAAATCAACACACAATATTTTATTAAACATTAGGGACTAGTCAAAAACTAGCAGGGGAGATGCAGGGTGAAGTCTGTTAAAGTAAGCTAAATTATAGAGTTTTCAAAAAATTGCCATTCCTTCAGTTTTAAAGATATGAACCTAAAACTTGGGCTTTTTACTAATTTTGGCTTGCTCTTGTCCTGCAAAGGGCCTATTATCAGTAAAACTTTGTAATTAGAAGCTCCCGTAAGGGACCATGACCACATTTGGGGGTTGAGAATTGGAAGAAGGTGAAAAATAGCATTTACAAACAGGTTTTGTTAATAACACTACCAATCTCATACAAGTGCCTTTAAATATATGAAATAAGATTTGTTTGCCATCTAGTACAACCATGTGATTGCAGTCCTGTAAAAGGTCCATTCCATTATATGTAAATTATCACGAGCATGAGTAGTGAATCAATTATCCAGTTCCCCTAGCACAAACCATGTTATGGCACAAAAATATGCTAGAACTCCATGTATTATAAATTAACCTATTTCTAGGTGGCCCGAGTTAAGGCCACTCAGGGCCTCTTGTTTAACTATAAATTGCTTTCTACTTTGTGATTGTTCTCCTGACCTGCCCTTCTAGATGCGAACAAGTCCGGTAAGTAATGCTTTTAAGCTGCTTTGTTTGTCGTTCACGTGAATGTTATGAGTTAAATCTTTGAAGAACTTATTTTGCAAACGCAGATCGTGTTTTTCTTGATTGACGAAGACGTCCACCAAAACACGACTCTTCTGTTGAGAATTGGAAGTGTAAGATCCAAGACTATCAGGTATCATGCATATGTATATATTATGAGTGAATAAAGGTGTTGGTATGTGAAATCCATGTTATCTTGTTCCAGAGGTATTAATTCAGATTTGTGGAATATGCAAATAATTAGTTGATTAATGCTGTCTGTGAATTAAGTTGTGCACACATCACGAAATAAATAATTTATATACAAATATTTGCAAACTTTGTACAAATGTAGTAATAAAAAAGCATATAATCATGCAAGCCACAATATTTCTTTTTTCTTTTAGTTATTAGGGAATGTTCATTTCATATGAGGAACAGGGACTCTTAAAAAATACTGGAGTTTACAAAGGGTCCCTTGGGTTTTGTTTTGCACTAGGTTTTCCCTCTACGAAAACAATGTACAACTTCACGTAATGAAGATGTACTAATAACACATGAAGATGGTTTTCCATGTTCTATAAATATAACAAAATACCCTCAAGGTCTTGACAAACTGTGGATGCAGGAGTAATGCAAGTACAACTTTAATTTTACATGTAACAGTTTTTCAATACTTTGAAAGTATTTTTTTGTTATAGGACAGGAGAACTATCTACATGTACATATCTATTTTATAATATAAAATTCTATGTACGAATTTATCATTAAAAGAAAATCAAGCACACCGAGCAGCCAATGAAATTGCACATTCTTAGGATGATGTTCCCATAATTTATATTATAAAGCATAATAAGAGAATGTTCATTAATATGAGGAGGGGGCATGAAGATATCGGAATTGCGAGTACAATTTTCATAGCACCCCATCCATCATTTCAACTGTTTGAGTCCCCCCCCCCCCCCATAGTAGAGGGAAAACCTAGTGCAAAACAAAACCCAAGGCCCCCTTTGTAAACTCCAGTATTTTTTAAGAGTCCCTGTTCCTCATATGAAATGAACATTCCCTAATAACTAAAAGAAAAAAGAAATATTGTGGCTTGCATGATTATATGCTTTTTTATTACTACATTTGTACAAAGTTTGCAAATATTTGTATATAAATTATTTATTTCGTGATGTGAGCACAACTTAATTCACAGACAGCATTAATCAACTAATTTGCATATTCCACAAATCTGAATTAATACCTCTGGAACAAGATAACATGGATTTCACATAACAACAACACGTTTATTCACTCATAATATATACATATGCATGATATCCTGATAGTCTTGGATCTTACACTTCCAATTCTCAACAGAAGAGTCATGTTTTGGTGGACGTCATTCGTCAATCAAGAAAAACACGATCTGCGTTTGCAAAATAAGTTCTTCAAAGATTTAACTCATAACATTCACGTGAACGACAAACAAAGCAGCTTAAAAGCATTACTTACCGGACTTGTTCGCATCTAGAAGGGCAGGAGGAGAACAATCACAAAGTAGAAAGCAACTTATAGTTAAATAAGTTATCATCTCAAGGACGCCATGTTGTCGACAAACTAGTTTCCAAGCTCTCTCGACTGCACTGCGCGAAAGTGGAAGCGCCTGAGTGGAAGCGCCTGAGTGGAAGCGCCTGAGTGGAAGCGCCTGAGTGGAAGCGCCTGAGTGGAAGCGCCTGAGTGGAAGCGCCTGAGTGGAAGCGCCTGAGTGGAAGCGCCTGAGTGGAAGCGCCTGAGTGGAAGCGCCATTTGAAGCTCCCAGCCCACCCCTCCCCTCAAAACTGTTTTCAGTGGTTTTAACTCAGAGTCTGTATGTACTTTCTGTTATGTGTCGAATATTTCTCACAGTCCTCCCCCCTCGGCGCCAAAGTCGGTGCGCCTGAGTGGAAGCGCCTGAGTGGAAGCGCCTGAGTGGAAGCGCAAAAGTGGAAGCGCCAACGTGTGACCCCTATCGGCTTCCGTACAATAATAGCCGTTAGACGATACACGCATAGATCGTTGGTCACTCCCGAGACGAATACCCCACACGCAGGGATACATTGCATACGTCCCACTGCAACAGTGCTTGCATCGAGCTTGATGGCTTTCAAGAAAAGCCTGTCGTCCCACCAAGCTGAATGCAAATGATGCTGACCGTGACAGTTTTATTTTGTTTTCATTTTTATTTTGTTTTCATTTTAAATTACTCGCACACCTGATTTTTGTCTTAAGGTCTCGATAAAGGTTCAAAATGGAAAAGTTTCGAAAATAGGTTTTTCGCAAATTCTAAATCTAAAAGCCCAGGAGCGTCATGGTCAGCATCATTATGATAATCCTAACCTAGCATCACACAAAAACTCAAACTCAAATATACGTTTTAAATCCTTGAAAATGCGATTTTCTGATTTCCCGCTAAAAAAGGCGAGAAAAAAAATTAATTAGACAAGTCAGAGGTACATTTACCTTGCAGGATAATTGTAATTCTCTGAGCCTTACGGAACATTACGCCCTTATATGCGTACTTCCTTGCGCATGCGCAATCGCCCACGTTCCAAAGTAACCATTGTTATGCAAATGATAACAGGTATAAATTCAGGTACCAGGACAGGCCAGGCCTCTTCTTCTTGAGTGCAAAACTACTGAGTATATTTGGCATCCACTAACAGGGTAGGGTGTAAAGGTTGAAAACGATATACCGGGTGAGTAGATATAAGGTCATAATGTTCCGTATGGCTCAGAGAATTGCAATTATCCTGCAAGGTAAGTGTACCTCTTGTCTAATTTTCACCATACTCCACATTATGGCCTTATACTGCGTGTTCGAAGCTCGATGCCAGATAGAAACACACAGTCAGGAATACAGTAACAATAACCCAAAGGCTCGTTTCATTACTATAACAAAACCAAGGTGCTATATGACACCTAGTTGGAATCTATTATAGTTTCCTATAATATTTGTTGAAAGTAGATGGCCGAGACCAATCTGCTAGCTTCATGATATCGGAGACTGACGCTCCCTTAAATAAAGCCTTGGAAGTGACTGCACCGGCTTCGTAAACTGTGCGCCTTCGACACAGACGTATCAATATGAGAGAGGCTGAGCACACACTTAAGCCACCTAGCTATAGTACTGGAACTAATGGCCTGATAAGGCTAACAACATGAAATAAACACCTGTTGACCAGACTCAGTCTCTTGGCCTTAACAACTTAGTCCTTTCTATGTAATGAGTTAAATTCGTATAAGGGCACAAACGTGTGTCATCAGAAAAAACTCGGAATAATAACCGACAGCGGATTCTTCCCTGGCCGGGAGGTCTTAACGCGCGGTCCTCATGATCAATACTGAAAACAATTTTGTCCGCAAGTACACTCTAATAAATGAATAGGGTATTTACACCCTAGAGCCAAAACTAAGGCAACTAAGTTTATCACCTTAAGAGTAAGTTATTTCAGCGTAAGGGCTGAAAACGACGGGAAAGTCTTCAAATAATCTGTGACTATAAAGTAACGTCCCAGTACCTTGGTCGTGGAGGCCTTCCCACAAACACACCTTTCATAAACCTGGTGACCAAATGGTGACAGCAATTTTTTTGACCAGTTGTGGCCTCTATTGATGTAGACACAGCAGACCTGTAGGTATTGAGAGTGCTGTAGGACTTTCCCTCCTAGCCTCATACACATGGTTAAGAAAGTCCAGAAAGGTAGCTACAGACGCTTGAAAGGGATTACATGATCGTTCACTACACCAACCACACCACTTTGACCAGGCGTTGTCATACTCTGCTTTGCGGTGCCTTTAGTCCACGACTGGCAAATGACTTCGGAAGTCCTCGATGAAACTCCCTGACTGACAAGACACTGCGTGGTCCCGGAGAGGGTGAATTTCTCTTGTGTGGGGTAGTTGCAACTGGTTCGGCCACCTCGGCAGAAGGATGGGGCGTTCGATCAACATCTGTAACAGTACAGAATACCACGGCTGGGACGGCCAGACAGGTGATACCAGTAGAAACTTCTGAATCTGGTCCTTCTGTACCTGCATGGGCTAGCACTATCGGGATTAGACTGAAAGTAGGACATGCGTATCAATCAAAATAATTCCAAGACAAAGAAAAAGCATCAAACGCAAATGTACCTGGATCACGTGACCACGATACAAATTTGCTAATCTTAGCGTTGAGTCGAGATGCAAATAAATCTATGTCTGGTGCAAACGTGGCTTGTTGAAACCACACAAAAACAGTTGGATGCAAGCTCCACTCCGTTCTAACCTTAAAGTTTCGAGACTTAAAGTCAGCTCTGTAATTACTCAGACGAGACACGTGGATAACAGTGACGCAAATATCATTTGACATGCACCACGCCCATATTTCTCTTGACAGGGAGTTAAGTAGTGGAGACCTAATACCACCCATATTGTCTATATAAAACACAGCTGATCTATTATCAAGTTGCAGTTGAACATGTTTCCCACGAGCATTACAGGCAAAATATTTTAATGCAAAAAACGCCGCTAGCGTTTTTAAATAGTTAATGTGATACGGAGCCTCGCTTTAAGACCAGAGGCCTCCTGTACTCGTTTCGTTGTCACATCACTCTCAATAGTCAATTCCACCGGCGGGGAAACTATGCCGGGGCAGCCCGTTATGCTGACGAATGTAGCTGATAATCCATTCTAAATCAGTACGAGCAGAATAACTCAAGACGACCTTTTCATTATATGCCGCACCATTAGATATACCCCTGATATACATAACTCAACGCAAATACTTAATCGCTCGAAAAGCTGATACTAGCAAGCCGGTAACATGTGCGAATAGTGGGAGATGGATTATCTAGTAGCCGCCGGCACGAATGGGAAATATTGTTAACCTTTTCGTCAGGCAACAATAATGTCATAAGGTCAAAAACCATCCTAAATTCCAATTCGACCATGGAGTTCGTTGGAATACTTAAACATAAGCCTCTGGCTTGGGAGACCCGGTAACGGCTTCCTGTATCTTCGACGTAAAATAAACCTTTTTTTAAGGTTAGAGTCAACAACAAAGCCGAGGAAATGCATGACTTGCGATGGAATAAACTGTGACTTAGTTGTATTTATCGTAAACCCGAGTTTCGCTTATAAATCGCAAACCTCGTGCACATGTTGCGAACATTCTTCGCTGGAACTACCTATTATTAAAGCATCGATATAGTAGATAACTCTAATATAGTAGATAACGATATAGTAGATAACTCTAATATGACGAAATCTTAAAGCCGTGTAAACTGGCTTAAGAATCTTAGTAAATGTACGCGGTGCTAAACTGTACCCGAAAGGTAGGCATGAAAATTCGTAAATTGTGTTTCTCCAGCAGAACCGTAGAAATCTAGCTACGGTCGTGACTATTAATAGGAATGCTAAAATAAGCGTCCTTGAAGATCAACTGAGGCCATGTCAGGAAATGAGTTCATTACGACAATGGGCTGTCTCAACAATAGCACCCTTGTCAACCTCCCTGTCGATCAAATAACGTTCTGATTCCGACAAAGTCGGGGCCTGAGGAGGCTTGTTTTGTCTCAAATTCGAGACGATACCCTTGAATAGTTTCAAGACCCAACAATCAGTCGTGATTTTAGACCACTAATTAACGTTGTTGGCCAAATTACCAACATGGGATGACACACTCACAGGCGTGAGTTACTTGTCTCGGCTGGTTTCTGTCTTCTTCTGACCTTTCGTCCAAGTTTCGGCTTGATAATTTCTCGGCCTCTGGTAATAACCGTCGCGGCTCGAGCCTCGCTGGTTCGACCTCGGTGTCCTTGAGCGTAAACAATTCCGGGTATAATTGTAGTTGTTATAATTGCCACGACCCCGACGTGAGCGATAGGCAGAACGGGAGATTCCCTGCAGTGCTAGTGATCTTGTATGCAATCTTATTAGTAGACTTTCTCAAAGTCCTTCTTAGCCCCCCGCACGAAGGATTTTTCCCACTTGCAGCGCGCCAAAGTTACCGGTTGATTTTTCAACCGGAGGCGTGGCTTATGACGTACTAAGATTTTCCCAATCACAAAGCGTCAATTCTTCAGGTATTGTATGTTGACGCCTCAAGTTAGTCGACCGTGGATGTGGTATTTACAATTCCATTGTACTTGGAAAGAGTTTGTCAAAGGCGCGAAATTATAGCTCCGCCCCTGAAATGTGTTTTCGCGCCAAAACATAATCCCCCGATTCCATTTCCTGCAAGTTAAACAAGTCGAACTTACCTCTCGCTACGATTCTCGCGGTCGCTTTTTGACCCAGTAATCGCTTACCCAGTGACTCAGCGAGTTCGACTTGGAGCAAGTCTATCTTATTAGCTTTTGTTATGTCATCAACATCCTTCGAAAGGTCGTCATCAAACAGTAAGGTAGAAACAGGGGCTGACTGGGAGCAAAGCGACTGAAACGTTTTGCTGAGCTCAGGCTGTAAAGAAGCTCGCGTCGCCTCAAAGACATCTGGTAACCAGCAATGCCTACAAAAGGTATCTGATAGCATCGGTAAGACAGGGTAGAAGGTCTCCAGCCTTTAGAGACTCCTTTTTCTTTGCCTGGAATCGGTTAGGCTGACCAAGTGAACACTTGACCCGTCTCTATAATGGCTTTCTGAGATTCAATCTTGAAAATCAATATACCGTTCTATGCGACTTATGGGGTAGTTCGTTCCATAAAGGCGGATTCACCTTAGGAACACAGAGAAACTCACAGTTCTCTGGAGTCTTGAACTTCTCTAAAACAGGTTTCATTTTCTCCTCGATCGGTTTGACCGTAAATGTCTCATTTACACGTTTTGCCAAAACGTCTGCCACTTTAGGCCCAAGGGACTCATGTACATCAAACGCCGACGGCGGTAGGTCAGGTTCATCATCATCTTCGCTGTTGCCGTCGAGCTCAGAGTTTTCGCTGAGTTCTTGATCAATGGGAACGGAGGGATCAAAATCCTCTCCCTCATTAAGTCATTATCCACACGAGGATTTTTACTAGCTGGGTTAGCCTCTCGTGTTTTGCGCGACCTTCTCTTCGTATTAGTCGCAACAGAGTCCTTGACAATTGCAGCCAAGTCCTTTACAGCTTTTGTAATAGAATCGATGGTGCAATTCAAGTACTAGGGGCCGGAAGTGAATAGTGTTTGACTGCCTATGAATACATTGCGTCTCCCTGTCCCCAAAACGAACCCTAACCGTCACAAAACGAGTTCTCAAGTATTTAGAGCTAGTGTTCACAAGTAAACGGTGAAATAGTACTGAATAATTGCAGTATTTTTGTTATTACAACCTGACACGTGACTTCCGGCCCCGAGTATTTGAATCAAGCCAAGCTATTTCTTCTTGTAAAAGCTGGTCTTCATCGCACTCAGAGGACTTACGGGCTGTATCCATTTCGGCGGTACCACTCGTCTACTCTGTGAAGGTATATAAAGAAAATAAAAGAAAGGTCAGCTAAAGTCGACCGATAAATGTCGGCAAAGGTCTACCTTGAAAGACCTAAACGCACGGAACGTGAGCTTACCTACGCACTCTGCACGAAAGAAGAAGAGGCCTGGCCTGTCCTGGTACTTGAATTTATACCTGTTATCATTTGCATAACAATGGTTACTTTGGAACGTGGGCGATTGCGCATGCGCAAGAAAGTACGCAGCACAAGGGCATAATGTGGAGTATGGTGAAAGAGAATGATCGACAGCTGCTGTCATTCACTGAGCATGTTATTTCATTATCGCTATCCTGTTATATTCTGCGCTACTTTTCGTTCATAAATATTTCTACGTTTATAATGCAATGCCCAAAAGTGTAAAAGTAGATCGTTCTTGGTACGGTATTCAAAACATAGGGCCCCTAAGGGCAACTCGTAGATAGTCAGTGAGCTATTTTGGCATATACTTTAAATCATGTAACCGATGATTGCATCGTTACGTCATCACCACTAAGTGAATCATAGGGAAATAATACCATACCTGTACAAGTTTGAACTGTCTGGCATTAGAAATGAGGGATACGGGCACTTACTTAAAATCATGTGATGACGTCATTGTTACGTCATTGCCACTAAGTGATTTGTGCGTGATTGAAGCCACTTAAAAGCCTATACTTATATAGTTTGACTTCTGAGCCGATAAAGATGACAACTGGTTTCATTTTTTTAAGACTTCCACTTGTTGAGTAGACAGAAACACGAGAAATGTCTCATTTTAAAGCTCAATATTAAAATCATCCGTTTCTTTATTTGTTTTGACGTGCTTTTGCTTTTTACGCTGTTCGTGGAGGTTTTTTTTTTTTACTCGCCAGCATGTTTTATGTTGTACCGTATACTTTAATTTGCCGTGTTTGATTATAGACAAACATTGATGCCTTTAGTTGTGAACTGATGCATGTTTTCTGGAGTGATTGCAGATTGATCATTAATAATCGATGCATTTTCTCAAATTCTCATACAAACCTTCTAAAAACCTAACCCTGAAATAAAAAAAAATCCTACCCATTTTCAATCCCCCATTCCTACAGAGTCTAATTACACCTGAGCTAAATGGATAATTTTGCACAATTAAGGGCTTTTCAAGTGATCTTTCGATGTGGTGGGGTTAACCCTTGCGAAAAAAAACTTGGATATCTTAGGATCTTCTGGGATAATCCTTGGATATCTTAAGATTCAAATCCTAGAACCGCTTAGGATTGTCCTAGGATTTTCTAGGATTTGAGGTAAATTTGGACACCTGGATGTTCTAGTATTTTCTAGGATTTCTCAAAATACTGATTCATGGCAAATCATTTACGATGCACGGTTCTAGGATATTGTGGGAAATCCTAGGATTTACAGTTTACATTTTCCTTCGGTTTTGTAGGAAATGCTGGGACTATCTAGGAATAGACTTTTAGGAATTTCTAGGATGCCTTAGGAATTTGTAGAATGTTCTGGGATTGCCCATGTTATATTAACAGCTTTTCAGGGCATTTTTCAGGGTTTTAGTGACGACCAATCCACACTCAAGCATGTTTATAAGGCATTGGTTTTTGAGCAGTTCTAATAAAACATTCAAAATTCGCTATCATTTATGTATGAAATACCCTATAACTTTGGACAAGAGACTATCACCTATGTGATGGTCTCTTGCTTTGGAATAATATGATAATCGTGTGTCTTAACATTTAAGGATCGGTATTTTGGTGTTTCAAACTGATCAAACAAAGAAATCAAAATAATAATTGTTTTAGTATATACCACACATTAGTGAATAGCCAGCA
This sequence comes from Actinernus sp. WN-2022, assembly GCA_030867875.1. NCBI lineage: Eukaryota > Metazoa > Cnidaria > Anthozoa > Actiniaria > Actinernidae > Actinernus > Actinernus sp. WN-2022. Next base: position 32,284,172 of record JAOWCC010001634.1, read on the forward strand.
CCAAATAGTTATTTTATTTTCTGTCAAATGGACAAAAACTCGCGCGGGGTGATCGCTGCTTCGCTCGGAGGTGAATATGAAATTATATTCACTGTTTGAGTAGCCAATCAGACCGCGCGAAAAGTGATATTCACTGGTGTGGTATATACTAAAACAATTATTCACCTCAGTGTTGGTGAATAGTGGTGGATATTTACCTCGCCAAAGCGGCTCGGTAAATATCCACCACTATTCACCTCCACTTCGGTGAATAATTGTTAAATATTGCAAGCAATTACATAGCTTTGTCCGTGGGACTGCAAACGATGAAAGCATTTTTATTGACTGTCAAGAGCATTACATTACTAATTCATTGTACTTACTTCTTATAGATGAACTCTATCTACGCCGTTGACAATATGACATTATTACTTGAAAACGAATTAAAGAGCACAGAATTTGATTCCTTGGTTATTGATAGTGGCGGGAAATATCTACTGCATCTGGCTGGTAACGTCATGGAGGGTGCGTCAAGAAAACATCACGACGAAGAGAAAGAAGCATCGATGAACACTAACAACAGAACGAAGGAAGCTGTAAGTGGTAAAGGGCCACTGTAAATCGATTTCTTTAAAATTAATCTACAACATTATAACACCCTAGGATAGAATATAAATACCATGTGAATATCCTGATATGTTTTTCAAGCTTTCTTGATAGATGATGGCAAAGCTTAAAGGCGATTTGTCACGGTACTGCGCATGTGTGACAATCTGTTTATTTTTGAATTATGTTCTAGCCGGAACGAAATTCTCAGAGCGGTGAAATATCGATAATTATTTAAATCGACTTCGAAGAATGTTCTTTTTGAACTCATCCTAGCCGCCTTTGGTAATTTATGGAAATGTAACTTTTGCTTAAATAAGTTTTAGTTATTTGTTTATTCAAAATTAGTCGTTGTGAACTGCAACAAAACTAAAACAAAAAAGCATAAGTGCTGCTTACCGGCGGGGAAGACCGCCACTGCATACTCTGAATACAGCAAGAAATTGGAAGCATTTTGGCATTCCAACCAGAAGCGAAGAGGGTTTGGATGTCCAGTAGAGTTCACGAAACACATGGCAACTTTTCAAGTCATATTATAAATGATATGGCAGTTTTCAACTGCGATATGAAGAAATGTATATCTACGGCATAGAAACGAGGCTGAAATTGTATGAACCGACCTGAGTGCAAAGACTGTACGAAAAGTTAGATAAAACCTTTTTTTGCTGGCAAAACAATCTCATGAACTCAAACACGATAGCCTTGCCGCAATCGACATACATATAAAGCTATAGAAGTTAGTATCGACTACATAAGAGTCAAAACATCGAACTACTCTAAAACCGCTAGTCAGTTTACTCACTTTCGTGGCAAGCGAACTTTTCTACTTTCGACACACGGTCGCTAAACTGTACGAAATCTCCAAGAATAAATCCCTAATGTCGGAAATAACCCGAGAATCCGAAAGGGTATAGTCTTGTGACCAATAGACATTCGTATGAAGCTCTAAAAGTTATTATCCTTAGCATGAAAATTCCGAGAACAAACACTACGAAACCGCTAGTCGCGTTACGCACTTCTGTGACAAGCGAACTTATCTAGTTTCGAAATAGCTCGCTAAAGTGTACGAAACCGTCGCGAATAAATCCCTAATGTCCAAGCTAACCCGGAAAACTGAAAGAGGAGAACCTTGTGACCAATGCATATTTAGCTGTGAAAATAAGTTTCCAGTCCATATATAACAGCCGATAGTGCAAACTAGTAAACAGCCACTCCCTGGTGAAAAACCTTGCAAGATCCTCAAAGATCTTGAAGGATCCTCAAAGACCAACTAAAGATCCTTGTAGATGAGGATCCTTCAAAGATCCTTCAAGGATCTTTCAAAATTCCTGCAAAGATCCTTAACTGCTAAGATATTATCACGATCCTGCAAGGATCTTTCAAGGATAATTAAAAGATCTTCAAAGCTGTTCTCGGCAAGATCCTCAAAGATCTTGACAAAGATCTTTGAAGATCCATGAGGATTTTTTTAAGATCCTGCAAAGATCTTCAAGGCTGTTCTTGGCAAGATCCTCAAAGATCATGACAAAGATCTTTGAAGATCTATGAGGATTTTTCAAAGATCCTGTTAAGATCCTTGAAGCTTTCCTTGACAAGTTCTTTATAGATCTTGACAACGATCTTTGAAGATCCATGAGGATTTTTCAAAGATCCTGCAAAGATCCTTAAGGTTTTCCTTGACAAGTTCTTTAAAGATTGTGACAAAAATCTTTGAAGATCCATGAGGATTTTTCAAAGATCCTGCAAAGATCCTTAAGGTTTTCCTTGACAAGTTCTTTAAAGATTGTGACAAAAATCTTTGAAGATCCATGAGGATTTTTCAAAGATCCTGCAAAGATCATTGAGGTTTTCCTTGACAAGTTCTTTAAAGATCATTACAAAGATCTTTGAAGATCCATAAGGATTTTACAAAGATCCTGTTATAAGATCCTTGGCAAGCTAAGATCCTCAAATAGATCCTTGCAGGAAATAATTTCTAGTATTAGAACAAGATCCTTGTAAGATCCTCAAGGATTTATCCAGGATCCTGTCAGGACCTTGCAGGAAATAATTTATTGTAAGGACAGGATCTTTGTAAGATCCTTAAGGATTTAACCAGGATCCTGTCAGGATTTAGGCAAGATCCTGGCAGGAATAATTACATTCTAAAGACAGGACTTTGCAAGATCCTAGAGAATTTCATCAAAGTCCTGAACCAGGATTCCAGGATTTGTAGGTCGAATACATAATTATATTCTAAAGGCAGGAGCCTTACGTTTGGAATTGATAGACAATTTAATAGTCACAGTGCAGATCGGACTCGATGGACTGCACTGAGACTTGATTGTACTTTTGTTTCCATGAAATAAATAAAGACACACATACAGTTTTGTATAAATAACCTATGTATATTTTATTATAATTAAATACAATACCTTTATTTAACCATGTGTCACCTAGGAGCTTATACAACTTGTTTAAACGTGAACGTGAACAAAAGATAGGCAAATAAAAATACATACATACTTATAGTTTTAAAAAGTATTAAAATATTACAGTCTCGAAATATTACAATATTAAAAATATATATTAAACTGTGCATATATACTCATTATAATATATATTCTATGGTTGTTTTAGTCTAATCACTAGAATATTACGTACTCACCGATTTGACTGGCATGTTCAAAAAATAAATTCCAGTGTTCAATTAGCGAAGTATTTCTGTCCACCTCTTTCAAAATGTTGTTTTACTGACGTTTATTGATTGTCCACGTTAGAGTAAGCCTAGGACCGAGTTTATCCATATTTGGTAACCAGGCCTCCAGGGAACAGATTTGAATCAGGCGCCAGAACAGCAGAAGTTCGTTTCGTTGGAGGTTTTAGAAGCTCTCTCAAAAGGTCAATTCAACAGTATTTCTAGAACAAAATTCGTTAGATAGAAGGATAATAATAACAGCTTCAACTGAAAGACATTATCAGTCCTGGATGAGATGAATTTCTGAAGAAATATGCGGAGAAGGTGAGCAGTAAACGTTTCACGATGTTGTGCATTCAAATCAGTATGATAAACACACTACACAAAAGGTTTTTCTAGAAATCCAGTTAATTAATTTGCTAACCGTAATGTTGGTCGCTTTATAAAATATGATAGAATGCTTGGAATAAAATGCATATTTTGTGTACGAATTGAAGGGTTATGTTAAACACAGTCTCTGCCGATCATTGCTTGTACTGTGTTGTAAAGCGTTGAGCGCATATTTGAATTCGTTCGCGAGTAAGAACAGACTCCTATAATTTACAAATTATACAACTGTAAATTTAGATGACTAAAGTCGTAATTCTAGGTTTTATTTATTGGTTATTATTTTTTGCAGGACATGAGCTTGTACTTGTAAGTCAGAAGGCTAAACAGGGAAATGTAAACTACATTGTAGCTGACAAGTAGTGAGTGAAAATTAGAATCACTTGGACACTACTTTTATTTTTTAAATAGAAAACCAACCTATATACATGTACAAATGTAGCTAAATTAAACTAAGGTTGTTAGAGTGCATGGCTCTACTCAACCTGTGAAACAAAAATTAATATACAGTATCTAATAGTCAAGTAGAAACAAAAGGAAACAATGGAATTTGGGTGTGATAGTATCTATTAGTCTAAATATCTATTTTATGGGTTAAACCAGGAGCGTCCATCTTCCCCAATGGGTCTGTTCCCAGCACAGGAGTAGATGTGGCTATATTTAGAATTGCATTTTGCGCGAAATAAACAAAGGCCATGTTGTCTTAGCCAATCAGATAGCTAACGTCACTTCTCATTATTATTCATTATCATTCTTCTCACTTTCAATGCGGGAATTCGAATTGCTGGTTTTCACTCAATCCCCAGAGATTCAAATGACAAAGGGCATGGCGGCCATGTTGGTGCCCCAACAAAAGAGCTAACGAGGAATCTATTGTTAAAGGGCACCAACATGGCGGCTATGACGTCAAGTGAAAACCAGCAATTCTAAATATAGCCACATCTACTCCTGTGCTGGGGGCCCAGCCCATGACATAGGAACGCTCCTGGTAATGGGCTCCTGGTTAAATTAGTAAAATCACCTCATTGATGTCTGTTAGTTTTTGCCTGTCCCTAAGCTAGATTGTTACCCTAACCTTTTGTACCTTTTATAATATTATTAAGGACGGTGCCTACTAATTGCAAACCAATTTGTTTTCTAAAAATCTATATGGATTGTTTGAACCCCCTAAGGAGCTTTTGAAATCAGAAAAAAATTATGGGGTACCCATACGTTTAAGAGAGATAATTAAGGATGAAAATCGAAAAAAGTGCTGACTCAGCATTTTTCTTTGTCCGAGAAACCATTTTTTAATTCGATTAATATTTTGGGTTATCTGGCAAAATATTAGGACAAAAAACGTTAGACATAGCGTTCTTCACAAAGGATGCCAATCAAACCATTTATCTTAGAATAACTCAGTATAATTTTTTGTGCAAATTTTGCTTTGTAAGCCTCATTAGTGACCATGAACAGACACATATTTTTTTTGCCGAAATGGGTATCAAGTTTCAATTTTATAAAGACAAAAATATATGTAAACGTTGTTTAGCTTCTATATTATAGATTACAAAAAGAAAAATGGGGGTATCCACGCGTTTTAAAAAGTTATGTGGACGGTAGGCCTCTTTATCGCTAATTTTATTTTCAAATATTTACATTTTTTACCAAGGCCTCCCTAGTAAGTCTGAAAATTGGTTTCTTTTATTGCATTCTGGGAGATTTTCAAGATGGCGGTGGGGAAAAGAGTCAGTCCCGTCTTTGGATTTTCTTCATTGAAAATCAAACCTGTTACTGCTTCCTTTGTGCTCAAACCCCATACAGTCTTCCTCCTTCATTCTTCTTTGGATTACCAAGAGGTTTAGCTTATTTGACCGTATTCACACATTGTTTATAATCGGCCGAGTCCATGTTTGGAGAAACTGACGAAACTCGAAAGCATCGACAGGCCTAAAGCACAAGGCGCTGGGCGAAAAGACAGCAGTGATTCATGGCAGTCCAAACAACCTTCATTCAATTGGTCAGGTAAATTTCCTAAATCTACTATTCTTCGATCATCTCCCCACGATAATCATTGAAATGGTCGGCTGTTTTAATACCATTTCAGCTGAAAATTGTCTTTCGTGGCCGTGTAGTGGAATTTAAAGATTTCCCAAATCGTTCATTTCTCAAGCATATCTTTCGACCGTATTTTAAAATCCTTCATCGTTCTGTCTGTAAAATTACACAATTAACACAGCTTTTTTCAAAATAGTTCTGCAAATGGCCTCGGTCTCGCGGGATGACTCGCGGGACGCAAGATGCGCAGAACGGCGTGCGCGCTAACAATAGTAGGATGCAGGAGCCATTACCTTTCATACTTGCCCTGTGAAGCCGTAATTGAAATTCGAACTGGTCTATTTTGAATAGATGATAATTATTCCCGCACAAAAGTATGACGTTGTTAAATTGGTTACCACGGTTGAAATATTGAACAACCAATGAATCACTAAAACTCAAACCGTGTTCTGAAGCTGGTACCCATTCAGTACATGTAGATCGATCTCAAAGGAATATCCTGTGGATGAAAACTGTATCTAATGAAATATCGCAGCAACAATTATCTCGCTAAAAATAGATCAGCTTGGATTTCAAGACTTCACAAATCCAATACAGATAGATGCTCCTGGTAATGGGTGAGATCCTGCTGCATGCGTGCGTTCACATATTTAAATGCCTCCCTATATATAGGCTTAAAGCCCTATCCCACACCAGAAAACTCACCCTAACCATTTCAAAAACAAGTTCCCAGGTAAATGTAAACAACAAGTTCTCACTCGCCTAGGGCTAGGGTTCACGGGTAAATAAGAAGAAAAATAATTCGTAGGTTTGTTATGGGTGTTGAAGCCATACCTTGTCAGAAAAGCCAATGTGATAACCACAACATGTGACAAAATTGGCAGTTTCGGTATACATGTATGTTAAGCAATTCCTATCCATATTTTTAGGAACCCCAAATTGGAAGCGCATACATGCTTATTTAAAAAAATGTGACTTAAGGTGGCTCGCCTGGATTTTCCAGGGACGCACCATACCCACTTTGAACGGCTGATACTCCACTGTCAGAGTTCGGTCGGGCTAACTACTTCACCCATTTGCTAGAAATAGAATAAACTTTCCAAAAATGTAGGTTTGTTTGACATCGGTGTTACCATAGCAACACAGCGTTGACGTCATGCATTTTACATATCATCGATTTTTTCGAAATCTAGGCCTAAACTTTTAAAACGACCTAGTGTCCCTTGTAGTCTAAGTGTAGGTCTTCAAGACTTCAAAGTTTAAAAAAATTGTATGAGAGCGTTTTCGAAATAAATTGGGTTGAATATTTTCGTTAAAATAATTAACAATTCGCCTTACTTCCTGTTTAGTCGTCGAGAACTGTATTTTCCGGACCGATTCAAGCGATGTTTTTAGCATATTTCATACCTGTGGCATAGGACTACTTCCCATGAAAATATCATTCCATTTGCTTTATTCGATTTCGGTTTATGGAATCATAAGTAATGTCATAAATATGCTCATTTTACTCAAAATGTTAACGTATTTGCTAAGGAAGCTGTAATTCGAAAACTAGTCGATCAATATTTTTTTTAATCTTTTCACGTGAAATTCAACATGTACTACCCTGGTTCTGTAAATTCCAAGAGGATTGAATCATTTTAAGGGTGCGAAATAAAAACAAAAACATGGGGAACTTTTACATGCATCCACGCAAGCTTCATTGCTGTATCATTTTGTTGGTAGCTTGTACATGTGTCTTTCCGAAATTTCTCTTTTGTCTAGATTCTACATACTTGTGTGCTTTTCAACTAACAAGTTTACAATGGACGCTTGCTATGCTTCGAACGCTCGTGCAAATTTTGTTCTTAGTACAATGACATGCAAATTAGTTAAACCATGAAGCTAGGCAGTGCGGGATGATAATGTTGAATAAGTGTGTTTTTAGTAACCAGATCGGGAAAAAGTGACGTCTAAACCACATTTTCTAAATATTAATTAAAAACGAGATTTTGTATTAGTGATATTATAAAAGTTTTGTAAATAAATATTATAAGTTATATTATAACAGCGTTACAACTGGCAGCGTGACAATGATAATTGCATGTAATTGTACTAAGAATATAATTTGCACGAGCGGTCCGGCAGTAGCGAAGCGTAGCAAGCGTGTACGGTAAACTTGTTAGTTCAAAAGCACACAAGTATGTACAATCTAGACAAAAGAGAAATTTCGGAAAGACACAAGCTATCAACAAAATGATACAGCAATGAAGCTTGCGTGGATGAATGTAAAAGTTCCCCATGTTTTTGTTTTTATTCCGCGCCCTTAAAATGATTCAATCCTCTTGGAATTTACAGGGCCAGGGTAGTACATGTTGAATTTCAGGTGAAAAGATTTAAAAAACTATTTATCGACTAGTTTTCGAATTACAGCTTCCTTAGCAAATACGTTACTATTGTGAGTAAAATGAGCATATTTATGACATTACTTATGATTCCATAAACCGAAATCGAATAAAGCAAATGGAATGAAATTTTCATGGGAAGTAGTCCTATGCCACAGGTATGAAATATGTATAAAATATCGCTTGAATCGGTCCGGAAAACACAGTTCTCGACGACTAAACAGGTAGTAAGGCGAATTGTTAATTATTTTAACGAAAATATTCAACCCAATTTTTCTCGAAAACGCTCTCATACAATTTTTTTAAACTTTGCAATCTTGAAGGGCTACATCTAAACTACAAGGGATACTAGGTCGTTTTAAAGGTTTAGGTCTAGATTTCGAGAAAATTGATGATATGTAAAATACATGACGTCAACGCTGTGTTGCTATGGTAACACCGATGTCAAACAAACCTACATTTTTGGAAAGTTTATTCTATTTCTAGCAAATGGGTGAAGTGGTTAGCCCGACCGAACTCTGACAGTGGAGTATCAGCCGTTCAAAGTGGGTATGATGCGTCCCTGGAAAATCCAGGCGAGCCACCTTAAGCCTTTTGTGACCAGACCAAAAGTGAGAAAATTGGTTGAAGGCCAATATTACTACATCTAATACATGTACAAATTCATTTTAAATCAAGCAAGCAAGAACTCTCTCTCTGAAATTCTAATGAGACCTGAAACAACCATAGGGGCTGATCAAATTCAGGTCCCGGCTAAACCAATGATGTATCGAATTGTAATTTAGCATCATTGTTGATTTTTGTGGAGGGAGGAAAACCGGAGAATCTGGAGAAAAACTGGAGCAAGGGCGAGATACCAACAAACTCAAATATGGCACCATGCATGTCTGCAGATTGAACCCGAGCCACAGGTGAAATGCGAAGAGCATAACCACTGCACCACACCAGCTCCTCGTATGACATGATTTTAGAATTTAAATCTACTATCCAATTCCCTTTCAGTCTGGTCACGTAGGCTTTAGTCAAATTGGGACGTACAATATTTTTTAAATACATGTAGCTGTACCAGTAACATTATAAATGCAATGTAGTACAGCATACACTGTATGTGCCTGTAGACTATTATGTAGTCACTACTTACATGTAGTTGTTGCAGTGTAGAAACACTGGTGCCAATAAATTATTTTATACAAACTGCTGGCAGTTAGATTTTTGTCTGAATGCAATAATCAAATATGAAAACAAGCCTGAACAAGGCATTGTAAAATTACATGAATGTACCTCAACCTTCGTATGAATTAAAACAAATACATGTAACTGCATTCCTTGTATTTCCTTTTTATTGGTAAACGTTTTATTAGTCTGCATGCGATGCAGACACATTACTCTAATACTACCTCTTGATGTCATCAAAGGGGCATTTGCATTACGGTAATTAATTTTTTTTTTTTTTAAGATCTTGTATGTTGAGAATAAATTTAATTTCATACTATACAGTTACAGTAAAGGCACTGACTGTTACTAAAATCTTCATTTCTGTTTCATTGAGTATCACTATCTGGTTTTATTTATGCAGGGCTGTCTTTACGTTTTTAAGTTGCTGGACAACTGAGCTACACGTACATGTACATTTAGCTTGTCTTTTTGTGCAATAAGCTACAACTCAGAAGCCGGCAATCATCATATACATTGTTGGCGATAGTTACCAGTAGCTGGCTTCTAACGACAGCCCTGTTTATGTGTATACATGTGTTATTAAACAAACACTCATAATAATTGTGAATAAATGCCTCCCTAGAGAATCATGTAGTAATCCTCAAAGTAGATGTGTAACCTCAAGGAACCTCAAGGAACCTGGAACAATCCTTAAGGATCCTGGAACAATTCTCAAGGATCCTGAAAGTAGCTTCAAGGATCCTGTAACAATCCTCAATGGTCCTAAAACAATCCTCAAGGATCCTGGAACAATCCTCAAGGAATCTGTACAGGATCTTTGCGGATCTTTGCGGATCTTTGAGGATCTTTGAAGATCTTTACAAGATCTTTACAAGATCCTTAAAGATCTTTAAGGATCCTCATCAAGATCTTCAAAGATCTTTACCAAGATCCTTTGAAGATCTTTATGAGGATCCTTAAAGATCTTAGTAAGATCTTTGAAAGATTTTCACCAGGGCTGAGTAGTCACACTAGTATCCAGTACGTACTTCTAGTCCAGTAAACTTACCGCTCAACCTGTAACAAATTGCAACAGAAGGTTTTTCTTCATAATATTGTTCCAGATACTCTTTAGAACATCTGGAGAAAAATCGGCAAAAATCGGAGCATGCGAAAACCGCATTATTTTAGAAAGCCTGAAACACGAGCTCTGGTGCGACATGAAAACGAGGCTAGAACCGGAAGTAGTTTTATTTCTCTGATATAGTGCCACATTTTTGTACTTTTTTGCCCTGTGATATAAAAATAATGTATCGGGGATTAGTTGTATGCTTTTATGTACAATCTAAGATGTGCTACGGCTATTTACATGACATTTCTTACAGGATACAGAGGATACAAGCAAGGCAGTCAATTCGACTCGTTCCCGGAATTGTAACGTTTCTTATTTGAGCTATCATGATATAGATTATCTATGAAAGCTCTAGAGAGTTTCCAATAATCACAAGAAATTTCGTTTTGATACTGAACACCTTCAAAACAGACCCGACCTCTGTTCATGTACATATAGTATTGGAATACGAGTAAAGCCATTGGCGCAATGCCAATGGCTCGAGAAGTCAAGTGCCAAACGACCCGTGAAGCTAGATTGCGTGATAAATATCACTGATTATCACAATTTCTACTAAATGGCAACAAATGCCGCTAGTTGGGTGCTAAAAGAAGTAATCAGTATCTATTATCACTATTTAGATGTACGGGTATATTGTTTCCACTCTAATTCGTGCAAAAATTATAATATAACTGTACGAGCGTTCTGGTTCTTTTTTAACAAGTCCTCAAAAATGTCAGAATATTCCTTAAGTAAATATACAACGCTGTTAATTATTTATTTAGAGACTTTCATCTGGCTCGCTAAACATATTTCTGTGTAGCGTATATGTTTAGCGAGCCAGATGAAAGTATCTAAATAAATAAATTTAACCGGACTCTTCGTCATCTTCGGGCTCCTGCGGGGTGGAGTTGGTGCAGCTGTCGCCTCTGCACTGGCCGCACGCGGGAGAGCAATCAAGGCCATTCTTACGGCATGTGCATCGTAGGGTGTTGCAGTCTGAAGAACAGTTGCATCTGATGATGCGCAGCAGATACTCCGGAGCAGCAGGCTTGTCTAACATGACGGGCAGCAGTTGAACCTGGGCCGCTTTCCATCCCCATCGTTGCGCTTCATCCGTGTCGCACTCGTTGCCCTTCCATTGTCTCACCTGAATATAAATTCTCATGAAGTGAAACTTGGCTGCTGATGATGTAGGAGGGAGACTTTGGGGCTGAACATGAGCTTTCCTGCTGGCAAGTTTCTCGCAGTACTTCTTGTGCCTGAGCTGATCAAGGTTGTCTCCTCTGTTGCCACTGTAAAGCATCACGAGTGCGTTCTCGCCGGCTTCGGCCACGTCAGAAACTGATGCGTCATCACGATCGAAAACAGCAGCTTGCTCTCGGAAATATGCGCTCTCTGCGAATTTCTTGACCGCGGCGCCCTTTCCTAGCCCGTAGACTCGGGACGTGGTGTCGCACCCTAGCAGCGCGTGAAGGAACAGAAGATTATTGCACAATTCATCCCCGAGTTTGTTCTTCACATGCTTCATCGACCAGATGCGGCTTCGGGTGTTGGCTTTTGGCTCAGGTCGGAATATGAGATCGCAGTCTGTCACATCGTAATAGTAGCACAGTAGGACGATAAGGTCAGTGTCATCTCCCACCAGTGTAGTATGCTCGGTCTTAGATTTCTCCACTGCCGTCTTAACAATTAACACATCTGCATCTCCGTGCACCCATTCTCGGACAGTTTCTGACGTAACAACTCAATTAACTGCTGCTTATTCTTTGAGTTAGCGAGGAATTGCTCTTTTTTCATGGTCACTTTCATGTCAGATGTAAGGGTCACCGTCGCTTTTTTCTTGTTTCCTGCCCGTCTCTGTTGTGTCATGCTCTTGGTCGTAAGTGTATTGTAGCCATCAAACACAATGGAGGGCTGGCCATATTTCCGCTTGACATATCTGCAGTAGAGCTGGCAAATCTCATCGTACGTTGCCGTTCCTGGTTTTGGCCAAGGACATCTGTGGATGAGGGCTCCGCCGTCTAGCACATACTGCGTGCTCTCGTTCTGCAGTGGAGTCTCGTGTACTCCTCCTACCAGTGACCACAGTGCATCAGCAAGAGCTGGCTTGTTGGCCGGGCGCATTAGGTTGGGAGCTTCAAATAACGCCGTCGGGTATGTGCATAGCTCATATTGGAACACTTGCTCCATATCCCCTACGTTGTTACAAGCGAGAACAAGCCGCTGGAACAGTAATTGAGGATCGACTTGGATTTGTTCGTTGTCTATACGAACAGAAGACGTGGCGCCAAGGGTGATTGCGAGTGCCTTGCGTCTAAACGTGTACTCCGTCGCTGGCTGCCCCACCATCGATGTGAGTATTTCTTTGCCAATCGCGTGCGCGACCCCGGAGTAGGCGTGAAAGGGTTCTTATCAGCCAAGACACGCAGAATTGTGATTGTGTCCTTCGTGTCACGTTCTTGTCTTCCTGTGGATACGTCTTTGTTCTGTTCACCAGAGTTATACACAACACCTGTGTACTCTTGCATGGCATTACTGGTTTCAGCGCAGGCCGGTCTGGATAATAACCATGGCAAACGTTGGCGCTCTGTCATGCCCCTCCCCTTGTTAGTCCTCCTGTGGTCTTCAGGCTCCGCATTAGCACTTGTTCGATGACCAAGTCTGTAGAGAGACATGGTAGCCTCTCATGGTAGCCTCCGGCAATTGATTTACACTTGGCGCGTCACTAAAAACACCTTTGTTCCTCTATTGTTTATTTCATGTTGGACAAGAATTCATCTATTTATCTCAGTCTATTTATGTAGACGTGAATTTGAATGACATTACAAGATACCAATCTTTATTTCTTTTATATTCCAATTATATATATTAACACTCTACGTTTGCACTAATACAAGTACCGTAATTTTCTCACGGTCGCGAGCTCCATATATAGGCGGTATCAGAGATTCGTATAAAAGTTTTATTTTCGAGTTTTGAAATTATCATTTGAATTTTTTTTATTCTAGTTCATATTAAATATAAGCTCAAGATGATACTTGAGAGTTATTTTGAAGAAAAAAAGGTATTATTTAATGTTAAAGGTCTTTAATCGAAGCGCTTTCATTATTTTTGGGTCAGCCTCGTTTTCATGCAGTGCAAAATATGTCACATCTTAACCGTCGTATTTCGGCACTTTCGCATGGACCGATTTTTGCCGATTTTGGATATGTTATAGACGATAGTTAACACTACCCGAATCCGTTGAAACATCTTCTGTTGCAATTTGTTTCAGGTTGACCTAATTTTCGACCTAAAATTACTGGACTATTCAGCGAGTACTGAACTTTCTAGCGTCAAATGCATGTGTTACGTTTCCAAACTTTAAGACAGTAAATCTTCCATAGAATGTTCTATTTGTTTACAGCAGAGAACTGTGTTATTAAACAGGTAGAATAAAAAAAATGGTGCCATTTGGAGAATTATTTCATGTCAAAAGTATATAACGAAGACATATATATATATATTAAGTATATTAAGTATATAGAGAGAAGAAACCCATCCCTAATATAAATAATCAGGATAAAGGTGAAAGAGAAAATATATAAGCCCTGAGTGGGATTCGAACCCACGGCCTCGGTACACTAGGTCCGATGCGTTGACCACTACACCACCAGGACGACCACGCTGGAAACGCAGCCGACTTTGGGTTTTTGTGGTACCGTGAGTTTTCCCAGGCATTTTCTCTTTCGGGTTTGGGACGGGAAAGCCCATAACTTCCGAACTAAGCTTTCAACCTAAGGATCATTAAATATTTTTCTCTTTGTTGCATGTTGAATACATGCTTGCATTATCCCTTTGGGATTAATTAGGAGTTCTATAAATACCACTCCTTCACACGTTCATACCACTTGATCATGACGTCGCATTTCAGCAACGGCCTTAGTTTTTTCTTCACATATAGCTCTCTTATAGTTTGAGTTAATAGTACGTAACAGTAACTGAGTATGTATACAATTGCAATAACTTGTAATAAACGATGTTGTCAGCTGTGCGGCTGTCGGCTGTGCGGAAATATTGTTCTTAAAAGTATATTAATAGGAAGCTTTAACCTTTAGACTCCAGAGGTAGAGGTGAATTTGCACTGGTTTGGAGAATACGTTTCCGGGTTTTTCCTCAACTGGTTTTTTTTTATCCCGGTTTTTCGTATCCGGCAATTCACCATCTAAAATCTAGCTCAGAATTGTACTATTATTGTACCAGACTACTGTTATTAGTTATAACACCAATTACTGCTGTAACTTGAATGTAATAAACGATGCTGTCAGCTATGCGGCTCCCTCCAAACGTTGTTATCATTATTCATATGCAGAAAATAGAAATACTTTCTATTTGGCTGAGCGTAGCGAAAGAAAATAGAATGATCATTAATGATCCTTAGGTTGAAAGCTTAGTTCGGAAGTTATGGGCTATATATTTTTTGGGGGGTTATTGGCACTTTAACGCATCGGACTAGTGTACCGAGGCCATGGGTTCGAATCCCACTCAGGGCTTATATATTTTCTCTCTCACCTTTATTCTATATATATATATATATATATACAGTATATACACTGAAACAAAAAAACTCTGCAAAAGACTTATATATATCATATATATATATCCTTTATATTTCCATCAAACTTTCTTGACAGTTGTTGCTTTGGTAGACACAAAGAAACATAATAGGCTTTGTTTTCCTTTGTGTTTGACGGTAACGAAGTAGCAAGTTCAACCGTGAAACTCTGCCATTTTGGCCTGCAATGTTTTGATCACACATTTTTTCAATAGCAAAAGCGGTAGCCGGTCAGTCGCCTTTCTTTAGTTGCTCAATAATCTAAAGGCCGGTTTGCACGACGCGTTTACCGATCCCGGGGCAAAATGTGTCACGAGCGAATCGTTTATATTGCAAGAAAATTGCGGCTTTTGAACTGATCCAAAATACCCGTGTTGAACCTAACTAATTTGTTTTGATTTTTTTATTAGTACGACAAAACTAATTTGTGCACCCATCTGACCATGGGTTCAAATATATAATACAGAAATGAACAAACGATAGTTTGAGAGTATTTTAGTTTTTATTTCGTTAAAAAACGGTGCAGCGTTTAAGGCGTCTCGATTGAAACTCCGAAGCCACTTTGCGAATTTAAACAAAATGTCAAAACTTTTAAGATGTTTGCCTAATTCTGCTCAAATGTTAACAAACAGTACACAATTTATTAATACAACTGATAATGTCAAAATCTTGACTTGGATCACACATACTAATGACGTAATTGTGACGTACAACCAGTTTCTAACAATCTATACATATTTTTACAGAAATTAGTTATCGCTTGTACCCCCTCACCCCACTCTAGATGTAAGCAAAGCACTATCCAAAACCTCGGCTCTGATGTGCTCCTCTTTGAAAAATTATATCTCCAATTGTAGATATTTCTCAGCGATAGGATTTGGTGTATTACTCTTATGAAAGATTGAATTTATAGCTTTTTTGAAAACCTGAAATTTGTAGATTTTGAGTTTTTGCAATTTTTCCACTTTTCTACTCTATCGAAATAAATATTCACAACTTTTGTTTTGTTCAGTTTTGGTAGCACGATTTTGTTTGCTATCAAGATTTACTAAGCTTTGGGAAGTACTTTTAACCAGCTTGGATTTTAATCACTTCCATTGACAGAAAGCTACGGTCCTTTCAACTTTGACAACGTTAGTAAGATGAGAAATTCACAGCCCAAATTTTGGCCAATTCCGCCCAAGGGTTTCGATACAATTTGCACTGTGTACGTGTGTTATAAGTTTGAACAGTTTCCAGTTGTTTGAAAAAAAATCGTTTGACTAGATTTCGAGTAATGCCGGCTCAAAATGTCAAAAAGTGGGGTTGCCTTACGTCACAATTACGTCATTAGTATGTGTGATCCGGTCAAATTTGGACTTTATCAGTTGTATCAATAAATTGTGTACTATTTGTGAAGATTTGAGCAGAATTTGGCAAAAAAAAATAAAGTTATGACGGCTTCGGGGCTCGAGTTAAAGTGCCTATAGATAAGCCCTAGCCAGAAATCATTTATTTGGGCGCAGTAAAGTTTAACCAGTAAAACATTTTCAAGCATTTTTGGGGCGATTTATGGTCGTTGTATTGGTATAAAAAGCATTACAAATCATTGAAATGACGTCATTTAAGGGACGTTATGCAAATGAGTTGTCCTAAACTCGCAGAAAAGCTAGTCAGCAGTACTCATCTAAAGGCCTGTTTACATGACACGTTTAATCCCGCGGCGTATTTCTTATTAAATTTCTTTATAGTTGAATTATCATCATTCCCTGTAAAAAAATGTAATGTTATGAGAGATAAAGTCATACACAAAACAACTCATTTTCATCTCGTGACATACCTTGCCCCGGGATCAGTAAACGCGTCATGTAAACCGGCCTTTAGATTATTGAGCAACTAAAGAAAGGCGACTGACTGGCTACCGCTTTTATTATTGAAAATGTGTGATCAAAACATTGCAGGCCAAAATGGCAGAGTTTCACGGTTGAACATGCTACTTCGTTACCGTCAAACACAAAGGAAAACAAAGCCTATTATGTTTCCTTGTGTCTACCAAAGCAACAACTGTCAAGAAAGTTTGATGGAAATATAAAGGATATATATATATGATTTATATAAGTCTTTTGCAGAGTTTTTTTGTTTCAGTGTATATATATATATATATAGGAATGAATAAAGTAAACTTGGCTTTCCAACGATGATGTCGCTAGCTAGGAGGATCCAACTGGATACAAGACGCTTGTACACTTGAAGAGTAGATTAAATAGTAAAATGAAGTGACTCGACGAACTCCTCACTGGTCCATAAATTTAATCAGACGTTTCGGCCTTCGGCCTTTTTCAATGCTAAGTACAAATTTAAAAATACTTGGAACTAAACTAAAACTAAAATCCAAGATATTTATAGTGTAAAATACAATACAAACAATGGATACAACAGACTCTGTACATGTGATAAAAATATGGCGAAAGAAACCTAATTAAGAACAAAGATAAAAATATAAAAATATATATAAAAATATAAAAATAAATATATACACCCGATCAAAAAAAAGATGACACTCCAGAATATATATATCCCCATATGTGTCTTTGTTGTTACCTGGGAAAGCAATACCATAGGGATTGGTACGAGTACAATGCGCAAACAATCGCTTCGTTTAGTGCCTAAATGCCAAACCATTTTTCTTAGCGCCAGTGGGATTTGAAATTTACAAACATTAGAAACAAAGGAAAGTTAATAAAAGTTATTATAGCGCAGCATTTTTCATTGTTTGATCTTCTTTTGGGGCTTAAACAAATTTAATTAAGTACCAGTCCGCTTAGAACACCTTTGCCTTAAGGATGGTTTTAAAAAAAGAATAGGCCTTTTGCAATAGACAGTCACGTGACTTGTTGGCCCATAGTAACGCCATACTGGGTTGCAAGCTAACCAGCTCTCCCTTGACAACCAACAGAGATTGACTGAGCCGTGGTATCATAGCTGGACTTCGAAGCGTTTTTTCGCCTTACTTACTAAATTCATCTCGAAATAAGTCTTATACAGAACAAAAGTAAAGGTTGTTCTTTACTTATGATCCGGTATTTTGTCAAATATGCGGCGCAAAATAGAGTTTGGACGCTCAAACGAACTCACCTCGAATCTCAGGCATGGCAAACATGGCGGCCGCTAAACACAACTTAGTGAACTCTTTCGATTGCTTGTTTTAATGCTAGTGAATAATCGGTCAAACACAATAAGCTTTTGCTCAAGACTCAAAAGAATATTGGGGAGCAATTATAGAATACCCCGCAACTTGGATCATTAATAATTCATTTTCTCAATTTTTTATACAAACCTTCTAAAAACCCAACCCTGAAATTTAAAAAAAACCTAACCATTTTCGACTCCAAATCATTCATAAAACGACTCTACATACACCTGCACTATAATGGAGAATTTAGCATAGTTTAGCACAGTTTTCAAGTGATCTTTCGAAGCTGCGGGGTATTCTATAATCTAAATATTGCATCTAAACCCAAGGACTTCTGGAAGGTATTTGGCTCTCTCTTCAAATCGAAACGAGGGCAAGTAAATGACATTGTACTACAGGAGAACAATGAATTTATCACTGATAAGCAGCATATAGCTAATATTTTTAATGATTATTTTATTGATATTGTCAGAGATTTTCCTGTACCGGATACTAACCAGTATGGTATAAATTACTCTAACCACCCTAGTATACATAATATCAGAGATTTTATGTCCAATAGCATGTCCAAGGAATTTAGTTTTGAGCCAGTTCAACCTAACACAATATCTGACGTCGTCCGATCTTTATCAACATCTAAAACTATGGGTTATGACAACATCCCTGTACGTCTCATTAAGGATAGCATCAGTATCATTGCCATACCTCTTTGCAATTTATTTAATTTTTCTATTTCTTCCAATTGCTTTCCTAAGTCCTGGAAATATGGACAGATTACACCTGTATTTAAGAAAGGCACTGAATATTCTAAATCTAACTACAGACCTATTACTGTTTTACCAGCTTTTAATAATATATTTGAACGTATTCTTACCACGCAGCTTAACAATTCCTTCACAGACAAATTATCTAGTTTTTTATCTGCTTATCGTAAATACTACAGTTGCGAGACCACCTTAGTGCACATACTTGAAGAATTTAGATCAGCTCTTGATAAGAAAGAATGTGCATCAATTATTGGGATAGATCTATCCAAAGCTTTTGACAGTATCCCTCATGAATTATTGCTAGCCAAACTCAAAGCATATGGTGTTTCGAACTTTAGTCTTTTATTCATTCGTAGCTACTTAACAGACCGCTACCAAAGAATCAAGATCGGTGATCAATTTTCTAATTGGAATTTACTCTATAGAGGCATTCCACAAGGTTCAGTGTTCGGTCCTCTCCTTTTTAATATTTTTCTTAATGACCTTCTCATTACTACATTAGATTCTAAAATAAGTGCTTATGCTGATGATACACAGCTTTTTGCAACTGGCAAAGATCCTGCTCTAATTTATCATAATTTAAATACTGACCTTCAAACTGTTTCCCAATGGTTTAGCTGTAACGGTCTCAAGATAAATTCTGACAAGTGCTTAACCATGTCACTGGGAAACACCACTGAAAACCCACTTTATCGCATAGATAATCGAGCGATCACCACGGTTGATAGCTTTAAACTATTAGGAGTTACCATTGATAATGACCTTAATTTTAACAATCACGTGGCTGATACTGTGCGCAAAGTTAGTAGTCAACTTCAGGTCATCAAACGGCACAAGAAATTAATTGATACCAATACCAAGATCAAACTATATAATGCTTATCTTCTTCCACAACTTAACTACTGTTCTGTGGTCTGGAATCATTGTGGTAAGCGGAATTCTACTAAACTAGAAAAGCTTAATGAAAGGAGTTTACGCTTTGTTTTCAATGACTTTACTAGCACATATGATCACTTACTCCAACAGCTAAATCACCCTACCCTCCATAACAGAAGAATTCATGACACTTTAACTTTAGTATATAAATCCATACATGGAATTGCTCCCAGCTATATCACAGACCTCATAACTAAACGTTCATTAACCTGTAATCTCCGTGGTCATCTTTCTGTTGATATACCAAGAGTACAAACTACCAAACATGGACTACATTCCTTTCATTATAATGGCAGCAAACTTTGGAACTCCTTAAGTGACTCTATCAGATCCTCTCCAAGTATAAAAACCTTTAAAACAGCTATTTCTAAAATTAACTTTACCAATGACTGTTGTTCCTTCTGTAGATCAGATTAATTATATATTACCTTTAATTTTATATTTATCACTACATCATGTATATAGCGTTATATACTAGACCTTTATTCAGCATACTATAGCTTCATTTATTATTACTATGATTCCACACATTGTATATCTTATTTCTTTAGTAATCATTTCATTGAATTTACAACTTAAATTTATATTTTGTAGTTAATATATCCAAATGTATATATACAGGAGTAAATGTATCTCTATTTTATTTTATATTTATTTTAGTTATTTTATTGGATTTCGGAGATATTAGCATCTTGTAATTTGCTACCTTAAATTCGAAGAAAATAAAGTTTATTGTATTGTATTGTATTGTAACCAATATGGGGATAAATACTGTTTACTCTAGGCGCTCGTTCATGTACATAAATAAAATCCTGTGTTTAACTTTAATTAAGGCTATATTTAAGCTACGAAAATGTAAATAAATGTTGTATTATTTAAAATTAAATGTTCCCAATCGTTTCCTTTGCCTTAACTTAGAAAAGGACAGGCTATGGCTAGCTACATGTACTTGAGGAGATGCAGAAATTATCTTAGAATATTATTTTAGTTTGATACTGAATCTGTGGGTGTACATGTCCAGTTTTGAAGCAAAGAAAAATATCAGGACTTTGATAAGTTTTATATATCCCTACTTAGTCATTGGAGAGAATGTTATATATTTTGTTTCTTATTTTGCTATTAGCCAGTAACAGGCATACATTATTAACCACTCGCTATAAAATTTTAATAATATTAAAGGAACACTGTCAATTAACCCCAAAACGATAAACATTCTCATGACTAAAGACAAAAATATTACCCTGCAAGCAGAGGTTTCTCATCTCTCTGCCAGGCATGAGAGTATGCAGTGTACTAGCCAAGAAAATTTGAGACAATTTTGATAAAGGATGGCAAAGATTTGAGTGGATGAAAAATACTGCTTTTAAGAGAAATTTAGAGCAACTTGAAATATGTTCACTGTAACCGAAATCAAGTTTATAGAGGCCCAGTTATTAGGGGGAGGTGGGGTGCTGTTATCCCTTATCCCTATATTTTTCAGGATAGTTAATCACTTATCCCTGAGATGCAGATGGCTGTTATCGATTATCCCGATGGACTTTGGTTTATTTATCCCTTATCCCTACTGTTTTCTGGTTTGTTATCCCTTATCCCAGTCATTATTTTACTAGTTATCCCTTATCCCCAATACCCCTAACCAGGCCTCTTCATAGAATTAGCTTTTGTAATCCACTTAGTCATCCTTTATTGAAAAAATTTGAAAACCATATCCGGGCATTCACATAGTATTTACTCTTCAAATTCAGGGTGTTATCAGTTTGTAGTTTTGTTTTAAAGAAACTTGAAGATTCAATTCCAATGACAGTGCCCCTTTGACATCCATTAGACCATGTAAAAGTATATATTAGATTAATAAACACTATCAGATATATTCCTTAATTTTTTGGTTTTATATGCCTTGCTTCTTCCTGGGGGTACTCCCATATATGGACTATACGGGGATGATCCACTGGACAGGGTATGGTTTTTTGAGTTTCTGGTCTTAGACAGGGTATCCATTTTCACATTGACAGATCTTGAACAGGGTATGGTATTTATCACTTTTGACATGACATTTATCTGATGTAAACATCATACTCATTACCAGATATCGATTTGTAATCAGTTTATCCCTGACCTCTAAATAAAACAGTCGACTTTATAGACACTTCTTGTGGATTTTTGTTGTATTTTCGTCTCATAGAAGGGTATAAAATGTTAACACTTTGTCTTGAACAAGGTATGGAAATTTGAGGTTTTTTGTCTTAAACAGGGTAAGGGTTTCAGAGCCCCAGCGGCACACCATTACCCAACTTTGGGTAGAGTAACCCCCCCCCCCCCCCCCTCCCCGGGTCCTGACTGTATGAAGTATAATGATTGATATCCAGATTTACGATGCCTAATTTGCACTTAAAGAAAAACACCAAGTCTAAGTATTCCAACCAGTTAAGCTTAATTAATTTAACAATTAGATTAAATAAAATAAATTAAATTCTTAAGTTCTTTATCATTTTCTAGCATGTCACTTTTTGAAACATTAGAGTTGATGTGTTTGCTGCAGGAAGCTTACAATATGTTTAATAAGTTCTCAATATTTCATGTCACCACACCAAACATAGGAAAAATATAGTTGAGAAAAACTGACTCCCTCTTTATAAATATTAAAGAAAAAGAGCTAGCCAGAAAACATACCGATTTACAGGTGCCAGAGCACTAACTGATTGCTATATGGTTAATTATAGACACATGATAACACAAGACCAGTTCTTCAAAGTTAAATATTTTATTTATTTTTCATTTTTTCTTCTAGAACTTTCACAGTGCAAATACAGAGCTTGGCCTTCCTGTATGTGGTCATATCGACCATTGCATTTTAATACTGACACTGTCACCATTCGTCAATGTTTCGTGTACTCTCCAAAGTTATAAACCTGAGAAATTAATGCCGTAATTACTGGTTTATATAACATAGTATAAAAGAAAGAAGGAATCTGCTCAACTATTACAATACTATTCGTTTAATTATGACTACTTTACCTTGTTGAGCGGCCGCCATGTTTGCCATGCCTGAGATTCGAGGTGAGTTCGTTTGAGCGTCCAAACTCTATTTTGCGCCGCATATTTGCCAAAATACCGGATCAAAAGTAAAGAACAACCTTTACTTTTGTTTTGTATAAGACTTATTTCGAGATGAATTTAGTAAGTAAGACGAAAAAACGCTTCGAAGTCCAGCTATGATACCACGGCTCAGTCAATCTCTGTTGGTTGTCAAGGGAGAGCTGGTTAGCTTGCAACCCAGTATGGCGTTACTATGGGCCAACAAGTCACGTGACTGTCTATTGCAAAAGGCCTATTGCGATGCCAGATCATTAGGGGCTTTAGTCACCTGTTCGTAACGCTTGAAAAGCATCAAAAACCCGTAGCACACAGACAATGGCACGTCTTACATAAAACAAAATATTTTTATTAGCCTCAATAGTATAATTCGACCTAACCAAACGCGGCCGCCCATCTCGTCAAGTGCAGGAATTACAGTGCAGATGAAAATTTAAAAATCTGCTCATTTTATCGGTCCAAAAGATATTAATAGACTTTCAAATGTTTTCCTTCTCTTCAATAATGCTAGTATCACGTGACGACCCTTTGAACGGCTACGAAAAAGACAAGAGTGGAAATATGAAAATCTTCAAATGAGGACAAAATACCAAACCTAAAGCTATGAAATTGTATTCTATACAAAACAAAATCCTTTATCAGTAGTATTGCCTTGTCTTTAAGAAGTGAAATGCTGTGCGCCACGTTGATGCCGCAGGAAAATTATCAACTAGAACCTCTTGACTAGAACGAACATACTGTATAGGGGATTTCGGCAAAACAAATATAAAAAAAAAACTTAGATCGAACTTAAATCAATGTTCTTCTCCTTACTTTGCTGAAAAGTTTTCTTTTTAAAGTAACGAAATCGGTTGAGTAGAACGTGATCAGGATATGAATTTTTGAACATCAAAATAATTGATTTTTTTCTCGAAAAATGTGTTCTTGTCAGTATGTCTTATATCCGAGAGTTTCCGGCGGCACCACTGTTACAAAAGCAACATGACATTCTTTCTCATCTGAACATATAGTTAGAGTTTCTTTTATAAAGTACTGAATCGTAGAACTAGAGGCCGAAGTGAACGGTATATGCTGATATCGATCAATCATTTGCAGTCGCTGACCAGTCAGTCGCTCACCGGTCTGAACAAAATTTAATTGCCGCGCTAGAATTAAAGCAAAACTACGTAATTCTTTGGGTAAGTAGGTAAAATAGTGCAGCATTTATATTCATTCTTTGGTTTTCTCTTGGGGTTTAAAACACGTAATCAAAAATCAGATAATATAGTTCAACCACGCGCGTAACTGCCGAGATAGCGAAATGTTTAGGTCCCTGCCTATTTGTCTTGTTGCAACCGATCAATAAAATATATGAAAGCTAGGGGCTTTAGTTATAATTTTGGCTTTCAAAATAACATTTCAAAATCAAACAAGTGTTGTGCCTCCCAATTTCCTCCAAAGTTTCCTTTTTGTTGTAGCAAAATCCTGCATGAGATTAAAAAAACAATAGCAATAGAATGGTAGAAATCAGGAGCCATTACCATTGGGCTCCTGTAGAAATGTACTTTAGTTTCTCTAATATATTCAATTAGGGGGTTTAGTCACCTAATCGGAACGCTTGAAATGTCCCAATACTCAGTTTTAATTACAAACAATGTTGCCCCTTAACTCGTTTTAATAAGAAATCATTAAAATAAACTGCTCAGAATCGGAGATAAATATTAATTATTATAAATATATGTGAAACTAAAATATGTTGCTTACTTCGAACTTTAAAAACGAACCCTTTCTGTTTGCTGCAATAGCATGGTTCAACGTAAACAAAAAGCGGCCGTGATTCTTTTCAGAAGTGAAGAAATAACGTAACCGTGTCCAAAAGAATGACAAATCCACGCGTATTAATAACGTACCGTGTCCAAAATAATGACAAATCCACGCGTATTAATAACGTACCGTGTCCAAAAGAATGACAAATCCACGCGTATTAATAACGTACCGGGGAATATCCAAAAGCACCCAAGGCACCATTCGAGGGATATTCCCCAGCTAAAACTAATTATAATATAATATTACTATTTACAATCCATAAATAACTTTACAAATTATATTGTGGAATAGGGCTATTAAAAAAAAAAGGTAAAACTATTGCAAAATCTCCTTATCAGTTTAAAAATGACATAACCTTATGTTTAAAGCTTGATAAGTTTATGGCCTCTCTTATATTTTGTGGTAAACTATTCCATTCATCAATTATTCGTACAAAAACACTATATTTAAAAACATTTGTTCTACTATAAACATGATTCAGGTCAAGCGAGTCATGACTTCTTAGGTGGTAATTTACCTTTCGATCTTTGCAGAAAGACAGCTTATTGTCAATGTCAATATTATAATGTCCATTAATTAAATTAAATAAAAATACCACGTCCCTTGTGAATCTCCTATCAGCTAAGCTCTGTAAGTTTAACTTACTTAATCTAGTATTATAGTCATCGTTAGATTTAAGGATGAATTTGGTTGCTCTCCTCTGTACGGCTTCTAATCTTTTAATATTTCGTTGTGTGAATGGGTTCCATGTTTCACATGAGTACTCCATTAAGGGCCTAATAAGACTACAATATAGAGTTATTAAAGTAGTGATTTCCTTTAGTTCCTTACAGGTTCTCTTTACTAGACTAAGCACTTTATTGGCCTTTGCTGTTATGGAATCTATATGTGTATTCCATGATAGATCAGAGGTAGTAATTACCCCTAAATCCTTGTACTCAGTTGTACACTTTCTAAGGTTTGCCCATTTATATGATAATCACTAATGATAGGATTATATTTACTAGTAATTCTCATGATCTTACACTTCTTTCATTCTGTTCACATCACACGCTATATGTTTTAATCAAAACATATAGAGCGTTTTCACGTGACGTCATAGCCGCCATGTTGGTGTACCTTTAACAATAGATTCTTCGTTAGCTTCTTTTGTTAGGTACACCAACATGGCCGTCATGCCCTTTGTCATTTAAATCTCTGGGGATTGAGTGAAAACCCTCTATTACTAGCTTCGTATAGCCTGCGTTGCGGTTCTGGAGTATAGGAGCGCAGCTAGCGGAGATTAGGGGGATTGGGGCGAGAGAGAAAAGAGAGGTATTTTGATAACTCTCGGCCTCAGAAGGCCGCGTATTGCTATTGGCTAAAATGCGTGATTGACATAAATCATTAAATTTTATTCATGCATGGCATGTGATAAGAGCAGAAACCAATTGATATGGCGACAAACATACCGAGAATTCCCTCAGCGATGAATTTAAAGAAAGCGGAACAGGAGCAAGGCTATCAGAGATCTTTTGTCTGGAAGAGATGTTCTAGCTGTAATCCCAATTGGGTTTGGAAAATATAGGATATTCCAAGCATTCACTAGTGTTAAAGACGTCGAAAATGATGGCCGGCTTGTCGTTTTGGTTATTGCTCCTTTGGCTAGTATTGTGAAAGATCAATTGAACGAACCAATTAAATCCGAGGAACTACAGAAGTGCAACTTCAAATTGCTGTTTAGTTCTGCAAAAGAAGTATAAATGAGAGCGAATTTCGCGTTCAGCTGAAGAACCCTGCATCGGAACTCCACAAGCGTCTTGCTTGTATTGTCGTCGACGAATCGCACACGGTTGAAACATGGACCGGTACGTATGTTCGAGGCTTGGGCTTCCGAAAATACGAGCTGCCTTGATGATTTCGTAACGCTGCGTGGATGGTTTTTAGCGCTTCCATTGGCAGGACTTCGTTCCGTTATTGTGGTCGGCAGTGTTCTTTTCTGATTTGGTGGCGACTTTATACAGCTCACTTTATATTTAGCGGCAACGAGTTCTCTTTTAATATCTTAGTTATCTTTATCCTGCAAACTTTTCGAACAAAGGTGTAGTTCTCTACTGCAGTTCGAATCTTTCTTCCACGGGAACGACAGAATCGCTCTGATAGAGCAGCAGATTTCGGAATATGAAGATCAATACTTTTGTAGGCACCAGCTAGAATTAAGCCTCGGCTCTCTTTTCTTTCTGAAGGCTTGAACAGATTCTCGCCGTGGAAATATTTGAATGCCCAAACGCTACCTTAAAACATACATTACATATCCTGCAAAAGTCGTTGACATTTACGGGTTTGGGCTTAGGCCCTGTCTTCACTTGTTTCTTCGGAGTTTCAGCTGACATTCTCCAAGTTCGTATATTTTTTGTTTTGAGTTTTACGCTCGAGTTGAGATTCCACGCGTGAGTTTGACAGATATTAAACATGGTTTTCACTTCCGCCGCATGATGATTGGATGAATCGATCGAATGACTTACTAATTTTATGCATTTTAATTAGTGGGTGGATACCAAATAACCATGGCTTGCCGGCAGGCTCTCTCTCTCTCTCTCTCTCTCTTTGTAAACAGCTGTTAGGAGTTAGTAGGAGCGCCTCAAACTTAGCATGTAGATGCGAGCTCGGGAAGTTTAGCTTAAAATCCGATTGCCAAACTAATAGCATAACATTCTGGGTAAGACTTCTCGCTCTTAGCTTGACAATAACTCGCTGCTCTCAAAAGCTTATAAGGAAATGAAAAGTACAATTGATAATGATACTTGGACACAAAAACTACGTAATATGTTATATAAGTGCGGTTTTGGTGAAATTCGGTTGCTCGACAACTCAAATCCTGAACTCAAGCTATTTCCAAAGGTATTTCTCAACAGAGCCAGAGATATGGAAAGACAAGAATGCCTCTCTAGCTTGTTTAACGACAATAGAAATAACTCTAATCAGCAAAACAAATTAAGAACCTTCCGTACCTTCAAAACAGAGGTCGCGCTGGAGGATTATCTCTTTCAAATAAAAAACATAAAACACCGAATTTCACTAACTAAGTTAAGAATAAGCAATCATAATTTAATGATTGAAAAGGGGAGACATGTATGCCCTTATATCCCCCCCGAAGAGAGGCGGTGCCCTTTTTGTACCATTGAAAATTAAGGAAGATGAAAAATATTTTCTCACCAATAGTGGATTTTACACTGACCTAAAAAGGCAATTGACTAAAGATCTGAGAGAACAGAACAATCTAAAATTTCAACACCTAACTGCTGACAAACAATTTAGGCTACTTATAAATCCACAAAGAAAATTAATGAAAACTATTTCGAAATATATTTATGATTGCTTCCAAAAGAGAAAAAGGCACTGCCTTAGATAGCTAGCTTTCCGTTTTTTTATCCAGTCTATTATTATTATTGGACTCCCACTCATGTAAAAGTCTTTTTACAAAGTGCCAATAAACAATCGCTGTCTGTCTGTCTCTTCCTCTCCTCCCCACCCCCTCCCCCCTCTCTTTTTTTCTGGCCCCAATACCCATAATCTCCGCTCGCTGCGCTCCGATACGCCAGAGCCGCAACGCAGGCTACTAGCTTCGCAAATTATTGTTTTCGTTTAACAATGGCGATGTGTCTTTTGTTGCTTTTGATTGATGAGCCATTCTCTAATTAAAATGATAATGAACCATTCAAACATTTTGTTTCATAACGAACTATATTCATGAAAGAATTATCTTGGGTGTAATGCATAGATAATGTAAGCTGTTATTTATTGTTATTTGTCGGCGCAAAAGTTACATCACTAACATGCGCAGTTGGCCGGAGTATGGCGAACAAAAGTACTGCATGTCCCCTAATGAAGTGACGGTCCGGCACATTCTCAAACCGAGCTGAGATAGTGAGTGAAAGCCTCATACTGGAGTTCTCATATCGGGTCATTGAACTTGCATGACTGTCTGCTTGAGAATACAACCCTGAGCATTGCTCACCTGTAGTATGCTCATTAATATGCGATAAACAGTGGAAGATGTTTATCGTATGTTTATTGCATACTAATGGCTATTTATTACCCACAATTTCTCGTTCACAGTGGGATACTGGTTTTATCGGTTCAGTTGTTACAACAGATTTTGGGTGAGACAGTTAATGAATAGCCACGAGTGTGATATGTGATATGGGATTTGCGCCTGAACGTGTTTGACTCAACCCTCTCCCCTTAGTTCAATACTGCTGACTTTTTAAGACAAATGCTCAAACTTTACCCACAATGCCATTCGGGAGAATTCTGCGGACTCGTCGACGGTAGGTATCGCTTCTTCTGTAGGGTTTCCAATGAAATCTGCTTTAATTTTGGACAAACAAGCCACTGTGAGAGAGCTAGAGGACGTCATTAAGTCTGAGAACGGTTTTAAATACTTGGTTTGCTGTTAGGTAGCCTGCGAAACAGGCCCTCAGTGTTATTTCAACACAAAGGAAGTGATAAAATGATTTGGCCGCGTGAAAATGGAAAAAGGAAACTGGCACGAGAAAGAAGAAGGAGGGCCTGCAGCCATCCCTTATACATTTTCATTTCCCGTACAGATTCTGTACGGGAAATACTGATTGGTCAATTAGCTGTCATCGTTGTCATGTGTCACGAAATGTCGCACATTCCTCCTGCGAACTGACTGAAATGGCGGCGACAAGAGAGAAGTGATCGAGCGGTTGAGCGTTAATCCAGGAAAGTATTTAGAAGAACAAAGCAGGCAGTGAATAGTCTACATTTGTACTTTCTAGGCGAGATATTTTGGCGGTTTTACCAACAGGTAAAAGCCTTATTTTCCAACTGTTTGCCGTGGAAGTCGAGTCAGACAGGAATTAGCGCTTCGGCATTGTCCTATTTGCAAAGCATTGACATGTTAAATAAACATGTTAATCCATGCGGAAAAGGGCAGAATTCAAATTTCCGTAAGATGGCAGCAGGCGCTTATTTCTTCTCGCGGCTCGCTTCGCTTACCCTGGTTACCAGAGGCTCGAAAGTTGCGAGTCGCGAAGCGACGAGTCTCCTATGAGGAGACGGATCGCGAAGCCAGGTCCACTCGGTTACGTCGGTCACTGTGGCCTCTGGAACCAGGGTACGCTTCGCTTGGATCGGTATCAGAACTCGCTTCGCTCGTATTGGCAGAACTCGCTCTGCTCGTGTCGGAAAAGCGCCTGTTCTGCAGGCTAGCTGTTAGTAGGCTTTGTGAGGGGATTTCACTGGGTTTTTCTGTTCTGTTTGTGCTTTGAGACACATCAAAAAAATATTCAGTGAAATCCTTAAAATTCTGCAGTTGGTGATATTTTCCCCCTGCTATTAGGTTGTGTTTTTGTCACTTTAAAGCAACGGCTTGGGTCCAAATCACCGTTCTTGGTTGTAGGGGCAAAAGTTTTCTAAAAAATCGTACAGGAGTCCCAGAAGGGGAGGAGGGGGAGGGATCCCTTGTGAATTGTTTGTTGATTACTCAGCATGCATGCGATTGGAGGTGAGAGCAGGAACATGTGGTAGAGTTAAATGCAGTGTAAACATGGCGTGGTTCACACTCGCTTGGTGTCCTACCCGCGCATTTTAGCTTTCTTGGTGTAAACATCTCTTTTATTTTCTTCCTCAGCTTAAATTCGTTGCCCAAAAGTCTTTGAATGTCACCGCTGTTTTGGCTGAGACCATCTTCACCAAAATGTTACTGGACGAGCCAACCAAGGACTTTACAAGTCCTAACTTTGGATTATCACTTTCAAAAACATCGGTGGATCACATTCCAAGCCACTTTGTCGTGATGAGTGGAAGCGTCAAAGTACCCCGAGACATAATTAAAGAACTCCTGAAAGAGAATGTTGAGGTAAAGCTCACTCTTTTCATTGCGTGAAAATATATTCTTCCGTCGCAACAACTGGGACTGGTTCTGCGCATTCCAATTTGATTTCAGTTATGTCTCGAATCCTAGTAAATCAGTTCGTCTTTTATTGTAGTTTTAATCAAACATAGAATATTTGGTCTATTTAACCATATAACTATATAACCATATAACTATATATATATATATATATAAAATTGAATAGAAAAATGCGAACAAGAGCAACTCAGGACTGTTATTAATAATTTACTAAAACGTTTCGGCCTTCGGCCTTCATCAGTTAAAAATTAAAGGATACAAAGCTTAAAAATACCTGCCAAGTTACAAGGTCTTATATACAAGAGCTAAGTGTGAATACCAAAGGCTTTAAAAATAACAAAATAGTTTTACAAGAAAGGTGACTCAGTGGTACTAATTATAAGGACAATGCCTATATTATAATAGTTTATAATTACAAGGTAAATGAATTGTAAACCGGAAAACGCACGAACTGGGGTGCGGTATACTAACGGTCTGCTAAACTTAGCTATTATACTGGATGCGGTTTTTAGATTTAAACTCCTGCCTTTTGATTTGTTCTTGTTCGCATTTTTCTATTCAATTTTATAACAACTACTGTGGACAAGAACTTGGAATCAATTTTTGTTGATCCTCTTGGCTGGACTAGCTGTTGGCCTGAAGACATTTGGCCATTATATACACACTATATATATATGATTTATAATTAAGGGGGGTCGTCGACAATTCAAAATATTTTTTCTTAACGACCTTTGGGCGTTAAGGGAAGAGGTGTTGGCCTGGACGTTAAGCAATTATTTGTTTGTACTTCAGGGATAACTTTATTGTTCAATTTTATACGAAGTGGACGTTAAGGGGGGAGGGGGTCAGAGATTAATGTCCAAATGCCGTTAAGAAAAATGTTGTTGATTTGTCACGAACCCAAAGATATATATTCTGTTCAATTGAGACTTTTAAAGTCCCCCGGGCACCCAAATAACACGACGTGTCTTCTTAGTTACGTTATTTCTGCATGTCTCATTCCAGTGCAATCGGATGGGAGGCCATTCATGTCCAACCACAGAGCAGATCGCTATAAGGAGTCGATCAACGTTTATAAGGTCAAATCCCTACTTCTGGGGAGAGGAGGAAGACGGCTCTAATCGAGTAAACTGCTCTGTTGTAAGCCTTGCTTACAAAACGTCGACGTCCGATGGAGAGATTTCTGTTAAAAACATTTCCAAACCCTTTAAAATCCAGATTCCCTTTGTGCTCTCTACAATTTTGGAGAACATCTCTAAATATCCTTTTTTTGTTACACCAGGCCGATATACAAGATATAAGTTTCGTGTTGAACATAATAACACCGCTTTCGATTTTGTGATCAAGCCAAAGGAAGAGGTATTTGTTACTGTATACGTTCGCTATGGTCAGAGGCCTACCTCTACGGATCACGATTACGAGTTCTACCATCCGAATTTGTCATCCTGTGTTGAGCCAACAGAAAGGGATAATTGCACTGGAGTCTACGACTTCAATGAATGCATGGGGATAGACGGGAAAATAGTGCCATTAAACTCCACACTGTGCAAGGACATGCCAAACGTGAACTTCCTCTTTAACTCATCGGAAGTGCGTAACTTTATAAAGTGCGCAATCTATCAAACCAATGTCACTTGTCCACCGACGGACTGCAATACTTCATGCAAGGGTGCTAGCTGTAGTCATAGAAACAGTAGTGATTTTAACTGCACAAATAGTCCCTTGTGTAAAAACGTTGAGAACTTCTTGAAGTGTAATAAAATCTTGCCTGATAGATACGAAAGATGCAAAGGGCTTTTTAATAAAAAGAAGCTAATTTACGGCAGGTATGAAAAGTGCCTAAAGAATCGATACAGGATCTATTTTGATCTCAAAATGTACGGTAAAACGGGAGACTACTACGTAGCAATTCGCTATCCTGCAATTTCTCCTAATATAACCTCCTTTGCTAACGCGTCAAATGTTACCACCGCTAGCCAAGAAGTCTTGAATACCACCGGAAGTGCGAATGGTACAGACAAGAGAACAAAGAGATCTACAGAGATTGATGTTGAAGAAACATGGCAGAAACCATCATTAGCCCACCAGATAACGAAAGACGAAACTCTCCCCGACAACGGGCTTGATTCGATTTCGAGTAATTTGGCAAATGAAAGCGAGTCACAGCTTGATAGTAGAAGCTACGATGGAAGTATGAAAGAGCCAATAATAGAAAATAATGGAAGTGTCCCAGTTTTAAGTCAAAGTCATAAACATACTCTAGTTGCAAGCAAAGTGTATGGCGTGGCTTCTCGGATGCGTCGAGCTGTTCTCTCTAATAATGCTACTGCAAATAATACTCGAGCTGTTTCCTCTGGTGATGATGCTGCCATCAAGCAAACCCGTCGATGCGCTATAGTGGAAGAGAAGCCAGCTCCTACTACCATTCATTCTGCTCCCTCTAAGTCTCTTGCACCTGTTATCAAGCCAGAGTTCAGCGAGACTTCCTCTATGAATTATTCATTTGATATCCATGTGTACTCGTGTTTGTATTGGGATGCCTATGCTGAAATCTGGAGTACGGATGGGTGTAAGGTAAGAAATTGATTGATAATTAAGGTAATTCCAATTCGTGCATCGACCCTCTCTATTTGCGAGTCGTGTATGAATTAGAGTTTATTATATACCAATTATCTTTGTTTAGTGTCTCTCCCTTTACCCGTATACTTTGCATTTTAATCGACAGGTATCCCAAGCTCACTATGAGTGGTTAGAAATTGTACTAAGAATGAAAGTATATAATTTTTCGTAATGAAGTTCAAAACAAGGAAGGTAAGTCACTCTAACTGCCAGCAAGTTCAAAAGAGCCCAGTAAAATGCTCGTAAATCTCTCGAAAATAGAGATAACGATATCTTTCTTTTGAACTGGTGGGAATTAGAAGAAACCTCAAACCGCTCTAAGTCTCTCAATTTCAGGCGAAAATGGCGAGATAAAGAACAACACAAAGAACAAGTGAGCGAAGTTTCAAGATCGATAATATTTTATTTCTTTACTAAGAAAAATCCAATACTTTCATAACAATTAATTTCTAAACCACTCAGTGAGATTGGGATACCAGTGGTTAATGCCGTCTTGCTCTTAATCTCGGGCAGAGCCTAAATAGCCCAATAGTCCAGTTTCGTATTCGAAAATTACCGCTCGATGCGATGACTAGAGACACATTTATACAGGGTTAGTCTCAGTCAGAAGTTAAATATTCATAATACCAGCGAGATGGTGCAACACTCGAAACTCCACCAACACCCTGAGTACCTTCTCGCTAGTATTTATGAACATTTAACTTCAGAATGAGACTAACCCTGTGTTAATACGTGACTCTGTAGTCATCGAATTCAACGGTATTTTCGAATACAAAACTGTACTATTATCTTTGAACCTGTTGCTAACAAAAATAGAACTTAAGTATTTTAAATAGATACCAGAGTACAAAACAGTTATGGTCTGAAACTGAAATCACAATAAAAATGGTTTGTTTTGCAATGCAAACGTGTAGGAATTTTTTGAAAGTGTATCAGATCACATACCATCCTCACTGCTCACACTTTTAATCTTAAAATTGCTTTGATACAGTAGTTTTTTTTTCAGCAGAATGAGGACACATATATGACGTCATCGGAACTATTGCAAAAGAAAGCGTTTTTATTAGGATTTGCAGTTCAGGACAGTCTAAATTAATATCATTTTGAGACCATAAGTGTTTTGTACTCGGCTATCCCTTTAAATATGTTGATTTGTTTTGTACAGCCTCACGCGAATTCTACTCCAAATCTTCTCGTCTGCATGTGTGACCATCTCACATCATTTAGTGCTGGGATCCTTGTTCCACCTAATCATATCGACTTCGATAAAGTATTCCTCGGTTTCAGAAACATTGGATCAAACCTTTCAGTCCTCTTTACTGTCATTGGATTGTTTCTTCTCTACTTTATTGCCCTTATATTAGCAAGACGAGCCGACAATAAAGACAAGCTAATGGTAAGATGAGCCACCGGACACGAAAAGATGGCGGCTTCTATTTGTACCCACAATTCCTCGCGCGCGAAAAACTTTAACTTTCATAAAATTGCGGTGGAGGTCTTAAATCATAAAAACAAGCCAGAACATTCAATTGATGTTGCCAATACACTGTCATTGAAGAGAATAGAGGAATTGTATGTGTGCTTCACTGTGTTAGGTTCGCAAGGGATTGTGGTCAAATGGAGAGCCGCCATCTTTTTCCGTACGGTAGATTCACCATCGTATGTTCCCTCCACGGCCACCACTGAAATATAACATCAACGAAACTTAATATCCTATAAAGTAATTATGCCAGTTTAACTTCACTTGTATTAAGCTCTAAATATCTTAAACATCTTTTTAGCGGACAACTACAGTATTGACTGCACCACACACAAATGAAGCTAGCTACAGCTACGAGATCAGCGTTTACACAGGGACGTTCCAAGGCTCGGGAACAACTGCCAACGTTGCTATGGTGATTTGTGGTGATCATGACAACAGCTCTGTCATCCGTCTGGCGGACGGGAGTGGTAAATCAGATAAACTTCTTTCGCGTAGTAATGTCGCACAGTTCACAATAAACACGCCGAAATGTTTTGGTCCAATCAATTACATCAACATATGGCATAACAATGCTGGAGACAATCCTTCTTGGTTTCTACACCAGGTTGTCATTCGTGATATACAGACAGAAAATAAATACTTTTTCCTCCACAGCGATTGGCTTTCAGTTGACAAAGGGGATGGGAAAATTCAACGGCGGATCTACACTGCGAGTAGAAAGGAAATGACAAAATTCAGAAATCTTTTTTACGCGCATACTTCTAAGGGCTTTGGAGATAAACATTTATGGATGTCTGTGGTTCTACGTTCTCCCACAAGTCCCTTCACTCGAGTACAGCGTGTTACGTGCTGCTTGTCGCTGTGTTTGTCGGTTATGCTTGCAAATGCCATGTTTTATAAAACTGCTGGAGGATCACACAATACAATCAAGATTGGTCGGATACAGTTTAGTTTAAGACAAATAATCATAGGCATCGAGAGCAGCCTTGTAGCTTTCCCTCTTAACGTTCTTATTATAACTTTGTTCCGTAAAGTTCGACCCAAAGTTGAAAGGACCAGTAAAGGCAAAAGCAACACCAAGTTCAACAAGAACGAAGTCTCAAATTACGATAGAGAAGACACCGATGCTAGCAGCAACAAATCCTCAAGTTCTGCTAATGATGA
The DNA here is from genome assembly GCA_030867875.1 of Actinernus sp. WN-2022. NCBI lineage: Eukaryota > Metazoa > Cnidaria > Anthozoa > Actiniaria > Actinernidae > Actinernus > Actinernus sp. WN-2022. The sequence goes on from JAOWCC010001634.1 coordinate 32,320,065, forward strand.
AGGCAACACCTTCAACAACTCGAACTGTCGTCGTCATTATTGGACAGTATACTTCGCCTATGCCCTTTGCTTTGTGAGCTCTCTGACGTCAGCTGTGTTTGTGATTTTCTACAGCATAATGTGGCGCACTCAGAAGTCAAACGAGTGGACGATATCAGTGATGGTATCCTTTATACAAGATATATTTGTTGTACAGCCCTTGAAAGTTGTGACCATTGCAGTTATTTGGTCTTTTCTCTTCCATAAACCTCCACAAGAAGAACAAGTGTACAAAAGAAACAGTCAAGTAGTCCAGTCTGGAAGAGAGCAAATTGATGAAGTAAACAGTGATAACCATGAAAAATTAAGTGATCATTTGGCCAGTTTTAGCAGCTCGTTTGAACCTTTGAATGATGAAGAGTTGATATCGTCCCGTGAGCATAAAGTGACAAGTAATAAGATGAAGGCGATATTCCAGGAAGTTGGTTTTCATCTGACGTTTTACATATTATTGTCGACCGTCTTGATTGGTGGAGAATCCGGCCATCGATACAGGTTGTCGAATCATATTGAAAACGTATTCACGAATAAGAGTGAGAAGGTAACTGGTCTCTTTTTAATAATCCCATTTGGTTAATTGAATGTTGTTAAAGTTGTTTTTGGTAAACGGCATGGTAAAAGTTAGGTTTAAAGGAAAAACAATGTTAACTTTGATCTCAAGTGTTCCTTACAGGGGCGTAGCGAGCCTTATCGCAGGAATACATACAATTGGTGTGTCGAGTGCCGAAGGCGCGAGAATCTACGGGATTTTGGCGCATACCCCTCCCACCCTTAACCCTCCCACCCTTACCCCTCCCACCCTTACCCCTCCCCCAGGAAAAAAAATGATATCTAGAGTCTCGGAAATGCTATTGAGAATCTTTCACAACCATCTGATAAAACATTTCTATGACACACTAACACTCTTAAATGATAACAAATTAGCTAAATCTTAGGCTGAGGCCTAAATCGAAATGCGACTCTTAGTCCAATCTAGAATTTAACAAGAAAACAAACCATAAAGGACAAGAGACTTAAAGGGAACCTCCACTGAAAAACCTCCACTGATTTGTTCTCAAATCTTCCTTGTGGATGCCTAGATCAATTTGTTGTGTTTGTCTCCTGTAAATTGTACAGTTGATGTCATTTATGGATTTTCCTGTCCATAAAACTCATTTGAATTTCACGAGCGTCGCCATCCTGGAATCTAATGACTTCACACTGTTCACACGGTTGCCCCTATTGTTCACAATAAAATATAATACTTATTGTTCTTTACCAATAGAGGCAACCGGGTGACGTCGAATGATCCAAGATGGCGATGTACAATTTACAGGCGACTGACAAACACAGGAAAAGATTTAGGCATCCATAAGGAATATTTGAGAGTAAACGTTTTTCAGTGGAGGCTCCCTTTAAGAAATCATCAATACAAAATAGTAGTGTAAGGCCATTTACAACATTTGAAATATTTAAAAATAAGATTAAATTTAATGCATTGTGATTTTGTTTCCAAAAAAATGTATTAGTGGAAAATGTTATATTTAAAAAAAAAGTTATTTTTGCCTTTTTAAGTTTAAAGATTTCTTACAATATCTAAATACAAGGGTTATAACTGAGGAAAATTTAATTTCACTGTCATGGAATTTGTTGTGTTGTTTACTTGAATCAGATGGGTATTAGTGTATTAGATGGGTATTAGTGTCATAAATGTGTTGTACTCTTGCTTCTGGACATGTCAGCCGCCTTCGACACAGTTGACCATGACATATTACTTGATAGGATGCGTACGCGTTTTGGGATTAGAGGCAATGTACTCAAATGGTTTCGATCGTACCTCCAAGACCGCAAGCAGTTCGTTATGATAAATGGAGTAAGGTCAGCCGTTAAAGATCTATGCTGTGGTGTCCCCCAGGGGTCAGTTCTTGGGCCCATACTGTACCTGTTATATACGTCACCTCTAGGTGACATCATCAGACGACATGGTCTCAGTTTCCACCTATATGCTGACGATGTCCAGCTTTATTCTGGTTTTGATCCCACACCTGAGGGTCAGTCTAGTGCTGTTGCACGTGTGCAAGCCTGTGTGGGTGAGATTGATTCCTGGATGAGACGTAACAAGTTGAAGCTAAATAGGGACAAGACGGAGCTCTTGATCCTAAGTGCTCACCATCGTCCACGCCCATCGATAGACTATATCGATGTCTCCACCGAAAGGATCTCGTCATCCACTTCTGCCAGGAATATTGGTGTCACCTTCGACCAACATATGTCCCTTGAAGTACATGTCACTAATGTCTGTAAAACATGCTACTATCACCTACGTAATATAGCTAGAATAAGGGACTGCCTATCACAATTGGATACTGAAATCCTAGTCCATGCATTTATCACTTCAAAGTTAGACAGCTGTAACTCACTATTATATGGACTACCTAAATTTTTAATTGACCGTTTTCAGAATGTTCAGAATTCAGCAGCTCGTCTCGTTACGCGTACTAGAAAATATGACCACATCACACCCATTATGAAGCAATTACACTGGCTTCCAGTGTGCCAACGCATTGTTTTTAAATTATTATTAATTACCTATAAGGCACTTAATGGCTTAGCCCCTACCTATATTAGTGACCTTATACAGCCATATGCTCCGTCTAGGAACTTAAGGTCTTCTTCTAAAAACTTACTTAAAGTACACGTAGCTAGACTAGCTAGTTACGGTCATAGGTCTTTTGTATTTGCCGCGCCTAAATTATGGAACTCTCTACCAGATTTTATCCGTTCTAGTGATTCAGTAGCCAGTTTTAAATCAAATGTTAAAACACATCTTTTTAAGAAATTTTATAATTAGATAGTTTATTTGTTATTAGATAGTATAATGTAAATTTGTAATATTTATGTATATATATTTCCATACCTATCATATCTTAAATTAGTATTTTTATACTTATTTTATTAGTTCGTTAAAAAATTGTAAAGCGCTATTGAGCTATAGGAAATAGCGCTATATAAATAATTCATTATTATTATTATTATTATGGGTAAAGAGGAAAGCCTATTAATTGGAAAACTTGCCAATGTAATGTTTTATTTCTTCTGTAGGTCTCTGATACAAAGTCGTTCTGGAAGTGGTTGGATACCTACCTCATTCCTGGACTTTACGACACCAAGTGGTACAACGGCAGAAACTTCACAGACGAGGAAGGGTTTATTTCAACCAAGAAAGCTTTCCTGGTCGGCATGCCAAGGATAAGACAGACGCGAGTTAAACCAGGCAAGCATATTAATATACATACTTTTCATGTTTGCTTTTTCCTCGCTTTCTTTTGGAGACGAATTGTATTATTTACTATACTATTAATTCTATTAATTCAATTAATGTTCAGGACTTTCTAAATGCCGCAGTTATACTGTACCACCTTAGATTACATATCCATTCCCGAATCCACCGTACAGACAAAACATGGCGCCTGATATTTTAACCCACAATTCGTTGCGCGCGAAAAACCTTTTCAAATCGCGGTAGAGATGTTTAGAATATCAAAAAACAAGCAAGTAAATATTATGTTCTCACGACACTGTTATTTCAGAGAATGGATGATTTTTACATATTATTTGGACTGTGTTTGGCTCGCAAGGTATTGTGGTCACATGTACCGCCGCCATCTTTTTTTCGTATGGTGAATTGAAAATGCACCATTTAGTGCATGACCGTTTGAGCGGGCGATTATGTGCATTGACTCAAAAAACCTTATCTTTCTCTATCCCAGTCATTAATATTTCTTTGTTTTTCTTTTTGCGTGTATCTATTATATTAATGATCAAATAGCTGGCTATCTGAGTAAAAATGCACTCGAATAAATAATGATCCATAAAGTGACACTACGACGAAATTTACCATTTCGATTTCCCACGTTTTTAGTGGGAATAGGTCAATCAATATCCTAATTAGTAAAAAGATATTCGGCCCAAATGAACATGTTTAAACCACAGGATTTTAGGAGAGTTTTCCCGGCGGTAAAATCCTGTCCGCGGGAACGCACTGATGTGCGTTCCCGCGAACCCTTTTGTTTCCGTTGTGACGTCATACGCACAACGCTCGCCTGCACAACACAACGCATTCAATAAAACGCATTGAATAAAATCTTACTTTTTCTCTCATCACGTACAAAAGAAGAAAGTTATATTTATCTTCGCGTGAAATGGTATACATAAGAAAGCTGGTTGTCGTGTAGCGCGTATGACATCACTTCCGGGACGACCTCCAGTAATGGAAGACGTTTAGATTCAATACTCGGATTTAAAAAAATAGGAATTGCGATATTCCTATCGAAAAACAGTTTGGACTGGTAATAATATAGCAACTCTACTTCATGAACATGTAAAACATTGATATATCAAAATGTAATCGTAGTGGCACTTTAATTCTTTGATACTTAATCACTTAATTATTTTGTTCTAAGAGACTTCAAGACCATTAAATATGTATCTACTTTTCGTCCTTTTTAGTGGAATGCGAAGCAACAAAAGACTACCCGAATCTTCAGAAATTCTTCCCAATTTGTTACCCGAGCTACTCTCTTTTTAATTCAGAAGAATCATCTGGATTTTCTTTTAATGACACCGTCTTGAATGGTGAGATCGGATTCGAAAGAATTTGCCTTCAACCATTTCTGTTCCAAAATGCTACTGCACTCGGGACATTACCAGTTGTAACAAGTGACGTGACGTACAGTGCCGGAGGTATGGTGGCAGATTTGGGATACACCTTGTCTACGGCAAAAGAAGTTATCTTCAACATCAAAAACGACACGTGGATTACTCGTCAGACGAGAGGCATATTCATCGACTTCACTGTGTTTGAACCAGCATCCAATCTCTTTGCTGTTGCACGGTTTACATTCGAGTACAAGGAAACAGGAAAGATACATCCTTCATACCGAATAGAACCGTTGACGCTCTACGGATCGGGTAGTAGTACCTTTGATGCCGTCCTAGTCGCCTGTCAAGTTATTCTCGTACTAATGATCATATTTTCCTTCATTAGAGAAGTTGTAAAGATAATTAATGAAAACATCTCGTATCTCAAGGACGTTTGGAATATTCTAGAGGTCTTGCTCCTTTGTTTTGCAGTAGCAACGATCGCGCTATATATCGTCAAGACGACATACGTTGAACAAATGATTAAGAAAATTCAAAAGAACCCTTTTGCAAGAATGAGTTTTGATTACGTTGCCTTTGGAACGGACGTTTGGAAGGCATTAGCGTCGATCGTCATCTTCTTGGCAACTATTAAGCTCCTCAAAATTCTCAAGTTCAACCCACTAATCATTTCCTTTACCCTGGTGATGAAACTTTCCCAGCCGTACCTGGTATCAATGTCAGCACTTTTCGTGGTTGTTTTTATGGCCTTTGCACACATGGGACACCTCGTGTTTGGACCTCACCTTCTCATGTACTCAACGTTCATGAGATCTTTCGTCAATGAGTTCGAGATGATACTCGGAAGAAGTGTTTTCTATGAACTCACAAGCGTGGCTCCCAAGATTGGACCACTTTTCGTTTTCAGTTACTTCATGATCACTACGTTATTGCTTATTAACTTCTTTGTGGCGGTTCTTAATGACTCGTACGAAGATGGACGACAGAACATTGAAGAAACCAGCGAGGACTTGAAGGTGGCCATGTTGATGTCAGCTTACTTGAAGTCATCTCTCCAAGACATCTCTGACGACCTCAAGAAAGTTTCAAGGAGGGCAGGAAAGAGAGAAACCGATGAAAGTTATGACACATCCCATGCCAGAGATAAAGAAAGAGATTACTTTCTTTACTGAGACGAAGCTAAGTGTATAGACCTTATCCAAACCCCTCGCCCCAGTCCAACGCGTGGTCCTGGAGTCGAAATCATGAAAGTGAGGCCAATCGGTACACAGCTGATCGCGGAGGAGAACACTATCTAACAATGATCGACACAGGAAACCAGCTGATCGCGCCTGGAACACTTGTCTATCTAACAACGACCGAAACCATAAATGTTTCAGCGATACTTTCATAGGTAGAGTTTCAAGTATAAAAATAGGTCCGCAGTGCGAAGAGTGGCGACCATTATAGATTGGCGAGATGTTGTAAAATTATTTGTTAATTAAGATATTTTCTTAAGATGTTCACGTAACATTTTCTTGATTGCAATACTGATTACTACATTCAAGCTTTCAGGCTTCTGGCAAGCAATTTTGTAGAATGTGCCAAATGACCCGTTTGAAACGTGCTACTCCATGAGGTGTTAGAGTCATTTGGAGTCACCGTATTACCTAAGAGGGTGGGGTAATATACTATTTTATTCCCTCACATGGTGGGGCATTTGTGAGTATTCGTAAGCTTAGCTTTTCTTCGCAAATTTTGAGAGTGAAAAATGCGTCTGCTATTGATCGTTTGCATTGACGTCACAAAAAAAATTCCCTCAAGAAAAAACTTATTAGTAAAATATTTTTAATGATGCGTATAGAGCAGGTAAAAATATAGAAATCACCGAAATTTTGGGGCAATAGAGTACTTCGTAACCGAATAATATTCGAACAATTTAGTGTAATTAGTATGCGGCGGCCATGTTGGTGTACAGCTTTAGTACACAAAGATGGCGGCCAAAAACGTACTATACAAATAAAGCTGTTTCCCCCCATCAATATGATTAGCATTCACTTCAAAATACTTTAGATATCACTTTTAAAGGTTTATCAAGTCTAAAATTTGAAATTGGCCGAAATATATGGATTTACTTGACAATTAGGAAACACGCTGACCTGAGCTATCACAAAATTCAAAGTACTGTAACTCAAAAACAAATCACCGTATCGACGAATACTGACAATACCTATATCTAAATCATATTAAAAGAACAGCTTCATATATCTCATAGTTTAGATTTTAAAATTTTGATGACGTCACATGCAAAGGATCTACATGTATAGCATGCTTTCTGAATTCACTCTATATTGCTCCTATTCGTGTGGCGCCGGCAAGATCGCTATGTCAAGCTAAACTATAGAAACAAGTGCGACTGTATAGCTAGAAAGTGAGTAAGGAAACATCAATGCTTGAATTTGATATTATATGATATGATAAGATATAACTTTATTTAGACACGGTTGATTCGATCAGGTTTACAAATAGTAACTATCATTATTATAACAATATAATTAATTAAGCTATAATTTAATATCGCCCTAAATATACACTACCCTTAAAAAGCTACCCTATTGTAACTTGTAACTATCCTAAAAAAAAAATTAATAAATATAAATAAAAACCTGCTTTACATTATATATACATGAATGTCATGTGAATGATTATAAACCTAATCGATTTGACTTAGAAAGAAAAACCTACTGCAGCCAGATCGGAAACTACACTTGCCTGCCGCAGTTCCATGGGTAAGCTGTTCAAGAGTACTGCCCCACTGTAGCTAAAACTGTTTTTCATAAAGTTAGTTCTTGGCAGTGGAATAGCTAGTTTGCTCTAGGTGTCTCTCAAAGAAGTATTTGTGACACTACTAGTTAGGAGTAAGACCATTTACACATTTATACTGAGACCATAGTAGCCTTTTGACCAATTCGTTGCGTTTCAAGTTTTCTCCAGCCTAGTTGCTCGAACAAAAGATCAGCATCAGTATCATAGCTGGAATGAGTCAGAATTCGGGCTGCACGGTTTTGTAGCTTTTGACGTTTTTTAGATAAAGTGATGTTGCAGATACCCCAGACGACACTGCATTAGTCAAAATGGGGTTGAGCCAAGGCATTATAAATAGACTGCAGTGTCGTTATGGGAACAAAAGGTCTGCAACGTTTCAGCGTACTTAACCTTTGCCGCGATCCAATGAGCATGAATTCAGTTTTAGATGTACTCAGGGTAAGCTTATTTGCAATAAGCCAGTAATTAACTTTGGCGAGATCTTGATTCACAACACGCTCAATGTGTCATCAATATTGTTACTAGCAAAAGTTAAATACGTACCATCAGCATACATTCGAGGCTGAGAGTATAACAAGCAATTAGGCAAATCATAAAAAGCAAGGGGCCAAGGATTGTTCTCTGGGGAATGCCACATGTTAATTGTCGATTTCTGAAAGAGGACAGTCTACAAGACACTTTTGATTACGACAATCCAAATATGATTACGACAATCCAACGAGCCACAACTGACATCGTATTATTTAAGTTTAGATAAAAGAATGGCGTGATCAACAGTATCGAACGATTTTATTAGGTCTTAAAATACTACCGCGTTCACATTAGTTCGGTCGATGTTATAAGCCCAGTTGTCGGTGGATTCAAGTAATGCGGTAACGGTGGAATGGAGTGATCTGAATCCCGACTGATGGTTTGCGATTAAATTATTAACAGCGAGATAGTCGCAAAGTTGATCATGAACAATTTACTCGAAGACATTTGTGACAATCGACATTTGCGAAATCGGACGATAATTATTCAAATTAGAGCGCTCTCCTTGTTTGAATAAAGGAATGATTTTTGAACACTTCCATTCACAGAAAAGATACCTGAAACATTGGATCTATTAAGGATCAAACGGAGGGAGCTTGCAATTAAGTCGGCGCATTCACGAAGAAGCCTTGCTGAAATCTTATCGAGACCAGTTACTTTTGATTTACATAGTTTCGATATAAGAGAAAAGACATTCGAAGTATCTGTTGGTTTCAGCCGGTTCGAATGTATTATTGGTCCCGATAAGATATTCTAAGTGTGTTGGGATGTTATCTTCGTAAGATATCTCATTTGCAAGATTGGGCCCTATATTTGAAAAACGATCGTTGAAGGCATCTGACAGCTCGTGCGCATTAGAGATTGAAATGCTTAATTTCTTTTATGGAAGAATTGATCAGGAACGAAATTTCAAGTGGAGAGAGGTGGGGGGGGCTAAATATAGATATGGGTAAATAAGAGCAAAATAAAGTCTATGCAGTGATGCTTGGGAGAGGATAAATTTCGATTTAGAGATTTACCAATGGATTTTGATATTTTACTAGTTATGGTTGCAATGTGCTGCTTCCAGTTCAGGTGCTCATCCACAAAATCTCCAAGAGACTTAGTAAAGTGTTTAAGTTCAATAGGTCCACCATTAATCTTAACTTCAAAATTATTAAGCGATAATTTATGTTGTCTTGTTTGATGTTTGCTAATGAGAAAAAACGTAAATAATGATTCGCCTAGCCATCAGAGAACACCTATTGCAATCAAAGGTACGCTTGGGTGACTCATGGTGCCTCTGGACCCCTTGGGTGACTCGTAGCCTGCTAGCAGGCTCTGGTTGATTTGGGGTTCCTGTGGAGGGGAAGAGGAGGGGGAAGGAGACGAAAGAGAAAGGAGAGCCTGCAACAAGACCCTGTGTTTTTGTAATTTCCCGTTCGTCCACGAACGGGATTATCTGATTGGTTGAACATAGAAGAGGCGCGCGCACTTTGTTCGAAAATGGCGTGTATTATGGTGTAAGCAGCACGCGCGGGCTAAAATTGAAAACTTTTCACTCATGATCAAATCATTTTTCTGCTGTTTTCTCTCGTTTTCTCAGCTTTTTATTATCAAACATGCAGTAGAAATACAAGGGGTTCAATGCTAGGGTACATTTATAACAGAATCTCGTCGAAAATGTTGATTTTAAAATTATTTGTGAAACGTGTAACTTGCAATGGTATGTGACGTCATGGGCCGGGCGAATTTCAAAAACACAAGGTCTTGTCGCAGGCTCTCCTTTCTCTATATCCTCCTTCCCCCTCCGGGCTCCCGCCACAAGAACCCCGAATTAACCAGAGCCTGCAAGCAGGCTAGGTGACTCATGGCGACCGGACCTTTTGGGTGACTCTGGACTACTTTGATGACTTACGGATGAAAATGACAAACTGGACTTGTCCTGCTTTTGTACACGTCCACCAACATGGCGGCAATGACGTCACATGCAAACGAAGATTACAACTGACCTTGGTAGTTATTTTTTGTCATGCCGAGATAGTTATTTTTATTTACGCCCGGGGGAGGGGTGGGTTTTGAGTTGAATTAAGGCAGAATTTGTCTGAATTAAGGACACATTAGCTCAATGTGTGGAGGAGGTAAGATGAGGTTAATCAAACAAGGTGACCAATAAACATAGTTAGGATAAACACTGCACGTCAAGTCTGAGATCAATTTTCCATTAATTCTTAACATCGATGGCATCTGTGTCGATCCAGCAGTTAAAGTCCTTATTAACGTCACATCTCGCCACAATGGAAACTATTTCGGTACACGTAATTTAATGCCATAATTAACTTGTGAAACAACTTCAACTTAGAAAAGACATCTAATGCGTATTTCAGGTCAGTATTGAGTTCAATTGTAAATACAATTGTGAATACATTTGCACCTGCTCCAAACTAATAACGATTTTAAAAGCTGAAGCTAGTCATTCCGTTGCTGAACTGAGAAAAAACGTTGGAGAAAAAGAGGAGGATCAAAGCTTGAAGGTATGGCTGTTTCATTTATTTACAATTATTATTTCTAATAGGTATTTCATGTGGGTCAAGCCGGCATTGCTTCATCTGTTATGTATGTAGGATACGTTTTAACCCTTGACAAAGATTCTGTGTCAAGTAAAGCCACCTTTAAACCAGAGATGTGTAACATTTTCTAGGAATACCTGCTCGTTAGCTGCAATTTGAAACGTCTCTTGTCTTAAAATTACTTAAAAGTTTTATCCATATTTCCAATAACAACATTTTCTTTCGACTATCCGAGGCACACATTTCTTCTTGACATATCTAAAGTCAAGTCTTCGTCGTCGAGTTTTTCTGCCAAGGGATAACTTTTAAGATTATCAACAAGTTCCTAGGTCCAATTGGAATGTACGTTAGTTTTTAGGGAGCGAAGTAAACTCGAGAACGTACTTATGAACTCGGTGAATTCGCAAAGAAAGGGAGAGATGCCAATATATGAACTGAACACTAATGTTTCATTGCGCTCGGTGATCGAGCTCTGGCCAAAGGAATCAAAGGCGAACGGACATTTGCGCCAAACTCGCTACCCGTACTTACGGTTTTTGGTGTTACTGAAATAAAGGAACAATAAAGCCTAAAATAGGAGCTCCCAAGTGGCTGGAAGAAATCGGTATTGGATAAGATAGTTAGTATCTGGCACTAACAGCAGTGGCATAGGGAGGGGGCGAGATAGGGGAAGTTGCCCCCCCCCCCCCCCCCCCGTCCTGTCCCACAAGAGAGATTGACAGAAGTCATCAATGAAAATGTCCCAGAATTCATCATTTTGATATGCGCTTGGTATTAATTTTATTAACACAGTTTTAACTCCAAAATGGACTTTATATATATCCAGCAACTTGCAAAGAAATACGGATAAAACACATACACATTGTTGAGTAGATTCGTATTCTGCAAAACAAATGGAATGTTCTTAACATGCTGAATTAGCAGAGACAAATGATTTCCCAGCAAATCCTTAATTTACTTGCAAACCTGATATCAAAATATTAATATCATCTAATCTAACTGTTTCGCCACACGAGCGAATTGAAGTCATTAAAACTTTACAATAGCTATTGTTACATAACCATAAGTTTCCAGATACAACGCACGCTCTCATTGGCTGGTCCGGTGTCACGTGGCAGTCGTCAAAATTCAATATATCCTATATCCCGCGCGAGATACAATTCAAATGTATCACGTGATCACATCGTCATATAAGGTAGTGTGATTTAGAATATAATTATCGATGAAATATCCTACCAGTGTATATTTCTTTCTAGAGAGTGAATATATCACTTTGAAGATATCACTTTTAAAAATACGACTCGCTTTTGAACATTTCTAGCCTTTTTAGGTATTTCATCAACAATCAAACAGAACATTACATGGCCGCGAGGAGATACGTATTTTATCTTTTCGTGTTGATAAATATCTCTTACTTGTTCGCTGCGCTCACTCGTAAGATATGTCATCAAGTGGACACTCGAAGATAAAATACGTATCTCCTCGCGACCATCTATGTATCACGCGCTACTAACTAACTAAAGGCGGGAAAATAAATATTTGTGTACCAAAACTCAGGGAGAGAAATTTTATAATTGATGCTATATAACCTGAAATCACTTAATATAATTCACTCTTTTCACCTGGTGGCCATCTTGGATTCAAAGCGAGGCAATCCTTTGTTTTTGCCAGGCTAGCCTCGCGGTGATGGATAGTCAAAACGAGGCTAACCTGGCAAAAAGAAAGGATTGTCTCGCTTTGAATCCAAGATGGCCACCAGGTGAAAAGAGTGAATCACTTTGGCCCCTCGGGAATCAGTGAGTTTGTCTCGGGGAATTGAACATCGTCGAGGATCTCGCGGAAACAAAACTCACTGTCTCCCTCGGGACCAGCCATTAAGTGTTATTGTAAAATAGCCATACGTTTTCCAGATATAACGTTGGTTGATTTATGGTCACCTGACAAGTAACAGAACAAACGGTTGCCCGCACGGGCAACAATTCCCAGTTGATGGCCGCCACGTGATCACATCGTGATAACTGGCTATGTAGCTAAAGGCCGGAAATATTAGTTTACTAAAACGTCTAAATCTTCATCAAATCCTTACCTTTTTCGTCGATAGAAAGCGTTTAAAATGGAACCAGCTCAAAAGAAACAATTTATTGTAGCTAAAATATGATGCAAGAAACAAACAAAACGCTACTAAAAATGCCGTAGCGACGTTGTGGCAGCAGTTTTTACAAACCTCGCATGTATCAGGTAATAAAACTATAATTAAACTATAATAAAAATAAAGCACTTAATGACTGGTCGCTCGGGAAACAATGAGTTTTGTTTCCCTCGACTCTCGATGTTTCCCTCGACTGGCTTCCCGGCAAACATCGAAAGTTCACTGTTTCCCTCGGGGCCAGTCATTAAGTGTATACTGTTCCCGAGTAAGGCCATCCCAATAAAATGTTTCGTTTACCATCGCCCGACCGACCCGTTTTTATGAAAAAGTATAAAAGAAAATAAGAAAGATTGATTGAAGAATAATAGCTGATATTACGGTTGAGTCTACCAATATCAGATTCAGCGGTATTGACCCTTTGCATTAACCCGAACGCCTCTCTTCGATGTAATGAAGCGCCATTGACCTTAACCAAAACGACTAGGAGACTTGGTACTAGATTGTCGCGCGGGGCCTCAGGACAGCGCGACTTGTTTGTCTGTCTGTTGTCAACATGGCGTCGAGTGCAGCGTGTGAGTAATCTTCTCAATGTTTTCATGTTTCTTTAGAAGAAGAGGACATTCCTGGTGCAAGTTTCCCTCGGGAAACTCCAGAGGAATCCAGCAATTTACCGGCTTTGGCATGATTTCTCCTTAAACTCTTGGAACACATTCAAACACTCGTCGCCATGTTCAAAGACAACAGACAAGTTAATGTCTACCCAAGCGCGTTGCCCAAGCCCAGCTCGACAAGCTAGTACCTAGTCTCCTACTCGTTTTGGTTAAGGGCAATTGAAACCATCATTATTGAATAGAGCTTCATTATGCCGAAGTCAATTCCGCTGAAACTGCTATTCGTGGACTAAACTATAATATCAGCTATTCGATGACCACACCTCATTTCCGACACATGCATCTACGTTTTACTTTCTTACTTTTCTCATGTGAATTGCCAGTCCACAGCTAGTAGAGGAAAATCAGTGTAGTCGAGAAATACATTAAAGTTTTTACGCGAGTCTTCAAGCTGACTTATTAACCAGGCTATATTTGGTTCCAGACCCCCTAACGTCGATTAATTTTTTCTTTTCTTTTTCGGCCCGACCGACGGACCCCCTACAAGGAGAGAGGGCGATGGTAAACGAAACAGTTTATTTGTGTGGTCTCATGTGTTTTCTTATACCTTCCAAGTCAAAAATGAACAAACCAAACCAGCATACGCGCGTTGGTTTCCGAATTTCATTCAACATTCAGCTCGATACGATGTGACACGCCACAAATTTCCCGCGGTCTCAAGGAGCACGTGCAAGTACAAAGGTCAAGCTGTTGTTTCCCTGGAGTTATGATGTTTTGTTTCCCTCGAGAGTTCTAATTATGATGTTTTGAGCCTGTTACGTGATACGTTCTCGTCCAATCGAAAAAGACGTTTGACTTGGGGTTATAACAACAAGATTGTTCTCGCCAATACTGTATGTCGAAGAAGTTACCGTTTGGTATTTATGGCCTGGGGTGGGGTGCTAATACTGCCCGAATGCTACTCCAGGGTATTGTTTTTCCTAAACCAAAACGAGTGAAGGGAAATGAAGAAACTTCACTTAATTCCACAAAAAAAGGAATGCAATAAATTATGCAATCGAAGCGATAAACACTCAGCATTAATTGCTAACAGATACCTGAAACAAAACAAAACACTTCATGGTCTAAAAATGATATTTGGACTGTACTGAAAACTGAAATCGCAATAAAAACGATTTATTTTGCAATACAAGCAATACACTTTCAAAAACTTCCTATACGCTTGCATTGCAAAATAAATCGTTTTTTTTTTGCGATTTGAGTTTTCAGGACAGTATAACCATCATTTTGAGACCATAAGTGTTTTGTACTCGGCATCGCTTTAACAGATAGCCAACAAAATAAATGCCAACTGGAATTTCATATTTAAGTGGATATATATTTTTTCCTTATAATATCTCATTTATTGACCTGTTTCGAGCATATTTACAGCTTTGAAATTTTAGATATTCAGAAATTATTTGGCGGCTCAGTTTCTAGACTGGCTCCTTTTATTTCTTAAATTATAGAAGTTCCAAATACCTAACCCTTGGCTAGATCTATTGGCCTTTCCGGAATTGAAAAAAGGACTGGCAACAGGTATGTAAAGTTAATCTAATTAAAATAATAAACTCCGTCACAAGAAATAGCACGTCTAAATGAGTAAGTTTACGAAGTTTGACGATGTTTGTTTGAATAGAAACTGATCATGAATGACAAGCTTTTAAAAATCGCAAAAATAAGAAACGTTTGTCACCATACAAACGTCTCTTATTTTTGCGATTTTTGAAAGCAAATATAAGAGACCTCCCAAAAACTCGGTAAAATTACTAATTTAAGCGTTCTCTTTCTCGTGACGGGGTTCATTTTTAAATTATACTAACTTTACATACTCGATCCCAGTCCTTTTTTCAATTCCGAAAAGGCCAATTGACCGTACCTAACATCTTCCTGACAACGGGAAATAAAGGGAAAACGAAATTGAAAACGAGTTTATTGTGATCAGATAGAATGCTTAATTAATGTTGTTTCCCTTCTATAAACTGTTATGGTTTTATGCAAAGCTAGGATAGAGAAAGACAGATGGAGAAATAGAAAATTAAAAATGCTGTAATATAATGATTATATATATATTTTTTTGCATTGAATGAGGTAAGTTAGCTCCCACTTCAAGAACATTTAGCTCTCAGACAAATAAATTAAATTCCTCGCAATAATTTAATGAAGAACCGTCATGCAGGTATCATTATTTAGTAAAACGAGATACAGAATCACCAATCGTGGGGCAACAAAACCTGTTTCTGCCTATATGACGAAGAATGACTATAAAAGAACGTTAAGCATTTAAAATTTGGTCAAGCGATATTAAAATTTAACTAAATCGGCCTATTTTTCCTAAACTCGACAGCAGGTGTTCATCCAAATTTCATAATATCAAGTGTCCTATCTTAAGGCAGTAAAGCTGAGACAAATAAGTTTACCTAACTTCATTTGAATGTAGTTCAAACGCTAAATTCACAAGTGGAGCTTCGGCAAAGGTTTTCTAATCGGGTGATCTGGAAGAAGGTAAGTAAAGCATACAGAAATATATTTTTAAATATTTTTTAAATAAAATGCGAAGACAGATGACTATCTTCATGCAAAGCCTAAAGACATATGTCTTATATCATCGCTGCTTAGAAAAATAGGAAATAACAATGTATTTAATATATTATTTGTTCATTTATAATGTGGAAGGGAATGCTTACTAGGAAATAAACAACTTGTAGAACTCATACGAAACTACACCCGGGTATTTATTTACTGAAGTGGTGTAAGTTGGATTACATGTGTCCCTTTTGCGGTGAGGGTTAGGGGGAGAGATTTCTCTCTGTCGGTTATTTGGTTGATGTGTTGTGAAGTATTACAATGATTACAGCTCTTTGTGATCTGTTTCATCGATTTTCTTGGGAGTGGAAATTCTTGTTGCCAAATGCTACACCGACGTTTTCACAGACGAGACTGAGGAAAGCACAATTTACATCATGTCAGAGATATTTGGGGCATACAACAATATGTTTTACATTTAAGCCTGGATTTTCACAAAAATGACAAGGGTTATTAATTTGTTTCTTTGCTGTTATTGTCAAGATTCTTTTTTCCTTGAACTTCTCATGGTATATGCTGACACACTGCGAGCGCTGCGGGTAAATGCGGGCGCACAAGCTAGAGGATTGTTAGTCTTATAACAAGCATAGAATTCTGGTGACTATTAATGTATGGCTGTGCTTGGAATCAATAAGCGATATATTTGCAATAAAGTAAAGTTCTATATTTAACGCCAGTAGCCCCTTCAGTCTAACCGTCTGCTCTACCAGGAAGCCGACGGTGTACAACTTTACCCCTTCTCTGACAGAGCTCCCGTCGATTAATTCAAAGCGAAACAAGATACTTGGATCAGAGAAGAGTCGGGAAGGATTGGCCAGTCCGCGGCATGAATTAAATACGGGACAGCATCAATAAAAGGCTTATTTTTTAACTGATTCGCTTGTAATATCCGAAAAAGGTTTTCACGCAGAATTAGACTGTGGTAACAGTGGGGGAGACAAAGAAGGGGGAAATGAAGAGGAATTTAACGAGGGGAGAAGATGAGGGGGTGGGATTTTCGTAAAAGTTGTAACTGACTCCCCAGCTTCTTCGCCCGGTCTCTCACCCGAAAAGGGGGTCCAAAAACATATGCTATACTATGGTATACATATGTTATACTATTTTCCATTACTTCACAAGTGAAAATATCGATGACAATATTTTTTTGCAAAAATCGAGCCAGTTTCATTTATGCCGACTTTTGTAGTTGTATTCTCGATTCTTAAACAGGAAGTTCCGGTATAAAAGCGCTATATATAAAAGCGTAAAAATCAACCGTGAGTCGAGTGTAGTGTGTCTAAAACAGTTAATGTAGTGGGGAGTATGTGAGGAGTAAAAGCAGGCCCCCATCAGCTTTAAGCTGTAATACTCAGCCTGCTGTAACAAATAAAATATTTATTTTACGACTATAGGCCATTGACACATTCAGTTGTCACTCGGCCTTTGAACATCTCCGTGTTGCTCCGCCGCTTGAATATTTCCTACTACTAATAATAATAACCTTTATTTATATAGCGTTATTTCTTCTATGAAACCAATAACGCTTTACAATATTACTAATTAAAATATAAGGAGAATACGTAAAATAAAAATTAAATTAAGGTCTAACTAAAAACTACGTACTCTAGAGGAAATCTATATCACTTAGTTAGGAGGTATCATACTAAATGGAATATGCACGCTTGAACAAAAGTGTTATCAATCTACTTTTAAAAATGTTTAACGACTGTGTGGTTCTAATTTCATCGGGTAGGCTGTTCCATAGCAGGGGAGCAGTGACAGAAAAAGCTCTCCTTCCATAAGTTTTTAAGTTATATTTAAGTACTACAAGAAATCCCTTGTTTTTGGAGCGTAGCACTCTGGTAGGTCTACATGGAGTTAAGATATCTTTAAGATACATGGCGCAATGTCATGAATTGCCTTAAAAGTCAAAGTTAAAATTTTAAAGTTAATCCTTTCAATAATTGGCAGCCAATGCAGATCTATGAGTATAGGCGTTATGTGCTCGGATTTTCGGGAACGAGTGAGGAGACGGGCTGCAGAGTTCTGCACATACTGAAGCTTCTGTATGAGCTGATGTCAACGGCACCCAACGAATACTTTTTGAAATTCGTTTGAATTGAATTTCTAGAAAGCTATTAGCTGTTCGGATTTTCTAGGTGGAAATCGCGTCAACCGAAAATACTATGGCAAAATATTCCAGGCCTACGAATTTGTCAGTAGGCTAGAACAGAATCAAGAATTTTCTAGCCCAAGTAACTTCATGTTGCAAAGTTTTGTGGAGGTACAATTTTTTAGGGATTCTTCTTCCTTTAGGCAATTCTTAGGGAATGAAAATGTGTTGTTCTGACTCTATTGATCAGACGAATTGGGACGTACGAATATTTTAGGGGAAACCTTTTAGTCTCCCCTTTCTTCTATAATATTAATTTTCTAGGGATTGAAAACAAATTTTCTAGCCAGTATTTCAGAAAACAATTTTCTTGGGACAATTTTTACAAATCCGAAAGTTTTAGGCTAACTTACTCTCCCGAACAGCTTTTTAACCGAAAACTTCGTTGGGTGCCCTTGTGATGTGGCTATACTGATTGCTTATCGCGCGAAATTCAAATCAAGTACAGAAATGTTAAACTCTTCAGAGTAAGGCACAGGCAGCCCAAGCTAATGATTTGTACAAGGAATGTATGATAATTTTTAGAAAAATCAGAAACTGTACTTAAATGGTCAATAAAGTCATGAAATATTACCTGTGTGTTGTGAAGTTGATTGAACTTTGGTTTTTTAACGATTTTCGCCTGTTTAGACGATTTTTCTCAGATCTCCCCTCTCTCTATCCTTTGCTAATCACCTCCAAGCGAAGCAGCGATCACCTCGCGCGAGTGTTTGTTCATTTGACAGAAAATATAATAACTATTTAGTGCTGGCTATTCACATGTGTGGTGTGGTATATACTAAACCAATTATTCACCTTAGTGTCGGTGAAAAGTAGTGGATGTTTACCTCGCCGCTTGGTAAATATCCACCATTGTTATATAGCCATAGGTTTTCTAGATATGACATGCGCCCTCGTTGGTTGATTTATGGTCACCTGACAAGAAACAAAACAAACTGTTTCCCACACGGGCAACAATTTTGAAAAATATGATGTCAGAAGGAAACATGTAGTTCAATTACTGGCTAGCTAAAGGTGGGAAATATTACTTTGTTTAATTACCAAAACATTACCTTTTTCATCGAAAGAAGGCGTTAAAATGGAACCAGCTCCAAATAAACAATTTACATATTTATCAGCGTGAGGAGAGAGAGAGATAAATTGGTAGGTAAAAAAAGAAGCAAGAAAGAAACAACACGCTACTGAAAATGCCGTAGCGATGCTGGCAGTGTTTTCTGTCGAAAAGCAGTTTCCCGAAGAGAATACGACAAACCTTGCTTGTATCAGGTAGTAAAACTTATGTCTATATAACAAAACACTTAAAAACTGGTTCCTCGGGAAACCAGTGAGTTTTGTTTCCCTCGACTCTCGGGGAAACAAAACTCACCGTTTCCCTCGGGACTATATAGTCATTAAGTGTTTATTATAATCCATGAAATATTTTCTCTCTCGCGTGATCGGTTGAATGCGTCACGTGAGCCGATATTTTCTCTCCGCGAGCTGGATATGTAACAGGCATCCCAAGCTAATGATTTTTAGAAGGATTGTATGGGAATTTTTAGAAAAAAACTGAAACTTTACTAAAATGGTCAATAAAGTTATGAAATCGTACCTGTGTGTTGTGAAATTGTTCCTCTTCAACACCGATGTGTTTATTTTTTTATTTGAGTCACTTCTGAATTTTTTTCTCCCCTACTAAAAGGAAGGGAAGGCAGGAAACATGAGTCGCCATTAGTCCATGTGGTAAGTATTCGAGGCCTCGTAATTCTTCGAAAATCCAAACTTTCAGCATTTTACTTCCAGGAACCTTTTCTCGCATTCCTTTGGCACTCGTTTAGTCCACCCATCGCTTATTTCCTCTGCTTTTGTAAATCGTCAAATTCGACGGTTTCTGCAACTAGCCTAACATGTACGAGCCGCGTTTCCATCATATTAGATTTCGTTGAACGGCTTTTCTTCGGGAGCATTGACGAACCAGTACCGAAGGAATCCGACATCTTGTGGTTTTTCGAGGAGATTGATTCCACCGTTCAGCGATTGGTCGCCGATTGAGCACAATGACTTCGTTCTCTGAATTCCTCGAGTAAACACGAGGTGGTGTCGGATTCCTTCGGCACTCGTTCGTCACTGCTCCCGAAAAAAAGCCGTTCAACTGAAAAAAAATAAGGCTAAGGTGATGGAACCCCGGCTCGAGGAAATAAGCGATGGGTGGATTAAATGAGTGCTAGAGGAATGTGACAAAGGGTTCCTGGAAGTAAAATGCTAAAAATTTGGATTTTCGGGTCTCGAAGACTCGCCACATTGTCTAATGGCGACTCGTGTTTCCTGTCTTCTCTTTCTTTTGGTAGGGGAGGAAAAAATCCAGAAGTGACTCAAATAGAAAATTAACACATCAGTGATGAAGAGTTTTCAGGCCATTTCAAACGGTTTCAAGATCGGCTTCGACAAAATTAATGTTGTACTGATGTTGAACTGATTTTGAAACCGTTTGACCGGGGTTTGGGGTGTGTACATAAAGGGAGGTTGGCACTAGCTCTAGGACTTAATCTTCATTGTTGTATAATCCTTCGAGACTGTTTTGCATATCGACAACAATGCTGCTTTAGGGCTATGGCAATCTTCATTGTATCGTAATCCCTTAACACTGTTTTGCATATCGACAATAATGCTGCTTTTGGGCTATGGC
This sequence comes from Actinernus sp. WN-2022, assembly GCA_030867875.1. NCBI lineage: Eukaryota > Metazoa > Cnidaria > Anthozoa > Actiniaria > Actinernidae > Actinernus > Actinernus sp. WN-2022. The sequence goes on from JAOWCC010001634.1 coordinate 32,340,832, forward strand.
AATCTTCATTGTATCGTAATCCCTTAACACTGTTTTGCATATCGACAACAATGCTGCTTTAGGGCTATGGCAATCTTCATTGTATCGTAATCCCTTAACACTGTTTTGCATATCGACAACAATGCTGCTTTAGGGCTATGGCAATCTTCATTGTATCGTAATCCCTTAACAATGTACGTTTTGCATATCGACAATAATGCTGCTGATCCTAGCACTAGTGTACACAGGCCGTAACAAATAACACATCTTCGTTTTCATCAACACAGGTCATGAAATACGCATAGTTTCAGGGACCATAATGATATTTGCAACCATATGTCTGGTGGCTTTCATTTATGAAAGCTGGGGATTCAATTATACACAAGCGAGTTTGCCTAAGATGTGGGATTGTAGTCAGTACATTAATAAAACAGCAGGTAACTAAGAAATATTACAATATTTGAGAATTATATTTTTGGTGATTTACGTTCGCGCACTTCACAGTTTCAACGGAGGGCAGAGCCATAGTTATTTAGTTAAAACAAAGTCCAAAACGTCTTTTTAAAAACCGATTCTATTCACGCTTACCGTATTTCTTCGATTAAGCGCGATCCAAGAATTAAAAGAAGAAGTAATTCTTTAAAATTAAATTTGATTAGTTTAAAGAGAAAACTAGTTTATTTTTTAGCACCCCCTGGAATATGAAATTTGAAAAATCACCCTGGGGGCTTAATGGCGAGGAAATAGAGTTAATTAGGATCAAAGTTTTGCTGGATATTTTAACGAGTCTCTTTTGTTCTTTTGGGCCTGAAAGGCAAGAAAAAATAGAATTGAGGAGTAAACATTCACAGCCGTATTACCAGACATTCGTGTAATAAATTGTTTATGACGTTCGAAAAATAAAGAAATGAAACCTCTCCGCAAAAAGATTGCAACAAACTGATATTAGCCATTTCGTAAACTGAGAAAGGACTGTGATTGAATCGAATTCAAACATACTATTCTTAAATTTTAAAATGAACCTTACCATATGAAAGATCACATCGAAATTAGTATGTTTACCGAGTTTGAATATGTTTTGGGAAATTAAAAACTACATGAATAGGACGGTTTTGAAAATCACAAAAAATAAGAGAGTTCAGTATGGACTGGAGCAGGGAGCAGTAGTCCCCAAACTCAGTCAACACACATTTTTTTCTTATTTGAATAAATATACACACTCGATACCACTCCTTTTTTCGTTCACGAAATGGCTAATAGTCTCGTATTGTAATTATTTCCAGTATAATGTACCTGATAAGCATTCTATGCTAGTCTAGGTAGTCATATTTGTCTTTCAAAACGCTTCTCCTTTTGGTGTCGAGAGTAACTACGCGATTCTTTTAATTTCTGTATTATTTTGCATAGGAACCTACATGTACACTCGTGCAAGAGAGTGCTATAATGTAACGACGCATACAATACCAATAACCACACTTGAAGGCCAAGACCCAATCCTTAATAATTCGTACTCGTCACGATCAGGAGAAGACAAACTGCTTTTCTGTAGCAAGGCGGCGGCCGGAAGAGGCTTCAGCGTTTTTGTGCTCCACAACAACGGAACATGCTACAGCGACAAATCCGCACATCAGACGTACAATAGCGCTCCGAATGATACCTGCACTAGTACTCGTTACGGTAAGCGTAAAAGGTGTAGATCATCACGTCCAAGTGGGTATCCTTGTCAGTCACCATCGTGCGGGGAATGTGGCACAGGATATGGCTCATCCAACTACATGAATGTATACACAATGAAACGCAGTGAGTTACACGTAATACTTATATTTAAAAAAACTAACCTAGAAAACTGTAATGACTCAGCTGGACTAAATGGTGTATATTTTACCAGCAAAAGATGGAATGAGGGATATCAAATCTCAATACTTTCTAATAAACCCGGCCAATAATAAAGTAGTAGCAGAATATTTTAGAGCGGGTTAATCTAGAAATTGAGCTTCTGCAGTCTTATTTATTAGATCTTATATTAGATTATGATATCAATGTTTTTAAGTCACAGATAGACATACAGATACTGATATATATATTTACAATTTTAGAATAGGTCACAAAAGAATTATTATTGTCTATCATCGATCAGTTTTACCTTTTTAATCATAGATAGATACACATATATATGTTTTAATTTAATTACTCTTTAATTTGTGTGCCCAATTAGCATTATCTTGCTAAATACCTTTAGACACGTTAATAAAATTATTATTATTATTGCATGAACATGATCACACCAGATATTCAATCCAATAATCATTTCATTATTACATTTCATTATTACGATACGGTAATATAACCGTTTTCCATTGACTTGGATATTGATCGTAAATAAAAGAGCGATTAATGATTTCCGATGCCATTATGACCATAGGCTTTCGATATATCATTCAAGAGATTGCATTAATATCAACATTTCGGATTCATAAGCTGTTATTATTGAAAGAAACTTAGAAGTTTGAAAATATTGCATAACAGGAGTATCAGTTGCACTATCGTCCAATTTTGTTTGGAGAATAAAATAAATAAATAAATTTATTGCTTTGTCTCGCGGATCAGAGACGGACTGGAACATCATTTTCATAAAGAGTGGAGGATTCAGTTCTTGCGCTACTCACAGACTTAGCAATATTCCATCATTTTTTCGGACAGAGCAGGGGATCTACTAACTTTTCATTGACATAGTATTCGAATTTCTTTGTAAGATTTCTATGACAACGAAGTTTTCCCAACTTTCTGGTGATCTAGATTTACTGTATTTTTTTAACAGTCTATCGCGCTTTCTTATAGCCCTTCGGACTTATGTTATCATCCAAGGCTTATGTCGTGGTGGGATTCTAACTTCTTTATTTATGTCTGTCGTTCAAGTGTTTGGTGAAAAATCTTAAACCAGTGTCGCGCTCGTCTCTGTGATTCTTGTTGGCTCTTTGACCATTTGGGTTAAGTTATTAGCATCCAGAATGCTATATAATCTATTGCCCACATCTGTACTCTCTTGAGGACAGTTTTTATTGAAATGCGCATTGAAATCACCCAGTATAAGAATAATGCTATTGTGTTTTAAAGATGAACGTCATTGTTCAAACTATTGTCAAAGGCGTCAAAGAAGCACTATAATTGTTAGGCGGCTTATAACATATACCGCACAGAGTATGTGATATTTTGATAATGACAGCTCAACCCAGAAGTTCAATGGCATCACCCTTAATGTCTAGCCTTGTTTGGACAACGAAGGAATTTGACACGTATAAAAACCCACTCCGTCTCCTCGTCTATCAACTCGGTTTAAAAAAAACAATGGATGATAACCAGAAATGTTAAAAGAATCGTAGCAGGTGTCAATTGTTGTGTTTTAAAGAAAATCTTACATGCAAGTCCCACCGAAACGTGCCCGTGCTAATCCTACATCCAATCCTATATCCGGGACCTAAGTATTCACAATGACATTCCAGATAAGGCCAATATCATTCAACTCAATTAAACTTATGGTTCAAAATAAGAGAGTAGATCTCATTAATTATTTTTTGAAATTTGTTTTCTGGTTGCATACTACGTGCATTTGAATAACCAATTGCAAGAGAACTCTCCCCCGATAAAACTGGACCGGGATTTAGTTGAACATCATTTGATAAAATTATCATAACCAGCAAAATGATTACCAGTGAAAGAAGCAGGGTACACGACAATATAGTGCCTATGGCTAAAAATAAACTTATAAATCGAAATTTTACACTTTTAAATTGTCCAATTACTGCTCGATACTGCATTAAAGGCAAACCCCATCAAAAATATAAACGACAATAATAAAAGCACTCGCCTCATGCTGCAGCAATATGTTCAGTTATGTTCAATATATTGTAAATGTGGAAATCTCCATGCTATTCTCCTTATTATATTTATTTGCATTTTGTCTTTCAGAATATATAATAGATTTGTGGATTTTAATCAACAACATCTTTCTGCCGAATGGTACAATACAAATGTTTAACTCATCTTCACCAACAGGAATTGCAGTGTTCAATTCATTAAAATATGAAGTAAGTAGTAAACAACTAGAAATATTTCAACTTTCATTCCAATTGACTCTCACTCGGCACATGGCGGCAATGCTTGCTAGACTGAAAACAATAGGTTTTGCAACATCAGCCTCGAACTGAACAGTGTCAGAACGAGTTTCAAAGACTAACACATACAAAGGCTTTAATCATCCTGTGACTCAACATGGACGCCATGAGAGAAGAGTCAATTGGCATAATATTATATGAATGGCATCTAAGAATTAAGGCTTGAAGAAGTAAGTTTCGTCACTATCAGTAATTCGTTTTGAAATTCACTGAATGAAATTAACGGTTGAAAAAAAAAGGTTCCTGGTAAAGCAATACAATTTAGCAAGTTGTCTTAACTTTTGTTCCATTAGTATAATCAAATGACTTAAGAACGACACAAGCTGTCCGTTAATATTATGTAGAAAACCGACTGCTAAAGTTTATGTAAAATTTCACTTGGGCCAGCAAAGGAGACAGAATCAGAGTGGAAATGATAACGGCATTTTGGAAACGTCCTCCTGATTCCCAATTTCATATTAAACTTTGTCACGCAGACAGTACACAGCACATAAATGTAGTAAATAGGACAGCATAGAGCGGATTTCGTATGAGTGGTCAAGTTATGGCAATGCCTTGCGGTACGGTAACTGTACGGCATGCTGTGACATTGAAATGGTGTCCCTATTGAAGTTACGATAGCGTTACTGTACGTTACAGTACAGTTACGGTAAGGGTACGGGCATGCCGTATTTTTTGTCTCACGAAATCCGCTCTATAGGAGAATCATAAACCGCAATGTATTGTGGTTATAGCTGAAAAGTCTGTTGAATTTGTTTTTATGCAGTCAAGAACTATAGGACGAAATACTGTATAGGTTTCCTTCAAATTCGGTGTTTTCAAAATCACATTGTAGTTTATTCGTTCTACATAGTTATAACCACAATCAGTTCCCACCCATTTATAGAGATATGCCGACCTTTTCACAATTCGGTTTTGGAAATTAACCAAAGTGCGTAAACCATATATCTGACATTTTTCTAAACGCAGTTAGAGTTGAAAGTCAAGCAAAGAAGATTCTGTGGACTCAGCGCTGTACCTGAAAGTTTCTTTATGAGGTGAGATGTTTTTAAAAAGAGTAAGATAACTGTACCGAAATAAAATCGACAGTTTTATCTAACTTAAGGGGGCTCGAAAGGGTTATTCATCGGATCGAAACTCTTTTCACCTGCGGTTTGTTTGTTAGTGAAAGAGTTAAAACTATAGCAGCTTACCATATCAAACAATTATCGTTTTTGAAATTCACTGAATGAAATTAACGGTTGAAAAAAAAAACGGTTCCTGGTCAAGTAATACAATTTAGCAACTGAGTTGTCTTGATGTTTGTTCCATTAGTATAAACAAATGACTCAATAATGACACAAGCTGCCCGTTAATATTATGTAGAAAATCGACTGCTAAAGTTTATGTAAAATTTCACTTGGGCCAGCAAAGGAGAGAGAATCAGAATGGAAATGATAACGGCATTTTGGAAACGTCGCAGCGCAACTGGACCGATATAAGACAGTTTTATCTAACTTAAGGAGGCTCGAAAGGTTTATTCATCAGATCGAAACTCTTTTCACCTGTGGTTTTTTGTTAGTGAAAGAGTTAAAACTATAGCAGCTTACCATATCAAACATTTATTGAATTCATGATATCGTTTGCCATGGCAAGAAGTAGCAATACTGGCGACAAACTTATACAAGCGACCTTTGCTATCAACATTTAAAATCCCCGTGTCCCACCCCCTTGTTTTTCGAGGAATGATCGCCGGGTATACAAAGTTGGGAAATAATAAAATGCCTTCGAAATGGTTCGAAACAATTCCCGCACTACCTTGCACTCTACATTACGCAATGGTTTGCACCTTACCCTCTCAAAATGGAAGTGGTGCAAGCGAGGAAGGGAGAAACATCCAGGTTGTTGTAGCAGCGCAACCATTGGTGAACGTGCGTATGCACCTGTACAAATAGGATGTTGTTCTTCCGAGCTATGTACTTAGGCAATCAACCGTAAGGTTCGCGAAGAATTTGATTACCATGACTACAAAGCCGAGATCCTGCGCACCCGGCGCATCCTAGCCGCTGACAACAGTGTCACCAAGAAGGATAACGAGGTAGATTGCCTCCTGGTTGAGAGCTCCGTTATCCGGAGGAAAGTGTCCACCGAGGCAAAGAAGAAGATAATCTCTTTGAACAGCGGCACCAACAAGTGGCTTCGAAGATAGCGTCCCCGTTTGCCACCGACAACGGCCCACAAGTAGAGGTATTGGTGCGACGACACCTGCAAGGACTACGAAAGATCTGTGGTGAAGTCGACCAGGACCTATCCCAGATATGACGTAGGATGCAATCTATTGAACCCAGGCTCGGCCTACCATAGAAGCAAAAATGCCACCCCAGTGCAATTATATGTCCATGATCTCGACGAAATCGAAGGCAGTCGTGGACTACTGTCCATTGCAGAAACGAAAAAAAAGGTTTTGGCATAGGCTCGGATCGGCTACGGAAAATATGGAATGCAACAAGCTCAGCCTAATGTACGCAGAGCAACAGGCAGTCGGAATGATTATAGCACATGAGAAACGGCGCCCTCGCAAACCGTACCCCCTATGGAGGGTGCGGACTACAGCGTAAGCGTTGCGCAGTTCTTTGCACGAATGGGTGCTCTGGAGAACGTGACTGGCTGAAATATTCGCCAACGTAGTTCAGCTCAGCTTTCCGACACGACTATGGATGAAGTATTGGCTACCACAGAAATCCTCGCTGAGGCTGTGTTATTTCAGAAAGGCTCACAAACAGAGGAGTCGATTTTAGACGCTTGCGCGTGAGCACAGGAACAGCTCAGTCGGGGCTACTCTTGTGAACACTATGCCCGGCATCTTGCAAACAGCTCAACTGACGAAGGTGATGGTGCAGGCTGTGCCGGCGGTTCTTACCGTTGGGTGGATGGTCCGGCAATGCCGAAGCGCTCGCGTGCCGGCAGCTGATGTTCCATTACCTGCGCAAAGCAAAGCTGCACCCGTCGTGCGAGCCTGTTCCGATGGTGTCTGTGAATATTCGCTCCGTGCCAGCGCACAGGAATCTGTTACCAATGGGATAGGGCACACACTTGGGCTTTGTCTCTATACACTGTATTTTCTTTGTATCAAGGTTTCGCTCTTGCTCTCTTCGCAATACAATACAATAGGTTTTATTTAACGAGGGTAAGCACTTGACAGTAGATAAAACTGAAAAATTCGTGGCCCTCAAAAATATACTTTCCTCAAAGATTTGAGATCTAGTATGCAAAATGACCAACCAAAACAGTCTGAGCAGTTGGCCGAAGGAACCCTGCAACCTACTCAAGATGGCGGCGAAGTCGATGGTCAAGTAGAAACATCTACTGTAGAAGAAGAGCCCAGTGACGAGGACGAATCATCCAACAATAAAATAGATGAATCACTTTCTCTCTACTCCCAGGAAATTAAGAAGCTCTGGAATGCTGTAAAGTCCATAAAAGAAGACTACCGTGACAGTCACACAAATAAATCTACGCCCTCTGCTCCATCTCCCCTGGAACGTGAAGTTACCGGACTCCGATCAAAGTGCGAATCCCAAGAAGCTAAAATTCTAGCCCTGGAGCAAGAACGAGCAAGTTTAATGGAAACTGTAAAGATGTTATCCGTAGACAACTTTGAAACCAGGCGCATATCCGAATGCGAAACCCTGAAGAAATCTACCACCGTAAAACCTACCAGGAAACGTGACAACTCCAAGTCTTATGTTGAAATTATATATACAAGATTCTAGTAGCGATTCTAGTGACTCAGAACCATGGACCACAGTCACAAATGCCAAATCAAAGAAACGCAAAGGAACATCAAAATCGTCTAATCAGTCCAAAGATGCTAAACCCAACAGACACAATGACACCTCACAGCCCAAACAGAAGCCCACAATTGTCCTAGTTGGTGACTCTATCATCAAGAATGTACAGGGATGGCGACTATCTAAACTGCTAGAATTGTAACTAAGTCCTTTTCTGGTGCTACGGTGGAAGACATGTTAATTTGATCGCGTAAAGCCAACAATTCGCAAACACCAAGATGAAATAATACTCCACGCTGGAACTAACTACCTCAAATCAAACTCAACTGCACATGAAATCGCCGAGAAACTGGTCCTTCTAGGCTCAACAATTACCGAAGAATCTCCAACAACAAAGATAACCTTTTCCTCTATAATTACCACTGATCTGATGATCCAGCCTTCAAGCCTAAAGGGAAAAGAGGTAAACCGGATCCTTAAAGGCCTTTGCAGGCAGAACGACTATGCAATCATTTCTCATTCTAACATTACTAGCGATCACTTAAATGCTAGTCGCCTTCATCTTAATTTTGATGATGTAAAATTGCTTTCCGATATTTTTTCTAGTTATATCAGAGATCAATGATTAGATAACTCCTGCGAACCGTGACAACCAGTTGCACTAGTCCACTTTCAAGTCCCGTCTCTCATAATTATTCGTCGGTTAATCCTAAAAAACATTGATTATTCCTCGTTTCTGCCTCAAGAACGTGGATTTAAAATGGCCTCATTAAATATCGCGAGTTTAACTAAACATAATTAGATGAACTAAGGGTCTTAATGGCCGACCAAATAATCGATATTCTAGCTATTAATGAGACGAGATTGAATGATTCTATTTAAAATAACGAAATTTATATCCATGGCTATGATATTATCCGTAGAGATAGAGATATAAGGGGTCGTAATGGTGGCGGTATTGCGTTCTATATTAGATCACTAGCAGTGAAATCCCTAAATGCATTTAAATAGAAGTAATCGGCTAACGCTGTTGCCACCCAATTCAGATCATGTGATGTAAACAGATGCTGCTCTGGGGAATTATTCCTTTTTCATTCTAATCATAATATATCTGGATAGAATTAATTATGAAATTAAAGAGTCAATTCTCCAGAGTAATGTGTGTTTACATCACATGATCTGCATTGGGTGGCAACAAAGTTAGCCGATTACCTCTATCCAAGCTAATTTGTCACGATTTCGCATGATTTCACTGTTAGTTAAAATAACAACACGGCGTCATGGAAAGCAGGTTTCTTTATTTAATATTTCCTTATATTTTAGCATTTTAATAATTGTAATTAAACATTTTTACATATTAGTTGGTCACATATATAACTTGTAAGATAGATTAGTAATAGCATTAATTAATGGCATATTTTAATATTTGTATATGACCCCCAGTGTGATGTCGTGCTTGTGTCGAAGCCCGTCAAAGGCCAGTTTTATTTTCCGACCTTATATTTTGATCATGGTTACTAGGGATCTCAGCGCGGCGAGAAAGCCCTTTCGAGCCTACTTAATATATACTGCAGTGAACTAAACACGATTCAATTAATTATGAAGAAAGGATATCTCCCTCCATATGTCGAAGAACGCACGTAAACCTTTATATTAGAATATGGATTAATTAAACTCTGTTTGAATAATAAATACGTAGCGTCAAAGTAAATAGTACTTCTTTGCCGTGTCTCAGGCCAGAGAACGCTTCTATCATGGTCCATCTAAGAATTAAGACGACGTTCGGTAATTTGAGAATGGTGCATGAAAGCCTTCGTAGCATCAAAGAGATCTCGTCTGGAAAAGTTTACCGAACACAGGAGATATCAGGTATGTCTATCGATTATTATATATTACACATGGCTGAGGGAGGGAGGGGAGGCGGTATGCTCCTCCAAATTTTGGGTTTTCTTTTTCCCACCAGTGTCTCAAAACTCTAGCCCTATTTCAGACTAAAATATGAGATTTCCATACCCTTTTTCTGACCTGACCCCGAAAATATGTTCCCGCCCAATACAGCACTTAAAGCGCATTAATCGCGTTATTTATTACAATGGCATTTTCTTCATGGTTTGTTCTCTTTCTCGATTTATTTTCAAGATCATTATAAATAACAAGAGCATTTAAGATAAATTAATGAACATGTGCGGTCATACCCTATTCCAGACCAAAATGGTAAAAAATTGTAACTCAATTTCAGACTAAAACAACGCGAAAACCATACACTTTGGGGCTGCACATACCCGTATAGATGATAAATGGGAGTACCCCCACAGATATTACAACAGTAATGGAAGGCTGTTATGTTTAGAATTGAAAAAAAAACTCACAAAACATCAGTTCGATCTTCATAGGACAAATTACCTCACGACCAAACACAATAGTCTAACAGCCACGTGCAGATATAATCATAACCAATGAATTGAGCTCGTCATCCCATGGGAAAGGCTTTACTGGACGGCAAACAAACTATAAAATGCAGACTGACAATCGATTGGAGGTGGAAAATAGTAATCTATTCTATAACACTCGCATTCATGCCCAGTCGTATTTAGGTATGGGATAAATTATATTGACCTAGCGGCCTAAGCCAAAGCTGGAACGGCTTGGCTTAGGGGAGGAACCTACGACCCACGCGAATTCATAGGGTGGGTGGGTAAGAAAACTGAGCAAGAGAGCGAGCATGCTGCTTGCATTCAGTATTTATACTTGCCTATTTCGTAATACACGTGCAAATGCGCAAAATATACATGCAGTTATTTGTGTTTATAGCCTAAATTCATCCGTGCATATCAATACGAGTGTTATGAATAGTAATCTTTCTATAACACTCGCATTCATGCCCAGTCGTAGTTAAATATTGACTCCGCGTTACCTAGCCTGGATCTTCCCCTATTTCGCTCACATGCTGATTCAGTATTTTGTTAATCTCCAGAGCACAAATCCCTATCCTAAAAAAGAATCCCCAATCCTTACACAATTCCCAATCCTTACACAATTCCCAATCCTTATACAATTCCCAATCCTCATACAATTCCCAATCCTTATACAATTCCCAATCCTCATACAATTCCCAATCCTTATACAATTCCCAATCCTTATATCCCAATACTTAGTACCGAAGTCAAAACAGGGATAAGGAGATGGCGCTTAGCCTGTGAAACCAGATTGAATAATTAGGAAGTAATAATCAAGACGGGACAAGAGACAATTGCTATTGGCATTAGTGTGTCCTCTAAGTAGCCAGTCACATCCAACACCAACCATTGGATCCGAGAAATCAATGTTAGATTAATACCAAGGAGTAGGGTCTCATTCCTTTGTTTTCCTTTGTATCCATTTGACCATCACATACTAACTATTCATTTGTTTGTGTTTCACAGGTTTAGTAATTGAAAATCACTCGATTTCATATCACATGACTATGTTCATACTGATAGTGATCACTTAGATTTAGAACATATGTCCAGTGACTGTTGAAGTCGTTTATTCGGATTGTCACAAGGAAAAACACATATGAAGCGCTTAAGTTCATTGATATCCTGCCAACTTGCAGTATCTAATGGCGAAGCAGAGTCGAGTTTAGCTGACGCACCAGACGGATTCAGCACCTTCGCAAGCTGTAAGTAGTGTAGGGCCGTATGTCGACGCGTCCAGTCTACATGGTCCATTATTTCCGAACGTTCAGCTCCAGTAAGTGCTAGAGTAATTGCGCAACCTGAGCGAAATCCATGGAGCGTTTCCCTTTCGTCTGCTTTCATCTCCTGTAGATAGAACTTCAAACGAGCTTCTGCGGCCGCTGATGTCAACATGATACATTATTTTGAAATTGTTTTGGCGGTGGATGATCAGAGTTGTAATTTTCACCTTTGAAGGTTCCCTTAAAAACGCTGAAAATAAGGAAAATCGATACTTTGTTATCAATCCAGTTTAAGACCTCTTCTTGTTTCACAGATGGGTTTTTTTCATATATTTCCTGCCAGACCGAGGCATGACTATGCAGCTCCCCAGCAATGAAGTGGTTAGGGTCACGGAACATTAGCCAATTGATATCTCTCTTGTAAATTATCTGCAGCAACTGTCATCTCTCTACTAACTTCGACGGGGTTTCCAAGGGAATTCACCCACTTAACATGATCATTCCTCATATTCTTAGTGTAAACATCGATCTGTTTCCTTCCTCTCCCAGGACCACGTTATGTTCTATCAGAATGTGGAAGGTCTCATCAATGGAGGAAACTGAGAAAACCCATCGAAGTCAGCAGAGAAGATGACAGCTCTGACCCGTTAAAAACGAGGGGGTGATTTAGAAACCCTTTTTCAAAGCTATCAAATTCACTGAGACTCCATAGAGTTAGGGAACACAAACAAGGAAGAAAACACCAGTAGAGAACAAATTTACAAGCAAATGTGTTTATATTCACTACTACTCGATATCATTAATCAAATTATACCATCAATATTTAGACAATTATAGCTTCAAGAATCATGTCTTCTTGTTTCTCTCTTGTTTTTAGTTTTTATTTTCCACGCCGGTGATCTCAACGCTATGTCCGTTCTTCTTTGCAGGCATCTCATCTTTGTATGGCCTATTTGTGGGCAATAATAGCACCTCAGCAGGCGTGCATCCCCAAAAGAACTCGGACCTCCTCTTGCGTAGGGTGTCCACCCTGCTGTTGATCCCTGAGCCCTATCGCGAGACTCACGTCCGTATTGTTTCTCCACCTTAGTAACGATATCAAATACTCGCTCGTGATCCTTATCACCCAGTATACGCGAAAGCAGGGTTCGGAACTGTCCCTTTGGGAGATCTATCTTACCTCTAATGGTCTGGTATGCGAGACGGTAGTACTCTTCCTTTTCATTCTTTGTATCATGGGCTGTATGATACTCGGGGGTAGAAGCGGAATATTTTCACTCTAAAAATTCCGTATTCCTCTGCTCTCCTGAGGTAAATATTCCCATTCCCTACTATTTTTTGTTTGGATATTCCTTATTCTTTTTAATTTTCATTGAAATATTCCGTATTCAGTATATTTTTCAGGCAAATATTCAATATTCCTCAGTTTTCAACCACGATATTCAATATTCAATATTCCGCTTCTACCCCCGAATGATACAGCGTGTCCATTGTCTCTAGGGTCTCGTGTTTACTGAACTCAGTGATTGGACGCGAGGCGTAGGCCAACATATTCTTTACAACTGCCTCGATAGATAGATAGACACCTTTATTTCAACAGGGTAATCCTTTCAGTTACAAAATGTTACTGTTATCAATAGGAGCCCTGTTTTATAATATTAAAATGGTAGATAGAACTAATGTTAATACTAAGATATAAATACAAACTATTAACTACTCATATATGCTAATTGATCACTAAATATGACTTTATATAAAACTAACATATCTAAAATCATTTAAATCGTCAGAATCTATTAAAAATTAAGATCTAAATCCATTATAAACTATACATTAATGATAATAAAAACTACGCTTCGCGATTTCTGTTCTTACACTAGGCAAGAGATGGCTTTGTCTAGTTTCGCGCTGTGAAACACTGCTATTAAATGTAAAATAATTCATAAAAAATTGCGGACAGCGACCACTTATACATTTCTTAACTAGATTGAAAATGTGAAGCTCACGCCTACGGGAAAGAGTACGTTCCCCACTTTAAGGAGTCCATTGCACTGTCACTATCAAAAGATTTACAAACTATGCGTGCCACTCGTTATAGATTCCATACTTTTCTTTAACTTGGCGAGTGAAAAAAATATATAGGGGGAGAGAGAGAGAGACCATGTAATCCCTCTTTTTGTTGAATCAGGCATACTCCCAATTAATTTCCTTTACTTTTATAATATTGCTTGCACTATGCACGATGCTATAAGTGGTAAATCACCTATTAATATTTCTTCATTGTTTACCAAAATAAGTGATGTTCATAATTATAATACTAGATCTAGAACACGCGGCAATCTTTATCAGTCTCGTTCAAGGTTAAATATTCACGCAAAGTCGTTCTGTTCAATTGGAGTGAAGGTCTGGAATTGTATTCCATCCTCAATACGCTCTGTAAAAAAACCGGTCTTTATAAAAAAAACACAAAAGTTTACTTATTGATGTTCTTTCGTCTTGTGATGATTATGTTGATATGGCCCAGATTATGCAGCATGTAGCAAATCCATAACTTTTTCCATCTTTGGTTCTTCTCCTTAAATTCAACTTCCTGTCTTATTTACGACTAGGAAATTACCCGAGTCTTTAAATCTTGTAAATTATAGTAGATTTATATTGGTATTTATTAACTGAAATGCCTGTTTGTTATCTATATTTAAAAGCTTTGACCCTCCTTCCCAAAACTGCAGTCTGCTCATTATATTACAGAACTATAAAGGGAACTGTTGGAAGCCTTTAATTTCTCGAACCAAAACCTCGGCCGTGAGAGGATTTTTGTTACTCGGGCTGCCTGTGGCAGCACCGAGTCTTAAAATGCAGGCCGTTTTTTTTGTTCCGTGCAACACCATTTCTGCGCATGCGTTAAATTATGCATTAATTGTATGGTCACGCTTTGTGATGGTCGTGATGTTTCACAGATTTTACCCATTTTTCTGAGTTCCTCCTGATCTTGATTTGGGCCGAATGGATGAGATACGAGAACAATATCATATCAAGTGCTTCCAAGAGAAGACTGGAAAACGAAGAAAGCTAAAATTCGAAGAAATAGATATTGTAATCTATAAGCCATCAGCTGTGCTGCATTTAAAACATCCGAGGAGAACATCTTATTTTGGGTGAAGGGCTGAAGGCACTTCAAGAGCAATATTATGAGTCTCTTAAAACTGTCAGTGATTTACCGTAAGTTGGATCGACCACTTAAATGAGGCAGAGACACAGTCAGAGAGTATTGAGATCAAGTTATTTCGTTCCAGCGAAGAAAACGGTTCAAGCCATCGAAGGATTTTTACTTATAACCATCCACGTCTACTTAACAAAAGGAGTAGTTATGAGCCAAGGCACCGCATACGAGGCATGGGCAAAGATTGAGTTTTCCAGATTCCAGATGAAAGTAGAGAACTTAATGAATCTTAAAGATACTTCGGAGTCGTTGGATGAAGAGGTCACGCGAGACATGCTTGAGAACATGTTCAACACTTTATGTTATAATAAGAAAACAAAACAAGTTACAGAGCCTGCAAGTTCACAAGTCAATGACAAACCCCAAGAGCCTGTAGTTTTGGATCAACATATCCTTGAAACTCAAAGCAACACGTACACATACACATGAGTCAAATTCACACCGGAAGAGACGGAATTCTTTAGATTCTTCACGAGGGTAGCCGCGAGGCGGCGATCAGCGAACTTGATAAAGAACAGTAGAGAAATATAGTGATAGCTCCATCACAGGATGGACAGGATACAAATTATAATTTGGGACAAATATAAACATACATTTGAGACAATCATCTATTAGTACTCGGAACCTGCAGTATAACAGAACAGCAGACTAAATTGCAAACGTGTGTTACATCAGTCTCTTACATGAATAAGTAGTGTTTACAGTAAAAGGTCAACTACTTTAATTTACCTGACGAGAAAAAACATATATATACTAGGGGAGCAGAGAATGAAAGTCACCGCGCTAATGGCCACTCCTAAAGACTGCTAATATTCAGCTAAGAATTCTTCCCTTTGGTTATTACTAAGAGGATTTCAAATGAAAGTATATTTCATCTTCAATCTCATGTGGCCCGAGTGAAAGCCCAGATGGGCTCTTGTTTAAGTTTACCTTGAGAGTTGAATATTGCTTCGTTCATCATAAATTATTCTGTGCTGAGTGTTTATACGAGTATCATCGGCCATCCCGAGGAGGCGGCCCCCGGGCAACCTACGGGCAACCCAGGGGCTTAGCAGGGGATTTGTAGCAAAAACATGCCCCACACGCGGGGCATTAGAGCGCTTTTGCGTTTTTGTCAAAATACCCTGGGGGACATACCACGGGGTTTGTACGTAATCTGCTGTCTCAACGTTCAGCGGTTTTCGCCACAGGACTCGCTCGATCGATCGACGTTCTTCGATTTCTTTGTCCTTGAGGTAAGTCATATCATTATCATTCAAATTAAGAGATTAAATTAAGCCATCCACTGTCGGAAGACAGAACAAAGAAATAAAGGATAATAGTTGTATAAAACTATTAAGATCTTTGACGCTTCTAAAACGTTTAGCTTCTAATACTTATAATATGTTGCCCAGGTTGCCCCAGGGGTGGGGTTTTTTGTCACAATTTTCTGCCCCACCCGAGGGGTTTTAGCATGTATTTGTCATGGCTGCTGTGACAAATGCCCCTGGGTGCCCGGGGGCCGCCCCCTCGGGATGGCCGCTGATACCCGCATTATTTCTCCGGGGTATTTCTGGCTTCGTTTTGGCGTGCAACAGCCAAAAACACGCTCAAAATTATTTTAGTGTTGGCCTACAGATCACGGTGTTTGCGCTGGTATGTATTATGACCGAGAGTAAAATGAAATGTGGCATAAAACCTACGAAACGTACCTCAAACAAGAATACCGTCCGATGGCAAAATCTATCAGCGCCACGAGGTCAACAAATCGACAAAGAAATGCAGATATAAACACGCAATGATTTCAACCTCACCGTACCTTAATTCATGACCTGACAAGACACTGTTCAGTTTCACTTTCCCTCTCAGCTTTGCTCTTGAGTTGAAGTTGAGTTTGGCTTTGTTAAAGACTTCTTATTCAGTTGTATGGTATAATTTGTGCAGTATATTTGAGTATACCAATCCACAGAGATTCAAATAACAAAGCCGTGGCGAAAGAGAAGCTTAAACGAGTAATATTTTGTCCTCCTAGAAAAACACAACATCTTGCCATTTCTATCGAAGAAGCCTTTGGTTTCAGCAGCAAAGCAACACGCTAAATTCCAATTCGATATGTGTGGATTAGCTGGATTCTGGCTTTGCAATTGAGTTTAATCATGCAGCCCCTTCAGGTCGTCGCGTTGTATATAAAATCACTGGCCATCTGGGTAAAAAACGCGGTCCTTCGGCTCCGACAAGAGCGCCAGTTGAAATATCCTGAGCCTGTTGGAAGGCTTTCGCACGAGTGAAGTTAAATAAAACATTAAACTGCTTACATTTGGGAGATGGGACTCCAAATTAGAGAGAAATTTCCTCGCGGTCGACCATCTTGATTTACTGTATTAAGTTATGTAAATAAATTAACCTGGAGAGTGTTACGTGAGCAGCACAGTGCAATCGGATTGGTGGTGAACTTGAAATTTAAGGACGGTGCCTACTAATTACAAACCAATTTGTTTTCTAAAAATCTATATGGATTGTTTGAACCCCCTAAGGAGCTTTTGAAATCAGAAACAAATTATGGGGTACCCATACGTTTAAGAGAGATAATTAAGGATGAAAATCGGAAAAAGTGCTGACTCGGCATTTTTCTTTGTCCAAGAAACTATTTTTTAATTCGATTAATATTTTGGGTTATCTGGCAAAATATTAGGGCAAACAACGTTAGACATAGCGTTCTTTACAAAAGATGCCAATCAAACCATTTATCTTACAATAACTATCATTTTTTGTACAAAATTTTGCTTTGTAAGCCTGATTTGTGACCATGAACAGACAATTTTTTTTCCTGAAATGGACATCAAGTTTCAATTTTATAAAGACAAAAAATATATGTAAACATTGTTTAGCTTCTATATTATAGATTACAAAAAGAAAAAATTGGGGTATCCACGCGTTTTAGAAAGTTATGGGGATGGTAGACCTCTTTATCGCTAATTTTATTTTCAAAAATTGACATTTTTTACCAAGCCCTCCCTAGTAAGTCTGAAAATTGGTTTCTTTTATTGCATTCTGGGAGATTTGCAAGATGGCGGCGGAAAAAAGAGTCAGTCCCGTCTGTCGACTTTCTTCATTGAAAATCAAACCTGTTGCTGCTTCCTTTGTGCTCAAATCCCATACAGTCCTTCCTTCTTCATTCTTCTTTGGATTTACCCGTTTTCACAAAGCTTATTTGACCGTATTCACACATTGTTTATACTGCCGAGTCGGCCATGTTTGGAGAAACTGACGAAACTCGAAAGCATCGACAGGCCTAAAGCAAAGGCGCTGGGCGAAAAGACAGCAGCGATTCATAGCAGTCCAAACGACCTTCAAGGTTCAATTGGTCGGGTAAATCTCCTAAATCTACGATTCTTCGACCATCTCCCCACGATAAATCATCACTTAAGAGTTAAGATGGTCGACTCTTTTAATACCATTTCAGCTGAAAATTGTCAGCTTTCGTGGCCGTGTAGTGGAATTTAAAGATTGCCCAAATCGTTTATTTCTCAAGCATATCTTTCGACCGTATTTTAAAATCCTTCATCTTTCTGTCTGTCAAATTACACAATTAATACAGCTTTTTCAAAATAGTTCTGCAAATGGCCTGTCTCGCGGGATGACCCGCGGGACGGAAGATGCGCACTGCATACGGCGCTAATGCCAGGCTGCTGTCCGGGTGACAATCGAGTAGTACAACAGGTTCTTTCACGTCCCCTTTAAATACTAATTGAAGTAATAGGAGACAAGGCCTACGGCTTATATACGTCCCTGTCCAAGGACGCGGCCGCGATTCGAACCACCAATTGAGCTAGCGAGTCGGAAAGATTACTTCAAGGATACTTGAGAAGCTACAAGACCCATATACCTTATTCATATCTCATGCCCGCGCGGGAAGAGGTCTGGTAACAATGGTATCAGAGCGAGGCCAGTTGTCCCAAAGATAGCAAAAATGGAGTCGGCAGAAATATTTGAGTTTCTATCGTACCGCACTGCTGTTTTCTTTCTCTTCCTGTAACACGTTGGAACAACTGGCCTCACTCTTTTGCCTTTATGAATGAGGTCAATACCGATTTAGCTTGTACATTTGTTGTCCTAATTCAGGTCACCTGATTTTCCTTGAAAAATGTTTCTTGTTTTTCTGTAACCCAATAGGAAATGTCAGGAGCCCATTACAAGGAGCGTCCATCTCCCATACTAGGTCTGTGAGTCAGCGTATGACCGGATTGAGCTATATTTAGAACAGATCTCACGGGAGTTCACGCGCCCCCAGTTTGGGAATCCAATCAAACCATAGTCAGGACAATGCAGCGTTAGTAAAATTACCTCAAAGAACAATAGATCATTCTTAATCTCGATAATTACGGCAAGCATATGCACGATCGCAGCAGAGTCAGAAGGCAGTTACCCGGGAAACATGTTCTAAAAATAGCTCAAACCGGTCATACGCTGACTCACGGGTATAGTATATATGGACGCTCCTGGTAATGGGCTCCTGGAAGTGTACAAATTCCTCTAATTGGAAAGCAAAGCACAAAATTCTCTGGAGAGCTGTCACGTGATCTGAATGAGGACAACAAATGTACCAGCTAAATCGGTCTATTGACACCAACGACCCTTCATTTACCCCCTTTACCCCCCCCCCCCCCCCCACCCCAATCCCCCACGGCCCTCTAATGCTTATTTTTTTTTATCTGTTTAGCATGTGAAGAAACAGAGTTGCGTCCCTCTCTCAGTCATTCGATATCTCATCCTGCACGAGTTGACCGAAGGTCGGAGTTCACCCTTACGATATACAGATATTCCTGCAAATATCGATCTGATGGACATAGATACTGGCAATATCGACACTCTTCCTATCGATTGCAGCTTTCCAGATTTTCACGTGTAAGTAGTAATATTTGAATTATCAAATGAATAAATAAAATAAGTAAATAAATAAATAAATGGAATGGCATGGCATGGCATGGCATGGAATGGAATGACTCATTTTACGTCGAAGATACAGGAAGCCATTACGGGTCTCCCAAGCCAGAGACTTATATTTAAGTATTATTGCGCTGATAGGCTCTCTTGGAAACACAAAATGGTCGAAGGCGAAGTACGTTATTTTATATCGCCAATAAACTAGTGGATCGTATAGTAGAAAACTTTGCGTATGTTGTTGATCAGAATTTGATTTCTCCCAACAGTCTGACGTAGAGGAAATAACAATCGATAGCCCACTTTCGATCTATGCTTCACTTGTCACGTACCAAGGTTTCAGTACCCTCGGAGAACAAAATACATTTAATTTACCCCATGCAGTGCCTCATATTGGGGCCTTTGTGCCCTTTGTGGACAACTAATTGACGTCATCACCGAAATGTTGGTGGACGTTTACAATAGATGCATCGTTAGCTTCTCTTGTTAGCCCACCAACGTAGCCGCCATGTCTTTGTCATTTAAATCTCTTATAGGGGGGAAAAATAATAGTTTCAAACATACTGTAAGATCTGCTTGTAACGTGGGGAGAGGCAAAAATCAGAGATTTTCAGGGGGTCATGCGGGAACAAAGAAGAAAGAACAATGCCTTCAGATCCACCGCCCCCCCTTCCCCCTTCCCGGTCTTCCGATTAAAAAAATGAACGTATTAACGAGCAACAGCGACAATCCACTGATACAGAAAAAACATGGCGGCTTCTACTTTTACCCACAACCCTTTGCGTGCGAGAAACTTTAAATATAAATTCGCGGTAAAAGGTTTCAAATCTTAGAATGAGGACAGTACAAATGCTACTGCCGATACCCTCAATTAAGAGAAGAGAGGATTCCTTCGTGTTATTTTGAATGTGTTAGGTGCGCAAGGGATTGTGGTCAAATGTACAGGCGCCATATTTTTCCGTGTGGAGATTTTGGTACATTAATTGTGGACGCGAAAGAAAATTGCAGAATATGATGGAGACTGCAACGTCTACATGGGAGAATACTGCAAAAATGCAGAACATTTCAATGTCCTTTTCCTCACATTGCTACAAACGCTTTTATGTGTATTGGGACTGATTTTGATTCGTCTGGGTAATACAAAAACGAACACCAAAAATTGCGGCTTTGGATGAATATAGAAAAAAAGCATTGTGTATATTTGCTAAAACTAGAAGCATATGCACAACTTCCAGTGTCCAATTTTGTAAAATATTAGAATTCTCTTTCAGGACACAGGAACATTTTCAAATACCATTACAATCCGCAACAATACTGTTGAACTTTCACGCGTCAAGTTCAAGCCTCGCACATTGAAGCACAGTTTGTACCACGTGTATTTGGAAACCTGGTCGGAAACAGACATCACGAAGGATGGATTTTACCAAGCATTTGTTGACATCATAAAGGGGCCTTTAAATGCAACCATCGAAGGAGGACCACGTGTGATCCAAGCTGCCAATCACAGTATGTTTTTTAACGGCTCTGGCTCATATGATATGGATCTCTATGACTCAGGTACTCCAATCGTACTACAACAACAAATTTATTATACATTTTTACAGTGTATGTATCATTGAAATGACCAATTAACCCTGCA
Organism: Actinernus sp. WN-2022; assembly: GCA_030867875.1. Lineage (NCBI taxonomy): Eukaryota > Metazoa > Cnidaria > Anthozoa > Actiniaria > Actinernidae > Actinernus > Actinernus sp. WN-2022. Next base: position 32,362,211 of record JAOWCC010001634.1, read on the forward strand.
AACAAAAGTATTCATAGTTCCGAACCTGTCAATTAAAAAAACAGTTCAGACAAATCAGAATGTAGTAATGTTTCCCTGGAAAATGCTGCCGCCATATTGTCCCAAAAGCTCTTCCGAAGGAGATGATTTCTAGAGATTCAGCAAAAGGTAGGACATCGAGAAATTATTCGGACAGTTACGAATACTATTACCGAACTCAGCCTTTTTTGTCATATTGATTCTGAATTTTCTCGGGTTAAAGTCTACGGCTTGTGGGACGTAGCAACAGTAACTAAGGGGGAGGAGCTGATTGTACGGCTGTCAGAATTGTCATTATTATAACCACAGGGCTAAATAAGCCAGTAAATAATATTGTATTATTAATAGAGGGATAGTATTTAAACTGTTTAAAATTATTGTTTTAATGTTCGAGGATCGAACAATTTCATGCAACAAAGTTTGATCTTGCAATCCAACAATGTACGATAGATACGCTTGTCCAGCGCGTTAGTGTGTAACCTCCCCACCCCTCTATTATAAATATTGGTTTCTTTAAACAAAATTGGGGGAAAGTTGGCATATACATGTGCATCTATTTCACTTCTCTAGGGTTCTTTTTATTATATTAGGGTTAGGTTTTTAGAGGGTTTGTATGGAAAAGTTAGAAAATGAATTAGTAATAAGCTGATTTGTGGGGTATTTTGCAGTTGATCGATTGTTTTGATTTTGGAGTATCTGTATGATACTTTCGTTAGTTTCGAGTGTGGTGAGTGCATGGGAGATTTTTTTCACATTTACTAATTTAGTTTTTTTTTCAGCCTTCGAAGCAGAAGCAGATGACCTGAAATATACCTGGGTGTGCTACAGAAGTGACGAAAATGTCACCCTTAACACCATCGAGCAAGTGCAAAAGCTTCCATTTGTTGAGTACAATGTTTCACTCCGCCATCGAACAGAAGGTTGTTTTGGATCAGGGCCAGGACGTCTAATGGAGAGAAGACCAGTAGGCTATTTAGACACCAGAAGTATGATCCTAAATTCCACCTATATACTGCACCTCTTTGTGGAAAAAGAAACTCGTTTCAGTGGTTATGCGCAGAACATCACCATTGTCGAAGCACCACCAGATTACAACACGACGTAAGCATTGTAGAGTTGAAGTGTTTCTCTTTTTAATAGATCCAGCTGAATTTAGCAATCAGCGCGCGTACAGCTTTTTTTTTTTTTTTTTTTTTTTTTTTTATATATTTATTGGAACTACTTTTAATTACAAAGACAAAGTTGCAGAACTTTACAAAACTGAACTACAACTTACAAATACTAAAATGCATACAGCTACAAAGTGCAAACTTTACAATACTAGTCTACAAAAGAAAAACTATAAAATTCAAAACTACTACAAGTATACATTAGAAAAAAAATACATACAAAAAGTGATAAAGTAATAATAGGTGGCTGTACGATATTTTATAAGTTTAACTTTTCCCACTTTCGGTAATGCGTCAGGAGATTTCCATTTTTTCTGGCTATAAAGAGCTCGATGCTATAAAAATACTTAAGTCTGGCAATCAGCACTGCAAGGCTCGGCTTCAGTTTTTTAAATCTACATTGATAAATTGTCTGTTTAGCTACTAAAAGGATGAAATTTGGAAGCAGATATTTTTGATAACTTTTCCAAAGGCCAAATATAACGTCCTTTTCGGATAATATTCCATCATATACACCCAAACTACCAAGCCATGCCTGTACTGACGTCCAGAAAGTAGAAACATGATGACAGTGATAAAGAATGTGTTCGAGCGAGCAGCATTTAACTAGCCCGGACTAGCCAAACTGGAACTGAGGGGGGAGGGTTGAGTTAGCACTCTGCATTTCACCAATTGAGCCAAAAGACGTCCGGGAGTGAAAGGGTTAATAGCCAGCCTTGGTGGTTGGTTTCTTTATATTTTTACAGGTGCTTTAATAATTGTGAATTAAAACTAGTAAAAACAAGTTATCGCTTGGGGTGGGAGGCGAAATGTATCACACCGACCTGTTCTATCCAACCTCATTACCACACATGGGAACTGGCCAAGGACAGTGGAAAACGTAGAGCAGGTGATGTTTCAAGCATTTATTATTATTAGTTTATGTATTTATTTAATAGCTTTGATACAGAAGTGAAATAGGACTTACGCTGGTTGGTTATGCAGCTAAATAAATATAGAAAATGACTGCACTGTTAAATATATCAGTATCCAAACATGACTTTAATAATCCTTTCTACCCTTTGTTTTCCACCTTTACCCTAAAATATTTATCTTTTTATTCGTTTAAAAAACAATGCAAAAAATTACTGATTAGTAGACATAAATAATTTATCTTTATCCTTTTACTCCAGTACCTGCCAGCTTTTCTCTATTCTTCTTTCTCTTCCTCTCATTTTGACTGTTTTTTTCTTCTTTTTTTCCCCTTTTTTCCTTTGCTTCTCCAACATTTATTAACACTTACTATTTGAGCTAAGTCTGATTACTACACAAACATTGCGGCAGCCAACTCGAAAGCTTATGCTACTTTGGCTGTTGCATACTTACCTTTTATAATCTCTGTATATTATTTTATTTTCTTTACTCTGCTGTATGTTTACCGTATGTCTATGTAACTAGTGCTTATAAATAGTGTAAATAAAAATTGAATTGAATTGAATTGAATTTTCAGGGATGAAAATTTGGTATCCAGTAAACAACTTCCAGTCGATGAGCCGTTACCAACTCACATACAAAAAGCTGCTTGTGAAGCCAAAAATGCTTGAAAGAAACAAGACATATCGAATATCACTTAAAGTCGTGCACAAAACCTCAGGAGGCGAGATATTCGTACGCTTCGATTTTCGTACAAACGATTCACCTCGGAATGGTACCTGTTCCACCGACCCCAGTAGGGGTGAGGCACTAACCGACACGTTCAAGTTAAAATGTGAAGGTTGGGAGGACGAACACCCGCCGTTAAGCTACGGCTGCTCATTGGTTAGTTCTCAAGAATCCGAAGTTGACCAACTATTGTACTACGGATTTGATAATAACGTCTCGTTAAGGCTTCCTGTTGGAAACAGTTCGATGAATAACACGCTGAGCATCAGGTGTACTGTATATGATGTTTACCTTGAGGGAAGTGAATACTCCATTAACGTGACCGTAAGTAAGAACTTTTTCATACAATAGAGCGGTTTTCGATTTAGTGTCGTAAAACCAAAACCTGATGACGTCACATACTAAAACTATCATGCAGAACTCCTTGTGTTCCTCTAATTTGGACCATTGTCTCGGAATTCACAGAGGAATTCAAAAATGATTCCTGCAGTTGTAGTTAAATGATGTCATAATGCGAATCATCGCCCAGAATCCTATTGTTCTTCGCGAATGTACTTGCTGTTGAAGAATTATTCTAATGCGGAATAATTATAACGATATGCATGAGCAATTCTCTTTAGCGATACCTTATTGGTTGTTCACTAATAGTTATGGAAATACACTGAAATGTCCCACATCTGGTGAGGCCATCTGCCAATCAATGCCAAAATTATTTTGATACCGCTATTTGAGTTTAAGGTTAGTAACAATAGATAGTTTCTTCAAATGAACCGCCAATAAAGCTAGTGATTATTACGTCTGCTCTTAAGTTAAAGGGATACCCGAGTGAAAAACACATTAGGGCTCAAAAGCATCTTTCAGATGTACTTTGTTCAGAAAATGGATTAAAATTTGATAAAACTTTTTCATAGTTGAGAACGAGCCCCTCAAAGTTGGTCCCACGAAGACCTGGGTGCCGCCATTTTGTTAACATTAATTCCTGTGACGATTTTTACGTCACTTCGTCCCACAGGAGTCTTGCGGCTAACTTGTAGCGACTTGTTTTCTTTGTAGAATTTTCACACACTCGGAATTAGAGTAGATTTTCATCGATATGGCAAAGCAATTTCGTACTAGAACAAAAATATGATGAAGACGATATTGTGAGAGAAGTTCAGAAGACTGGGAGGACGAAGAAAAGCATGTGGAAGGCGAGAATATCAGACGAACAACAAAAGGCAACTACCGAGCTAGTGGAGTAGTGCTATACTGGTGTTGTGCTATGATGTAAAGATTCGCTGTGTGTTTTTGTATGGAACTTGTCAGCCTTAAACGCAAGACACATTATGACAATATTGATATTGGCATTGGTTTCGAAACTTATGTATTATTGGAGCTATATAATTTGCGAGTTATCCGGTTCGATCTGTACTGACTGCATATTCATGGCTTTGTGCAACTGAAACGAAACACCTGAAAAGTTAAAACCTCCCTGTAAAAACCGATCATAACTAGCCCAACATAGCAGAATATATGCAATGACACAAGAACGAGATACTGGGAACAATTTTATTGCAAATATAATTCCATTCCCTTGTTAAATTGTGTGAAAGCATTGGCGCGATCAAGCCCGGCATGTTTGTGGTGGAACTTGGCGCGCGCGTACTGATTCACAACACATCAGTTAGGTAAACGAAATTAAAATTATGTGGCTTGCTACACTCTGATTATCTCTCTGGGTCAAATTATATAAATAAACAAGTTTCGATTGCTATGCCGATATCAATATTGTAATAATCTACCTTTAGTCTTGTGTTTAAGGCTGACAAGTTCCATACAAAAACACACAGCGAATCTTTATAGCACTAGCTCGGTGGTCGCCTGTTGTTGTTCGTCTGATATTCTCGCTTTCCACATGCTTTCCTTCGTCCTCCCAGTCTTCTGAACTTCTCTCACAATATCGTCTTCATCATATTTTTCTTCTAGTACGAAATTGCTCTGCCGTATCGATGAAAATCTACTCTAATTCCGAGCGTGTGAAAATTTTGCAAAGAAAACAAGTCGCTACAAGTTAGCCGCTCTGCCGCTCTGCCGTATCGATGAAAATCTACTCTAATTCCGAGCGTGTGAAAATTTTGCAAAGAAAACAAGTCGCTACAAGTTAGCCGCAAGACTCCGGTGGGACGAAGTGACGTAAAAATCGTCACAGGCGCCCAGGTCTTCGCGGGGCCAACTTTGAGGGGCTCGTTCTCAACTCTGAAAATGTTTTATCAAATTTTAATACATTTTCTGAACAAAGTACATCTGAAAGATGCTTTTGAGCCCTAATGTGTTTTTCACTCGGGTATCCTTTTAACGTTAACGATGTCACCGAGCCAGAAGCCACTTTTAGCATTTATTCTGCTTCAATTGTTGACGAAGTTTGTCAACTGCGAAACTTGGAAGACATAAGATATTAATCTTGAGCGATGTTATGCACTATCGAGTGGGTAACTCTTTTGCGTCGTTTCAGAATATTTTTGATTTTAGATTAGCTAGCGCACTTTCTACGTTTAAGACAACAACTAGTTTCATCAGGTTTTTGTTAGTTAAATCTGCTTACATTTATTTATGATGCATTATCAAATTTTATGTTGTTCTGTTAGTTTTTCATGTCAGTCACTTTTCAAGCGTTTCTAGTTTGAAATCAAAACGGCAGATATTTTACACTTAGCCGGATCTGAGTGAAGACAACAGCTAGATTGCTTTTTGGTTCTTGACTTCTAGTGCACACAGAAACACGGGAAAGGTATCATTTTAAAGTATAAATGCATGAAGAGAAAATTAAGTTAACCTAATTCTAAAATGCATCCGAATTGTTTTTGTTTTTTGTTTTTCGTTTTTCGTTTGGGTCCAAAATAAGATTTTGAACAATGTAGGCATTGTATGTGAGTAGTTTTATTAAGCAATTTATTTTTTATAACAAGGAAATAAATTGGAATTTTATGTTCAAGGTGAAAGGGACCTGGCGCCAAGAGTATTTCCATGTCAACACCATAATTTACAAAGTGATGTGTACTTTCCATAGTGCCATACGTGTGCAAAGATTCAATAGTTTTTATCCACTATTTGCAGAGATAGTCTTCGTTTTGTGATTTGTCTCCAATCATTCATTTGCATATAACAAAAACCTGAAACAAGATGAGATGTTGAGAAACGAGAAATGTCATTATTCCTCATTTTGAAAGGATTTTAAAATTAGATCAACTTAATTTAGCTCCATATGCACTGAGAGGCTTACAAAATCTGCTTGAACATATGTTTCTTATCGATTGTTAGCTTTTCAGTCACTACCAACGCAAAACGACACTCAAAGGCTCAATTTCAATGCTTCTTTAGCCAACGTGCGCTCAATTGTCTATAGGAGAGGAGCTTGGAAGGCAAGAGCTGCCTCGCGGGAATTTTCAAAATCCATATATGTCTTCTAGAAAGTTTGATTTCTATAGTACTTTATATATCCACCACATTTAAAAAAAAACGGCTTTCAGTTACTAAGATATAGAACTAACATTTCCCTTGTGTGATTTTAGAAGGAACATGATTCTTCGGATAGAAAATCGACCTCAATGGCAACAGTTAGCCATTTTCCTCTCTAAAATTTCGGGGGGAAAACATCTTAACGCTAGGAAGTTTATTTTGTGCGCAAATCGTTTAGTGATATTTCTTCTACAAAAACCCTTGTGTGATTTGACGTCGCGAATTGTTTCCTTCTGTAAATGATCAAATTCCAAACATCCTTCGGTCATTTCAGACCATTTTCTTTATGTGCTATACTTCACGACCCAATGCGCAGCTTTTCAAAGTGGCGCCGATGTACACAGAAATGTCCCGGATGTGTCGCGGTATTCTGAGCGATGTGTTCTATTAAAGAGAAAATCACGGGAGCAATTAAAAACACAATGAACCAGTCACGAACTGAGGTAATTCGTCATTGGTTTTACCTGAACCAATCACCAGGAAAAGTAAATGCAATCGTGAATAACTCGCTAAAAGGAAAATTGATTGTGCGACGGCCCAAAACAATGTTTGGTTTTAGTTTAGAACTGATTGGCTGATAATTACAAAACACTTTTCACAGCCAATAGAAAAGCTATAAGCAAAAAAAAAGGAAATCACTCATTACTTTGGACAGGTTGTCAAATGACAAGCTAGAGTAATAAACTTGTACACCCAAGGGAGGGGTGCACAGGGTGGTAGTTCCCCGAAACCGTGATTGATCCTTAATAATTGTGTAACAAAATTGCGGAGGCTCAAACCACGCACCGTTGTAACATGTAAGACGGTATTGCCTCTCATTCAAAAGGTCGATCCACCAGCCGATCCAGTGGAGACTTTGTCTGAACTTCTATTTGAGCGTGAGGGCGATCTGCAAGGGAATGACAATCAGAAGAAATTCCAGCTGTGTTTCGCTAGTCTCAGTCTTCTGGGAGACGAATACGCTGGCAATGCAACCACTGAGAACAAAACCATGGTAACGTAAACTATATCTTGCAATTCAAGTTACCTTGCACCTACTGTACCTGGTGCCACTTGGACAAGGAGAACCAGTCACATTGCAGAACGAAAACAAAGCGTTCCAACTCTTGTTGAGTACACGACAATAGCATTTCAACTTACCATTCGAGCTTCGATCTGGTAATTGTGGACAAGTTCTAAAATATTTTGAATGAAGAAAATCGCGTGGATATGCTAGTATTTGTAAGTTGGAATGCTGTGTTTTCGTTTGGCAGTGTGTTCAGTACTAGTTCTCGTTGACATGTCTAAGTTGCCCCAGTTAAAGTAGTCACGTACTGTAAAACGTGTAACCGATGCATTAGAAAACGGCATAAATTAAAATTGATGTTGAATAACCAACATTATATGGCTAAGTAATTTTACCACGATTTGTCAATTAATTTTCGGTCCATAACTTCCCGTACGGACCTGAAAATGAGAAAAAGCTGGCTGTGTACGTGTGTACAGAAGCCATATGATAAACATCTTATTATAAAATAACGTCGTTCGCTCGATCCCTGTCATAAGTTATGGATCCTCGTTTTTGCCCCTGTTTATGGCTCGAATGCTTCGAGAAGATGTTTGTACTGACAGACCTGACAGTAAGTAAAATGAAGAGCAGTTTAATTGTCCGTATAGTAAAACGACAATTACGCGTTGGTTTGAAGATATGAAGTTTACTTCTGCGCTGCGCTAACTCGCGAAATATTTTGACTCTCGTGTAATATATATCCTCTATCAATTTCTGACACTTCCTGCTGATATCAAGCCGTGACTAAGCATTATGGTACTTTATGAGCCTTTCCGTAAAACTTCAAAAACTCCAAAATCGTGCCGCGCGTATCATAATCTTCTCTAATTATGATAGCAATGCAGATGAACTTTTTCAGAACCTAGGATGGGCAAAACTAAGTCATCAACGCACAATAGCTAAATCCGTTGTGACGTACAAAACGCTGCACAACCAAACTCCAGATTACCTTAGTTCAAAATTCACTTCACGGGCGTAATAATACAACGTATAACTAAGGAATTCGTAAAACAAGCTTACACTACCGCTCCCTCGTACTGACTATGGTAAAAGGAGGTTCAGTTACAGTGGAATGGTATTGTGGAACAGCTTACCCGTGTATATAACGCGAACGCCATCGCTGATAAGTTTCAAAGCCCAACTACGCAATGTTCCAGAGTGATATGTTTTTAATACTCCACACGGCATCCTTGTAAAACTGCGTTTTTATTTTTCATATATATAATTATAGTATATGTAATAATAATCTTATAAGATGTAGTTAGCTTTTAACAATTTTAGTAGATTAGAGTAGGTATTTAGTTATCATTTCTTATTCTCCTCAATTCTTGGGTTGCAACCAATCCCCAGAGATTCAAATAACAAAGCCGTGGCGGCCATGTTGGTGGACATAACAAGAGAAGCTAACGAGGAATCTTTTGTTAACGTCCACCAACATGGCGGCGCTGACGTCACGTGCAACCCAGCAATGGATCTACCGTGTTTAAATAACAATAAATAAATGAATAAATAAATAAATAAATAAATCAGTCAATCAGTCAATCAGTCAATCAGTCAATAAATAAAGAAATATAAAGAAATATAAAGAAATATAAAGAAATATAAAGAAATATAAAGAAATATAAAGAAATATAAAGAAATATAAAGAAATATAAAGAAATATAAAGAAATATAAAGAAATATAAAGAAATATAAAGAAATATAAAGAAATATAAAGAAATATAAAGAAATATAAAGAAATATAAAAAAAATATAAAGAAATATAAAGAAATATAAAGAAATATAAAGAAATATAAAGAAATATAAAGAAATATAAAGAAATATAAAGAAATATAAAGAAATATAAAGAAATATAAAGAAATATAAAGAAATATAAAGAAATATAAAGAAATATAAAGAAATATAAAGAAATATAAAGAAATATAAAGAAATATAAAGAAATATAAAGAAATATAAAGAAATATAAAGAAATATAAAGAAATATAAAGAAATATAAAGAAATATAAAGAAATATAAAGAAATATAAAGAAATATAAAGAAATATAAAGAAATATAAAGAAATATAAAGAAATATAAAGAAACATAAAGAAACATAAAGAAACATAAAGAAACATAAAGAAACATAAAGAAACATAAAGAAACATAAAGAAATATAAAGAAATATAAAGAAATATACAGAAATATACAGAAATATACAGAAATATACAGAAATATACAGAAATATACAGAAATATACAGAAATATACAGAAATATACAGAAATATAAAGAAATATAAAGAAATATAAAGAAATATAAAGAAATATAAAGAAATATAAAGAAATATAAAGAAATATAAAGAAATATAAAGAAATATATAGAAATATAAAGAAATATAAAGAAATATAAAGAAATATATACAGCGAAGTGCAAAAACTTTGACCCCCCGCACATCAACTATATAACTATATAGGGTGCATTATGGGTAGGAGTAAGTTCATTAAAATGCAACTACAGCCAAATATCCGCGCGCTTTTGCAAATCATCATAGCGAAGACTTGTGTAGTTGATTTAAAGTTCAAGAATTTATCTAGAATACAACACTTTTACTCGGAACAGGCAGGAAAGTTTAAAGTAAAGTAAATGCACTCTCTATTTACTGTTTGGACAAATGTTTTTCCTGATTTTATATTATAAATTAATGTTTACGTTAGCAGAACGTAGCGGGGACGGAACTATCATGCCGAATTTCATCTACGAAGCAATAATTCAACGCTATTTTTGAAACTGTTTCGCGGAAAATTGAAGAGATTCATAAAAACAAATTCATAAAACATTTAATTATTTTGATAAAGAAACGGATAGAAATTAACGTATCCCATATCATTGCCATATTTTATGGTATTAAACGATTCTAAAAAAATCCAATAAACTCTTAGTTATTCCTCTTGAAATTCTCTTATCCAGTTTTATTCAAGGTTCGGAGGGTCCTGTTTTTATGGTATATTGTTTTAGTAAATGCTTTTATGAAAGGTACGTTCGATAATTCTTTGTTTCGCATCGCTGAATGTTTTTATTATTATTGCACAGTTTTCTTTCATTCTTAAAATGTATTTTGTATGCTTTTCAAATCTCATAATTGTGACGAAACTGTTATTATAGCTTCGTTATTAAACCAAAAACGGTAGCAGCCATTGTCCCATTTAACAACATCACTTTATTGTGAATCCTAATTTCCTAATTTCGTAGATAACGAGCCGCGACAACTTTTTGAATATTTAATTTTCGAAGTTTCATTTTGTAATTATATTGCACCTCCAAACAACAGCATTTTTTTTCTCAGATTGTGAATAAATTCGTCTCATCGGGATCAGCTAAAAATAAACATTATACACAGCAGTTAAAGAAAACGATTCGATGTTCAAACTGTAAGAGGTTTCCTTACGTTACACTATAAAGTGTTTATTTTGCTTTGTCGATACGTTTTCCAACTATAAGCCAGGCTCTTGTGCAGTCTGTGCATCCGGTCAGTACATGAATCCTTTCATTCTGCTCTTTGAAACGTTATATCAGTCACATAACACTGATCAGTTCAGTCTTCACAGAAGTAGAAGACAGAGAACGGAATAACTGCGCTGATATCGAGCTGAAGTTTTCCATCGCTCTCGGTTTTGGTTTAGAAACACTGACAACAAATGTAGAATGTCAAAGTTTCAAACGAATTGATATTGGCTCTGAACTCACAGATCAGGTGTAATCATGTCTCCTCTTCATTCTCGATATTTTAGGTCATCAGAAGATCTAAATTCACGCTTCGAATCTGAAACTTCGGCATGATTATTTCCCGTTCTCTTTCAGCCGACCAGGGATATGTTCTGTTTGGCAAATATTCGATCTAACAGTAAATATATAGAGTGCATTTAAATACTCAGGTTTATTTAAGCTGTCCTGCCTGTCCCGAGTAAAAATGTTGTATTCTAGATGATGATTTGCAAACGCGCGCGGATATTTGGCTGTAGTTGCATTTTAATGACTTTACTCCTACCCATAATGCATCCGATATAGTTATATTGCATCCGATATAGTTATATAGTTGAGGTGTGGGGGGTCAAAGTTTTTGCACTTCGCTGTAAATACGTAAATACGTAAACGTACAACCACTTAGATTGACAAATGTTTGGTGCAATTTCAGATTAGGGATCAAATGGTTTCTGCGATTTCTAAGGTGACTCCAAACTCGACGCAAGATTTGTCCCAGATAGCCGGCACACTCATCGGTTGTACTTCGAACAAAAAGGAATTATCCCTAACATCTCAGGTAAGAATTTTTTTTTTATAATTAACAACTCTTTAGATTCTCGTTTTCTTATTGGCTTATTACTTAGTATTCACTGGAATGCCGACCATATTACAATGTGTCTGCTCTAATTTGTATAATACCAAAAAACGTACAATATTAGGTGAAGTAAACGCCGCCTGTATTATAGCATGCCGTAGTAAGTAATGCCGAATGAGCAGTTTGAGAGTTTGGTCTTTCATTGCAATTGCTGCAAAGTTCTTGACATTTAGATACAGGGAAAATCACGATAACGAGGTTAGTTAGGCAAACCTGGCTCAAACCCATACAAATTTTATATATTGAAATCTCGATAACTTAGTACTATAAACTAATTGCGATTTTGAGACGCCGATACCGAATTATATTGCCGGCCAGTTGGGAGAAAATATATTTCATATTGGGCGGAGTCGCGCAGCGACGAAGCCCAATACGAAGAATATATTTTCTTCCAACGCCGGCAATATAATTCGGTATCGGCGTCTCAAAATCACAATTAGTTTTGTATCGCGATTCAACGCTAAGTCGGGAATTGTTAGAAGAAAGAAGAGAATGAAGCACCAAACTCATGCTGATCGTAATTTCAATTCTCTAAAGGCGCCTTAGTATATCCATGGCAACGGTTTCACGGCTTGAGACTTGAGTGGAGAAAACTTTCGCTACGTGTTTTGAAATCTCTTCAACGCTTCTAGTTCTACATCGATTATTGTCAAATAAACATCAGTTTCAAAAATGATAATTGATTTCGAATTTAAGGGTTATCTAATTTTAAAAGAAATGATTTTTTTTCTTTGAAATAAAGGCTTTTTGCTTTGACTTTGAGGCTTGGTTTGAACGGCAATTTTACTGCTTTGAGACGGTGAAATTTGTACTTTTAGCGGATACGAGTGTTAAATTTCTGACGAAAACTACAATGCCAACCTTACTTTAGGATTGAAGAATTCTTATCTTGTAATTTACAACGATTTGAAGGTGAAATTGTAGAAATCTTGCCACGCGCTCAATACATGCTGTTGAAAAACGACTTTTGAACTTGACCGGGAACCCATCTAACTGCAAGGGCTCGCGTAAGAGCCAATCAGAGGCTGGTATTCTGAGACGAACAAAATGACCAGTGAATCGTAATCACCCTTAAAATTTAGAGTATTGCTAATTTGGCATACTCTTTAACATGGTAGCATTCAACTGTTATTTACTGCTCTCTATTCGATTCACCATATTGGAATAGGGTCCGGGTATACCAAGATAGATTGTGGGGTGACCGCTCGCGTACTATCGATTGTGTGAAGCGCGCTAGGTCACGTACTTGTTCTTCACAATTTCTCTCGTCTTCAACATCCTTCCTGATTGGTTAGCGCCTCGTTTTGAAACTTTCGACACGACCAGCAGTTATTCAAGCGAATTTGTCCTTTTCGAAACTTAACGGACCAGTAGAGATGAGTCTGTGATAAAATTCTGGTAAGCGGTATTACTCAATCACGGGCTGGTCACACAGCGGTCAAACGTCTGCGCATGTGTCAAAAGTCTTGCAACAACAACCTATTCCAAAACAAATTCAAAGCGAGCCGGCGGCCGTTACTGTTCACAAACCAGCTTTCAAACCTTGAGAACTTCTTTGGTAAATTACGAAACAATTTGGTAAACTCACAGTTTGAAGTTTGTTCAATTTCCCGTCGATCGACTGTGAAAATAAAAAGCTTAACTTTCACGTATTTTTCTTAACTTTTGGGGGTAGAAGTTCACTGTAATATGTTTTAAGGTAAATTTTGCGCGGGAAATTCGCGCGGCCGCCCACGCGCAGACGTTTGACCGCTGTGTGCGGGCTGGTACTTAAGGAACTTGCATTATTTTAATAATGTACATTTCTGGCGATGGTCTGTAACTGGTTCGATTTTTGCAGTGATACTTTGTGTTGATATTGTGTTTTAGATCAATTCTATCAACGCAGCTGGAAATATGACGTCATCACTTCAAAAGGAAAAACAAAACAAAGAATTTGATTCGACGATTGTTGATAGTGTCGGGAGGGATTTGATGCATCTTTGTGGTAACCTCATGGAAGGAGCGGCACTCACACAAGACCAAGAAAACAACACCAAAGCTTCTTCAACAATGAATGACACGATAAAAGAACAGGTTAACACACCTTAATCATAAATACTTACTCATGGTTTGCATGTGACGTCATCCACAATTCAAAATCTAAACTATAAGTTCTATGAAATTTCACGTCGATGGGGTGTTTTGTTCCGGGGTAAATAATGTTTTAATTTTATCACAGAATGATCCATGCAGCGTGCTTTTTGAACAGCATAAATATCGAAGTTCATATGCCATTCTCTTTTTTATTTGATAAATCCTTATAAGTTGTATCCAAAGAGTTTTGAAGTGAAACCCAATGATTTTCGTAGGAAATTAAGCTTTATTTGTATCGCCGCTTTATGGCCGCCATGCCGGTGTCACAAAGAGGGGCACCAAGATGGCGGCTGGATACAAAGTTATATAAAATTGTCATACATTAATTGGCCCACAGCTCTGTTAGGAAGTATGTAATAATTCTAATGTTCCAACATTCGGGTTATGCTGTAGTTGTGGTAGTTCTAGAAGGCCCAAAATCGGTTGTATTTAATTTCATCAATGCAAACCAATTTTGTCGTCAAGACGATTAAAATCACCAATTCCTGCGTTTTCGATAGCTTATATATCCACATGTTGAGAAAATATTATAATCACTGTCAATCGAATTGAACCTTAAACTTTCTTTAAAACAAAACTACAAAAATAATACTGAGCTACACCTTGAGATAGAAGATAAATAGCACGTGAATGTTCTGGCATGCTCTTCACACATTTTCGATAGGGAATGGCAAAGATTACAATGGATTACAAATGCTTATTCCAGAAACTTGATTTCGGTGTACCAGTGTACCGATTTCAAGTTGCTCTAAATTTCTCTTAAAAGCAGTATTTCTCATGCACTCGAATGTTTGCCATCCCTGAGTAGGGCCAGTCTGTTCCCAGCGAACCAGACATGCAGTTCTTAGAACAGACACGTTCCATTTGAGAACTGACAGATCAGACTAGTCGTTTCGTAGGCCTACTTGGGTCCTAAAGTCGCTGTAATTTAATGGCGATGAATAGCAACTTAAGGCGACTTAAGCAATTTCGGTAAAAAATTGGGCAAATTTTAGGCGAATTCAGGCGACTTAAGAAAAAATGAAGAATTGTTTGTTGCAACTTTGAGCAACTTAAGGCGACTTAAGCAAAACTTATTATAAGGAGTAACTGCTGCATGAATACCCTCTTAAAGCGACTTAATGCGATTTAATGCGATTTAAGGCGACTTTAAGCGACTTTAGGACCCGGAGTAGGCCTTTTCGTGTAAGTGGAAAGTGCCCTATTAGTCACCACTATTAATATTTTATTACTAATAACCCTGAATTGTTTTGATAGCTCTGTGTATAGTTATCTAACAAATAATTTCTTTCAGTGATAAAATATGTGGCTATACAAATGAATGCTGTTATCCCCATTTTATTAGCTTCCTGTTTAATGTGCATCCTTGTTAGATAGCTTTAGATACTCACTTTTCTGTCCTTAATTTCTAATAATTATTCTTCAGCTGAAATTCGTCGCTCAAAGAGCCTTGAATATCACCGATGTCTTGTCAGGGATTGTGCTTAACAAAATGCTACCCGGCGAACCGATGAAAACCCTCACAAGTCCAGTCCTTAGTATGACACTTGCGAAAACATTACCTGAGAAAGTACCTAACCGCTACAACATGATGGTTGGAAGCTTTGATGTGCCTTTCTCTCTGAACTATTCTCTTCTGTCCCATGAAACTGTCAAGGAAACAAATGGGTCCCAAAGAAGGCATCGTCGGTCACTTACGCCTGCTGATGAAGATGGCTGCATTAATAGTCGAGCGACATTCTATAGATTGAATCCCTACATTTGGAATATAAATAAACGAGTCACTTGTCCTGTAGCAAGTCTTACTTACGAAAAGTATTCAGGTGAGGAAATTGTTATTAGAAATCTTTCCAAACACTTTAAGATGCAAGTGACGTGCGAGACTCCGAATAAGCCTCGCAAAATTCCTAACAATAGGTTGGAATTTCCTTACTTCGTAACACCAGGAAAGACATATACTTTGCATCGGTTTTTCGTCAAACATAATGCCACTGCCTTCGACTTGGTACTGAAGCTACAGAAACAAGTATTTGTTACTGTATATGTTAGTTATGGCAAGAAACCTACTTACAAGGATCATGATTACGAATTCTACCATCCCAACTTGGCTTCCTGTGTTGAGCTACCAGAAAGGAATGAGTGTACTGGAGTGTACGACTTTAATGAATGCATAGGGATTGATGATAAAAGAAATGGCAATAATAGTAATAAAAGATGTCAAAAACAATCTAGCGTTAACTTCCCTTATAAATTACCTCAAGTTCGTAATTTTTCAAAATGCATTAGCTATGAGAATCAGGTCACTTGTCCACGGGTGACATGCGATACCCCATGCGATAGTGATAACTGTAGCAATAGTAACTCGTCCAGAAACAGCACCAGTAGCCTTGGCAACATCATCAACTTTGGAAACAACAGCAGCCTTGGGAACAGTAGTAATTTCAATTGCACTAACCCACCGTTGTGCAAAAATGTGAAGAACTTCTTGGAGTGTAGTAACATCTCCTATGAGAAATATGAGGAATGCAAAGATCTTTTAAAGAAAAGAAAACTGTTCTACGGCAAACATATATATAAAGATTGTCCCAGAGATCCATATCGGATTTATTTTGATCTTGAAATGTTTGGAAAAGAAGGTTTCTATTACGTAGCAATCCAATATCCAGCAAATCCTCCTAATGTGACTTCCGATGAGAACTCAACGATGGCTCCTTCAGATCCTAGCACTGTCTCCAAGCCATCTCGTCGATGCGAAGTTCACGTTGAGGAGAAGCCCGCCCCTGCCACTGCGCCTCCCCCCACAACAATACCGCCCTTTATCGCTCCAGTCTATAGGATATCATCGTTGAATTACTCGATGGCTGTCAACTTTTACTCGTGTTTGTACTGGGATGATGGATGGTGGACAGATGGATGTCAGGTATTAACCTCTCTTAGAAGCCATAACAAAATAATATTTAAAGTGTGTGTATGGTGTGTGGCATGGCAAGATTTTGCCACACACCATACGTTCTTTGTACATTTTGCACTTTTGAAAAGCCGTTTTCTCAAAAAATATTCAACATATTAATCTCAAATATTCGGTTTACAATTACCAAGTGTAAGATTCTCTTTCGATTTATAGAGGGAGGAAAGTGGTTCTAGCGCGCGCTATCACGCAATCAATCTGGCGCGAGCGATCACATAATCTACTGTGGCACAAGTATATGTCCTTTTATTTCAATGGCAATCAGAAAATGAGAAACTGAGCAGTTGTTATAAAATTATCTATTTCTACAGCCTCACGCGAATTCTACTCCAACACTTCTCATCTGCATGTGTAACCACCTCACGTCGTTCAGTGGTGGCCTCGTAGCACCAAACACTATCGACTTTGGTAAGGTATTCGCTAATTTTGCAAACATTGCAGCAACAGGGAATTTCTTCGTCCTCTTCACTGTCATTGGAGTATTTCTTCTCTACTTCATCGCTCTAATATTAGCAAGACGATGCGACAAAACAGACAACATTGTGGTAAGATAGTTCACCAAATTTTCGAACGTTTACCTTAAGCGAGATATAATGAATACATGCAAATAAAATAAAATTTGCGAGTAAAACATGTTAAAGAATTATTGTAATATTTAACCACAATCTTAGGGCGCGTGAGATTGACAGTATTCCAGAATAAGAATAGAAAGAATAGTCTCTGAAAATCACTGGTTGACGCATATGTTGCATTGTAAGCTATATTAACAGACACTTGCTGACATATGATACTCAGGATACATGTTGTATTCCAGTGGCTAAAAAAATCCCATATAAGCGATTTGTATTTATCATTCTTTGTATTCTTATTTCGGTAAATCGAGCGCACCCTTAATCTTATTCTTCTTCTTTTTTTAAGAATCATCATCCTATTTTTTGAGGAAGGATATCATATATTCTTTCCATTTCAAGTTTAAGGTCTCGATAAAGGTTCAAAATGTAAAAGTTTTGAAAATGTTTTTTTTCGCAAATTCTAAATCTAAAAGCCCTAATCTAGCATCACAAAGAAACTCAAACTCAAAAAAATAATTTAAAGCCTCGAAAATACGACTTTCTGATTTCCCGCTAAAAAAGGCGCGAAAAATGATTGACAGCTGCTGTCATTCACTGGGCATGTTATTTCATTCTCGCTGATCCTCTGATTTTCTGCGCTACTTTTCGTTCGTGAAGATTTCCTACGTTTATAATGCAATGCCCAAAAGTGTAAAAGTAGATATTTCTTGGTGCCGTATTAAAAAAAGAATAAGAAGAAAAAACACAGCACAATTTAGTTTGTAATAATTTAGTTTGTGAGTAAATTTGGAAGCGGGTGTAAAGTTCTTAGGACAAACAATGGCTGGAGGGATTATACTCAAGTTCCAAGAAGTTAGAATAATCGAAGACTGAAAGTCCACAAAGAATGAAGCAATAAAGTTTTTCAATCGGCCAAAAATAAGAATTCAATGTAGGAAGCTAAGGTTGGACGGTTTTGTTTCAGCGCGATAAAACATTTTAGGATGACGTAAACAGCCTACCGTGTACATGGTGTGGTCGAGCTGCGCTGCACTGGTTTTCCCTGCATGATATTAATTGTTTGCTTACTGTGGTGCCATTTTTCTGTACACCTAAAAGAGTGTCTCTTCTTTAAATTAAGCTGGAATCGACACTACAGCTAACTAGTTTCTGTAGAAGTATCGAGCGTCGGTGAACTGTATAGCTTCTCTGTTCTGCGGCTCGTCTGAACTTTGTAATCGGCCGAGACTGAACACAACATGAATCGCTCTGATTGGCTAAAGTTAATGAGATTACCCTTGGAGGCGGGACTCTTAGTCAACCATGAAATGAATCGAAAACCTTTTATCGGGCTGTTTCTCGGCTCTTTTTTTCGGCCAAAAACAGAACTTTGTTGAAGTCCAGCCTTTTAGCGTTTTGTCCAATTTTCCTAAGTTTTTCACGAGTCGTGGAAAACAGCCGTTTCTCAAATAATGTGTCGGGGAATTTTGAAATTATTTTTCGTTCAGGTTTTATAATAATAATAATATAATAATAATAGAGCATTTATATAGCGCCAAGCTCCACTAATTGTCCGTAGCGCTTTACAAGTTAATAACTAGATATGGCTAAAAATGACTAAAAAATATTTACAGTTCGCTAAAATAATTTAAAAAGAAGTAATAATAAGAATAACTATAAGTTAAAAGCTTCTTGAAATAGATGTGTTTTGAGTCTAGACTTAAACAAACTAACTGAAGCCGATTCCCTGATATTAGTCGGTAGCTTATTCCAAAGTCTGGGTCCGGCGACTGAATACGCTCTATCTCCATACGTCTTTAGGTTGGCAGTGGGTTCATTGAGTAATTTCTTCGAAGATGATCTAAGGGGCCGTTCACACTAGGCAGTTAGATCGATCTGAGATCGATCCGAGATCGATCTAAGCAAAATTGTGCCAAGTGTGAACACTTTAAACGATCCGAGATCGATCCGAGATCGATCTAGTTGAGACCACCTCGCGAGGTGGTTTCGGATCGATCCGAGATCGATCTCACCTAGTTTGACTTCTAGTGTGAACGCATAGCACTCCAAAATCGGTCTAACTGCGTTCTAAATAGCTTTGCAACCGGGCCTTTTTAAGTACTTCGTAGCCACGCCAATCTTTCATCTCTTGAAGGACTGCATGCTTATATGATGGCCAAATCCAAAAGAGGGGAAACGTGGTCGGAAAATGCAACTCTGGCACTGATAAGTGCATGGGGTGACAGTACAATACAAAGAAAACTAGGAACCTGTCATAAAACAGCAGACGTGTTTAAAGAAATAAGTGCTGAACTCGCGAAAGCAGGTTACGAGCGTGACTTCGGCCAGTGCAGAACAAAGATAAAACACCTGAAGAATGAATACAAGAAGTACAAAGACTCTCTAAGTCGGTCAGGTACAGGTAGAAAAAAAGAGCCCCGGTTCTTTAAACAACTGGATAGCTTCCTTGGCGATAAAGCAGAAGCGGTTGGTTTGAACATGGGTGTTGAGAGTGGGAGCAGTTCTACTCCACGAGTTTCTCCTACTTGTACCAGCAGTGAGCTTTCTCTGATCGACGACACGGACGCGGACGGTGGTAAGTGATTTTAAAACAATGTTCAAAATTCAACACCATAGACGTTCATATTTGGCTTAAGTACTCGGGTACTTATACCAATATGTAGAAAGATAGAAACTTTTCTGTGAATTACAATATTGACGAAGGGATGGACAGTACGTTTCTGGAGGGGGGGGGGGACAATTACAACAAACAAATTTGTGCAGAGGATTGGAAGAAAGAAAAAAAAATCGTGCAAATGCCATTTGTGCAATCTACATTGTATACTCATTTAAAAAAATTATTGCAAGCCGACTGTGATAAAAAAAATCTTACAAAACTTTCAGCCATAAATTTTTTTTTATATCTACCAAATAAATTGCCCAACCCCTCTCAAAAATATAATGGTCCATCCCTAATCATCTCCCAGGCTGATGGGATAGACCATTAATTTTTGAGGGGGGAGTGGGTTGGGCAATTTGTTCTGGAAAAAATTGTTTAGGACTAGATTCCTTTACGAAACATTTTTTCACGAGTACTACTGATTTAATGTAGATTGCACAAATGAATAATCATGCTTATGATCTCTGATACATTAATCAGGATTAATGCTTTGCGAGCTTTAACAATAGAAAACCGATACAATCACCATTTTCGTACTGTTCGAAAATGGCGATTGTAACAGTTTTGTATTGTTCAAATGTAAACACGGACTCGCAAAGCATTAATCCTGATTGGCATTCTTTAACACAAAGAAATTCATCACAAGTCATGATTAATTATTTAAACTAATCATAAACCCGCCTATGGAAGTAGCTCATTCAACAGCAGTTTGTTTACGATAGCATGCAGTTAAAATCTATAAATATCCCAAACTGACAATGTAAATTTGAGAGCACTAAGTAGCTCTATCTTGCCTAAAGGCCTATATAAGTCCTATACTGTTTCAGTTATCACGAGTGCTAGTCATACATAAATAAAATAAGTATTTTATTTGTTATAACAGACTGAGTATTACAGCTTAAAGCTGGTGGGGGCCTGATTTTACTCCTCACCCACTACATTTAAAACTGTTTTGGACACACTACACTCAACTCACAATTGATTTTTACGGAGGGAGGAAAACCGGAGAAAAACCCTTGAATGCAGATAAGGAATCAACAACAAACCTAACTCACATATGGTACCCAAGCCGGGAATCGAACCTGGGACAGCAGCGACGAGAGGCGAGTGTTTTACCACTGCGCCAACCTGCATCCCCATAATGCAAGGTTATTAGCAACAATCCAATGTACCATCTGCTGTACAAGGTGCTAATAAAGTACATCATGTTCCCCCTCCCCCTGTAGATTTTTTGTGAACCCCACCCCCCATATAAAAGAAAAATCAGAAAATTCTGATTATAATACCACAATTCCTGTGCAACATTTCAAAGTGTTTTTTTTTAAGCAGGGCCCTAACCAGACTGATCAAAAATTGAGGCGAGGCAAGACTTGAATAACTAGGGAGGTCAGGGGGTATTGCCCCCCCCCCCCCCCCCCCCAGAAAAGTTTGAAAATGTAGGTCCTCCTTAATGGTATTTCCTTCATTTTGAGGCAAAAATTAAAGGAGAGACTAGACTTGAGACCAACAATATAATGGGCCATCCCTAGTGGGGCATTGCGAAGACATTGCAATGCTATATGACAAGTGTGGAGAATGTTTCATCCCCCCCCCTCTGGGACTGGGGCACAGGTTTAATGACCAGTATTCAAGGCATTGTACAGCAAGAGCAGGGTATTTCCTCTGTAATTCCTTGTTGGGCAAGGTATGAAGCACGTTTTACCAAATTCAAAATCCAAGTCCAGCTTATGTTATTATTTTCTCACATGGTCATGTGACCTTGCCAATAAAAAAAATTGTGCTGGCACAAAATGGGTGCCAGAAATGACAAGAGCCAACATTACACTGTTTACTAATTGTGGCACGCTCTTTCCATGTCAGGCATAGCACAATTTGTTTTGATTGACAAGCAAAAAACACCGAGGTAATGTGACCATATCCTGCAAAGGGCCTATTCCTTGATATTAAAGAAGTTTAGATTACATGGCTTTTCATTTGTAAGTGGAAAAAATTATGTTACATGTGGTGCTAATTAGATGCTGATTTAGACAAATACCCATGACTTCCTTTTAAATATTTCAGAACTTGTAGAAAAATATGGAACAGGAGAAACATATGAGAGAAAGTGCCCCCAGTGTGGTCACCCTGTTGAAATGGAAACTGCTGGGGTTCATTTTGGATCTGATGGCATCATAAAGATTTATAGTGAGGAAGATCCATTCGAATGCCCAAAATGCTACTACCAAGATCCAGTCACATCAGGTACATATATTTTAGGCACCAAATAAATATTTCTGTTTCACTTATGATGCCTGAAAGTTTATGCATGTACATGTATATCACAAATGGATCCTCCACTATTTTTAATAATTACACAATATCTGAGACTAAGATTTAGAACAGTTTAAATAGTTGCACCATTAAGAACTTAATTCATATTATAATAATCATAGCATGGCCTTCGAAATATAGTTGATTCTTCAATTTATGGATTCTGTATCTGATTAGTGACCAAGGCCTTATCATGCACAATTACAGGTAAAGAGCCTATGAAAGAGCAAGAAGTGCATGTTGGTGCCTCTGATGCCAATAACAAAAAACGTGTCCAGCAAGATGAGGAAGTAAACAGAGAGAGAAAAACAAGGAATGCAACAGCTTCCAAGAAACAGAAAACAATGGATGCAATAAGTTCCTTTGTGGAATTTCAAAAAAGATCTGATGAGGCCTACCTCACTTACTTGAAAGAACAAGCTGCAGCTGAAGCGGAGTTAAGAAATGCAGAAATGAAGATGCAGTACAGTTCAATGGCTCTTCTAGCCAATGCCATAGCATCAAGAAATGTCAGTATGAACCCAGGATACTCAGGAACATCTCATGGCTACCACTCCAACACTATGATGCCTGACGCAAACCATGTTTATTATGGAGATCAAGGAGCAGTCAGGGGGGATGATGAGAACGCTACTTACTTTGAGCTATAACTCAGACTGATATCAGATGGAAATTGTGCTATACCTGCACTTTGTATTGTTCCTTTAATATTTGATTTACAGTTTTGTTTTGCATTATGTATGTACATGACCGTTTATAGAGTACCTACAATCTTGGACAAAACTGGAGAGAACTTTCTCCAGCTTAGAGCTTTCGCTAATTTTCACCCACCCCTACCCTCAACCTTCCTGTTCACCTTTGTTCAAAAATGTATATTTTGGTGCACATTCTTATGCACAACTAAAAATAATTACAACAATGTTGAGCTATGGTAAGTGAGATGTTAGTTTGTTTTGATTTGTTACTCAAGTTAGATTTAAGTGATCTTTGTGATTATATAAAGCCATGTGTCAATGGACCATTGCTGTTACTACTAGCATGCTGTAGCTCTAGGATGTTTTTTTATTCTGAATAAAAATAATCAACCAGAGCATTTCTCACTGCATTGGCATCTCCTTCATCTTCAGAATCTCTACTGCATTCCCTGTCAATTTCCCTGTTCATTCCATCCAGCCATTCATCTTCAAAGACTTCATTTCGAAACTCACACAGATTGTGCAACACACAGCATGCTGCTATCTTTGTGGGCAAGTACTGTAATGATGTGTCATTACGCTTTAGCAAACACCTGAATCTACCCTTCAGTCTGCCAAAAGCTGCTTCAACTACCATTCTTGCTCTGCTAAGTTGATAATTGAAGAGGACTTGCTCTGCATTCAAACTCCCATTGTCAGAAAATCCTTTCATCAGCCAAGGTAAAAGGGGATATGCAGGATCTCCTATCAGCATCACTGGAACACTGACTCCTGATATTTCTCTCATTTTCTAAAAAAAGGATTTAATTAGATAATGAAATTTGAAATATACTAATAAATTTCAGTAGCATATAAAAAGTGTCCAATATAGTACATGTATGTGTCATTTTGCAGCAACTTCTATCAAGTCAACAGTATTGTAGGCTAGACAAATGGGCCAAGTCAGGCAAAAAGGGCTTGAACGACACAAAATGTTAATATCTTTTGAAATTGTTCTATGTTTTGTATACCTGTGGTACTATTAGAATTTACATCAAGGGCACCACATTTTGCTACTGATATGTAGTGTTGATTCCATGAAATGGACAATTGAAGCCAAAATTTACAATATTGTTACACAAGGGTGTGATCACAATTTTAGTAGCCAAAGATGATTATTACCTATCATCAGATGATTATTTTCAGATATAACTTTTACTATTGCTAAAATCATATTATGAGCTAAGAGGGGCAGAATGACTGCATAAACGGTATTTTTTTGGCCAAAACGTGACCATCTCGTTCCTCATATTTATTGGTTTACTCTTTTTCCAGCAGGTATAATAAATGTCATACCTCAAAATCATCCCTATGACAGCATTCCTAATTTTTGTGGTCATATTTATAATAGGGCCCTTGCATCAAAATCATGTAAATTTCACCCCTGATTTTTGTTGTCAATTTCTTGAAAACTGACATTTATTGTTAGGAAATGAAATGTAGCTTCAAGACTACAATCAAATATTCAATCAGTTATAACAAACACCACTGTAGGAATTATTTAACTTCAATGTCATCCGGGCCCTTTTTACCTGATGCAGCCCAAATGGTTATGACGCTTTTTTTTACAATACATTGCATTTGACACAGTTACAGCAACAAAGAAACAGCTGTACATCAAAATTACATTAAGCTTACATCAGGAAAGAGTTCTCCACTTTGGCCTTTGATATAAATCAAAGAATTCTTCAAGACCCTTGCATCATGAACCCTTCCAGGCCACTTAATATAGATATCAGTGAACCTAGCAGAATAGATATTGATTAACATACAATCTTTATCTAAAGAAATACTAATAATGGCATAATGCTCGATTAAATATGAAGGGGGTAAGGTATCTGGTGTATTTGTAGACTAGTAGTTGGAGATCTTCCTTGTGACTGAGGCCTTTTAGGTCAAGTAAAAAAAATTTGTTTATCGTTTTCTGAGGCGGCCTCCTTTTTTTATTATTTGTTATAATCTATTAGGTCCTCTAATGAAATCTCTATCGAGAAAAAAAAGTCACAGGTGTTCCTGGCAAGTCATACACAGTACTTCTCTTGAGTAACATAACTTATTCCAGTTGAATAAATAAACATTGAGGATTGGGCAAATCATAAGTGATTTTTTTTTGTGTTTGCGTTTTGATACACAGTGCATGGGAAATTATGAAATCATGGTATGCCCGGTGCATAATAGATAGGCAACATCTTACATGACCTACATGTATTTAGCACCTTTGCCTGCAGATAATTCAATGGTGGAAAAATAACAAATAAAAAGGACCGCACGCCCCGTTTTGGGGGAAATCCAGACATTTTTTTACATGGCCTTAGTGAGGGTGGAACAAATTGCCATCTTGAATAGATTAGGGGGCATGGTTTGTTTTAATAGCTTACCTATGTGCATGGTCAACAACGGCCTGCATCACAATAGAATAGAAGCCTTTCCTGTTATAGTAGTCAGACGAATGTTCAGGAGGGGCTACAATAGGAATATGCGTACCGTCAATAGCACCTCCACACTGGGGGAAATTCCATTTCAAGGAAAAGCCTTCGATTATTTCTTCTAGTCTTTCACCGACAGGCCATCTGATACACAGTGGCAAAAGAACGTCCACAATGCTTTGGCAAACTTCCTTGATGATCATACATGCCGTACTTTTACCTATATCAAATCTCCAAGCAAGTGACCTTAGATCCTCGCCAGTAGCAAGGTGCCAGATACACACTGCAATTCTTTTCTGTACTGGAATTGATTTCCTTAATTTTGTGTCTTCTTTCACTAGGCGTCCGTTCAGCTTATTGCACACGAATTCAAACAGACTCCTTGACAATCTGAAGTTCTGTATCCAGAGGCTTTCAAAGTCCTTTCCGACCCAGCTGCTGACCGTATTTTCCCAGAAGAAACAAGTTAGAGGTTCTTCCCGGTTGCACCCAAAATCGTCTCTCATTGTCAGCAAGTATAAACTCGTTTAGAAAAAGAAAGAAAAACCCCTGAAGCCTCTTTCTTCGAGCTGAAATGATTCTAATCAATTCTGAGCGAGCCTTTTCTCTGCTTCTCCTGTGTTTCAGTTTCAAGGCTTCACATTGGACAACAGCACAAATCAAGCTATGTAAGTCCGCCATTTTGAACTTGCGCACAAAGATTACCAGGCCCTTACTAGATCCTCTCAAGATCCGAGTGAAGGCTAGGCTGCATAGCTGGAACAGTTTTTCTGCTTCAGTGTGAACGGAGACTAAAATCGATCCGAGATCGATGCGAGATCGATCTGAGATCGATCTAACTCAGATCGATCCAAAACAAGCAAGTGTGAACGGCCCCTAAATTAGACAGCGTGAAGAGGTCTTATAACTAATCAATTCCCTGATGTAATGTGGTGCGAGTCCATTCAAAGCTTTATAAGTCAATAACAGTACTTTAAAAACAATTCTAAAATGTACAGGGAGCCAATGTAACTTGACTAGTATGGGTTTGATATGATCATGCTTTCTAGATGAAGTAATGATGCGGGCAGCCGAATTCTGAACGTGCTGTAGCCTATCAACAAGATAGTTAGGGAGACCATGAAGCAAAGCATTGCAATTATCTAGCCTAGAGGATACAAAGGCATGCACCATTATTTCAGCAGTCTCCTGGGTCAAGTATTTCCTTATCTTAGCTAAGTTACTAATATAAAAATATGAGCATTTACAGATCTTTTTGACATGCTCCTTAAGATCAAAACATTGGTCGAATATAACTCCTAAATTACGAGCTTTTTCACTTGGCTTAACCTCCTCCTCACCAACTTGAATAAAATTAATATAGGGGCGTGGACGGTTCTTTGAGCTAATACATACGAGTTCAGACTTATCCTGGTTTAATTTTAGTTTGTTACGTAGCATCCAGTTGCCGATGTCTCTTAGGCATAGCTCCATAGCCACTCTTGCAGAACCTAGATCATCCTGGCAGCTAGTTTTGAATGACAAGTACAATTGTGTGTCATCTGCATATAAATGAAAAGGTATACCATGGTTTCTAGCTATATCGCCAAGAGGACTTGTGTAGAGGGAATATATAAGGGGTCCCAGCACTGAGCCTTGTGGAACGCCATATGGCAGATCTCTCACGGAAGATACACTGCCATTGACAGCAACAAATTGTTTACGTGATTCTAGATATAACTTGAACCATTTGAGGGCTGTACCTCTCACTCCAAATCGACTGTCCAACCTTGACAACAAGATTCCATGGTCCACAGTATCGAAAGCCGCTGACAAGTCAAGCAAAATTAGAAGAACAGATCGATTATTATCGATGGCAGTCAAAATATCATTCTGCACTCTTACAAGTGCAGTCTCCGTGCTGTGATAGCGTTTATAGGCAGACTGGAACACTTCGAGCAACTCGCATTTGTTATTAGTTAGGTGATCAATCATTTGTGAAGCCACAGCCTTCTCAGTGACTTTAGAGATGAGGTATAGATTTGACACAGGACGAAAATTCGAAAATTTCTCAAAGTCGGCACCAATTTTCTTTAGTAGTGGATTCAGCATAGCTGTCTTGAATCTCTGAGGTATATGGCCAGACTGGAGAGACAGATTGACGATACAGGTTATAACTGGCACAAGTAGATGCCTGCATTGCTTAAATACAGAAGATGGAATCGGATCCAGTGCGCATGACTTCGAGCACAGGCCATCCATATATCCAGATACTTCATTTTCGTGAACAGCATTAAATTCGGTGAGTAGATCCATTGGAGACATGTCGCCTTCAATATCCAACGAAACTGTACGGTAGAAGTCTCTGTTATTACCTTGAATGTTGTTAAGTTCACTGCGAATCTTCAAGATTTTATTCGTAAAGAAATCAGCAAATGAGTCTGCGAGACTGCAGTAATCAGGAACAGATGGATAGCGTTGGACAGACTTTGCATTTAAGAGTTTCTCCACAGTGTTAAAGAGTAACTTCGTGTCTGATGAATTCTCCCTTATGACAGCTGAATAATATTCAGTCTTAGCCGATACAATCATGTTGTTAAACATGGGATGAAAAACTACTTTTCAACTTTGAAAAGGGATAAAATCTGTAATACGCAATATATCAAAAATGCCCGACACAGTATTTGAGTCAATTTATTTGGGATTCTAAAGGGCTAATTAAGAAAAAAATTGTTTCAAAGCCTGAAGGGCTGAACTCCTTCTGGCGGACAGAGTCATTTCGCGTAGAAATATATACAACATCTACGCTTTTAACATTTGTTCAAAACGGATTAAATATGTACTTTCTTCAATTCAAGACCTTTAAAACGGTATATAGTACGTCTATGTGGCTTTAATTGCGACGTTGCAAGAGCGTTTTTCCGAAATGACACGTCGAACCTTTATCGAGACCTTAAAACTACCCTCGGAGACCCAGGGGCAGTTAGTGAACGACGGGCAAAAAACGGACTTGAATTACCAGTGTAGTATATAACTATCGGTCCAAGTATTAGAAGCATTACCAGTGTAGTATATAACTATCGGTCCAAGTATTAGAAGCATTACCAGTGTAGTATAACTATCGGTCCAAGTATTAGAAGCATTACCAGTGTAGTATATAACTATCGGTCCAACTATTAGAAGCATTACCAGTGAAGTATATAACTATCGGTCCAAGTATTAGAAGCATTACCAGTGTAGTATATAACTATCGGTCCAAATATTAGAAGCATTACCAGTGTAGTATATAACTATCGGTTCAAGTATTAGAAGCATTTTCACGCAAAAAAAACGAAAATTAAATAGACGGCGAGCGTATATTCACGAATTCAGCGTATAATACGTTACATAAGATTTACTTTTCGTTTAAACAAGGACCCGCGCTATAGCGATGTTTCGTGTTAATAAATATTGCAATTGTTATGCTAATGTACAACCATGATTTGCAAAGCCCGCTTTGTGTTAGGGACCAATGGATCTCTGGTTGGCACACTAACGAAACATCGCTATAAAAGGGAAAAGACCCTCCTTTTCTCGCCCTTTGGGATGTGAAGCAAGTTAGCAAGTAATCCGTCTTCTCCTGTTAGTAATTTAGAATACTAAATTACTGAAGGCAAAACTAAAATAAGAAAAGTAAGCATCAGGAAGCTAGTTGCTCACAGTATGCCTGTCAATAGCTTTGAGACTCGTTTACAAACTCTTTAGTCTATTCTTTCATAGACATTCATATCTAATATACATTGTAAAATTCATTAATAATTCATAAGGGTACTAGCCAATCCCATGTGCTGAATGACACCACATGATCGCCTCTGTACACCCACGTAGAAACCTGATTAATAAAACATCAGGTTCTGTATCGATATAAAGACCCCATGGTCCGCGATACAGACACTTAGGTCCGTGATACAGACACCATGGTCCGTGATACAGACCCCACGGTCCGTTATAGCTCTAGTAGTATTCTGTATCAGGTACAGAATACTAGCTAAGCTAGTGAGGGAAGTCTCACGACCGATCACTGACTACCCCTATCCCGGGACGGGTGAAATGACAAAGTACATCTGCTCTCATATTATGTACACACCATCTATTCCATGTGGGACCGGTTTTTCTGCATGCTACGCTCTGCTCTCTTATTGCATACACATTGTCTCTTCGATGTGGGATATGTTTTTGTGAGAAACTAATTCATCCCACATTGATAGCAGGGTGGGAGAAATCAAAGGTTAAAATTTTATGTTGTGCATATCAATGGATTTTAGTTATCTATTCATTTCACCAGTAAGATAAAATATTCGCGTCCGATCTGTATGGGCTTTACAATGGCTCGCCGCTTTGCCCATACAGATCTCCCGCTCATATTTTAACTACTACTTACAAACTCATGAATTATTCATGAGGATAAAACAAAATAAATGAATGTTTAATGAGTGTCTATAAATGTGATATAGAACTGGTCTCATTTACATAAACTTTAATTTTGATTTTCTCGGCCAAAATAAGTCGTATCGCCAAAATAACTGAACAGCATGACTCTACATCTTTAGTTTTTTTAAGTAATTATAAAATTCGAGTCCGTGTTGTATCGGAGATATATCTACCCATGATACAACACGGCCTCTCATTTTATAAATAGTACTTCAATGTTCTCAAGTTTAAGTGATAATAAAGCCTCACTAGATATCCCAAATAAACTGATTAAATTTGCTAAAGAGCAACTGGCAATACCCTAATACTAACAGGGGTTGTACCAGATATCTTTAAAATTTCGAGTCACTCCAGTCTTTAAGAGTGGTATTTTTACTGACCTAGCTAATTACAGACCTATTGCAACACTTTCTCCTTTTAGTAAGATATTAGAAAGAATAGTTTATAACCAGCTTATTCAATTCTTAGATAAGCACAAAATTATATTTGAATATCAGTTTGGCTTTAGAAAAAAACACTCTACTGAACAGGCAATACTTGAGATTACCGATACTCTTAAGATGGCAATTGATAACAAAAAAATTACTTGTGGGATATTTCTTGATTTTGCCAAAGCTTTCAATACTGTCAATCACGAGATTCTCCTAAGAAAATTATACCGTTTTGGTATTAGAGGCATTCCATTTAACTGGTTTTCCAGCTTTCTTAATAATCGCTCCCAGTATGTAAAAATAGGTGAAGTAGAATCAGACAGTCAGATCATTAAGTGTGGACTTCCACAAGGTTCCACACTTGGACCCCTATTGTTTTTATTATATATAAACGATTTGCCAAACTCATCGCGTAAGTTATCATTTAGAATCTTTGCTGATGACACAAATATATTCTATTCTAGTAAAGACCCCAAACAACTTGAATCCATTATGAATGAAGAGTTAACACAAGTCTTTAAATATTGTGCCATAAATAAATTGTCAGTAAATCTTAAGAAAACAAATTATATGATTATTACTTCCTCTACTATTAACATTAAAAATTTAGAACGTAAAACTTATATTAAATATCTTGGATTTTTTTATTGATGAGAAACTCATTTGGGAGCCACAAAATAAGCACATTAGCAACAAGATTGCAAAGAATATTGGTGTTATCAATAAATTACGTCATTATCTTAATTTACACATACTAAAACAATTGTATTACATCCTGGTTTATCCTTATTTAAATTACGGATTAATAAGCTGGGGTAATACCTATAACTCTAGATTGGTTAAGTTATCAACTAAACAGAATAAATGTATTAGAGGTATGTTCTTTGTTCCAAATCGTGAAAGTGCTAGACCTTATTATAATCTGTTAGGGATCTTGAGGCTTAATAATATATTAAAATTAAAACTGGAGTCCTAGCTTATAAAATTGTTTATGATAAACAGAATGGTCCATTGATATTGCAAAATGTTCTTGTCCCAGTTTCTCAGATCCACAGCTATGATACTAGATATTCCTCAAGAGATAATATGTACAGACCAGCAATAAGAACAAACTATGGGCTATTTTCATTTCGATATTTTGCCACTAGAGTATGGGAAGAAATTATACTCAACATTAAACAATTGGGAAAATGGAAATTTAAGAAAGACTACAAAAAAACATTGTTAGAAAATCAAACATAGAATTCCTTCTTTTTTTTTTATTCTATCCTTCTACTGATTGCCATTATGCCGAATTGCCAACATGCTGCTTGCTCTGAATTTCCTTAGACAATTATTTCACATAATTTATATTACTATTTCTTGATGTCGCAGAGGCCAACTCGAATGCTTTGCTACTTTGACCTTTGTACACTCACTTGTAATTACTTTTTCCTTTTTCTCTACCTATAGTCTCTAGTTAGTCTAAGTTACATTGTTAGAATATTTTCTGGAAAAGTGTAAGAATAAATTGAATTAAATTGAATCAAGTTTTCAATTTGAATTTCGCGCGATACGAAATGTCAGAGATCACTCAAGCGGACCATCACATGTCTCAGAGCTTTGAACAGAGATGTTCACTTAACAAAGGCTGATATTGACAATCAAAGTGTCTTTAGCTTGATTGAGGCGCTTTCATAGTGCGAGTCCTTCTTTAACCCTTTTCTA
The DNA here is from genome assembly GCA_030867875.1 of Actinernus sp. WN-2022. Classification (NCBI taxonomy): domain Eukaryota; kingdom Metazoa; phylum Cnidaria; class Anthozoa; order Actiniaria; family Actinernidae; genus Actinernus; species Actinernus sp. WN-2022. Next base: position 32,394,347 of record JAOWCC010001634.1, read on the forward strand.
CTGTTAAACAAGAAGTTCCGGTAGATAAGGGTGCTCCTCCGTTTTCACACATGGCGAACGCGAAATTTGGAATTCAAATTAAAGAACAGCAAAGAACGTAGGCGAGTGAATCAGCTTCTCCTGTTAAAATGTGAAATATCGAACAGCCATCAAAAGGTGAACCGAGGGAAGACAGTTGTTTGTTAAAGACTTTAGGCGGTATTTTATGACTGCTTACGAACTCTGTAACCCTTATCCTGAAGTTCAACATTTATGTATTTGATTTGAATTTCGTGCGACAAGAAATCAGTAGGGAGTAGTGAACATCACAGAGATGTCCACTCCACAAAGGCTGAGTGACAACTGAAGGTGTCAGTGGCCTCACACCGCAGCAAAACGTCACGCGCATGCGCTTTTGATGAGTCCATCGCGTGCGCTTCTCCACAGTTTCCGGCCAAAGCTAAAAGAAAATAGAGGCAATCACCGCCTGTTTCTAATTTTAAGTACGCACGCAGTAGTAAATACGTGAAATGTTTCCCGAAAAACACCAAAACTACTTAAAAGCTAAGCCTAAGACTTTAACCGATTGAAGTTTTCTTAATTGTTAATTTACCGTGAGTATACTAAGTTATAAAATTATTTACTGAAAACGTTTAAGATCTCGGAAACTTGTATTTGAACTCCAGAGCCTTCATTCTTTCGGCCAGCGGAGCATAACGTTTTGACGCGGTGTGCAGTGACCTGGCCATGGTCATTTTATACCAGAATTTCCTGTTTAAACTTTCTTTTTTTATTTTAGGCGACAACCGTTGTTTTACCTGCCTGGGGCTCTAATGGTGATGGTTATATCTACGAGATCAGCATCTACACGGGAACGTTCCGAGGCTCAGGAACAACTGCCAACGTTGCTATGGTGATTTATGGTGACCATGACAACAGCTCTGTCATCCCTTTGACGGAATCAAGCTGGAAATCAAAGAAGCTTCTTTCTCGTGGTAACGTTTCAAATTTAATGGTTAATGCGGAACGGAATTTGGGTCCAATTAATTGCATCGACATATGGCATAACAATGCTGGAGACGATCCTTCTTGGTTTCTACACCAGGTTGTCATTCGTGATGTACAAACAGACAATAAATACTTTTTCCTCTTCAGCGATTGGCTTGCAGTTGACAAAGGGGATGGGAAAATCCAACGGCGGATTTACACCGCGGGTGAACAGGAAATGACAAAATTCCGAAATCTTTTCTACGCGCATACTGCTAAGAGCTTCGGCGACAAACATTTGTGGATGTCTGTGGTGCTACGTTCTCCCACAAGTCCCTTCACTCGAGTACAGCGTGTTACGTGCTGCTTATCGCTGTGTTTGTCGGTAATGATTGCCAACGCCATGTTTTATGAACAAGATGAAGGAATAGAGAAGATAATCAATCTTGGTCTGATAAAATTTAATTTAAATCAAATTATCACTGGTATCGAGAGTAGCCTTGTGGTAGTCCCACTGAATGTTCTTATCATCACTTTATTCCGCAAAGCTCGACCAAAAGGTAAACAAAACAGAGATGGTAAAAATGAAACCAATCCTGAAAACAACAAAATCCCAGATCCTAATAAAGATGGTAACCTTGCTAAAAGGAACAAAAGGAACTGTGGACTCCCGCACTGGTTTGTATACATCGCTTATACGCTCTGCGTCTTAAGCTCCGTGGCATCAGCTACGTTTGTGATATTCTATAGTCTGCAATGGGGCACTAAGAAATCCAACGAGTGGCTAATATCTGTGATGGTATCCTTCGTACAAGACATCTTTGTCATGCAGCCCTTGAAAGTGGTGTTGATTGCAGCTCTTTGGTCTCTTATTTTCCGTAAGCCTCCCGAAGACGAACAAGTTAAGATGAAAGACAGTCAAGAGGACCAAACTAAAGAGGACAGTGATGGCATAATCGAATCATTTTACCCTTTGAATGATGATGAGGTGATAGCGTCCCGTGAGCATAAATTAAGAAGTAACAAGATGAAGTCGATATTCAAGGAAGTTGGTTTTCATCTGACATTTTACGTCTTATTGTCGACCATCTTGATTGGTGGAGAATCCGGCCATCGTTACAGGCTGTCGAGTCATATTGAGAACGTATTCACGAATAAGAGTGAGAAGGTAACTGGTCTATTTTAAATATTCCCTTCGGTTGAATGTTGTTAAAGTTGTTTTTTGATAAACGGCATGGTCTTAAAAGTTAGATTTAAAGTGCCACTACGACGAAAATTTACCATTTCGATTTGCCACTTTTTCAATGTCAATAGGTCAATCAGTATTATAAATATCCGAAATAGTAAAAAAATATTCCCAAATGGGCATGTTAAACCATAAAATTTTAGGAGAGTTTACCGGTAAAATCCTGTCCGCCATTACTGGAAGCCGTCCTCAGTATTCAGCGACAACTTCGTTGCGCGGAATAGTGTGCATAGAAAAGTAGCATCGCCAGAAATCGAGGACCTGTGATTGCGCAATCGATTTTGAAAACAGCCGCGAGCGTGAAAATGAACCCAGTGAATTACAAAGAAATGTATGGACGTAGAAATTGTTCAAAATATATCTCGCAAATAAATATGAAAAGCAAAAATGTGAATAGCCAGTACGATAGATAGATATATAATAAAACACACTGCATAGAAATTTAAGTATAGGCTATAGATTTCATGTGTATTTACCGGGGTGTTTACGAAACTTTTTGTGATCACTTTCTCACAAACGTTTATATGAATTTAACGAAATCCGCGATTATCGGCAAACTGAGCATGATAGTAAAAATGTGCAAGTGGGTATGATAAAAATATACTTTGCATCAACTAACCTACTTGTCTATATCGCTGTCCGATAACTTTTGTTGTGTATCTGCTCCAGTTGAAAACTGTGCATAAAGGAGATCCTTGAAAATTGTTAAACATTCCACGGTAAAAGCCAAACAATCGGCTCTCTTCACACTGCGATATCTCGCTCGAAAACTGGTCAAATGTATTGCCAAACCCATCGTTAGAAAGCTTGTTTACTCTATGTTTTGACTGCTTCGAAATACTTTTGGTCAGTGGTTTCTACATGGGCATAAACTTTGTTTAGTTGCCGCTGTTTGTTTGGTTGTGGCGTCACAACCTCGTTCCCAGGGTCTTCCGCGCAATCCAAGATGGCGGCCGGGAACTACCCTGGGAAAGAGGTTGGTGGCGTCAGAAATGAGCCTGAACCAAGGCTTACTGGACAGCAGAGCACAGCAGACGTGAAAGAATTTAAAATTTCACACTGGACACGAGGAACTCTGCACTTTCTGTCCACCGCCATCTTGGATTAATGGCATTAGCCGCTAACCGCGCGCGGGCTCAAATGTCCTCGATTTCTGGCGATGCCAACCTCGCAAAGATAAATATAACTTTCTTCTTATGTACGTGAAGACGTTTTTAGTAGAAATATGCCTCCAGGCGTTGTGTTCTGCATGCAGGCGAGCGTTAAGTGTATGACATCACTTCCGCTGAATAACATTTGTTTAAAGCTGAACAAAGGGAACGGCCTCCAGTAATGGCAGACGTTTAGATTCAATATTCGGAGATCAAAAAATAAGACTTCCTGTCGTTGTATCGAAAAACAATTTGAACTGGTAATAATATATCAACTCTACTTTATGAATATGCAAAAAGATTGATATGGCAAAATTTGATCGTAGTGGCAGTTTAAATGGAACAACTGACGGTGTGTCGAGTGCCGAAGACGCGAGAATCTAGGGGATTTGGGGGCAAGGCCCCCTCCCAGATAAAAATAAATTATAGAGTTCGGAAATAATGCTCTTTCCAGCATTCTCCATGAGATACTCCGTCCTAACAAAATAAATACCCATGTTTTTATCAGTTAGCCTATAAGTTTTTCATCCACAATCGCATCATCTTAGTCATATTAATATACATACTTTCGCAATCAGTTTGCCTTTCTTTATCTGGAATTGTATTACTAGCGCCAAAAAAACGTTAATACAGAAACGTGAAACCCTAAATAAAGACTTAGATAACCAGAATCGTAGCATATGCCTAGCTATATAGGGCTTAATACTGGCAAACGTTCTTACGACTTTATCAGAGTCCATGTCCTTGTGTTTGTGTATATGAAGGATAGCGAGAGAGGACAATCTCTTATCACCCATAGTACTACGAAGTGGAGTTTTAATTCGCTTCATTCCACTAAAGCTTCGCTCTGCAGCGCATGTAGAGATAGGATAAGTTAGGAGGGTTGTAATAGCAACATATATTCCAAAATAGAACTCAAGGTTGGCATGGTCAAGTCTTTATGATGATTATTGAAGTAAAGCAAAGTGTGAGGTATTCAATATAATTCTATTTTCCAGACTTAAAAAGTACGCACGTGCGTATGTACAGTACGTAAAATGTAGCAATGCCTCAGTCTGCCTCATGGATCTTATGCTGTGTTTGTTTCCTGTAAATTGTACACTAGATGACATTTATGGACCGATTATCTTGTCCATAAAACTCATCTTATGACGTCACACGGTTGTTGCCATTGTCACACAACAAAATATATATTGTTTTCTGACAATAGAGGCAATCGGTGACGTCATAAGATCCAAGATGGCGGTACCCGGAAAATTCAATTCAAATGAGTTTTAAGGACAGGAAAATCGGTCCATAACTGATACCTAGTGTACAATTTACAGGAAACATACATATCATTGGATTTAGGTATCCATAACAAACATTTGAGAGTAAACATTGTCAGTGGAGGTTCCCTTTAAGAAACCTTGTTTCGCAGGAAAAGCGACCTATGAAATTTAAGATGTGCAGGATGTGGCTGAATTTGAAAGATAGTAAATCGTATACATACAGTATAGGTTAAAATCGGCGAGGGAGCAAAAGCCAAGTAAAAAGGCTTGAGCCTCGTACGTATGGCGCAGCTAATGCCCAAGCTTCAGCTGGCTTGATTCTCACTGTAAACAGGGTCGGCTAGGGGTTTTGGGTACATCTACATCTACCATATTAGGGCACGCCCTCTCTTCGAGGCTTATGTGCCCGGACAGCGGCTAGATCTTAATGTCAGCAAACAAGATCTTAATGATTTAGTGCACAGACAACCCTCCGGAAAGATTCGAGGATATGCATAATGCACGGGTATGTTGCTGAAAAGGAGTTCACCGGAGCCGTACTATCAACGTCGACCTGCTTACATATTGCATACGATTTACCATCTTTCATATCAGCTGCATTCTGAACGTGCTTTACAGCCTTCATACATCTTATAGAGTTCAGCGTAAAGCCTGCTTAAACATTAGCTATGCTACCTATCCATGGCCGTTAATTAATCATTTCTTTTTTTATAATTTCCCTCACCGAAAAAGAATTAACGCCCTACTGTGAACTTTGAATTTCTGCCTACCATGGCTTTGGCTTACTGTGTATACATCATTTCGATACCTCATTAATAATTAATAAGGTGTTAGACAATCCTGTGCTTTGAATGATACCACATAATGGCCTCTATATACCCAGTACAGACCTGATTAAATATTCAGTTACTAGCTCTTGTTGGATACATAACTGATTAATAACACATCATTCAGGTCTGTATCTGTGATACAGATGTGAGTATAAAACATGAACGTCTAAATATCACTGATACTTCTGTATCGCTGACACAGACATTGATGTTTTAATAATCATACCCGCACTGTACCCAACAAACACTGTGCTAGTACCTGATGCCTGCAGACCGTTTCATCATTATGGGATTTGAATTCAGTTGTCAGTGCACGCTGCGCAAACGATATAGCGACATCAAAATTTCCCATTTTCTTATTTTTTCTTATAGTTTGTATTGTATCGAATCTAGATGTGCTCGCCTGCGGCTCGGATCTATAAATACTGATACAACACGGCCGCTCATTCTGTAAATAGTACGTACACGATTTACTATGTTTTATTATTCGGCATTTAAAGTCGTCGATCGTTTTCTAAAATATGCCAAAGAGACTTTACGTATGACAAATGACAAATGGGCCGCGCAAAGCGAAAAGGGACCTTATGACATATGACGTCATTTCGAGAAAGTCGCGCGAAAATAAATCAGTTTGAATTTAGTACAGCAAGCGGGTTACGGGCTACCAAAGAATCAGGAGAATCAAAATTACTTCCACAGATCGATAAAAATGAAAGAAAAGTGAAATAGCAATATTTATAGTAGCACATGTTTTCATTAATTAGAAAGACATTTTGTAAGAAACGGCTTTTCAGATGAAGAATAAATTTGTAAGAGACTTCAAACTGGCTTGTGAACGATGACTTGCATCTGTACTGGTTTGAGTGTTGTTCAACTTTTATCGTTAAATATTTCGCGAAACAACTGCAATAGAGGCTTTCAGTGTATTTGAGAGGAATGACGAGGAGATTGTTGGACTGACAGAACATCTTGGAAAATAATTACATTTAGCTTTACATTTAGCTTTTCAAAGGCGAGCAAATGTCAACAAAATGAGAACAGTCGTTTGAGTAGCATCTTTTGAACAGCAATTTTATTGTAGTTTAGGAACTGAAGTTTGGCAAATCATTATTTCCCTATCTAAATCAGTTGTCCAACTGTTCCAAACAGCCCTTAACTCAAAATCGGCACAATATGTCATAAGGTACATTTTTTGCTTGGCACACCCCGAATGTGATTACGAGTAGAAAGGTAACGCAATCAGTTGTCAGACCTGTTTATCCTAAAAGTCAAAGTGTATTTTTACCCTATTTATTTCTTCTGTAGGTCTCTGATACAAAGTCGTTCTGGAAGTGGTTGGACACATACCTCATTCCTGGACTTTACGAAACCAAGTGGTACAACGGCAGAAACTTCACAGACGAGGAAGGATTTATGTCAACCAAGAAAGCTTTCCTGGTCGGCATGCCAAGGATAAGACAGACGCGAGTTAAACCAGGCAAGAACATTCTTTCGTGTTAATTTGAGATATAGTCTTTTTATTATTCGACTTGACTTTCATTTCCAAACGTTTTTTTAATACCGTATCTAGTAATAGTAAAACCAACGGTCCTTCTTGTAGCTTCATTTCTGTTAGATTATGCCCGAGGGTATATTACCAGTTCCTCCTGGAATCGCATAGTCACAGATGAATCGCACGAGTGCGTTTGCGAAATCAGGCACTGATTGGCTGAGAGGAGTGGTGATTCAAAGTGCATGGGATCATCACTGTAGCCCGGTTACACGTGCTATTTATACTTAGCAAAATATCAACAAAAGTGATAAATAATCAAGTCATCGGACAATGTGATTCAAGGGAAATCACATGCCTGACTCGGTAATTCCACGTTAACTTGCACTCGAAAAACCGACTCGGGCGCGGAATATCGGTTTTCTCATGCAAATATTAGTTTACGTCGAATTACCTCCCGAGATCGTAAGCCATGTGATTTTCCTATAATATTACCAGTTTGTAATCTCCCAAATGCATACTCAATTACGCACAAATCTAACAGCTGACTATAAAAAAAAAGTCGCATGTCGCGTTTGCAGATATTTTTTTTTTAGATTAGCATTTTTTCTTACAACCATCTGTAAGCATCCATATTTATTTTCTAGGATTCTAGCCAATTAACGTCATGCATGTTGTTTATTTTTGTTTATTAGTGGAATGCGAGGCAACGAAAGACTACCCGTCTCTCATGGAAATCTTTCCAAAGTGTTATCCGAGCTACTCTTTCTTAAATTCAGACGAATCATCACACGCACAATCCCTTAATGACAGCGTCTTGAACGGTGAGATCGGATTCGAAAGAATTTGCCTTCAACCATTTCTGTTCCAAAATTCCACTGCACTCGGAACATTACCAGTTGTAACAAGTGATGTGACATACAGTGCCGGAGGTATGGTGGCAGATTTGGGATACACCTTGTCTACGGCAAAAGACGTTATCCTCAACATTAAAAAAGACAAGTGGATTACTCGTCAAACGAGAGGCATATTCATCGACTTCACTGTGTTTGAACCAGCATCAAGTCTCTTTGCTGTTGCACGATTTACATTCGAGTACAAAGAAACAGGAAAAATACGACCTTCATACCGAATAGAGCCGTTGGCGCTCTATGGCTCGGGTAGTGGTGCCTTTGATGCTGTCCTTGTTGTATTTCAAGTTATAATCGTTCTAATGATTATCTTTTCTTTCATGAAAGAAGTTGTAAAGATTACAAAAGAAAAATTCTCGTATCTCAAAGAGTTCTGGAATGTTTTAGAAATCCTGCTCGTTGGTTTCGCAGTAGCAACAATCGCGCTACACATCGTGAAGACGATATATGTTGGGCAAATGATTAAGAAGATTCAAAAGAACCCTTTTGCAAGAATGAGTTTTGATTACGCCGCCTTCGGAACAGACGTTTGGAAGGCATTAGCGTCGGTTGTCATCTTCCTGGCCACTATTAAACTCCTCAAAATTCTCAAGTTCAACCCACTAATCATTTCCTTTACCCTGGTGATGAAGCTTTCCCAGCCATATCTAGTATCAATGTCGGCACTGTTCGTGGTTGTTTTTATGGCCTTTGCACACATGGGACACTTCGTGTTTGGACCTCACCTTGTTATGTACTCGACGTTCATGAAATCGTTTGTCAATGAGTTCGAGATGATACTTGGAAGAAGTGTTTTTCGCGAACTCACAAGTGTTGCTCCCACGATTGGTCCATTCTTCTTTTTCAGCTACTTCATGATCACTACGTTGTTGCTGGTTAACTTCTTTGTGGCGGTTCTTAATGACTCGTACGAAGATGGACGCAAGATGATTGAAGACGAAGAAAACAACGAGGACTTGAAGGTGGCCATGTTGATGTCAGCTTACTTGAAGTCATCTCTCCAAGACATCTCTAACGACCTCAAGAAAATACCAAAGACAACTTCAAGAGATCCCGAGGTCATTTATGCTTTAACATCAGATTTTGACTATGACAGAGAAAGAGATTACTTTCTTTACTAGGATGAATTGCTGAGTATGCTAAAGTGTGTCCTGTATTTATGCAAAAACAAGAATTTGATTGGTCGGAGGTCGTCAAGATAATTTCTTTCTTTCGGCGGAGAGGTTGATCTAATGCGTTGCTCGATAGTAAAAGCAAACAAGTATGTATTTGTTTGTTTAGTTTATATCTTTGCACCTTATTTATATTAAATATGACATGTCTGCTTTTTAGAACTATTAGCTCAGGGTACACTCTGGCGTTGAAGGATTTCAAATTGTAATGGTCCTCGTCAAGTTATCTAAGGCAATATAATTTTACAATATAACATTCAACTAAAGCTATTAAATAGTGAAACAGTAACTAAGCTATTAAATATCTCAAACAACGTAAAAAATGTCACACAACACTGTAACTACCTGTCTGCTACGATGACAGAAGAAATGCATTATCTCAAGACTGTACGTGATTCTGAAGGGTCACGCTGCTCTCGAGTTGTGACGTCATCCCATATCACCGAAGTTCTGACGTCAAAACCTCAGACACTGAGAACTGGCACGCACTTTTCAGCCAATCAGAAACAAGATTATCACATATACACGTATATATAGTGTATAATAATATAACTTACTATAACTAAATCACTAAGGGAGCGGTCATTAATTACTGGGGGGGGAGTGCCGGTAAATTTAGGGGGAGGGCTAAGATTTTTTGGGCTTCGATTTGGGGAGGGTCACAAATTTTTGGGCGCCTGTTTTAACAATGAAACTTTTACAATATTTTCAAGCTACTTCCGTGATCGACCATTCAGCTCCACCTTGGAAATGTCCCTTAACCAGCAATCAGCGCGTGCTGGATGCTGCCAATGGGCAACGTTCGAGACCTCAAACATTCTGCTTGATAACGAGGTTTTCAGGAGTAAAACAAAAGAAATGCTTTCCTCTTTTGGTAAAAAAAAAGACGTCATTTTTTTATGTTTTGGGTGGGCCAATATTTTTTGGGCAGATGTTTTGGGGAGGACCAACATTTTTGGGTCCTCGTTTTAGATATTTTACCGGCCCTCCCCCCCATTAATTAATGACTAATTGTTACTATATATTAATAAATCAAAGTGGAAGTGGAACTGAACCCTAACATCAACCCAACTTCTATACAAAGAAGTATTCGAAAAAAATGAGTTATGGTATTTTGTTTCTCTGTGTTTCGCGGCTATGATAAGAAACTCTGAAAACCTTCCTCACAACCTTCGCTATGTACTGACGGCTAAGTCTTGTAATTTGTGAATGTCAGGTACAGGGAATAAATTAGTTTTGCCATGCTGTCCCCGACATTGAAAAGCTAAACTAACGGTTTCTAATTGCGGACCATTTTGGTTTCTTTGTGCTGGAGGTGTAATTGTTTTCCCGCTTAGTATGTGTGATGTACAATATGGGAAATTTGCACTGAATTGAGTCTCCACACAAGCTAGATTTATCAGCGGAGAATCGGTTATTTTTCGAACTTGAAAACTAATTTTCCTTTCATAGCCGCGCAGCACAGAGAAAAATAAAATAGTAGACCTCATTTCGTTCGAATACAACTTTGTATAGTGGTTGGGTTGATTTTAGGATTCAGTTACCCTTCTCGGGAACATCGAGGATCTCGGGGAAACAAATCTCACTGTTTCCCTCGGGACCAGATATTATAAAACGACAGTGCTTACTGTCCACTTCCGAAACATGGGATAATGTCGGTCATTTTGTTTCAGTTGCTTCGCAGCGTGAACTCGTATTTACCAGTGCTTCAGAGTGGAATAAGATACAGTACATTTGGTCTGAAAGCCTTTCGGTAGTAAAGGAACACTTTGAAAGCATTTCGAACACTGCTTTACATGTCAAATATTTCAGCAGAGAATCGTCAATTGATTTTCACTTTATAAATACATGTACTATAGCTCCTCACAGCCAGCGACAAAACATCTTCTCAACCAAAATTTGAGTAATGTAAAAATCTGAGTACCTGTCTTTGAAAATTGTTAGCACTGAGTTAACTGCAAAGAAACTATCGTCCACCTTTGGCTTCGGGCTTTGAGTTTGTGGAACTCTTCGGTATTCTGACAGCCATCGAAACGCTCTTTAAACTGCCACTAACAAATCTGAATTGTTCTGCACGGACGTCTCTTTTTCCAAGTGCCAGTCAATCCAAATACCATACAGACTGCTAATCCACAACAACTTTCCATTGAAGAAAACGCGAATATAATTTATTGACATGCCATGTCAACACATGGCATGATTTCGGTTGGCTAGTTTACAATTTGCTTCATTTAGTTTCACTTCAAGTAAGTAAACTTCGGATGTTCAGCTTAACATAGTCATATATTAATTTGCTTTATAACCATTTGAACTTTTGATTGATCGATCTTTGGCTTTGAATGCTGGTAAGCAACTTTGACAAGTTTTACGGAGCTTTCAAAACTGTAAGCACTTTGAACGCATTAGCGCATGTCCTTTGTACTTTAACTGATGGATATGGGCCTGAGTCGAGTTCCCTCTTATCGCTTGCGTGAACTTTGGCACGCTTCGATCGGTCACGCGTCAGATTGCTCAGCAATATACAAACCGACAATGTATGTGTTTGTATGGCTATGTTGAGGTTACCTCTTTGGTATATACTAAACAATTATTCTCTTTAATCCCGGTGAATAGTGTCTTTTAATTAGAATATTTACGGAGATTCACCTCGATTTCAGAGAATAATTCTAATAGTGTCACTTCAGTTGTGTTTTCTTCCTGTATACAAACCATTGGGAATAGTTAAAATAAATTATGTGTAATCAATTCGTACATTTATTGTGTGCTATGCATGATAATCATCGAAAAGACGTATTTGATAATACACGTTATTAATAATGTGTTGATGCCTTATATTAACCGCTAATATTACATGTTGAAATAAAATAATTATCTCGCATTCTTATCTACCATACTTTTTTGACTACTGCCCTGCATTATTATTCCCACATTATTGTTTAAAAATGCTACCATTTGGGGAAAGGGGGGGAGGGCAGAGGAAGCAGCGATTGGCAGGGGATGGAAGGGAAAAGGAGAGTCGGGAGGCCAGAGAGGGCAGGGGAGGGAGGGTTGGCAGAGAGGGCAAGGGAGGGGAGGCTAGGAAAGGGGAGACCTGGGAGGGCAGCGAGCGAGGCCAGAGAGGCCAGGGGAGGGAGCGGTTGCCAGAGAGGGTATGGGAGTAAGGGCTTGGGACGACAGGGCAGGGCAGTGATGAAGGTGATCGAACTTCTCGGTCCCTGAGAATTTATCACAAATATGTAACCTCTTGCAAACGGCCAGTAAAACTTGAGTACAAAGTTTACAACTGGACTCTTTCCGATTTGTATGTGAAGATAACGTAATTTGAAACGTTTCAGTCCATAGCCAGTCTTCATTCCCAGCATTATTGGCAGTTAATAGCACGTTAGTCTTGATTTGTTTTGAATACTGTCTTCATCTGCCTAATTTATAGTAGTACATGTTCTTTCTTAACAAAACAGTACAGAGGTGATACATTTGATGAATGAAACCTAGATTGACAACAGAGGCACGAACAGGTAGACATATAATGGCTGTTAATAATGCTGCATCGCATCAAGTCACCCCAAGACCACCTATTGCAATAAAAGGTGCCCTTGTATTACTCACGGTGACTTTTGACCCCTTGGATGACTCACGGTGACTCTGGACCCATTGAGTGACTCACGGCGACTATGGACCCCTTGGGTGACTTACTGATGAGAATGTTTAATAAATCATTGAAAAGAACGACCAACTACACCCTGAATATTAGGCGTCCTAACGTTCATGAAAGAAGAAACATAGCGCCTCAATTGCGAACTCGTGGATGGAAAGAGTATTTTAATTGTGCTCTCAATAGTAAACATTTGGTTCCCTTTTCACGCGCAAAGGTTTCAGAAAGGGGACCGTACCCGACATGATTTTTTTTATGTTTGGTGTGGAAACATTAAATTAAATTTACCCTGATTAATTGGCCTTTGTATAAAACAAATATTTAGAATCAGAAGTACAGTGTGTATGATAGCTAATGAATTTTTGTTTGGTGATTTTTAATTTTTTTACATATTTTTATGTGGCGAAATCTTTCACTGTTGGCGATCTTCTAGCTGCATGAACAATTTTCTTTTTCGCGTTTTAACCGTCATATGAAATTACCTAATAACAACAAGCAGCTTTCTATGCGGCCAAACCATTTCTTGTCTTTCTCAAATGTAAACAAGACTATAAATTATTTTAGACCCGGAACATTTATCAGATTTTGGAAGGATTCGTTGAGTTTGAATTAAATCAAATTTCAAATTTGCCACTCCGAAATCAGATATCCAGATACTGCATTTCAGAAATCGGAAATTGGATATCTGAATTGCGATTTCTGAAGTCCCGTTCCCTCAGATCTGGTACCGTGATAATCCGAGTTTATGATTTAAAAAAAAAAAAAGAAAACATGATTTCTCAATCTTACAATATTTTTAACTTGTGGATGCGCGCAAGCGCAGGAACGAGTTATCGGGATGGTTGGGGTTGGCTATAGAAATTCAGAAGTTACAGCGTATTCAAAATTCGGCAGCAAGGCTAGTTGCTAGAATAAAACGTACTGAGCACATCTCTCCCGTCTTACGTAGGCTGCATTGGCCACCAGTTAAAGAGAGTATCTCTTTTAAAGTTTTATTTCTTACGTATAAATCCAAATGGTTGCGCACCTAACTATTAAAGTAAACTTTTAATGCCTTTTATTATATGGCTTTGTGATTTCCTGCATTGTGATTGGTCGACGCGAGGTCCGTCTTTTTGCGTATTCGGACCGGCATAGTACTTGATGTAAGACTGCAAATAATGTCCTGCCGGCGCCAGTTTCAAATTTGTGTTTACTTTTGGAAAGTGATACATTGAGAAAACGCCGGTTCGCAATAAGAAAAAGAAATATTACCCATTTTTAATTCAACACCGAATACAAGAAACACAAGGCCGACAGAGTAGCTCTAGAATGAGTGAAGACGAACATTCTGAAAGTGAATTTTATTATCCTGGCGAAGTAAGCGAGGAAACTGCAACTTTTTGTGAACAACAACAACAAGTAGACGGAGAACGGCTAGAAATAGAGGCCTTTTTAACTAACCAGAAAGCCAATAACACTGTCAAAAAACAAGGTCCGACCTTAACATACTACAGAAGTACCTACAGAGTATTGATAAAGGTGAAACGGAAATTGAAAGCCTACCTTCACCGGCACTTGACAAGTTGATTTGCTAGTTCTTTATTTATGTTCGTAAAAGAGACGACACCGAGTACGAGCCGAACACCCTTAGCAGCTTCCAGCGGAGCATCCAGAGGCACTTGGAAGATAACAAATATCCAGGAAACGTGCTTAAAGACAAGGAGTTCGCACAGTCAAGGAAGGTCCTCGCGGCCAAACGCAAATCCCTCGTAAACAACGGCAAAGGAAACAATTAAGCCACAAGCCACCCGCGTACTCACTGACGAGGAAGAAGATAAGTTGTTTAACTCCGAATAATTTGATGACAAAGGTCCAGAAGTCCTGCAAAGAACCATTTGGTGGTTTCTTTCTATGCATTTTGGCTTTCGAGCAAGAGACGAAAGTCGTAAACTTTGCTGGGGCGATGTGGAATTACAGAAAGCACCGATGGCGGAGAAGTGCTTGTTTGGTTGGCAGAAAGAGGGACAAAGACAAGAACTGGACAGGAACAAGGCCACCAGAGAGCCTTCCTTCCAGCCAAAGGATTATTCGACCAACAACCAGCGGTGCCCTGTCAGCTTCTACAAAACCTTCAAAAGTGACCGTCCTGAAGAAATGAATGCAGCACAGGCGCTTTTTTTTCTGGCCATCAAGCACAACGGAGCGGCAACAGATGAAATCTGGTACATGAAAACTCCCCTAGGCAAAATCAGATCGGAGAGCTCCTATCCACAGCGGCGAAGAATGCTGGTCTTCAACAGGGAGCTGAAGCAAAAGTGAGCAATCAATCTCAAGATTACTAGATGCCGAGATCCCGGAGAATTTCGTTGTACAGCTGAGTGGTCACAAAAGCACCGAAATCTTACAGTCTTATAAATCGGCCAGCGAAAAACATCAAAGGCAAATGTCGTTCGCCCTGAGTAGCGTTCAAGACATCAACAGAAGCCCAGATGTGCAGCAAATGTCCGCTTTGAATCAGTCATCATTTGCTAGATCCGAAGCCAAAGTGGGAGCCAACAATTCGGTCACCTCGGATCAGTCTTCGTTCTTCAATGGCGTGCAAAGCGTGGTTGGCTGTAATTTTCAGATATTTCACGGGCCAGTAAAAAAAATCCAAGACGATAAGAGAAAATGTCGTCGTTATGTCATCGAGAGCGATGAGGAAGACTAGAAATCCTAGTGGAATATCTCCATGCACAGTGACTTTTCCATGGCACTGACAGATACCCGACTTTAAAGAACTTTTACAATTATTTCCAAGTCGTGTAAAATTGATGTAAAACTCGTTGAGTTTTTGTCGTATTTCCCCGAAATATTTAAGGTTTGATTGCAAATGATTTGCCCAAATAATAAAGTTCAGTGTCCTAGAACTTTGCCCAGTCTGTTACTAAGTATGCTGTAAAGCTTTGTTCTTGGTTATCCTTTTAAAAGTGCCACTACGACGAAATTTGACCATTTCTTTTGCCACTTTTTTGTATTCCATAAGAACAAACAGTGGCAGAAATATCCAAATCAGTGAAAAAGGTTACGTTTGCAAAGGGGCCAATTAGATCACATATTTTAAAGAGAGTTTACCGTCAAAATCACGTCCGCCATTACGCGAATCCGTTCCCGTGGGCGAGGAATGCCTAGTCATTTTTTAGCGTATGTGACGTCATACACTTAACACATCGTTCTCAAGTTGCTTCGAACCCATATATTTCTTCTTATATTGTCTACAAACTCACACTGCGAATTTTGCTGTGGTTTAGTAAATAACGACCTAAAATCTGCATCAGATTCTTCAGAACATAGTAATGTGTCTTTCTGTTTAAATTTATTGCCGGATGTTGATGATTTAGGGGGAAATAGAGCCGCTGGCGACCGAGTTAAAATTAAGCTGGACGAATGAATAGTCGCTAAAATCGCTTGGGAAGTGGCCTGCCAGTAAGTAGTGCTAGCTAGCAGAGCTTTCTTATCTTTTGGGGGTAATTTTTTCCCAGGGTATTTTCCCTGGTTCGGCTTTCAGGTTGTGCTGTTACTGGATCCGGGCTACAGGGAGAATTCAGCGGAGAAATCACTAAGGTAATGATCAGTTTATAAGTCCTAAGTTTGTTCATTGTTTATAGTGAAACCCGGATTGCTAGTTCGTAAATGAGAGAGATCGAGAATTATCTGTGTCCCGGCAATAGATTTTCCGGCGAATCTACATTCTAAAATACAATGTAATTGCTATAAAATTAAATCGCTCTCTTGTCTAACATGAAATCGTGAATGATAACAATTTACTAGAGACTAAAAAAAAATATTGAAACAGACTGATCTGCAGCTTTTCAGTGGCTTTTACAGTGGCTATCACAGAACCAAACTTCGCGCCCCCTGTTTCTGTTTGACACACAAACAACTGAAACAAGGTACTTCATGAAATAATGATTGGTGGTTTCTTCTGTGGTTTATTGTCTTGAAAATAAAATTAGCAGTAAATTAAAAGGCATACTACATCGATAGGTTTATCTGTTTATAGGAAACAGCAATATGAGTTATTCAGTTATGATAAACTATGTTCTCAGCAAACGTAGCTGCTTAGTTTCGGTCAATCTATACTAGTACGGTCTTACCGGCTATTCCAGGCATGTGATACAAACAATTATGGAGAAGCTTCTGTCCTCAAAACGTACACAAACCATCCTTGCATGAGGCTTGAAGAGAATTACAAACCGTATTCTTGGTACTCATCTAGAAGGCTTGAATGTAGCGAAATGCCAGCTTTGTGGTTCGTTAAATTGCTACAGTCCTGTACAATGCACAAACTTGAACGATTATTTCTATTCAAAAGTTTTGTTTGCTTTTCAAAGCGGGAAAATGGTACACTTTCTTACTACATATGTTAGTTCGCGTTAAGGTTTGTATGGGAAAAGTAGCCACACGTGTTGTGGGAAGTTTTGACTGTGACATTTCCCAGTCACTGGTTGAAAGAATCAGTCTCGCCGGCCGGCTAAAACTTTTCAGAGCGTTTTCTTGACTTTCTATTTTCGTTCTAAACATAGTTTGAAAAAAGCTCCAACTCGACGCGAATTTGTGCGAATTACTTCACAGATTGTTCGCAATTTATATCAGCTAAAAAACAACGTCGGCGATTTTTTATTTTTTTAAAGAGAGCCGCTGAGAGCGATTCCCGCATCTATACTTGGGTGCGCGTTAGCAGTTTCGCGAATACCAAAATATCTTCAGAACGGCTTCGAATTTCCACAATCGCCGACACAGCTTCGTAAACATGATCTGTGGGAGTCCAGAAAAGCAAACAGATCTTAAATTCATTAAATTGCCGTGGAGTTGGAGCTCTTGGAAACCAACTCGCTTGTTCGGAAAAGAAGTTTATTTAAAAATCGCACTTTTATCAAAATTACAAACATAATTAAGGTATATCGTTGTAGCCAATTTTATAAGCTTTAAATGGGGTATAATTTATCTAAATACGACGAATATTCGAGACGCTACTTAATTTTATCCGGAACAGTACCCTGAAGGTATACGATAACCTTAAGTGTATGACGTCACGTACGCTAAAAAATAACCAGGCTTTCCTCGCCCACAGGAACGGGTTCGCGTAATGGCGGACGTAAAATTCAAGATTCGGAGTTCAAAAAATAAGACTTCCCGTCGTCGTATCGAAAAACGGTTTGAACTGGTAATAATATATCCACTCTACTTTACGAATATGAGAAAAAATTGATATGTCAAAATTTGGTCGTAGGGGCACTTTAAATTCGTAAAAGAAAAATCAAGTAAACTGATGCATTAAAATTGAGTTTTGGTTGAATTTGATTTTTGGTTCTTTTTCCGAGAAATTGAAAAGAACGGGAAATTGAGTTCGGGCGCGCGCTTTCCGGAAGTAATATCAACCGTTGAGCGGAAGTGAAAAAAAATCATCTAAAAATACAAACAAATGCCATATAATAAACACCTTATTAACCTCACGCTCGGTTAATAAGTAGTTGATATATATCTACCTAGACGTAATCTGCGCTCAGCTGTAAAGGGCCTACTTACAGTTCCTCGATCTACGTCTTGTACATACGAGGATCGCGCATTTTCTATTGCTGCACCTAAGTTCTGGAACTAGGCCTGAATAGATTGTGCTCGGCAACTTTTGAGCAACTTCTGGAGTTTTGAGCAACTTTTTCTACTGCAAGCAACCTAGAGCAACTTTTGCCTTCCTTGACAACTTTTGAGCAACAAATAATGATAAAACACCCAAATTATCCCAAATGTTTCTGTTAATTGAAACTGGTCGATACTAAGAATGCTGTAGACGCGTATTGAATAGTATTGACCCTGCAAATGATTCACATTCCTTTGTTTTCTACTTTCCGTGCATGAATTGAGGAAGACAAGGTGGCATGGTGGGCAGCCCACAGCGAGACACTTCCACACTGGGCAGGGGTGGTAAAGAAGATGTTGGTCATCCAGCCAAGTTCAGCATCTGCTGAGAGAGCCTTCAGCCTTCTGAAGAATGCCTTTAATGACCAGCAAGACACTGCCCTTGAGGATTACCTTGAAGCTTCAGTCATGATTAGATGCAACAACGCAAGGAGGCTGTAAACTTTATCACCGTGTGTGGTGTCTATGGTCAATATCATGAGATTTACTCATTAGAAAGTACTTTACTTCATTAGAAAGTACTACTATTGGTAGTTATGTTGAACTTTAAGATTATATTGAATTACACATCCAACATTCCATGTTTTAAGTTGTTTTCTAGAATAAAATGGCTCGCCAGAGTGAGCAACTTTTTCAAATTTTGGTGGCAACTTTTTCAATTTTTGGCAACTTTTGAGCAACTTTTAGCCTTTTTTTGGAGCAACTTTGGCTGGATTTGCTAGCACAATCTATTCAGGCCTATTTGGAACGCGCTGCCATGTAATATTAGAAACGCCCAATCTGTCTCCCAGTTTAAATCTCTCCTTAAGACGTTTTTTTTTTTTTAGTTTTATACGAATACATAGTTTGATACATCGTAGATAGTATTGTAGTTTCACATATTGTATTATAGTTTTATATTGTAGTTTCTACGATTGTAAGCATATCGAGGCTTGTCGAGATGCGCACTAAGAACTGTAATTATTATTATTATTATTATTATTATTATTATTATTGATAATGCAAAATACTGGTAGGTGATCTGATATATCATAGAGTGAAATGCCAGGGATAATTTGTGTTATTTGACGTATAATCAATCAGTGTTTTAGTATGATCAGTTAGTCGTGTTGGTTTTGTTATAAAAGGGATAAAGTTGTTAGCGTAAAGCATATCCAAGTATTTTTCTGTAGGTTGATGGTTGACATATAAAAAAAAAACTAGGATATAAACTTGGTATTTAAATATTTAAGCTCCGCCAACTTTCTCGTTGAATTACTCGATATTAGCTTTAGGGTGCTTATAAACGGTGTCCAATCTAATATCGACTTACTTATTAAGTTGAACGCGATTAGAGTAACAGTTCTTCTATTTGCATATTAACATGTACAATGTTTGTTTTAGATGAGCGATTTTTCAAAGGCATCAAATTCTTCATCTTTTGTGAAGCCAAAAACTTTGGATGTATCTGATTCTCGTAAGAGAATCTTGCCATTCATTGTTCAAATGTATTTGTATCGTTGAGCTTTCTTGAATGCGTTAATCATGCCAAAGAGCCTTTTTCGATAAGCACTGAGAGATTCATTATTATGAATCTTCTCTGCACTGTTGATACTTTTCCCAAATTCCTCAGCAATTAGCGGTATGGCTCTTGTTGTCTTTCCAACGAGTTTACCTCTCCTCTTATATAATTAATCCTGCATATCTCTGTGTACAAATTTGATTATTGTACGATCTTAACAGTATTCCTGGTTGATGGTAATCGATGTGCTGTAGATACATGATGCTATGTTATTTCGACGCCAATTAATTCGCCCAGCTCCACGGCTAGCCTTTTCGGATGTCTTCCGGCGGTATCGGTATTCCCGTAACTTCAATACAATACCTCGTCAGGTATTGTTGTGTATCACTGACGAGGGCTTCATGCCTGTTGGTCATTGTTTCTGTCGCCGAGGTCCTCTCTTGTTGCTGTTTTATGTCAGTTGCCATATCTGTTATCTGCTTCTTCAAAGTTTGCAGCCGTTTGGATAACGCTGTCGTACTTATCTGAAAAGAACTTCAATCTGTGATCGTTCGATCTCTTTGCACTTGTCTGTTAAAATCTTGAGATCTTTTATGGGAGCAATATTTTTTGTCATGCCGAGACAGTTATTTTTGTTTACGCCGTGGGAGGGGTGAAAGAAGGCAGTGCCCCTTCAAGTGTAGTAGAAAATAACATTGTCAGATTTAAAGACACATTAACTCAATGTACATGTGTGGAGGAGGTAAGAGGAGGTTAATTAAACAAGGTAACCAATAAACATAGTACTTCTGTCAGGATAAACACTGCACGTCAAGTCTGAATTCAATTTTCCATGAATTCTTAACATCGATGGCATCTGTGTCGATTCAGCAATTAAAGTCCTTATTAACGTCACATCTCGCCACAATGGAAACTATTTCGGTACACGTAATTTAATGCCATAATTAAAACTTGTGAAACAACTTCAACTTAGAAAAGACATCTAATGCGTATTTCAGCTCAGTATTGAGTTCAATTGTAAATACAATTGTGAATACATTTGCACCTGCTCCAAACTAATAACGATTTTAAAAGCTGAAGCTAGTCATTCCGTTGCTGAACTGAGAAAAAGCATTAGAGAAAAAGAGGAGGATCAAAGCTTGAAGGTATGGCTGTTTCATTTATTTACAATTATTATTTCTGATAGATATTTTATGTGGGTCAAGCATTGCTTCAGATCTGTTATATATGTAGGATATGTTTTAACTCATTATGCTTCAAGTGCATGCAGCCACCTTTAAACCAGAGAAATGTAACATTCTAGAAATACGTATTCGTTAGCTGCACTTTGCATATTGAAAACAATATGCTGGCAGCCGAACAGCTATTCTGCAGTGCCAGGCAGCCTAAAGTTTATGAAGAATTTGTAATTTTTCAGATGGAAAATGTAACGGTGAATGCGGTTGTAGAAAGTCAAGATCATGAAGAAATCACAAACTATGTAGAGGGGAATTGAAATACCGGCAGGCAAACAAGGAAAGCTTGAAATATTTCAAATTTAAATCCATTATAGGTGTGTCAGACAAATCAGAATCCAATGTTTTTGAAAAATTGAAAACAAAAAGTACAGAATTTGCCAGTTGAGAAATATCAGACTGCAGAATTTGCCAGCCGAGTGGCCCAGAAGAACATACGGCATTTTGCATAACAGTTCATTGGGGTTTCCTACTGAAAAGTTATGTCTACATTTGAATGACATTATTCTTTTTTATTTCCACTATCCGAGGCATACATTTCTCATTGACATATATCTAAAGCCAAGTCCAACCGTCATTTGGCTTCGTGGTCGAGTCTTTCTGCCAAGGGATAACTTTTAAGATTGTAAACAAGTTCCTTGGTCCAATTGCAATTTATGTTCATTTCAGTTTAGTGAGCGAAGTAAACTCGAGAACTTATTGAAAATTTCGCGAAGAAAGAGAGAGATATATGCCAATAAACTGAGCACTAATGTTTTATTACGCTGGGGAATGTCAATCTCTGGCCAACAGATATATATATATGGGCAAGCCTAAAAGAGGAGCTCCCAATTGGCTGGAGAGAGTCGGTACTGAATACTGGCACTAACAGTCGGAGAGCCGTAGGTAGAATCGCAATACCGGAAAACAAAGAGAAAACGAAGAAATAAGATGGCAGATTCAATGACATTAGTGTGAAAGGCGACTTTAAAAAATTAGAACAGTGGAACAGTTAAGGAAACTGAGAAAGACGAAGAAAGGAGATTGAAGTTTTCCTGGCCCTGGATACTGCGAACTCTGGGCTTAGCTGACTCCTGTGGACTCGACGGCGCGCGCTCTTACCGCTCGGCCGGCCACTAGTAAACACGTTTGAACATAAAGTGTGCATACTTTTCGGACACGCTGGCAACGGCCATGAATTAGTGGATCTCTGTACTCTTCCTATATCTATGGTGCTCCGTTCGCGTGGGTCTATAATGATTCACATTTTGTTGTATTCTGTTTAGGGACCACACCCTGAATCAACACTAGCTTCTAGAGTACTGATTGACGTGTTTTTTGACAAGAGGTCATCCGCTTTCAATTGATATAAAACTTACACATACAGCTAGAAAATAAGGCCGATTTCATTTTTGAATAACTACACTGCATGTAAGGTAACTATTCTTGTTTTACCAATAAGTAAGACTATGCTGGGGCGGGATTTCACCGTCTTCAAATAAATTAGGCTAAATAGTACCTCTGTGTACTGTCCTATAATACGTGTCTTGTTGGCTTCGATGAAGGAGAGCGCTTGAAATGTCAGCTGCTCCTCGCTTCACAAGGCGGATAACATTCCTTTATTTATTATATGCCAACTCAGTGAGCGGGCAAGATGACTCTGAATGCTGCAATTTGATTGGTTGCTCAGCGGGCAATATTTTTTCATCTTCCCCGCTCGGGATTTTCCAAATTCGCTCACAACTCTTCGTAAACAAATGGCGATAAAACCCGTGCGTTTTGAAAGAAACTAAACAATGAAAGCAAATACTAATTTTAAAATATTTATTCTTTTTCGTTTTTCAGCTAAAATTCAACTTTTAGAGCGATTAATGCAGTTTTTCCTGCTCTCGCAAGTTCGATGAAAACAACAGCACCAAACACGACTGAACTGTTTTAAGCTGGATTAGTGGAGATAATACCGTATTTCCTCGAATAAGTAGTGCCCGGGCGCTTATTTCAAATTTTGGCTAAAAGAGTGGGCGCTTATTCAAGGGGGCGCTTATTTCAAATTTCATTCAACCAGCTTTATTGCTCAAACCAAAACAAACCAGAAGCAACAGTAACATTCATATTGTTCTCGTAGTTTTCCTTGATAATCGCGTAGTTTAAAACATTGCTTTTAAAAAGTACAAACTGATATTGGTCGGCTTGAATTGTCGTGTAATCTCTGTACTGTATTAACCCCGACTTTAATCCCCTTAATAGCCCGACTGGAAAAGTGACGGGGAGGGAGAGGGGCGCTTGTTCGAGGGGGGGGGGGCACTTATTTCAAATTTTGGCTAAAAGGATGGGAGCTTATTAGAAGGTGGGCGCTTATTCAAGGAAATACTTTAGCTGTCAAATACACAGAAGCTGAAATGGCTGTGACTTAAAAAACCCACAAAGAAACGTTTGGCTACCCCACAATGCTACGTACTACAATCGTGGTACAAAGAAAGTAGTATAGAGGGTGGGGGCACCGGACCATTTTCCATCATATGGTTTCTGATCTCATACCCCCACCCTATTATTTATCGATCGTATTTTTTATTCTTCTCAAGGTCAAGGTCGAATTCTCCATAACCGGTTTAACCAGTTCAATCTTTGGATGTCAAATTCTTGGAAATCTCCATAACTGGTTTCAATCTTTGGATGTCTAAAGGCTTGATCTATAGTGATGTGTACGTATATTTTCGAAATGTGTTTGAACCAGCCGATTGATGGTTCTTCTCTTCGTTCTTCTCATACTATAGTATTCAACTTTTCATAGTTGCATTCTAGGCTATCCATTCTAATGGCTTCATTGCCTTGCCTGCTATCCGCTATTGCCATATATTGGCTTCTGCGAGTTTCTTCTATAGTATTTTCCTTTCTTTCTATTTCATAGTGCGTTCGAGGTATCTTGCATCTTCTCTATGTAATGGATGCTGGTGCATGGTAAGAGCGAAGAGTAGTGTGCGAAAGAATGATGGATGCTAGCGTATGGAAAGAGTAATGAATGAAGAAATCAAAGAGTAAAGAGTAACGAATGAAGAAATCAAAGAGCAATGAATGAAGAAATTGAAGATCGATTTTAGTTTATTGTATTTTATAATGTCCATATGCGTAACTCTCAATTCCATCTTCTAATATGTATCTTTTATCATCGTAGCATGATAGACTTGTCTTATTGATCTCATAGCTTCCCAATTGATGATTCACGCTTCGAATTGTCTTCATTGTATGTGACATCTTAGTCCTATTTAGCAATGTATCTCTATAGTTGGCATGTTTGATCTGTTTCTTGATGGTGTTCTTCTTAATGCCCTTTGCCGTTTTCGAATTTGAATTGTCGTCTTTCATATAGCTGTACATCTTTGATCTCAATCCTACGAATTCGATTATGTGTTTGAAGCCATTAGCACATTCGTTCTTGAACTTACCAATTACTTTCTTGTTATTCTTATCGTAGAATGGACAATCGACTGGATAGTCGCTGTTGTCGAATCTATCTTTGTCGATCTGGAAATCTCTATATACGTTCTTAGTTTCGATCTGATACATTAGGCTGTCTGTATCTGTGAACAGTAGTTGAGGATTTGCGTATTTCTTCTTAATGTAATTGTAGTGGAAGTCGTACATTAACGTTTTGGATAGGTCTAGTATGCACATTCCAACATATATCGGTTTATCCAATGTTATCGTATTCTTGATTTGGTGGACAGCTACTAGGTCTTCATTGAAGATCTTACTGCTCACATATGTTGGTTTGCTAGCTAGTTCCAATAGTTTTTTCTTATCGGTTAGTAGTTTCACGTTGCATCGTTTTTTCACGTTCTCCATGGTCTTACCAAAGATACTGTTGTTTTGAAGCTTATAGTAGTCTTTTTCGAATTGATTCATAGCTATGGTTCTCTTCTGAGTGTTGAAATCGATGTA
The DNA here is from genome assembly GCA_030867875.1 of Actinernus sp. WN-2022. Taxonomy (NCBI): domain Eukaryota; kingdom Metazoa; phylum Cnidaria; class Anthozoa; order Actiniaria; family Actinernidae; genus Actinernus; species Actinernus sp. WN-2022. The sequence continues at coordinate 32,419,350 of JAOWCC010001634.1, forward strand.
TTCTCTTAGCCATGGACTTTGGTTGAACTCTAGAACTCGATGAACTTTTATGATGGTCATTCCTAGGCTGGTGTATAATCGGAGATTTCTATAATGAAGCACATATTTAGTCTTATCGTTTAGATTCGGAACAAGCTTGCGTGTAGTACCAATTGACATATTGTGCTTCTTTTGGATGTCTTTGCAATAGTCTGATAGCATGTCGTTATCTATGCACATCTTTTCTACTGCTAACGGATAGTCGTTATGATCGTCATGTATAGATTTAGGGTATTCTAAATCGACCTCGATTATGAGTCCTTTTTTGCTATGCTCGTCATACTTAGCTAGGTTCGTATTTTCGATCTCTTTTTTGGTTAGCCATCTGAATCCTCCAGTAGGTAGGTATTCGCTCATGGCATAGCCATAAAGGTTATTAGCATCGAGGTAGATTATATGGCTATTTGGAGCGTCTTTATTGTAATCGTTTAGATATTCATGATTAGCTTTAGCGTATCTATGAGCTATGTAACTAGTGCCACCCCTCATGCCCTTCTCAATGAACTGGTAGATATCTATGTCAGTGATCAGCTCTAATTCGACTTTGGTCATTTTAAGCATAGCATCGAAACTTAGACCGGGAGTCGTGAAATAGTGACATGGGTCGAGGCCGTAATTCGAAATCGACATAGATCTGAAATTTTCGAAGACGTCTGCCAAGAGAAGTATGTCGATTTTCAAATAGATGTCATGATAATTACCCATTGATTCCATTTTGAAAGAATTCCAGACGTTTTGAGCATGTTCGTAGTCTTCGTTGGAAATGTGTTCATCGTTTAGGATACTATAGAAGTCCTCCTTTATTGGAAGTAGTTTGTAGTCGAATTTTTCGAAGTCGTCCATGAAGTCGTATGGATAGATTCCTTTCCTTTTTACTAATTCAAATTGCTTGTCGTTTGCGAAGTCTTTCTTGGTGTATATAAATTTGTCTTCTGGAAGATTAGTTGCTAATGTGCTAAGTGATTGACCCATAAATTGGAAACTATCGAGAAATGTGAGGTTATTGCCTAGCATGAATGCCATATACTTCTCCATATTATTAGGGATTACGTTGAGATTATGGTATTTTTTATTACCATTCTTGTCTATGTATGGATGATTCTTGATGACTTTGCCGATCTGTTGCATAATTAGATGAGAGTCATATCCTCGGAGATTGTGAAAGAAGACTGGGATCTTGATTTCTTCAGCTTTTATGTCGAAGTTGAGATTGCATATTTGATGAGCCGATCCTCTGTATTTTCCAGTGATATGGCAGTGATCTCGAACTCTGATGTCGTTTACTAGGTATTCGATATCGCAGATATGGCATTTGGTAGCATCTTTGAAGTCTAGTTTGTCTTTCTTGGTCATCACCATATCTTTATTAAAATTGTTCTTTATTGTATTTTGACACCATTTTACTTCATTAAGCATTTCTTCAAGGAATTTGTATGCACTGTTCTCTCCTCGATACGTTTTCAAGGGCTTGCTGTATCGATCATCATAGCGGCAAACTAGTTTGTATCCATAACTACAGTCGATATGCTTTTGATATGCTTCCGTATATGAGTCGTTATTGTTAGGCATGCATCCATCGATTTTGCGTGTTATGCTTTCGAAGTCTGCATAGATAACGAATATAGCTGGTAGTTGCTTGTTATAGTTCTTGAATCGTAGCATATTGTTCGATTTGGTAGGCATTTGGATTGCTTGCTCACCATTTACTTCAATGCATACTTCTTTATGGTTGATTAGGACTCTTTCTGATTTGAAGCATTGTAGGCAATACTTGCAAAAGTGCTTTCTCTCCTTGTGTTTCGTTTGGTTATACATGAACTTGTCGAAGTCTTTTATTAACACGTAATGCTTGTTCGTATTCTCCGTAATCAGTAACAGATCCATATGATCGTCGTACTTTTCTTTTGATACGAATATGGGATATGGCTTCCTTTCTTCGTATCCAAAGACACTGATACTAATATTGTTTTGCTTTTCGATTTTATTGTACTGTTTGGTAGCTACTGGAAATTCGATGTTAGAATAGTCTAGGTCCTTCGCAGATTTTCTATCGCTCTTCTTGATTCTCTGAGGGTATTTTTCCTGTGGATTCAAGTGCCTTACGTGGCACCATCTGAAGCATTCGTCGTCGACGTTTTTCATGTTGATCAAGCCTTTAGCCGAATTTCTAAGCTCTGCTGGTAGTCGTATGTAGCTGCTTCCTTTCATAGGCTCATACTTGACTATGTTGATATAATGTTTGTCGATTGTTTCTATAGTCCATCCTGAACCCTCTGAGATCCATTGCGCTATTTTATTTAGTATTTGTTGCTTGGCCAATTGTAGTCCTTCCATTATATCGCTTTCATTTATTATCGTAGATGCAGTGCTGTTGAAATAAGCTGTTTTGATTGTTGTCTTGTCTTCGTCTAGCTGTTTTTCGAATGTGACCTTTATTGTTTCAACAAATTTGTAACCTTTGGTCTCAATCAATAGCTTTTCGAATTGAGTCTGAATGCCTTTTGTCGTAGTGGTTAGTTGTACTAGTGGGTCTTTATTGTTCTTAATGACGACTTCAAACGATCTGATTGAACCTTTCATAGCTCTATCTAGTTGTATGATCTTAGTTCTTGGAGCAGGAACCGGTCTTTTGGTTGTATTCTTAATGGTCCTCTGAGCTGGGATCGGTTTGTAGTCATCTCCGAATTGAGTTGGTGGTAGGATTATGTGTTCCTCATAGTGTTTTATTATGTCCTTAACGCTTCTTCGTGGAGTGGGAACTGGTTTGTAGTCATCTACGATTTCAATTTTTGGACGTCTTATAGTATTTCGTTTCAATAGCAATTCGATAAGTTTCGATTTAGACAATTTCTTAAGATCGCTAGCATTCATATTACTATTAGTTGAGATAATAATTTCATTCGTTTTCATCTGATTTTCAGGCATACTACAATATGTCGTCATACGTTTAAGTGTCGTCATACGTTTAAGTGTCGTCGTACGTTTAATCGAATCTATATGTTTTTTATTTTCGATGTGCGTTTATGTGCTTCTTAGATTTCAGATGTGTATATTTCGAAGCTGGATGCATCTCTTTCTCACATAATAGGCAATAGAATTTATGGGTATTGAACCACGCCTTAACTCGGTCATTGCTACATTCATATATTTTGTCGCATCTAGTCTTCCTTTTCTTTTTATCGTTATTCAGTTCTACCATATAAACGTATAGAAGACAATATACGTTTAAATCTTTTCAGCAGTACTTCGCAAGTATCGATTACTTTTCTTATGCTATCAAGTAATTTGATTAATTTAGCATGCATCTATATTGTATGCTTATATTATTTTCATATCGCATCTAGATTCTTGAATGGTATCCAACTATTGAACTCATCACTATACCCTTTCCATGATACTAAAGCCTGCTTCTTTTTGTAGTTCCTTCTAATGATTTTATCGATTCTGAAGATTTCTTGAGTCGCCTTCGATAATTCAGGTTCATAGAAGGAACCTTGTATTTCCTCATCATTCAGATCCTTCAACCCATATGTAATAGGGTTCGTATACTGGATTTTGTCGATTGTAAACACTTCTTCAGTCCAATTCGAAGTATAACCTTTGTCGAATACCTTACGCTTGTACTTGCTTATTCGAACCTTATCGCTAATCTTAAACGTAGGTTTCTGTTTTGAAGTTTCCATATTGCCATATAGATTGAAGTACACGGTTCCTTCGTTCTTCTTCTTAGATGCTTCAATAGGAGTCATTTTTATGGAACTATGTTTTGTACTATTGTACTGTTTCAATATTCTAGGCAGCGTATCTAAATACTGCGTATTACCTTGGATAGTAAATTGTTTCCACATTTTCGTCTTTATTGTACGGTTCCATCTCTCGCAAACGGAAGACTTTTCTTCATTTTCAGTTGAATACATTCGTATACTATGCTTATCCAATAGCTCTTTCACATGCTTGTTATAGTACTCTTTGCCTTTATCGACCCAAAAGTACTGTGGTGTTCTTCCTTCATCGAATATCGTTTGAAGAGCTTTCATAACTGTTTCACCTTTCTTATCTTTTAATGGTAAGATCCAGCCATATTTGCTAAAGACGTCTAAAACCATGAGAAGGTATCGATAGCCTTTATTCCACTTACTAAACTGTTGCATCTCAACGAGATCAGAACACCATATTTCATCAATGTGATTAGCTATAACGCGCCGCCGAGTGAATTTACGTCTTATTGGTTTATGCAATTCATCTGCTAGTTTTACTTGCCAGTTTTCTTCACTCGACGGCTCTTCTCGTTTTTTGGCTTCTTTACGCCTAGACCTAATTTTTGTTTAGTGTTCATGATGTTCCTAACGGCAGTGGTTCCCCATGGTTTGTCCTTCCAATTTATTTGATCGATATCTGAAACCATTTTCTTATCGCAATCTCCTTTATTCTTTCCCATGTCATAACAAATATCATGATGAGCCGATATTTCATCTAGTTTATTCTTTGGTTGTACATGCCATTCAAGAACGTTACCAGTGTTTGGATCATACTCTAGTTGATTTTCGAGTGGGTTGTAAGGACCCATGTATTTATACGAACCCGGTGTCCATCCACCCTTTGGTTTTGGCAACTTACCAATTAATGAATGAATATCTAACTTACCACCATCGATGCGTGAATTGGGATCTTGATAATGGTATAACTCATGAGGTAGTTTAACACTACCATCCCAATTTAATTCGTACCCAGAACCTAGTTGGTCTAACGTTTGTGAAACACCTTGATCGATCATCTTATTGGCTATGTCCTTGATATAATTTGATGCTTTCTTCTTAGCAAAATCGCTTTTGATAGCTTGCTTTGCACCCATTTTGCCCATCTGGTACAAACCCTTTATACCTGCTTCGAAAAGCGCATCTCCTATACCAGCACCTTCTTCTACCTTAACGAATTTCGATTTAGTTATTCCACAAGAACTACAAGTACACTTCAACATTAGTCTTCCATTCTTAGCTCTTTCATGTCTCTCACTACCTGGAACGCAATCAGTTACTTTCTTTTCTTTTATACAGTATGATCTCATATACGATTAGAGTAGACTAAAATAATCGATTAAGAATCTACGATTGATGCTTTGATTGTTCATATCGAACAGTGGATTATGGATCACATCGAAAATCGATTTTCCCATTTGTCTCTCCAATAGGTAATACAAGCACCAATAACCACATAAAACGCTTGAACGGTCTTGTATCTCATGCCCGCTGTAAAATATCTGCTTTTTGCTGCGTGATAGGTATCGTTCTATATTTCGTGGGATCGACAATCCAAATGAATCGAAGTACTCGCAATACTTCTCGTGTGTGTTTCTAATACAAATCCAATGTGTACCTGACCCATTTTGCGTATCTAAATTGATGATAGCGCATTCGTTTTTATTGATAATCTTTGGTAAGGTATCTCTCGAAAAGACTCCCCTAAAGAATTTGACATTTAGTTGTTTGACCCAATTCATTATGTCGACATTAGATAATGGTCTATTCATAAATTTTATAGAAGTGCTCCTAGCAGGGGGATGCCGTTGAATGGGCTGTTCTTTCCTAATAGCAAGCCTGATGCCTTTTGTTTTTTGGCCTTTTTTTTAATCCCGTAACCTCTCGTTGTCAAATTGTCCCCCCAGCTACCTATATATGGCGGAGGCTGAAGCATAAGAGGATTGATGTATCCTCCCTTGGGTTTTGGAGGAACGTACACATTCTGTGTGCTTGAATTTGATGCACGTGGGTCAACCTGAAGGCCTCCTCCGAGAGCCTTGATAAGCATCGGTATACCTAGGCTAGCTAAGAGGGTTCCGAGAAAGCCGCCTGACTGCTGTTTTCGAGTCAGTTTTAGGGTCATACCAGAACCGCTTTGAAGTGCACTTACGATCTGATTTTTCTGAGCAGGTGTTAGGTAATCTTTGTATTGTATCAATTTGTCGACCTTATTTTGTGGGACATTGAACAAACCAGAACCTGATTTCAGTGCCTTATTCACACCATATGAGGCCGCTCCAGATAGAGCTCCACTAGCGAGTGGTCCAATAGCCTTAGATAGCCACGGAAGTGCCATTGACCCTACCTTCATCAATGCTGGTAAGAGAGATCCGAGGAACCCTCCTTCCTGATGCCTAATCTGCGTTTGAGATATCTTTATGTCGCATCCTGTACCATCTCTTTTACTCTTTTGGATCTTGTTTACTTGAGTTTTCGTTAATAGTATAGTATCTGAACCATTTAGTTGATCGTTTTTCAGTCGAAGAGCGATTGGTGCACGCTTATGATATGATCGAAGCAATTTGTCTTTTTGACCATCAGTTAGATTTACATTGTATTTAAAATACGACATTGTTATATTAATACGTTACATAAAAAAACTACGATCTCAATAGTAGCTTACCATTAGATTGTGTGAGCTCAATGTCTTGTTCGTACAAAACAAGTGCATACACGCTGTAGTCAACATTAGTTGCTGCTGATAGTTTGTATTTGAATGCGATTTTCGTAGTACCATCCTTAATATCTTGTTTCTGATTTTCGAGGTTGAAGTAAATAAATGGGAAAATGGTACTAAAATTTGACCTAGTCAAAAGAGTTCCTCCGTTGTAGTCATTTTTAGCATGTACATATTCCAACACACCTCTATAAACTCTAGACATCTCTGTATTTGGCATGTATTCGCTTTCGGGATAATGATTACCATTCCCTACTTCGAGATGGCAACTCGTAAGTGTTTTTGCATCGCACACTGAAAAAGTGTTGTATAGAAATGGATTCGCTGTTTGCAAATCTTGATTTGCGTCATTTGATATCCATACAAATACATGTCGTGGCCTATTGATTCCTGACGATATTTTGAATGTACCTGTTTGTTGACTAGTAGAGTTGCCTCTCTCAACCATCTCCCTTAGATACGACCATTTATGTGGTTTCAGATATTTACTCATATATTGGCTCTCTCCTTCAGGTGTGAAGATGATTCTTGGCACCCATAATTTGAACTTCGTAATAAGAACTCTACAAGCAGCACCAGCTTGCCAAATTAGATTGGCATCACTTTCTAGAGTAATTTGTACTTCAACCTTAGTGTTAGGCATAAGTTCGTCTTCGAACGCTTCAAAAAATGAGTACCTATTGAGAGGTATTTCTGTATTCACAGTTGAAGACACGCCAAGCAATGCCTTCCTGCGGGTAAAACCTATGTTGTATGTCGCCTCTGCGACTCTCTCTTCAGCACCTCTACTAGTATCGAGATAGTAGAATTCATTTGTAGCACTACTATTAGCAAAGGAAGCGTCGTATTCAAGTAGGTTCTTAATATTTACGGTTTGGTTTGCATTATTATTGTCGTATACTTGTATGCCATTTACTTTAATGACGATTTCTTTAATCAATGAATGAGATCCATTTACTATACCATTATGGTCATCAATAGCTATGTTTCCACCATCAGCCTGTAATTGAACCTTAAAGTCGGTTTCTATTCTAGCATTATACCAATCAAAAGGAGCTATTTCACCAGAATTATCACCAATAAATCTATATCCAGTTTTGACTTGACTTCCTCCATTAGCTACTTGCGTTACTAGAGGCGTTTCTAGATCGAAAGAGACATCTTCATACCTTTGAACATATTTAGGATTTCTAAAGCTTTCCATTGTTATATTAATAGATTAGATAAAACGATCGCATTAATTACAATCTTAGCCTTCGAAGTTTTCCAGATCCAATTAATAGACGCTGAACACGTTCGTTTATCTCATAATCCGATGGAGCATCTTGATTGATTGGTTGATTGATTGGTTGATTGATAGCGTGCTCAGGCTCATTTCCTCTATTCTTCTGTAATAGATTAATAATTTTATCACCAGCTTTATTGCTAACATAGCTTCCTGTTTTATTCGATACAGTTGTTGCGACTTTCTTCGATGCATCTTTGACTGTCTTCTTTATGGTCTTACCAAGCATTCTACGTGCAAAATTAGTGACCGAGTCGAATATACCATCGCCGTAAACATGCTTATAGACGCGCTTTCCTATGGTAGGATCGTATTTCTTTTTGTATTCACAACGTCTCATATATATTACGTTAGATTATAGTGTAGTGGATCTCAATATTATAGTCATATGCCATTCAATTCCATTTAGATTTACTGGTCTTCTTATTGAGTCCGTTATATAGAAACGCATTTTGCTGATGATGTTTGTTGAAACTGAATTGAATAATGCTCTTTTTGGCTCAACAGTAAATGGGTATGATCGAGTGAAACCGTCTGTTGGAATGACGAATAAAGTATTGCTATTAGATCCTCCAACGATGCTGTCATTTATAATATCTGTATTCACGTGTAGCGTGTCGATACTATTTGTGATATTCGGTAGCTTGGATCCGTACTCAGTCGTATTGACGATTTTCTTATTGAATCCAATGAGTTCTCCAAAATTCGATCCTCTTAGGTCTAATTGGTAGTTATTACTAATTTCAACAACTACTTTGTATGTGGTTAACACGAAGATTACGTCAATATCGAACTTATCTACACCGTTGACTGTGGTCTTGTGGCCATTTGTTTTCATTATTTGATGTAAATAATCATTTATGTCAAGGTAAGAATACATTCCATTAGGGAATATCACTGTAGTCCATGTACTTCCGTCATGACTATATTTTATGGTGTTGTTGTCATATTCTGGAGTGATGTTTTGCCATGAGTATGTCATCGATATTTTATCCACAGCCACTTCGTGTTCCTTGTCAGAAGAAAGAATTATTGAAGGATTAAATTTTATTGTGAAGTCTTCAGACTTACTCACACCACGCTTTTCTCTATCGACAGATGAGATATATATTGCTCTTTCTCTCACATTCGACATTATACTATTTGATTACATAATATATTTATCCATCAATTTCTCGAGATGGTCATTAGAAAATACATTCAACCGTCTCAGTGTGTGTGCAACCTCCGAGAACTCGTTTTTTAGTGAATCGTTACCTGCCGCAATCGAGCCACCAAGCAATTCCAAACGATTCAATAGATCTTGTGGATCATTATAGTATACTACTCCAGATCCTATTTTAGAGTACTTCTTAGACGTTCTATGTATTGGGATTTCGGATAGATCGTTGAGATCGTTGAAAACACTCTTAGAGAGATCGCTGTATTTTTTCTTACTATTAAAGCGTTTCGTGAGCAAATCGAGAGTGTCAAAATCAACCATCGTATTATATACATTCTTACCATCTTTACTCGCTATCAATTTAAGTCGACCAAACAGTTGGGGTACATCTATACTTAGGTTGCCATATTGCCCACCACTTGTGATCTTGTAAGCATTCCTTTTTGGTTGATTGTAAATACCCTTTCCTGTTTGTAGTGTCTTTATTCCTTCTTCAGTAAAACCTATTCGTTTTCTATATTTTTTTATTGTATTAATCTCCTTCTTGTACTTAGCTATTTCATCTTTATTCTGACTTCGAGATTTTTTCGTTGTCGAAATATGACCTTGTTGTTGACCTAACAGTTTATTAAGATCGCTACTTTCTCTCAAAACATCACCAACTGTTTTATCATCCTTTAGTGTGTCTAATAGAACCTTAGAGGGTAATGGTAGATTGTATTTCTCCATAATGATGAATTCTTCAGGCGTAAACCCTTTATCCATATTAGCTATGATTTTCATCTCATCTTTTCCATCATTTATAGCTAGTTGTTGAACTTGTTGAGTGTATGTGATTGGCTTATTTGCAGACTTAACGTACTCTTCCCTTAAACCACTTATCTCATCGATCTCTTTTTCCAGTTGTTGAACAATTGGTTTATACACTTCTTTTTGTTTTTCATATTTGTCCTGCTTATTATTCTCTCCATCTTTAATGGCTTTACGGACAATATCGACCATTCTACCAGATTCAATCTTTGGAATGACGTGCTTTTTAAACTCATTTATATCCATTGTATACATATACGTTATATAACTTATCTAAACTTATCTAAACTTATCTCGACTTATCTTTTTCACGACATATATCAAGAACGTAGTGTTAAATAGTCTATTCAATATGTATAGATAAGATGGAAATTCCAAATTACGACAACGGAAATGATGCTGTTACGAACTATAAGCAGCTTCATCCATTCATGCCGAAAAACAATTTTAGAATGTTAATTACTGGACCAAGTGGCTGCGGTAAGACTAACGTTTTGACACATATGCTCAGAAAACCACTGGTCTATTACGATAAACTTCATTTATATGCTAAAAACTTAGAACAAGCAAAGTATCAGGATTTGGCAAAACAGTTCAATGAAATCAGCAATCACGTGGGTTATGACGTCCTTGAGTGTAGTAATGACGATATTATTCCCGTTAGTGAAATCGATAGCGATAGTCAAAAACTCGTTATATTTGACGATTTTGTATGTGAAAAGAACCAGAAACCATTGATCGATTACTTCATTAGGGGTCGACACAAAAATTGTAGTGTGATCTACTTATCTCAGAGCTTCTATAAGACTCCAAAAGATATACGATTGAATTGTTCTCATTATTGCGTATTCGAGTTTCCAAGCACTAATGAACGAGGCCTCATATCTCGAGAACTGGGAGTAAGCAAAGAGCAATATGGAGGCGCTACTAGAGAACCGTATTCATTCTTATATGTTGACAAGCCAGCGAAAACGATTAGGAGAAATTTCTATGGAAGGGTTTAATATAATCAAATAGTATATAATGGGGATTTTCAACGATTTGGATAACAAAGAACAAGATCTAAAGGGATGTTCAAACGGTAAGATCGGACCTCCTGGAAAACCATTTACCTACGGTGACTTCAATCCGCAACAATTGCTAAATTTGAAAGGTCCAAAGGGCGACCCATTCACCTACAGTGACTTCAATCCGCAACAATTGCTCAATTTGAAAGGTCCAAAGGGCAACCCATTCACCTACAGTGACTTCAATCCGCAACAATTGCTCAATTTGAAAGGTCCAAAGGGCAACCCATTCACCTACAGTGACTTCAATCCGCAACAATTGCTCAATTTGAAAGGTTTAAAGGGCAATCCATTCACCTACAGTGACTTCAATCCGCAACAATTGCTAAATTTGAAAGGTCCAAAGGGCGACCCATTCACCTACAGTGACTTCAATCCGCAACAATTGCTCAATTTGAAAGGTTTAAAGGGCAACCCATTCACCTACAGTGACTTCAATCCGCAACAATTGCTAAATTTGAAAGGTCCAAAGGGCGACCCATTCACCTACAGTGACTTCAATCCGCAACAATTGCTCAATTTGAAAGGTCCAAAGGGCAACCCATTCACCTACAGTGACTTCAATCCGCAACAATTGCTAAATTTGAAAGGTCCAAAAGGATCTAATGCAATAGATATGTATGGTAGTCAAACGTTCAATTGCGGCAATTTCCTTATGGATTCTAGTAATTGGGCATCATCAAGCAGTGTAAGCTCATTTGTGATCATTAAAGACGTATACTCTATGAATAACATCACTCCAGAACATCAAGGTTTTAGAATTCTAGAGACCTTCAAACCAAACTCAACAGAAAAGTTGACTATGACTCTACCAAAAAATATTAATCCAGCCTTAGGGTTAAAAGGCAACAGTGACTACGCAGTTCGGGTCGAAGCTTATGCAAACGTTGGATCCATAACACTAAACTATATGTCAATTGAACAGAATTTAAGTTTCATATCGAACACATTGAAAAGTGGAAGGATAGGATCAACAAACACTGCTTTCCAAGAGCTAAGCATAACGACATCTGCCAATGATATAGGTAAGCTATCGTTTACACTAAGTCATGATCAGTCAACCAATCAGCTAATAGTAATCTATGTCGCAATCGTTGCTGGAGCATTGGATGCAAACACTCTTGTGAATCCAGCAGCATTCGACGACGTCTCACTTATTATACCAACTCAAATTAAGGATATTGTACCAATTAGACCAACCATATATGGCAATGTCGTTAACGAAAGGTTAAGATATCAAACAAGAAGTGCGCTTACAGAAATTCCTAAGTTTACAGTCACATTACCTGGTGGGAACGTGCTATATCGAATACAATGTTGCTTATATATTAGATCGAGTAGAGACGACACAGATATAGTTTTCACAAACAGAAAAAATGGTACGTACGTCAACGTATTCAACATGCGTATAAAAAGAGGTCCACTCGCTGATGTTCCTCTGAATAATGCGTATTACTTGTTTCAAAGAGATGTGGATACGACGTATTATATGATGATCCAAACACAATCTGGAGCTATCGTAAACATCAATTGGAATTCTCAGCAATCTTATATAACTGCCGAAAAATGGGATGGTCTGAATATCGTACACGATTCATCCGATAATATAATAATTGGATAATTGGATAATCGTATAACGTAATAATATATAATGGGAATATTTAATACGAACGATAGAATAGAAAAACGACCAACAATCGATACTATGAGCTCTAGGATAGTCAATATTAATGCGAAAGAGATTTCACTCTTATGGCTTCAACGCGATACCGATTGGATCGACATACCAAATTACGAAATACAGCTAACACCAAAAGACACTAACATGATGCGCCTTTCATGTCGCCTATATATCTCTAATAACACGGGAGGAGGGAATTTCTTCTTTCGTTGGGTCCTATTAACACCAACATCAATTGTAGGCCACCATTTACAAACGATTATTGGCGTAAATAATTTACCAGATGCGGCACTTGGTGTGAGGAACAGATGTGCATTTGGATCACAACCACCAAGAGATCCAGAGACATTAGTTTGCGTTTCAGACGTTTCTTTCCATGAGAATTTTGGTAACAACATTCTACACACATATAAACTGCAGTGTAAAATCACTGATACAGGCACTATGGTATTGAATAGATTATATAATGGCGCTAATCAGACATTTAATGGGTACGTGAAATCGTCAATAATGGTCGAGGAAATCGCAGGAATGACCAAAAAAACTACTCAAAATGGGATCAACGAATATACATCAAACTAATAATGTAATCATATGATATAAGTAATGGTAAAAACAAAAATCGAGATCTTCAACTTCAATCATATAGACAAGGACTTGAGTGAAGCAGATGTGGAAATGCTAAAAAAGCTATATGCACACTACCATAAAAAATGCTTCTGTCACAAGCAAGCATACAAACGATTCAAGAAGGTTAATACGATTCTGCATGCAACATCAATCGGACTCACTAGCACTGGTGTAATCATTGGGTCTATAACACTAAATCCAATCATTCTTGGCACTATTTCGGGTGCTGGATTGATGCTCCAAGGACTACTAAAAATGAAAAACTACAATAGGAAGACAGAAATGAGTAAATTCGCATACACGTCGTATCAAAAGATCCTAAACAAAATAAGAGCATATCTGCGTGGAGAAGAAATCGACATCGAAAAATTTACATTAGAGTTGAACTGGTTGGATGATCACGTATCAGACCTATGTCCACTAGTTGATAGATTCAGAGAGAGATACAACAAGAAGTACGCAACTAGTTGATCATTGCCATATCAATTATCTTCACTTCTTGCAAAAACACCATTAAGAGTCTCTATGTATAACCATTCATTCATATCACAGATCTCCTTCCATATCCGCACATATCGTTTAACAGTACTCTTCGATATATACCTAGTACACTTTTGCATATGAATACGATAATTATCGATTCCAGATTCGCGAAACTTCATTTCGAACAACTTATAGAATACGAAATCGAGTATCGGATACCTCTTCCATTTCAATATAACATCGATAGCGCTTTCGAATTTATTGAACAACCTACGAATATCAATGTACTCACCATATCGTAAATCGAATTTCGCAATGAATATATTGTCAATATGGTATTTCCTATGGTAGATAGACTTACGTCTCATTCGATACCTATTTTCGTAGTAATCGATATATCCATTCACCAAACCATACGAATGAACTACACCACAGCTTTGGCAAACATACATACCATTATCATTAATTATCTCTGTATTGCCACAACACAACTCACTCTCTTTCTCGCGTACGTAATCTATCAATCGCTCATTGCAGAAAGGACACAACTCTCCAAAGTCTTTCATCTCATCATGGATTTCTGAATTGCAGTTCATCCTATACTACTATATTAGATATTAAATATAGAGTACCATGCACCAGCATCCATTACATAGAGAAGATGCAAGATACCTCGAACGCACTATGAAATAGAAAGAAAGGAAAATACTATAGAAGAAACTCGCAGAAGCCAATATATGGCAATAGCGGATAGCAGGCAAGGCAATGAAGCCATTAGAATGGATAGCCTAGAATGCAACTATGAAAAGTTGAATACTATAGTATGAGAAGAACGAAGAGAAGAACCATCAATCGGCTGGTTCAAACACATTTCGAAAATATACGTACACATCACTATAGATCAAGCCTTTAGACATCCAAAGATTGAAACCAGTTATGGAGATTTCCAAGAATTTGACATCCAAAGATTGAACTGGTTAAACCGGTTATGGAGAATTCGACCTTGACCTTGAGAAGAATAAAAAATACGATCGATAAATAATAGGGTGGGGGTATGAGATCAGAAACCATATGATGGAAAATGGTCCGGTGCCCCCACCCTCTATACTACTAAAGAAAGAAAATTATTACGGAAACGAGTAAACTTAGCACACAGTTTCATCAAAGAAAGTAGTTTTTTTATTGCATGGGCTAAGAAATTTAGCATTCACATTTAGTCATTGGCATATAAATTAAGAATACTTACTTACAAGTTTGTTTGTATTCTTCTACAAGTTTTGCAGAGTGCTTATAGCCACTCGAGTGATTTCCCATTTTTGTCTCCAGATAATGCGTTCGGGTTCCTGATAAAGTTGTCATGAAACTAAGTGCATCTGAAGTA
Source organism: Actinernus sp. WN-2022 (assembly GCA_030867875.1). Classification (NCBI taxonomy): domain Eukaryota; kingdom Metazoa; phylum Cnidaria; class Anthozoa; order Actiniaria; family Actinernidae; genus Actinernus; species Actinernus sp. WN-2022. The sequence continues at coordinate 32,434,362 of JAOWCC010001634.1, forward strand.
AAGTACAGGTCAGTTTTCATCGATAAAAAAAAACATTTTTGATGTCGGAAAACAAACTGTTTTGAACGCCACGAGGTTCAACTTTAAATGAAAGTCTAATTTTAGCTTGATTTCTACTCGCTCTTCAGTTTAAGGCGCAATGGATTCCTGGCGTGTACGTCAAAAGTCACGGGTTTTACCAATTACATTTTATTCATTTTCGCCATATAATAAAAACCTTATTGACCAAGCTTGTTCGATCAAGATGGAGGGGAATATTGGCCTCATTCACTTTTTTCGTTTTTATGGACCTCAACTTTGTCTCGGTCCATAAACACGCAAACAATGACTTGGCCAATATCCCCCATCTTGACAACACGCTTGGTCAATAACCTTTATATATAGACCACCCCTAGTTTTTTTTATTTTCTTTATTATAATGAATGGAGTGGAAAAACAAATGGGACTAGTGGAAATAGAACATTAAAGTTAGTAAGAATCGGCCAACCAGTTTGGTGGTTGAACCTTGTACAGGAGCGAAGATATTGCCATAGAAAGCCCATCAATTTTACCGAAACGTTTGCCATGGCGAAGCGATTTTGTTTTTTGCACACGGGACCCTCTCCATATAAACGCTTGTAAATTACGGATTATTAATATCCACCCACCATCTAATTTACCTGCGTTAACTGACATCATCAACTGTTCCCTGATGACTTCTACTTACCCTGAAAATTGGAAGCAAGCTGAGGTTATACCACTGCTAAAGGAGGGTGACCATGAAGATCCTACGAACAACCGGCCATTATCACTCTTACCAGTCGTTTCTAAAATCTGCGAGAAAGTAGCACTGATTCAGTTTTCTGACTATCTATCACAGCACAAACGTCTTAACGTTCATCAAAGCGGAAACCGCCAGTACCACTCCACTGAGACACTCAATATATATACTACAGATTCAGTCCTTAGCGCAATGGACCAAAAAAAGGTGACCACACTTGTTCTACTGGACCTGTCTAAGGCGTTTGACAGTATTAACCATCGGATTCTACTGCGCAAGCTTCTCGGGGTAGGCGTCTCTCTAGTCGCTTCCAAATGGTTCGAGAGTTATCTTACTGGAAGGGGACAAGCTGTTCGTATTGGTCCCAGTGTCTCTAGTTCACTTCCATTGCGGAATGGTGTCCCACAAGGAGCTATTTTGTCACCATTGCTGTTCAACATCTACATAAATGACCTCCCTTCCATCGCCCGTCATTGCTTACTTAAGTCGTACGTTGATGATTCTAAACTATTCATTTCATTCCCAAGAAGTGATATGGAAGACAGCACCCAGAAACTCGTGGAAGATCTGCAGAGAGTTGGAAAATGGTGCTGTGATAACAGCTTACTCATCAACGCAGACAAGACCAAGCTATTACATCTAGGCACTCGACAGATGCTGAAGCAGACCCCGCTGGATATACATGTAGAACTCTAAGGAAAGCAGTTAACACCAGTATCTTCAGCTAAAGACTTAGGCGTGATTATTGACACCAATCTAACTTATGATGCCCATGTCACAAAACTTGTCTCATCATGTATGGCGAGTTTGTGTCAAATCAACAGAGTAAAACACCTATTCAATTCCGAAACTCTAAATACGATTGTTAATGCCCTTGTTCTAAGCAAGCTATTTTATTGTTCATCGGTTTGGGCTAATACCTCCGATAAGAACTTCAAGAAACTGCAACTTGTGCAGAATTTCTCAGCCAGAATAATAATTGGCGCACGCAAATTTGACCATATCACACCTATATTGCGCCACCTTCAATGGCTACCGGTTAAAGAAACTGTTAATCTCAGAGACATTTTATTGACCTTTAAATGCTTAAATGGGCTTTCGCCATCCTACTTATCGGATAAGTTTTGCAAGAGATCCAGTATACACCAGCGCAATACTCGAAATTGCGGCGACCTTAACATTCCTAAATGTAACTCAGCATCCGGTCAGAGGTCCTTTAGTTACAGAGGTGTTAAGATTTGGAATGCCTTAGATAGCACACTTAAAGCGTCGACTTCATTTCCTCAATTTAAGAGAGCTCTTAAGTCCAAATTATTAGCTTCTTATTACGACTGAATCCAATGTAATAGTTTTTAATCTTAGATAGTTTTTAGATCATATATAGTTTTTACGCAATTTTATCGATAAGTATTTTAACAAATTTATAGTTTCTCCTAGTTTAACTTAATTCATTTGTAAATATATGTTGAAAAGCCCTTCTGGGAACTTATATTAAAGATATGTATGTATGTATGTATGTAAGCGCCGTGAAGCAGTCTGAAATAATTCACTGACGGGATATGTCAGTCATATGTAAAGCGCCATGAAACTGTGGTTGATATGGCGCTATATAAATGTGGCCATTATTATTATATGTATAACTTTGAATCGTCAACATAGGATTCAAGGGAACAGATGTTTGGTACTAGAGGCAAATCATTTATGTATATATTAAATAATACAGGTCCAAGGATAGAGCCTTGAGGGACTCCATGTGTAGTGGGGCGTGACTCAGATAGCGTGGAGCCAATGCGCACGATCTGACTTCTCCCCGACAAATAACTCTTGAACCAATCGACAGCGCTGCCAGACACACCCAGTGCTCGTAGTTTTGTCAGTAGAAGGGGATGATCGATACTATCAAAAGCCTTTGATAGATCCAAGAGGACCAATGCCGTCATTTTTTTCCGATCCATTGACTCGAGAACAGTATCTGATATCAGAATGTTCAATGTTTCTGTGGAGTGTAATTTCTTATTTCCGCTTTGATGGTCTGTCAGTTTTTTCTTCGTCCCTAGGTACGTAACTAGCTGGTTTAAGGCTATGCGCTCGCACTCTTTTGAGGCTGCAGGCAGCAGGGAAACCGGGCGGTTATTGTTAGCTGTTTCAGGATCCCCTTCTTTCAAGAGTGGTATGACTTCTGCTTCCTTCCAGCGAGTTGGAAAAACAGATGACAGCAGAGAACGGTTCACTATTTCCGTCAGGGTGAGCAGGATGCAAGGCAGGGCGTCCTTGATAACGGCCATAGAGACTTTGTCACGTCCAGGTGCCTTATTGGATGGGAATGATTGCACAACTTTGCGAATCTCTCTGCACGAAACCGGGTGAAAATGGAATTCATCCATCGCAACACCTTCAACTGTAGTTTGAGGGGGCAGTGTAGGCAGGTCATGATCAGCGGCGAGGGATTTCGATGCCTCCGAAACACTAGATCCGACGGAGGTGAAAAATGCATTGAATTCGTTGGCTAGTGTCTTAACATCCTTCGAATATACTGGCTGTGAAACCTCTCTACGTGGTATGCATTTCCTAATGACTTTCCACAAGGAGTTTTTGTTGTTGTTGTTCTTACTAATTTCACTCTGGACATGTGCTTTTTCGGCGCTCCGTAGCTTGTTCTTTACTTCATTTCATGACAAGTAGAATTTCTCCCAGTCAGCAGGCAACTGTGTCACACGGGCGAGCTGATGCAACTTGTCCCTTGTTTTCATTAGGTCTTTTATATCCTGGTCGATAAAGGGACACTGCCGGTATCTGATTTTCATGGTCTTAATAGGGGCATGCCTATCCAGTACGCTACAGAAATTATCATTGAAATGTTCGAGCTTTTCATTGACGTCATCAATTGATGAATTATCATACCACGGAACTTGTAGTAGATCATTCACAAATCCATAAGAGTCATAGTGCTTATAACTTCTGGCGGTGACGTAAGTAGGCGCAGGTTTTGGTAGTTTAAGTTTCAATATTGAGTAGACCAAATAGTGGTCACTAATGTGCGTTTCTTCCACACCACTTTCTGTCACCAAGCCGGCATCGGATGTCAAAATAACATCAATGAGTGATGAGGACTGAGGTGTTACTCTAGTGGGTGTCTTAATAAGCTGTGTCAGATTCAAGGTACAGCACAGCTAGATCACTCAGAGCGTGAGCCTCCGGGCCGTTATTCATCATATTACAATTCAGGTGACCAGCTACAAATATCTCCTTTCGGTATCTTTTGATAATAAGCCTTATTACTATTCGGTATCTTTTGATAATAAGCCTTATTACTATTCGGTATCTTTTGATAATAAGCCTTATTACTATTCGGTATCTTTTGATAATAAGCCTTATTACTATTCTGTATCTTTTGATAATAAGCCTTATTACTATTCTGTATCTTTTGATAATAAGCCTTATTACTATTCGGTATCTTTTGATAATAAGCCTTATTACTATTCGGTATCTTTTGATAATAAGCCTTATTACTATTCTGTATCTTTTGATAATAAGCCTTATTACTATTCGGTATCTTTTGATAATAAGCCTTATTACTATTCGGTATCTTTTGATAATAAGCCTTATTACTTTTCGGTATCTTTTGATAATAAGCCTTATTACTATTCGGTATCTTTTGATAATAAGCCTTATTACTATTCGGTATCTTTTGATAATAAGCCTTATTACTATTCTGTATCTTTTGATAATAAGCCTTATTACTATTCGGTATCTTTTGATAATAAGCCTTATTACTATTCGGTATCTTTTGATAATAAGCCTTATTACTATTCTGTATCTTTTGATAATAAGCCTTATTACTATTCGGTATCTTTTGATAATAAGCCTTATTACTATTCGGTATCTTTTGATAATAAGCCTTATTACTTTTCGGTATCTTTTGATAATAAGCCTTATTACTATTCGGTATCAATTCATCGGCCCTGTGCATAGAAATTAGAAATTGTAAGCAATTCAAAATTATAATAAATCAGAAAGAAAATACATGATATAGGAATTGCAAACTAAACAATTTAAAGGGGCTATGTCATGGTACTGCGCATGTATCGAGTAATCGCTCGTTTAGTGGCTGTTAATTGGATACAAATAGTAATAAACTTCCCTCCCTCAATGCCCGATTGAAAGGATTTTCAATATTTTCCCTGGAGACTGTTTATATACACTGTTTGGTAGTCATTTTTGCATATTTGCTTTCATTTTAAGCATCCCACATGGCCGAGAGGTTCGCTAGTTCATATCAAAATCGGTGGAAATAGCTCTTTCCGGCCCGGAAAAACGAATGTAAAGTCTTACCGTGACACAGCCCCTTTAATAAAGACCAAGAAAACATAAATCACAATAAAGTAATGACTCGGATGGATGGTTTCCTTGAACTTTCTCATTCCACATAAGTGCCTTATCGTCGTCAGTCACTTCCTCTTGCTCCGCCATTGTATATAGTCTTCTGATGGATCCCTCACTTCGTCGCATCTTTCATCTCCGCATCTAAGACTTTCCTAAATGTACAAAACCTCACCGGCAGAAAACGACAAGAGAAAATTAATACAACGTACAACGGCTTCAAGTAAAAATAACTCATACTGAATAAAAAATGACCAAAGTAAAGTAACATCAATCATTTCTACCTTTGATCTCCCTTGGCCAAAATGTTGAAGCAATCTGTTACATTTTCCTCCATTGTATAATGGTTCAACTCACATATTATTAAACATAAGGTTTTGGGTGGATAACGACCACCTTTGCCATTACCAACAGCAGACGTCGTCCTTCCTCAGCTGACGATTTTGTGGAGCAATCAAGGCGAGAAAGCATGTTTCCTCGTCAACTTCGTATAGAGGAAATGTTTATGAAAAACGAAATCCACTTTCTGCATATTTGCATACGCATTTCGATCCTGTACAATGTTCAGTTAGCTTTCGTTGCACAAGTTTATTACAATATTCGAGTCCGAATTGTATGGGATTTATAAATCCTATACAATTCGGTCGTTCATAGTATTGTAAATAGTACATGTATACACGGTTGAGGACATGTCTTGAGTCTTTATATACAGTACACCACTCACCGGCACTTTCTAGTGAAGTCAAAGACCCTCCCAGTTATTCCTTATAAAACCAAGGGCTTCACCGTGAATCTTTATAAAGACCCCATCTCATGCAGTGATAATCGGTATACAGACCCGTGTGGAGAACATCAGCTAACAAGACAAGACTTAGGGTAGTTCTCCTAACCAGACGTCATAAATACTAGTTACAATATGAGCGACCGAATCGTATGGATATATACTGACGAGCCGTTAGGCGAGTTTTCAAAATCTAAAATATTGTTTCCGTTCTAGTTATCAACAAATTTTCAATTTAGACTATATTGCCAACGTTTTAACAGCAATTTGTTCTATAAACAGTCGGGGATTTTTTATTTAATTCTGTCTTCAACTGGCATGCGTTCTTGTTAATAATTATATTACTTACTTATTCGTGTTCCTACTTTCTTCTATATTTAGGTCATGAACGAAGCATATTGACACGGAAGATGATGTTAATTACATGCATATGCGTGGTTGCTTCCCTTTCGGTAAATCTGGTACCAGTTACTGGTACCAGTTCAACAGCAACCATACACAGCTCACCTAAAATGTGGAATTGCTCACTTTTTGTCAATAGCAATGCAGGTAATTAAGGACAGAAATGACAAATACCTAAATGAACTTATAATAGATGCAGGGTCCGTCATGAAAAATATAGGGCATGAATTTAAATGTGAAGCATGCCTGATTCCAGTTTTTCGAGGTTATCTAGTATACTATAACGACCTCCATCTAGCGACCTTTGTAAATGGTTTTGAAAGAAAAACGCGCGTGAGACTGTATGGGTCATATGACAACTGGAGATCATTCATCGAATCCATTTTGGTAAATGCTGAAAAGTAATGTTTGCTCTCAAAGGTCCTTATGGATGTCTAATTTGCATGTGACGTCACCGCCACCAACTTGGTGGACGTTAACAAAAAACCAGCATGGCCGCCACGTCTTTGTCATTGGAATATCTGGGAATTGATTGCAAACCAAAATTGCTGTGTATTTGTCTCCTGTAAATCGTACACTAGATGTAATTTATGGATCGATTTCCTGTCCAAAAATCTCATTAAAATCTTATGTCGTCATTTCATTGCCCCTATTGTCAAAAATAGCTCTTTTGTTGTGTAATAATTAGGGAACCCAAGATGGCGGTGGGCTGGTAATTCAAATTAAAGAGTTTTATGGACAGGAAAATCGGTCTATAATTGACATTTAGTATACAATTTACAAGAGACAAACACAGCAATATATTATCCATTAGGAATATTTGTGGTCAAACTTTGTTTTACAGCAAAGGCTCCCATTAACTAAATACATTTAAACCAAAATGGCCACCATGATATTTCACGCCAACCTCTGTGAAGTGATTTCAAACTAAATATTAATAGCTAATTACCACTTACTTTAATTCGTTTGCCATCCTAGAAAGTTATACTCTTCAACAGTATTGCTACTCAGTGACGGCAAACACAATCCCAATAAGCTCTCTGGAAGGTAAAGATCCAATCCTTAATAATTCGTACTCATTGAGATCTGCCAGTGACAAACTGCTGTACTGCAATAAAGCGGCGGCTGGAAGAGGCTTCCGAGCTTTCATGCTGCACAGTGATGGCCAGTGCTACAGTGATAAAACCGCTCGTGAAACGTATACGACTCTATCACCTGTTCGTTGCGTTTCTGGATGCCGTTCTACAAGCAACCGAATCTTTCCATGTAAGCGGCATAATTGCTACTGTGGTACTGGTTATGGATCAACAAACTACATCAATGTATACCTCATGGATAACTGTAAGTGATTTTTTAAATGTTTTAATTCTAACGTACCCGGTGGGCATAGGTATGTACGCGGCCATGGGGTTCAGAACCGGACCCGGTGTTATACGAGAAACGATAGCTCCAAAACCCGGAAGCGGAAATAGAATTTACCAGGACCCGGTACCGCCGCACATATATCAGTCTATGACGTCATAAACAAGAATGCACCCCGGGCTAACCTATAACCTTTTCTAATGCAGTGATACTTGCAAAAGAATTACCCGTTCCGTGTCTGTTTCGTCATTTTTTTTGTTATTATTAAAATGATAATTTGGTAAAAAAAAAAAAAATACAAAGGAGAACTAAAACATCGCCCAGAATGGCCATTGTACGATGGACACTCGTTAGTTTCTGGAGTACATTAGGTCGGGTAATTTGAAATTCATGAAGTTTGAGTTTTGCCTTATGCTTGGCTAACGTTTAACTGTTCTGGGAGCTCTAAATCCCTCGGCACTTTGTGTGACAAAGTTGTAGGCGGGACTGTACATGTACGTCATTATAGTGTGCAATTATGTGTATTGTCTATTAAGCTAATCCAGGATTAATATCAATTCTTAGTTCGATTTGTTAACTTGTGAACTACATATTTGACGTTATAAACTTATTCCTAGAGAAAAAATAACAAGTACTGTTCTACTTGTCTTGTTATATTAGGAAACAAATACCTTCTACCGAGAGAATCAAAATCATGGGTTAAGCCTTAATCCAGGATTAGCGCTAATCGGCTTCGAACAACTGGGCCTGTAAAACAAAAAAGAGAAATAATAGGCGCATTCTTCGAGACGCGAACACGCGACATCATGATTGCTAAGCGCGCGTTACGCGAGATATCAAAACTTGTCACCCTATATGCTACAAATACTAGAGGTGCCCGCGGATTTGGAATTCGGGATTCGGTCGTACGGAAGAAAATGCTGCCATTATTTCGATCGCTGTGTGTATAACTCCACTATGAACAATTTTGAAGTCAAATTTAAGAGAAAAAATGGGATTATTTCTTCATCCATACTTCACTATTAAAGTAAAGAAATTTTAAAATTGAATTGAGCTGAGAAAGCTGTATGAAAAAAAGACCTGGGTCGCGCTGCACAATGAGTTTTGGGCGGGAAACAAATGAAAGCTGTAACGGACGCGGCACATTATAGCGGGAAAACACCGTTGTACGCAACCCGTGGGACAACGCTGATTGTTAGGGAAGGTACGTTTTTTATTTGGGAGGGAGGGCTGGGGCTTCAGAGGGGAGGGTCATCAGAAAAAATTGGAACTTTTTTGGAGGGTCAAGCCTTTTTATTTTGAAAGCCAGGGGAGGGTCAATCTTTTTTACCCCAAGAATTCATTGCAATTTTTAAAGTTCGGCTGTTAAATTTGCCAGTTCTTAAGCTGATTCAAACAGATACAAACACAGTGAAAGTATCCCACATTCATGACATCCAGTGTATTTTAATTTTACACAATGCCATGTGCCCCTGACAATGTGGATTCTTTTGTCAACGTATCTTCCTAAATACAGTATACATGCAATTTCCCGTTAGCAGGCACTCGAGTTCGAACCGTAAAGACCTATTCAGAATTCCTAATAGCATGGACATTGATACTCCTGACAATAACAAAAATGTGTACATATCTAGTTACTTGTGTTCAGTTCCGATTCTGCCTTTTCAGAGTATTTGCGTAGTAGCCCACGCAGCGGCCCTATAGGTAGGCTCGGTTTCCAGCCGTGAGGGTTTCGGTGAGCCCGCGATCCTCTCCCCACTCACGCGGGCTGGGCGCGCGAGCTGAGACATTGTCGGGTTTTAGCCAATCAAAAACTTGCCAAGGAGTTCCTGTCGCTGAATTGATTTGCATAATTTACATTGTAAACTTTTGAAAGCTGGACCAAAGGCTTTCGATTGCTGTTCCAAAATGCGTTTAAATTTGCTCTGGAAAAGTTTGGTTTCGAAGAATTCAAGGATTCACACAAAGAAGCAGTAAGAGAGTTAGTTTTCGGGTGAAGACACTTTGTCAGTAAACGCACTGGCTCTGGAAGTCACTTGGGAAACCGTCAGATCAAAGGTCGCGAAGCTCGTAATGTTGTCATTTCTCATTTAAAGTGCAACTAACCCCATTTGCAATTTTTATACATATGAATCTTTGAAGGGTTTTGAGTACTTCTGCGAAGAATTTTTGGCTTACAGAGAATACTCTATGTTCTATGCTTGTTTAAAATGGTGAAATTTTGACCTTTCCTGACCCATGACCGCGTAAGAAAAAGCCTGGGTCGAGTCTTGATCTTACGTCATCCAACTCATTCGACTTTGCAATAATTTGAATAAATATTTAGCATTTACTCTAAAATAACTGTTTTCTAAACTAAGAACTAACAGACTGTGTTTATTCTCTATATATCGATGTTGTTGTGATGGAAAGGCGCCATGGAGAATAATGCATTAATGAGGTGACGTAAGATCAAGCCGGAATCGACCCAGGCTTTTCCTTGCGCGGTCATGGGTCAGGAAAGGTCAATTTTTTACCATTTCAAACAAGCCTAGAACATAGAGTATTCGCTGTAAGCCAAAAATTTCTTCGCAGAAGTACTCAAAACCTTTCAAAGATTCATATGTATAAAAATTGCAAAAGGGGTTAGTTGCACTTTAACTTTACCCATGCAAGACCAAGGTTGCCCGGCTATTCTTACTTCAAAGAAAATTAGTGCTGCCTTTATCGGAGAAGAAAAGACTGACGAGTCCATATTAAAAGAGTTTATAGAAGAGAGGAAACACGTCTGACGCAGGCAAGTTTACGCGTTTAACTCTGCAATCACAATTTACTTGAAAATCGCTGCATCAGATGAGTTTTACAATTGTTCAAGTCCTACGTACTAAGTTGGTACAATTTATGTCTCCAAGACATACTCTACACAAGTACTAAGCGGGAATACTCGACTCTAGCTCAGAGTTCCGAGATAACATCTGGCTTTTAAGTGTCTTGATTGGTACTTAAATATTAAAGAGTAACACATAAAGTAGCCTGGTTTCTCAACAGCCGGGCTTTCCTTGAAAACTTGGACTGCGAGGCATGAGAGATAATAATAACAGGTATTAAATAAAACCTTTACCTACGTCGAATTAATTTCACACTTGCAGTTTTAGTTTAAAGAATTCCAATGTGCTTTGAAAGTTTACGCGGAATCGATCCTACGCTACACGCAAATAAATGAATAATATTGAAGTTAATCAGATGACGTCCGGACACGGTGTGTTGACCGCGCGCCCAGTCGTTAGAGGGGGGAGGCTTTGGAGAAACGACACCCCAACGGTTGAAACCGAGCCTACCCTACAGGAGGGAGGTAAAGATTTCCACACTTGAACTGGTGGGAATTAGAAGAAACCTCAAACCGCTCTAAGTCTCTCAATTTCAGGCGAAAATGGCGAGATAAAGAACAACACAAAGAACAAGTGAGCGAAGTTTCAAGATCGATAATATTTTATTTCTTTACTAAGAAAAATCCAATACTTTCATAACAATTAATTTCTAAACCACTCAGTGAGATTGGGATACCAGTGGTTAATGCCGTCTTGCTCTTAATCTCGGGCAGAGCCTAAATAGCCCAATAGTCCAGTTTCGTATTCGAAAATTACCGCTCGATGCGATGACTAGAGACACATTTATACAGGGTTAGTCTCAGTCAGAAGTTAAATATTCATAATACCAGCGAGATGGTGCAACACTCGAAACTCCACCAACACCCTGAGTACCTTCTCGCTAGTATTTATGAACATTTAACTTCAGAATGAGACTAACCCTGTGTTAATACGTGACTCTGTAGTCATCGAATTCAACGGTATTTTCGAATACAAAACTGTACTATTATCTTTGAACCTGTTGCTAACAAAAATAGAACTTAAGTATTTTAAATAGATACCAGAGTACAAAACAGTTATGGTCTGAAACTGAAATCACAATAAAAATGGTTTGTTTTGCAATGCAAACGTGTAGGAATTTTTTGAAAGTGTATCAGATCACATACCATCCTCACTGCTCACACTTTTAATCTTAAAATTGCTTTGATACAGTAGTTTTTTTTTCAGCAGAATGAGGACACATATATGACGTCATCGGAACTATTGCAAAAGAAAGCGTTTTTATTAGGATTTGCAGTTCAGGACAGTCTAAATTAATATCATTTTGAGACCATAAGTGTTTTGTACTCGGCTATCCCTTTAAATATGTTGATTTGTTTTGTACAGCCTCACGCGAATTCTACTCCAAATCTTCTCGTCTGCATGTGTGACCATCTCACATCATTTAGTGCTGGGATCCTTGTTCCACCTAATCATATCGACTTCGATAAAGTATTCCTCGGTTTCAGAAACATTGGATCAAACCTTTCAGTCCTCTTTACTGTCATTGGATTGTTTCTTCTCTACTTTATTGCCCTTATATTAGCAAGACGAGCCGACAATAAAGACAAGCTAATGGTAAGATGAGCCACCGGACACGAAAAGATGGCGGCTTCTATTTGTACCCACAATTCCTCGCGCGCGAAAAACTTTAACTTTCATAAAATTGCGGTGGAGGTCTTAAATCATAAAAACAAGCCAGAACATTCAATTGATGTTGCCAATACACTGTCATTGAAGAGAATAGAGGAATTGTATGTGTGCTTCACTGTGTTAGGTTCGCAAGGGATTGTGGTCAAATGGAGAGCCGCCATCTTTTTCCGTACGGTAGATTCACCATCGTATGTTCCCTCCACGGCCACCACTGAAATATAACATCAACGAAACTTAATATCCTATAAAGTAATTATGCCAGTTTAACTTCACTTGTATTAAGCTCTAAATATCTTAAACATCTTTTTAGCGGACAACTACAGTATTGACTGCACCACACACAAATGAAGCTAGCTACAGCTACGAGATCAGCGTTTACACAGGGACGTTCCAAGGCTCGGGAACAACTGCCAACGTTGCTATGGTGATTTGTGGTGATCATGACAACAGCTCTGTCATCCGTCTGGCGGACGGGAGTGGTAAATCAGATAAACTTCTTTCGCGTAGTAATGTCGCACAGTTCACAATAAACACGCCGAAATGTTTTGGTCCAATCAATTACATCAACATATGGCATAACAATGCTGGAGACAATCCTTCTTGGTTTCTACACCAGGTTGTCATTCGTGATATACAGACAGAAAATAAATACTTTTTCCTCCACAGCGATTGGCTTTCAGTTGACAAAGGGGATGGGAAAATTCAACGGCGGATCTACACTGCGAGTAGAAAGGAAATGACAAAATTCAGAAATCTTTTTTACGCGCATACTTCTAAGGGCTTTGGAGATAAACATTTATGGATGTCTGTGGTTCTACGTTCTCCCACAAGTCCCTTCACTCGAGTACAGCGTGTTACGTGCTGCTTGTCGCTGTGTTTGTCGGTTATGCTTGCAAATGCCATGTTTTATAAAACTGCTGGAGGATCACACAATACAATCAAGATTGGTCGGATACAGTTTAGTTTAAGACAAATAATCATAGGCATCGAGAGCAGCCTTGTAGCTTTCCCTCTTAACGTTCTTATTATAACTTTGTTCCGTAAAGTTCGACCCAAAGTTGAAAGGACCAGTAAAGGCAAAAGCAACACCAAGTTCAACAAGAACGAAGTCTCAAATTACGATAGAGAAGACACCGATGCTAGCAGCAACAAATCCTCAAGTTCTGCTAATGATGAAGGCAACACCTTCAACAACTCGAACTGTCGTCGTCATTATTGGACAGTATACTTCGCCTATGCCCTTTGCTTTGTGAGCTCTCTGACGTCAGCTGTGTTTGTGATTTTCTACAGCATAATGTGGCGCACTCAGAAGTCAAACGAGTGGACGATATCAGTGATGGTATCCTTTATACAAGATATATTTGTTGTACAGCCCTTGAAAGTTGTGACCATTGCAGTTATTTGGTCTTTTCTCTTCCATAAACCTCCACAAGAAGAACAAGTGTACAAAAGAAACAGTCAAGTAGTCCAGTCTGGAAGAGAGCAAATTGATGAAGTAAACAGTGATAACCATGAAAAATTAAGTGATCATTTGGCCAGTTTTAGCAGCTCGTTTGAACCTTTGAATGATGAAGAGTTGATATCGTCCCGTGAGCATAAAGTGACAAGTAATAAGATGAAGGCGATATTCCAGGAAGTTGGTTTTCATCTGACGTTTTACATATTATTGTCGACCGTCTTGATTGGTGGAGAATCCGGCCATCGATACAGGTTGTCGAATCATATTGAAAACGTATTCACGAATAAGAGTGAGAAGGTAACTGGTCTCTTTTTAATAATCCCATTTGGTTAATTGAATGTTGTTAAAGTTGTTTTTGGTAAACGGCATGGTAAAAGTTAGGTTTAAAGGAAAAACAATGTTAACTTTGATCTCAAGTGTTCCTTACAGGGGCGTAGCGAGCCTTATCGCAGGAATACATACAATTGGTGTGTCGAGTGCCGAAGGCGCGAGAATCTACGGGATTTTGGCGCATACCCCTCCCACCCTTAACCCTCCCACCCTTACCCCTCCCACCCTTACCCCTCCCCCAGGAAAAAAAATGATATCTAGAGTCTCGGAAATGCTATTGAGAATCTTTCACAACCATCTGATAAAACATTTCTATGACACACTAACACTCTTAAATGATAACAAATTAGCTAAATCTTAGGCTGAGGCCTAAATCGAAATGCGACTCTTAGTCCAATCTAGAATTTAACAAGAAAACAAACCATAAAGGACAAGAGACTTAAAGGGAACCTCCACTGAAAAACCTCCACTGATTTGTTCTCAAATCTTCCTTGTGGATGCCTAGATCAATTTGTTGTGTTTGTCTCCTGTAAATTGTACAGTTGATGTCATTTATGGATTTTCCTGTCCATAAAACTCATTTGAATTTCACGAGCGTCGCCATCCTGGAATCTAATGACTTCACACTGTTCACACGGTTGCCCCTATTGTTCACAATAAAATATAATACTTATTGTTCTTTACCAATAGAGGCAACCGGGTGACGTCGAATGATCCAAGATGGCGATGTACAATTTACAGGCGACTGACAAACACAGGAAAAGATTTAGGCATCCATAAGGAATATTTGAGAGTAAACGTTTTTCAGTGGAGGCTCCCTTTAAGAAATCATCAATACAAAATAGTAGTGTAAGGCCATTTACAACATTTGAAATATTTAAAAATAAGATTAAATTTAATGCATTGTGATTTTGTTTCCAAAAAAATGTATTAGTGGAAAATGTTATATTTAAAAAAAAGTTATTTTTGCCTTTTTAAGTTTAAAGATTTCTTACAATATCTAAATACAAGGGTTATAACTGAGGAAAATTTAATTTCACTGTCATGGAATTTGTTGTGTTGTTTACTTGAATCAGATGGGTATTAGTGTATTAGATGGGTATTAGTGTCATAAATGTGTTGTACTCTTGCTTCTGGACATGTCAGCCGCCTTCGACACAGTTGACCATGACATATTACTTGATAGGATGCGTACGCGTTTTGGGATTAGAGGCAATGTACTCAAATGGTTTCGATCGTACCTCCAAGACCGCAAGCAGTTCGTTATGATAAATGGAGTAAGGTCAGCCGTTAAAGATCTATGCTGTGGTGTCCCCCAGGGGTCAGTTCTTGGGCCCATACTGTACCTGTTATATACGTCACCTCTAGGTGACATCATCAGACGACATGGTCTCAGTTTCCACCTATATGCTGACGATGTCCAGCTTTATTCTGGTTTTGATCCCACACCTGAGGGTCAGTCTAGTGCTGTTGCACGTGTGCAAGCCTGTGTGGGTGAGATTGATTCCTGGATGAGACGTAACAAGTTGAAGCTAAATAGGGACAAGACGGAGCTCTTGATCCTAAGTGCTCACCATCGTCCACGCCCATCGATAGACTATATCGATGTCTCCACCGAAAGGATCTCGTCATCCACTTCTGCCAGGAATATTGGTGTCACCTTCGACCAACATATGTCCCTTGAAGTACATGTCACTAATGTCTGTAAAACATGCTACTATCACCTACGTAATATAGCTAGAATAAGGGACTGCCTATCACAATTGGATACTGAAATCCTAGTCCATGCATTTATCACTTCAAAGTTAGACAGCTGTAACTCACTATTATATGGACTACCTAAATTTTTAATTGACCGTTTTCAGAATGTTCAGAATTCAGCAGCTCGTCTCGTTACGCGTACTAGAAAATATGACCACATCACACCCATTATGAAGCAATTACACTGGCTTCCAGTGTGCCAACGCATTGTTTTTAAATTATTATTAATTACCTATAAGGCACTTAATGGCTTAGCCCCTACCTATATTAGTGACCTTATACAGCCATATGCTCCGTCTAGGAACTTAAGGTCTTCTTCTAAAAACTTACTTAAAGTACACGTAGCTAGACTAGCTAGTTACGGTCATAGGTCTTTTGTATTTGCCGCGCCTAAATTATGGAACTCTCTACCAGATTTTATCCGTTCTAGTGATTCAGTAGCCAGTTTTAAATCAAATGTTAAAACACATCTTTTTAAGAAATTTTATAATTAGATAGTTTATTTGTTATTAGATAGTATAATGTAAATTTGTAATATTTATGTATATATATTTCCATACCTATCATATCTTAAATTAGTATTTTTATACTTATTTTATTAGTTCGTTAAAAAATTGTAAAGCGCTATTGAGCTATAGGAAATAGCGCTATATAAATAATTCATTATTATTATTATTATTATGGGTAAAGAGGAAAGCCTATTAATTGGAAAACTTGCCAATGTAATGTTTTATTTCTTCTGTAGGTCTCTGATACAAAGTCGTTCTGGAAGTGGTTGGATACCTACCTCATTCCTGGACTTTACGACACCAAGTGGTACAACGGCAGAAACTTCACAGACGAGGAAGGGTTTATTTCAACCAAGAAAGCTTTCCTGGTCGGCATGCCAAGGATAAGACAGACGCGAGTTAAACCAGGCAAGCATATTAATATACATACTTTTCATGTTTGCTTTTTCCTCGCTTTCTTTTGGAGACGAATTGTATTATTTACTATACTATTAATTCTATTAATTCAATTAATGTTCAGGACTTTCTAAATGCCGCAGTTATACTGTACCACCTTAGATTACATATCCATTCCCGAATCCACCGTACAGACAAAACATGGCGCCTGATATTTTAACCCACAATTCGTTGCGCGCGAAAAACCTTTTCAAATCGCGGTAGAGATGTTTAGAATATCAAAAAACAAGCAAGTAAATATTATGTTCTCACGACACTGTTATTTCAGAGAATGGATGATTTTTACATATTATTTGGACTGTGTTTGGCTCGCAAGGTATTGTGGTCACATGTACCGCCGCCATCTTTTTTTCGTATGGTGAATTGAAAATGCACCATTTAGTGCATGACCGTTTGAGCGGGCGATTATGTGCATTGACTCAAAAAACCTTATCTTTCTCTATCCCAGTCATTAATATTTCTTTGTTTTTCTTTTTGCGTGTATCTATTATATTAATGATCAAATAGCTGGCTATCTGAGTAAAAATGCACTCGAATAAATAATGATCCATAAAGTGACACTACGACGAAATTTACCATTTCGATTTCCCACGTTTTTAGTGGGAATAGGTCAATCAATATCCTAATTAGTAAAAAGATATTCGGCCCAAATGAACATGTTTAAACCACAGGATTTTAGGAGAGTTTTCCCGGCGGTAAAATCCTGTCCGCGGGAACGCACTGATGTGCGTTCCCGCGAACCCTTTTGTTTCCGTTGTGACGTCATACGCACAACGCTCGCCTGCACAACACAACGCATTCAATAAAACGCATTGAATAAAATCTTACTTTTTCTCTCATCACGTACAAAAGAAGAAAGTTATATTTATCTTCGCGTGAAATGGTATACATAAGAAAGCTGGTTGTCGTGTAGCGCGTATGACATCACTTCCGGGACGACCTCCAGTAATGGAAGACGTTTAGATTCAATACTCGGATTTAAAAAAATAGGAATTGCGATATTCCTATCGAAAAACAGTTTGGACTGGTAATAATATAGCAACTCTACTTCATGAACATGTAAAACATTGATATATCAAAATGTAATCGTAGTGGCACTTTAATTCTTTGATACTTAATCACTTAATTATTTTGTTCTAAGAGACTTCAAGACCATTAAATATGTATCTACTTTTCGTCCTTTTTAGTGGAATGCGAAGCAACAAAAGACTACCCGAATCTTCAGAAATTCTTCCCAATTTGTTACCCGAGCTACTCTCTTTTTAATTCAGAAGAATCATCTGGATTTTCTTTTAATGACACCGTCTTGAATGGTGAGATCGGATTCGAAAGAATTTGCCTTCAACCATTTCTGTTCCAAAATGCTACTGCACTCGGGACATTACCAGTTGTAACAAGTGACGTGACGTACAGTGCCGGAGGTATGGTGGCAGATTTGGGATACACCTTGTCTACGGCAAAAGAAGTTATCTTCAACATCAAAAACGACACGTGGATTACTCGTCAGACGAGAGGCATATTCATCGACTTCACTGTGTTTGAACCAGCATCCAATCTCTTTGCTGTTGCACGGTTTACATTCGAGTACAAGGAAACAGGAAAGATACATCCTTCATACCGAATAGAACCGTTGACGCTCTACGGATCGGGTAGTAGTACCTTTGATGCCGTCCTAGTCGCCTGTCAAGTTATTCTCGTACTAATGATCATATTTTCCTTCATTAGAGAAGTTGTAAAGATAATTAATGAAAACATCTCGTATCTCAAGGACGTTTGGAATATTCTAGAGGTCTTGCTCCTTTGTTTTGCAGTAGCAACGATCGCGCTATATATCGTCAAGACGACATACGTTGAACAAATGATTAAGAAAATTCAAAAGAACCCTTTTGCAAGAATGAGTTTTGATTACGTTGCCTTTGGAACGGACGTTTGGAAGGCATTAGCGTCGATCGTCATCTTCTTGGCAACTATTAAGCTCCTCAAAATTCTCAAGTTCAACCCACTAATCATTTCCTTTACCCTGGTGATGAAACTTTCCCAGCCGTACCTGGTATCAATGTCAGCACTTTTCGTGGTTGTTTTTATGGCCTTTGCACACATGGGACACCTCGTGTTTGGACCTCACCTTCTCATGTACTCAACGTTCATGAGATCTTTCGTCAATGAGTTCGAGATGATACTCGGAAGAAGTGTTTTCTATGAACTCACAAGCGTGGCTCCCAAGATTGGACCACTTTTCGTTTTCAGTTACTTCATGATCACTACGTTATTGCTTATTAACTTCTTTGTGGCGGTTCTTAATGACTCGTACGAAGATGGACGACAGAACATTGAAGAAACCAGCGAGGACTTGAAGGTGGCCATGTTGATGTCAGCTTACTTGAAGTCATCTCTCCAAGACATCTCTGACGACCTCAAGAAAGTTTCAAGGAGGGCAGGAAAGAGAGAAACCGATGAAAGTTATGACACATCCCATGCCAGAGATAAAGAAAGAGATTACTTTCTTTACTGAGACGAAGCTAAGTGTATAGACCTTATCCAAACCCCTCGCCCCAGTCCAACGCGTGGTCCTGGAGTCGAAATCATGAAAGTGAGGCCAATCGGTACACAGCTGATCGCGGAGGAGAACACTATCTAACAATGATCGACACAGGAAACCAGCTGATCGCGCCTGGAACACTTGTCTATCTAACAACGACCGAAACCATAAATGTTTCAGCGATACTTTCATAGGTAGAGTTTCAAGTATAAAAATAGGTCCGCAGTGCGAAGAGTGGCGACCATTATAGATTGGCGAGATGTTGTAAAATTATTTGTTAATTAAGATATTTTCTTAAGATGTTCACGTAACATTTTCTTGATTGCAATACTGATTACTACATTCAAGCTTTCAGGCTTCTGGCAAGCAATTTTGTAGAATGTGCCAAATGACCCGTTTGAAACGTGCTACTCCATGAGGTGTTAGAGTCATTTGGAGTCACCGTATTACCTAAGAGGGTGGGGTAATATACTATTTTATTCCCTCACATGGTGGGGCATTTGTGAGTATTCGTAAGCTTAGCTTTTCTTCGCAAATTTTGAGAGTGAAAAATGCGTCTGCTATTGATCGTTTGCATTGACGTCACAAAAAAAATTCCCTCAAGAAAAAACTTATTAGTAAAATATTTTTAATGATGCGTATAGAGCAGGTAAAAATATAGAAATCACCGAAATTTTGGGGCAATAGAGTACTTCGTAACCGAATAATATTCGAACAATTTAGTGTAATTAGTATGCGGCGGCCATGTTGGTGTACAGCTTTAGTACACAAAGATGGCGGCCAAAAACGTACTATACAAATAAAGCTGTTTCCCCCCATCAATATGATTAGCATTCACTTCAAAATACTTTAGATATCACTTTTAAAGGTTTATCAAGTCTAAAATTTGAAATTGGCCGAAATATATGGATTTACTTGACAATTAGGAAACACGCTGACCTGAGCTATCACAAAATTCAAAGTACTGTAACTCAAAAACAAATCACCGTATCGACGAATACTGACAATACCTATATCTAAATCATATTAAAAGAACAGCTTCATATATCTCATAGTTTAGATTTTAAAATTTTGATGACGTCACATGCAAAGGATCTACATGTATAGCATGCTTTCTGAATTCACTCTATATTGCTCCTATTCGTGTGGCGCCGGCAAGATCGCTATGTCAAGCTAAACTATAGAAACAAGTGCGACTGTATAGCTAGAAAGTGAGTAAGGAAACATCAATGCTTGAATTTGATATTATATGATATGATAAGATATAACTTTATTTAGACACGGTTGATTCGATCAGGTTTACAAATAGTAACTATCATTATTATAACAATATAATTAATTAAGCTATAATTTAATATCGCCCTAAATATACACTACCCTTAAAAAGCTACCCTATTGTAACTTGTAACTATCCTAAAAAAAAAATTAATAAATATAAATAAAAACCTGCTTTACATTATATATACATGAATGTCATGTGAATGATTATAAACCTAATCGATTTGACTTAGAAAGAAAAACCTACTGCAGCCAGATCGGAAACTACACTTGCCTGCCGCAGTTCCATGGGTAAGCTGTTCAAGAGTACTGCCCCACTGTAGCTAAAACTGTTTTTCATAAAGTTAGTTCTTGGCAGTGGAATAGCTAGTTTGCTCTAGGTGTCTCTCAAAGAAGTATTTGTGACACTACTAGTTAGGAGTAAGACCATTTACACATTTATACTGAGACCATAGTAGCCTTTTGACCAATTCGTTGCGTTTCAAGTTTTCTCCAGCCTAGTTGCTCGAACAAAAGATCAGCATCAGTATCATAGCTGGAATGAGTCAGAATTCGGGCTGCACGGTTTTGTAGCTTTTGACGTTTTTTAGATAAAGTGATGTTGCAGATACCCCAGACGACACTGCATTAGTCAAAATGGGGTTGAGCCAAGGCATTATAAATAGACTGCAGTGTCGTTATGGGAACAAAAGGTCTGCAACGTTTCAGCGTACTTAACCTTTGCCGCGATCCAATGAGCATGAATTCAGTTTTAGATGTACTCAGGGTAAGCTTATTTGCAATAAGCCAGTAATTAACTTTGGCGAGATCTTGATTCACAACACGCTCAATGTGTCATCAATATTGTTACTAGCAAAAGTTAAATACGTACCATCAGCATACATTCGAGGCTGAGAGTATAACAAGCAATTAGGCAAATCATAAAAAGCAAGGGGCCAAGGATTGTTCTCTGGGGAATGCCACATGTTAATTGTCGATTTCTGAAAGAGGACAGTCTACAAGACACTTTTGATTACGACAATCCAAATATGATTACGACAATCCAACGAGCCACAACTGACATCGTATTATTTAAGTTTAGATAAAAGAATGGCGTGATCAACAGTATCGAACGATTTTATTAGGTCTTAAAATACTACCGCGTTCACATTAGTTCGGTCGATGTTATAAGCCCAGTTGTCGGTGGATTCAAGTAATGCGGTAACGGTGGAATGGAGTGATCTGAATCCCGACTGATGGTTTGCGATTAAATTATTAACAGCGAGATAGTCGCAAAGTTGATCATGAACAATTTACTCGAAGACATTTGTGACAATCGACATTTGCGAAATCGGACGATAATTATTCAAATTAGAGCGCTCTCCTTGTTTGAATAAAGGAATGATTTTTGAACACTTCCATTCACAGAAAAGATACCTGAAACATTGGATCTATTAAGGATCAAACGGAGGGAGCTTGCAATTAAGTCGGCGCATTCACGAAGAAGCCTTGCTGAAATCTTATCGAGACCAGTTACTTTTGATTTACATAGTTTCGATATAAGAGAAAAGACATTCGAAGTATCTGTTGGTTTCAGCCGGTTCGAATGTATTATTGGTCCCGATAAGATATTCTAAGTGTGTTGGGATGTTATCTTCGTAAGATATCTCATTTGCAAGATTGGGCCCTATATTTGAAAAACGATCGTTGAAGGCATCTGACAGCTCGTGCGCATTAGAGATTGAAATGCTTAATTTCTTTTATGGAAGAATTGATCAGGAACGAAATTTCAAGTGGAGAGAGGTGGGGGGGGCTAAATATAGATATGGGTAAATAAGAGCAAAATAAAGTCTATGCAGTGATGCTTGGGAGAGGATAAATTTCGATTTAGAGATTTACCAATGGATTTTGATATTTTACTAGTTATGGTTGCAATGTGCTGCTTCCAGTTCAGGTGCTCATCCACAAAATCTCCAAGAGACTTAGTAAAGTGTTTAAGTTCAATAGGTCCACCATTAATCTTAACTTCAAAATTATTAAGCGATAATTTATGTTGTCTTGTTTGATGTTTGCTAATGAGAAAAAACGTAAATAATGATTCGCCTAGCCATCAGAGAACACCTATTGCAATCAAAGGTACGCTTGGGTGACTCATGGTGCCTCTGGACCCCTTGGGTGACTCGTAGCCTGCTAGCAGGCTCTGGTTGATTTGGGGTTCCTGTGGAGGGGAAGAGGAGGGGGAAGGAGACGAAAGAGAAAGGAGAGCCTGCAACAAGACCCTGTGTTTTTGTAATTTCCCGTTCGTCCACGAACGGGATTATCTGATTGGTTGAACATAGAAGAGGCGCGCGCACTTTGTTCGAAAATGGCGTGTATTATGGTGTAAGCAGCACGCGCGGGCTAAAATTGAAAACTTTTCACTCATGATCAAATCATTTTTCTGCTGTTTTCTCTCGTTTTCTCAGGTTTTTATTATCAAACATGCAGTAGAAATACAAGGGGTTCAATGCTAGGGTACATTTATAACAGAATCTCGTCGAAAATGTTGATTTTAAAATTATTTGTGAAACGTGTAACTTGCAATGGTATGTGACGTCATGGGCCGGGCGAATTTCAAAAACACAAGGTCTTGTCGCAGGCTCTCCTTTCTCTATATCCTCCTTCCCCCTCCGGGCTCCCGCCACAAGAACCCCGAATTAACCAGAGCCTGCAAGCAGGCTAGGTGACTCATGGCGACCGGACCTTTTGGGTGACTCTGGACTACTTTGATGACTTACGGATGAAAATGACAAACTGGACTTGTCCTGCTTTTGTACACGTCCACCAACATGGCGGCAATGACGTCACATGCAAACGAAGATTACAGCTGACCTTGGTAGTTATTTTTTGTCATGCCGAGATAGTTATTTTTATTTACGCCCGGGGGAGGGGTGGGTTTTGAGTTGAATTAAGGCAGAATTTGTCTGAATTAAGGACACATTAGCTCAATGTGTGGAGGAGGTAAGATGAGGTTAATCAAACAAGGTGACCAATAAACATAGTTAGGATAAACACTGCACGTCAAGTCTGAGATCAATTTTCCATTAATTCTTAACATCGATGGCATCTGTGTCGATCCAGCAGTTAAAGTCCTTATTAACGTCACATCTCGCCACAATGGAAACTATTTCGGTACACGTAATTTAATGCCATAATTAACTTGTGAAACAACTTCAACTTAGAAAAGACATCTAATGCGTATTTCAGGTCAGTATTGAGTTCAATTGTAAATACAATTGTGAATACATTTGCACCTGCTCCAAACTAATAACGATTTTAAAAGCTGAAGCTAGTCATTCCGTTGCTGAACTGAGAAAAAACGTTGGAGAAAAAGAGGAGGATCAAAGCTTGAAGGTATGGCTGTTTCATTTATTTACAATTATTATTTCTAATAGGTATTTCATGTGGGTCAAGCCGGCATTGCTTCATCTGTTATGTATGTAGGATACGTTTTAACCCTTGACAAAGATTCTGTGTCAAGTAAAGCCACCTTTAAACCAGAGATGTGTAACATTTTCTAGGAATACCTGCTCGTTAGCTGCAATTTGAAACGTCTCTTGTCTTAAAATTACTTAAAAGTTTTATCCATATTTCCAATAACAACATTTTCTTTCGACTATCCGAGGCACACATTTCTTCTTGACATATCTAAAGTCAAGTCTTCGTCGTCGAGTTTTTCTGCCAAGGGATAACTTTTAAGATTATCAACAAGTTCCTAGGTCCAATTGGAATGTACGTTAGTTTTTAGGGAGCGAAGTAAACTCGAGAACGTACTTATGAACTCGGTGAATTCGCAAAGAAAGGGAGAGATGCCAATATATGAACTGAACACTAATGTTTCATTGCGCTCGGTGATCGAGCTCTGGCCAAAGGAATCAAAGGCGAACGGACATTTGCGCCAAACTCGCTACCCGTACTTACGGTTTTTGGTGTTACTGAAATAAAGGAACAATAAAGCCTAAAATAGGAGCTCCCAAGTGGCTGGAAGAAATCGGTATTGGATAAGATAGTTAGTATCTGGCACTAACAGCAGTGGCATAGGGAGGGGGCGAGATAGGGGAAGTTGCCCCCCCCCCCCCCCCCCCGTCCTGTCCCACAAGAGAGATTGACAGAAGTCATCAATGAAAATGTCCCAGAATTCATCATTTTGATATGCGCTTGGTATTAATTTTATTAACACAGTTTTAACTCCAAAATGGACTTTATATATATCCAGCAACTTGCAAAGAAATACGGATAAAACACATACACATTGTTGAGTAGATTCGTATTCTGCAAAACAAATGGAATGTTCTTAACATGCTGAATTAGCAGAGACAAATGATTTCCCAGCAAATCCTTAATTTACTTGCAAACCTGATATCAAAATATTAATATCATCTAATCTAACTGTTTCGCCACACGAGCGAATTGAAGTCATTAAAACTTTACAATAGCTATTGTTACATAACCATAAGTTTCCAGATACAACGCACGCTCTCATTGGCTGGTCCGGTGTCACGTGGCAGTCGTCAAAATTCAATATATCCTATATCCCGCGCGAGATACAATTCAAATGTATCACGTGATCACATCGTCATATAAGGTAGTGTGATTTAGAATATAATTATCGATGAAATATCCTACCAGTGTATATTTCTTTCTAGAGAGTGAATATATCACTTTGAAGATATCACTTTTAAAAATACGACTCGCTTTTGAACATTTCTAGCCTTTTTAGGTATTTCATCAACAATCAAACAGAACATTACATGGCCGCGAGGAGATACGTATTTTATCTTTTCGTGTTGATAAATATCTCTTACTTGTTCGCTGCGCTCACTCGTAAGATATGTCATCAAGTGGACACTCGAAGATAAAATACGTATCTCCTCGCGACCATCTATGTATCACGCGCTACTAACTAACTAAAGGCGGGAAAATAAATATTTGTGTACCAAAACTCAGGGAGAGAAATTTTATAATTGATGCTATATAACCTGAAATCACTTAATATAATTCACTCTTTTCACCTGGTGGCCATCTTGGATTCAAAGCGAGGCAATCCTTTGTTTTTGCCAGGCTAGCCTCGCGGTGATGGATAGTCAAAACGAGGCTAACCTGGCAAAAAGAAAGGATTGTCTCGCTTTGAATCCAAGATGGCCACCAGGTGAAAAGAGTGAATCACTTTGGCCCCTCGGGAATCAGTGAGTTTGTCTCGGGGAATTGAACATCGTCGAGGATCTCGCGGAAACAAAACTCACTGTCTCCCTCGGGACCAGCCATTAAGTGTTATTGTAAAATAGCCATACGTTTTCCAGATATAACGTTGGTTGATTTATGGTCACCTGACAAGTAACAGAACAAACGGTTGCCCGCACGGGCAACAATTCCCAGTTGATGGCCGCCACGTGATCACATCGTGATAACTGGCTATGTAGCTAAAGGCCGGAAATATTAGTTTACTAAAACGTCTAAATCTTCATCAAATCCTTACCTTTTTCGTCGATAGAAAGCGTTTAAAATGGAACCAGCTCAAAAGAAACAATTTATTGTAGCTAAAATATGATGCAAGAAACAAACAAAACGCTACTAAAAATGCCGTAGCGACGTTGTGGCAGCAGTTTTTACAAACCTCGCATGTATCAGGTAATAAAACTATAATTAAACTATAATAAAAATAAAGCACTTAATGACTGGTCGCTCGGGAAACAATGAGTTTTGTTTCCCTCGACTCTCGATGTTTCCCTCGACTGGCTTCCCGGCAAACATCGAAAGTTCACTGTTTCCCTCGGGGCCAGTCATTAAGTGTATACTGTTCCCGAGTAAGGCCATCCCAATAAAATGTTTCGTTTACCATCGCCCGACCGACCCGTTTTTATGAAAAAGTATAAAAGAAAATAAGAAAGATTGATTGAAGAATAATAGCTGATATTACGGTTGAGTCTACCAATATCAGATTCAGCGGTATTGACCCTTTGCATTAACCCGAACGCCTCTCTTCGATGTAATGAAGCGCCATTGACCTTAACCAAAACGACTAGGAGACTTGGTACTAGATTGTCGCGCGGGGCCTCAGGACAGCGCGACTTGTTTGTCTGTCTGTTGTCAACATGGCGTCGAGTGCAGCGTGTGAGTAATCTTCTCAATGTTTTCATGTTTCTTTAGAAGAAGAGGACATTCCTGGTGCAAGTTTCCCTCGGGAAACTCCAGAGGAATCCAGCAATTTACCGGCTTTGGCATGATTTCTCCTTAAACTCTTGGAACACATTCAAACACTCGTCGCCATGTTCAAAGACAACAGACAAGTTAATGTCTACCCAAGCGCGTTGCCCAAGCCCAGCTCGACAAGCTAGTACCTAGTCTCCTACTCGTTTTGGTTAAGGGCAATTGAAACCATCATTATTGAATAGAGCTTCATTATGCCGAAGTCAATTCCGCTGAAACTGCTATTCGTGGACTAAACTATAATATCAGCTATTCGATGACCACACCTCATTTCCGACACATGCATCTACGTTTTACTTTCTTACTTTTCTCATGTGAATTGCCAGTCCACAGCTAGTAGAGGAAAATCAGTGTAGTCGAGAAATACATTAAAGTTTTTACGCGAGTCTTCAAGCTGACTTATTAACCAGGCTATATTTGGTTCCAGACCCCCTAACGTCGATTAATTTTTTCTTTTCTTTTTCGGCCCGACCGACGGACCCCCTACAAGGAGAGAGGGCGATGGTAAACGAAACAGTTTATTTGTGTGGTCTCATGTGTTTTCTTATACCTTCCAAGTCAAAAATGAACAAACCAAACCAGCATACGCGCGTTGGTTTCCGAATTTCATTCAACATTCAGCTCGATACGATGTGACACGCCACAAATTTCCCGCGGTCTCAAGGAGCACGTGCAAGTACAAAGGTCAAGCTGTTGTTTCCCTGGAGTTATGATGTTTTGTTTCCCTCGAGAGTTCTAATTATGATGTTTTGAGCCTGTTACGTGATACGTTCTCGTCCAATCGAAAAAGACGTTTGACTTGGGGTTATAACAACAAGATTGTTCTCGCCAATACTGTATGTCGAAGAAGTTACCGTTTGGTATTTATGGCCTGGGGTGGGGTGCTAATACTGCCCGAATGCTACTCCAGGGTATTGTTTTTCCTAAACCAAAACGAGTGAAGGGAAATGAAGAAACTTCACTTAATTCCACAAAAAAAGGAATGCAATAAATTATGCAATCGAAGCGATAAACACTCAGCATTAATTGCTAACAGATACCTGAAACAAAACAAAACACTTCATGGTCTAAAAATGATATTTGGACTGTACTGAAAACTGAAATCGCAATAAAAACGATTTATTTTGCAATACAAGCAATACACTTTCAAAAACTTCCTATACGCTTGCATTGCAAAATAAATCGTTTTTTTTTTGCGATTTGAGTTTTCAGGACAGTATAACCATCATTTTGAGACCATAAGTGTTTTGTACTCGGCATCGCTTTAACAGATAGCCAACAAAATAAATGCCAACTGGAATTTCATATTTAAGTGGATATATATTTTTTCCTTATAATATCTCATTTATTGACCTGTTTCGAGCATATTTACAGCTTTGAAATTTTAGATATTCAGAAATTATTTGGCGGCTCAGTTTCTAGACTGGCTCCTTTTATTTCTTAAATTATAGAAGTTCCAAATACCTAACCCTTGGCTAGATCTATTGGCCTTTCCGGAATTGAAAAAAGGACTGGCAACAGGTATGTAAAGTTAATCTAATTAAAATAATAAACTCCGTCACAAGAAATAGCACGTCTAAATGAGTAAGTTTACGAAGTTTGACGATGTTTGTTTGAATAGAAACTGATCATGAATGACAAGCTTTTAAAAATCGCAAAAATAAGAAACGTTTGTCACCATACAAACGTCTCTTATTTTTGCGATTTTTGAAAGCAAATATAAGAGACCTCCCAAAAACTCGGTAAAATTACTAATTTAAGCGTTCTCTTTCTCGTGACGGGGTTCATTTTTAAATTATACTAACTTTACATACTCGATCCCAGTCCTTTTTTCAATTCCGAAAAGGCCAATTGACCGTACCTAACATCTTCCTGACAACGGGAAATAAAGGGAAAACGAAATTGAAAACGAGTTTATTGTGATCAGATAGAATGCTTAATTAATGTTGTTTCCCTTCTATAAACTGTTATGGTTTTATGCAAAGCTAGGATAGAGAAAGACAGATGGAGAAATAGAAAATTAAAAATGCTGTAATATAATGATTATATATATATTTTTTTGCATTGAATGAGGTAAGTTAGCTCCCACTTCAAGAACATTTAGCTCTCAGACAAATAAATTAAATTCCTCGCAATAATTTAATGAAGAACCGTCATGCAGGTATCATTATTTAGTAAAACGAGATACAGAATCACCAATCGTGGGGCAACAAAACCTGTTTCTGCCTATATGACGAAGAATGACTATAAAAGAACGTTAAGCATTTAAAATTTGGTCAAGCGATATTAAAATTTAACTAAATCGGCCTATTTTTCCTAAACTCGACAGCAGGTGTTCATCCAAATTTCATAATATCAAGTGTCCTATCTTAAGGCAGTAAAGCTGAGACAAATAAGTTTACCTAACTTCATTTGAATGTAGTTCAAACGCTAAATTCACAAGTGGAGCTTCGGCAAAGGTTTTCTAATCGGGTGATCTGGAAGAAGGTAAGTAAAGCATACAGAAATATATTTTTAAATATTTTTTAAATAAAATGCGAAGACAGATGACTATCTTCATGCAAAGCCTAAAGACATATGTCTTATATCATCGCTGCTTAGAAAAATAGGAAATAACAATGTATTTAATATATTATTTGTTCATTTATAATGTGGAAGGGAATGCTTACTAGGAAATAAACAACTTGTAGAACTCATACGAAACTACACCCGGGTATTTATTTACTGAAGTGGTGTAAGTTGGATTACATGTGTCCCTTTTGCGGTGAGGGTTAGGGGGAGAGATTTCTCTCTGTCGGTTATTTGGTTGATGTGTTGTGAAGTATTACAATGATTACAGCTCTTTGTGATCTGTTTCATCGATTTTCTTGGGAGTGGAAATTCTTGTTGCCAAATGCTACACCGACGTTTTCACAGACGAGACTGAGGAAAGCACAATTTACATCATGTCAGAGATATTTGGGGCATACAACAATATGTTTTACATTTAAGCCTGGATTTTCACAAAAATGACAAGGGTTATTAATTTGTTTCTTTGCTGTTATTGTCAAGATTCTTTTTTCCTTGAACTTCTCATGGTATATGCTGACACACTGCGAGCGCTGCGGGTAAATGCGGGCGCACAAGCTAGAGGATTGTTAGTCTTATAACAAGCATAGAATTCTGGTGACTATTAATGTATGGCTGTGCTTGGAATCAATAAGCGATATATTTGCAATAAAGTAAAGTTCTATATTTAACGCCAGTAGCCCCTTCAGTCTAACCGTCTGCTCTACCAGGAAGCCGACGGTGTACAACTTTACCCCTTCTCTGACAGAGCTCCCGTCGATTAATTCAAAGCGAAACAAGATACTTGGATCAGAGAAGAGTCGGGAAGGATTGGCCAGTCCGCGGCATGAATTAAATACGGGACAGCATCAATAAAAGGCTTATTTTTTAACTGATTCGCTTGTAATATCCGAAAAAGGTTTTCACGCAGAATTAGACTGTGGTAACAGTGGGGGAGACAAAGAAGGGGGAAATGAAGAGGAATTTAACGAGGGGAGAAGATGAGGGGGTGGGATTTTCGTAAAAGTTGTAACTGACTCCCCAGCTTCTTCGCCCGGTCTCTCACCCGAAAAGGGGGTCCAAAAACATATGCTATACTATGGTATACATATGTTATACTATTTTCCATTACTTCACAAGTGAAAATATCGATGACAATATTTTTTTGCAAAAATCGAGCCAGTTTCATTTATGCCGACTTTTGTAGTTGTATTCTCGATTCTTAAACAGGAAGTTCCGGTATAAAAGCGCTATATATAAAAGCGTAAAAATCAACCGTGAGTCGAGTGTAGTGTGTCTAAAACAGTTAATGTAGTGGGGAGTATGTGAGGAGTAAAAGCAGGCCCCCATCAGCTTTAAGCTGTAATACTCAGCCTGCTGTAACAAATAAAATATTTATTTTACGACTATAGGCCATTGACACATTCAGTTGTCACTCGGCCTTTGAACATCTCCGTGTTGCTCCGCCGCTTGAATATTTCCTACTACTAATAATAATAACCTTTATTTATATAGCGTTATTTCTTCTATGAAACCAATAACGCTTTACAATATTACTAATTAAAATATAAGGAGAATACGTAAAATAAAAATTAAATTAAGGTCTAACTAAAAACTACGTACTCTAGAGGAAATCTATATCACTTAGTTAGGAGGTATCATACTAAATGGAATATGCACGCTTGAACAAAAGTGTTATCAATCTACTTTTAAAAATGTTTAACGACTGTGTGGTTCTAATTTCATCGGGTAGGCTGTTCCATAGCAGGGGAGCAGTGACAGAAAAAGCTCTCCTTCCATAAGTTTTTAAGTTATATTTAAGTACTACAAGAAATCCCTTGTTTTTGGAGCGTAGCACTCTGGTAGGTCTACATGGAGTTAAGATATCTTTAAGATACATGGCGCAATGTCATGAATTGCCTTAAAAGTCAAAGTTAAAATTTTAAAGTTAATCCTTTCAATAATTGGCAGCCAATGCAGATCTATGAGTATAGGCGTTATGTGCTCGGATTTTCGGGAACGAGTGAGGAGACGGGCTGCAGAGTTCTGCACATACTGAAGCTTCTGTATGAGCTGATGTCAACGGCACCCAACGAATACTTTTTGAAATTCGTTTGAATTGAATTTCTAGAAAGCTATTAGCTGTTCGGATTTTCTAGGTGGAAATCGCGTCAACCGAAAATACTATGGCAAAATATTCCAGGCCTACGAATTTGTCAGTAGGCTAGAACAGAATCAAGAATTTTCTAGCCCAAGTAACTTCATGTTGCAAAGTTTTGTGGAGGTACAATTTTTTAGGGATTCTTCTTCCTTTAGGCAATTCTTAGGGAATGAAAATGTGTTGTTCTGACTCTATTGATCAGACGAATTGGGACGTACGAATATTTTAGGGGAAACCTTTTAGTCTCCCCTTTCTTCTATAATATTAATTTTCTAGGGATTGAAAACAAATTTTCTAGCCAGTATTTCAGAAAACAATTTTCTTGGGACAATTTTTACAAATCCGAAAGTTTTAGGCTAACTTACTCTCCCGAACAGCTTTTTAACCGAAAACTTCGTTGGGTGCCCTTGTGATGTGGCTATACTGATTGCTTATCGCGCGAAATTCAAATCAAGTACAGAAATGTTAAACTCTTCAGAGTAAGGCACAGGCAGCCCAAGCTAATGATTTGTACAAGGAATGTATGATAATTTTTAGAAAAATCAGAAACTGTACTTAAATGGTCAATAAAGTCATGAAATATTACCTGTGTGTTGTGAAGTTGATTGAACTTTGGTTTTTTAACGATTTTCGCCTGTTTAGACGATTTTTCTCAGATCTCCCCTCTCTCTATCCTTTGCTAATCACCTCCAAGCGAAGCAGCGATCACCTCGCGCGAGTGTTTGTTCATTTGACAGAAAATATAATAACTATTTAGTGCTGGCTATTCACATGTGTGGTGTGGTATATACTAAACCAATTATTCACCTTAGTGTCGGTGAAAAGTAGTGGATGTTTACCTCGCCGCTTGGTAAATATCCACCATTGTTATATAGCCATAGGTTTTCTAGATATGACATGCGCCCTCGTTGGTTGATTTATGGTCACCTGACAAGAAACAAAACAAACTGTTTCCCACACGGGCAACAATTTTGAAAAATATGATGTCAGAAGGAAACATGTAGTTCAATTACTGGCTAGCTAAAGGTGGGAAATATTACTTTGTTTAATTACCAAAACATTACCTTTTTCATCGAAAGAAGGCGTTAAAATGGAACCAGCTCCAAATAAACAATTTACATATTTATCAGCGTGAGGAGAGAGAGAGATAAATTGGTAGGTAAAAAAAGAAGCAAGAAAGAAACAACACGCTACTGAAAATGCCGTAGCGATGCTGGCAGTGTTTTCTGTCGAAAAGCAGTTTCCCGAAGAGAATACGACAAACCTTGCTTGTATCAGGTAGTAAAACTTATGTCTATATAACAAAACACTTAAAAACTGGTTCCTCGGGAAACCAGTGAGTTTTGTTTCCCTCGACTCTCGGGGAAACAAAACTCACCGTTTCCCTCGGGACTATATAGTCATTAAGTGTTTATTATAATCCATGAAATATTTTCTCTCTCGCGTGATCGGTTGAATGCGTCACGTGAGCCGATATTTTCTCTCCGCGAGCTGGATATGTAACAGGCATCCCAAGCTAATGATTTTTAGAAGGATTGTATGGGAATTTTTAGAAAAAAACTGAAACTTTACTAAAATGGTCAATAAAGTTATGAAATCGTACCTGTGTGTTGTGAAATTGTTCCTCTTCAACACCGATGTGTTTATTTTTTTATTTGAGTCACTTCTGAAATTTTTTCTCCCCTACTAAAAGGAAGGGAAGGCAGGAAACATGAGTCGCCATTAGTCCATGTGGTAAGTATTCGAGGCCTCGTAATTCTTCGAAAATCCAAACTTTCAGCATTTTACTTCCAGGAACCTTTTCTCGCATTCCTTTGGCACTCGTTTAGTCCACCCATCGCTTATTTCCTCTGCTTTTGTAAATCGTCAAATTCGACGGTTTCTGCAACTAGCCTAACATGTACGAGCCGCGTTTCCATCATATTAGATTTCGTTGAACGGCTTTTCTTCGGGAGCATTGACGAACCAGTACCGAAGGAATCCGACATCTTGTGGTTTTTCGAGGAGATTGATTCCACCGTTCAGCGATTGGTCGCCGATTGAGCACAATGACTTCGTTCTCTGAATTCCTCGAGTAAACACGAGGTGGTGTCGGATTCCTTCGGCACTCGTTCGTCACTGCTCCCGAAAAAAAGCCGTTCAACTGAAAAAAAATAAGGCTAAGGTGATGGAACCCCGGCTCGAGGAAATAAGCGATGGGTGGATTAAATGAGTGCTAGAGGAATGTGACAAAGGGTTCCTGGAAGTAAAATGCTAAAAATTTGGATTTTCGGGTCTCGAAGACTCGCCACATTGTCTAATGGCGACTCGTGTTTCCTGTCTTCTCTTTCTTTTGGTAGGGGAGGAAAAAATCCAGAAGTGACTCAAATAGAAAATTAACACATCAGTGATGAAGAGTTTTCAGGCCATTTCAAACGGTTTCAAGATCGGCTTCGACAAAATTAATGTTGTACTGATGTTGAACTGATTTTGAAACCGTTTGACCGGGGTTTGGGGTGTGTACATAAAGGGAGGTTGGCACTAGCTCTAGGACTTAATCTTCATTGTTGTATAATCCTTCGAGACTGTTTTGCATATCGACAACAATGCTGCTTTAGGGCTATGGCAATCTTCATTGTATCGTAATCCCTTAACACTGTTTTGCATATCGACAATAATGCTGCTTTTGGGCTATGGCAATCTTCATTGTATCGTAATCCCTTAACACTGTTTTGCATATCGACAACAATGCTGCTTTAGGGCTATGGCAATCTTCATTGTATCGTAATCCCTTAACACTGTTTTGCATATCGACAACAATGCTGCTTTAGGGCTATGGCAATCTTCATTGTATCGTAATCCCTTAACAATGTACGTTTTGCATATCGACAATAATGCTGCTGATCCTAGCACTAGTGTACACAGGCCGTAACAAATAACACATCTTCGTTTTCATCAACACAGGTCATGAAATACGCATAGTTTCAGGGACCATAATGATATTTGCAACCATATGTCTGGTGGCTTTCATTTATGAAAGCTGGGGATTCAATTATACACAAGCGAGTTTGCCTAAGATGTGGGATTGTAGTCAGTACATTAATAAAACAGCAGGTAACTAAGAAATATTACAATATTTGAGAATTATATTTTTGGTGATTTACGTTCGCGCACTTCACAGTTTCAACGGAGGGCAGAGCCATAGTTATTTAGTTAAAACAAAGTCCAAAACGTCTTTTTAAAAACCGATTCTATTCACGCTTACCGTATTTCTTCGATTAAGCGCGATCCAAGAATTAAAAGAAGAAGTAATTCTTTAAAATTAAATTTGATTAGTTTAAAGAGAAAACTAGTTTATTTTTTAGCACCCCCTGGAATATGAAATTTGAAAAATCACCCTGGGGGCTTAATGGCGAGGAAATAGAGTTAATTAGGATCAAAGTTTTGCTGGATATTTTAACGAGTCTCTTTTGTTCTTTTGGGCCTGAAAGGCAAGAAAAAATAGAATTGAGGAGTAAACATTCACAGCCGTATTACCAGACATTCGTGTAATAAATTGTTTATGACGTTCGAAAAATAAAGAAATGAAACCTCTCCGCAAAAAGATTGCAACAAACTGATATTAGCCATTTCGTAAACTGAGAAAGGACTGTGATTGAATCGAATTCAAACATACTATTCTTAAATTTTAAAATGAACCTTACCATATGAAAGATCACATCGAAATTAGTATGTTTACCGAGTTTGAATATGTTTTGGGAAATTAAAAACTACATGAATAGGACGGTTTTGAAAATCACAAAAAATAAGAGAGTTCAGTATGGACTGGAGCAGGGAGCAGTAGTCCCCAAACTCAGTCAACACACATTTTTTTCTTATTTGAATAAATATACACACTCGATACCACTCCTTTTTTCGTTCACGAAATGGCTAATAGTCTCGTATTGTAATTATTTCCAGTATAATGTACCTGATAAGCATTCTATGCTAGTCTAGGTAGTCATATTTGTCTTTCAAAACGCTTCTCCTTTTGGTGTCGAGAGTAACTACGCGATTCTTTTAATTTCTGTATTATTTTGCATAGGAACCTACATGTACACTCGTGCAAGAGAGTGCTATAATGTAACGACGCATACAATACCAATAACCACACTTGAAGGCCAAGACCCAATCCTTAATAATTCGTACTCGTCACGATCAGGAGAAGACAAACTGCTTTTCTGTAGCAAGGCGGCGGCCGGAAGAGGCTTCAGCGTTTTTGTGCTCCACAACAACGGAACATGCTACAGCGACAAATCCGCACATCAGACGTACAATAGCGCTCCGAATGATACCTGCACTAGTACTCGTTACGGTAAGCGTAAAAGGTGTAGATCATCACGTCCAAGTGGGTATCCTTGTCAGTCACCATCGTGCGGGGAATGTGGCACAGGATATGGCTCATCCAACTACATGAATGTATACACAATGAAACGCAGTGAGTTACACGTAATACTTATATTTAAAAAAACTAACCTAGAAAACTGTAATGACTCAGCTGGACTAAATGGTGTATATTTTACCAGCAAAAGATGGAATGAGGGATATCAAATCTCAATACTTTCTAATAAACCCGGCCAATAATAAAGTAGTAGCAGAATATTTTAGAGCGGGTTAATCTAGAAATTGAGCTTCTGCAGTCTTATTTATTAGATCTTATATTAGATTATGATATCAATGTTTTTAAGTCACAGATAGACATACAGATACTGATATATATATTTACAATTTTAGAATAGGTCACAAAAGAATTATTATTGTCTATCATCGATCAGTTTTACCTTTTTAATCATAGATAGATACACATATATATGTTTTAATTTAATTACTCTTTAATTTGTGTGCCCAATTAGCATTATCTTGCTAAATACCTTTAGACACGTTAATAAAATTATTATTATTATTGCATGAACATGATCACACCAGATATTCAATCCAATAATCATTTCATTATTACATTTCATTATTACGATACGGTAATATAACCGTTTTCCATTGACTTGGATATTGATCGTAAATAAAAGAGCGATTAATGATTTCCGATGCCATTATGACCATAGGCTTTCGATATATCATTCAAGAGATTGCATTAATATCAACATTTCGGATTCATAAGCTGTTATTATTGAAAGAAACTTAGAAGTTTGAAAATATTGCATAACAGGAGTATCAGTTGCACTATCGTCCAATTTTGTTTGGAGAATAAAATAAATAAATAAATTTATTGCTTTGTCTCGCGGATCAGAGACGGACTGGAACATCATTTTCATAAAGAGTGGAGGATTCAGTTCTTGCGCTACTCACAGACTTAGCAATATTCCATCATTTTTTCGGACAGAGCAGGGGATCTACTAACTTTTCATTGACATAGTATTCGAATTTCTTTGTAAGATTTCTATGACAACGAAGTTTTCCCAACTTTCTGGTGATCTAGATTTACTGTATTTTTTTAACAGTCTATCGCGCTTTCTTATAGCCCTTCGGACTTATGTTATCATCCAAGGCTTATGTCGTGGTGGGATTCTAACTTCTTTATTTATGTCTGTCGTTCAAGTGTTTGGTGAAAAATCTTAAACCAGTGTCGCGCTCGTCTCTGTGATTCTTGTTGGCTCTTTGACCATTTGGGTTAAGTTATTAGCATCCAGAATGCTATATAATCTATTGCCCACATCTGTACTCTCTTGAGGACAGTTTTTATTGAAATGCGCATTGAAATCACCCAGTATAAGAATAATGCTATTGTGTTTTAAAGATGAACGTCATTGTTCAAACTATTGTCAAAGGCGTCAAAGAAGCACTATAATTGTTAGGCGGCTTATAACATATACCGCACAGAGTATGTGATATTTTGATAATGACAGCTCAACCCAGAAGTTCAATGGCATCACCCTTAATGTCTAGCCTTGTTTGGACAACGAAGGAATTTGACACGTATAAAAACCCACTCCGTCTCCTCGTCTATCAACTCGGTTTAAAA
The DNA here is from genome assembly GCA_030867875.1 of Actinernus sp. WN-2022. Classification (NCBI taxonomy): domain Eukaryota; kingdom Metazoa; phylum Cnidaria; class Anthozoa; order Actiniaria; family Actinernidae; genus Actinernus; species Actinernus sp. WN-2022. Next base: position 32,471,845 of record JAOWCC010001634.1, read on the forward strand.
AAAACAATGGATGATAACCAGAAATGTTAAAAGAATCGTAGCAGGTGTCAATTGTTGTGTTTTAAAGAAAATCTTACATGCAAGTCCCACCGAAACGTGCCCGTGCTAATCCTACATCCAATCCTATATCCGGGACCTAAGTATTCACAATGACATTCCAGATAAGGCCAATATCATTCAACTCAATTAAACTTATGGTTCAAAATAAGAGAGTAGATCTCATTAATTATTTTTTGAAATTTGTTTTCTGGTTGCATACTACGTGCATTTGAATAACCAATTGCAAGAGAACTCTCCCCCGATAAAACTGGACCGGGATTTAGTTGAACATCATTTGATAAAATTATCATAACCAGCAAAATGATTACCAGTGAAAGAAGCAGGGTACACGACAATATAGTGCCTATGGCTAAAAATAAACTTATAAATCGAAATTTTACACTTTTAAATTGTCCAATTACTGCTCGATACTGCATTAAAGGCAAACCCCATCAAAAATATAAACGACAATAATAAAAGCACTCGCCTCATGCTGCAGCAATATGTTCAGTTATGTTCAATATATTGTAAATGTGGAAATCTCCATGCTATTCTCCTTATTATATTTATTTGCATTTTGTCTTTCAGAATATATAATAGATTTGTGGATTTTAATCAACAACATCTTTCTGCCGAATGGTACAATACAAATGTTTAACTCATCTTCACCAACAGGAATTGCAGTGTTCAATTCATTAAAATATGAAGTAAGTAGTAAACAACTAGAAATATTTCAACTTTCATTCCAATTGACTCTCACTCGGCACATGGCGGCAATGCTTGCTAGACTGAAAACAATAGGTTTTGCAACATCAGCCTCGAACTGAACAGTGTCAGAACGAGTTTCAAAGACTAACACATACAAAGGCTTTAATCATCCTGTGACTCAACATGGACGCCATGAGAGAAGAGTCAATTGGCATAATATTATATGAATGGCATCTAAGAATTAAGGCTTGAAGAAGTAAGTTTCGTCACTATCAGTAATTCGTTTTGAAATTCACTGAATGAAATTAACGGTTGAAAAAAAAAGGTTCCTGGTAAAGCAATACAATTTAGCAAGTTGTCTTAACTTTTGTTCCATTAGTATAATCAAATGACTTAAGAACGACACAAGCTGTCCGTTAATATTATGTAGAAAACCGACTGCTAAAGTTTATGTAAAATTTCACTTGGGCCAGCAAAGGAGACAGAATCAGAGTGGAAATGATAACGGCATTTTGGAAACGTCCTCCTGATTCCCAATTTCATATTAAACTTTGTCACGCAGACAGTACACAGCACATAAATGTAGTAAATAGGACAGCATAGAGCGGATTTCGTATGAGTGGTCAAGTTATGGCAATGCCTTGCGGTACGGTAACTGTACGGCATGCTGTGACATTGAAATGGTGTCCCTATTGAAGTTACGATAGCGTTACTGTACGTTACAGTACAGTTACGGTAAGGGTACGGGCATGCCGTATTTTTTGTCTCACGAAATCCGCTCTATAGGAGAATCATAAACCGCAATGTATTGTGGTTATAGCTGAAAAGTCTGTTGAATTTGTTTTTATGCAGTCAAGAACTATAGGACGAAATACTGTATAGGTTTCCTTCAAATTCGGTGTTTTCAAAATCACATTGTAGTTTATTCGTTCTACATAGTTATAACCACAATCAGTTCCCACCCATTTATAGAGATATGCCGACCTTTTCACAATTCGGTTTTGGAAATTAACCAAAGTGCGTAAACCATATATCTGACATTTTTCTAAACGCAGTTAGAGTTGAAAGTCAAGCAAAGAAGATTCTGTGGACTCAGCGCTGTACCTGAAAGTTTCTTTATGAGGTGAGATGTTTTTAAAAAGAGTAAGATAACTGTACCGAAATAAAATCGACAGTTTTATCTAACTTAAGGGGGCTCGAAAGGGTTATTCATCGGATCGAAACTCTTTTCACCTGCGGTTTGTTTGTTAGTGAAAGAGTTAAAACTATAGCAGCTTACCATATCAAACAATTATCGTTTTTGAAATTCACTGAATGAAATTAACGGTTGAAAAAAAAAACGGTTCCTGGTCAAGTAATACAATTTAGCAACTGAGTTGTCTTGATGTTTGTTCCATTAGTATAAACAAATGACTCAATAATGACACAAGCTGCCCGTTAATATTATGTAGAAAATCGACTGCTAAAGTTTATGTAAAATTTCACTTGGGCCAGCAAAGGAGAGAGAATCAGAATGGAAATGATAACGGCATTTTGGAAACGTCGCAGCGCAACTGGACCGATATAAGACAGTTTTATCTAACTTAAGGAGGCTCGAAAGGTTTATTCATCAGATCGAAACTCTTTTCACCTGTGGTTTTTTGTTAGTGAAAGAGTTAAAACTATAGCAGCTTACCATATCAAACATTTATTGAATTCATGATATCGTTTGCCATGGCAAGAAGTAGCAATACTGGCGACAAACTTATACAAGCGACCTTTGCTATCAACATTTAAAATCCCCGTGTCCCACCCCCTTGTTTTTCGAGGAATGATCGCCGGGTATACAAAGTTGGGAAATAATAAAATGCCTTCGAAATGGTTCGAAACAATTCCCGCACTACCTTGCACTCTACATTACGCAATGGTTTGCACCTTACCCTCTCAAAATGGAAGTGGTGCAAGCGAGGAAGGGAGAAACATCCAGGTTGTTGTAGCAGCGCAACCATTGGTGAACGTGCGTATGCACCTGTACAAATAGGATGTTGTTCTTCCGAGCTATGTACTTAGGCAATCAACCGTAAGGTTCGCGAAGAATTTGATTACCATGACTACAAAGCCGAGATCCTGCGCACCCGGCGCATCCTAGCCGCTGACAACAGTGTCACCAAGAAGGATAACGAGGTAGATTGCCTCCTGGTTGAGAGCTCCGTTATCCGGAGGAAAGTGTCCACCGAGGCAAAGAAGAAGATAATCTCTTTGAACAGCGGCACCAACAAGTGGCTTCGAAGATAGCGTCCCCGTTTGCCACCGACAACGGCCCACAAGTAGAGGTATTGGTGCGACGACACCTGCAAGGACTACGAAAGATCTGTGGTGAAGTCGACCAGGACCTATCCCAGATATGACGTAGGATGCAATCTATTGAACCCAGGCTCGGCCTACCATAGAAGCAAAAATGCCACCCCAGTGCAATTATATGTCCATGATCTCGACGAAATCGAAGGCAGTCGTGGACTACTGTCCATTGCAGAAACGAAAAAAAAGGTTTTGGCATAGGCTCGGATCGGCTACGGAAAATATGGAATGCAACAAGCTCAGCCTAATGTACGCAGAGCAACAGGCAGTCGGAATGATTATAGCACATGAGAAACGGCGCCCTCGCAAACCGTACCCCCTATGGAGGGTGCGGACTACAGCGTAAGCGTTGCGCAGTTCTTTGCACGAATGGGTGCTCTGGAGAACGTGACTGGCTGAAATATTCGCCAACGTAGTTCAGCTCAGCTTTCCGACACGACTATGGATGAAGTATTGGCTACCACAGAAATCCTCGCTGAGGCTGTGTTATTTCAGAAAGGCTCACAAACAGAGGAGTCGATTTTAGACGCTTGCGCGTGAGCACAGGAACAGCTCAGTCGGGGCTACTCTTGTGAACACTATGCCCGGCATCTTGCAAACAGCTCAACTGACGAAGGTGATGGTGCAGGCTGTGCCGGCGGTTCTTACCGTTGGGTGGATGGTCCGGCAATGCCGAAGCGCTCGCGTGCCGGCAGCTGATGTTCCATTACCTGCGCAAAGCAAAGCTGCACCCGTCGTGCGAGCCTGTTCCGATGGTGTCTGTGAATATTCGCTCCGTGCCAGCGCACAGGAATCTGTTACCAATGGGATAGGGCACACACTTGGGCTTTGTCTCTATACACTGTATTTTCTTTGTATCAAGGTTTCGCTCTTGCTCTCTTCGCAATACAATACAATAGGTTTTATTTAACGAGGGTAAGCACTTGACAGTAGATAAAACTGAAAAATTCGTGGCCCTCAAAAATATACTTTCCTCAAAGATTTGAGATCTAGTATGCAAAATGACCAACCAAAACAGTCTGAGCAGTTGGCCGAAGGAACCCTGCAACCTACTCAAGATGGCGGCGAAGTCGATGGTCAAGTAGAAACATCTACTGTAGAAGAAGAGCCCAGTGACGAGGACGAATCATCCAACAATAAAATAGATGAATTACTTTCTCTCTACTCCCAGGAAATTAAGAAGCTCTGGAATGCTGTAAAGTCCATAAAAGAAGACTACCGTGACAGTCACACAAATAAATCTACGCCCTCTGCTCCATCTCCCCTGGAACGTGAAGTTACCGGACTCCGATCAAAGTGCGAATCCCAAGAAGCTAAAATTCTAGCCCTGGAGCAAGAACGAGCAAGTTTAATGGAAACTGTAAAGATGTTATCCGTAGACAACTTTGAAACCAGGCGCATATCCGAATGCGAAACCCTGAAGAAATCTACCACCGTAAAACCTACCAGGAAACGTGACAACTCCAAGTCTTATGTTGAAATTATATATACAAGATTCTAGTAGCGATTCTAGTGACTCAGAACCATGGACCACAGTCACAAATGCCAAATCAAAGAAACGCAAAGGAACATCAAAATCGTCTAATCAGTCCAAAGATGCTAAACCCAACAGACACAATGACACCTCACAGCCCAAACAGAAGCCCACAATTGTCCTAGTTGGTGACTCTATCATCAAGAATGTACAGGGATGGCGACTATCTAAACTGCTAGAATTGTAACTAAGTCCTTTTCTGGTGCTACGGTGGAAGACATGTTAATTTGATCGCGTAAAGCCAACAATTCGCAAACACCAAGATGAAATAATACTCCACGCTGGAACTAACTACCTCAAATCAAACTCAACTGCACATGAAATCGCCGAGAAACTGGTCCTTCTAGGCTCAACAATTACCGAAGAATCTCCAACAACAAAGATAACCTTTTCCTCTATAATTACCACTGATCTGATGATCCAGCCTTCAAGCCTAAAGGGAAAAGAGGTAAACCGGATCCTTAAAGGCCTTTGCAGGCAGAACGACTATGCAATCATTTCTCATTCTAACATTACTAGCGATCACTTAAATGCTAGTCGCCTTCATCTTAATTTTGATGATGTAAAATTGCTTTCCGATATTTTTTCTAGTTATATCAGAGATCAATGATTAGATAACTCCTGCGAACCGTGACAACCAGTTGCACTAGTCCACTTTCAAGTCCCGTCTCTCATAATTATTCGTCGGTTAATCCTAAAAAACATTGATTATTCCTCGTTTCTGCCTCAAGAACGTGGATTTAAAATGGCCTCATTAAATATCGCGAGTTTAACTAAACATAATTAGATGAACTAAGGGTCTTAATGGCCGACCAAATAATCGATATTCTAGCTATTAATGAGACGAGATTGAATGATTCTATTTAAAATAACGAAATTTATATCCATGGCTATGATATTATCCGTAGAGATAGAGATATAAGGGGTCGTAATGGTGGCGGTATTGCGTTCTATATTAGATCACTAGCAGTGAAATCCCTAAATGCATTTAAATAGAAGTAATCGGCTAACGCTGTTGCCACCCAATTCAGATCATGTGATGTAAACAGATGCTGCTCTGGGGAATTATTCCTTTTTCATTCTAATCATAATATATCTGGATAGAATTAATTATGAAATTAAAGAGTCAATTCTCCAGAGTAATGTGTGTTTACATCACATGATCTGCATTGGGTGGCAACAAAGTTAGCCGATTACCTCTATCCAAGCTAATTTGTCACGATTTCGCATGATTTCACTGTTAGTTAAAATAACAACACGGCGTCATGGAAAGCAGGTTTCTTTATTTAATATTTCCTTATATTTTAGCATTTTAATAATTGTAATTAAACATTTTTACATATTAGTTGGTCACATATATAACTTGTAAGATAGATTAGTAATAGCATTAATTAATGGCATATTTTAATATTTGTATATGACCCCCAGTGTGATGTCGTGCTTGTGTCGAAGCCCGTCAAAGGCCAGTTTTATTTTCCGACCTTATATTTTGATCATGGTTACTAGGGATCTCAGCGCGGCGAGAAAGCCCTTTCGAGCCTACTTAATATATACTGCAGTGAACTAAACACGATTCAATTAATTATGAAGAAAGGATATCTCCCTCCATATGTCGAAGAACGCACGTAAACCTTTATATTAGAATATGGATTAATTAAACTCTGTTTGAATAATAAATACGTAGCGTCAAAGTAAATAGTACTTCTTTGCCGTGTCTCAGGCCAGAGAACGCTTCTATCATGGTCCATCTAAGAATTAAGACGACGTTCGGTAATTTGAGAATGGTGCATGAAAGCCTTCGTAGCATCAAAGAGATCTCGTCTGGAAAAGTTTACCGAACACAGGAGATATCAGGTATGTCTATCGATTATTATATATTACACATGGCTGAGGGAGGGAGGGGAGGCGGTATGCTCCTCCAAATTTTGGGTTTTCTTTTTCCCACCAGTGTCTCAAAACTCTAGCCCTATTTCAGACTAAAATATGAGATTTCCATACCCTTTTTCTGACCTGACCCCGAAAATATGTTCCCGCCCAATACAGCACTTAAAGCGCATTAATCGCGTTATTTATTACAATGGCATTTTCTTCATGGTTTGTTCTCTTTCTCGATTTATTTTCAAGATCATTATAAATAATAAGAGCATTTAAGATAAATTAATGAACATGTGCGGTCATACCCTATTCCAGACCAAAATGGTAAAAAATTGTAACTCAATTTCAGACTAAAACAACGCGAAAACCATACACTTTGGGGCTGCACATACCCGTATAGATGATAAATGGGAGTACCCCCACAGATATTACAACAGTAATGGAAGGCTGTTATGTTTAGAATTGAAAAAAAAACTCACAAAACATCAGTTCGATCTTCATAGGACAAATTACCTCACGACCAAACACAATAGTCTAACAGCCACGTGCAGATATAATCATAACCAATGAATTGAGCTCGTCATCCCATGGGAAAGGCTTTACTGGACGGCAAACAAACTATAAAATGCAGACTGACAATCGATTGGAGGTGGAAAATAGTAATCTATTCTATAACACTCGCATTCATGCCCAGTCGTATTTAGGTATGGGATAAATTATATTGACCTAGCGGCCTAAGCCAAAGCTGGAACGGCTTGGCTTAGGGGAGGAACCTACGACCCACGCGAATTCATAGGGTGGGTGGGTAAGAAAACTGAGCAAGAGAGCGAGCATGCTGCTTGCATTCAGTATTTATACTTGCCTATTTCGTAATACACGTGCAAATGCGCAAAATATACATGCAGTTATTTGTGTTTATAGCCTAAATTCATCCGTGCATATCAATACGAGTGTTATGAATAGTAATATTTCTATAACACTCGCATTCATGCCCAGTCGTAGTTAAATATTGACTCCGCGTTACCTAGCCTGGATCTTCCCCTATTTCGCTCACATGCTGATTCAGTATTTTGTTAATCTCCAGAGCACAAATCCCTATCCTAAAAAAGAATCCCCAATCCTTACACAATTCCCAATCCTTACACAATTCCCAATCCTTATACAATTCCCAATCCTCATACAATTCCCAATCCTTATACAATTCCCAATCCTCATACAATTCCCAATCCTTATACAATTCCCAATCCTTATATCCCAATACTTAGTACCGAAGTCAAAACAGGGATAAGGAGATGGCGCTTAGCCTGTGAAACCAGATTGAATAATTAGGAAGTAATAATCAAGACGGGACAAGAGACAATTGCTATTGGCATTAGTGTGTCCTCTAAGTAGCCAGTCACATCCAACACCAACCATTGGATCCGAGAAATCAATGTTAGATTAATACCAAGGAGTAGGGTCTCATTCCTTTGTTTTCCTTTGTATCCATTTGACCATCACATACTAACTATTCATTTGTTTGTGTTTCACAGGTTTAGTAATTGAAAATCACTCGATTTCATATCACATGACTATGTTCATACTGATAGTGATCACTTAGATTTAGAACATATGTCCAGTGACTGTTGAAGTCGTTTATTCGGATTGTCACAAGGAAAAACACATATGAAGCGCTTAAGTTCATTGATATCCTGCCAACTTGCAGTATCTAATGGCGAAGCAGAGTCGAGTTTAGCTGACGCACCAGACGGATTCAGCACCTTCGCAAGCTGTAAGTAGTGTAGGGCCGTATGTCGACGCGTCCAGTCTACATGGTCCATTATTTCCGAACGTTCAGCTCCAGTAAGTGCTAGAGTAATTGCGCAACCTGAGCGAAATCCATGGAGCGTTTCCCTTTCGTCTGCTTTCATCTCCTGTAGATAGAACTTCAAACGAGCTTCTGCGGCCGCTGATGTCAACATGATACATTATTTTGAAATTGTTTTGGCGGTGGATGATCAGAGTTGTAATTTTCACCTTTGAAGGTTCCCTTAAAAACGCTGAAAATAAGGAAAATCGATACTTTGTTATCAATCCAGTTTAAGACCTCTTCTTGTTTCACAGATGGGTTTTTTTCATATATTTCCTGCCAGACCGAGGCATGACTATGCAGCTCCCCAGCAATGAAGTGGTTAGGGTCACGGAACATTAGCCAATTGATATCTCTCTTGTAAATTATCTGCAGCAACTGTCATCTCTCTACTAACTTCGACGGGGTTTCCAAGGGAATTCACCCACTTAACATGATCATTCCTCATATTCTTAGTGTAAACATCGATCTGTTTCCTTCCTCTCCCAGGACCACGTTATGTTCTATCAGAATGTGGAAGGTCTCATCAATGGAGGAAACTGAGAAAACCCATCGAAGTCAGCAGAGAAGATGACAGCTCTGACCCGTTAAAAACGAGGGGGTGATTTAGAAACCCTTTTTCAAAGCTATCAAATTCACTGAGACTCCATAGAGTTAGGGAACACAAACAAGGAAGAAAACACCAGTAGAGAACAAATTTACAAGCAAATGTGTTTATATTCACTACTACTCGATATCATTAATCAAATTATACCATCAATATTTAGACAATTATAGCTTCAAGAATCATGTCTTCTTGTTTCTCTCTTGTTTTTAGTTTTTATTTTCCACGCCGGTGATCTCAACGCTATGTCCGTTCTTCTTTGCAGGCATCTCATCTTTGTATGGCCTATTTGTGGGCAATAATAGCACCTCAGCAGGCGTGCATCCCCAAAAGAACTCGGACCTCCTCTTGCGTAGGGTGTCCACCCTGCTGTTGATCCCTGAGCCCTATCGCGAGACTCACGTCCGTATTGTTTCTCCACCTTAGTAACGATATCAAATACTCGCTCGTGATCCTTATCACCCAGTATACGCGAAAGCAGGGTTCGGAACTGTCCCTTTGGGAGATCTATCTTACCTCTAATGGTCTGGTATGCGAGACGGTAGTACTCTTCCTTTTCATTCTTTGTATCATGGGCTGTATGATACTCGGGGGTAGAAGCGGAATATTTTCACTCTAAAAATTCCGTATTCCTCTGCTCTCCTGAGGTAAATATTCCCATTCCCTACTATTTTTTGTTTGGATATTCCTTATTCTTTTTAATTTTCATTGAAATATTCCGTATTCAGTATATTTTTCAGGCAAATATTCAATATTCCTCAGTTTTCAACCACGATATTCAATATTCAATATTCCGCTTCTACCCCCGAATGATACAGCGTGTCCATTGTCTCTAGGGTCTCGTGTTTACTGAACTCAGTGATTGGACGCGAGGCGTAGGCCAACATATTCTTTACAACTGCCTCGATAGATAGATAGATAGACACCTTTATTTCAACAGGGTAATCCTTTCAGTTACAAAATGTTACTGTTATCAATAGGAGCCCTGTTTTATAATATTAAAATGGTAGATAGAACTAATGTTAATACTAAGATATAAATACAAACTATTAACTACTCATATATGCTAATTGATCACTAAATATGACTTTATATAAAACTAACATATCTAAAATCATTTAAATCGTCAGAATCTATTAAAAATTAAGATCTAAATCCATTATAAACTATACATTAATGATAATAAAAACTACGCTTCGCGATTTCTGTTCTTACACTAGGCAAGAGATGGCTTTGTCTAGTTTCGCGCTGTGAAACACTGCTATTAAATGTAAAATAATTCATAAAAAATTGCGGACAGCGACCACTTATACATTTCTTAACTAGATTGAAAATGTGAAGCTCACGCCTACGGGAAAGAGTACGTTCCCCACTTTAAGGAGTCCATTGCACTGTCACTATCAAAAGATTTACAAACTATGCGTGCCACTCGTTATAGATTCCATACTTTTCTTTAACTTGGCGAGTGAAAAAAATATATAGGGGGAGAGAGAGAGAGACCATGTAATCCCTCTTTTTGTTGAATCAGGCATACTCCCAATTAATTTCCTTTACTTTTATAATATTGCTTGCACTATGCACGATGCTATAAGTGGTAAATCACCTATTAATATTTCTTCATTGTTTACCAAAATAAGTGATGTTCATAATTATAATACTAGATCTAGAACACGCGGCAATCTTTATCAGTCTCGTTCAAGGTTAAATATTCACGCAAAGTCGTTCTGTTCAATTGGAGTGAAGGTCTGGAATTGTATTCCATCCTCAATACGCTCTGTAAAAAAACCGGTCTTTATAAAAAAAACACAAAAGTTTACTTATTGATGTTCTTTCGTCTTGTGATGATTATGTTGATATGGCCCAGATTATGCAGCATGTAGCAAATCCATAACTTTTTCCATCTTTGGTTCTTCTCCTTAAATTCAACTTCCTGTCTTATTTACGACTAGGAAATTACCCGAGTCTTTAAATCTTGTAAATTATAGTAGATTTATATTGGTATTTATTAACTGAAATGCCTGTTTGTTATCTATATTTAAAAGCTTTGACCCTCCTTCCCAAAACTGCAGTCTGCTCATTATATTACAGAACTATAAAGGGAACTGTTGGAAGCCTTTAATTTCTCGAACCAAAACCTCGGCCGTGAGAGGATTTTTGTTACTCGGGCTGCCTGTGGCAGCACCGAGTCTTAAAATGCAGGCCGTTTTTTTTGTTCCGTGCAACACCATTTCTGCGCATGCGTTAAATTATGCATTAATTGTATGGTCACGCTTTGTGATGGTCGTGATGTTTCACAGATTTTACCCATTTTTCTGAGTTCCTCCTGATCTTGATTTGGGCCGAATGGATGAGATACGAGAACAATATCATATCAAGTGCTTCCAAGAGAAGACTGGAAAACGAAGAAAGCTAAAATTCGAAGAAATAGATATTGTAATCTATAAGCCATCAGCTGTGCTGCATTTAAAACATCCGAGGAGAACATCTTATTTTGGGTGAAGGGCTGAAGGCACTTCAAGAGCAATATTATGAGTCTCTTAAAACTGTCAGTGATTTACCGTAAGTTGGATCGACCACTTAAATGAGGCAGAGACACAGTCAGAGAGTATTGAGATCAAGTTATTTCGTTCCAGCGAAGAAAACGGTTCAAGCCATCGAAGGATTTTTACTTATAACCATCCACGTCTACTTAACAAAAGGAGTAGTTATGAGCCAAGGCACCGCATACGAGGCATGGGCAAAGATTGAGTTTTCCAGATTCCAGATGAAAGTAGAGAACTTAATGAATCTTAAAGATACTTCGGAGTCGTTGGATGAAGAGGTCACGCGAGACATGCTTGAGAACATGTTCAACACTTTATGTTATAATAAGAAAACAAAACAAGTTACAGAGCCTGCAAGTTCACAAGTCAATGACAAACCCCAAGAGCCTGTAGTTTTGGATCAACATATCCTTGAAACTCAAAGCAACACGTACACATACACATGAGTCAAATTCACACCGGAAGAGACGGAATTCTTTAGATTCTTCACGAGGGTAGCCGCGAGGCGGCGATCAGCGAACTTGATAAAGAACAGTAGAGAAATATAGTGATAGCTCCATCACAGGATGGACAGGATACAAATTATAATTTGGGACAAATATAAACATACATTTGAGACAATCATCTATTAGTACTCGGAACCTGCAGTATAACAGAACAGCAGACTAAATTGCAAACGTGTGTTACATCAGTCTCTTACATGAATAAGTAGTGTTTACAGTAAAAGGTCAACTACTTTAATTTACCTGACGAGAAAAAACATATATATACTAGGGGAGCAGAGAATGAAAGTCACCGCGCTAATGGCCACTCCTAAAGACTGCTAATATTCAGCTAAGAATTCTTCCCTTTGGTTATTACTAAGAGGATTTCAAATGAAAGTATATTTCATCTTCAATCTCATGTGGCCCGAGTGAAAGCCCAGATGGGCTCTTGTTTAAGTTTACCTTGAGAGTTGAATATTGCTTCGTTCATCATAAATTATTCTGTGCTGAGTGTTTATACGAGTATCATCGGCCATCCCGAGGAGGCGGCCCCCGGGCAACCTACGGGCAACCCAGGGGCTTAGCAGGGGATTTGTAGCAAAAACATGCCCCACACGCGGGGCATTAGAGCGCTTTTGCGTTTTTGTCAAAATACCCTGGGGGACATACCACGGGGTTTGTACGTAATCTGCTGTCTCAACGTTCAGCGGTTTTCGCCACAGGACTCGCTCGATCGATCGACGTTCTTCGATTTCTTTGTCCTTGAGGTAAGTCATATCATTATCATTCAAATTAAGAGATTAAATTAAGCCATCCACTGTCGGAAGACAGAACAAAGAAATAAAGGATAATAGTTGTATAAAACTATTAAGATCTTTGACGCTTCTAAAACGTTTAGCTTCTAATACTTATAATATGTTGCCCAGGTTGCCCCAGGGGTGGGGTTTTTTGTCACAATTTTCTGCCCCACCCGAGGGGTTTTAGCATGTATTTGTCATGGCTGCTGTGACAAATGCCCCTGGGTGCCCGGGGGCCGCCCCCTCGGGATGGCCGCTGATACCCGCATTATTTCTCCGGGGTATTTCTGGCTTCGTTTTGGCGTGCAACAGCCAAAAACACGCTCAAAATTATTTTAGTGTTGGCCTACAGATCACGGTGTTTGCGCTGGTATGTATTATGACCGAGAGTAAAATGAAATGTGGCATAAAACCTACGAAACGTACCTCAAACAAGAATACCGTCCGATGGCAAAATCTATCAGCGCCACGAGGTCAACAAATCGACAAAGAAATGCAGATATAAACACGCAATGATTTCAACCTCACCGTACCTTAATTCATGACCTGACAAGACACTGTTCAGTTTCACTTTCCCTCTCAGCTTTGCTCTTGAGTTGAAGTTGAGTTTGGCTTTGTTAAAGACTTCTTATTCAGTTGTATGGTATAATTTGTGCAGTATATTTGAGTATACCAATCCACAGAGATTCAAATAACAAAGCCGTGGCGAAAGAGAAGCTTAAACGAGTAATATTTTGTCCTCCTAGAAAAACACAACATCTTGCCATTTCTATCGAAGAAGCCTTTGGTTTCAGCAGCAAAGCAACACGCTAAATTCCAATTCGATATGTGTGGATTAGCTGGATTCTGGCTTTGCAATTGAGTTTAATCATGCAGCCCCTTCAGGTCGTCGCGTTGTATATAAAATCACTGGCCATCTGGGTAAAAAACGCGGTCCTTCGGCTCCGACAAGAGCGCCAGTTGAAATATCCTGAGCCTGTTGGAAGGCTTTCGCACGAGTGAAGTTAAATAAAACATTAAACTGCTTACATTTGGGAGATGGGACTCCAAATTAGAGAGAAATTTCCTCGCGGTCGACCATCTTGATTTACTGTATTAAGTTATGTAAATAAATTAACCTGGAGAGTGTTACGTGAGCAGCACAGTGCAATCGGATTGGTGGTGAACTTGAAATTTAAGGACGGTGCCTACTAATTACAAACCAATTTGTTTTCTAAAAATCTATATGGATTGTTTGAACCCCCTAAGGAGCTTTTGAAATCAGAAACAAATTATGGGGTACCCATACGTTTAAGAGAGATAATTAAGGATGAAAATCGGAAAAAGTGCTGACTCGGCATTTTTCTTTGTCCAAGAAACTATTTTTTAATTCGATTAATATTTTGGGTTATCTGGCAAAATATTAGGGCAAACAACGTTAGACATAGCGTTCTTTACAAAAGATGCCAATCAAACCATTTATCTTACAATAACTATCATTTTTTGTACAAAATTTTGCTTTGTAAGCCTGATTTGTGACCATGAACAGACAATTTTTTTTCCTGAAATGGACATCAAGTTTCAATTTTATAAAGACAAAAAATATATGTAAACATTGTTTAGCTTCTATATTATAGATTACAAAAAGAAAAAATTGGGGTATCCACGCGTTTTAGAAAGTTATGGGGATGGTAGACCTCTTTATCGCTAATTTTATTTTCAAAAATTGACATTTTTTACCAAGCCCTCCCTAGTAAGTCTGAAAATTGGTTTCTTTTATTGCATTCTGGGAGATTTGCAAGATGGCGGCGGAAAAAAGAGTCAGTCCCGTCTGTCGACTTTCTTCATTGAAAATCAAACCTGTTGCTGCTTCCTTTGTGCTCAAATCCCATACAGTCCTTCCTTCTTCATTCTTCTTTGGATTTACCCGTTTTCACAAAGCTTATTTGACCGTATTCACACATTGTTTATACTGCCGAGTCGGCCATGTTTGGAGAAACTGACGAAACTCGAAAGCATCGACAGGCCTAAAGCAAAGGCGCTGGGCGAAAAGACAGCAGCGATTCATAGCAGTCCAAACGACCTTCAAGGTTCAATTGGTCGGGTAAATCTCCTAAATCTACGATTCTTCGACCATCTCCCCACGATAAATCATCACTTAAGAGTTAAGATGGTCGACTCTTTTAATACCATTTCAGCTGAAAATTGTCAGCTTTCGTGGCCGTGTAGTGGAATTTAAAGATTGCCCAAATCGTTTATTTCTCAAGCATATCTTTCGACCGTATTTTAAAATCCTTCATCTTTCTGTCTGTCAAATTACACAATTAATACAGCTTTTTCAAAATAGTTCTGCAAATGGCCTGTCTCGCGGGATGACCCGCGGGACGGAAGATGCGCACTGCATACGGCGCTAATGCCAGGCTGCTGTCCGGGTGACAATCGAGTAGTACAACAGGTTCTTTCACGTCCCCTTTAAATACTAATTGAAGTAATAGGAGACAAGGCCTACGGCTTATATACGTCCCTGTCCAAGGACGCGGCCGCGATTCGAACCACCAATTGAGCTAGCGAGTCGGAAAGATTACTTCAAGGATACTTGAGAAGCTACAAGACCCATATACCTTATTCATATCTCATGCCCGCGCGGGAAGAGGTCTGGTAACAATGGTATCAGAGCGAGGCCAGTTGTCCCAAAGATAGCAAAAATGGAGTCGGCAGAAATATTTGAGTTTCTATCGTACCGCACTGCTGTTTTCTTTCTCTTCCTGTAACACGTTGGAACAACTGGCCTCACTCTTTTGCCTTTATGAATGAGGTCAATACCGATTTAGCTTGTACATTTGTTGTCCTAATTCAGGTCACCTGATTTTCCTTGAAAAATGTTTCTTGTTTTTCTGTAACCCAATAGGAAATGTCAGGAGCCCATTACAAGGAGCGTCCATCTCCCATACTAGGTCTGTGAGTCAGCGTATGACCGGATTGAGCTATATTTAGAACAGATCTCACGGGAGTTCACGCGCCCCCAGTTTGGGAATCCAATCAAACCATAGTCAGGACAATGCAGCGTTAGTAAAATTACCTCAAAGAACAATAGATCATTCTTAATCTCGATAATTACGGCAAGCATATGCACGATCGCAGCAGAGTCAGAAGGCAGTTACCCGGGAAACATGTTCTAAAAATAGCTCAAACCGGTCATACGCTGACTCACGGGTATAGTATATATGGACGCTCCTGGTAATGGGCTCCTGGAAGTGTACAAATTCCTCTAATTGGAAAGCAAAGCACAAAATTCTCTGGAGAGCTGTCACGTGATCTGAATGAGGACAACAAATGTACCAGCTAAATCGGTCTATTGACACCAACGACCCTTCATTTACCCCCTTTACCCCCCCCCCCCCCCCCACCCCAATCCCCCACGGCCCTCTAATGCTTATTTTTTTTTATCTGTTTAGCATGTGAAGAAACAGAGTTGCGTCCCTCTCTCAGTCATTCGATATCTCATCCTGCACGAGTTGACCGAAGGTCGGAGTTCACCCTTACGATATACAGATATTCCTGCAAATATCGATCTGATGGACATAGATACTGGCAATATCGACACTCTTCCTATCGATTGCAGCTTTCCAGATTTTCACGTGTAAGTAGTAATATTTGAATTATCAAATGAATAAATAAAATAAGTAAATAAATAAATAAATGGAATGGCATGGCATGGCATGGCATGGAATGGAATGACTCATTTTACGTCGAAGATACAGGAAGCCATTACGGGTCTCCCAAGCCAGAGACTTATATTTAAGTATTATTGCGCTGATAGGCTCTCTTGGAAACACAAAATGGTCGAAGGCGAAGTACGTTATTTTATATCGCCAATAAACTAGTGGATCGTATAGTAGAAAACTTTGCGTATGTTGTTGATCAGAATTTGATTTCTCCCAACAGTCTGACGTAGAGGAAATAACAATCGATAGCCCACTTTCGATCTATGCTTCACTTGTCACGTACCAAGGTTTCAGTACCCTCGGAGAACAAAATACATTTAATTTACCCCATGCAGTGCCTCATATTGGGGCCTTTGTGCCCTTTGTGGACAACTAATTGACGTCATCACCGAAATGTTGGTGGACGTTTACAATAGATGCATCGTTAGCTTCTCTTGTTAGCCCACCAACGTAGCCGCCATGTCTTTGTCATTTAAATCTCTTATAGGGGGGAAAAATAATAGTTTCAAACATACTGTAAGATCTGCTTGTAACGTGGGGAGAGGCAAAAATCAGAGATTTTCAGGGGGTCATGCGGGAACAAAGAAGAAAGAACAATGCCTTCAGATCCACCGCCCCCCCTTCCCCCTTCCCGGTCTTCCGATTAAAAAAATGAACGTATTAACGAGCAACAGCGACAATCCACTGATACAGAAAAAACATGGCGGCTTCTACTTTTACCCACAACCCTTTGCGTGCGAGAAACTTTAAATATAAATTCGCGGTAAAAGGTTTCAAATCTTAGAATGAGGACAGTACAAATGCTACTGCCGATACCCTCAATTAAGAGAAGAGAGGATTCCTTCGTGTTATTTTGAATGTGTTAGGTGCGCAAGGGATTGTGGTCAAATGTACAGGCGCCATATTTTTCCGTGTGGAGATTTTGGTACATTAATTGTGGACGCGAAAGAAAATTGCAGAATATGATGGAGACTGCAACGTCTACATGGGAGAATACTGCAAAAATGCAGAACATTTCAATGTCCTTTTCCTCACATTGCTACAAACGCTTTTATGTGTATTGGGACTGATTTTGATTCGTCTGGGTAATACAAAAACGAACACCAAAAATTGCGGCTTTGGATGAATATAGAAAAAAAGCATTGTGTATATTTGCTAAAACTAGAAGCATATGCACAACTTCCAGTGTCCAATTTTGTAAAATATTAGAATTCTCTTTCAGGACACAGGAACATTTTCAAATACCATTACAATCCGCAACAATACTGTTGAACTTTCACGCGTCAAGTTCAAGCCTCGCACATTGAAGCACAGTTTGTACCACGTGTATTTGGAAACCTGGTCGGAAACAGACATCACGAAGGATGGATTTTACCAAGCATTTGTTGACATCATAAAGGGGCCTTTAAATGCAACCATCGAAGGAGGACCACGTGTGATCCAAGCTGCCAATCACAGTATGTTTTTTAACGGCTCTGGCTCATATGATATGGATCTCTATGACTCAGGTACTCCAATCGTACTACAACAACAAATTTATTATACATTTTTACAGTGTATGTATCATTGAAATGACCAATTAACCCTGCAAACAAAAGTATTCATAGTTCCGAACCTGTCAATTAAAAAAACAGTTCAGACAAATCAGAATGTAGTAATGTTTCCCTGGAAAATGCTGCCGCCATATTGTCCCAAAAGCTCTTCCGAAGGAGATGATTTCTAGAGATTCAGCAAAAGGTAGGACATCGAGAAATTATTCGGACAGTTACGAATACTATTACCGAACTCAGCCTTTTTTGTCATATTGATTCTGAATTTTCTCGGGTTAAAGTCTACGGCTTGTGGGACGTAGCAACAGTAACTAAGGGGGAGGAGCTGATTGTACGGCTGTCAGAATTGTCATTATTATAACCACAGGGCTAAATAAGCCAGTAAATAATATTGTATTATTAATAGAGGGATAGTATTTAAACTGTTTAAAATTATTGTTTTAATGTTCGAGGATCGAACAATTTCATGCAACAAAGTTTGATCTTGCAATCCAACAATGTACGATAGATACGCTTGTCCAGCGCGTTAGTGTGTAACCTCCCCACCCCTCTATTATAAATATTGGTTTCTTTAAACAAAATTGGGGGAAAGTTGGCATATACATGTGCATCTATTTCACTTCTCTAGGGTTCTTTTTATTATATTAGGGTTAGGTTTTTAGAGGGTTTGTATGGAAAAGTTAGAAAATGAATTAGTAATAAGCTGATTTGTGGGGTATTTTGCAGTTGATCGATTGTTTTGATTTTGGAGTATCTGTATGATACTTTCGTTAGTTTCGAGTGTGGTGAGTGCATGGGAGATTTTTTTCACATTTACTAATTTAGTTTTTTTTTCAGCCTTCGAAGCAGAAGCAGATGACCTGAAATATACCTGGGTGTGCTACAGAAGTGACGAAAATGTCACCCTTAACACCATCGAGCAAGTGCAAAAGCTTCCATTTGTTGAGTACAATGTTTCACTCCGCCATCGAACAGAAGGTTGTTTTGGATCAGGGCCAGGACGTCTAATGGAGAGAAGACCAGTAGGCTATTTAGACACCAGAAGTATGATCCTAAATTCCACCTATATACTGCACCTCTTTGTGGAAAAAGAAACTCGTTTCAGTGGTTATGCGCAGAACATCACCATTGTCGAAGCACCACCAGATTACAACACGACGTAAGCATTGTAGAGTTGAAGTGTTTCTCTTTTTAATAGATCCAGCTGAATTTAGCAATCAGCGCGCGTACAGCTTTTTTTTTTTTTTTTTTTTTTTTTTTTATATATTTATTGGAACTACTTTTAATTACAAAGACAAAGTTGCAGAACTTTACAAAACTGAACTACAACTTACAAATACTAAAATGCATACAGCTACAAAGTGCAAACTTTACAATACTAGTCTACAAAAGAAAAACTATAAAATTCAAAACTACTACAAGTATACATTAGAAAAAAAATACATACAAAAAGTGATAAAGTAATAATAGGTGGCTGTACGATATTTTATAAGTTTAACTTTTCCCACTTTCGGTAATGCGTCAGGAGATTTCCATTTTTTCTGGCTATAAAGAGCTCGATGCTATAAAAATACTTAAGTCTGGCAATCAGCACTGCAAGGCTCGGCTTCAGTTTTTTAAATCTACATTGATAAATTGTCTGTTTAGCTACTAAAAGGATGAAATTTGGAAGCAGATATTTTTGATAACTTTTCCAAAGGCCAAATATAACGTCCTTTTCGGATAATATTCCATCATATACACCCAAACTACCAAGCCATGCCTGTACTGACGTCCAGAAAGTAGAAACATGATGACAGTGATAAAGAATGTGTTCGAGCGAGCAGCATTTAACTAGCCCGGACTAGCCAAACTGGAACTGAGGGGGGAGGGTTGAGTTAGCACTCTGCATTTCACCAATTGAGCCAAAAGACGTCCGGGAGTGAAAGGGTTAATAGCCAGCCTTGGTGGTTGGTTTCTTTATATTTTTACAGGTGCTTTAATAATTGTGAATTAAAACTAGTAAAAACAAGTTATCGCTTGGGGTGGGAGGCGAAATGTATCACACCGACCTGTTCTATCCAACCTCATTACCACACATGGGAACTGGCCAAGGACAGTGGAAAACGTAGAGCAGGTGATGTTTCAAGCATTTATTATTATTAGTTTATGTATTTATTTAATAGCTTTGATACAGAAGTGAAATAGGACTTACGCTGGTTGGTTATGCAGCTAAATAAATATAGAAAATGACTGCACTGTTAAATATATCAGTATCCAAACATGACTTTAATAATCCTTTCTACCCTTTGTTTTCCACCTTTACCCTAAAATATTTATCTTTTTATTCGTTTAAAAAACAATGCAAAAAATTACTGATTAGTAGACATAAATAATTTATCTTTATCCTTTTACTCCAGTACCTGCCAGCTTTTCTCTATTCTTCTTTCTCTTCCTCTCATTTTGACTGTTTTTTTCTTCTTTTTTTCCCCTTTTTTCCTTTGCTTCTCCAACATTTATTAACACTTACTATTTGAGCTAAGTCTGATTACTACACAAACATTGCGGCAGCCAACTCGAAAGCTTATGCTACTTTGGCTGTTGCATACTTACCTTTTATAATCTCTGTATATTATTTTATTTTCTTTACTCTGCTGTATGTTTACCGTATGTCTATGTAACTAGTGCTTATAAATAGTGTAAATAAAAATTGAATTGAATTGAATTGAATTTTCAGGGATGAAAATTTGGTATCCAGTAAACAACTTCCAGTCGATGAGCCGTTACCAACTCACATACAAAAAGCTGCTTGTGAAGCCAAAAATGCTTGAAAGAAACAAGACATATCGAATATCACTTAAAGTCGTGCACAAAACCTCAGGAGGCGAGATATTCGTACGCTTCGATTTTCGTACAAACGATTCACCTCGGAATGGTACCTGTTCCACCGACCCCAGTAGGGGTGAGGCACTAACCGACACGTTCAAGTTAAAATGTGAAGGTTGGGAGGACGAACACCCGCCGTTAAGCTACGGCTGCTCATTGGTTAGTTCTCAAGAATCCGAAGTTGACCAACTATTGTACTACGGATTTGATAATAACGTCTCGTTAAGGCTTCCTGTTGGAAACAGTTCGATGAATAACACGCTGAGCATCAGGTGTACTGTATATGATGTTTACCTTGAGGGAAGTGAATACTCCATTAACGTGACCGTAAGTAAGAACTTTTTCATACAATAGAGCGGTTTTCGATTTAGTGTCGTAAAACCAAAACCTGATGACGTCACATACTAAAACTATCATGCAGAACTCCTTGTGTTCCTCTAATTTGGACCATTGTCTCGGAATTCACAGAGGAATTCAAAAATGATTCCTGCAGTTGTAGTTAAATGATGTCATAATGCGAATCATCGCCCAGAATCCTATTGTTCTTCGCGAATGTACTTGCTGTTGAAGAATTATTCTAATGCGGAATAATTATAACGATATGCATGAGCAATTCTCTTTAGCGATACCTTATTGGTTGTTCACTAATAGTTATGGAAATACACTGAAATGTCCCACATCTGGTGAGGCCATCTGCCAATCAATGCCAAAATTATTTTGATACCGCTATTTGAGTTTAAGGTTAGTAACAATAGATAGTTTCTTCAAATGAACCGCCAATAAAGCTAGTGATTATTACGTCTGCTCTTAAGTTAAAGGGATACCCGAGTGAAAAACACATTAGGGCTCAAAAGCATCTTTCAGATGTACTTTGTTCAGAAAATGGATTAAAATTTGATAAAACTTTTTCATAGTTGAGAACGAGCCCCTCAAAGTTGGTCCCACGAAGACCTGGGTGCCGCCATTTTGTTAACATTAATTCCTGTGACGATTTTTACGTCACTTCGTCCCACAGGAGTCTTGCGGCTAACTTGTAGCGACTTGTTTTCTTTGTAGAATTTTCACACACTCGGAATTAGAGTAGATTTTCATCGATATGGCAAAGCAATTTCGTACTAGAACAAAAATATGATGAAGACGATATTGTGAGAGAAGTTCAGAAGACTGGGAGGACGAAGAAAAGCATGTGGAAGGCGAGAATATCAGACGAACAACAAAAGGCAACTACCGAGCTAGTGGAGTAGTGCTATACTGGTGTTGTGCTATGATGTAAAGATTCGCTGTGTGTTTTTGTATGGAACTTGTCAGCCTTAAACGCAAGACACATTATGACAATATTGATATTGGCATTGGTTTCGAAACTTATGTATTATTGGAGCTATATAATTTGCGAGTTATCCGGTTCGATCTGTACTGACTGCATATTCATGGCTTTGTGCAACTGAAGCGAAACACCTGAAAAGTTAAAACCTCCCTGTAAAAACCGATCATAACTAGCCCAACATAGCAGAATATATGCAATGACACAAGAACGAGATACTGGGAACAATTTTATTGCAAATATAATTCCATTCCCTTGTTAAATTGTGTGAAAGCATTGGCGCGATCAAGCCCGGCATGTTTGTGGTGGAACTTGGCGCGCGCGCACTGATTCACAACACATCAGTTAGGTAAACGAAATTAAAATTATGTGGCTTGCTACACTCTGATTATCTCTCTGGGTCAAATTATATAAATAAACAAGTTTCGATTGCTATGCCGATATCAATATTGTAATAATCTACCTTTAGTCTTGTGTTTAAGGCTGACAAGTTCCATACAAAAACACACAGCGAATCTTTATAGCACTAGCTCGGTGGTCGCCTGTTGTTGTTCGTCTGATATTCTCGCTTTCCACATGCTTTCCTTCGTCCTCCCAGTCTTCTGAACTTCTCTCACAATATCGTCTTCATCATATTTTTCTTCTAGTACGAAATTGCTCTGCCGTATCGATGAAAATCTACTCTAATTCCGAGCGTGTGAAAATTTTGCAAAGAAAACAAGTCGCTACAAGTTAGCCGCTCTGCCGCTCTGCCGTATCGATGAAAATCTACTCTAATTCCGAGCGTGTGAAAATTTTGCAAAGAAAACAAGTCGCTACAAGTTAGCCGCAAGACTCCGGTGGGACGAAGTGACGTAAAAATCGTCACAGGCGCCCAGGTCTTCGCGGGGCCAACTTTGAGGGGCTCGTTCTCAACTCTGAAAATGTTTTATCAAATTTTAATACATTTTCTGAACAAAGTACATCTGAAAGATGCTTTTGAGCCCTAATGTGTTTTTCACTCGGGTATCCTTTTAACGTTAACGATGTCACCGAGCCAGAAGCCACTTTTAGCATTTATTCTGCTTCAATTGTTGACGAAGTTTGTCAACTGCGAAACTTGGAAGACATAAGATATTAATCTTGAGCGATGTTATGCACTATCGAGTGGGTAACTCTTTTGCGTCGTTTCAGAATATTTTTGATTTTAGATTAGCTAGCGCACTTTCTACGTTTAAGACAACAACTAGTTTCATCAGGTTTTTGTTAGTTAAATCTGCTTACATTTATTTATGATGCATTATCAAATTTTATGTTGTTCTGTTAGTTTTTCATGTCAGTCACTTTTCAAGCGTTTCTAGTTTGAAATCAAAACGGCAGATATTTTACACTTAGCCGGATCTGAGTGAAGACAACAGCTAGATTGCTTTTTGGTTCTTGACTTCTAGTGCACACAGAAACACGGGAAAGGTATCATTTTAAAGTATAAATGCATGAAGAGAAAATTAAGTTAACCTAATTCTAAAATGCATCCGAATTGTTTTTGTTTTTTGTTTTTCGTTTTTCGTTTGGGTCCAAAATAAGATTTTGAACAATGTAGGCATTGTATGTGAGTAGTTTTATTAAGCAATTTATTTTTTATAACAAGGAAATAAATTGGAATTTTATGTTCAAGGTGAAAGGGACCTGGCGCCAAGAGTATTTCCATGTCAACACCATAATTTACAAAGTGATGTGTACTTTCCATAGTGCCATACGTGTGCAAAGATTCAATAGTTTTTATCCACTATTTGCAGAGATAGTCTTCGTTTTGTGATTTGTCTCCAATCATTCATTTGCATATAACAAAAACCTGAAACAAGATGAGATGTTGAGAAACGAGAAATGTCATTATTCCTCATTTTGAAAGGATTTTAAAATTAGATCAACTTAATTTAGCTCCATATGCACTGAGAGGCTTACAAAATCTGCTTGAACATATGTTTCTTATCGATTGTTAGCTTTTCAGTCACTACCAACGCAAAACGACACTCAAAGGCTCAATTTCAATGCTTCTTTAGCCAACGTGCGCTCAATTGTCTATAGGAGAGGAGCTTGGAAGGCAAGAGCTGCCTCGCGGGAATTTTCAAAATCCATATATGTCTTCTAGAAAGTTTGATTTCTATAGTACTTTATATATCCACCACATTTAAAAAAAAACGGCTTTCAGTTACTAAGATATAGAACTAACATTTCCCTTGTGTGATTTTAGAAGGAACATGATTCTTCGGATAGAAAATCGACCTCAATGGCAACAGTTAGCCATTTTCCTCTCTAAAATTTCGGGGGGAAAACATCTTAACGCTAGGAAGTTTATTTTGTGCGCAAATCGTTTAGTGATATTTCTTCTACAAAAACCCTTGTGTGATTTGACGTCGCGAATTGTTTCCTTCTGTAAATGATCAAATTCCAAACATCCTTCGGTCATTTCAGACCATTTTCTTTATGTGCTATACTTCACGACCCAATGCGCAGCTTTTCAAAGTGGCGCCGATGTACACAGAAATGTCCCGGATGTGTCGCGGTATTCTGAGCGATGTGTTCTATTAAAGAGAAAATCACGGGAGCAATTAAAAACACAATGAACCAGTCACGAACTGAGGTAATTCGTCATTGGTTTTACCTGAACCAATCACCAGGAAAAGTAAATGCAATCGTGAATAACTCGCTAAAAGGAAAATTGATTGTGCGACGGCCCAAAACAATGTTTGGTTTTAGTTTAGAACTGATTGGCTGATAATTACAAAACACTTTTCACAGCCAATAGAAAAGCTATAAGCAAAAAAAAAGGAAATCACTCATTACTTTGGACAGGTTGTCAAATGACAAGCTAGAGTAATAAACTTGTACACCCAAGGGAGGGGTGCACAGGGTGGTAGTTCCCCGAAACCGTGATTGATCCTTAATAATTGTGTAACAAAATTGCGGAGGCTCAAACCACGCACCGTTGTAACATGTAAGACGGTATTGCCTCTCATTCAAAAGGTCGATCCACCAGCCGATCCAGTGGAGACTTTGTCTGAACTTCTATTTGAGCGTGAGGGCGATCTGCAAGGGAATGACAATCAGAAGAAATTCCAGCTGTGTTTCGCTAGTCTCAGTCTTCTGGGAGACGAATACGCTGGCAATGCAACCACTGAGAACAAAACCATGGTAACGTAAACTATATCTTGCAATTCAAGTTACCTTGCACCTACTGTACCTGGTGCCACTTGGACAAGGAGAACCAGTCACATTGCAGAACGAAAACAAAGCGTTCCAACTCTTGTTGAGTACACGACAATAGCATTTCAACTTACCATTCGAGCTTCGATCTGGTAATTGTGGACAAGTTCTAAAATATTTTGAATGAAGAAAATCGCGTGGATATGCTAGTATTTGTAAGTTGGAATGCTGTGTTTTCGTTTGGCAGTGTGTTCAGTACTAGTTCTCGTTGACATGTCTAAGTTGCCCCAGTTAAAGTAGTCACGTACTGTAAAACGTGTAACCGATGCATTAGAAAACGGCATAAATTAAAATTGATGTTGAATAACCAACATTATATGGCTAAGTAATTTTACCACGATTTGTCAATTAATTTTCGGTCCATAACTTCCCGTACGGACCTGAAAATGAGAAAAAGCTGGCTGTGTACGTGTGTACAGAAGCCATATGATAAACATCTTATTATAAAATAACGTCGTTCGCTCGATCCCTGTCATAAGTTATGGATCCTCGTTTTTGCCCCTGTTTATGGCTCGAATGCTTCGAGAAGATGTTTGTACTGACAGACCTGACAGTAAGTAAAATGAAGAGCAGTTTAATTGTCCGTATAGTAAAACGACAATTACGCGTTGGTTTGAAGATATGAAGTTTACTTCTGCGCTGCGCTAACTCGCGAAATATTTTGACTCTCGTGTAATATATATCCTCTATCAATTTCTGACACTTCCTGCTGATATCAAGCCGTGACTAAGCATTATGGTACTTTATGAGCCTTTCCGTAAAACTTCAAAAACTCCAAAATCGTGCCGCGCGTATCATAATCTTCTCTAATTATGATAGCAATGCAGATGAACTTTTTCAGAACCTAGGATGGGCAAAACTAAGTCATCAACGCACAATAGCTAAATCCGTTGTGACGTACAAAACGCTGCACAACCAAACTCCAGATTACCTTAGTTCAAAATTCACTTCACGGGCGTAATAATACAACGTATAACTAAGGAATTCGTAAAACAAGCTTACACTACCGCTCCCTCGTACTGACTATGGTAAAAGGAGGTTCAGTTACAGTGGAATGGTATTGTGGAACAGCTTACCCGTGTATATAACGCGAACGCCATCGCTGATAAGTTTCAAAGCCCAACTACGCAATGTTCCAGAGTGATATGTTTTTAATACTCCACACGGCATCCTTGTAAAACTGCGTTTTTATTTTTCATATATATAATTATAGTATATGTAATAATAATCTTATAAGATGTAGTTAGCTTTTAACAATTTTAGTAGATTAGAGTAGGTATTTAGTTATCATTTCTTATTCTCCTCAATTCTTGGGTTGCAACCAATCCCCAGAGATTCAAATAACAAAGCCGTGGCGGCCATGTTGGTGGACATAACAAGAGAAGCTAACGAGGAATCTTTTGTTAACGTCCACCAACATGGCGGCGCTGACGTCACGTGCAACCCAGCAATGGATCTACCGTGTTTAAATAACAATAAATAAATGAATAAATAAATAAATAAATAAATCAGTCAATCAGTCAATCAGTCAATCAGTCAATAAATAAAGAAATATAAAGAAATATAAAGAAATATAAAGAAATATAAAGAAATATAAAGAAATATAAAGAAATATAAAGAAATATAAAGAAATATAAAGAAATATAAAGAAATATAAAGAAATATAAAGAAATATAAAGAAATATAAAGAAATATAAAGAAATATAAAGAAATATAAAGAAATATAAAGAAATATAAAGAAATATAAAGAAATATAAAGAAATATAAAGAAATATAAAGAAATATAAAAAAAATATAAAGAAATATAAAGAAATATAAAGAAATATAAAGAAATATAAAGAAATATAAAGAAATATAAAGAAATATAAAGAAATATAAAGAAATATAAAGAAATATAAAGAAATATAAAGAAATATAAAGAAATATAAAGAAATATAAAGAAATATAAAGAAATATAAAGAAATATAAAGAAATATAAAGAAATATAAAGAAATATAAAGAAATATAAAGAAATATAAAGAAATATAAAGAAATATAAAGAAATATAAAGAAATATAAAGAAATATAAAGAAATATAAAGAAATATAAAGAAATATAAAGAAATATAAAGAAATATAAAGAAACATAAAGAAACATAAAGAAACATAAAGAAACATAAAGAAACATAAAGAAACATAAAGAAACATAAAGAAATATAAAGAAATATAAAGAAATATACAGAAATATACAGAAATATACAGAAATATACAGAAATATACAGAAATATACAGAAATATACAGAAATATACAGAAATATACAGAAATATACAGAAATATAAAGAAATATAAAGAAATATAAAGAAATATAAAGAAATATAAAGAAATATAAAGAAATATAAAGAAATATATAGAAATATAAAGAAATATAAAGAAATATAAAGAAATATATACAGCGAAGTGCAAAAACTTTGACCCCCCGCACATCAACTATATAACTATATAGGGTGCATTATGGGTAGGAGTAAGTTCATTAAAATGCAACTACAGCCAAATATCCGCGCGCTTTTGCAAATCATCATAGCGAAGACTTGTGTAGTTGATTTAAAGTTCAAGAATTTATCTAGAATACAACACTTTTACTCGGAACAGGCAGGAAAGTTTAAAGTAAAGTAAATGCACTCTCTATTTACTGTTTGGACAAATGTTTTTCCTGATTTTATATTATAAATTAATGTTTACGTTAGCAGAACGTAGCGGGGACGGAACTATCATGCCGAATTTCATCTACGAAGCAATAATTCAACGCTATTTTTGAAACTGTTTCGCGGAAAATTGAAGAGATTCATAAAAACAAATTCATAAAACATTTAATTATTTTGATAAAGAAACGGATAGAAATTAACGTATCCCATATCATTGCCATATTTTATGGTATTAAACGATTCTAAAAAAATCCAATAAACTCTTAGTTATTCCTCTTGAAATTCTCTTATCCAGTTTTATTCAAGGTTCGGAGGGTCCTGTTTTTATGGTATATTGTTTTAGTAAATGCTTTTATGAAAGGTACGTTCGATAATTCTTTGTTTCGCATCGCTGAATGTTTTTATTATTATTGCACAGTTTTCTTTCATTCTTAAAATGTATTTTGTATGCTTTTCAAATCTCATAATTGTGACGAAACTGTTATTATAGCTTCGTTATTAAACCAAAAACGGTAGCAGCCATTGTCCCATTTAACAACATCACTTTATTGTGAATCCTAATTTCCTAATTTCGTAGATAACGAGCCGCGACAACTTTTTGAATATTTAATTTTCGAAGTTTCATTTTGTAATTATATTGCACCTCCAAACAACAGCATTTTTTTTCTCAGATTGTGAATAAATTCGTCTCATCGGGATCAGCTAAAAATAAACATTATACACAGCAGTTAAAGAAAACGATTCGATGTTCAAACTGTAAGAGGTTTCCTTACGTTACACTATAAAGTGTTTATTTTGCTTTGTCGATACGTTTTCCAACTATAAGCCAGGCTCTTGTGCAGTCTGTGCATCCGGTCAGTACATGAATCCTTTCATTCTGCTCTTTGAAACGTTATATCAGTCACATAACACTGATCAGTTCAGTCTTCACAGAAGTAGAAGACAGAGAACGGAATAACTGCGCTGATATCGAGCTGAAGTTTTCCATCGCTCTCGGTTTTGGTTTAGAAACACTGACAACAAATGTAGAATGTCAAAGTTTCAAACGAATTGATATTGGCTCTGAACTCACAGATCAGGTGTAATCATGTCTCCTCTTCATTCTCGATATTTTAGGTCATCAGAAGATCTAAATTCACGCTTCGAATCTGAAACTTCGGCATGATTATTTCCCGTTCTCTTTCAGCCGACCAGGGATATGTTCTGTTTGGCAAATATTCGATCTAACAGTAAATATATAGAGTGCATTTAAATACTCAGGTTTATTTAAGCTGTCCTGCCTGTCCCGAGTAAAAATGTTGTATTCTAGATGATGATTTGCAAACGCGCGCGGATATTTGGCTGTAGTTGCATTTTAATGACTTTACTCCTACCCATAATGCATCCGATATAGTTATATTGCATCCGATATAGTTATATAGTTGAGGTGTGGGGGGTCAAAGTTTTTGCACTTCGCTGTAAATACGTAAATACGTAAACGTACAACCACTTAGATTGACAAATGTTTGGTGCAATTTCAGATTAGGGATCAAATGGTTTCTGCGATTTCTAAGGTGACTCCAAACTCGACGCAAGATTTGTCCCAGATAGCCGGCACACTCATCGGTTGTACTTCGAACAAAAAGGAATTATCCCTAACATCTCAGGTAAGAATTTTTTTTTTATAATTAACAACTCTTTAGATTCTCGTTTTCTTATTGGCTTATTACTTAGTATTCACTGGAATGCCGACCATATTACAATGTGTCTGCTCTAATTTGTATAATACCAAAAAACGTACAATATTAGGTGAAGTAAACGCCGCCTGTATTATAGCATGCCGTAGTAAGTAATGCCGAATGAGCAGTTTGAGAGTTTGGTCTTTCATTGCAATTGCTGCAAAGTTCTTGACATTTAGATACAGGGAAAATCACGATAACGAGGTTAGTTAGGCAAACCTGGCTCAAACCCATACAAATTTTATATATTGAAATCTCGATAACTTAGTACTATAAACTAATTGCGATTTTGAGACGCCGATACCGAATTATATTGCCGGCCAGTTGGGAGAAAATATATTTCATATTGGGCGGAGTCGCGCAGCGACGAAGCCCAATACGAAGAATATATTTTCTTCCAACGCCGGCAATATAATTCGGTATCGGCGTCTCAAAATCACAATTAGTTTTGTATCGCGATTCAACGCTAAGTCGGGAATTGTTAGAAGAAAGAAGAGAATGAAGCACCAAACTCATGCTGATCGTAATTTCAATTCTCTAAAGGCGCCTTAGTATATCCATGGCAACGGTTTCACGGCTTGAGACTTGAGTGGAGAAAACTTTCGCTACGTGTTTTGAAATCTCTTCAACGCTTCTAGTTCTACATCGATTATTGTCAAATAAACATCAGTTTCAAAAATGATAATTGATTTCGAATTTAAGGGTTATCTAATTTTAAAAGAAATGATTTTTTTTCTTTGAAATAAAGGCTTTTTGCTTTGACTTTGAGGCTTGGTTTGAACGGCAATTTTACTGCTTTGAGACGGTGAAATTTGTACTTTTAGCGGATACGAGTGTTAAATTTCTGACGAAAACTACAATGCCAACCTTACTTTAGGATTGAAGAATTCTTATCTTGTAATTTACAACGATTTGAAGGTGAAATTGTAGAAATCTTGCCACGCGCTCAATACATGCTGTTGAAAAACGACTTTTGAACTTGACCGGGAACCCATCTAACTGCAAGGGCTCGCGTAAGAGCCAATCAGAGGCTGGTATTCTGAGACGAACAAAATGACCAGTGAATCGTAATCACCCTTAAAATTTAGAGTATTGCTAATTTGGCATACTCTTTAACATGGTAGCATTCAACTGTTATTTACTGCTCTCTATTCGATTCACCATATTGGAATAGGGTCCGGGTATACCAAGATAGATTGTGGGGTGACCGCTCGCGTACTATCGATTGTGTGAAGCGCGCTAGGTCACGTACTTGTTCTTCACAATTTCTCTCGTCTTCAACATCCTTCCTGATTGGTTAGCGCCTCGTTTTGAAACTTTCGACACGACCAGCAGTTATTCAAGCGAATTTGTCCTTTTCGAAACTTAACGGACCAGTAGAGATGAGTCTGTGATAAAATTCTGGTAAGCGGTATTACTCAATCACGGGCTGGTCACACAGCGGTCAAACGTCTGCGCATGTGTCAAAAGTCTTGCAACAACAACCTATTCCAAAACAAATTCAAAGCGAGCCGGCGGCCGTTACTGTTCACAAACCAGCTTTCAAACCTTGAGAACTTCTTTGGTAAATTACGAAACAATTTGGTAAACTCACAGTTTGAAGTTTGTTCAATTTCCCGTCGATCGACTGTGAAAATAAAAAGCTTAACTTTCACGTATTTTTCTTAACTTTTGGGGGTAGAAGTTCACTGTAATATGTTTTAAGGTAAATTTTGCGCGGGAAATTCGCGCGGCCGCCCACGCGCAGACGTTTGACCGCTGTGTGCGGGCTGGTACTTAAGGAACTTGCATTATTTTAATAATGTACATTTCTGGCGATGGTCTGTAACTGGTTCGATTTTTGCAGTGATACTTTGTGTTGATATTGTGTTTTAGATCAATTCTATCAACGCAGCTGGAAATATGACGTCATCACTTCAAAAGGAAAAACAAAACAAAGAATTTGATTCGACGATTGTTGATAGTGTCGGGAGGGATTTGATGCATCTTTGTGGTAACCTCATGGAAGGAGCGGCACTCACACAAGACCAAGAAAACAACACCAAAGCTTCTTCAACAATGAATGACACGATAAAAGAACAGGTTAACACACCTTAATCATAAATACTTACTCATGGTTTGCATGTGACGTCATCCACAATTCAAAATCTAAACTATAAGTTCTATGAAATTTCACGTCGATGGGGTGTTTTGTTCCGGGGTAAATAATGTTTTAATTTTATCACAGAATGATCCATGCAGCGTGCTTTTTGAACAGCATAAATATCGAAGTTCATATGCCATTCTCTTTTTTATTTGATAAATCCTTATAAGTTGTATCCAAAGAGTTTTGAAGTGAAACCCAATGATTTTCGTAGGAAATTAAGCTTTATTTGTATCGCCGCTTTATGGCCGCCATGCCGGTGTCACAAAGAGGGGCACCAAGATGGCGGCTGGATACAAAGTTATATAAAATTGTCATACATTAATTGGCCCACAGCTCTGTTAGGAAGTATGTAATAATTCTAATGTTCCAACATTCGGGTTATGCTGTAGTTGTGGTAGTTCTAGAAGGCCCAAAATCGGTTGTATTTAATTTCATCAATGCAAACCAATTTTGTCGTCAAGACGATTAAAATCACCAATTCCTGCGTTTTCGATAGCTTATATATCCACATGTTGAGAAAATATTATAATCACTGTCAATCGAATTGAACCTTAAACTTTCTTTAAAACAAAACTACAAAAATAATACTGAGCTACACCTTGAGATAGAAGATAAATAGCACGTGAATGTTCTGGCATGCTCTTCACACATTTTCGATAGGGAATGGCAAAGATTACAATGGATTACAAATGCTTATTCCAGAAACTTGATTTCGGTGTACCAGTGTACCGATTTCAAGTTGCTCTAAATTTCTCTTAAAAGCAGTATTTCTCATGCACTCGAATGTTTGCCATCCCTGAGTAGGGCCAGTCTGTTCCCAGCGAACCAGACATGCAGTTCTTAGAACAGACACGTTCCATTTGAGAACTGACAGATCAGACTAGTCGTTTCGTAGGCCTACTTGGGTCCTAAAGTCGCTGTAATTTAATGGCGATGAATAGCAACTTAAGGCGACTTAAGCAATTTCGGTAAAAAATTGGGCAAATTTTAGGCGAATTCAGGCGACTTAAGAAAAAATGAAGAATTGTTTGTTGCAACTTTGAGCAACTTAAGGCGACTTAAGCAAAACTTATTATAAGGAGTAACTGCTGCATGAATACCCTCTTAAAGCGACTTAATGCGATTTAATGCGATTTAAGGCGACTTTAAGCGACTTTAGGACCCGGAGTAGGCCTTTTCGTGTAAGTGGAAAGTGCCCTATTAGTCACCACTATTAATATTTTATTACTAATAACCCTGAATTGTTTTGATAGCTCTGTGTATAGTTATCTAACAAATAATTTCTTTCAGTGATAAAATATGTGGCTATACAAATGAATGCTGTTATCCCCATTTTATTAGCTTCCTGTTTAATGTGCATCCTTGTTAGATAGCTTTAGATACTCACTTTTCTGTCCTTAATTTCTAATAATTATTCTTCAGCTGAAATTCGTCGCTCAAAGAGCCTTGAATATCACCGATGTCTTGTCAGGGATTGTGCTTAACAAAATGCTACCCGGCGAACCGATGAAAACCCTCACAAGTCCAGTCCTTAGTATGACACTTGCGAAAACATTACCTGAGAAAGTACCTAACCGCTACAACATGATGGTTGGAAGCTTTGATGTGCCTTTCTCTCTGAACTATTCTCTTCTGTCCCATGAAACTGTCAAGGAAACAAATGGGTCCCAAAGAAGGCATCGTCGGTCACTTACGCCTGCTGATGAAGATGGCTGCATTAATAGTCGAGCGACATTCTATAGATTGAATCCCTACATTTGGAATATAAATAAACGAGTCACTTGTCCTGTAGCAAGTCTTACTTACGAAAAGTATTCAGGTGAGGAAATTGTTATTAGAAATCTTTCCAAACACTTTAAGATGCAAGTGACGTGCGAGACTCCGAATAAGCCTCGCAAAATTCCTAACAATAGGTTGGAATTTCCTTACTTCGTAACACCAGGAAAGACATATACTTTGCATCGGTTTTTCGTCAAACATAATGCCACTGCCTTCGACTTGGTACTGAAGCTACAGAAACAAGTATTTGTTACTGTATATGTTAGTTATGGCAAGAAACCTACTTACAAGGATCATGATTACGAATTCTACCATCCCAACTTGGCTTCCTGTGTTGAGCTACCAGAAAGGAATGAGTGTACTGGAGTGTACGACTTTAATGAATGCATAGGGATTGATGATAAAAGAAATGGCAATAATAGTAATAAAAGATGTCAAAAACAATCTAGCGTTAACTTCCCTTATAAATTACCTCAAGTTCGTAATTTTTCAAAATGCATTAGCTATGAGAATCAGGTCACTTGTCCACGGGTGACATGCGATACCCCATGCGATAGTGATAACTGTAGCAATAGTAACTCGTCCAGAAACAGCACCAGTAGCCTTGGCAACATCATCAACTTTGGAAACAACAGCAGCCTTGGGAACAGTAGTAATTTCAATTGCACTAACCCACCGTTGTGCAAAAATGTGAAGAACTTCTTGGAGTGTAGTAACATCTCCTATGAGAAATATGAGGAATGCAAAGATCTTTTAAAGAAAAGAAAACTGTTCTACGGCAAACATATATATAAAGATTGTCCCAGAGATCCATATCGGATTTATTTTGATCTTGAAATGTTTGGAAAAGAAGGTTTCTATTACGTAGCAATCCAATATCCAGCAAATCCTCCTAATGTGACTTCCGATGAGAACTCAACGATGGCTCCTTCAGATCCTAGCACTGTCTCCAAGCCATCTCGTCGATGCGAAGTTCACGTTGAGGAGAAGCCCGCCCCTGCCACTGCGCCTCCCCCCACAACAATACCGCCCTTTATCGCTCCAGTCTATAGGATATCATCGTTGAATTACTCGATGGCTGTCAACTTTTACTCGTGTTTGTACTGGGATGATGGATGGTGGACAGATGGATGTCAGGTATTAACCTCTCTTAGAAGCCATAACAAAATAATATTTAAAGTGTGTGTATGGTGTGTGGCATG
This sequence comes from Actinernus sp. WN-2022, assembly GCA_030867875.1. Lineage (NCBI taxonomy): Eukaryota > Metazoa > Cnidaria > Anthozoa > Actiniaria > Actinernidae > Actinernus > Actinernus sp. WN-2022. The sequence continues at coordinate 32,506,825 of JAOWCC010001634.1, forward strand.
GCAAGATTTTGCCACACACCATACGTTCTTTGTACATTTTGCACTTTTGAAAAGCCGTTTTCTCAAAAAATATTCAACATATTAATCTCAAATATTCGGTTTACAATTACCAAGTGTAAGATTCTCTTTCGATTTATAGAGGGAGGAAAGTGGTTCTAGCGCGCGCTATCACGCAATCAATCTGGCGCGAGCGATCACATAATCTACTGTGGCACAAGTATATGTCCTTTTATTTCAATGGCAATCAGAAAATGAGAAACTGAGCAGTTGTTATAAAATTATCTATTTCTACAGCCTCACGCGAATTCTACTCCAACACTTCTCATCTGCATGTGTAACCACCTCACGTCGTTCAGTGGTGGCCTCGTAGCACCAAACACTATCGACTTTGGTAAGGTATTCGCTAATTTTGCAAACATTGCAGCAACAGGGAATTTCTTCGTCCTCTTCACTGTCATTGGAGTATTTCTTCTCTACTTCATCGCTCTAATATTAGCAAGACGATGCGACAAAACAGACAACATTGTGGTAAGATAGTTCACCAAATTTTCGAACGTTTACCTTAAGCGAGATATAATGAATACATGCAAATAAAATAAAATTTGCGAGTAAAACATGTTAAAGAATTATTGTAATATTTAACCACAATCTTAGGGCGCGTGAGATTGACAGTATTCCAGAATAAGAATAGAAAGAATAGTCTCTGAAAATCACTGGTTGACGCATATGTTGCATTGTAAGCTATATTAACAGACACTTGCTGACATATGATACTCAGGATACATGTTGTATTCCAGTGGCTAAAAAAATCCCATATAAGCGATTTGTATTTATCATTCTTTGTATTCTTATTTCGGTAAATCGAGCGCACCCTTAATCTTATTCTTCTTCTTTTTTTAAGAATCATCATCCTATTTTTTGAGGAAGGATATCATATATTCTTTCCATTTCAAGTTTAAGGTCTCGATAAAGGTTCAAAATGTAAAAGTTTTGAAAATGTTTTTTTTCGCAAATTCTAAATCTAAAAGCCCTAATCTAGCATCACAAAGAAACTCAAACTCAAAAAAATAATTTAAAGCCTCGAAAATACGACTTTCTGATTTCCCGCTAAAAAAGGCGCGAAAAATGATTGACAGCTGCTGTCATTCACTGGGCATGTTATTTCATTCTCGCTGATCCTCTGATTTTCTGCGCTACTTTTCGTTCGTGAAGATTTCCTACGTTTATAATGCAATGCCCAAAAGTGTAAAAGTAGATATTTCTTGGTGCCGTATTAAAAAAAGAATAAGAAGAAAAAACACAGCACAATTTAGTTTGTAATAATTTAGTTTGTGAGTAAATTTGGAAGCGGGTGTAAAGTTCTTAGGACAAACAATGGCTGGAGGGATTATACTCAAGTTCCAAGAAGTTAGAATAATCGAAGACTGAAAGTCCACAAAGAATGAAGCAATAAAGTTTTTCAATCGGCCAAAAATAAGAATTCAATGTAGGAAGCTAAGGTTGGACGGTTTTGTTTCAGCGCGATAAAACATTTTAGGATGACGTAAACAGCCTACCGTGTACATGGTGTGGTCGAGCTGCGCTGCACTGGTTTTCCCTGCATGATATTAATTGTTTGCTTACTGTGGTGCCATTTTTCTGTACACCTAAAAGAGTGTCTCTTCTTTAAATTAAGCTGGAATCGACACTACAGCTAACTAGTTTCTGTAGAAGTATCGAGCGTCGGTGAACTGTATAGCTTCTCTGTTCTGCGGCTCGTCTGAACTTTGTAATCGGCCGAGACTGAACACAACATGAATCGCTCTGATTGGCTAAAGTTAATGAGATTACCCTTGGAGGCGGGACTCTTAGTCAACCATGAAATGAATCGAAAACCTTTTATCGGGCTGTTTCTCGGCTCTTTTTTTCGGCCAAAAACAGAACTTTGTTGAAGTCCAGCCTTTTAGCGTTTTGTCCAATTTTCCTAAGTTTTTCACGAGTCGTGGAAAACAGCCGTTTCTCAAATAATGTGTCGGGGAATTTTGAAATTATTTTTCGTTCAGGTTTTATAATAATAATAATATAATAATAATAGAGCATTTATATAGCGCCAAGCTCCACTAATTGTCCGTAGCGCTTTACAAGTTAATAACTAGATATGGCTAAAAATGACTAAAAAATATTTACAGTTCGCTAAAATAATTTAAAAAGAAGTAATAATAAGAATAACTATAAGTTAAAAGCTTCTTGAAATAGATGTGTTTTGAGTCTAGACTTAAACAAACTAACTGAAGCCGATTCCCTGATATTAGTCGGTAGCTTATTCCAAAGTCTGGGTCCGGCGACTGAATACGCTCTATCTCCATACGTCTTTAGGTTGGCAGTGGGTTCATTGAGTAATTTCTTCGAAGATGATCTAAGGGGCCGTTCACACTAGGCAGTTAGATCGATCTGAGATCGATCCGAGATCGATCTAAGCAAAATTGTGCCAAGTGTGAACACTTTAAACGATCCGAGATCGATCCGAGATCGATCTAGTTGAGACCACCTCGCGAGGTGGTTTCGGATCGATCCGAGATCGATCTCACCTAGTTTGACTTCTAGTGTGAACGCATAGCACTCCAAAATCGGTCTAACTGCGTTCTAAATAGCTTTGCAACCGGGCCTTTTTAAGTACTTCGTAGCCACGCCAATCTTTCATCTCTTGAAGGACTGCATGCTTATATGATGGCCAAATCCAAAAGAGGGGAAACGTGGTCGGAAAATGCAACTCTGGCACTGATAAGTGCATGGGGTGACAGTACAATACAAAGAAAACTAGGAACCTGTCATAAAACAGCAGACGTGTTTAAAGAAATAAGTGCTGAACTCGCGAAAGCAGGTTACGAGCGTGACTTCGGCCAGTGCAGAACAAAGATAAAACACCTGAAGAATGAATACAAGAAGTACAAAGACTCTCTAAGTCGGTCAGGTACAGGTAGAAAAAAAGAGCCCCGGTTCTTTAAACAACTGGATAGCTTCCTTGGCGATAAAGCAGAAGCGGTTGGTTTGAACATGGGTGTTGAGAGTGGGAGCAGTTCTACTCCACGAGTTTCTCCTACTTGTACCAGCAGTGAGCTTTCTCTGATCGACGACACGGACGCGGACGGTGGTAAGTGATTTTAAAACAATGTTCAAAATTCAACACCATAGACGTTCATATTTGGCTTAAGTACTCGGGTACTTATACCAATATGTAGAAAGATAGAAACTTTTCTGTGAATTACAATATTGACGAAGGGATGGACAGTACGTTTCTGGAGGGGGGGGGGGACAATTACAACAAACAAATTTGTGCAGAGGATTGGAAGAAAGAAAAAAAAATCGTGCAAATGCCATTTGTGCAATCTACATTGTATACTCATTTAAAAAAATTATTGCAAGCCGACTGTGATAAAAAAAATCTTACAAAACTTTCAGCCATAAATTTTTTTTTATATCTACCAAATAAATTGCCCAACCCCTCTCAAAAATATAATGGTCCATCCCTAATCATCTCCCAGGCTGATGGGATAGACCATTAATTTTTGAGGGGGGAGTGGGTTGGGCAATTTGTTCTGGAAAAAATTGTTTAGGACTAGATTCCTTTACGAAACATTTTTTCACGAGTACTACTGATTTAATGTAGATTGCACAAATGAATAATCATGCTTATGATCTCTGATACATTAATCAGGATTAATGCTTTGCGAGCTTTAACAATAGAAAACCGATACAATCACCATTTTCGTACTGTTCGAAAATGGCGATTGTAACAGTTTTGTATTGTTCAAATGTAAACACGGACTCGCAAAGCATTAATCCTGATTGGCATTCTTTAACACAAAGAAATTCATCACAAGTCATGATTAATTATTTAAACTAATCATAAACCCGCCTATGGAAGTAGCTCATTCAACAGCAGTTTGTTTACGATAGCATGCAGTTAAAATCTATAAATATCCCAAACTGACAATGTAAATTTGAGAGCACTAAGTAGCTCTATCTTGCCTAAAGGCCTATATAAGTCCTATACTGTTTCAGTTATCACGAGTGCTAGTCATACATAAATAAAATAAGTATTTTATTTGTTATAACAGACTGAGTATTACAGCTTAAAGCTGGTGGGGGCCTGATTTTACTCCTCACCCACTACATTTAAAACTGTTTTGGACACACTACACTCAACTCACAATTGATTTTTACGGAGGGAGGAAAACCGGAGAAAAACCCTTGAATGCAGATAAGGAATCAACAACAAACCTAACTCACATATGGTACCCAAGCCGGGAATCGAACCTGGGACAGCAGCGACGAGAGGCGAGTGTTTTACCACTGCGCCAACCTGCATCCCCATAATGCAAGGTTATTAGCAACAATCCAATGTACCATCTGCTGTACAAGGTGCTAATAAAGTACATCATGTTCCCCCTCCCCCTGTAGATTTTTTGTGAACCCCACCCCCCATATAAAAGAAAAATCAGAAAATTCTGATTATAATACCACAATTCCTGTGCAACATTTCAAAGTGTTTTTTTTTAAGCAGGGCCCTAACCAGACTGATCAAAAATTGAGGCGAGGCAAGACTTGAATAACTAGGGAGGTCAGGGGGTATTGCCCCCCCCCCCCCCCCCCCCAGAAAAGTTTGAAAATGTAGGTCCTCCTTAATGGTATTTCCTTCATTTTGAGGCAAAAATTAAAGGAGAGACTAGACTTGAGACCAACAATATAATGGGCCATCCCTAGTGGGGCATTGCGAAGACATTGCAATGCTATATGACAAGTGTGGAGAATGTTTCATCCCCCCCCCTCTGGGACTGGGGCACAGGTTTAATGACCAGTATTCAAGGCATTGTACAGCAAGAGCAGGGTATTTCCTCTGTAATTCCTTGTTGGGCAAGGTATGAAGCACGTTTTACCAAATTCAAAATCCAAGTCCAGCTTATGTTATTATTTTCTCACATGGTCATGTGACCTTGCCAATAAAAAAAATTGTGCTGGCACAAAATGGGTGCCAGAAATGACAAGAGCCAACATTACACTGTTTACTAATTGTGGCACGCTCTTTCCATGTCAGGCATAGCACAATTTGTTTTGATTGACAAGCAAAAAACACCGAGGTAATGTGACCATATCCTGCAAAGGGCCTATTCCTTGATATTAAAGAAGTTTAGATTACATGGCTTTTCATTTGTAAGTGGAAAAAATTATGTTACATGTGGTGCTAATTAGATGCTGATTTAGACAAATACCCATGACTTCCTTTTAAATATTTCAGAACTTGTAGAAAAATATGGAACAGGAGAAACATATGAGAGAAAGTGCCCCCAGTGTGGTCACCCTGTTGAAATGGAAACTGCTGGGGTTCATTTTGGATCTGATGGCATCATAAAGATTTATAGTGAGGAAGATCCATTCGAATGCCCAAAATGCTACTACCAAGATCCAGTCACATCAGGTACATATATTTTAGGCACCAAATAAATATTTCTGTTTCACTTATGATGCCTGAAAGTTTATGCATGTACATGTATATCACAAATGGATCCTCCACTATTTTTAATAATTACACAATATCTGAGACTAAGATTTAGAACAGTTTAAATAGTTGCACCATTAAGAACTTAATTCATATTATAATAATCATAGCATGGCCTTCGAAATATAGTTGATTCTTCAATTTATGGATTCTGTATCTGATTAGTGACCAAGGCCTTATCATGCACAATTACAGGTAAAGAGCCTATGAAAGAGCAAGAAGTGCATGTTGGTGCCTCTGATGCCAATAACAAAAAACGTGTCCAGCAAGATGAGGAAGTAAACAGAGAGAGAAAAACAAGGAATGCAACAGCTTCCAAGAAACAGAAAACAATGGATGCAATAAGTTCCTTTGTGGAATTTCAAAAAAGATCTGATGAGGCCTACCTCACTTACTTGAAAGAACAAGCTGCAGCTGAAGCGGAGTTAAGAAATGCAGAAATGAAGATGCAGTACAGTTCAATGGCTCTTCTAGCCAATGCCATAGCATCAAGAAATGTCAGTATGAACCCAGGATACTCAGGAACATCTCATGGCTACCACTCCAACACTATGATGCCTGACGCAAACCATGTTTATTATGGAGATCAAGGAGCAGTCAGGGGGGATGATGAGAACGCTACTTACTTTGAGCTATAACTCAGACTGATATCAGATGGAAATTGTGCTATACCTGCACTTTGTATTGTTCCTTTAATATTTGATTTACAGTTTTGTTTTGCATTATGTATGTACATGACCGTTTATAGAGTACCTACAATCTTGGACAAAACTGGAGAGAACTTTCTCCAGCTTAGAGCTTTCGCTAATTTTCACCCACCCCTACCCTCAACCTTCCTGTTCACCTTTGTTCAAAAATGTATATTTTGGTGCACATTCTTATGCACAACTAAAAATAATTACAACAATGTTGAGCTATGGTAAGTGAGATGTTAGTTTGTTTTGATTTGTTACTCAAGTTAGATTTAAGTGATCTTTGTGATTATATAAAGCCATGTGTCAATGGACCATTGCTGTTACTACTAGCATGCTGTAGCTCTAGGATGTTTTTTTATTCTGAATAAAAATAATCAACCAGAGCATTTCTCACTGCATTGGCATCTCCTTCATCTTCAGAATCTCTACTGCATTCCCTGTCAATTTCCCTGTTCATTCCATCCAGCCATTCATCTTCAAAGACTTCATTTCGAAACTCACACAGATTGTGCAACACACAGCATGCTGCTATCTTTGTGGGCAAGTACTGTAATGATGTGTCATTACGCTTTAGCAAACACCTGAATCTACCCTTCAGTCTGCCAAAAGCTGCTTCAACTACCATTCTTGCTCTGCTAAGTTGATAATTGAAGAGGACTTGCTCTGCATTCAAACTCCCATTGTCAGAAAATCCTTTCATCAGCCAAGGTAAAAGGGGATATGCAGGATCTCCTATCAGCATCACTGGAACACTGACTCCTGATATTTCTCTCATTTTCTAAAAAAAGGATTTAATTAGATAATGAAATTTGAAATATACTAATAAATTTCAGTAGCATATAAAAAGTGTCCAATATAGTACATGTATGTGTCATTTTGCAGCAACTTCTATCAAGTCAACAGTATTGTAGGCTAGACAAATGGGCCAAGTCAGGCAAAAAGGGCTTGAACGACACAAAATGTTAATATCTTTTGAAATTGTTCTATGTTTTGTATACCTGTGGTACTATTAGAATTTACATCAAGGGCACCACATTTTGCTACTGATATGTAGTGTTGATTCCATGAAATGGACAATTGAAGCCAAAATTTACAATATTGTTACACAAGGGTGTGATCACAATTTTAGTAGCCAAAGATGATTATTACCTATCATCAGATGATTATTTTCAGATATAACTTTTACTATTGCTAAAATCATATTATGAGCTAAGAGGGGCAGAATGACTGCATAAACGGTATTTTTTTGGCCAAAACGTGACCATCTCGTTCCTCATATTTATTGGTTTACTCTTTTTCCAGCAGGTATAATAAATGTCATACCTCAAAATCATCCCTATGACAGCATTCCTAATTTTTGTGGTCATATTTATAATAGGGCCCTTGCATCAAAATCATGTAAATTTCACCCCTGATTTTTGTTGTCAATTTCTTGAAAACTGACATTTATTGTTAGGAAATGAAATGTAGCTTCAAGACTACAATCAAATATTCAATCAGTTATAACAAACACCACTGTAGGAATTATTTAACTTCAATGTCATCCGGGCCCTTTTTACCTGATGCAGCCCAAATGGTTATGACGCTTTTTTTTACAATACATTGCATTTGACACAGTTACAGCAACAAAGAAACAGCTGTACATCAAAATTACATTAAGCTTACATCAGGAAAGAGTTCTCCACTTTGGCCTTTGATATAAATCAAAGAATTCTTCAAGACCCTTGCATCATGAACCCTTCCAGGCCACTTAATATAGATATCAGTGAACCTAGCAGAATAGATATTGATTAACATACAATCTTTATCTAAAGAAATACTAATAATGGCATAATGCTCGATTAAATATGAAGGGGGTAAGGTATCTGGTGTATTTGTAGACTAGTAGTTGGAGATCTTCCTTGTGACTGAGGCCTTTTAGGTCAAGTAAAAAAAATTTGTTTATCGTTTTCTGAGGCGGCCTCCTTTTTTTATTATTTGTTATAATCTATTAGGTCCTCTAATGAAATCTCTATCGAGAAAAAAAAGTCACAGGTGTTCCTGGCAAGTCATACACAGTACTTCTCTTGAGTAACATAACTTATTCCAGTTGAATAAATAAACATTGAGGATTGGGCAAATCATAAGTGATTTTTTTTTGTGTTTGCGTTTTGATACACAGTGCATGGGAAATTATGAAATCATGGTATGCCCGGTGCATAATAGATAGGCAACATCTTACATGACCTACATGTATTTAGCACCTTTGCCTGCAGATAATTCAATGGTGGAAAAATAACAAATAAAAAGGACCGCACGCCCCGTTTTGGGGGAAATCCAGACATTTTTTTACATGGCCTTAGTGAGGGTGGAACAAATTGCCATCTTGAATAGATTAGGGG